>BNCP01000018.1:802500-2036600 GCA_019650235.1 Volvox reticuliferus
ATCCAGCAGCAAGCCAAGCAACGCCTATTACGAAACAGCGGTTCTTATCGACTAACGACTATACTAGACAGCCATGCAACAACATACTGTCACATGTACGGCAAGTTAGTTGCTCCCTTTATCTGCTGCAAACGCGCGTGACGAGGTCACACATACATATCGTGTGCTGTCGAAGCGTCAAAATATCTTGCGTATGTACATATATACGCAGGGTACTACGCAACGCTGGTTGGCTTGTGACTTTGTTTCGCTGGTTTGTTATGCTCGCTCGCTCGCACAGGCTCGCACAAAGTCCCTACATACGGGTACGGGTGCGTGCTCGGAACCGCGCGAACGAATGAAGCCCGCGCGCCCAAAGTAAGGCTCGTATATATGTGAGCACGAGATGGGGGTCGATAGAGTCGTGTATTTAAAATAGTACACGCAGTTCAGTTAGTCATGATGACTGCGTTCGGCTCCATCGAAGATTGCATTGAGCTCCAAGCACGGCCATTGCTTGTGAAGGTTCAAGGACCTCGATCGGCTTTCACGCACAGTCGAAAGAATTGATTGGCCGCCAGGTGAAGTTAAGTCGTTGTTTGCATGAGGTTGATAAAATCTGTCATCATCAGGGACGCCCTGCCGGACATCTGTATGTCATCAGCTAACAAAACGGACGACGGGCGACGGACGACCAGCAGTTGCGTTGATGAGTCAAATGCGGGTACGTAAGTCTTTATATATAGGGTTAAAGGGTTAAAAAGCCAAGCAATATCTAATAACGTTTCTTTCACATATCACACTCGTTATAAATCTTTTAGCACAAGTCTACGTTTTAAAGTTTAATTTAATTTGGCTTCACACTGTTTTACGTATTTTGCATATTTTGTATATCCTACCGACATACGCGTCCGTCAGAATTCCCAGTAGTGACTCATCGGGCGAGACACATACATAAATGCGCATGCAGGACCTACGTGAGTAATAATAAGAGTTCGTTCTTATTATTAGGGTTTTGAACTATTTCAGGGCAAGGTGATAAGGTGAAGCTAGTGTCATCAGGAAAAGGAGGCAGGGATGCCTGTCAAAAGTAGGCGTATGTGTAACGCCTCAGTTTTCCTGAGCATTATTGCCGTGCGTGCGAGCAAGGAATGAATCATCTTCATTTTCCCGCGGCAGCCGCTAAATAAACATGTATATGATGAATATATAGGAACCCCGGTGCTCGTCTTTGCAGGGCGAGTTCTCCACAGCGTAACATCCCTTAGATGTTATTATACAAATCCAAATGTTACATCCAATGTAACTGCTGACGGCTCCCTGCTGGAGCTTATGGCTGGAGTCACGCACGTCCTTTCATCATACATATCCGTCATGCCGCCCATTTTGCGCACATATCCACACACATATATGCATATATATACATAATAATGCAAATATAAAACAAATATAATTTAAAACAAATACCATCTGTCTTTTGTGTAATTGAGATGCAAGTAAGTAGATGCAAGATAAGTCCATAAGTCCATCAAGCGCTATGCGATGCTATGCTAGCTGGTCCGCGCATACATATATAAGGATCAATCAATCATTATACATGCATGCGTCTGGGGAATATCAAGCCTCAGCATCCAGCAGCTCGCTCTCTATCTATACAATATTATCGATGCACCCAGCAGTGAATGCATAAACATTTACATATGTTCATATCGCTCATATACGAGGTTGATGATTTATAAGGCAGGGGAAGTAACCTGAAACGACTTCCGTACTATTGTGCCGGTTCGTCTGTCTATCTCCAACCATTATTAGTAATAATGACACTTGCTTATCCCTTATTACTCTTTCAGAAACAAACGCGAACTGTTCAGCATCGATCAATTTTTTTAAATTGACAGGTATCGTTGAAGAAAATTTCACTTCCTGCCTCGCAGTCAACAATGCGTGGACTTAACAAAATTTTCCTTCCCTACGTTAGTTGATGAATCGGACGCATCCTGTACCACGGTGAGGTTGTTATTAATTTAGCTATATAGCTCGATCGCTCGCTTGTTTTAGGAGATTACCCTATATTTATTTATTTATTCATTTATTGAGCTTTTGATTGAGAACTTCTTCCATCGTTACCATGCTGGATAGCGCATGCCAAAGCAAGGCAGAAAGCACCAGGCGAGAATATTTCCCTCATATCAAACGATGGGTCGCCTTTTGTGCACGATTTCGGGTATCCCCACTCGGGGACGACCCCTTAATAGTAGCAGTTTTCCTTACGGCTCGGAGAATAATATGCCCTCATTTGAAAATTAGTGTCCGAGCGAAACAAACAGACCCACTGTAAATGGCCCCCATTCTTCGTTAAGTGACTGGATTATTATATCCGGGTTGATAAGCTTCCGATCACATGCATCCTCTCGCTTAAAAAGTTGGTCTGCGAGGACATTCTGTTCCCTCGGTATCCATGTGGACACGAGGTTCATTATTCATTATTCACGAGGCAAATATCTTATAGCAGGCTTGTTGAATATCTGCCACCATAGACTTTACACAAGACGGCGTACGTCCACGACTACTTGGCTGTCCGTGTGTATGTAGGAGCACGCCCTGGCCATTAATATTCAGCTTGAGATCGATGCTAATACTTTGCAGGACGTTTAAGATGTGCCTGCATCTGAATCTGAAGAAATACCACGTGTGTCCACCAACCACATGCCTGCCGCTAAACGCCTTATTATTAGTGGGATGTCGGCCCAACCACCGAAAGAGTACGCGCTTGGGCCTGCAGCGTCACTAAATAATCGTACAGTATGCATATAAGGAGGCGACCAAATCGACCAAAACTGTTAGCGTTCCTGCTATATAGTGTTCACGATGGCCCCTAAGTGTAGTAGTTGATTGCCGCAAAGGCCTCTCGAGATGTTGACAGGGTGCTTATTGCACCTTATATTGTGATAATGTGTGTCGTACGTCTACGACTACTACACTAAGTATGGGAAGCACGCACCATTGTCCGTCCCACGCGAAACCTAAGTACGTCCCAAAATCCGGATCCATATCCAAGTGATGGTAACCCGGTTTAAAATCGATTGTAAAGCCATCATCGTTCGGTTTCAGAATGAATGTGCTGCAACCCGGATAAAGTCTCGTACTTGAGCTTTGGGGTTTGAGCATGCTCATCTAAATAACGAGCATCTAGGATCAGCCTCTTTTTCTCGCTTCCGGGCTTTACTACCACACCGAGTGGCAAGATGCAATGAGGTTTCGTCTGTACATGGAGCGCGATCCCTGTTTGCACGAGTTCTGTTACCGCCTCAGTCACAAAGGCCGCGTGCTCCTGGGTGGACCCATGGCTCTGTCTTTCCCTGGAACGCAGGTGGTGCACTCGCTATCCATAGCAAAGGGAAACCTAACAGGATCCATCTCATCGCTACTGATGGGTTCCGCACGAATGAACCCCAGAACTCTGCCTTCTTCTTCAGTCGCCCGTGCATAAAAGAAACGGAGTTGTTTGGGTTAAGTGCAGCCGCTACTTTCGACTTCTGCTGGCATATCTTGTGAGTCGTCCCTAAGTCGTCCCCACCTGGCGTACTTGTTGTTCCAGGGTTGCCTATATATTGCATATACATAATACAGTCTATGACAAGGACTAAACTATCGCTGATTATGGGGTTCTATATGCGAGCATGTTGCTCTTACCGGGCCAGCTGGTGTTTCCTTGCGGCTCAATTCGTGCCCCCCCCCATACGCCGCGTGAGGAGCGTCGTGAGATCTCGGCAGCCGTGATATGCGCATCCCAAGACATTGGGGTCTGTCCCGCGTAAGCCTGCAACATATCGCCGAGCGTGCGATTCATGCGCTCCGTCTGCCCGTCAGTCTGTGAATGAAAGGCCGTAGTCAACCCTAGGCATTTCAACATCGTGAACCCCCACCTTGTCTGTAACCGCCATAAAAGAACACGCGTGGGTCAGACTTGCTAACTTGCTGGCTTTACTTGTCTCCGAAATTAGCACTATCTAGGATAACAAACCCGTCCTGTCTGTGCGGCAAAGTCAGATCCACATC
This sequence comes from Volvox reticuliferus, assembly GCA_019650235.1. NCBI lineage: Eukaryota > Viridiplantae > Chlorophyta > Chlorophyceae > Chlamydomonadales > Volvocaceae > Volvox > Volvox reticuliferus. Next base: position 806,539 of record BNCP01000018.1, read on the forward strand.
GATGCCCCAAGGACGCGTAGTGCGTGGACCTCGAATAGCTGCCGGCGAATGTACTGCAGCAATTAAGCCCCTCGCTCGACTAAGTTCAATGACTCCAACTCTGGTAACTAATAATGAAGCCGCAGCATCGCGCTGCCTTCCTTTGCAAGCATTTAAGTCGTTCATCTCTGTTCATCCAGTATGATAAGTGCACGCTGCATGATGACTCTAGATTCAGATTCAGCGAGATGCGCAACGGTCCTTGTAACATATAAATCCGCATAACCATATCGGGTGCGTGACCACTCAATCATCTCCACCTGCACCGTTTCGCCGCTTCCCACTTCGGCTTTTGGCGCCACGCCGTGCCACAACCCCGTTGCCCCTCCTTGATCCAACCCCGTCAACCGCTTCAGCCGTTATATCCTGCGTGACCTTCACAGATGCCCGCATCGCCCTTTTACCATCCCTCTGCTCTCTGCCAGCCACGTGCACAGCCTCCGCCCCGACCACTCTGACCTTCGTATCAACATCCATTCTATCCCCCCCTGCTGGGCTCCCATCGCTAGCCTCGCCATTCTCGTCGTTAGAAAACGCAGCGGCCGCGGCTTGCCGAGCCGCCTGCACGGCCGCTGCCAACATCGCAGGCGGGGTCCGTTGCGTCGGAAGCGAGGGCTTCTCACCCGGGGGGTGAACAGCTGCCGCTGAACTCCCAGCACTAGCACTAAGGTTGTGGGACCCAAGCGGTGGACGATGGGCTTGGACTTGCTGAGCTGAGGGCAGGGGACTCGGCAAAACCACGGTGATACGCTCAGCGGGATCGCTATTGGCTGCAAACGACCCGGCAACCTGCGAAATACCCCGATCCGCGCCGATGGCCGCCCGCGGAACCTGCAGCGCCGTTGCGGCGCCCGGGGTGCGCTGCTGCTTTTTCGCTCGAATGGACAGTGGCGCCGGGGACAGCATGACGTTCATGCCGCCCGGAAGAATCACACGTTGCGCGGTTCCGGGCATCCCGGTCGGGGGGGTGCGCATGGCGGCAGCTGCACCTGCAATAGCGACGCATGAAAGGGAAGGAAGAAAGAACTCTGGATACGAAAAATGCTCCGATTCAACCGTACGTACTCCGCAGGAGATCAAAAAGGCTACTGAAGCACCACGCATCGCATACCGAGGGGCTAAATCGCCATTGAAGATTGAACATAATAACCGTAGGACCTTTGACCTCGGACAAGTGAATTTTCCAAGCGTCAACAAACATCCAAACACGGCTGACCTAAAAGCGGCTTCATGCTCTTTTCACAATGCCTTGCATTATCAGCAAAATGTGTGTGTTTTTGCACTTGGCAAAACAAAATCATTTCCGCTCAAAAAATTGTTTCCCAATTGTTTCAAATCGTTTCCCACTCAAAAGATACAATTTAACAGTGAATGGACAGCCGTGCATGGCATGGCCCACTAGTCCTCTTGACCAACCTGCAGCTCCTTGCAACCCAGCAGCTGGCGTGACGGCTGCCGCCGACGGGCCAGCCGGCGGAAACGGTGTATGCTGCGCTGTAAGCTCTTGCGCATTTCTCCGAAGCTTGGAGGCTGTTGCCAGCACCTCCGCCGCGATTGGAGTGCGGCTAGGTTCAACGCCTAGTAAGCAAGACGGTTGGCAGGAAACAAAATATATACTTATATAATATATTCACGCATTGTATATATTCACGCATGAACAGGCATTCGCCTAACCGCGTCAGGGGGATAGCTGTAAGCTACGTGTACGTAACCCATATGCAAAAAGTGACCCCGTGTTGATAAGGAGGGGGGGGGCCCGCAGCGAAGGAAGCATCGGATTTAGAAACATAAGTATGGAAATTGTGAACCAAAGCGGCAACAATCACGTGCACACATACCAGTCGCAAAACACAAAGAATTGGATGGCGCCTTTGTTCGCTGAGAATAGCTAGAACTGAGAACGTTTCGATTGCCGCCCTTCACATGTCCGGCTGCCAGAGCTACATTCGCCCTCACCTGGCAATACGGACGTTCGACAAGACTGTTTATCAGCAGGGCCTGTTGGTGGCAGGATGGCACCCTGAGCTGTTGTTGCAGGCGCTGCAGCGCCAGCTGCACCAAGCAGCTGGGTATGAGTGGAGGCTGCGCGTGCAGTGCTGGGGCCTGTTGGCGGCAGCTTCGGCGCAAGCGCTGCCGCCATCGCGGCCTCCTGTTGTTGCTGATGCTGCTTGGCTAAGGACTCGTAATGCTTGAGGTCGTGCATGATCTCCAGTGCCAACTACGCATACCAACAGCGTGAAGCAGCGGGGGAGCGGAATAAGGAATACGTCATGCATCCGGCGCTACACAGGAGGACTATTCATTCCATTGGTATATTCATTCCATTGCTGACAAGCAAGCCGGCCGGCTGGCGGTTTATACGTTATACGAAGTATGCTGAATCGCTTTGGAGTCCTAAATTGACCGAGTGCGTGTGCGCGTGCGCGTGTGTGTGTGCGTGCGCGCGGTTGTGTGTGTGTGTGTGGACCAGACAGGCAACCAGGCGCACCTGCTTATCCGAAACCAGGATTTCCTCGATCTCGGACTTGTGCTCCCGCAGTAACGACGCCATGCATAGCATCAGTGACCCCAGCAGCGGATGCTTTTGGGCCTGTGGGCGAGCATTTGTGTAGGTTGATCTACAGTTTAAAGGCTTCCTGCTCGTTTGAATAATATAACAATAATCAGGATAATAAGAACAAATATAACAATGATGATGGTTTTGTTATAACATTTCTTAGGAAGAACATAACTTTACTAAGTAATGTTCATCAAGTAATCTTCATCAAGACATCATGCGGTCGTGCCCGAGTGGTTAAGGGGTCTGACTTGAAATCAGATGGGATTTCTCGCGCAGGTTCGAATCCTGTCGACCGCGGGGGTTGTTTTAATAGTGATCAGATACATATCGTATGGCACGACACTGTTTCTCTGGCGGGTCCAAATCAATCCCGTCATTAAACGGGATAAAATCTTTCCATCGGAAAGTGCGCCCACAGACATAGACGATGGCAGATCCCGATTTAAGTGACTTGCGAACTAACCAGAAATGAAGTTGATGCTGCTGTTCATCCGGCAGATTCCATTGGATGCTGGTGGTGGGTGCTGAACCCGGGAAAATCACTGATTTCGGAGAAGTCGGCGTGGGTAAATGGATGAGGGTGCCCCGAAATACTGGGGAAGGTAGGGACTGCCAGGTAGTGGCCACGAGTGAAGCAATACCCCCTATCCTACAACTAACATTACGATCCCAGGGTCGTGTAGTACAGGAGTTGCAAAGCCAGACAACCGCGCCACGCCGGTTCTTCCCAGACAGGCATTTGGCGGGACGTACCAAAGCACCGGCTACCACGTTGCCGGAAGATGAAGATCTTGCCCATCACCCCTGTAGGATTCATGCTTCTATGAAGCAACCGAACCCATGCAATGAACGCATACCACGCATCTATGTATTATAACTACCGGGCAAATGCCAACGCTCCATATGCCTCACCTGCAGCATGTACCTGAGCTCCACCATGAGCGGTACAACGCTTTCGGTTAGGTGCTTACGCATCATGGCTCCGACCTGGGGCAACCGAATGGATGCCGTACTACTTATGTTCAGGCAAGAGTGCGGAAACCCGGATGACGTTAGTCCGCCGTCCGGAATCGATAATTGATATCACGAAACCCCCAACATAGTGAGAAATAACAAAGTAGCGGCCCATATCCCCATATTCCGCAGTCTGCCTGAAAAGGCTAATTTAGGCAATGCGACGTATTTACCATGTAACAACAACGCAGCGCAGCGAAAGCCGCTGGTCCAAAACAAGCACTGATCCCCAGAGGATTCCCACCCTCTCCTACTTTGTATATTGACATACGTATGAATCCATTCGGATATAGAATACATAACATATATATGTTATACATATATATATACTGGAACCTGGTAATGAGCCCTGCACACTCCCAACGCACACACATACACACATGAAACCTGATAACAAGGATAAAACCCCTTTCGAGGCTCCGCTAGCCGGACGAAAACATGGCAATGCACGCATATTCCAATACCCCTAAGTCATTCGCGGGTTATACGCACCAGCCTGCCGCGGGCCTTTGCGGCATCCTCTTGTGTGCCTGTCAGCTGCTCTGCATCATCCTCAGCAGCCGCACCAAAGCGGTTGGCATTGACCTGCACACAGCCACAGTTGCAAACACAACGCCAACAAATTGTTCACCTTTTACATACGTAGAAGTGCTTCCTAACTCCCTCCCATCCTCCCCTCCCCACTCTCCCCATTCTCCCCCATCCCTCCCTCCATCCCTCACTGTCACTTGGTACTGAGGACAAGTGGAGAGGGATGGACGGTAGCTAGCGTAAACATGCAAACGGCAAAATCACAGCAAAGGCGTTCTCAAGGCTGATCACACACGACGTGTGCTGAACGCACTTTTATGGCAGGAGGAGGATCAGGTCCTACCTTCATGTCCTTGCACACCAACAGCCGCAGTGCGTCACCGAGCACCTCCCCAGCTTCTTCCAGAGGCAGCGCCCCGTCCACAACGCCACCCAGAACCTCCGCCGTAAGCCTGGCAAAGGCTGAGAAGCGGTGCTCGGGGCTCATACGACGCAGCAGGGCCGTGTAAATGATGTCACGCTTGGCCCTGCAAGAGGGTGGTTCATCCGCGGTCCAGCAGGCAAGTGGGGTAAGTACTTACCCCAGCTGCCATTGTGCCATAAGTACTCACCGTATAATGGGTGGCTTTCTGACAGCTGCATAGCTTCAGCATACGGTCGGGGTGAAAGGCCAACCACGGTAGCCGCTACGGGCCTTGCGCTGTTTGATCGCTATCTACAGTCTGCAACTCTATGCTAGCTGCTGGCCACGGGCAGTGCGGAAGCCGTGTAGTTCTCAGCTAACGAGGACGGGAGGACGCATAGGTCGTAACGAGCTCACAATAATCGTCCAAACACTGTGACCATGACACCGCTGCCTAGCAGATGCGGCGGCCATAATCAGGCTGAATCTAGCTGACCTAGTCAGCCGCACCTCGGCCGTGGTAGTTCGGCTGCCGTTTATCAGCTGCCATACTTCTACAGTTGCAACTGGGTGGCGGAAAATTCGGTCGCATTTCAGCTGGCTGGCCCGCATCACCAGAGAGACAGACAGACAGACAGACAGACAAAGTCTGAGCACGATGATGATACGGCTTATAGATGTGGCGTACCTCATGATGGGGTCTGAGCCCTTGAGGTGGAAAGCGCTGCCATCGTGGCCACTGTGAAAGGCCAGCTCCGATGCCAATTCAGCGGAGGCGCCACCGCTGGACCGGCTCGCGCGCAGACCCGCGCTGTACAGAGATGAGCACCGACATAGTGAGATTGAAAGAGTACGACGAGGCATCACGGCGTGTTAAGTAAAGGATGACTCGTCATCGAAATCCAAGTCTGTTCCTTTGCCAGTTTGCAAGAGGAGCCTGAGTTCTTATGGTTCCGGGGAATCCCTGGAACCAACAGCTGCCCCACTGAAGAACTCCGGTGTAGGGGACCCTAAAGATAAAAGCTTTCACAGACGGAAGCCACTACAGACAGGGCCGCCGCCGCGAGTGTGTCAAGAAGTACTGCGTCACGCCCCCAGCCCCGACACGACACCCACCTGCATGCATTAAGGACAAAGAGCGACTCGAGGAAGTGGTTGTAGGCCAGCAGGGGCGCCTTGGACGCCAGGGAGTCGCTCAGCAGGTATTGCGCGAGCTGGCGCACGCTAGGCGACTCGTCCACGAGCGCCAGCAGGAACCTGCCCAATGGTGATACATGCTACTAAGGATTTTGTAACATCTCGGCTTGACAGTAAAAATCCAAAATGAAAAGCTGCCTGTTGGGCATCTTACATTGTTGACGAGGCCTTCGTCGGGGAGAGGTGGATACAGCATTTCCCTGCTTCTAAGGTACTTTCGGGGGTTAACTGGAGGCATTGCATAAGACAGTCCTGTAGGAAGCTGCGTCGCCCGCTGCTAGAGTGCTACCTTCCACCACGCCGCTGGCTTATCAGGCGATAAGGGAAAAGCAAACGCATGTCGGGCAGGCCTTTCACCCACCCATCCCAAATATCCTCCGTTTGGGTAGGGGCCAGTATCATCCCCCAGTTGTCATCCCATACATCTTCTATGCAGGGTCTCGCGTCTCCTACTCTAATCCTGGTAGGACGGTCATGGACGCACGCCTTCCTCCCGCACGCCTTCCTCCCACGAAACATGGTATCCGTGCTCAATTATTATACCCGCAGTTTTGAGTTGGCGTGGGTAGGAGGATGATCAGAGGCGCTCTCCCCCTCACTCATCACCCGACCCGCTCTATCTTATCACCATCCCGGCCTACTAGAGCAATGTCTATAAGCATCCCCTCGCGTACCGGTGGACGAGCACGCCTCGCCACTTGACATAGTCCCGCAGCAGCAGGTTCGCCAGCAGTGCAAGTGCCTGACGGCGCACGAGCTCGTGAGGGTCACGGACCATATCCGCCAGCCTCCCCACGTAGGCGTCCGCTAATCCGGTAAATTGCACCACCATATCCGCAAGCCCTACGAGAAGGTTGGTGCGGACGACGGGACTTGGAGACCCGGACATTTCCTGGAGCAGAGAGGAAAAGGAAGTACAAGGGAAGGATAAGGTTGGAATAAGCTTTTTGAAGAGCTGGGTAAAGATCGTCAGGACGTAAAGAATGGTCAGGAAAAGGCAGAACCGCTCTGAACCGCCCTGAACCGCTCTGAACCGCCCTGAACCGCTTTGAACCGCCCTGAACCGCTGGGTATACATAACAGTAGTACCAAATGAATGGCTGAAAGGCCGTGCGCCGCTCTTTGGAGTCTTTACAGTGTTGCTGTGCTATGCGGTTTATCGCAGAGCAAAGCGGCAAGTGTCAAACCCACAACAATCGATGCCAAAAATGTAGGGACAAAACGATACCCTACACAACAGCCCTGCGCCATCCGGGCACAAATCCCATTCATGTTGTGCATGTGTGAATTCTTGAAGCATACTAGTATGTAAATCCACGGACCAGGGCTAGAAGCAACGTGTCACAGGGTACCGATGGCCTAAGCACACGTGCTTGCTGCTGGCTGATACTTGCCTGCACCAGCAGCGGCACGCATTTCTTTGCGAGGCTCTCGTCCACCATGCACATCTTGCCCAAGCAGGTCCACGCATGGGCGGACACTGTGGTCTGGGGAGGAGGAAGGGGTAATCGTCGGATACGATAGAGGTTCCGATTCGGTGAAAATCACCTTTAACCCCTCCCAACCACACACACACCAGGATCTTTACCATCTCTTGGGATATATTAGGTGTGACAAAAATAATAAGTAAAAAGAAAGAGGCCAAAAATAAAACCCCGAGCCACAAGACCGGGGTCATATCTTATCATATCATGCATGGCCTTAAAGCATCGGGACAGAGACTGGAAGATGGTTGCCGCGAGTACGGCAAGTAGCCACGCCAGCTGAGACACAGGATGTGAAAAACCCTACCCCCAAATCCTAAAGGGACTTCATAAGAGTAATGAACACATAAGAGCAGGCGTGGATAATGTAGGCAGCCTTGCGGACGTACCTGCGCCACACGCGCCGCAGCAGACACACCCTGGCTTGCACCTCGGTTGTAGGTAAGGGCCTGCACCTTCACCGCTGCCCCACTCGGAGGCGGCGTCTCTCGCAGCAGTGCCACCTCCCCGAATGTGAACAGCGCCAACTGGCAGTGGGTCGCGAGGGCTCCGCTCTGTGAAGTGTTGCGTGGTGCCGGTGCCGGTGCCGCGCCGATATCACATATAACAGCAGAAGGTTCGAATGAGCCGCGTAAAGGTAAAACTAAAGAATGTTTACGTGAGCAACATCAAACTGTAAACGCGCGCCTTCGGTAACGGCTTCCAAACCCCTCAGGAGCTCCAGGTGCCAAAGTAACACCATCATTCCAGGCCATCGGCTCTTAATCCAACAACTCAGTATTTCAGGACTTACTAAGTTGCCGCGAGCATCCATGGCTTTGGCCAGCACATCCTCACAAGCCTCTTGCACCCGTGCACACCACGTGGCGGGTGCCCCAACCACAGCATGGCCGCCTTCCGCCTGCGTCAACTTGTGCAGCGCTGCAAGATGCGCCGCGACGGCAGCGCAGGGTAGGTTGAAGCCAAGGATGGCCTGCGGAAGGACGACGGGAAAGCGCCATGACAACAGGGCATTCCCAGCTTAGGGGGCATTGCGGCTGTGTAGGTGCGTTGCTGCATTCGGGCCGCTGCACCCGAGGCATACGTGGTAGAGACGTTTTAAGAGCGCAGACTAGTATTCTTATTTAAAGGCAGCTTTGTTATCCAACACCTGCAGTTGGTAGGGATTTCACTGTGAAAAGCAGTGCATTCAGATGCCCCAGTCTCCGCTGAAGGTGGGCACAGTCAAAAACCGCAAACCTAACCGGAAACCTCACCTCCAGGAGCCCCGAAGCAAGGTTGGCAGCGTCCTCGGCTGGGAAGCGAGATGCCGCGTGGCTGATGACCCACAGCAGCATGGCGCCCTCCTGCGAAGCTGCGTCCGCACCCGCATCGGCCCCCCCACCCCCTCTTTGAAGTTTCGCCCAACACCGCTGCAGGAATTGCCACGAGGGCGCGGCCGGGTCCTGTCCTGCCACCTCCACAAGAAGCATCCAGGCCCCTTCTTGCTGGTCCCGCACCGCTCGGCGCTGTTGCCGTGTTCGCTCTCGCTCCAGTTCTGCATCCTGCGGGCCTCGTTGCATGCTGGGGGCATCCCTGATGCCCGCACCACCGTCAACAGCATGTTCCCCCTCGCGATCTGCATCGGTTATAGCACGGGCCATATATGCGCACATGCACCGCACCCGTCATGTTCTCAAGGCAAACAACGAACACTCCCTTTAGATGCCGCCGCCATTTCGGGCGATGGATTGCCGTGCGACAAGGTCAACAATGATACAGTCTAGGCTAAGGCAACCCCCTGAGGCGGCATTCTCTCTGAAAGTGAGAGAGGAGACGAACGTCTCGTTTATGACGACATCCATGATAACTAGTCGTTGCGAAGACAGCGAATCCAAAAAAGAACGCAGGTGACATGTACGACCCGAGATGGCGGTTAGATGCCAATGGAGGGCTTGCCTACAGATTGAGTTGTACTAACGGTGTGCTCACCGGCCGATAGGAACGCCTCCAAACCCGCCGCAACCTGAGGTCCCTTCAGCAGCTTCTTGGCCGACATCATCCCCAGCGCCTTTCCAAGGCAGCTTGACGCCGCGCGGCCTATCTGCGCCAGAGCTGCCAGCCGCAGCCGAACCTCAGCAGCAACCTGCTGTTGCATCGCAGTCGCCACGCCTGCAGCGGCGCCTCCCCGGCCGCGCCCGCGGGCAACCCCCTTACCAAGCACCATCAAGGGTTCCAGAAGCAGGCCCGATATCTTATCAAGAACCGCCTCTTGAACGGAGCTCTCCGGGTCCCGAATCAGAGGTAAAACGCTGCGCGCCCACACGCATGCAAGCTCGGCATGGTGGGGGTGGTATTCGACAAGACTGCAGAGGACCTGCAAGGCCGCCTTGCGAACGCTGACCTGCGGAGATAATTTAGGTTGAGGGAACGCAGGATCAATGAGAAGATGGAGTTGGAGGTTAGGTTTGATGACAGGGACATGACTAGCTATCGTGCGGAAGAGCTGCCTGGTTATGATAATAGTACGGCAGATGCAACCCCTTTGTAAGCCTCACTTTTCCAGTGAGGCTTATAGCGCCGCAGTACAAAGCTCACTTAATTCTCACGCACCAGCGAGTCAGCAGTGGCCTCCTCCAATACGTGCAGGTCTTCGGCAATGGGTCCGTCGGCTGATGGTCGGGCTGCAGTCGACGGTCCAACGCCTCGTGCCGCCACGACGCACAGCTCCAGAACGCTCTCCAGCAGCAGCAGCGCCACCTTGCGGACGGCCGCCTTCTCATCTCGACATCGAGCGTGGCACATGGACCGCATCCAGGACAGGTCCTGCCAACAAGATAAGGAGGCACGGCACAGCGACACGGCACGAAGGGGGCGCACGTTAGCGTTCCAAGCTAGCGTTCCAAGCTAACCTACTAACCAAATTAAGCAAACAGAGCTACAAACCCCGGGTCGGGTATATCATATGACTATGACCGTATCCGGGAGGGGCCGTACCAGGGAGACCTTTCCGGGTATGGTAGCAGTGACCTTCGCCTCGCGTGGGGGCGCGGCCGCCACATCCGGATCGGTATTGGCTGCAGGGGACGGGTCCCCGTCGTCGTCATCGTCATCTCGTTCATCACCATCCGCCCCTTCCGCCGCTGCTCCGCGCGGCAGGGTAACCTGGTGGGACCAGGGCACGTACCGCCGGTAATAAGACAAGTGGGGGGTTCTGACAGGCACACGTTCGTATGCACCCCCTAACAGGCCGCCATTTTAAAATGGTCAATGTTTGAAGTTTTCAGACGTTCCTTCGCCGACATTCATCATGAGCAGTGTGCAGCACGTGTGCGGCTTTTGCTCGGTCAACATGCAACATAAGGGCACATGCCATAAGAGTTTCGTCAACTGACAACGCAACGGCAAATACGGCATTGCAACATCCTGGAATATATACAAGTATGACACAGAGCGGGCAACGGAAAACAAGTTTTTTAGTCTTGCATAACAAGACGACATGGAGTTTTGCAATGGGGCCCTTAGTCCAACCTAGACCATAGTATCAGTCCGTCGCCAAGCCGCAAGGCGTATATACACGATGTACATATCTATATGGATGAGGGTGCCCCGAAATACAGTACTGGGTAAGGCAGGGACTGCCAGGCAGTGGCCAACCACGGGGTGAAGCAAAAACCCCCTGTTCCCCCCCACATACACATACACACATATATACCTGGACTTGGATGTGCCGAGATGCACATAGCGCAGGAAGGAAGGCAGCGATGTCACTGGCAGCCTGTCCACCCTCCGGCGCGTCCATCAGCCGCTTCGCGAACGACTGCGCGCAATCCGCCAGACAGCCGATTGCCTTGGAGCGCACACCTGGGAGCGGTGGGCGACACAGCAGCGAAACGGATGACACCTGGAATGAGAGCTTAGCTACGGCCGGTGGGCTGGAGGCTGGAGGGGGAGGAGGGGGTAAACCGTGAACTAAGAATTATGTGTCCTCCAGTATTGCAATCCGTCCGTCCGTCCGTCCGTCATCTGCTATTTTTGGGAATGCTCATCTTCACCAGTACCCCCGAAATCCCAAAACATTAGCCATTGGCCATCACAAAGTTTATGGCACCTATCGATGCACTGTGGCGGTTAACGCTTCAACGAAAGAGTTCTTCTTGAGGTGCTGCAGTGTTCTGTCCCACCCCACCCATCAGACGAAGCATTGCGAATATCGCCAAATCGATAACTTCCGACGTAATGGAGTTTGGTTTAGTCGCTGTGGGTTATCATGACTGAGGGTTACTACTTGTGCGGCCTGCATGCCGGTGACTAACACCCTAACAACAACTCCCTTTTTGCACCCTCCGTGAATACCGATATCATTATTGATTATTGGATGGAGCCCCGCCTCCCGTCCCCCATCTCCCGCCCTCCTTGAGAGACTCACTGGCAGACTTGTCGTTCGCGCGCGAGACAACGACCGCCAAGCAAAGTGCGCTCCAGGGAGCTTCCAGCTGCTCACCCGGACCGCAGCTTCCATCCACAAGTCGCTGCGTGTATTTTTAAAGAATTTAAAAGTATTTTTAAAAAGTTTTTAGGAAATCGTAAAGTTTTAGGAGTATCAAGTTTATAATATAAGCAGTGTGCGGCTGCCCTGACCGGAGAGCAGAAAGCTAAGGATGCCCTATCCGATAAGCCCGGCCGACACCGCTGTTCAGAGTGGAGAGGAATATGAGCTTTCTGCTCCCAAGAAGAGAAGTGCTGCGCATAATGCTGTAGTGTAACGCTTCTGTGATATGAAGTAAACCTGAAAGCCCTTCACAAGGGTGTGTCTCCACTCCAGTGCACCTTCGCTGCCCCAAGCTGCCCTTTCCAAATGCCTGGGTTCCCTGTCCCTCTCCGCACCTGGTAAGGACCATTCCTTGTGAACGGTGCCGAAATGCTGGAGAGGAGAGCACCCGCCAAATCAACGGCCATCATGCGGTTGGCGATCTGCACACCCAACGAACCGGTTCCTTTCAGTTCCTTTTAGCAGTGTCTTCATACTCTCGTAACGTTCGTTTCGCAGGAAAGCAAAACCGGCTTCAGTAAATCGGCACCGTAGCACAATCTAAAAAGTAAAATCTCAACATTCTTTATCTTCCACTCTCATAACCTCTCTTTACACCTTCGCCAGCCTGAAATTTGTCGCTGTGCGTCGCCCAGGTAAGCTATCTGTTACAAAGGAAAGCCCCCCCCGGCCCCCGGCCCCTGCCGTACTAATTACTTCTTTCTCATTTCCGTGACGTAGGTACTAAATATCAACGAGCATGTGTCGCTCATTCTCAACACTGTCCTTCCCTCTTCCCCAGAAGGGCAATGTGGCTAAGTGGACGTCAAGGCGAACTCAATGGCTACTATTAAACCAGCCGGCTTTAATTCACCGAATGCAGGCATCCGTCCCAAGTCCGTGTCGACCCCCCATCTGATCTCCCACACACCTTGTTCGTCCGGGATAGCCTGTACAGGAAGAGACAGAACGCGCGAACTTCCGCCGGCGTGCAGTCCGGCAGCTGAGATCGGGAACCAAAGATGTTGGGGTCGGGAAAAGGGCATTGACTCGGGTCAACCGCCTCCAGTAATCAGGAGACGTACGACCTCAAGTCAACGGTCGTCGCTAGCTGTGCGCGTGCGTCCGTACGTGCGCATGTGAGTACCCGCGCCTGCAGGAACTTACGAGTGAAAGCGACGAGTTCAGGGCCATCTGCCGACAGTCCGCTTTGTCGGGGGCCTTCAAACACAGTCGCCGCATCAGGGCCGTGCGGCATGGTCGAGCAGCTTCATGGGCCCTGTGCATGCAACCACCAGAGATGCAGCATCGAGGACGTAACGAGGAACACGCGGCAATTTAATTTCGAGATTCTCCTCTCACAGTATCTCGCAGCATTCCACAGCTGCTGAGAAAAGATTCCCCCAAGACATTTCCCTAGATATGTTCGCACGTCCCGTCCTCTGCAGCAGTGCCAGGAGGCTCCTGGATTGGCCAGCCATCGGCTCGACTGGGAGGGACTCGATGAAGAAACTATATATTTTATATGAAGCATATACTCATGACGTCAGATTCTGACGTTGGATTAAAACAGGTGGTTCATTCCTAACAAAAATGGCATCTTTACAGCGGATCCGAAAAATACCGTAAACCTATAAAACCTCACCCAGCGCTGCGGGGTCCGAATCATCTGCGGGCTGTGAAACTGCACCGGGACGGTGACTTGGAAACACAAGCAGGAAGAGCAGGAAGAGCACAGCCAAATGTACCTGAAGAAGTTATTCATGAGGTTCAATGATGCCGTGCGCCGGTCCCAGCCGTGGCTGCTGCGCTTCGCCGCGTCTAAGCCAACGAACGCAGGCGTGAGGCGGTGGCAAACCACCGCCGCGATCTGGGTCACGCTGGCGTGGCGGGTGTCCATGGCCAGCGGCAGCAGCGCAAAGGCCGCCTCCGCAACCGAAACCCCTGCTGCAGATCGTGGATGAGTATTTATTCTATTCGTTGCAAAGCCAGGGAGAAGTCCGTCGAGCCATAGAAATGGAGTAAAAGATAGCCAGCCTTAGATAGTCAGCAGCTCCTTACCCGCGGAGGCGGTGCTGTGTGACATGTAGAAATGCTTTAGAGCGACGGCGACTGTTGCAGTGGCAACCTACCCCTGAAGCCCCAGAATCTCGTTTGTCAGGACTGTAATGAGTTATCGTGACAGAATATATAGCCGCCTTAGTCAGCGAGTAGTTCCTTTGATGGAGCATACAACATACGCTTTTACCTTTTTTTCCGTCCCACAACATCGCTCACCCTGATTCCGAGCCGCTGCACTGCCGCGCTTGACTCCTTTTTCGGGCTTCCCGGACGCCGCTACGCTGCTGGTGAAATCGACGAGGGTTTCCAGCAGCAGCTGAAACATCTCCGGGCTGCCACGCAAGCTGTGGTGTTTGAGGAAAGTACCAACGTCCTCCAGCAGGGCCAGAGGAGACGGCCCTGCCATCTGATCACCCGCTCCATCGGCCTGTTGAGTTCCACCTTCTCCAACCGCTTCGCGCTTGGACGGCAAGCATATGCTTCGAAGGCAATGGATAAACGCACTGAACGCGTAGGGCTCACATAACGTCCCAATCTGTGTTCATAAGGCGAGGCGAAGCACACACGATACATCCCGTTTGCTCGTTGCATCCGTGCGGAACTGAAGAATAAACGAAACTGGGCGAGGCAATACTTTGTTCATCAAAGCTTACTGGAGCATCTTGAACACTTAGCAAAGCTGCATACACAGCAGCTGCATGACCTTGCAGGCCTGCTTCCTTGTCGTTAAGGATGTCGCCAAGGGCCCGAGTCAGCGCCACAGCTGAGACCTCCTCGCCTTCCAAGGAAGACCAGCCTGATGCAGCCTTTAGCTGCAGCACATCCTCCAAGGCTTCCGATAGCGCCTCGGTCGCGGTCTGTCCGGTCAAGTCACCGGCTGCCACCTCCACCAGCCGCGCCAGTGACGCAGCAGGTGTTGTCATTTTGTAGTCAGTCAAAATTTGGCATTAACTTGTGCGGTTTATGGAAACCCAACCAGCCATGAGAGCTGCCACATTACAGGTGAAACCTGAATCCATAAATGGTTTCGGGACGACAGTCGCAGGTAAGCTTTCGACAAAACATGGCTGATGCAGAAAACAATCGTGCATAATTGCATTTTGTCTACATTCACTGCGGAAAGCTTCTCCGAATTGCTCTGGCTTGACGAATTATAGTGCCATGACGCCATTACAAATGCAAGTGCGCACACAGAGTCACTTAAGCGCTTCTTCTTCAGCATGCAGACCAATTTACCGTGGATCACGCGATCTATCGTGCGTCACTTTGCGACCTCGCTCGGAAGGTCGTGCGGCGCATCGGGCACGGCGCCACGCAATAACGATTCTCGCAGAAAAGAAGGAATATTATGATTACAAAGATATGCCGCCGCTTCCGCTTACTGTATCGCGAATTTATGTCCCGAAATTGGACTACACCGTCGTCAGCAAGCAAAACGAGGCCATGCGGATGGCGTCGCTTGCGATCTTCTACGACATCTACAAGGACGAGCAATATAAGAGCCGACTTACACGCAAATCTGCTATGACAGCGCTGTGCATGTATGACCGAGATGACGTACAGGATGCGCAAAACACCCCGGGGGAATACCCCAACATCGACCTGCTGTTCAGGGTGTATAGTCAGGGTATGGATTTGGAGTTCGTTGTGGAGGAATTTATGCCGCAATAAAGCTATGTGCGAGGTAGTTCCGTGAATCGGAGGTTGCGCTCCCGCTTAAGGGGCTGGGGCGCTGTGCGATTCCGGCCGGTTGCCCGATTCTGTTCTGTGACGGAAAAAACCAGCACCTAACATATTGACATGCAACCGTGAGGACGGCGACAGCAGGGGCTGAGGCGTGCTATTAGCCCGTTTACCCAAGGATGTCCTGGGAGCAGAGAATGCTGACTAAAAATGCTGCGCAGCTGACTTCCCAGCATAGGAGGGAACGGCAGCACCCGGGGGCACAGTCAAGGAGACGGTGGTTGAGCTGAACGGAAGTGGGTAGCCGCACAATTGCGAATGTGTTCAGAAATGGTTTATTGGCTGGCTGCATTATTGTCTCGGTCATTTCGGGGTATATCTTTACCACAGACAAATATCTTGTGGGAGCTAATCACATTCGGTTACGTGTAGGCATGTAACGCAGAGCGCTTTATAATACGAATGTAAAAATGAGCGGGTTGTTCGTACATGTGCATCGTAGCTCCGTTGGCTTGGCCTCCTCACCCTTAATTATGTTCCCCAGCCAGGGGTCATTACATTGCCACGTGCCTATATATGAGTAAAAGTGCGCGTCACACTCTCCGTGTGTGCGTCTTCAGACTTCACAACAGCTGGGCTTCTTTAGTTGATCAGCATTCTTGAACGAATCTGGGCCTTACCGTTCGTACAGATGTTTCCAGACCCAGTGTCTGGCTCCCGGCACCATGCACGGCTAACAATTATATCTGGCGGGAATTTTAACAGAGGGCGCGAAAATCCTGTGTCAGGACCTAGCCTGTGTGGCACGCAGCCCTTGACGACCGCTTCCAAGCGTCAGTGAAATGACTTGCTGGAGAGGTAGTGGAAGCTGTGGATCGTGCGGCGGTGCGGATCGGTGGAGCTCAAGCAGTGCTTCAATCAGGGTTCCATACATCGCTCTCGTGCGTATTGAGAAACTGACCCCGTCACCTGAATCACCCCCATATACCACCATCACGCACAGTGATGCCCCGAATTGATGATTATGGTGATGACGATGCCGCCAAATGCAGTCCCAGTACTAAATGAATGCGATTCGCTAGCAGTCCAGCCATCATGCATGCATGCTCGACCGCCCCTCCCTCGTCATGAGATGCATGCCATATACAGCGTCCTGATGACGGCCTTCGTCCTCAAGTACGACCTGCCGTACGGTATAATGCAATATCGTCATCCATTCCAGGGAGGACACTTATTATATTATACATTACACATTATGGATTCAATTATTTCAACAATGGCTCTCCTGCAATCAAGTTCGCTTGATGACCAGCATCATGAGCTGCAGCTGGCATCTGCAGCCGTCCCCTGCTACACCTGCTCCGAAACCCATTTTCAAAACGCCGTTCGACAAAAGCGCTTCTGCCTCTTCATAAAACAGGTCCTCCACAGCAGCCCACAGGAAATTGCTATCTGCACCTTCACCCATACGCCGCCTTGGGTCTGCTCCAGGCGGAATAAACACCTCCACAGTGAAACCCGCACGCTCCAGGGTGGGTATCAGCACGCCATGCAGGTCGTGCGCGTACAGGCCCGTGCCACTGCGTAATGGGCCTGCTCCTGCCGCTGTTGTTGATGCCGCTGCCGGAATCTGCAAGAACCCCCGGTGGCGGGTAGTCTTGGAAGTGAAACGAGGTCTCATGGACGTGTGCGTGGATTGCACGATTCAACTTGCCTAATTAGGCATTTTCATGAAAATTTGAGGACGTTGTAGACATTGCCCCCCCCCCCAAGTTATGACAAGTTGGGTACTTTGTGTCCAAATCCACGGAACCAAAACACACGGAGTCGCCCCCAAAGGGAATCTGGAGATACGGTTCAGAGGTCACACAGAGTTATTGAATCCGAGCCCAGGCTCCGGAACCCAAATGAACCGTAAGTTATTAGGCGAGTGGGACCGTTAGCAACGGCTCTGTACGATCTGTCAGGAATGAGATGGACGCCAGCACCCCTTCTTTACCACCGTACTGCAAGTGATGTACGATGGAGTGTCTGGCTGGTGTACAGTTGCATTCTGGAATGAGGATGGTTGGTATGAGGATTGCTTGTGTACTGTTTAGTACGGTTAGTACGGTAAGTACGGTACGTATATGCGTGCACCGTTTCCTCTTCTTTCCTGACGGCCCGACTCGTGGCTTGTGGTTCTCGATATACACACACACATACAGACATATATATATAACCTTCTGTGCATATATAAAATCTTAACTTTAAATTGCTACAAAAAAACAAAACCCAAGATCATATTAAAAATCCGAATGAAGGTACACACGCACCCACGTTTCCGAGCTGATGACCAAGCAATCATATATGTGCCGTATAATGTTGTTGGCATCTCCAGAAGAAGTCGCACGACGCCATGCTCACCTGCGCTCCCATGAGCCCAGCTGGCCCGGATGATTCTTCCGATGGGTGTCGCACACATGCCGCGGCAAGCCAGACACCACCACGCGGCAGTAGTGCCGCCCACACGCTCGCGTAGCGAGGCAGAAGCTCCGGCGGAGTTATCATCAGACCCCACACATCCCACACGGCGTGAAGTGGAAACGCTGGGGTCCAGGGAGGGGTCCAGGGAGGGGTCCAGGGAGGGGTCCAGGGAGGGGTCCAGGGAGGGGTCCAGGGAGGAGTCCAGGGAGGAGTCCAGGGAGGGTTGCGGAAGGGTAAGGTGAAGGGTAGACGCATGAGGTGGAGGGGGCAGGACACTCTCTCCGAATTGGGCCATGACAGCAGTCCCCTGCTTTCTAGCACCAGGTCCGCACAGCTCCATTGCTGCCGGATGATGTCTTCATCTCCATTCGTCTCCATTCGTCTTGTCTATTGGTTAGCACGAGAGCAGGCAAGTAAGGCCCGCCTGGTGCAGATGGCACAGCCATGCGCACCCGTAAAATGATTTTGTGAACCCCCTGTTGTTGTCGATGGCAGTTATAATAACAGGTCATCTATGTTCTTCGCATGCACGGTCCCATCCGCCAAACCATGCCCCATACACCTCATGTCCCATTCGATTGTACGAACTTGTCCCGTACTCACGTACAAGTGACAGCACCGGAGGCGTGAGATTGTAAGGGTTGCCCCGGTATAGATAGCCAGCTGGCTCCGAAGACTGCACGTCCATGGCATGACGCACCCAGCCGTCGTGAATCCTTAGATCACAAGTCCCAAAAGTTGCGAAAGGGAAAGCGGCACGGGGCACGGACAGCACGGGGCAAGGCACAGGTATGGCATGGCGTACATTGTGCGGAGTAGTATGGGAGCATGGCTTGTATCCTTCAACGTGCAATGAGGACATGTGCGGTACTAGGCACTAGGTCCCATACGGAACGGGGCACCGTACAGTGCATTGGACGTGGCGGCCAAGCAAGTAGCCAGCGTTGGAACGTTTATGATCCTGATCAGGATATATACGGGTAGTAGTATCCGGGATGTCAATTAACTGTGTGCGCAAAAGTACATCTAGTTTTACTTTTTTTTAGCCGAAAAGCTGGTGACTAGTTTTCATTTTTTTTAAGTTATAGAAAGAAGGATAGTCAGGAAATGCAAAAAAAGTATCGTAACGTAGACGTCGACGTAGAAAACTTGCCTCTTTAGGAAAAAGTTGTTTTTTACTCATCATTTCTACAGGGACAAATTTTCGATCGCCGTCTCGAATGAAAAAATGATTACTCCACGTTTCTCAGGACATGACATAAAAAGCGGGAAAGGTACACTGCTTGCAATCAGACTCACCCTCTCTCCTCAGGCCCCATCCCCAGCTCCAGACATGCTTGCTCGACAGCCCCCGCACTGCACTCCACAGCCACAACCTGTACGGCAGAGGGCCAAACATCTTCCGCATGCATCTTCCGTGATACAGCGCGTTTCAGCACCACAGACTTGCAGATGAAGGTCCAGGGAGAGCGAGGGCTAATGATCTGCGGACTTGCCTGAAAAAGGTAACAGAACCTGATAGAATCTTCTCACGCAATTCTTTCTTGCTACGCACGCCGTCCTGCTCTACTAGCTATGTTGTCACGACTGATCGATCTGTTAGGAGCGAGCCCCTCGCAGTCGACGTAATAACTTCTAACATTCCCTCCCCCCATGCGGCCTTCCTCGATCTCCTTCCGCGACCACGCAGGACGCGCCGGCAAAGAAGGAAAGAAAGCTGGTTTATGCAGTAAGTGTTTCGCATCTAGTGTGTTCGCGGGGCGGCAATCGGGCGTGACAGCTGATGACTTATTCTATTGATGGCTATTATGCTGGAATCGATAAACGGATCCACACTTTAGCAATGGTTAGGTGAGAAAAAGGGTCACCCACCTCTCATCCTTCAACCTTAAGGAGTGGGGAGAGCTGGATTTCCGACTTCCGGGAAATCTGGAATTATGTAATGCATCCGCTCACGTACTTTGAGTGTACGTTTTTCAGTACACTATGTCGTGACATCTGGATATCCGACTTTGTGTTTCTTTGAATTCCTCGATGTACGGATGTCGTAACTTCTGAAACACACACGTTTCAATTTGAAAGTCTTAGCATATATAAATGTCTGAATCTCTGGATTTCTGACTTCCTGTCAATCGAAAGTCAAACGTTCAGAGAACTATCTCGCGGTGTTTGTATCCGTACCTTGAAGCCTTGTGACAGCAGCTGCCGTACTGCAGCTGGATTCGGAAGCCAGGGACATACGACCCCCCTAACCCCGTCGTCCTGTCGCGCTTCCGTCGCAGCTTGCCTTGAGATGACGGCTTCACGGATTCTTCAAGTATGTATAAACGTAAAGGAGGCAGACGGAGGCGGGGGTTTCGAAAGGCGACGGAACTGACGCTTATTAAACGGTGGTGGGAAGAAGTAATAATTAAAAAAAGAGGACAATTCACCCCTTGCCTTACGTGTACATTTACATGTAACAGCTTATTGATGGGTGACAGGGGTAAGCGGTGCGGTGGGACGGATAGCTGAATCGAACAGGGCGGAGAATGGAGGTGGGGTTGTGAGACGGTGTGTGTGGGACAGGGGTGTGTGTGGGACAGGGAGGTTGTGGACAGAGGAGCCTGATACACGTTGGGTCCGCAGCAGGTGGGCCAATTGGCAGAGCCAGGGGTCCATGGGAGGGGTCCATGGGATACATGGAGTCCAGGTGGCTACCTTGCCCTGCAGGTGATCACCTCGTCACCTCGTCACCTCGCCCACAGTGTAACACCCCTTAATAACATTTCTTCTATTGCTCCTTTCCCATGGTCTCCGTTCTGTAGTGTACCTCGGGGCCCCCCTCATTACGTCCTCCTCCTCCTCCTACCTTCTTGACCACTCTGGTGTCAGGGGCACCGGCTGCACACCCACCAGCTGTCGCAACGTCTTCAGGTTCCACCCCATGACCGTCTCCCTGCCGCTCGAAACACGCCCACATAGCAGAACATAGGAAATGACGAATCAACATCCTGCCTTATTATACCAGTCACATCACATACCCGGAACAGGCCGCATGCTAAACACACACACATATATGTGTGTATATGTGTGCACGTGTGTGCACGTGTGTGTATGTGTGTGCACGTGTGTGTATGTGTACTGCACATCTGCTGCACATCATAATGGACACAAGGCGCAATGTGTGTTCAAAAGTGAATCGTAACTGTGTGGATAGTTAAGAGGAATATAATGGAGGTCTATCGGCGTTGCAAGGTGGAAAGTTAAAAGGCGAGATCGGAAGACCCAGGGAGCAGGGCGTTGCGTGATGAGGGTCCCAAAGAAAGTCAAGCCAATAATTCAGATTTAAAATTTTGCATCCCGGCGCGGACATGTCTCACAGTGCGATGATATTTGCTTCTGTCGCATTCAAGACTGCCGTTGGGGACGGCGGCCTTGGTATTCCACCTGCGGGCTCCGCGCCCGGTGTTGTTGCGGACGGACATGAAGCTCCAAGACGTTCTAATACATAGTTGTTTCCAACTGAGAAGTTTGGTAGTTGGGTCTGAGGGTTAAAATGCCCCTTCCTAGTGACGCAACGCCAATAGAGATACGGCTTCGGAGCGCTTGCCCGCACGTTATCAAACGTCTCCAAAAACGAGACAGCTTGGTGTAATGTCGGCAGCCTGAATGCCATAGTTTCATATATTTTTACATATATTCTTAATACATGCCAAACGGGACCGGGTTGTGGCTTTAGAAATGCCCAATCAGCAACTATTGGTCCATTATTACTCTCTGTCAACTGTTAAAGGGTTTCCTCATAAATCATTTGTAATAGGATCTTCAGGAAAGTAAGCCCGTCAGGTTTTCATCTTGACCAAAAGCAAGCAAGCCCCGTACGACAGCAAGAAAAGAAGCTTATTGCCGCCTCGTGGAAATTCAATATCGTGCTTATATATCATACATTTGGGAAGGATGCTATCAAAGCCGTTTGTGCTGCGGAACCCCCGAGTCCCGCCCGCCGCGCGAAGTAGCCGGACGATTCCGAAAGCATTGCCTCGCCCGCAGCTGCCTCCCAGGACAGATGTAGTCAGAGTGCGCATTCCTGAACTGCAATGGAGTATTGAAAACGTTGAGGGCAAACGGTGCGAGCTGCGTACTGGGCTTGGCGCCGCTCCGAACCCCTTGCTGGGTGTATCAGGTTTCTAGGTTTGCCTGCACCTCCGTATGCGTTTTAGGGCAGAACCAGTTTCCCCATTTTTTCTACTCCTGACTTGCCAAGTTATACCTTCCTCATGCCATCAGGCGCTGTCTCTCCCGCTGTTTGCGTTCCCCCCAGGTTGTCAATTGCCATATACACGTACCTCGCAGAGGCTTATGGCGGAAAGCTTACGGAAGAGGTACGAGTCTGACATCTGGCATTTGTACGACACGAATGCTTTCTTAGCCCCCCGTCCAAGCAGCGCGATACCGCCCGCCCGCGTGCCCATACGGTCCGCCCTTATACAGGCTGCGCAGGAGGGACTGAGGCTGTACGGTGCTGATATCGTACAAGACGCCCAGAAGCACCCCGGCGCGCATCCTAATATCGATCTGTTGTTCAAAGTCATTGAAGGAGATATCTGTCATGAACTTTTGGTGGAACGACAACAGTAGCTTGGCGCTCGCATGGTTCTACAGGCGCTCTATAGGGAAGCGAGCACAAACACCGGCAGCAGGAAGGGAAAGAAGAGCATGAGAAGCCCTAGGGGGAGGAAGGGGGCGGAATGTAACACACAAGGTTATGCTGCGTCTCCAACAACTCAGCTTGGATGAAATGACAGCAGCAGCGTGGCGTGCATTAAGACGGAGGAAAACACAATTACATTTTTTACTGATCCACTGATATATCGTGATAGATTAATAGGATTAATAAATGTAACCAAACAGACAACGACAGCTTCGGGTGAAACTACTTGAGGACAACACAAGCTAGGTGTAGCGCTTCCAGACAGGGAGCCTCATCAGCGAGACGACTGAGACTGAGACGTCATTAACAGACCTCTGGTCATCAACGCCGCAGACGCCGCGGATCTCCCCCATAACGAACAAGCCCTAGCTGGGGCGCCTCCTACAGTGGCATTCTTCGTCGGGTGCATTCGAGGCAAATCAACTTTTGATCCATGCAGGTTTATAAGTAGGGGCAACGGATGCGTTCGGACCCAGGGCTAACCCCTGTTCGGACCTGCAGAAGAAATGAGAAATCAAGCGTCGCTCGGTTAATCATCAGACGTTCTCATCACCGTGCGTACTTTCTTGCATTTTTATCCGGTATGAATACTGGGGAATAAACGTTTGACACATACATTTAAGAGGTAGATCGGCCATAAGCAGGTAATTGCAGCAGTACGGAATACACACAGCAGTACGGAATACACACAGACAATATAAGGTGCATAAAGTACCACTTCAGCATCCCGAGAAGCCCCTTTTCTGTTTACGCCCACGAGCCTGGTACGGCAAACTCACACCCTCATAGGATTATGTTTGAGCGTTGTAGTTACGGCTGTGGGCATCGTATACTTCATGGGGTGCCTTTTGTAAGTCATGCTTTTAAGACCGTTTGTGCGGCCGTTTAACGTCCCTATTCAATCCATCTTATACATATGTGCTTTTTATATAATCTTTTGAAGACCGCACACGTGATTTTCGCTCCGGAACCCATCTCTGAAACCCAAATCCCCCTCCCACATTCCATACACCCACCTATATATTGGGAAAGTGGTTGTGGCGACAGACGGACAAATAGATTCGGAGGGAGCGCACCCACCCCCTGGTCGTCATGATGAGTGACGCTGGCGGCGATTACACCTTCTGTCAGATGGGTCTCACCCCGGGCGGGGAGGACGTGACCGACGGACGAAGTGACAGTTGATGGTGGTTGTGAGGGAGGACGCAAAATGGACCACGCCGCTGGCGTGGCCGCGGCGGACTAGGTGTTCCCGGCAGCAAGGCACGGGTCCTTGCGAGGTTGAAGGTCACGCTGTGCCGGGGCCTGGGCCTGGGCCTGGGGGGGCAACAAGGGAAGCCTGCTTGTGCGGGTAGCAGTGGTGACCCATACTGGTGGCGATGGTGGTGACGGCGGTGGTTAGCCAGCCATCAGCCCGTTGTAAGTGCCCTGCTCTGGTTGATGGATCGATTGACGAATTGCTTGTCCAGGTCAGGGCCATGAGACGGATAACAATCAACGAAGCCGGAAATATATTGCACGCCTGGGCCTTGAGAAAATTGAGTTGTTTGCAGCGCAGGGGTTGGATGGGATTCCGCAAAATGTCAGGCCGCCTCGGTGTAAGACCAGCATCAGCTTTGAAGTGTAGTCGAAGGAGCCGATGGGCAGCCGATGGATGGCTTTCCATGTCGAGGAGCGAGGAGGGGCGAGGGGGACATACCTGATGAACACACCCCAGCCAAGCTCTGATAAGCACGTTACCAAGGTTAACCCGCACCCACGTGCCTACCCACGTGCCTACCCACGTGCCTACTGACCGGGTGCTGCAGGCGAGGGGGATATGGTCGGACAGGCCGTGGCCGCCCCCCCATCCCCCACACCGCCAGACTGCCGGGATTGCCGTTGCCCCAAACGAACTTCCGGCCCCGTCTCCTACAGTCTTGTTTATATGTAGCTGCTGCATATAGATATGTACCCGCGGCCATTTATTTCCTTCCCAATGAATCTTCGGCACGCAGCTGGGCTGGAATGCCCAGCTGGAGGTGTGCGACATACGAGGACAAAGCAAAAAGCGCGGGGATGCCAGGATGCCAAGCCTTGCGAAATGACAGATGCCGATCTCTCTTTTATTCCTGTTCCCCAGTATGACCCAGTTGTGACGCAGTTATCCGCCGGGTACACACATCTCACTAGGCTGACACTGGCCCCAAACCCTTCCCCGCTCGACCAAGGGCCACATGCCCTGCAAGATCCGAACAGCAAAGCCATATCAAGCCACGTCTACGAGCCCCAAAAGGACATGGCGAAGAAAACAGGCATAACTAACCTTATCAGCATCAGCAGCGGGGACACCATATAGGCGAGAACAAGATATCATTCCCCTCAGCTCCGTGTGGCAGCGGGGCATATCGAATCAGTCCAGGGCAGCTGCACAGATGCAATACCGAGTCTGAGTCAGGGTCAGAAGCTGTGCCACGCTGGTCATCCACCAACAATAGACCCAGATCAGTCGTTGCCTGCACGCTCCAACGACCATGAAATGTTCGGAAGAGTGGGTATGTGCGGGCCACCTTACTGGCCATTACATGTGCCCGGGATGGCTGCAGACACGCAGGCGTGACTGTGGCTTGCGAAATACACTACTACACTGGGACTCTTAGAGCGCTCTATAGGATGCTCAAGATGCGGCTGCCACCGCCGCCGCAGTGGCGGACTTGATGATAATCAAGTCCGAACCCTGAGCTCCTGGTGAAGATCCAGGGCGCTCTGCGGCAATCTCCCGCGGTCATAAGGATATCAAGACGCGGCTAAAGGGGGGGGGTTTCCAAATATTTAGATGCGGCCAGGATTGTATCCAGATGCAAAGGGGGGTTCTTACGGCATCCAGATAAGACTGGAACAGTATCTAGATGCCGCTGCAAGCTTATTAGATGCCGGCCAGGTACACCCCCCCTCCTAGATGCGAGATGCGGCGAGTTTGTGATACCCTCCGGAAAATCATCTACCCACCCAGGCAGGATGACCGCCTCGGGGCAACACCTTAGCAGGGCTCCTTAGTAGACTGACATCGCTTTCTGAAGGGTGCATAAACACACTGAAGTCTTGGCCCCCAGCGCAGTACATGTGCCAGTTACATACCAGACGCGGCTAAGTACACACAATACAAGGATGCTACCTGGAAGTAAGGGCCGCCTGGATGGATACCCCCCCCCTATGTGCTACATGAGGATGCGATTCGGGAGATCGGGTCCCGTATATGGCGATATAGGATGGGTCCTGAGACTAGAAAGACATGAATGACTAGACAGCACACACAGAGAAGACTACCGCTCAGAGCCATGGCGTCAGAACCATAAACCCGCCCAACCCAGCACGACTTTGTATGTAATACAAATCGCTTGGCTTTCCACCAGGAAAAGCACCACCTGTCTCCACATGCGGCAGGCAAGGTAGGGAGGAGGATGCACACGAGATGGGCGATTCAAGAATGATACAGCGGATCATAATAACTCTATGTTGGATTCAACTTCTCCCATTAGGCGACAAGCAATGCTGCAACACCTCAAACAGTGTCGTGTTCCTTCATACACGTATAGAGGGTGGGAAAGGCACGCGCTTGTGCGTCATGTGCTACTGGACCACCTGCTCTCGAGGCTCATATCACCATTTGGGCCGTTGTCTTAAGCGCGCGCGTGCAAGTGTGTTGTGTGTGTGTTGTGTATGCTTCTTACTTCCGCCGCGGCAGGGGACATCATTATGTGCTTCACGCTCAGTAGTTTTCAGAAGAAAGAGCAACAATCAGCGAGAGAGAGAGAGGGGGGGGGTGCCGCGCTAATGGGGCACAGCAGGCTGCCGCAGGCACAAGTGCCTCACAGGCCAAGTCCGCACAGGCACGACAATACGGTGCATCCTCCTTGGGTGTTTTGTTGTTGCATCAGAGAGAGGGTGCGGACAACACATCCTCGATGCTCGTTGATGATGAAATATCCCGTACGGGAATCTGTACGAGAACTTACGTTCTACCAGTCAAGGAGCTTTCCTTCATGATTCGTTTATCATCATAATTATCATCATCATTCGGTTCCGGTCGATCTTTTCATAATTGTCAACGCAAGGCGTGCATGTTTCCAAACGAATATACACCACAAAGCAATTTCTGGTTTCCTCAACTCGTCGTCCCCAACACGACTTTCTGGACGCGGCCAAACCTGGCCCAAAGGCTCAACACGCGAAATGAACGCACAATATGATGAGGAGGGAAAGCGCACTCAAATGACAATTCGGATTCGACATAATTTATTCCAATTTAATGAGAAAGAACGATACACTCAAGCACCAGGGCAAACGTCACACCCTGCGCGCCATACCGCACGTGTCGGATGCTCCGACACTTACGTACATTAATATCCTACCCGCGCATGCTATCCGCCGAGATCGAACAAGGGGCAAACAAAACGCCACTCGTCTTCATCCAGACCTTGGGTATATTCGGGAGAAGTTCAGGCTGAGGCCATCAAGACATAACAACGCCAGTGAAAAGCAACACTGGCCCATTGGGGGCGAAGATATTGGCTGATGCCAGTGCTGGTGCTGGTGCTGATGCTGCTACAACGGCCGCGTCTGCCACTGCTGTGCTGCTACAGCTGTGCAAATGATGAAGGTCATGATTGGGTTTGACTGATTGGCTGATCGGCTGACCTCTCACGAGCAGAGGCTCCGTTGCAGAGGTTCTTAACCCATACGGACAGGGCCATATGCTCCTGAGGGCTGCTCCCATCATTGGGTGCCAATGATCATTGCCCGTGCAGGAGGATCAGCTGCCCCTCTCAGCCCAGCACCCCCGCACTGCGATACAGACAGAGAAGGGGCCTCCACATATGCAAGCAGAGTACGCGGGCATATAGTCCACATCCGGCCAGACAGACAGACAGACAAACATGAGGCATTGGCCCGTAAAGCCGATTCAGTCGATCAGGTCGGGTCCAGGTTGGGCCTTAGTGGTACAGCTCCGCCCCGCGGCGCTTGAACTCTGCGCTCATGGTCTTCATGCCCTCCTGAGCCGCAGCGATCAGGTCTGTATCGTCACTGGCGGCCGCCGCCTCGTTTTGGGCCAGAACGCGCAGCTCCTGTGCGTGTGCGTGTGTTTGGGTAGTTTCGCGCCCGGGAAGGGAAGGGGGACATTTTATGGAGAAGTCACGAGTACGTGTGTGTGTGGTGGGGGGGGGGAATTAAAAAGGAGGTGGATGTGATGAGACCGAGGCCAAAACCCTAAAGAGCAAATAAACGTCGCCGACTACACGCCCCCTGTAGGGTTCTACCTTAACACACGCACACGCACACATCCACACACTTATACACATAGAGCCGCTACTGTCTCTCTAGGTGAGAGCCCACCTGCGTGATGTTCATGGAGCAGAACTTGGGGCCACACATAGAGCAGAAGTGCGCCGTCTTGGCGGGCTCCTGGGAGAGGGATGGGGGAATCAGGAAGGGGAGAGTGCAGGAACAGGAAACAAATCAGACCGTGTATAAGGGTGCAGATCATTTAGGCGTGAACGCATGTGAAGCCGCAGCAAAAGTTAGACAATGTCTTCGCCTTGACAAATATGCAGATCCATGATGCAGATTCCATGATGCAGATCCAATGCAGATCCAGATCCAGATGCTGCCTGGCAAGATCCAAGAGCAGGGGGCTCTGAGCTTTGAAGAGATCCTTCCGAATGCACGGAAAGACGCAAGGCCCATGTAACTTCACAGGTGTTATACATGTTAAAAGATGTTAAAAGTGCCTTCCGAACGGACTACGTCTTCCCCCGACCCTTTGTGACACTTGTCCCCAATGCATCCGCTCCAATCCATCCTGCTCCTCCAATCCTTCCCCTCCCTTTCCCACCCCTTCCCAGTAATCCGGCCCTCTCCTCACCTGCGGCAGAGTCGCATCATGGTAGGCGCGTGCCGTCACTGGGTCCAGAGACAGCGCGAACTGGTCGTACCTGCACCGTCCGCGTATGCGGCATGATCACCCGCAGGAGCGTGGATGGAGCGGACAGCCGGAGAGGAGGTGAGGCATGCGGTGATGGATCAGCGCACACAGATGATGCAACACGAACAGATGGTACACAAACATTGGAGGGAGCAAAAGCCCTTAAAAATCGCCACACAACAGAAGTAAACAGCGTTACTTTCCTTGAACCCCCGTCCTCCTTCCCCCCTTAACCCCCTCCCCTCCTCCCGATTGATTTCGATGTGCCTCTGAGTCTTGCCCAACCTCTCCACGTACCAGCGGAATTCGAAACGGGCCTTGGAGAGCTCCGCGTCCCAGGCGGCCGCGGCCGGGTGGCCCTTGGCCAGGTCGGCAGCATGAGCCGCGATCTTATAGGCAATCACACCGGCCTGAAGAGGATCCACCGGAGGAGGGGGGGCCGAGGCAACTAAAAGATGAAGTTTCTAGGCATCAAGATATTTTGTGATTAATCTAATGTTCTTTACTTCTTGATTTCTTCATTCAATTCATGTCATATAGTTTCTTTCATCTCTTACAGCCAAAACAATCCCTGACACACATACACACACAAACAAAAACAAATGTACACAACGCAAATATTTCATTCACCGCGTACATCAATCCTTACATTCGCAGTACATGTTGCCGTACGCAAATTTATCATACCTTGACGTCATCACGGTTGGGCAGGCCCAGGTGCTCCTTGGGGGTCACGTAGCACAGCAGCGCCGTACCTGCGGTTAAATGGTTAAGTGGTTGGGACGAGGCAGGCACGGCCATAAGGAACGACAATAGCGATGACAGTCGCATGGGAAAGAGAATCAAGTCAGGTCGGGTACATACGAAGGAAAGGAAGGGATTAAACCAGTCAATCGGAAACTGAAACATGACAACTGAGTTAACGAACTTTCAACAAATTCCAATGCCGTGTATCGGTCTTGTGAAGACTGTCAGGGTCACGGTCGGGCCCCATTCATTCGATCGCAGCGAGGGAGTGACAGAAACGGCAGTGGAGCCAGCTTCAACGCTCTCAGCCCCCCCTTCTGTTAACCACTGCTACACGTAATGAACCCGCCTTCATTTATTTTTGACGTACGTCACATCCTTATCCACACCTCCATCACCAGATCCTTATCCTTTGCCCACATACACACACGTCCATGTAATATATTATATAACCTGGCAGGACAGACAGACAAAGCCACATGCCCACTGCGGCTCGGTCCGGTCAGGGCCCCCGGTGCTCGTCTTTGCAGGGCGAGTCGCCCACGGCGAGCAGTGTAACACCCAAACATATACATATATATACACTTACTCTCCCGCCAATATGTCCGTTACCCCCACATACCCCCTCCCCTCTTACCCAACGCGCCGATGGTGGCGGCCCCGATGGCAGAGGTGATGTGGTCGTAGCCCGGGGCGATGTCGGTGGCCAGCGGGCCCAGCGTGTAGAAGGGCGCCTCCGAGCACCACTCGAGCTGCTTGGCCATGTTCTCGGGGATCTTGTGCAGCGGCACGTGGCCGGGGCCCTCGTTCATGACCTGCACGTTCTTCTCCCAGGCGCGGCGGGTCAGGTCGCCCTGCGTCTTCAGCTCGGCGAACTGAGCGGCGTCGTTGGCGTCTGGATGGAATCAGGGGGAGAGTTGGGCGGGTGGGGGGAAAGAAGGCAGTTAATATTATATATATATATATATTATACTGTGTGTGTGTGTAGAGGGGGCGCGATTATACGGGGGGAAGGGGGAGGGGCGACCTCGGGCGGGGGGAGGGAGGGAGGCTAGGGTACAAAACCCGCAGTTGAGAGCCAGAGCAAGAAAGTGTAACAATCAAATCGCTTTTAACTTCAAAATCATATAATAATTTTAATACACATATATGATTCATATGTTTCACATATTATGACGTAAGCCACCTCTTACCGGCGATGCAGCCCGGGCGCAGACCGTCACCAATAGACAGCGTGATGTCATACTTAGCGCAAATATCCAGAATCTCGTCCCAATGCTCGTACGCGAAGTTCTCCCTGACCAAGGTAGAAGCAACGGGGGGAGGTAGTGGTGCTATTAATTCAGACTGGGTTTCAGCTTACCCCTTCTTACCCCCCCAAGACACACCATTCCCACCCCACTCCCACCCTAATCCAATCGACCCCAGTACCACATGTAATGCCATCCCCGCCTCAAGGCATCATACTATCATAAGGCGTATAAGGCCCGTCTGAAAAAAGGGTTTATCTTAGTTATTGATCATCGCCGTCACAACCCCCTCCATTCTCCTGATCTCTTACTTCCCCCCCCCCTCCTCCTCCTCATCATCATCATCATCATCATGATTACGTACTTGTGTTCCATCAGGCACAGCTTAGCGTGAATGGAGCCGCCCCGCGACACGATACCGGTAACTCGGTTGGCGGTTAGCGGCACGTGACGCAGCAGTACACCCGCATGGATGGTCCAGTAGTCCACACCCTGTGGAAAGGGGTGGATGGTCACGGGCGGGTAAATTCGAAAACTTGCACGAACCCCAAAAAGCCGATCTGAGTTGCACGAAATAAGAGGATCTACATTCGAAATAAATGGAACTTGAAATATAAAATATAATTAATAAATTTAAAATATAATCAGAAAAGAATCGAAATAATAAACAAATAATACATTGGCTAAATATATCATGATAAACAAGGAGCGGGGTAACCAACCCAGGGACTCAACATTCTCTCGCGCACAATGCCTGACAGCTCTCCGCTCCCCCCACTCCCAGCCAGAGCCCAGCAAGAGATCCCTCACCTGCTCCGCCTGGTCCAGCAGCACCTGACGGAACAGCTCCCACGTGATGTTCTCAACGCGACCGTCTGCAGGACGTTCGATTGTACGGGGTGTACGGGGTGTACGTTCGGGATGCACGGCAAATATAACCAGGTTGAGAGCACATGACCAGAGGAGTTTTATCTATGCGCTCTTCTTCATCATCCTCCTCTTCGTTGACTTTTCGTTGTCGGTATCAGCAGAGAACTCGACCACGATTTGATTCGTCCCCCCCACCGGGCTTTGCCTCTCGGGGTCCCTTCGTTGTTAGTTATCATATCGCAGTGGGATTTCCAATACTCATGCGCCACCATCATCCACCCAGCCGCCAATACACACACGCACCATCGACCCCAAACCACCCACCCGCACACGCATCCCCCCATCCACCCCCCATTCCCCCCCATCGCTTGCCGTCCATAACTCACCGACCGACCCCCCCCCACGCATACACACGCGCCCAACATCGCATACCCATGCGCACACCCAACTAACCACCTGCCCAACCGCCCAACCAGAGCACTCACCCGCCCGCTCGAGTGCCTCGTAGATGGGTACGGTGCCCACCGGCACGGGGCTGTTGCGCATCACCCACTCGCGGGTCTCGTAGATGTTGTGGCCGGTGGAGAGGTCCATCACGGTGTCGGCGCCCCAGATGGTGCTCCAGTGCAGCTTCTCAACCTCCTGCGGGCGGGCGGGTCGCGATTTCGCGATATGCAATAAAACATCATAATCGGTATAAAATTAAATATATTTTATATTAATAATTAAAAATTATAATTGTCTTATATAAGAATTTTAATAATTAATTATAAACATGTGACACGTTTCGCCACCTAACTAAGTACAATACGAGGTGAACAACACGAGAAATGTATTTATGGATAATGCAGTAGAGGTCCAGTGATACGGGGCAGGTGCAGGCGGTTGCCAAGTGGGTGATTGCGGCGGGCGCAACGATCTGTCCCAATTGACAAAGTGGTAAGACTATATATATATATATATGGATCATAACTATGAAGATTTCCATCTCCAATGAACGAGATGACGTAACGGAAGTGAGATTCGTACTGATTGCTAAAATGTGCGGGTGATGAAGAGGAATATGACCACCGCCACCAACCACCAACCACCCGCATTGCCAATCCCACCACCCGTACATCTCCGCCGCTCAAATCGCCTACACAGGAACGTTGCAAGCATCGGCGTAAGACCTTAAAAAATACAATTGCAATTCAACAAGTTTTAACAAGTAAATTAACCATTTTGCCTAAAATTAATAGTTTATACATACCATATTATAAATTGGTTTACATAACCCCTTATTAAACCTGTGCCGTATCATCCCTTTCGCCGCCGTACCTCCTCGATGGAGCTCGTCACGGCTGAGTTGCCAAAGTTAGCGTTGACCTTCGTCATAAAGTTGCGGCCTGAGGGGTGTGCCGACCCGCGGGTCAAAGCCCCACCGGAAGACGCACACACACGCACATACACACGCACACACACACGAACACACAAATGAAGACATTCACATACCAATACACGGAAACAAGCCGAACGCAGAAACAGAATGAATGAAATGAATGCAAATACACACACGCATATATATACGTATATATGCAGGCGCATACACGCCCCAACCGACCACACAGACACAGAAAAACCGACACACGGACAGACATTCACGCACAGAGCACCAGCAACAGCACCGCAAAGGGATCCAGGGAAGGAGGAGAAGAAGGGGGGAGGAGGTCGGCATGGTAGCAAGAGAGGAAGGCGGGGTCGTGGCGGCGACTACGTTAAGCCATCACGGAAACGAAGAAAGGAAGCAAGCATGGCGGAAGTCAATGGTGACTCGCGAAGCTGTACAAGATCCGTCGAACGACCCATGGGTCATATCGGGGTAAGGTACAAGAAAGCGCCGCTAGGGGATTCGGAGGAGGGGGCATCAACATGTCTCCGGCGCGCGCGCCTCTCCTGTCGATTTTATCTTCGTACGTTGCGGCTGCAGCTGCATCCGTACACAACTCGAAGCAGTGGACCAGACCCGCTGGTGGTACGATGTCAAGTTGCCGTCCTGTCTGCGCCATTGCTACTGCCGCTGCTACTGCCGCTATCAACACTACCGTCTCGCCGCCGGCACCGGCATGGACCGCCGTATCATTCCACGGCCGCCGCGGCGGGGCCGAAAGTCGCCATGCACAACCGCCGCAGCATCAAGCCCGGTGGGGGGACCAAGGGGGATGGCAGGGGCGCGGGGCAAAACACATACGGACACGCGCACGGTTCCCACGGGTCCACTTCCCGACGCAGGTCCTAACCTGGTCCGGTAGTGAGGGTGTGTTCTCAGCTCGGAACGGAAACCGCCGCATCCGGTCGAGCCGGGTGGGCCGGCCCTGCTCCGCGCACCCCTAGCGGCCCGTCAGGTCCGTGGCATCCACGGGTCAATACGATGTACGATGTACGGCGTACAGCATACATACCGAACTAATAGAAACCGGCATGCAGGTTGCGTGTTGGAATTATAGAATCTTCAACCCTCAGTCGCCAGCCACGGATGGCGAGAAATGGCCACGCGTCATCCGGGTGGGACGGGCGCGTGCTCGATGATACCTTAGCGTACCATTGCTGAAAGCGACTATAAGCAGCTCGGGAGCTTAGGGCAGTGGGCAGCTGGACAACTTGCAACCAGCACAGCGCGCAAATCCTGATGGCCGTAAGGAGCTCCTTTTGCTGCTAGCTCTAGAGCCATTGCGGCCAAAGCACCGGTGTTGAAGAGAGCAACGAATACACACACACACGCCAACGCTGCCGCTGCCATACTGAAGAACCGCTTCCATGACGACCCCCCAATAAGCTCACAGGCCACGTATAAGGCCCCCGAGTTGCTTCTCCGGCAGAGTCCCAATATTCCCCCATATGGAACCACATGGAACCACATCCAGATCCGACAGCAAAAAATAATTTAAGGAAAACACGAAAACGTAATTATTTCAAAATAATAATGTTACCAGCGTTTAGCCCCATATCCCCTCATGGTCCCCCATAAGTCCGGTTACCTGCGCTAGGCTTCAGCTCCGCAAGCCGACAATCCTGAAATCTACGCTTACGAGCGCTCTTTGCTCCTATTACTACGAACACTCTGACCTGTCCTCCCCGGATTCGGATATACATACAGACACACAGCTGCTGAATCCAGAGTTCTCTCTACGTGGCCCCATTCCTGGCCTCGGGCCCCCTCGAGTTCCACGCGCCCCGTCGCGCGCTTTTTCATGCGTTTTGAATTTGAATTTTATGGCTGTGCTCACAGCTGTCGGCTAGGCACTCACCGATAACGCAGGGCTCCAGTTCGAGATGCCGCTTGTTCGCCGGGATGATTGCGCGGCCGCGTGCAACCTGCGATTGAGACGTGCGGGACACGGCGCGTGAAAGATTGTGAGAAACAGAAGTCGCAAAATATCCAAACATCCAAAAGTGCGACCATCAACACGTAAATTTATACAGAACCACACCGGATGAGGAACCGTAAAAACGCAGCGATCGGAAGCGTTAAAAAAACGATCAAAAGCGACCAAAAATTTGGTGACCATGAAATGCGCAAAACGTATGGAAGCTGAGGGGTTGGCTCAAGTGCAGGCCCAGAGGGCAGGGCCAACTTAACGACCAAAAAGGCATCGAAGTGGGTGCATCACACAACACAGACGTGTTGCGTCAGAAAGTACACGTCTAGATGATGTCCGGGCAGAAAGGGGGGTTCAGCCATGCCTACCGGAGCCTGGTTGCGCTCACCCCATGAGAGATAAGACACACCCAGCGCCTTACGCATGGGCTTTGCAGGCGATGCACGCTTTCAACAAACCAATCGCAAAAACCGGAAACCGCAGCACAACGCTGGGTCGTTCGTACTGTGCAACGTCATGCTGTGCTATGCTGTGCCACGCAACGCTTTCCTTGCGCTACGGCATATCCTGCCGATCAAAATCAGTTACAAGATCAACCTTTAGGTTCGGTACCGTTGATCTTAACAGTGTGCGATAAAACTGCAGTACGATGGATTAGGCCTTCTACCGTACACAATGAATAGACCCGTACACTGCTCCGTGGAACGGTCGCCGACGATGACCGGCGGCTGGTGAAAACCCAAAACCCACCGCATGGCTGCATCAGGAGTTTGAAAGACTTAACGCTCAACTGTGA
This sequence comes from Volvox reticuliferus, assembly GCA_019650235.1. Taxonomy (NCBI): domain Eukaryota; kingdom Viridiplantae; phylum Chlorophyta; class Chlorophyceae; order Chlamydomonadales; family Volvocaceae; genus Volvox; species Volvox reticuliferus. Next base: position 842,164 of record BNCP01000018.1, read on the forward strand.
AGCTGCAAGTTCACACTTTTTGCACTTTTCGCAAAGCTTTGCATATATACGACAAAACTTAGAAGCGCACCTCAGAGCGCACAAATTCCGGATCCAGTCCCTCGCGAGCCGCGGCAAATGCCATCTCCTCGCTGATGATACCCGCCCGGGCGAGAGCCATCTGGGTCACGCCGGCACGAGCAGTAACACCGTTCGCGTCGCGGCGGGCAATCCAGGGCTGGCGAAGCTTTGGCAGGCCCAGACGGGGATCGGCCACCTTCAGACGGGAATGACGAACGGATGGAACGGAACGGATGGCAATCCGGGTGGACAATTGAGACCGTGCCGTACGTGTGGTCGGTGCAAAGTTCTTTTGGGTTCATTAACCAATGTGAAGAAATGTGGGGCAATATGGCGATAAAGTGCAATTTTGCTTCCTCGTTATAATCCGGAAGCTCCGCTGGAGTGGTGCGAGGAGTGACGCGAGGAAGCCGTAAGAATGGCTCCGATCTGCACGGAGCTGCATGCCGAAGGCATGCGTTCTACTATTAATAATGTCTTGTGATGAAAGCAATGATTACGATCATAAATGCAAATGAAATGACGTAGGAAAATCCCCGAGCGCAGCAAACTGAAAAACTGACCGTTCAGTTAATAAAACCGGCATGGTGACGAAAGTCCATGACAACATCAGACGCTATTTGTTGACTTTGTGGAGTCGCGTAAGTGGATGTGATGCTACAAGCGAAGTGGATTGGCGAACTCCATTGACATGATACCGCATTGTCCTGCCATACCTGAGGCCCGCTGGTGTCGTACACGTCAAAATCAGTTCCGTTGCTCAGGTGAATGCGACGGAAGGGGACCTACAGCACGTCGAGCCAGTCACAAAACAGTTTCTGCAGTATTTAAGGCTTTTTGAAGGATGCAGCAGAGGTTGAGTAAGCGTGGGAATGCACAATTGCACAGTCCAGACCCACCGGTTGCGCATCTGCAAGGCGAGGCATCCAGTACAATTCTTTTTATCTCAAGAAAATCAGCATGTGAAGCCCGATTCGGATTCAGAGCCGTGACGCCATGTTATGGCCTTTTCAGGACGCATAACCCATGCACGCCAGGGACATGCCGCAACCGCAGCATCCGCACCGACCTGAAGAGTGATCTCATCGTCATACTTGACAGACTTGTACAACTTCTCGCTTTCTGGGAAGCAATCCTGGATAGTCGGGGCTTGCCGGAAAGCGAGGTCGTCATTCTGCGCGTCATGAAGTACAGACGCGAGGAAAAGACGTCCTTGGATCGTTGTAAAACAGTGGAAAGTAGGTATCGTTTGTAGTTGGAACTGCTGAATTCAGGCATCGTAGATAAGGGGACCTCGGTGGTCCCAGGGTACCAGCAAAATAGGCACCGCGCCCCATACCGGACCACAGCCACACGGAAATCAACAACCTGGTAAAAACATTCAGCATAAGTGCTACATTTTCAATTTTTAAGCCTTTAGCAATTTCCGAAGGGATAACGAAAGCGATCGGGCTTGAGGTGGAAAGCGTTACGACGACAGGCGCCGATGCCCATTGATTGAATCGCCAATGTGACCTACCTTCTGGGGCCGATTGACCGATTGGCGGGGCGATGTCGCAAGCGCCTTCAGCTCTTCAAACTGCACGCGTATTGCCAAGCCAATAGCAACAAGTTAATTTGACACCGGCAAGCCGAATCCCAACGATATCTAACCAAGTTATAAATGTCAAAACCATGAAAATGCATGTAGCTTGCGAATGTCGAAAAATGTTAGGATACCTCCACGCCGACATACCGCGTTACCCTTCTGTAAGCGAGCAAACTCAGCAGCTGTGTCCGCATCCGAGTCTGCCGGTGCTGGTGGTGCGCTGACCGCCTCTGCACGCACGCGCAGGGCTACGGGACGGCAACGGAAGCCAGCGGCCCTGGACTTGCCGGCCCGCCGTGCAGCCACGCTATCGCGAACACGGGAGTATAGTTGCATGGTGGTCAGCGTTTCCTGAAACTTTTGTAAGAAGAATGTACCTAACCTTGTGAAGAGACATCGCTTACAAAAAGTATACCAACGCGCACATGCGTCGTACGAAATGGACGAACAAATTAGCAAAGAGGATCGTTATGCATTTGTTCTGCTGTACTGTAGGTCATGCGTGTCATGTTGTAAGGAATATCAAGAGCAAGTGCCAAACTCGGGCTCTTGCTTCTCCGGGCTTGGGCTGAGGTGGTCCCAGGCTACATTAGGAAACTGTTATATGAAAAAGTGTTAATAGCTGCTTGATACCTTGTATTAAATTCAAAGGATGTCAAATATGCTGCGTGGACTCGCGCGCCGTGCTGGTGCGCAGCTCCTTCGCAACCCCCGCGTTCGCGGTGGCGGAGGTGAATATCCAGGGGGCAGCTTCTGGTCTGAAGGCACCCAAACCGGACGCAATGGCTTCCTCTTCGGCGAGCTGCCACCAGCGCCTGGACAAACACGCAAGGCCCTGTGGTGGGAGCCCTGGTGGTAAGTGTGTCTAATTACGATATTTCCACATTGTTATTTAAACAGATAATGGTGACACACATGTATAGTCGGGCAACTTGACCAGTTACATCTTTCTGTCTCTTTCCGGGCCCCGGACGTGTCCGAGCTGCTGTGATCTTCCCTGCTTTTAGGTACATCGGATACGGTGGCACAGCTCTGGGCATTTTCTTTATCTATAACGCAAAGCCCCTGGAGGCTTTCGACATCACGTATTGGGCCAACCCGCGCGCCGCGAAGGAGCTGGATGTGGAAATGCGGATGCTGGACAAGCTGAATGAGCGCCCTGACTTGAAAGAGCGTCTTGTGGCGGTTTGCAAAGACCTGAACTTGATTGAGGAGGAGGCGTATGACCTCGTGCTGATGCGCAACGAGTATAAGGTCCGGCTGGGACTTTACACGGGGCGGGTCCCGGAGGAGCTTAAAGCCATTTACGATGAGCTGGAGGCAACGGAGTGATCGCTGTGTTCAAACGGTGCTGCCTTGGGTTATCCCAGACCTTGCAGCGCCTAAGCGCTATGCATGTGGCAGCAGTAGCAGGCATGTGTGGATCATGGTCCATCATGGCCTACCACAATCGGAAGCGGGACCAGCCTTGGATTCTATGGGTCATACGCTCAAGCGGTTGGAGTGCAGCAGCATTACGGCGGGACACGAGCACCCCCAGCTTAACCATTACAGCAGCTCTTCCGGTGACGGCGATACCAGTACCGCGCAGATAGGCCTTCGACTGATTGTGAAAGTGTCTTAGCGGAGCAATTGCGGAGGTCCGTGCGCAATCCTGATGGCTTTCGTATTTTCTTGTTTCACGGGAAGCTCAACGGGGACATCACTAATTTTCGCTCAGATGGGGAAGGCTTTACCATTCTAGATGAGAGCACTTGAACTTGCTTGAATGTGGGTTCAGCGTGCTAATGTCAGTATGCATGGTCAATGTATCTTGTCCGTTCATCTTCCGGCAACAGCTGGTCGAAGAGGTGTGTCGGACAGGCTGTTTCATGGATAGCTCAGTGTGCCGGTTTTGTTGCTGGTTGTATTCTTGTGGATCTGGAGCTACTCCTTGACGCTCCTTTGGATGCCCGTAACGTGGTCGTTGGTGGCGCATCGGGAGATGTCACGCTCAAGTTCTCGAGTAATGAATTGCTTGGGCGACCGAGCAGCTGGCTGCATTCCTTGGCACGAGGCATCATCTCTCACGCGCGCATCCCAGGGGATGCTGCTTGGGCGCTTGACAGAGTGGACTTGGGCGGGCGGGATGAGCTGCGAAGCACTAGAAACAGACGGCTAGATACGGACGGACGAAATATTTGGAATGGTCGCCTTGCAGAATGGTATGGCACTCTAGCTGTTGCCATCGCCCGGTTGAAATGCGATGTTTCCGTAATGTCTGCAATTCGATTTAGCAGTTCGCTCCTTTCAATTCACCACCACAAAGCTGCTTTCAGTTTATTGAACCGTTAAGTCGGGGAAGGAAAGGAGAAGGAAAAGCCGCAATACTGGTTGCAATACACAGATGTACTCTGGCGCATTCACACGCTGCACACGCCAACATAGTAAGAGCAGCGGCCCATGGACGGAACAGCGCTTATTTCTGTCCTTTCAGACTGGAAGATTCTGCGGCAACTGACGCCAACTTATAAAGGGCTCTATGTGTGTCCTGCACCTGATTGTCTCCTCTCCTGCAGAGTACCGGTGTCTGCCCCTTGCCCCTAATCTTTTCGTAGGACCTAGGATGTTTACGACATCAAACCCGCAAGACAAATACATACACACCATTGCACCCTCTTTAGGCAAGGCACCATACGGATTGAGTCAGGGTCCTTCAAAGGGTAGCTGTTTGTTCCGGGGTTCCCCGGAGCCCTAAGAACTCTTATCCAGGAGAGCCCCCGGAATCCTACCTCGCCAGGCCTGAAATGTTCCGGAGGTCCCCGAACATACGTAAACGCTTCTGGGGGCACAAAACACATTTTTATCCTTCTCCGCCAAGAAAATTTTCATAGATTACATAGTAAAAATATATATAGTTTTTTAAAAAAGGCAAAGCTGTTTTTTTTCAAAGCTGTCATTTTTCGCTGTGCAATACCCAGGCTTCCCTAGCTCTTCCTTAATCTGCTTCGTCCTCCACCCCTCAATCCGAAACATGCTAGGTATTTTCCTTAACTTTAAACTAACATGTGTTTGCTTAGGAATATTTGACTCGCTTGCTTGGTTGGCTGATTTCACCTTCGCTTCTAAATGGCTGGCATGATTGTCCATGCTTTAAGTTTCTGTGTAAAATGCTGTTTTGCCGAGCCGCTTACAAATTAAATTTCGTACGTATTTTAGTTTTTCCTAAGCATCAAGCTATCAAGCATAAGTGAAATGGTCATGGTTCTGGAGTCAGTACTCCAAGGAACGACCAGCGTTATGTTTTTTTTGAAATTTCTCCGGGTACACCCGGTCCATGATGACGTTTTTCTCCAGGGGGTACGTTTTTCCTGCCCCCGGAAAGCCAAGCTTCGCAAGGTCGAAAATAACAGGGGATCCCACACCCGGAGCAGACCCAACATCTTTACATGTGTTTTCCTACAACTTGGAAATTTCCCGGGTCCCGTCCCGGTTGAAGTACGCTGGAATGAAAATAAGTTTATTTACAAGCATACTCATATACCCGCATATAGCTGTGCATTCGAGACATAACCAGCCAAAACACACACGCCCTTGCTTGTGCACATGAGCTTAATGCGTACAGCGTAATGACCGAGCGAGAACCAACAGGCACCAGGCGCATGTGAGGACATCCCTCAACCTTTATTTCGGATGATGTCATAGATTTGCCACGCCGTACAGATCGCCCATCCGCATCAGCAGCGTTCGTGTACTTGGCCCGGCATCATATCACTGTCCAGCATAGGATAGTGAGCACGTACACCGCCGTGAGCATATACACAGGGACCTGGGGAGTGCTGCCTGTGCGTGTGTCCCCGAGATAGCGTTGCAAGACATGCATTATGTACAAAGCGAAGATACGCCATCAGTCATGTCTGCATTAGCTGAAACCGTACACGCCAAGCACGACACATCCACAGATCTGCAGATTATTTCCCGATGAGGGACTCATCATAACAACAGTAACTATGCTAATCTGCCGTATGACTCTACTAAGGGTAGCGGATTGTGACTATTTCCCCCCTAGATCCCCTCTCTGGACTGCGTTTGGAATAAGGCCGAGGGACAGCCACAGCCCAAATGTCACACATCATACTCGAACTTAAAGCAGCTAATGCATTTTTGCGAGGCAGCGCGCGGCTTCACGGAGAATCGTATAACGTGCGTGGTGGATCCACACACTTCAATTCCGTGGTGAACCAAACCCATAATTCGCTCGCCACACAAATTCACGCGCACGTTCGTTGACGAGTTCAAAATATTTGACAGCAAAAACGCGGTGTATAAGGCGATGATGATGACGATGATGATGAATAATGATTTTTGAACACTAAATAGTAACTTTTCGTCCGGTACATTATTTCCAAGCAAGGCAACTATTAATGCGTGCTTCTTCACGCAACACTCACACAACACATTATATAAATAGCGTCGTCCGTCTTTAGCCTTCCGTCTGCTTGCTTCATAATCACAAGAAATTCCAAAGGCGAAACTTGCCAAGCCGAGGTCAGCAACATTCCTTCAACAGAGATTCGATGGGGCGTTGGCCGCACCGACGCAGGTCCACGGTATGAATATCGCCCGACCCTACCCGACCATTACCCGTCCACATCAGACCCATATCGCTAAAACTTTGTTCCAATTCACAACACATTAATATGGTATGTCGCTTGTGCATTGGTGCAAGTTTCTCTTGGGTTCCCAGCCCTCGTAACATATGAATGAGGCCCTCAACTCAACATCTTGCCTACACCCACCACTCCTCGCAACCGAACCCCGCTATATGTTAAACCCGCCCAACATCAAAGCCCCCCCAGCGATCCCGTGGACGTCATATCCGCGCCCAAGATCTCCGCCTAAAATTCTGCAAGATTCAAACAACCCACCCTGCGCATCCTTTCCCTCAGCAGTTCCCGGCATCGATCAACACAACGCTACAAAGCGACAAGCTGTTTAACAAGCTGTTACCCGGTAGGTATGAGGAGGCACTATCCACAGACGCCCTGCGCTGTTAACATTCACCATCACGCGCCCGCCGCGAACCTGTGTCGCGTTGGCAGCTTCAGTGTGCCACCTGCACCTGAATGGTGATCGCTCTACCCGGAGATATCCGGCCCCCATCGCTGCTATTATCAGCACTACGGCTACTGAAATGAAGATGGGCGAGATGGCAATACTTGGCGTGGGCTGCTGAGGCGGCGGGTAGGGAGGTGATGATGGATATTGCAGCTGCGGCGCCAGATACTGAGGTTGTGATTGATATTTAGGCAGTGGCGTTGGCAGCAATGTATATTGAAAAGAATCATCATGAAGTGTACTGTGCAGGTGGGTATTGTGCAGGTGGGTACTGTGCAGGTGGGTACTGTGCAGGTGGGTATTGTGCAGGTGGGTATTGTGCCGCTGGCTGGTACTCAGGCTGGACCGGCGAAGCTTCCAAGCCGCTGGCTGGGACGGACTGCGTAGAACCCCCTGCCGGTGAAGTCCACGCAGCCGTGACCGCAGACCGCTGCTGCTGGTCGAGTTGGTTGTTCGGGGCGACTCTTGGCTTGCGTTTCGTGTAAACGACGATGACGATCACGACCAAGGCGAGCAGCACCACTCCAACAACGCCGGCGACGACGCCGATTACGACCCATTTGACTGGAATGGATGAGGACTGCGACGGCGGAGGAGGCGGAGGAGAACAGAACCCACCGGATTCCGCACCACAAACTGCGAGCGAGCGTGAGGCGGCACAACACGCGGCTTGTTGGAAGGTAACAGTCATCGCCAACAGAGAGGTCGTCTATCGCGATAAGACACACAGTTAACCCCCCCCCGGGCCCCAGCCGTGGGCTTTACGCATGCCTGCCTCAACTTTACATTTTTTAGGACAAGTCCAGCTCAGCAAATCCTTAAAACCAAATGCGAAGAAACGCGTGGTGAGGAACGTGAAGACACAATCACGCACACAAAAATCACATGTGTCATCATCATTGCGCCCCGCCCTATACATAAAAAGAGCTAGATGGACGAGCTGCTAATGACGTCAATCCCCGTGTGGCCCTGCTATGTGCTTACGTACGGATGGCTGGAAAACATTGACCCCGGTGGACTTTGACGAGATGATGCCGCCCCAGGTGGACGCGAAATTCGATTGCAGACTGCCGGCGGCGGCGGCAACGCTATTAACCTGTGGCGAATATTCGGAGCCGTTGGGACGCGGCAACCTCAGGATGCTGACTGGGAAGCAACGAATTACAACAATCAATAACAACAAACCGAGTGGAACCAGCAGGAATAGAAGGAGAGGTGCGCGCGTCAGTGCTCGGCCCCTGAACCCGCAGGACCACTCAGTAGTCAACGGAGATTGAATGAAGGCCCGGGATGGCGGTAGTAACGGGGACTGAGGCTTCAAAGATGGATATATTCAAGCCAACAGTACCACACAGAGGAAAAATGCAACACTCCGCTGCATTAATGATCAGTTGATGATCAGTTGATCAGTTGAGGTAGATCAAGGACCAAAGATCAAAAGCCCTTCGTCTCATCCAATCTGTCATGAATGACTTTTGAGGTGTAACGGCATGCAGCCAAGGAAACACAGATGCACTCCACGTACCGAAGTCCCAACCCAATCAAGACGACAGGTAAGGAAGGAATGTCGTCAAGATCTGCTGCTACCGACAGATGGCAGACGACTGCCCCGTCACGCACCCAAGACGCACCTGGGATATGGTAGCGCCTGCCGGGAAAGACACAACGTAGTCCACTATGATGGATCCACAGGCCATGCTTGTGATGTTGATATAGCTCTTTGAGACCTGCAAGAGGGCAGGAGCCACAGGTCACGCCATGAGAGCTGCTCATAAGGAACAGAGGCTCACCAACCAAGACCCGTCCTGCCGATGCACGGCGTTGCGCATGCACACGTACTTGCCGCTAGATGGGTGAACATGGCTATTGTCAAGCGCTTATCATTTAGCGGCCGTTCGAGAGGAAAGGACGGCGCACCTGGAGGGCCTGTGCCAATGCTTCCAGCAGGCTATCGCGGAGGCCGGTCAGGTTAGTGCTAAGTAGCCCACAGCTGGCGTTGATGACCACTTGGCCGGAGACGGTGGCCACTGGTCCTGGTAGAGGTCCAGGTGAAAAGCAAAGCGCCAGGGAACGAGGGCGTCAGGTACGGTGATCAAATAACGCATCGGATGGGACTCTTATGATCTAGTTAAAGCCCATTATTCGGGTTCTTGAATGCGGCTGGATGCCTTTAAAGGCCTCAGCGAACCAGCGAAAAAACGACCCGGCGAAAAATAGGATCAGCAAACAAACGAGGCGGAGGCAAGATCCGGGCATATTGCGGGCAGGACGTGTCGAAATAGCCTTGGTTGTTCTCTAGGCGGGACAACGCTCTCGTTGAGACATGCTCCCTAAGCGCGGATACGGTTGGAAGCCGGGTCGAAGTGGAGGATGGACGCATCGAATGCATACTGGGGACTTACAAACCACCGCACGACAGGGCTTTAAAAAGTCCCCCCCCCCGCCTTCCCATCTCGGTCCGTATGCCTATGGCGCTGAATCCGATGCTGCAGAGCATAGCGTTGACGGCCTTCGACACCGGTGGGGACATACTCTAGCAGCCAGCACTCGCACAAAGCCCCAGGTTCAGGGTACCTGGGCTCTATGGTGTGCCAAATATGGTATAAGGCAGTTGCACGTCAACGAACGGCTCTCACCAGTCGGCGCCGGGGGCGGCTGCGGGTATAAACTCGGTGGGGGCGACGGCGGGGCAGGCGCGACACGGGTCGTGCTGAAGGTGACACGCCCTGTGAAAGGGAAAGCGATCATGGCCATAAAACATGCGCTTGCTCGCAACCGTCCTGGAGCGTTACGTACAAGTCCCCGTTCATATATGTATATATTAACACTGGTGACCTGGTAATACTAACAATAGAAATAGTAACAATTTAACACTAGTAATTTACGAAAATAATACTAATAGTAAGAACCACAACCACAACAACGGCAACAAATTGTCATTGTAATAAATGCATCCAAAGAGATCGTCAGTGCAACCGCTGACCCTGCACTGCCATAGTCTGACGGCCAGCATCGCAGCATCAGATACGGGTCCTTGGAAACATGTCCCAGAGACGGCAGATGCGCTCTTAATGAGCCGGTGCGGGTGCATGTGCCGACGCGTGGCCCTCAAAGTTCAATACCACCCAGCGGCATTTCCCCACCTCCGCAATACGCCACAGTTAGGTTGGCAGCACATTTATGGTAGGGGAGGCTGTTGTTAAAGAAGGAACAAGATGAGCTGACCTGGCACCTGCAGCCATGTATGTTAGGAAATTGCTCAGGCGCAAAACCATGGGACCGAAACAACGCTAAGCGGGTGCTGAGCGGTCACACACATGGGTAGTGCGGCCTTCTGTTCTAATTCTTATCCTGACCGGTCATGCCTTTCGGGTTCTGCAGTAATTACAACACTTTGTGCGCAACAGTCCTTCCAGGGCTTCAACCTGCCTGGTGAAAAACGTATGCGCCACCAACCATGCCCAGTTTTAAAGCACATGTGTGCATGTGTACGTATATATATGTGTGTGTGTGTGTTTATGTATTTGTTAATGTATGGATTCGACTGCGTGGTAGATGAGGCCGGACGGAGATCAGGGAAAACCGGGTAATGAGCGCAGTCGTGCTGCATTGGGCGAGCGAGCAAGCCTAAGGCGCCTGGCATAGGTGCAGGTCCATGTCCCCTACCTTGGCAAACATGGCGGCATGCAAGTATACCTCATTAGCATATTCCAAGAGATTACAACCCACCAGAACTCTCCGTCTCCCAAGGGTGATGCGCAGTAGCTGTAGTACAATCCGCGGAAGCTCCAGGTGCTTCGGCAATCACAGCCAGATCTCGCTTTCTGCGTGGAATATAATAATAAGAGATAATAGATTTTTACTTATTGTGCTGAGGAAGTCGCACTTTGGTTTCGCAGATAAAGGCTTCCGTCATCCTAACAAAAGGGACCGCGTACATACCTTGCAAGCCGACGGAATCGTACGCGGTGGCGGTGGTGGCGGCATGGGCGGCGGCGAGGGTGGGCGTGGTGGCGGCGGTGGCGGCATCTTTGTGGTGGGAGCTGGAGGCCGTTTGCATATGCGAGCCGTACCTGCATGGACACCGCACATCGCAGACGCAAACCCTAATCAAGGCAGGGCCTCTACCAACGCAGGGGGCCTCAGGGAGGCCTCAGGGAGTTTTCGATCGCCGCAGTGTAGCTCGGTCACAAGGGCGTGCCAAGCCATCCCTAGACCCCTTGACCTCCACGTCCTCGACGCCTCGACAGACAAAGGAAGAAGACATGCTTCACGGACGAGTAAGGGGCTACATGTTCTAGGAACCATGTCGTTGGTAATACTTTATCCATGTATCTGTATACTCACAGATACTGGGATCCCTCGCCCTCAAAAAAGCGTAATAACGACAGCGGATGTGCGGCTGCCCCACGCCGCCGCACCACCCCGAAATCGTGCTCACCTGCACACGCAAGGATGCACGGGGACCCCGTACAATCCGCACAGGTGCTCGGGTCGACGACCTCGCACCTGTGGTCGCAGGCAGCGGCCAGCACCCCAACATGTAAATAGTTATGCGTACAGCCTGTGCAGGCAAGTTCGGTGCTCCAAACTGACATGTGTCATGACGCTTACGGCTCCAATGCCCGTTGGCGCACTGGGGCGTTCGTCGGTCCACGGCATCATTGATCCCAGCTGTCACAACTATGACGTACGTACATCACGCCCGGGATAATTAGCGTGGCCCGCTCGGAAACAAAGATGGAAAAGGAGGACGACTCACGTAAGGGCGTTGGTACTTCCTGTGCGGTCGCAGTAGGAATACCAGGTGCCACTGAGCTGCCAGGCGGCCTTGCAGGGACAGGCGCTCTTTGCGGTCGACTGCTCGGGGACGGGCAAACGACGAATATCATAGCGATGCAGGAAGGAAGCCACGAAAATTATCACACGACGTGAAGATGGCTATAAAATTAATGGCAAGGCTTGAAGCAAGCCATGGAGTTCATGGAACGGCGGGGGAACATGACGAGTCCATGTGGCATGGAATGGCAGCCGTGTGTACGTGAGAGGTGATTAGAACGAATGAGAAATGGGTGCGAAGTCCGTGAAGTGCAGGAATGACAACGCAGACGCCAGGGGCGGGGACCTATTATGGTGAATGAAACACATGTGTACATATGGAGGAGGCCTTTCGCCCGTGCCACGCTGCCAGCTTGTTAGGCCCTACAGCTAATCCAGTGCGAAACGTAGAGCATTACCGGTGTAAAAAATTACTAAGGAAGCTGATATAACGGATGCAAGGATGAAGCGCATGGGACACAGACAAGGGATGCATCAGCCGCACGATGCGCTGTGTGTATGCGGAGCTCAGGTGCAGTGGGAGGAGCTGCGAGTCCAACAAGATGACACTCACTCGGCACGTGTTGTTAAACAGCTCGGGCGGCGGTGACGCCATAGGTGGTGGCGGCGCCGCATTCTGTGCGTAGTACTGACCCCAAGCGTACAGAACAGGGTTCAGCTCTGAGGTTATCAGCATCGCCCGCTGCACCTGTGCCGGCGTGAAGTGGCCCAGCGCCGCAAAACACACGGGCGTGTTGTACGTCATGTAGTTACCCAGTTCGTCGTACCCCGCGAGCGCAGGGCACGAATCTGCCCAGGCGTTCATGTCGGTGGCGGGAATTCCTAGGGTACTGCTCCAACGAGTGTACGTCGCGTCCCAGTCGCCGCCGTACTGCCCCCAAAACAGCTCCATGCAATAGGCCTGGGCAGTTGAAAAGAACCGACTGCTGCTGATAGGATCTGTAGGACGGCAGGAGCGCATGTGGGTATCGCGTTAGAGGGGGCGCACTAGAGGCAGGATATCTCCGGTATGAGCTCGTCTTACCCCAGCCTCGTTCATAAGCTAACGAAATCCAGCGAACATAGCATTTATGGGCATATCACTGCCATCCCTTTCCTGGCACGAATGCAAAATCAAGGCCCTCCCCTTTCAGCTTGAAGGAAGGGACAAACTGCCAGACACTTACACAAGGAAGCCGGAGTATCAAGGACGTAGTCTCCATCCTGGCACTGGCCGCTGGCGCTTGTGCTGTAGTCGAAAGGGTGGTCCAGCCCAAAGTGGTGGAACATCTCGTGAAGCAGCGTATTGGGACCATCGTCGTACAATGCCAGGGAGTTAGAGCCGTCAAAAGATATACTGTCCCAAGAAACGAACACGTGACCGCTTTCCGGGAAGACGTCCGATCTGGAGGGTGGAGGAAGACCCAAGGGGATGGCGGAGGGAAAGGCGAGATTCGAAATCTCATCGCAAAGCAGGTGAACGCTACCTCGCAAAGATCAGAGGACAGCCGATGTTCGGAAAAACGTCTCTTAGGGTTATTTTGGTCCTCAGGCTTTAGAACTTAAGACGTCATGTCGCCCTTCATGGCATATGTAATGGGCCGTGTACTTATTAGGCAGTCTGTTACTCGGGAGCGCTGTACATGTTATGTGAAATTTCCATGAGAGCATGACATACAGATGGGCCGTACATACATACGCGTGGCTGCCCTTTTTAACCCGGGACGCCGTGCAACATAAGCCCCTGCTTTTGTGCCACACCACCAAACAAACGACCTAAGGCTGTCAGGTTTAGGTGGGAGGGTTGATCAATCAAGCATATCCCGTGTCCGCCCGTCCTAAATTGTTGGCTTATGAGTAGCCGTACCAACCCGTCCAAAATCGCTTCGACGATCAACAATCAGGTTTTGGACCTTGGGGGAAACTGTTATGCTGGGACTGATCCGGAGCAATATGGCTAATATATAAATAAATAACACACACATATATACACATATATATGTATATATATATATATATATATATATATACGTGCCCCTCCCCTGCGCTGTGGCTCGGTCCGGTCAGGGCCCCCGGTGCTCGCCTTTGCAGGGCGAGTCGCCCACAGTGTAAGAACCCTTAATATACCAGACAGGTAGTAGCTTATATGCTATGACGTAAAAAGTGTACAAGGTCGCGGACAAAACAGCTGCACCCTCACCCGCCGACGTAAGCGTAGCCGAGCGGAACCCCCACAGTAGAATCACTGGCGATGAAGACGTTCACGCTGCGCGGGTAGTCCCACACGCTCCTGCAGGTGTGTGCGCACACAAGGCACGCATACAGGCATCCTAACCAACACCCACACGTTCTTAACGGGGACCCTCAACGCAACGAACAACTGTAAACCAGTTCAGCCGATACGGAATTTGAGGTAATCTGGTTGCATTGATGACGTGCAAGATTGCAGAATTATGTAACACTCGTAAAATAACATTAAACTGCCACGGGAAGAACCCAGCACGGACAGTAACATCGGCACCCCGCAACATTTGGCCAAGTAAACGGTTCTTGCACGTGAGCCTCTCTCTCGCTCTCTCTCCCTCCATCTGCACGCGCCACATGGATACCTACGTATACATGAAGGTAGAGCTTGTGAAGCAGTATGTGCCCGTGCAGTTTTGGAGGGGAATATTGAGCCAGGTGGCTCGGTCATTCAGCAGCAGGTAGGGGTAGGCGTCGGGGTCGTTCCGTACCTCCTGCTCGCGTCCACGAACACGCGCACAAGGGAAGCAGCATGGATGGTTATGGTAGGGAGTAGCTGTTTTTATTCTACGTTTTTTGTATTTCCGCGATGTAAAAATCATATGGAAAACCATACTCGACGTGTTTATTGGAAGTATAAGGTCCCCGAAGGACGGTCCATGAAGGTATAAAAACAGTACTGTAGCTGCCGTTTACTGTGTGAAAGCAGGTCCGGCGGAAAACATATGCTGATATTTGTCTCCATCTGCAACATTACGGGAGCTTCAGATATTGGTAAAGACCACTCCTCCTCATCACATCACGCCCTCCTTATCATCGGGATTTTTGTCCCGTATCATGTAGGGCACTACACCAGCGGAGGGATAGGAAACGCGAACGGAGCTATTACGTTGATACGCGATGATGCCCGCCTATCGTGGGTACCAGCGACAGAATAGAAGGATACACATAGAAGGATACACTCCAAGTAGAAGGATACACCGGCAGTCCACGGATGCAGCAAAGAGTATACCCTCGCCTATGTTAAGAATCCCTATAAGTCCTAAGACGCCCTAAACACCTTGGTGTTAAGCCCCGCCATACCCTGATAAATAACTGGATCTTGGCGGGCTGCGCCATAATATTTGCCACCTGTACCAGCCGTTGCACGTACTGCAATGACTGATCGTACTTTGCGGGACCTATCGTCGTCCCATCCTTGTAAAGCATTATGTGGAAGACCAGCGGGACCATTAGCTGCGACATTTGCGCCGGGGGCGAGATCACAAAGTTCGACGGCGGGAAGGTGTAGTAGAAGTTAGACGGGAGAGTGAGCGCGCTTCGGCGGTGCCTTATGCCGTCCAGGCCCATATGCGCTGCGCGGAGGGCCTTGGTGGCGCCGTTGCGATGATTCGTGTCATGCATGCTGTCCCGAGACCCGGAATAACGGTCCATCCATTCCAAAGCCTCCAGCAAAGCCCGACGACGTGCATCGCCATCTATAGAGGTGCCCGGCGACCAGCGGGACGCGTGCATGCTCTCCGCCAATTGCTGCAGCAGCGGCAGGTCTGCATGGAGCTGCTTCAGGGCAGATGAGATATCAGGCACAAGGGCGGCAAAGTTGCTCGTTGACAAGCCACAGCTGGCGTTCACCAGCAGGGCAGTCGCTCCCAGCTTGGCCGGGTTTGCCAGGGCGGCTGCTACCGCGGCAGTTAGCTTCTGGGCGGGGGACTTGGTCATGTCGGGCCACATGGCGGAGGCCAGGGGCTGACCTGGGACCTCCTGCAGCTGCAGTGCGATGTTGTCCCGGACCCAAGCGAACGCTGCATCCAACGCCTGGTACAAGTCGTAGTGGCAGGCCTACAGATGGCAAATCAATGTGTCCGGGAAAAACAGGTAAATTTGTTGATAAGCGTGGATCAGCGTTCTGCAAACTTCGCCGACGATAAGAGCACCTTGTCAACATAGCCCATATCGGTCGCCTTTTCATCCACGCAAATTGCTTTCCTTCGACGTCAAGTTATTTGCAAGCAACTGTGTGTCGGTTTCATGGTTTCGTGGTCGCACATTGGCGCTATCTAAACCTTCATAGCGCCTTCCATTCAAGTTCCGCGGACGTAATTCAGTAGTGGTTGGACTGTTGGCTTCTGGTATTCCGCCATCATGCAAACGGCCTGCCGCCAAGCTCGCTGCAGCATTAGTTAGCATTAGTTTGCCCTTGCAAATGGGCAGCCCTAAATCCAACTCATCGGCCAGGCCTCGGCTGCTCCAAGAATCGGTTCGTTGTTTGGGGAGCGACATTCCTCATTTACTACCGGAATAGAATCAGTACTATGGAGGGCCGCGGAGGGCCGCGCACTTTGCTACTTTCAGCACCGTTACCGAGTGAACTTACCGAAAGATATGTTGTCAAGAGAAATATAGTTGGCCACAGAATCTCCGGCAAATCAACACCGACTTGTCAAAGAAATCTGCCGTGAAACCCCCCGACAAGGGAAATCTGCAATACGCCAACCAAGCTATATTCCTTATCGCATGCCGGGCCAGAGCGGCCCTCATACGTCCACCTCGCGTATGTACGGGTCAAAACAACACAGTGTCTTTGTCTCCCTTCGGTTGGCTCTTTCGCTATCCACACCATCGTACCTGCAGCTTTGAGGTTCCATATAACCCCTGAGACAAATCGTATAGTTGCCGAGCCAAAGGGGAGCTGCAGCGCCTAGACTGGGACGTGTAAAGACGTAGCACCGTTGGCGTCAGGTATAGGAGAAGGGCATTGGAGGAGCCTGCAGCCATCGTGTGTGTGCAGGTAAGGGTGTCAGGGCCATGCGAAAGATTAGCAACCCGCCTGCCAGCTCAACTTCCGCCGGGACACCTTCGTGTCCCCGAGGCGCCGCACTGCTCCTATTAACCTTTGCATCGAGTTACGTTACCTACCCTCTGCAAGTGCCAGAGGCCTAGCAGCTGCGAATAGGAGATATGCGATTGCTGACGCCTGGCCGCTTTGCTCATACAGCCGCTGCACAGCCTCGCTGTCTGCATGGGTGGTGTCCTTGAGCGCAAGGAATGGCCGTCTGCCAGTGTCTTCGACCACCTTAATGTCTGGAAAAATAAACCCATGATGTGGCAGGAGTTGATCAGTAAAACAACACCTAGGTGGCATGTGGGTGTTGTGCAGTTACGGCGTGCAATGCGAGTCAAAGAAAGGGAAGTGACGTGAGCCTTTTGTGCTGGTCCACCCGCAGTCAAGCTTACCATCGTTAATCTGATTTAAGGTTCGCGATATGCCTTGACCATGAACTAACAGTGCCGACGTAACGAGCAGCCATGAGAGATAGATGGCAAAACGTTGTGCGGTCACCGGACCCCTTGACCATGTAGCACACATACGGATTTTTATACAGAAATCCTTGAGCCAACACAGGCCCGTTGCTTTGGAACCTTTAGAGGACAGCACTTTGCGACCATCGAACCCTTCACTGAGAAGCTCGAAGGCGGGTATAATATTTTGTACATTCAGGAACAAGTAAGGTAAATGTATTTCTAATTGGGTAACGCGCAAGCTTGTTCAGGTTCACATAGGTATGACTGCGAGCCGGTTGCTGTTACGTCATCAGTGGCTAAAATGTTGCCAGTTATCGAATATTGATAATTCCTCGAAGTGTTGTAAAGGTAGACTGCACACATGAGAGCATACGGCATTGAGTAAGCTTGCAAAGAAACGCTACGTGAGCCGTACAGGCTGAATCTCCGCATGTTTCTGATAATTAAACCCACATTTAATGAAATTGACGTCATCTTAAGGTAAACGTTTGCGATAATTGATGTTGGATGTCGTACATTGAGCGTATGGCTGAGGTAGAAACGTTAAAGCTGTCTGGGGTGCGGAATGGCCGAGTGACGCGCATGCGAGGCGGACAGCCACGTAGTGCGTTAGAATGAGGAGCTAAAGTCGAAAGATGTGGTATCACGTATCATATGGTATCTAAGGGAGAGGAAGGGAGAATTCTTAAGCCATTAAGAGGTTCCCTCTCTGAACAGGGATCTAGCCAATTTAGCACCTGCGGGATTGGTAAAGCCATATCTGCTGTGGATGACCCATGGACCGTTACGTGATGCGACAACCTTTCTCGCTCATTGTTTCCCTCCCCTCTATTGTTGCCAACCAACGCACTTTTTTGCGCGCCCAGACACGAAATTGTTTTGGCGCCTTATTTTTCATAGGATACTTTTATGCACAGAATCGGGGGATTGGGGGTGAATGGATTGTAAAGATCAGAGCGTCATATTAGCCAAGTTGCGTGTTATATAGGGTTCAGGATCTCGTAAAATGAGTGGTCATTTCCGTGCCTAATGACTTGACACCCAGGGTGAGGGGTCAAGGATGGGAATGGATGAACTTAAGCTTGGTACATGTTGACATGGGCAGAAAGTGATGTATTACCTTTCTATAATTCCAACTTGCAAGATTATGTTAGGGTCAGAAGGGTTGCGTTAGTAAAGAGCTGCCTTGTACAGCGGCATTGCCGCTGTACAAGCCGAGGTAGCTTTAATACTTGTTATAAAAAGTGTAATGTCTTCACCTCATAACAACTTATGAATAAAGAGCATTTCATCCACCATACTATTATTATATCGACAGGCATCAACTTTCCCCAAGTATCGGCATCGTTTGGGCCAGCGGTGGACTCCGCCACTGCAACACAACGGAAGTAAGGCGCCACTTCTGCCGCGCGCCACGTCATGTCCTTCGCAACGTTATGTTTTGGAATGTTATGTATTGAAGATAGATGTCATACTAAGTAGAAGCATTGTTTGGATTTGCTTTTCCCGCGCTCTTTCATTCCTTGTCTGCGTTGGATTGGCGCACGTCCTTAAAGCATGTGGTTGATCGGAATGTTTTGCCTGCTTCATTGCTTAACAGCTGACATAGCATGAAGGTGTGATCAAGGATCCAGTGTCAGCGTTGAATTGGGTTCAACTACAACTGTCGTGACTGTGGAGTATCCTGTCTTGTGAATTGTAGCAGATGATAAGCTGAGATTTCATGATTTATCGTCGCTCGCTTTCCTTTCTAAGTTATCAGCCATAATGCCCATGCCTATGTTCCTTTCGATAGCTGCCATGGCCATATCATCAAACGCGCTGCGCCCAGAAGCGCATCAAGATACCTTGGCTACGCTAATAATTCTGCTGCAACAGCAACAGCAGCAGAACTTGCGGCTGCTAGAGCAGCATCAGGAGCGGATGGTAGCGATAGAGCAAATGGTCGCAAGGTATGCGCGGATTCGTACGGAAGATAGGCGGGCCGATTATAAGTCAAACCTTGCACTCAGAAAGGCGCGTGCATGTCATCTTTGTCATGCAATGATTACTCTCTTCACTCTTGCTCTGAACAAGCTTTTCATGCCCCACGCGCCCTATCAGATAGAAATGCTAAGAATAGCCCACTGACTGCGCGACGTGCATGTAGCGCAGGTGTACACACCCTTTCATCCCTAGCTACTTAAAAAAATAGCATGCCTGGTATCTGTTACCACGAGAGTATTGATGTGCCCCTTCCCGCTGCTCGTTCGTCGAGACCAATAAGCTTTGTTGACTGGTCTCACCTCACCATCGAACCTCTACACATAAACAGCCAATTGATCTATACACCATTCGGTTCTATATGTATCCAGACGCCTATCGAAGTCTGAGGAGGAGGCCATTGCGACAGCCAACAATCTCCAGCACCTCAACCTTACCATGAAGGAGAACCTGGGGCTGGCGCGCCGGCTCCTTCGTGGCCAGCTGTCGGCGGAGCAGCCGAGGGGATTGATCCGTGTCGTAGTTCAGGTGAGGCGATGGCGGAAACGCCACTCAGCATGCATATTCAGAAATTGAACGGTTGGAAGCTCTCGTGTATGTTCCTTGCCGGCCGCCACGTGCGCATGCATTTGCTGATGAGCCGGCGCCACCCTTTTAATAATACACCCATTCCTTAGATCATCGTTAGTGTAAGGGTAGGCGCATACATCTTGCGCTTTCCGGATGCTCATTTGTGCGCCTCTGTTGTCCCGACCCACAATGACAGCACGTTCTAGCGCCTGTTGAAAATTGTTAAATAAATTAACCTAATATCCGCTTGTTCCCCATTGACATTTCTGTCGCCCCAACCCATCAGCGCGTGCTTTCACTCGTTTGCCTCGCTCTGCTGTGCGCCGCCATCCACACGGCGCGCTGGCAGGATGCTATCCGGTGCGTCCGGGTGGAGGTTTCAGCTGGGAATTTGGCGAGCTCGCCTAACAGATGTAATTCATTAGCAGCCGCGTGTGCCGTTGCGCATGGGATGGGAAAAATATGTTGGTTTGAATCATGCATGTACGGAACGGGCTTTGGACCGATGCTGTGGAGGTTGCAGGCCCAGCTTGCGGCGGTAGGGGTAAAGGCGGAGGGTCCTTCCGATGGCGCTCTTGTTTGCCATGCGTTCAGCGTTCACAGCCCCTGTCGCCCCTGTGGTCCGCCAACAATAACCTTTTCATTACCCGCCCTCGCAGGATCTGCTCCATGCAGAATGGACCTGCTGTGCGCGCCCCCGATTCACCTGCTGCCGTCGTGGATCGACTGGTGCAGTGCTTCTTTCAAGAGCTTGGTGAGCCGATCGTAGCGCGTTCTATTATAGGGCCTGAGCCATTGTCGTCTGCCGTACTGTTCTCCAACCAGGTCCGGCCGCCTCCTAACCATCACACGGGAACGACGGATAACATGACACACATGTGTGTGGTGGGCCATTGAAAAAACTATCGATATACATACATAATCGATAACACCATTGTTAATACTCTTTCAGCTTCGTCCATCTGCATTGTGAGAGTTGCCTTGCACACGAACCTTCGCATATATTTTTACCGAACCTTGATATTGTGTTCGTCATATGTGCTTCAGTCGCAAGGGCTAATGTATCACGCGTTCTGCACGGACTCTTGTACTGGAATGTCAACTTAACACACCCTGCCCTGGCCTGCCAGATTTCCGTTATTAAAGTGCACCACATTTACCATTACTTACCATTAAGCTTCTTGATATAGACCTTACATATATGGCGTAGCCCCCATCGTCCTCATAATACCGACGGCGGCCCCTGCCCCGAATCTGTCCAGGTTTTCATGAGGTAGGGGTCCTGCTCATCCTCGCGATGCTCAGCTGCTGGACTTTCATCGGGTGCTGATTAATGGCCAACTGTGCGCCTTCCCGCTTACGGTGAGCCGAATGTTTGGAAGCAAGAGTGTCCCAAGAGTGACCGATGCAGGTGCAATTAGAGAATGTTGAGTCATTTCCTCGCAGTACGTACACAGGCAGGTTCGCTTTATATCGTCGTAGGTAGGGCACTTCGGCAAATGTCAAGCTACTCTGTTAGCCTGCCTGTTGCTGTCCTGTCGGCAACCGACGAATCTTTTCACCTGGCACGGGTCTGTAGGGCTTCGAGTTCCTATGGCAGCCACACTCCTGCCGAGAGGCCTATCGCTCGTGCAATGGCGCTGCTGCTGTGTGTGTCCGCACTGAGCCCAAGCCGCAAGAGGCGCCGCACTTGTGGAGCCCTTATAATGCTGAACTGGAAAGGGAGGTTACTACGGCCGGTTCTTATTTTTCCGGTTTCCGGTGATGGAGGCTCAACCACCCTCGGCAGCTTCACCCGAGGCGGTGATGCACGCACGGCCTAATAAGCCATGTTCATTATTTGCAGCGGTGATGGCCCGTTCGTTGTGCTTCAGTGCTTTCCTGGATAGGGACCCTGACGGCCAGCTAGCCATTATTCTGGTGGATTCATCGCCGGTGCCAGGATGGGTGATCAAGAGGTACTTGCTAGGCTTCATTATCACCGGTGGGGGACGGCTTAGTATTAGAATGTCGTTGTACGGCGGTCTTCTGGGTAGTTAGTATCCAACACAGATGCAGCCTGCTGCCTGGGCATATCCTCACGCGGTCTTATACCTACCCGGGAACGCCGGATACAGCACGCAGGTTGGGTTCTGCCGCTGAGGCCTGTTTCGGTGGGTGAACGAAGTCCGCTTAACCTTCTCTCCGCTGCTTTAGCTGACGTGTGAACAAATGAACTGTTAAGAAAGTCGGGGATAGATGCATGACAGGATTGCGATGAAGTGAATGCAGGGGTTAGTTGACCCGTAGTGTGGCAGGGATGCGTGCACGCAGGAGTCAGAGCAAATGATGACATTATCGGTTCCTTGATTATTATCTGCCGTCAATTCGCGGATAGATGCTACCACTTCTTTTGGTCAGCATGCATGGCGGGCTTTAGCAATTGATCGCTGCTATTTGTGGGGTTTTGAATGATGCCTGTTGGTACGAGATTGTGTGATACGTGAATCTCAAATGGCACGGCATGCGGAACAGTGGCGATAAGCCATGGGATGAATATCTTGTAGTACAGTGGAAGCGTTCAGGTGGAAAAAGGCGGCCATGTATATGTGTGACAACTTGATTATAATATACAGAAACGATAAGTGATGTAATCTAATAACTCTTTGATACGTGCGAATGAGAACTAATTGAGATACGCGCGAAGCAAGTACTGGAAGGAACGGATTGCAAGGAGCGATCCCGCGTGACAGTAATGTACGAAAATATTCAATACATTCTTATAGACAAATCCTGTATAGCACGCAGAATTTATCAGTAGACACTCATGAGCATGTCTTAAATTGCAAAGATAAACTCAACTCCATCGCTGCAGATACTCCCACTCACCTCTCATCACCTCCATGATCCCCGGTGCTAATAAACGAAAACAGTCGGCATTGCTCCACCAGGTGGCATATTTAAGTGCGATGTGCTTATGCGCACCCCAAAAGAACGTGTGTTCTTAAGATCATATGCACACGTCATCGTTGCTTGCTTCAATCCACTTCTTCGTTTACAAAGTGCCATTTGTCCGATGATGGCATGCACCAATGTGAAGACAACCGGGAAAAATCTTTGCCAGAATCTTTGCCTTTGTTGACACCTCCGCTAACCGCCGCCCAGGGCACCTTACAAAGCCTCAACAATCACCACCGCGACGTCCACCACGGCCCTCACGCGTGGCACCACCTTGCCTGTACCTACGATGTCGCCGTCATAATGCCGCTTCCCAGTGACGACACAACACGCTTTGAAGCGAAAGCCACATTTCCACCCCCCGGTGCGTCATGCCGTGAAGAACCTTCCGCTGCCAGAACTGGGCCCCATGATGCCGAAGCAACCCCGTGCGGCCGTGGCCTCGCAGTAGTTGTTCCACATGTGCAGTCAGAACGACTATGTTGGTCGTAGTAGACAGCCATACGAGGCTACAAAACCGCTGGGCCAGTGTCTCAGTCGTCCGCACTGCCCCCTTGCCGGAATAGCTCTCATGCAAAGAATGACTCTATCAACCGACAACAGATCGAAACCCCGTGATTCCCATCCAATCGGGGTTTATCGGAAACGCCCACCCCGATGTCACATGCACAACA
This sequence comes from Volvox reticuliferus, assembly GCA_019650235.1. NCBI lineage: Eukaryota > Viridiplantae > Chlorophyta > Chlorophyceae > Chlamydomonadales > Volvocaceae > Volvox > Volvox reticuliferus. Next base: position 865,438 of record BNCP01000018.1, read on the forward strand.
TTCTTCCGTAGGGCCACGTAAACAGGCAATCACCAGAATGCCTACGCCCTGAAGTCAGTGCTGCTAGTCCGGGAGGTTACGAAGCCTGTCCTCCACTCAGCCCGGCACTACTTCCACCTGCTGCTTCCATTTTGCGCTGCGCCAGCATGTGATCCAATTCCGATAGCAACTTTTTAACCTTCTCAGACAGGGGGCAATATTCATAATCTCGTATAGCCGCCTCTGCCTTGTGGTAATCTCCCCGTTTCTGGAAGAGCTTCCCCAGGTTGCCTTGGACGTTGGCGACCCGTTCATGATCAGATCCCAGCGTATCTTTAAATACTTGCAGAGCCTCCAGGAGAGCGTTTTCCGCCTCATCACCAGACCTGCGTGCAATCCCCAATGAACAGATAAACATGGGAGAGGCATTGAAATATATCGAGCGTGCAACTAAGTTGGCGAATCATCAAGCAAACCTATGAATGTGAACCCACTGATACTAAGCTAAGCATTGACAGCATACACCGCTGGCCAGCTAGGCCGGTAGTTCTCGATCTCGCCCCCAGGATAATAAACGTCATATATGTTTTTGTCACTGCAAGCCACGTACAGCAACAATAACTTCCAGACGGGCCCGACGTGCCCCACATACCCTTCCATATTCATGTAGGAGATGCCGATTTGGCTCAGGCTCACTGTGACCTCCGGATGCCGCTTACCTGCATCGACCAAGCAGGGTATGCAGTCCGAGGGAGACATTGAGCCATCAGAAGCAAGACGACATGACAGGGGCCGTGCAGATGCATGCATCCGTCCACCTACCATTCAGAATGCTTATTGGGAGATCTGCAGCCGCCGGGTGTATGTACTGTTTAGGGTGGTGTCCATGCACTAGCTCCTACCTAACATGTGCACATTCCTTCCCTTTATTTGCGGTACATTGCAAGTACGCAGGCTGTAGAGGTCACGATAGATGTGTTGGATATGCCCCAGTGCATGCATGCCGAGGGATGGATGAGTGCCTTCCCTTGATTATCAGACCTTGATCAGATTGTCTACCCGTCCACACGTGAAGACAGCTGGAGGACATGCATCATCACTTCACGGCATTTACTAACACACACACACACACATATATACATACATACATATATATATATATATATATATATATATATATATGCAGCTGCCATGAATGATATGACGGGGCGTGGAAGCACCAATGTGGAAATGGAAAACAAAATGGAGAAGCATGACCTCACCAAAGATACGCTTCCGGATGTCCAGGGCGGCCTTGTGCACACCGAGAGCGCTATCATGTTCCCCCAGCACCTCGAGTAGACAGCCTTTCTTCTCCAGGCAAAGGGCCCTCAGCGGGTGGAACGTAGCCTTCCCTTCACCCATAAAGAGCTGATCGGCTAGGCGTGTTAAGTTCTCCATCGTCACGTTAGCCCGGTGGTCCCACTCCTCAGCGCCTTTTTCCTCGACCACCAACTCGTACAGGGTGCTACATAGCCTAAAGGAGCCATCACGCAAACAATAAGAATGCATCAATACTTGTATACTTCCTGTACATAGACACCTTGATCAGGATACTGTTGCATAGATTATCGTTATTAGCATTCCAAGCTGTCTAAAATCACGTGCATCCGTTGTGTCCTCTAAAGTGGATGAAGCCACCATGTGGATGACCCAATAACCCAACAGGAGCAGTGCACGTAAAAGGATAACTGGGTTGGTATTGCAAAGAACGCCGATTTGCGCTGCTGATCCACAGATCAACGAGCCGCGCACTGTCCACACCCTATCCATACATAGCTGCAAACGCAGAGCCAAATCAAGAACAGCATGCATCGGTTAACATGCAGCAGTCGGGCATCATCGGTTATCCTTGCAGCTCACTCAATGTTCACCAGGAGCTGCTCAATCTTGAACCAGCTGGTGCTCTTGACATCATCCAGGGCACTCGCAAGCAGCTGGCTTGCTTCCTCCAGGTCCTTCAGGCTTTCCTTGAGATGATCTCGTTTTCCCTTAAGGTCATAGTGCTTACGCACAATACGGCGCAGTAAGCGCCTGCCCATGATGTTCACCGCCTGATAGCTCTGGTCCGAACTGAGCTCCTTTAAACTGGCAGCAGCCCTTCCATACATAGAACTTAGATGCTGGTGACGCTGTTGACAAGGAAATCATACATGCATGGAGGTGTCACAGGTATTGATTGCGGACCATGCAATATTGGTGAAGGGGATACAAGGCGCACTCGATGAACGAAATAATGCTGATTGCAAGCTAGAAGGGAGAGAGGATGTATGATTGTAGGGCTCATTATGATTGCGTGGCTCATAATACATGATGAACCAACAATGCCCACAGGTATAAATCACAGATAGGTGTGCCGATGCAGAACATATGCAAATGCGAATAGCTAGTATGGGATTACGTACCAAGATGGAATGGACGGTGTCCTTTGTCACCCATTCGAACGATGACATCAGCACCAGGCAGGCTGTCATCCCCGCCTTATGCTGCTTCGTAAAAAAGAACTCCCGCAAACCCGTGAAAATGACGATAACACTGGAGGGGTCATATCTGTATGTGGTGAGGGGAACATTGAAGCAGGGTGCCACATTCAGCCATCATTTCATTCGCTACCAAAAACGTACATACCAACATACCAGTCTTGTATGGAATAAGTGAATCGTATGCAGCCAAAGGTGAGTTCTTCAACTCAGATTAGTTTCAAGTTAGATAAGTATATGGTGAATGGTACATGCATATTATAACTTTATGTAGAGAGAGAGGTATGGATGGAATGGTAGAAGGACCTAGCACGTGAACCGTGTATGGAACATGTAACACTGGTGCAATAGCGCGTGATGCTGGGGTGCGAATTCCCCGGTGCAATAGCGCGTGATGCCGGGCTGCGAATTCCCCCATTAAAGCACTGACGTACATGTGCAACGCTGAGCCAGCCATCAAGCAGGCTGAAAACACGTACTCACATGTTCACGACAGGCAGGTGCAGTAGGTGCATTAGGATGTCCACCAATGGCTTGCAGCAGTCCTCAGACAAGCGATAATAGAGGTCGGGAAGGTTAAGCGCCTGTAACAACAGACAAGGTAAGAGAGAATAGTCGAGTAGGTACGTACTATTAAAGTAAACATGCGTTTACATGCTGTGACGATGTCGTACACTTTTTCGTACATGCATTTTATGAAGTCGCGTCCCCTTTCATTGCCTGTAGGACTGTGAGCGTGCTAGCTTATGTGTGAATGTATACCAACAGAATAATAAAAGGCCTCACCACACCATCTCGTGTTAAACCGCATCTATGTGAAAAATGCTGCCATTATTGATCCAGAAGGCTCGCTAGATTGCTTCACACATTTCTATCCATATCTTTACAAACCTGCAGAATGTTGTGTTTCTCCTTCTGGGCGAGGCGGAATGCCTGGGGTGCCGAGGTGATATATAGATCGGTGATAGACCGCATCAGCCGCGCATACTCCAGCACGAACCGCTGCGCGTCCCTTAACAGCACCTTGTCGTTCTGAAGCATTGCCCTGCATATAGCCATGCAATAAACAACGAGGATCATGATGGGGACAATAATGGCCATTAGGATGGGAATTACAATTGGGATATTGACGGGAATAACAAAGAGGATAATGATGGGAATAGCGACAGGGACAACAAGGGTGATAACGATGAGCAAAACAACTGGGATCATACTGGATATCACGATGGGGACAATGACGGGGAAACGACTGGGGAAACGTGGGGGGATACAGACAAGAACAATGACGGGGTAAAATGACTGGGGAAACGATGGGGGATACGGACGGGAATAATGGGGGGGGGACGACGAGGGAATAATGATGGGAATAACGACAGGGGAAAACAACGAGAATAACAATGGGTATAACGACGGGGACAACGGCGGAAAAATGACGGGGGAAAACGACAAGGGAATAAAGACGGGAATAAGGACAGGAATACCGACAGGGGAAATGACGGGGGAGAAACATGGAATAAAGACGGGAATAAGGACAGGAATACCGACGGGGGAAATGACGGGGGAGAAACATGGAATAAGGACGGGAATAACGACGGGGAAACAATGGGGGATGACAAGGGAATAAGGACGGGAATAACGACGGGAATAAGGAGGGGGGAAATGATGGAGGAGGAAAACAACGGGGGAGAAGAACAAGAAAAACGATGGCTACTGATATCCCTCAATGTTTTTTCGGCATGCCCTGCAGGCTAAGGAGCAAAACGGTGGCCGTGATACAGACCACATCATGGTGCTCTATGGGCTTAGCCAAGTTCTTCATCTGGAAGCTCAGGACCTGTTTGAATCACAAGCACAGGATTGGAGCTTGCAACATTTTCGCATAGTATCAGTTGCATTTCGGACGTGCTCATTGACAACGGATACATGTTTGTGGCTAGGGTTGGCACAAACGCTAAAGCTCAGATGGGGACAGGGATGGGGATAGGGAGGAGGCAGGGGTGGGGATCGGGACTGCAGCCTGGTATTTAAATTGGTTCGATACTTCCAACTAAACCATTAAAACATGGGAAAAGGGTAGATAAGGGGATAACGACTCCATACAGGGGAGGATGGAGGGGAGGGATTGTGGCCTGTCAGTCGGAAGTCAGACGGGGATGGGGATATCGATGGGGACAGGCAGGGGGTTTTAGGGACGGGGATGTAAACATCCTTATCGTTTTGGCACGAGGATGGTGATGGGGAGGACTGGGACATCCTACTGTACTGTAACTGATGTCTGGCCACCTACAAGTTGCCATGGTTCCTGATTGCCCAGCTATCTCCGCCCAGCTATCTCTGTACCTATGGAGGGTGCAGCAGGATGTGGTTCAGGAGCTTGAGCAGCTGGGCAGGGTTGCTGCCTTCATTTAGAGCAAAGACATTGATGAAAAATATATGCAAAGTAAGCTTTGGGTTTCCTGAAGATGCAAAGGCAAGGTGGGCCAGAATCAAACAGAAATAACAGTAGGTACTGCCGTACGACATCACAATTTAGTAACAGGGGTAGGTACTGTCGTACCACATCACATCATAGTAAAGTCACTATGAGGGGCATATGGCTTAAAACAAAATGTATGCTGCGAGTGAAAAAGCATTTTTCCACAATCTGTCTTAATAGGACATATATACTTTAAAAAATTCCATGGCTATATGTGGGTATTCTTGCCTTCCATACGTAACTTTATGGAAGTCCATATGGACTTTATGGATCCAACAAAAAATATGGAGGATGGCTTTTCCCAGAGTGGCAGGGACGACAGAGGAAGGAGCAACGACGGGAGGAGGATGATTTTAGCCATGGGCGTGTAGTTCACTTCATTCATCAGCAGCTGGCCAGCCATCACAATCTTCCGTTCAAAGCCCAGGTGCGCGTGAGAGGTAAAGGTGTGGATGGATTGAATCCTGGTGATCAGGAATCATTCATAATTAACATTGACAGACTTTAGTTTTATGACGATCCACCTGATTGTTTTTCGTCCCTTCTTTACGCTAATGGGGGGAATGGATGTTTTGCATTTGTATGTCATGCTGTGCAAACGTACGTTACCATCCTTTCGTAAACTGTATTTTATGAGATTATCAGGAATTTTGAGCAACGTAGCGGGAATACAATATTGAAGAGTTTATCTTCCCTACATGCCTGACTTGGGTTCTACTTAAGGTATTCATCCAGCGATGCACAATGCCTTCGCATATATATTAAGGCGTAATGAAAATCGTTTTCCTAGTGTAATGCTACATACACGACTAAAAGGAAGGCAAGTAGCGCAGGCAGGACAAATTAAGTATTACACACATGCATCACGCTACACAGCCATTGTAACGGGGGACTTCGCACCCCAGCATCACGCGCTATTGCACCAGTGTTACAGCCATCATCACTTAAACCTAGCTGCTCTTAACCCAATAACTAATATGGAGGCGTCTGCCCACACGGCATGCTTCTTCGAGCCAACGAGAAGTGGAGAGTGTCGAATGCTGGCATCCCATTTGGAACGTTCACAGCACCGGGAACTGCCACCCCTATCTTTTGACATGCCCTATCCCCGCCCCCAGAATGAAGGATGCGGCGGGCAACGAACGGAAAGGTCATAATATAAGCGAATGAGGTGGGCCACCATGGGCCACTGCAAATGGCCATGATTCCGTAGGTGCTGCCCAGGGAGAACCGTGGGAACAACAACATATGTATGAACATATGTATGAAGGTCCCGGGGAAAAGGTGTGGATGATGTGGCCAGGATTTAGGAATTGACAGATTTCATTAAAACCTATATTAAGAAATGTCAATTTTGCTTTATAGAGCCTTAATTTGCTTTTCACTTTGTAATAAGCTGCCCGGTTCATGAAGCACTGTGTATAGATACTAAGAAGGATTGTACAGATACCGAGATGTTACGAAGCGTACTAAGCAGGTTACCGGAGCAGCGGCCGTCCCCAGAGTGGGAGCTGTGCAGTCGAGGTGCCCTCTCGGAGAACGGAGCCATGGAAAAACAAATAAAGCTTCCCCGTCATTTCCTTGGATGAGTATAGGTGATACATGGTTACGTGGTTGATCCGCCAATGTCACCAAAATTAATCGCTCCGTCGGCAAACACGAAGCTTTTATAAAAAAGAATACAAGGCAATTTTATTAAGGCCGGCACATTAAGGTTGCGATGAATAGCTAGCTACAAAGGTTTCGGTTCGATAATGATTTTCAACAACCATAATTTAAAAGTGATAAGAAACCCACGTTCACGTGCCGCATAAGCCTACTAAGATATCGAATCTTCCCTGTTCTGGATGTATGTGTAGATGAAGATCATGTGATGCGTACTATATAACCGAAGCACACACACACACACCTGCCCCTACCTGCATTGTTTCCGGATCACCTCATGCACCTCGTACGTGCCGTCTGATGATGGGCAGTGCACCAAACCCGCCGTCCTCAGGCGCTCCAAAACAGCAATACGATCTTCGCTGCCCAGCACCTGGTTTGTTAGGTCGCCATATAAACCGATGAAAAAGACGAGCACGAGCACGATGTTACAAACTCAGAAAGAGCTCGTAAGGCCCGTATGAGCCAGGAGGCTCAAACGACCGCAGGAACGAGCAGTGAAAAAAGGAAAGTGATAGTAAAAAAGATAGCAAAAAGAAAAACTGGTGAAAAAACGTGCTGCAGGACAAGGTTAAGTCCTGCCAACATGGGACACACATCTTTGACGGATGCTATGAGTAACCCAAGCAAGGTGTAATTGATCCTGCATTGACATAATCTGAAGCATCGTCGAGCCTTGTCCCACTCCTAGGTTAGCAAACTCGGCACGGATTTCATCATAGGACAGGACATTCCATCATCACATGGTACTCATCTTCCACAGAATCAGCGTTATTGCAAACACGGCACCAGTGTTGCTCTCTTGGCCGACCATTATGGTGGTTTACTTCTAAAGCCCAAGCACCAAGACGAAAATGAAGAAGGGATGTGTAGACAGGCATTGGGATGTAGCTAGCACCATGCTGCTGCATACCCATCCAATTAGTGTGTCTACACATTTTCACGCCAGGTTTACCACCATCAGATACAAACTCATGCGGTTGGGTAAGCAGACGTGGGCTTAACCAATCTTCCTTGAAGCGTTCCTCCAAGGTAAACATGACAGAGCCAATACAAATCTCTCTAGAAAAAGACAAAACACTAGACAATAAAAACATCTACGTGCCACCTTGGCATCAGCATTTACACCCGTGCATTATGATATCGTAAAAGACCTCACCTTCTCCGCGGCCTCTTTTGTGAAGGCGGCGGGAAACAGACATAGGCAGAACAAGACCTGCCGGTCCTCATCTGGCAGAGCCGCCACTACCTTACACGCCATGCGTTCGTACCGTTCGTACCGTTCGTACCATGTGTTGCCGGGTTCCAATTTCATAACCGAATTGATAAACGGAAGCAGCTTCTTCTTCAGGACCTACGTAAAGTTGCATGAACATTAGGTTCATATGCATGACCCTTATTGCTTAGCGAACTATAGCTAAGAGGCTATCTAGATACGTAAGTGATTGGCTTAAGGACCTGCTTCTCACCTACATACGGTGAAGCTCGAGCTATATAGTATATACTATAAAGAATGACTACACACACAGAGAGCTGCGGAGGGAATCATGTTGTTGGGGCGCTCCCTCTCTCACCCCTCACTCATCACGCACCTGTTCAGGCTGCTGAGACTGAAGCTCAATCTGTATGTTGATGTACATTCCCACAAGGAGCAGCACCCCTGGATCACCATTGACTTCTCCAGCGACCGCTTCCAGTGGAGAGCCACATCCTGCCACGGCAGGACATAGGGCCTCCAGCATCTCCACGCTCTCCTTCAAAATCAGTCCGCCTTCGAGGCGGATTTCTTTTAGGATGCCACTGGCTTCATCTGACGGAAGGGGGATGGCACAATATAGGAACAATGTTAGGTTACATAACGAGAACTGAACCACAGATCCTACAGCAACTGAGGGCAGACTTCCATGAAAAAACGCCCCACACACCGACGAATGAATGCTGCCCGAGCACGCATCATTATTGATATAGTCATGCAAGCATCTGGAAACAGTCGCCCGCATTTATGCGCTTTTATCAATCCACATATCACATGATCAGAAGTGTCTTGCACTAAGTGAAAACATGAATGCGATCACAAGACGAGACCGCAGGTATGCTTACATGAGAACGGTTTGCCAGACTTGCGGCAGGTGACGATGACGCTGAGATGTGGCAGTTCAACGCACGCCTGCTTGAGTAGATGCTTTAAACCATAGCTGCGTTTTCAAATAGGAGCACGATGGCGGGATGCATTGCAATGTGATTAAGTGGAGGTTCGCATATGTAACCTGACATTGCGTTCATCCATGTAAGGAGTGCTTGCAGGCAGCAGCGATATATAGTCGTAACAGCCGAGTACCTTATTCGTACTCGGCAAGTGCTCTGCAAGTGCGAGCAATGCGTCGCTTTGTGTACCCTCACAAATGGAGATAATATGTACGATTGCTGAGCGAGATGATCGAGATGAGCCTAGGACCAACTTACGGATTCTTGTCCATGCCCCAGAGCCCCGGGGCATGATCGATGAGCAACAGCATACGCTGCTGCATGGCAGCCAGCTCCTTCAGGCGAGCTGATAATGCGCTCCTGCCTGGTGCCCACCCTGCTGGGCAACCAAATGCATCCAGAAGCCTGCACGCATTCATTCGGATATATGCACACACTTTTCACATGCTAAAATATAGTATGTAGCATGTCAGTGAGCAATTAATGGAGTATGCTTTGGTTTACACATGGCCAATCAGAACGCATGCTCGTCAATCATGGCCGAATCGAATGAGTGCCGTACTTAATGATCACATAATGAGCATTTGTAATTTGCTTCGTTGTCAATGGCGGGGGGGACATAAAAACGTTGCAATTAACGTTGCAATCATAACCTATAAAATAAAATTAGGGGAAGGAGTGCAGGGGGACCACCATACCTTGTCGTACGGCAATACTCTACCGCCATACAAGCAAAAACAACGTACGGCATTTCCGAACGGCACTATCCGAGAAATTTGATGTCACATAATGATTTTCCAGGATCTAATTTTAACGGTAAATCACTTATCACGTAGGCAGCATCCTCCTTAGTTTTAACAATTCGTTCACCGGTCATGTTAATTCAACCAGACATGCGAACCAGACCCCCTGCGCAGCCCACATGACTACTGTTTGAGCCGGCAGCCACAGTGCACCGCTGTAGAGTGCCTACCGAGGGACAACAAAGGCCACCGAGTTAGGATATTTTGCCGGGCCCCAGACAGATGTACGTCTTACCATGAAATGATGTCTCGCTTGTCCCGGACATATACCTCCATGTGTACGGACAGGTCCATTTGAAAGGTGCCTCCCGGGAATAGACCAGCCCGAACTGCCTCTTGACATGCCTTGTACGCCAGCTCCGTCTTGCCTTGCCCAGGCTCACCGCTAATCACCAGGACGCAATTACCTTCCAGGAACTTTAGCATGTCCTGCATTAAAATGGTGTCTGGGGCGTGTTTGATCATCAGTCGTAGGTGAGCGAATGAAGATATGTGTAAGGGCACATATGTTCATACGCACACTCATGTATTCACACACACTAAATTGCTAAAATCGATAACAATGTACATGGCCAGCCGATCAGACACATCTGCCAGGCCTGTTAGCTTCTAAGAAGTACTGCGCAATTACCATGAAGGGCGAGACGGGGCCCCATGCATATCAGGATGACCAAGTAACAACAGGTAGGGCGCAGTCACATTTCTCGGCTGAGTCTAGGCTCAACTAACACCGTACATGCATGTTGTGGACGGCAACATGCACATGTGCATATCCTATATTACGGCGCTATCATCCTGTCGTAACAAGCTGTGTTAGAGGACGCGCAAGAGTTGCTGCCACCTGCTGCTCAAGGCACGGCAGGTGACGCCGTGTGTAGCATGCTGCTGCTTCTCCTTTTAAGACATCAGCTTTCTCCTCTCAGATAGGGATAAGGTAAGCAGCTATGTTTGCAAGTACGAATAGAGCCATAAATATTGGCGAAACAAAGGCACCTCACCTCCAGCTCCTCAGAGCGACCACGAAAATGCTCCACGGGTGCCTTAACGGGGCAGCTAACCGGATAGATCCGGTACAGGCCTTCCTCCACCAGCTCCTTAGCTTTCACAAACAAGTCGGTGTCGACCATGAAGTGTGCGTTCAGCTCGACTATGCTGATGCCCGAGGTGTTTTGCCCGTGCCCAATTGCGTGACGAAAGGCCTCCCTGCGATGTAAGCACATGATTTACCGGGTGCATGGGGCAAAAGACGAAAGAGTCCTTCCAAGCCAAAATAAACCACAGCAACCTTAACAACTAAACAGTTGTGACCTCAAACACAACCTGTGCCTCTTCACCTGTTTTGGGGCCTTTCAAATAGTTGCACCAGCTTCGGTTTGTAAGGCGTATCAACGCACTCAGGAAACACTTTCCAGAAAGCGGTCCATTCCACGAATAATGCCTTGTTGCCAAAATGCTTCGTCCAAAGGTCCTGCACAGAAATTGAGGTATATGTATGAGCGGCATCGTTCGTTTCAAGTAGGAGGGATTGATGCTGAAGCGGCGGGCATTCGTGAACCACTATGCCCACATGAACATGAGGTGCATGAGTGAAGAACGGGCGCAGGATAAAACGACATCCTGCATCGGCAAGGCAGGATACCTTCAAGGCAAAAAATAACGTCCCCGTGAACATGAAGGGCGCTACTCGTCCACAGACAGCACACTTTTGACGACACTGCAACACCTGAGAACGAGTGCACGCGGTACAATCGGAAAACATAGCCAGTCGCCCCAAAGGAATGGGGACAGAACGAAGGAGCCCAGGGTTAGGAGCCAAGGATTTGGAATGCCATGGTTAGCTGCCCTTGGCCGTAAAGCCATGCCATTTTGGGATGTAACAGATACACATACACATGCGTGTACTTCTATGCAACTGTCCCTTCATACATATATATATATATGTATGTGAGTGTGGGAGCTATGGAGGAGATACTGATCAGCCTTACTCCCCACGCATGCATCACTTCTGGGAATGTCCAATAGCCAAGGCAGTGCGAGAGCAGATTGACAGGCAACTGCGACTGCCGTCACCAGCCACCATAGAGGGGGGCACAACCAGGCAACAGCTGTGGCTCGTCCAAGCGCCAACCGGGTGCGAACAGGCACCTTGGGACGTGATAGCCACGGCTGCATTGTCTTCTATGGAATATGGCAGGTACTGTCTCCGGGCTGCAAACCGGGAACAAAGGCAACAGGGGACATCTACCCACGGACGGCAGCAACAACAACAGACCCATACAGCAGAGCAGGGACCCCGTCAACGGGCTATTACTGACTTCTTCAACCCTTCAGGGGGCTTTACGCAAGAGGAGGATGAAGCTGTCAACACACGTCCAATCATCTACACAACACAGCCAACTTTGGACAATGCAGCACAAACAACAGCTTCTCCCCTGGACCGAGCACGGGCCCGTACAGTTGCTGACTTCTGGACTCGCTTGCACTCTTTTGCAGCGCTGGGTATCCCTAAATATGGCTGGGATCGGGTGGGACCGCAACATCCCATCCTAGCCATAGGTGGAGCGCAGATGAGATGTGATCCTCCCTTGGGTATCACCGGCCGTGGAGCAGAGAGAGCAGAGTAGGGTTCTTAGGGTGGGAGTTTGTGAGGAGGAAGTTTGTGGGAGAAGAAGGGGGAGAGAGGAGGAGAGCTGGAGAGAACCAGTAGGCAGTCTAGTGTTTGAGGAGGGGCAGGGAGAGAGTGGAGGGTCTCGTGGCTGGAGGAGCCTGTGTCCAGGCACCGGGTTCTGAGGGTTTTGGGGGAGGCAATGAGAGAGGTCTTTCCCTCTTGTGCAGTGCAGTTGTTTGAGGGGCCAGCTGTGGATGGGGCCGGGAGGCTATCTAGGGGGGCGCCTTTTTGGCTTGTCATTCCCCCCTCTGTCTTTAGCTGGGTAGGTTCTTCCTTCTTGGCTGTGTTTGAGTGTGCTCTCCTGTTGGCGTCTCTCCTCTGAGGGCTTCTGTGTGTCTTTGTCAGGCTCTTGCTAGTTCAGTCTTGTGTTGGAGGAGAGTGGTCCCCTTCTTTGTGCAGTTAGTCGCCCCCTGTTTTCTTTTGTTCCCTCCTTGTTTTCGTGGTGCTCCTCAGTGCTCTGTTAGTGGCCAGGCTAGAGCCTCTGAGTCTTTCTTTGCTCTAGCTGGTCCGAGTGAGAGGGGGAGCACGTGGCAGGACAGACAGACAAAGCCACGTGCCCCTACCCTGCTGCTGTTGTATTACACAACTTAATAATACAATTAAATATTGTAGACGACGTGAGAACCCACAAATGTGGTGGTGAGAACTGAAACGTGGTAGTAAGAACTACCGATTGATAGAGTGGAAGACCTAAATAGCGTTCGCGAGATCCCGTACGACGGATCAGACTATCATCGAGATAGTTATATTCGAGGTCTTTATAAAAGATTCGACTTTTATATATCAACCGATAGATAGTTCATGCGGTGGGATGGTCGACATCCCGAACTACCAGTGACGCGTGTCACCAAGCTTCCCGTGAAGCCCCGCCTACCAGTGTAGGACTTAGGTCAGCGGACCTTTTAAGGATGTTGTATACGACAGCTGCGCTGTGGCTCGGTCCGGTCAGGCCCCTTGGTGCTCGCCCTTGTAGTGTAACACCCATATATATATGTGCAAAACAAACAACATATTCGTCAGCCACGTAGTAAGCACACATACGCAAAACTCCATTGGATGCCACGGATTTGATCTTTCTTGTCTATCAAATTCTTGTCAGGATCTATCTTCGTTTTGGATCTGCACCACTAGCTAGCTACTTGTGTGATCTCCTCCTATGAAGATACAAGCATAACTTGTAGCAAGGGGATATAGGAAAGATCTCCGTACAGGCGGATCAAAAACATGACGGCGATCCTCTACAATGAAAAGCGGGATCGAACACCTGCTCTTGCGTTATATCTTACATGCATCTTTGTTATGCGTTACAACATTTTAACGGAGAAAGGTCGGATCTCAATCTCTATCGCATTTCTATACAGAGAAAGGCATAAAACCTTCCTTTTATTACATGCACCTGGATGCAATTAAATAATAGATGGTTAAATTTGCACACACACATATATATACATATGTGTGTGTGGATGTGTCGTGTGTGTGTTTCGTGCATCTCAAATTAACCCCAGCCATATACCCACGTTACCTACACACCTACCCCAGGATGAAAACCAAAAGGCATAGCACAGAACATCATACTGAATCCGGTCACGAACGTTTTGCACACCTGCATGGTTTCTGCACATCGATAGACGCCCTGTACGGGGCTTGGCGGAGCGTCCTCCACTATTGTTGCGGCAGCACTTTCATCATGAGCAGTACCGCCACAATCACCCTCAGAATCAATGGGTGCTTCGATTTCAAGCGGAGGCGCTTGCATTGTTTCATCATTATTTTCTTCTCTTCCAGCAGCCTGAAACGTAAAGGGACGACGTTCAATGGGCAAGAGCTGCTGAAATATCTGGGCTCACTCTACAACTAGCGTAATCAGCATCCATACTACTTTGATGCATCCGTTCCGATGTACATACATATTTATAGATACGCTCAGGTACGTTCTTGTACGTAAGCGTTGCATGTGTGGCAACTTACAGAAAAATGGATAAGTATACTGTACACTTTAAAATGGATAAGTATACTTTCTATGCAGTACACAGGTAACCACACAGACGCAAAACTCCGTTGGATGCCACGGACTCGATCTTACTTGTCTATCAAATTCTTGTCAGGATCTATCTTCGTTTTGGATCTGCGCCATTAGCTAGCTACTTGTGTGATCTCCTGCTATGAAGATACAAGCATAACTTGTAGCAATAAAAAAGGTGCAAAATATACATGTAGTGTGTGTTGTAGCGTGTGTGCCGTGCAGCTTAAGCCCTAGCCATATATATATAACCCTGAACTACCCCCGATTTTATACTCTCTTACGTCTGCCAGAATCTTCTGCATCACCTCCACAACTCGCATGATCCCCTGCTCATCCTGAAGGTAAAAGCATGTTTATTTGGAAGGGATGTATCATGGACAGCACAAATGGATCAAAACATTAAATCGACCCCTTACAAGAACGTAAGCGAGAGCGTGCTGTGCTGCTGCGTTTTTGCGTATATATATTTGCTTAAAGATATATCTATGGAGAAAGCTTGCAACCGCCCCTGTGTGAATATTATAGGTGATGCAACATGTACATATTATATATATATGTGCTCCATAATTGCACACGTATGCGAATGACTATATATAGCTAGCTAGTGGTCCCTCGCACGCGCGTGTCACCACTTAGACTTAGTTTGATGATGAGTGGTACGGCAAACATAAATTACATAGCTGGCAGGCAGGGATGGATCCATGCATGCCTCTTCATCTGAAGTGTAGATAGCAGGCATTTATATATGCATGCATGCGCACCTTCAGGGGTAGCTCCGAATTCTCATAGCAAATATTTGGCAGCCGCGTAGCTCTCACCAACTCGAAATCCTCAAGCAAGATTTTGGAGTGTCGGTACCATGTATCAATGTCTTTAAGCGAAGCATCTGGTGATCGACGACCTCGCTGCTGGTCACCTAACGACACGCTGCTGCTGCTGGGTTGTTCGAAGCATAATATGCCTCTGATATTATCAAGGAAGGACCGTGCCTCTTTAAACTTATGGGACAAAGTCTCCAACTCAAAGGCTTGAGTGACGACTTGCTTGAGGACCAGAGCACCCACGCTGTTCGCGACCATCAGGATGGGTGTAGTTGGGTTTTTAATCAGGTCCAGCGCATCAATAAGTCGCCAGAGGACCGAAAGGGATATGGTATCTATAGTCAGGGATAGGAGACTGGGTACTTTGGCCGATTTGGCGTCCCAGCAGACTGACAGTAAGCGGTAGTTGGCAGGGAGAAGACGACGTGGCCAGAGGTCACTATTGTCCGGCAGCAGCCAGGTGCTCCACCAGGCAAAATGACCTTCGCCAGCATCAGGTTCCAGACCATGGAAAAAGACAACAGTATTTTCATATCTTCCACTTATGCAGGAATCTCGAAGCGCATATACACTTCCTCTGCTGCCTTCGGATAGTGATGACTGCAGATGTCTAGGGAATGCGTTGCTTATATTTTTGTTGTAAGATAATGGAGATAGCGGCACTTCCAAACTGCGCCCAAGTTGTGACAAACGCCTGTGTTGAAACGCTTCCCGAATACGTTTGACAGCAAATAGAACACACAGAGATCCACTTATAAGTGACAGGGGAAATAGATTTGAACTCATCGTATTAACTCATATAATAAGTCGCGATGACCGCCGCATAAAGGTAACATTGACTCCGGAATAAGATTTCGGAAATCGATTATACCCAAAATGTAGGAGCAATATACTTGATTTGATTCATTGATATTCGATTCCAATCTTGGACCAAGGAGCGTTATGCCAAAGAATGGTGGGCACTGTGCATATTGGTCGTAAGTTGCAGTCAATGAGCTGTACTCCAAAAGTGCAATTGCACTGGATCCAAATGCCACGCCGGACAGCCGAAAGAAATCAGAAGAGAAGGATGATAAAAGTGCAATTTTCATGCATCTCTTGCGTTATAAAACTTGGTAAATGCACTACAGAGGCTCATTCTGATCCTAATCAGGGGTCGGCAAATTGCGCTCGTCCTGCTGGTACATCAGTACGACCGGCAGCAGAAATTGTACAGCAGGGTACAGAAATTCGGCCCAGCTGCAACTTTTGAACTAAATAGCCGTAACACTGGGCCCTGAGTGCTTGTACCTACTGGTAGAAATTCTTCATACACCATGGAGATTTAAAATTTCCCTGTGAATTTCTGACTGAAGTTCGACATAAAATTTGGACCAGCGATCGTAAATAGGCATTTGCCGACCCCTGGAGACAACATTGAAAGGAAAACGAATGTCACAAAAGTGGTCCGACACGTGCGCTAGCCCGTTCTCAACGCGGTAACACGAGGCAGCACCAAGAGCCCATTCCTTGGAACGGGTCTCCGCAAGTAAATTGAACATTTACCCAGGATATGTGCTTGCTCTACAGAGCCGGCAGCGTCGCGCAGGTTCCCACAATATCGCACGACGCAACTTCGCTCCTCGCTCCCGGCCACACCTTCGCTCCATCAGCTCCCACGCATACACCTCGCAAGAGTGGCACGCACAGCGTTGCTCAGTCAAATTTTGACATGATGAAAAAATATAGTATGTATATGACGCTGATGACCACTACCCGACCTCAACCCTTGGCTAGTCTAGGAGCTCGATAACTTCCAAACCCCATCCCTCTCGCTCGCCCGGCCAGGTGGGAAGCGCCCAAACGTAAGGCTGTTCTCATCAGTAGCTCTTGTTTCATGAAAGACGTGATGGTAAAAAATCCTTCTGGCCTTCGCCAAACGTTTAAAAAAGCTAAAAACAGAATAACTCAGTCCATGCAGTCTACTTGGTGGTGGAATTAAACGAGAAAGCTCCCCGGGCAATAGCCGGTTGGTGGGTAGGCCAGTGCCAGCGAGGGAGGTGGGGAGGGAGGGAGACGGGTAGGGAAACGGGAATTGAGGGAATGAGGGAGGGTGGAAGGGAGGGCGGACGAACATAGGAAAGCTAATAGACGGTACCGCTGTGAGGCCAAGACGTAAGAAGGACCGTAATAGGAGATTGCTGAATCAGAGGAAGGGAGGGAAAGAGGGAGGAAGGGAAAGAGGGGAAGGAGGGAGAGGGGGGAAGAGAGATGGAGGGGACTCTGAATACCTCATAGTGCCAAAAGGTAATGCCAAGATGAATTACGCTTAACATGAAGACAGACCTGCTAATTTCCGAGGACCGGCAGGAGCCGAACCTGCTTACCCGGTCAGGGTTAACACAGCTGAGCTTTAAAATTCTAACCAACAGGCACGTGACCCCTGGATAAGAACCGCACCTGTCTCCTCGTTCACCTCCTTGCTGCCAGCTCCCAGCCTTATCATGTATAATACGGCTTTGGACTCACTGTTGATGCCGTATCAATTCCTTTCCGCGATTGCATGGAGACAATCAGCCAGAACAGAAACACGAGATTCCCTCTAACCCAGCAACCATACAAGGTTTTCCCACGTTCTACTTCCTATCCTGCTTCTGGATTTTCTGAACCACGAGAATTGTCACTTTTGACACACAAAAACACCCAACGTTCGCTCTTTGCTTGGGCACGTATGATTTGTATAATCTATACCATTGACATTCATTATGTACCTACATACCTATCTAGCTCAATCACTGTCGGTGATGACATCCAGGGCCTGGCTAATTGGTGATTATATATGATAAGGGCGCCTGCCCTAACTTTGGAAAGCGTTGTGCTTCATTATTGCTGATCATGCTAGATGTAGATATATGAGCCCCTCGTGCGTAATAACTAACGGTAGCATGCAGCAACCAGCTCATTTATTGTTACACAATTTCTCACAATTTGACCACCGCATGGCACAGTGCATGTAAAACATTATTGTTCATTGATGACGTACACCGTACACCAGCAAAAATCCAGACAGAATCAGCAATGTGTGCACGTCATGCTTGTCGTACGCTATCTCATACCCTATCCGATGTCGTACGCACCAGCATGTACGATATGAAGTTATCATGCTACTTCTTGCAATTCCAAACTTCAGCTTATATATCCTTCCAATACACGTATGCGCGTTTTAAAGAAAACAACATAATATCGCAATACAACAAAAGAATACGGGCAGGGTGCGCAGCGAGATGCGTGTGTGTCGAGCGAGGCGGTAATAATGTGCGTGTGTATGTGCCGGAGATGCGCTATTTAGCTCGATATGCCCTTACTTCCATCCTCTCGCCCACGCACCCTGCCTTCGCTCGCTAGCCTCCATCCGTCCTGCGCGCAACCATAGCTGCGGCGATATTCTGCCTTCTGCTGCCTTACCCTGTACGCGGCACGCACAAGAGGCAGCAATTCACCACACCGCAAGCTAAGATGCATATACCGCTCCTGACCCCCCTGTGCCCGATCGATAAAGCGACCCGCTTAACAGGGGACCTATAGACCCTCTTTACATATCCGTACGCGCCACACAGCGTACGCGTAACGCACCTGTAACGCACCCCACGGCAAGCTGGCCTTGCTGTGCAGAACAGGTGCAAAGAACGACTCGAACGATGAATCGTGCATGCATCCTTCACTTACCGTGAAGGCGCGAAGTCGCGCTCTGCGCCGCCAATCATGCGCGCGAGAGCGGTGCGCTATTAGCACATGGACGGTCACCAGTCAAACCAGGTCACCAGCACTTTCTGACATTGTTGATCAATACACCCGATGGCCTGCTTTACTACTACTGGCACTGTAGGTTCCCGCCAGGACGATAATGAAAGGATCTCTCCTCCCCCTCCCCCTCCCCTCCCCCTCCCCCTCCCCCTCCCCCTCCCCCTCCCCCTCCCCCTCCCCCTCCCCCTCCCCCTCCCCCTCCCCCTCCCCCTCCCTGGATCCCCTCTGGCCTAGGCCCCATCATCATACCCCGCTGCCTCCCTCGCTCCGCTCGCAGAACCCATCACTCATCATGCACACGGTATCAGTCATACAGTTTCACGCACCAATAATCGTACGTGTGTTATTAGTAAGCATTGTGAAAAGCATTGTGATAACTGCTGTGTGTGTGTTGTAACCCACTCGTTCGGACCCTGTTGTGTGTACCAAAACAACTCGATATAGGCAGTACGGCATCTGCTTGTTAATTGTATGATGAATCCTCGGACCTCCGACGCTGCTGGTACTGGTACCTAGGGCTCGGCTGTTGTGTCGTATCTTTGCCGTACAAATCCGTACCCTCCGGCACCGGCCGGAACAGCGCACTGGGCATATGCCCACCGCCCGCTCCTGGGCGCGGCGGCGGTGATGACGTAAGCGCCGGTGACTGCCGTACGGGAACCACCTGGCTTCCTCGGCCAACACGTGCCGGCGTCGGCGGCACAACAACGGCCCTCTTGCGGGATGAGATGTACAATCCGATGAGGGCGGCAACAAGCGCCACGGCCACACCGCCGCCAACGGCAGCGCCGATCACAATGGCAAGCGGCAGGCCTGTGCTCTTCTTCTTAGCTGATGGTGCAGCGGCGCAGAGCGGCGAGGCAGTTTCGGTCCCCGCAGGGCACACTGTACGATGGGCACAATATCGTACGGTGAATATCGTACGGTAGGATTGAAATTCGTTAAGTACTGCTATTGAAATTAGAAATGTACAAGGGCGTGCGTGAGCCTTACCTATAGGTGCAGAGGAAATCGAGGATTAACCCATTGCAGGATTGGTACGACGTAAAAAAGGCCAAAAAGGCCCACATCCCGAAACCAATAGCTCCGGAACCAATACCTTCACAGTAGTACCAGCACAGTACTTACGCACGCAATTCGACTTGTCAGTAAGCAAACTTTACCCTTATACTTCAACTGCAGACTAAGAACACACTTCAAAATTATCCACGCACAAGAGATATCTTTCCTCAGTCTTCTTTCCTCGGTATTTGTTTGGGGTGACAATCAAGATGTTCTCCGATCCGGCTCCATCTGCCGTACCCCAGGAGCGGTTACCCCTCATTTCGCCAATCCCTGTCGAACCCCCTTGCCGCTCCGAAACCACACACAAACACACAAACGCACGTTCTGCGGCCTGCAGCACGGTGATGTTCCTGGAGGAAGCAGTGATAGCTCCCCAGCGGGCAGTGAACGCCGAGCTGGCCTGACCGACCAGCGCCGCAGACGCCGCGGCGGCGCTCTCAACCTGCAGTTGGTTGTCAGTTGGTCAGTCAGTTAGTTGTGGATTAATTATTGATAACATTTTTAAACGCAAACCTGCAGAGTTATTTTCCGTTCTAGGCCATTTCGGAAAGTTCAAAAGAGACCAGTTTGTTTTGCAAAACGGTGGACGGAGGTGATAAAAAGGAACTTAAAGGCGCGCTGGACAGGGCTGGACGGAGCGGAATTCGGAAAGGCATTTATATTCTTCACATAAAGTCGGATCTCAACGCCGTGTGAAACACAGCCTTTCAGCTCCGGGGGACGCGAAGAGGTCGTTTCAGTCAGAAGCAGGATATGGTTTACCACACTGTTTTGTGCCTAAGCAGGCTACAACGGTACAACACCTCCTTAGGTGTGTTTAGCCTGAAGATGTCAAGGCGGGGGTTGGAGGGAGGAAGGAGGAGGGAGGAAGGCGGGGGAGGTAGGGGAGCACAGCACAGGAGATCTGGAAGCCTGATTAACGACCGGCATTGAACAGCCCAGCCAGGAGCGGCCAAGGTGCAAAGGACGCACGTGTTTGTAGCCCTCTTATGACTCGGGGTTCAGGATGGGAGAGAGCCCTCATTGGCCAGAAGCAGGCAAGAACATGGCAGGTCAAGCAGGCCTCCTTCCGTTACCTGTGATGATGCTGATGCTGATGCTGCTGATGCTGCTGATGATGATGAATGATGATGATGATGATGCGCTTACCGTATTTACATGGTGCTCGTGACGTACCGCCCACTCCCCACTCCCTACTGATAGCATGCAAAGACAGCGCCTGGGCCCCACCGCAGAGGCGTTGAAATTCTCCTCTCCCGCTCCTCAGGCCTATGGTAGGCCAGGTAGAACACTCCTCACCACTCAACCACGTGTGCCCCACACATATGATGCCCTCCTCTCCCCCCTCCCAACCCCCACACACAATACCGCGAAATAGAAAAACGCGTTGCGCCAGCGCGGCGTACCTTGGCAGCATCGATACCCGACGGGAACTCCACGACGTAAAGTACGACAATAGATCCGCATGAAATGCTCGTAATTTCAATGTACGACGACGGAACCTGCAAAACACATTCCCCCGATCGACATCATTTGGGAGCCAGGGCGTCAGGGCAGGTTCGTTGGCTCATATCATATAGGCAGCTTCATTCATATCCTCATCTAAAGCCACATCCAGAGAAGAAGCGCAAGCTTTCCAAGCCTTTTTAAATGTACGGAAGAAATGTACGTGTCCGATAGGCCCACGGGTCGTACAACAGGCGATGCAGCCACGTCACCATATATATGTCAAACGTAATTTACAACGTCCAAGGTCTGTAACCACCTTAGTCCCCATCTGTCAGCTGTGGATGACCCAGACGAGATTCCCCAGTGTCCCCCACCCTGGCGGAGAGGCGGCGCATACCCCCTGGTTTGCAGCGTGACGGTGGCAGCCTCTCCGCCGAGCTCGAAACAGTCTGTTTACCCACTAGCCGTCTGTTTACCCAACCCCCCACCCACAGATAAGTGACATATAACACAAACAAAAACACACAGGCAGACAGACACATGCACGCACACACACGCACACACACCTGCAGTGCCCTGGAAACCTCCGCGGTCACATCCTGAATCAGATCAGACACGTTGTTGGGCTGCAGGGCGCAACTGGCGTTGATGACCAGACGGCCCCAGAGCTCAGCAACCACAGCTGCGATGTGGGGGTTCGAGAGAGAGGGCCCAAATCGCGCAAGATTAGGAAGCAACGTTAAGGTTTCATAATATGTGCGATGTATGATGTATGTGTGAGTTGAGAATGTGGATACGCGGAAGGAAGGGGAGGACGGACGTCGAACGAAGAGGGGTGTCTGCGATGTGTCATAATCATCGGTTGTGAAGACGTGAGATAAAGAAATGAGGGTTGGTGGAACGCCGAATGCAAAGTGGTTAATCTTCCCCACCTTTGGACTCACTTAGAAATCAAGGTGTGTTGGTATCATGTTCGTGACGGGTCGTTGAGCCCAGCTAACATCATCAGCACCCGCCACCAGCTGGTGGAGGGACTGCGCCAGGATATCATCACCAGGCTATGCGCACCTCGTCTCAGACAACAACCCTACCTTCCAAACAATCTGTCACAATGCTCTTGAAGTTTTTTATATCTATCCATCTTTCTTCCTTTCTATCTACTTATCTATCTATAGCCGCAAGAGGTAAGTGTTAACTAGCTGTAACGGCTTGCGTACGGAAACACAAAGTTCCGACTTACTCGTTGGCGGAGGAGCCGGCGGCGGGCTGGGCGGCGACGGCGGTGACGGCGGGGAGGGGGGAGGTGAAGGTCTTGGCGGCGGGCTGGGATTGGGGCTTGGCGGTTGCGGCGGCGGCGGCGGTGACGGTGGCGATGGAGGAGGAGACGGTGGTGATGGCGGCGGTGGCGGCGGACTTGGGTTGAATGACGGCGGCGGTGCCGGTGGGATGCGGGTGGTGGAGAAGTAGACACGGCCTGCATGAAGAGCACGCGAAGGGGAGCGACTCCTCTTACCACGTCCTTCTGCGGTGGGGGCGCCGGTCAGAACGATGGGTGCGCCAAAGCTTCCGGGCACCTGCATTCTCGGCATCATTGGTTGGCTGATGAGGACTCACTACTCCTCACCAAGAACGGCTGAACGGCATGATAATTCGCCCGACGATATCTACCCGTGACTATCACATTACGGTTTGGATCTGTACAATCTGTACCGCCGAAAAATAAGAGTACGATTAACCGCCAGCCAACCCCATACGACTTTGCCCTTGCTTTTCCCCGTTTCCGCTCATGTTTTGCTTCAAAACGCACAACGATATGTATATAATATAATGTATATATGTATATACACATATATTAGATGTATATTCTTATCCACCGTAAACAGTTCGTACCTCCGCAGTACGATGCGGTAAGACCGTCGGCGCAGTACTGGTATGGATTGCTGACGTCGAAGGTCGGGCAAGACGAACTCACTTGGCACCTGACGCATATGCAGTGACGAGTAAGTATAATTGTGATTTTCCCGTGTGGATGGCGTTAGGGCCCGTATGCCGTACAGCACCAAGGCAAAGACACCACTCTGAATCTCAAAATTAGGGTCGGGTTTTGAAAAGAAGGTTTGCGTTCACACATACATACATTTATACACGGATACCTAACTCGCTCTGAAATAGCCGAGAATGAACATCCTACCTAGTCCAAGGAGGATTGTAGTCCGAGGGACTTAGCATATAGACCTAGAAGGCGATCGATAATCAGCGGAATGTAAATTCAAAACACCGCAAAGGAGCGCTCACCAGAGCCGTGTATCGGTGTCGGGCAGGGCGCAGTAGCTGTAGTACACGCCGTTGTATGGCCATGTACTGCGGCAGGCGCAGCCGGAGCTTGAAACCTGGCACACGGGCATGCAACATGCAAATGTCCACCCGCCGTACGGAGATTGAGTTAGGCGAGGTCAGAGACCAGAGCGCATAATCGCCAAGTCATAACAAAGCAGCCGGTAATAACAAACCATGTATGAAGCCGTGGCTTCAGGGTCAGCCCTGACCAGTTTGTTAACCTGGCAGCTGGCCCCCTATCTCAGTATCTCACAACCTAACTTGCCCAGAGCTATGTTCCTGCCGCATTGCCATGGCTGCATTTTAACGGAGATGGAGATGACCAGACGCGAAGTGAACGGTACGGAAACCGAAAATGCGCGCGTGCGTGAAGACATTTTCTGCAGCAGCCTTTGTGCCAAGCTGCCAACCCCCACGTCTGACAGAGTAAAGGCTATATAAGATGACGTTATAGAAAATGCCGCACGACGGGCGGTGGTGCGTGAAGCCACCGTCTTCGCGCCAACGTTTCGCGATATCCCCCTATCCAGAGTGGGAACACGCAGAAGAGATCCATGACTGCAATATGAGCATATAGACTACATATTTGGAAATCCAAATCTTGCAGCGCAGGGAGCTAAGATCTACGTCTGTACCGTCCTTGGCATAGTCTCAGAGTTGGCGGCTCACTGTACATAAGGCACTCCTTTGGGACCATATGGAACGACCTAGCTTTGCAATTAACCAGCAAAACAGAACGCGCTGCTGCATTAGACATGTACGTCGAAAGCTCGTTTTTCGCTATTGGATTATTTTGCCGTACCGTACCATGCACTCTGTGGGGACGGCCCGCGGAGGCGGTGGAGGTGGCATTGGCGGCGGTGACGGTGGGCGCGGCGGCGGCGGCGGGGGCATACTGGTGCCCGGGGCAGGCGGCCGCTTACACAACTGGGCCGTACCTGGACGCAATCGCGTTATCGGGGTTATTAAGCGGGCAAAATGAACCGAGTTAAGCGCACGGCCTCAGCCTTCAAATATGGAATGGGCAAAACAGACCAGACAGTCCTTCTGAAACCCAATATCCCTAATTATCTTAGCATGCTTCTCATTCCGTTTAACGGGTTGCAGCTGAGATTTATTTTGGCAAACATAACAGCAATCGATTGGGGTGAACGATGAGTGCGTTCCTCCAGCAGCAGCAGGGCGAAGCAGCAGCATTACCATGGCAGCATACCATCAGCTAGAGGGCTGTGTTCAGCTTCGTGAGTGGGCCAACCAGGTGAAGAATACCACCACCTTGTAGCACCGAGAACCACGATGACCCCATATGACATCATACCACACACCCGTCTGCAGCACCGATATGAACTGTCTGCAACAACTGTGCTCTGTACGACAACCGCTTACCGTTGCAGCTCAGGACGCAAGGCGAGCTCGAGCTAACACAGTCGGGACATGAAGCCGGGTCCAGGACCTCACAGCTGCACATGACACGAACATGAATGGGTATCGGGAAGATCTGTTCATCGTCATAATTTTCATTTACCCTGCATTGCCACGGTTATGCTTGAACCATGGATGAGATAACGAGTGAGTGTTAGATTCAATTGCAATGTTTCGGCCGTCAAGTGCCCATGGACACGTAAGAATCCTGGATCCTGGTGAATGAATCCACGATTGGATCCTAATTAGGACCACAATGCATTGCAGGCATTTCAAGTCAGGACCGCTTAGGCCCAGGAGAGCCCCCCTCCCGTACACCCTGCATTGGTTCGTTCCATAACCCATGTGCGTCCATAAGAATACGTCGTCACGTACATGGAGGATTGTCACGACATAGTACTGCGAAACGTGCACGTATGACAGGAACATGAATATGTCGTGACAGGACATCACATTGGTTGTGGGTTTGGGTTCTGGATGCCAAGCTCCTCTTGCAGACCCCTCCCGTACAACTACTACTTACTAAAGAGCATTTGTACTGCCGATTCGGTCACAGTACGCGTAGCTGTTGCCGTTGTACGACCAACTGCTTTTGCACGCGCAGTTCTTTCGCGTCGCCTGAAGTAGTAATTCACATTGGACGGATGACGGTTTCGAATCCGACTTCGAAGCGACAGAAGGCAGGATTAGTCGCGCTGGCTTAGTGCGCTACTGCCCCACAATACATTAGTGCTCTACTGGTTCACAATATGCGACCTAGGCGTGCAGCCTCCTCTGGCTAGTGTGGTTGGTAGTAGTCCGGGCGGAGGTAGCGGATGTGTATTTGGTCCAGGGTGGGCCATTGAGGCCTCTCAAACCTCAGTTTGAGAACACAAGCAGCAGGGGGCCGGCCCTGTAGGGGCCCCTGCGTGCAGGGGGCCGGCCCCCCGGGCAGGGAGCAACCATTCGATGCCGCAGAATGGTTATAAAACGTTTCGTGTCAATGACGAACCAGGATACCAAGCTAATAACAATAAAAAACACGGGCCATGAATCTGCAGAATGTCTAAAGTGTATTATGCGCCACCACGTCCGCCTTCGGTACGGATAATGGCACCGTACACCATATTCACCTTGCAAATGTTGGTGTACGGCTCCGGCGGCGGTGACGCCATAGGTGGCGGCGGCGCGGCATTTCGCGCGTAGTACTGACCCCAGGCATACAGAACAGGGTTCAGCTCTGAAGTCATGTAGTGCGCCCGCTGCACCTGTGCCGCCGTGAAATGGCCCAGGGCTGCAAAACACACAGGCGTGTCGTACGTCATGTAGTTACCCAGTTCGTCGTACCCGGGATTCCCCGGGCAGCTATCCGCCCAGGCGTTCATGTCGGTGACAGGAATCCCTAGGGTACTGCTCCAACGGGTGTACGTCGCGTCCCAGTCGCCGCCGTACTGCCCCCAAAACAGCTCCATGCAGTACGGTACGGCTGTTGCATAAAAGCTACTGGTACCGACAGCTCCTGTCGATGGCCGGAGGTGCGACACGGGGGGGGGGTGGGGGTTTAAAGCAGGTAAAGGACGGGAAGTTGCGCGCTGCCAGGCATGAATGGCCGAGATGTCTTGCTCACGATTTAGTTACGTACAGCGCAGTACAACAAGATAACCGTTTTATTTGGGAACTAACTGGGAGCGGAACAACCGGAATGACGTCATATGAACTTTAGGAGGCTACAAATTAAGAATTCATCTTCTTAACGTCATAAAGACATGATCATAATAACAATAATAACAAATAATTTTGCGTGGCAGCTGTACGGTGGAGCTCGAGACCACATGAAAATACATCATGTTCGACTGTCAACGCCGCCACACGCAGCTTACATGCAGCATGGGGACCTCATCATGCAATGGGGACCTCACCAAACGATGTTGGAGTGTCGATGACGTAATCGTCGTCGTTGCAGCTGTTGCCGGCGTTATTGGTCTTTCCAAAACTGTGTTGGAGCCCCAGGTGGTGGAAGGTCTCATGCAGCAGGGTGTTGGGGCCGTCGTTGTAAAGCGCCAACGAATTCGAACCCGATGTCGACAAACCGTCCCAAGTCATGAACACATGACCGCCCGCCGGATTAAGATCGGATCTGCACGACACGGCCGTACAAGAATCCCGTACATATCTAAGGCGTTCCGATCGTTAGTTATGCTTCGAGGCTCAGAGCTTTTGGACTGTAGCGCAGAAGACCCACAGAACGGCGTATTGTGCAGTCGTATTGTGGCCGCACATAAACTCTCGCTAGTTACGCGTTGTCGTCGCCGTCTTCAGCAGCACCTAGTGCCCAACTCGACCCATAAATTAATCTTTCTTCCCTAAAAAGGCATTGTAAAAATGTCGTGGTACAAGAGGTGTGTGTAGAATGACGGGGACCGACTCGTAGACGTGGTACAAGAAGATTGGATTTGGTTTCGGGGTAGGGTACGGAAAGAAGGATCCAGTTTTGGCGGGAGCTTTGTCAGGCTCAACGCTTGACCCAGATCGACACAGGCAGGGTCCACGCAGCTTCTTAGTTTGTTTGTTCATTTTGCCAAGCCACCACTGCGAGTGCGAGTGCGAGTGCGAGTGCGAGTGCGAGTGCGACTGCGAGTGCGAGTGCGAGTGCGAGTGCGAGTGCGGCATAAGATTTGCGAATGCATGTGGACTTGTGGAGGCGAATTGTGGTCTGAAAGAGAGATGGGAGGGACATGGCACATAACAAAAATATGTGCCGTCTGTATGTCTGCATGTCTGTATGTGTACGTACAGCACCACAAGGCACTACTGTCGGGCACTTTCTCCCACCCAGTCAATAAAACGAACTATAACGAACAGCTAAGGGTGGCGCGCAGTACTGAAACCCGATATGCGTGTGCATGAATCGTGTGCGTACGTGTGTGCATGTGTCCGTGCGTGGACGTGTGTGCGTGGACGTGTGTGTGCGTGTGTCCGTGCGTGGACGTGTGTGTGTGTGTGTGTGTGTGCGCGCGTGTGTGTAATTCTGTGTGTGTATAGTCGTGTGGGTGGTTGTGTTTCTTTGTGTGTGGCTCGTCGTCATGTGGCTCGTGCGCCTGCGCTTGCTTGCGCTTGTGTGTGGGGTGGGAGTCGGAATTGCTTTGTGTGTATGTGTGTGTGTGTGTGTGCGTGCGTGTGTGTGTGTTTGTGTGTGTTTGAGGGCACTCCTTTTCTGCAGGGCGTGTTTGCGCTCCCCCTCCCTACCCGGGCACAAAGGCGTATCCCAGCGGCACAGTGCTGGAGACGGTGGAGTCGCTGGCCACGAAGACGTTGATGCAGCGGGGCCAGTCATCCACCAGCCTGGAAAGTCAGGATTAGAGGAAGGGAGGGGCCGATCGGACAGTGTGTGTGTGTGTGTGTTTTAGGGTCTCGAGGCTGGGATATCAACGAAGTCAGATAACATCTGGTGGAGGGATTTCGTTGGGCGGGTTATTCCACCGCTTCGTTCGTCCCCCTTCTGCCGCCGCCACTTCCCCCTGCTGTCCCCTTCGCACTTTTTACCCCTCTACCCAGCCCCTGCTCCGTCCCCTCTTCCCCTCCCCCGCTCCGTCCCCTCCGCCTTTCCCGCCCTCTGCTCACGAGCTCATGAAAGTCCGGTCCTGAAAGCATGAAGTTCCCGTACAGCTGGAGCTGGGGGCATTGAGCCAGGTGGTGCGGTCCGCGAGAAGCAGTTGCGGGAACGCCACCGGGTCGTTTCGGACTTCCTGCGCAGTGCGCCCATCATGCATCTCAATGCCATCTATGAGAACGGAAAATACTGCTCGCTCGGTGGTAGTTCGACAATACTTCGACAATAGTTCGACAATACTTCGACAACGGTTTAACAGTTCCTCGGCTTCAATTCAACGGTTCGGTTAATCGTTTAGTAATGATTCAGTTGCACTTTCGTTGCGTGTACCTTGTTCGGTAACCATTGTACAACAGTCGAGTCATCACTCATATCGTTTACCTTAATGAAGAACTGAACATTAGCAGGCTTCGCCATGAAATTTGCGATGCGCACGAGTCGCTGAATGTACGACAGTGCCTGGTCGTACCCTGGCGGCCCTACGCCGCCGCTGCCGTCGTTGTACATCATAACGTGGAAAATCATCGGCAGCAGCAATGCCGGCATGGTTCCGGGAGCCGCAACTGCAAATGAATTTGGCGGCATTGTATAGTTAAAATTGGCGGGAAGTGCCAACATATTCCGCCGCCGCAGTACGGCATCGCCGCCGGCGTGCATCACGCCGTACACGCCTCCATTGCCGCCGGCGCCGTTGTTAGTGTCCTTTTGCTCTGTCGTTGATTTAATCTCCACAATGTGTCGCCGTGAGCCCCAGAGCTCAAGG
Source organism: Volvox reticuliferus (assembly GCA_019650235.1). Classification (NCBI taxonomy): domain Eukaryota; kingdom Viridiplantae; phylum Chlorophyta; class Chlorophyceae; order Chlamydomonadales; family Volvocaceae; genus Volvox; species Volvox reticuliferus. The sequence continues at coordinate 895,005 of BNCP01000018.1, forward strand.
GCCTCCCGCCGCCGGCTGCCGTCTGGTCCGCCGTACAATGTCCAGTGCGAGTCGTACAACTCTTTGGCAACTTTCTGCAGCAGCGGCAGGTCCGCATGAAGGTCCCTTAGCACCACTGAGATATCAGGCACAAGGGCCGCAAAGTCCTTCACTGCCAAGCCGCAGCTGGCGTTCACCAGCAAGGCAGTCTGTCCCAGCTTGGCCTGGTCTGTCAGGCCGGCTGCTACCGCGGCAGTTAGCTCCAGGGCGGGGGACTTGGTCATGTCGGGCCACATGGCGGAGGCCAGGGGCTGCCCTGGGACCTCCTGCTGCCGCAGTGCGATGTTGTCCCGGACCCAAGAAAACGTGGAGCGGAGGGAGGTGTACAGGTCGTAGTGGCAGGCCTGCAAGGTTCATGTACGGCATTTGCCGTAGTGGAAATCGTACACATTGTGTGCACTACTCACGTCACTGCTTTGAAGTGACAACTGCGAGGTCAAGAAAAACAAGCGACCTGGTGAGAAAGGCATTACGATGCGACCCCTGGGTCATTACAGAAATCCCTGATGTAAAATTGCTATGTTCGGCGACGCAGACACGAAATTTCATTCGATTGTGTTTCATGGGCCCTATGGATCGGGCCGTGCCTGCCGTACCGTACTTTGTGCATCCTTTCCAAAAGCCAACCATGTAACATGATGTGATGTAAGTCGCGAATAAGGTACATAAGGCGATATGTCTTCATACAGCTTTATATCGATATATACCTTTATGATGTCGGTGCCGTACATTCGCTGAGAAAGATGATACATGGCTTCCACTGTCGATGAGCTACATCGCTCCCGCCGTGAGCTGTACAGCCTCAGTACGACGGGGGTCAAGTACGGCAACAGAATATCCGACGAGCCTGCCGGATGAAGATTCACGGTGCGGAGCATACGTACGGCATCATGTACGTGGCACGATGGCAGAGCAGCTTGTTCGCGAAATGTTCGGCTCACAAACCGACGGTAATAACCGACGGTCAAGATTACTGCCCTTGAAAGAGGCTGCTAATCGATAAGCGCAAGAAGATCACTGCAAGGCTGCGGTTGAGGGTAACCAATGCCGTGCGTTGCGGGCTGTAACGGAATCCGGACGACAACCGAAACTGCGAGGAACTTTCCAACTGTTTCCGTTACTTATAGTTGACGGACCGGATACCGGTACCCGGTAACCAGCTAGAACTGAGCCCGGTTGCACATTATTCGATCTTATCTTTTGCAACCCCATATCATTTTAAAGCAAGTTTCACAAAATTTGTTTTTGTTTGTTCAAGTTTTCCGTCCTGCCAGTTGTTGTATTGTTGTGCGTACTACTGGCGTGCGCGGTTGGGCGCTTTAAAAATATTCCACGGCAGTTGAATCCTACACCGCTGCCCGTGGTATCACCACGCAGGCGAACTGCCGTCACTGTCCACCGGTGTCACCAGGACCCCGCACCTTCAGCCTGTGACAGGGGTTCTGCAGCGGCGAATAGCAAGTAGCTGATTGCTGAAACACTGCCAGTCTGTTCGTAAAGCCGCTGCACCTCTGATCTGCCAGCAGTAGTGGGATCTTTAAGCGCCACGAAAGGCTGTGTGGAGACCGCCTTCACAGCCGTGCTGGTCGCCGCGTCTGAAGATCAGATGCAAGCATGGGACGGCGTAGCGGCATTTATAGATATAATGGATTTAAACTCGGTGTCATAATTATTATGTAACGTATCATATTAATTCATGGACTATGTATGCGGCTAAGGAAGTTGACAATGTATCCTCAACCGAAATTCCAAATAAACCTTCGAGTCTTTGGGAAACAACATACCTTGAATTGCTAAAATAACACTTTCTTCGAGCTCTCTTGTTTCACTGCCACGTTCTCTACCTTCTACAAGGACCCTTTGGACGACGAAAACACAAATAAACCCAAGCATTGCTCGTTTCAAACTAGAGCTTGCATTTATAATGGAAAAGATATTTGTAACCCGTATACCGCTGAGCGTAAAACCGAAATGCGGTCGTGTCGGAATCATTGCCACCGAGAGCTGTTCCAACCGTAGCTCCATGTGAATAAAGTACAGGATTTAATTTGATTGCTTGGGTCTTCATGGTTACAAAGTTGCGCTCAATAGCTGAGCTCCATACGCAGCAGTACAAACCGCTATCTGAGCTGATGGACAACGTCCAATCACACAAGCCTTCTACAGAAGATATGAGATTTGTTTTTTTGTAAAGGTTTCTTATGTATACATTATTGATTCAATAACCTGTAATGGGCCTCAGATCGCTGCGGATGCTGCTCTCTATGCTTGCCCAACCGCTCAAATCTGCTAAGCAGCGGACAGAAACCTATCATCGAAAGATATGTTCAATTCATTTGCCTCTTCTTAACAAAAATACTACTCGCGGGCAGGGAAGCGGCCATTTTTCTTTAGAACTTCGACTTCAGACTGCAAGACGCAAGGCATCGCTCCTCTTCTCAATCTGCGTCTGATGGCTCGTTTTAATAATAATACACCTGCTGTACAACTTCCTACAACCTCCTCGTATTTCCCGCCTCAGCAGCTGAACGTTCAGCCGCTGCAGCCGAATCATTGCCTGCTGCATCTGCTGCGACAGCTGCCACTGTTCCCACCACTACTGCCGCCGCAGTACCAGCCGCTATTGCCACCATTGCTACCGCCGGTACGGTAGCATCCCGGCCGCAGCTACGACCACAGGTGCCGCTGCCAACCTATCGGCCACCGCCAATGCAGTCGCTGTGACGCCCGTACCTGTGTTTGCTGGTGTCTCCCCGACCGCTGCCGCAGCTGCTGTCACAGCGGGTGCTCCCCGGCCACCGCAACTGCGGCGGTGACTGCCGGTCGCATTGTTGGTGGCCCTTCCCCGCCGCCACCGCTGTGGAAGCTGGTGCTGGCGAACGATAGCTGCAATGCGAGTCTCCACAACATGGACAGCCATTTGCAGACCCTGACGGCCACTGTGAAAGGGTCTCAGGTTAGTCCGCCGTCAGCCCCAACATGTGGTAGTAGGCGTTCAGCGCAGGACGCAGCCGCTGGCGAAGCATTGTACGGGTTAAGCGAGGTGCTGGAACATTGCTGCTTACGACTGAGTACCCTTGCCGCGGTGGGAGCTGGGGAGGCTGCACCCCGTTCTCTTTCCAGGCGTCCATCATGGCTCCACAAAACCCATCTGCGGACACGTGCTTCGTGTAGTACGACAGGAGTGCATACTGCTGAAGGACGGAGTTGTGCCACCAGAGGATAGCATTTCCATCGCGCCGCAGCCGCAGATCCCATGCCATCGCGCCGCCATCCATCCCATCGCGCCGCAGATCCCATGCCACTCTGGTGTCTGGAAGGCAGTCCACTTGTGTTGGCTTCACACCAAACACCGCCGTGCATTTACTGCACCAGAAGAGCGGCACATCGACGACAATGGGCTGCTCCCACGTGATGATGGTTATCGCGCACCGGGAAACTTTGTCTGGTTCACACAGAGCACTGCATGTGGGGCAGGGCTGGGCGCTGCTGGCGCAGGCAGCTACTGCACTCCGTATAGCGACACGTTGTGCAGTGAGGAGGGTTTCACGTGCCCTAACCGACGCTGCCTTGCCTGTAAAGTATCCTATTGACAGATCCTTGCTGTAGGCGACTTGAGTCGCGGGAGAAATCTCCCCGTTCTCCTCCTCCTCCTCCTCCTCCTCCTCCTCAACATCCAAGCCGTCTGCGTCCAAGCCGCTGCCGCCGTCGTCGTCGTCGTCATCAGTCGTCATCATGTCTTGCAGCTTCATTGGGGTCCTCAATCTCCCACGCGCGGAAATTATGCTCAACTTCTGTTTTCTGTTCACGAGGTTCCCTTGTGGTGAAGCGGCCACCAGGTTCTCGAGGTTGTGTCTTAACTTTCTTAGTACGCCGCTGCTGGGCGGGAGTTTCGCCCAGACCGTTGGAAGGCGCTTTGGCCCCCGAGTCTCCTTCGTCTATATCTCTCAGGCATTTAGGAATGTTGCGCTTTCTGTTAAAGCGATCCCGAATTACTATTTTGAAGGACATGGCATTACGGGTTCAAACGTTGTAAATCTTTATTTCCTTATTTGTACACAACAGATATTATAAACGTTTCAGATTTGTTTCCGACTTAGCATACAATAGCGCAGCAAAAGTATTAGTGCGAAGCACGGTGGGGTACAAAATCGTAGGGGTACAAAATGCCATGTCTGTGTAACAAAAGGGCGTCCTTGTGCATTGAGGGGTCATTTATATTATTTCCATACGATATATTTTGTTACTTTTGTGTTCGTCAAAAAACATTTTTGTTTGCAAGTTTGTGGGGCGCCCCTCTGACCCCGAAAAGCCGTCATTTCGTGCATCCCTCTTTACCGAAGCGCAAGCGGAGGGGATGCGCTCCTAGCTGCCCTTATGGTTACTTTTTGTTAAATTTTTGTTGTGGTGGATGGAGTCGTATTGAGTAACCACCGGGTTATGAGGCAGACCGGCCTGTGCTCACGTCTGCACACCCCTGAGACGGACCCCTGCACACCAAGACGAGCACCCCCGGTGCTCGTCTTTATAGGGCGAGTCGCCCACAGTGTGACACCCCTTAACCAAGAACATAAGAGCGTTGCTAACATGAATGACATGTAGAATGAAATGACCCCAACATTAAGTAGACACGCTACGTCATGTTACATCCCGTTAAGCCGTAATTGGCGCCCGGAAGGAAAACATACACCTCAAAACGTCTTGAATTGATAATATTACGCCTGTACGTGGTGTACGACTGTGTACGCATGTATTGTATATGTACTACACAAGAGCACTGTGATTAACCCCTACAGCATGCTCCTGTCCATTCTGAATCGTGCGGCTGAAACGATGAACACGCGTCCTTCACCAGCCGTATAATGTCCCGGCGGCAACACACCGAGGCGATCATCAGTCGGGTCCGTCGCTAACCTGGTCTGGCGTGCATGTCCCCAGCACAAATCCGAGAGCCCTCCAGACCAGGGGCAAACGCCCGCGACCACCACAACACAGCCATCGGCGAAATAATCATAAAAATAGAAGCGACGCCAGATGAAGCCATCCGGGCCATCGCGATTGTGCCATTGAGTTCAAATCCGTTCACATTTTGACAAACGTGTAATCTGCAATATCCCGCAGGTCCCCCATATTTTCCATGATCATAGCCATAATTACCGGACGGCCCATACTCACATGGGATGTAGAGTTTGCCATGAGAGTCAGAACACGTTAATACGTACATATATACGCCGGCTTGCCTTGCCGGCTTGCCTTGCCTAAGCAGGCTGTTCGGGTCCCAGCGGTCTTCAATTTAGCAATATTTTTTCCATGCACCGCCGTGTTAGCCAGATGATGCTCTCCTTGCACTTCACACACACACACACATATACACACACATATACACACACACACGCACAACCGCGCCCTGCACACGCAGCCGCCTCCTGAAATCCCTACAATCACATATTCATTGGCACATGGATACAAGGGAACGATGTACGGTAGACTCGCATGCGCGCACATCGTACACCCGCCGGATAAGGTTTCATGACCGAACGCTATTGAGAACGGAGGCAGAGCCGCAGCTACCACGGCAGCGACACATGCGGCACTGGCACGAACAAAATAGCGTTCAATCACGAATTAAGCCTATCTCTCGTCTATTTGTAGAAGTAGAGCTGCATCTGGTACGGTCAATGACGACAACTGTCCCAACCAATTCCTTCTCCCGGCGTACGGGAAGCTCGGAAGGGGACAACATTCATTCAAGTTGCCCCATCATCATTGTAAATTGCCTTGACTCCCGCAGACGCGTGTGCGACACACACAGCGTGAGGGGCCCCCTCGTCCGCCGTTTCAGCAGGCTCTCAGTCCGTTTGTCCGTCCGTTCGTCCACTCAAACTTCTAGAACTATCTGTCGATCTATCTATATATCTATACATGACCCTATCTGAGGTTTGCCACAGACGGACTCCAGGCTCCAGCCGTTGACGGCCGCACAGGTGCTCGAGGGTGGCGCACGTGCTGGTCCTTGCAATACACATATGAGATAAATGCTATACTAGCGCCATAAGTGCCGTAGGGTGAAAAACCAACGCATCAACAAGTTGAGTCAACAAGCGGTTCATAGCCCCCGCTGGGCCCTCCCAGTCGCAGCAGTCCTATCAAACAATCCCTTGCCATTACACCCACTTTTCCGTACTTGTTTTATATCGTTCATTTATTCCTGTTTAGTCCGCCGTACGCAGGCGCCAAACACAAAGAGCTCCAGATGCACTCGTTTCTTATTCCCTTCCTTGATAAACGCGCATGCGGGCTCTCATGCGGTAGATTCACAAGCTGTATTGCCCCTAACCCTAAACTGACGCAGATATCACCCGGCTTCACCAGGCTTCGCCAGTGCCTTTGCTAGGGTCATAAAAAATACAATGCAATTCGCCCGGCTATAAACCAGCTACATACGTACGCCGCAGCTAAATTCGTACGCCGCAGCTACGTTTGACGACGTGTCAATCATGCACGAGTAAAACGCACTCCAATGTATGATGGAGCCCAATATAAACGCAAGACGGACGGATGTTGGTGGAGCATGCGGGAAGTGCAACGGGCAGCACTACCCATGGTGATGTACGGCAGCGGCGCTGAAGAGGCATCGATCCATCCATTTGTGAAAAATACCTAATGTAAACAGTATTGTCGTCTCTCATGCAATAAGCAGTTTCCAAGATAATAAATCCTACACATGATGGGTTTCGGCGCAGGAAATAGGGGAACCCCCCTACTTCCTGCGTGTTCCTATTTATTCATACACCAAAGAAAGCCGACATTCCTTGGAATTCATGTTGACAGGTTACTTTCAGATTATCCAAAATTTACCGACTACCAATAGTTGCCGAATCCTAAACCATAAGCTCTTTTAAAAACATGAAATGCCACGGTAGGATCTTCCTCACAGAAGCCGGTAGCCGTACAGCGCATCAGCCGTACCGCAACCGTGACGCTGCGAATAGGAGCCAATATAGCTATACCTGATAAAAATGTCTCGGGTTTTGTGCGGCGTAAGTCGATGAGTACGGCGCTGGTACAGGACCACGGGTGTAGGTAATGGGCGGCTGGGGCAATACCTGATCTCTGCGCACAGTGAGTACGGCGGCCCGCCGGCGCTGTGAGACAAACCAGGCAGCGGCAGAGATCAGTAGGATCACGAGCACACCTCCACCTGCGGCGGCGCCAACTATGATTGTAGTTGACAGCTTGGACGTATCCTTGGTCGATGTCGGCAAAGCCGGCGTTGGAGGCGACGGTGGCGGCGGAGAGGCGGGTAAGAGGGAAGAGGGCACACTCCCCGGAGGCCAACCTGCGCGGATGTGGTGCGCGCAGTTGTTCGTGGGTAGTGGGGGCAAATGGGAGCAGTGGAAGGAGGGTATTTGTACGCAACAACATCCGGCAAAGTGAAAGCGGTTGGCTTTAGCGGTTGCTTTTGTTGATATCTTTGATAGCACAGCGCCTTTTCAATACATATGACAGCAGGCCGCCTGACCGCAGCCACAGGACGGGAGGGTGGAAAAGTGTTTTATGCGTCTTGTTGGGTTGGGTGGGTTAGGATGGGGCCCGTCCTCATGGGTTAAAAACGTATCCATAAGATCAAATGTGTGTGCGGGGGAGAACTCTGCACACACAGTTCTGACCTACAGCGTTAAATGTATAGCTCTGAAGGTAAGGGATCATAGGGCCTTAGGCCTAATGCGGTGACTTGATGTGTAGGGGTTAGTGGTCGCAGCTATGAGCGACCCAGGGAGCTGTAGACCAGGATTGTGGGAAGTAATAGTAATTTAGGAAAGCAAGTTCCTAGCATGCCCGGTTAGCTCAGTGGTAGAGCGCAAGGCTTTTAAGAGATATGTAACCTTGTGGTCGTGGGTTCGATCCCCACATCGGGCGTACACCATGATCCTGTGTCCATGTATTGGAAATATTAAACGTCTTAATTCCTCGTCCAGTGTTGTGGGACTAGCTCCCTAAAACTAGACTTGCACCCGGGGCGTGACCGAATAGTGTGTTGTAGCCATGTGCTGTGACAGGGTTTGCTACTTTAGGACAGGGTTATGACCGCTCACAACCGTACGCCCCTCGGCTCCAGGCGCGACGAAACGTATGCAGCAACAGCCACACCCAAGTTGATTTCATACTTTTAAGCGACTCAACGCTGCAAGCAAGGACATAATCTTTTCTTGTTTAACTAGGTTTGTTTGATTGCCTTTGCATGTGTGTGCATATGTGCGTCAAAGAACACAAGGGGCGTTACTTTCCTTCCTCTTAAAAACAAAGGGAGCAACTTCCACAAACTATGATGGATATCGTCATGCGTGTGGTAATGTTAACCAATTCCCCGTTCGGCGATAAGCTAAGGACAACCCCCTCCGTTCCGCGACCCCCTGCGGCTCTCGGCAATCATCACCTTCATTACCACAAGTTGATCGAGACCGATCATACAGCAGTACCGTACCCACCTGCGCTCAGTTGTAGTACTTGGACTCCACTCGAGCTGGACGAGGTGACGGGTCCCCAGCTGGAAGTGAAAGCCGAGCTAACTTGGCTGGAGAGATTGGATGCTTGAGCAGATGAGGATATGATCTGCAGGGTGATGTACGGCAGAACATTCCACAGAAAGGACAAGACAGATGTCCAGAAACCGTCAGTGGCTTCTTAATTGCATATATGACGAAGGGGCGTCTGGCCTTGACTTTGGCCGATTCTATGCTATAATCAGTAGAGGATCCAACATGCAGTACCGTCTATGATATAACTCGGTGTCTCCAAGCAGGTGCGCGCAGTATGCACGGCCCCATCCCCGCTCTTCCTTCCTTCCTCCCGACTCCCCCCCCCCAAAAAAACACACTTACAAACCCCCCTCATGACGGACACTTTACCTAGGACGGAAACCTAGGAAGCATTGACACGCACGGATAGCGACCATGTCGGTCCTCTCGATGACACATGTTCCCACCCCCTCCCATCCGCGTCCCCTCCCCTTGCCGCCGCTCCCCACCTCATTGACATACTGTAACGCCGAGGAGATCCCCCCCGTTCCTGAAACCCTCCCCTTGCCTTCCCCCCTTCACCAACATGCAGCAGAACCCACCCACCGCGCCTCTCGATACAGTTTCAGGGAAGTTCACATCGTAGGCCGCAACAATGGAACCGCAGTTAAGACTGAGAACGCGGGTGTAGGTCGTGGAAACCTGCGAAGGTTGCGAGCGTTTGCGGGCATGTGCATGTGTGTGAGGGATAGGGGGGTTTTGCTTCACCCCTGGCCACTACCGGGCAGCCCCTACCTTACCCAGTATTTCGGGGCACCCTCATCCATTCACCCTCATCCGCGGACTTCTTCGAAATCAGTAAATATCCCCGCACGGGTTCAACACCGACCACCGGCATCCAGTGGTATCTGCTGGATCAACCGCGGCGTCAACGCCACTCCTGGTCAGCTCGTCGGTCACTATAACCGGGGTCTGCCGTCCATCTTAGTGGGGGCACATCCATCCTCAACCAACGGAAAATGTTTTATCGCACTCTTCTTAAGTTGGGATCGATCCTGAAACCTCTAGGGACACAATGTCCCGCCATTCACAATGTATCAAATTATAACTTTCATATGGTACTTAAAGATTCATTATTACGAGACGGAAGTTAGCCCGGAAGGGACGGACGAGGCAGTGTGCGACATGTAGGAAACGTTAATACGGATGCGCGTATCTCAGAACGAAAGATAAGGAAATGGACAAAGTGACTGAGTGGATGTCGCAGCTGGACGATGTGTAATCTAGGCCTCCCCCATCTGCCCCACGCTTCTGCCCTCTCCGCTCTCCCACCTCTCCCCTCCACCTCTTCCCATGACCCCTTCCCTTTCGTCTGCAGCCCCCTCACCCCTCTGCCTCTGTCCCCCGCCTCGGTCACCCGCCTCTGCCTCCCGCCGCTGCCCCTCGTTCTGCCAACCCCTCTGTTCTCTTTTCTGCCTTCCCTCACCCCGAACACGCGGGCCAGCTCCTGAATGAGGTCCTTGATGAATGTTGCCCTGGCGGGTGTGTCCAGCAGGCTGCAATTGGCAGCGATGGTGAGGTTGCCCTTCAGTGCCGCTATGATGGCTGCAAATGAAATGGCGACAAGATGCAGGAAATAACGTCAGAAGATGTTAAAAGCCAATGAACGTATGAAGCACGTTTTCGAAGTTTCTGTGCTGGCATGTCGTAGAAGTGGCGTTAAGGGATGAGATGGAGGAAGCTGAGTCGACGCACTATCATGATAGAGATGCCTTGAGGTCACATAACAGATCTTGAGATTTATGTGTTACACAACCAAATATGTATGTTCATTCGCGTGAGTGTGTTGGTTTGGTATCTCTCTTATTGCGGCTCGTGGCAAAGGATCCTTAATGTCCCACGCATAATCAAAGGATTCGGACCTAGCAAGTACTATGCTTTGTTAAATGTTAGATGTAGCTACGAGGGCAAAATACAGCAAAGTATTTTGGATCCATTTCGATCTAAGGGTTTGTGGCGGTAATATCACCTGGGGGTGGACTGGGCGGGGGTGATGGGGGAAGAGGTTGGGGAGAGGGCGGTCTGGGGAAGGGACTTGGAGGCTTAGGGCTGGGTGGAAGTGGCGACGGAGGTGACGGTGGGGGCGAGGGCGAGGGCGGCGGAGGGCGAGGTGGTGGAGGAGGGGGCGGTGGGCTAGGCGGGCTAGGAGGAGGGCTGGGAGGAGGGGAGGGCGACGGGGGACTGGGAGGCGGAGACGGGGGTGGTGGCGGATTCGGAGATGGAGGCGGTGGAGGGGGGGACGGTGACGGGGGAAGGGGTGAAGGCGGTTTAGGGCTCGGTGGAAGGGGTGAAGGCGGTGTAGGGCTCGGTGGAAGGGGTGAAGGCGGGGGTGAAGGAGGAGCGGGCGAAGGGGGATTGGGGCTGGGTGGTTGGGGCGAGGGAGGCGGTGAGGGGGGAAGGGGGGAGGGGGGAACGGGAGGCAAGGGCGAAGGCGGCCGTGGGCTTGGCGGGGGTGATGGAGGTCCAGGGGATGGTGGGAGGGGTGAGGGGGGCCGTGGGCTTGGAGGTAGTGGTGACGGAGGAGGCGAAGGAGGGGAAGGAGATGGCGGCGCTGGGCTGGGAGGCATGGGTAGCAATGGCGGCCGCGGGGGCGACGGCGGCGACGGTGATGGGGGCATCGGGCTAGGCGGCGGGCTAGGCATAATTACCGCCGGCGGCGGCGTGGGTGGAATTCTTGTCGTGGACATGTAGACCGGGCCTGTACGGGAGACATCAAGTACGAACACACGGGAAAGATGAGTACGTGATAGTGCTCGCTGATGTAGCTCACAAACGGCGCAATCAACTACTAGGGAGTTGCAGTGCTGAACAACAAATCCGGCCTTAGCAGTCCTTCTTCCTTGGAAGGATGGGTTTGAAGAGGAAAGAGTCCCGGACTCGGCCCCTCTTTCCCGGAGAAACACCGTATTGCTTCTCTCCCTTTCCTGAGGCCTATCGTGTGTGTATGGATCATCTCGGCTCAACGCCCATTCAATTGACACAACAATAACGAGCGCCAAGATGGGTGCATGCGAACGGACAACCAGCAGGGGCGACGCAGAGTGGTTTTCGCTGCAGGCTGGAGATCCGCACGCCTGAAGGACCTTACTGCTTAGCTAGGTGTTCTGTTTATGACTTCGTGTATGACTTCGTGTATAGGGCCCATGACAATCTAAGATCCGTGTAGCTCATTGACTGCATGATGGCATCCTTTCTGCTGATTTTATTGCTCGCAGTACGGAATGACTCGCGATAGCCTGCTGTAGCCCGGTTGACGGTTAACTGGTTTTGGTGTTTTCAACCGACCCACCAAACCACTGAGCGACCCATAAAACCTACCTCCGCAATAGCTGGCCGTCAGGCTGCTATCGCAGTACTGGTACGGCGCGGTATCGTACTGTGGGCACGACGAAGTTACCTGACACCTGCATAATCATCACCAGCGATAAGACGACACATTTGCTTTTTTTAATCAAAGGCGGCATGATGTCTTACTGATCTTTATCGTATTCCGTTCGTTGTCGGCTGTTTTACTGCCAGTCGATTGTGCGCTCTGCATCGAGGTTTTCATTTGTGAAGTATTTAATGAAGCCTCTTTTGCGATCGTCCGGAATCGTCCGGCAAATACCAGTCCTAAGATGCTATAGGGATTTAGCGATGGCCTTTCATTAAACTAGTTATTTGGTGTAGCCCGATCTGGGCCGAGATTAGCTCTAAGACGATGTGGTAGTTTATACACTGACTTATACGGTTGATAGCAGCTCATGATTCTCGTGGCTGGCGCAACCGTTCTGCTGCTGTCCATTTGCGTGTTCGTCAAGCCAGATATGCGCAGATGGCTCTGAACCGCCACCCTATGAATGGCACGGTCCGCCTATTCCTTGGTCCCTCATCACATGACTGCATTTCCTATCTACCTCCTTGTGCCCATTCGCTCTATAACTCAACAAATCCGGACGCCTACCTTCGCCAGCAGTGGCAATCACGCACTTATTACGGTCATGCGGGCACACATTCACGAGCATGTATATATCCGTCTGTCTGTTAGTCTGTCTGTTCGTGCGTCCTCCCTGTCAGCAACTTACCACAGTCGACTCGCTCCATCCGGAGAGCCGCAGTAGCTGGCGTAATTTTTGCCGTACTTCCAGGTGCTACGGCAGTTGCATCCGGTGACAGATATCTGCGGATTTCAAAGAGAGAACATTCATATACACACACATTGCCAAAACAGGCAAGAAAGGTGCGCCCTGATATGGCTACCGGCAACCTGACGACCACACGTCTGATCTCCCGACCCGGCGTGAATCAACGTCAGGTACATACCTTGCCCCCTCTTAGGGTGGGAAACCCCCCATAATCCTTTCCTTTTTATTTTAGGTAAAAACAATCAAGATTTAATTATAATACTAACTTTATAAGTTTAGCGCTATCTTCATATCGTTAAATAGGATGCACAGTAACACATGCGATCGCTCTGCAGGACGGAGGCTGGCGGCACAGCTCCTTCGTTCGCGACTTATCCAGAGGGCGAGAGCAGATTATCGCGGTATGGGCTACTGCCGTGCCGCGTCAAGGGCCGCACCTTGCAGCTTGACGGAACCGAGCGCGGTGGCGGCGGCGGCGGGAAAGGCGGCGGTGACGGAGGACGAGGGGGCGGGGGCGGCGGCATAGAGGTACCCGGCGCTGGCGGCACTTTGCAAATCTGTGGAGTCCCTGCACGCGCACGGATGTTTTCAAGGTGAGGCATGCATGAGGAGGTGTGGGGCGTACGTGTCTATCGGGAGGCTGTCCGTTTACACAAATCTAAATGGGTACGGGATTTGCGATATATATATATATTACATTATATGTACGATTAATTATATTATGCGCTCTTGTGTGTTTCGTTCTTCGTTGTGGACGTGTAAGATTATGTGATGATGTGAAAGGATCTTTTCAAATTATCATTGTAGCGGTCGTACAGTGTACGGCATACGGACAAGTACACTATAACGTGCAAAAAGCACCCACTCAGCATCTTAATTAAGAGGCCATTTCGGCACTCAACTACTACAATCATAAAGCGCTCGTGTCGTTCATATGTGTGTATGAGCGCTATCTGTGTAGTATCCTAATTAGGATATCTACGGGTAGTATCCTGGATGGCTGGAAGACTGGACGTCTTCCGAACGGAGGACCTTTGCCGTATGTGGGTGGATATAACAGATAACAGACATATATGATACTATCGTCTTGTTTCTCACCGGTGCATGACAGAATGCATTGAGCGTAGGTGTTCAAAGCGCAGTCGGCGCAGGCGGAGCGATTAAGAACCTCACACCTGTCAAGAACAAATTGTACGAGCAGGTACGACGAAAGGCATGTACATCGGAAGTCCAGGCGTACAGCCGAAATATACACAATTTAAGGATATAAAACTTAAATACAACTAAAATATTCAAGTGATGTATGTGAAACAAGAGAGCTGATAGCTGCACATCCACGCCAGGGAGAACTGCATCCGCGCGTTAAGTAGCTAGATCAGGCACGAGAGACTACTTGTACTTTGAATCATTCAAGGTTACGATACGGCTTGCCAAATACCAAAATCAAGACAAATAAAAAACTGTATTTAATCGGGGAGTATTAACGTGCACTTACCATAAGATACTGGTGTCTACGACCCGGTCACAGTACGAATAGTTTCTGCTGTTGTACGACCAACTGCTCTTGCAAGCACAGTTCGATTGCGTCGCCTTATTAGTTTGCGCAGATATGTACGACATAGACGCCGGATAGAGAAGTCCAGATGTAAAGGCCGCCACGGCGATATGCAGTATGTGCCGCATACAGACAGTTATGAGGGACGCGACACCAACATATTCATTCATCCGTTCATTCCAAGGAATGTGAAATGATGGGTAGAGTAGAGTAGAGTAGTGGGCATAGATGGCCAATTGCTACGAAAACCCGCTAATTTGACACTCATCGAAGATATGATGAACACGCACACAGCCATCCTCGAAGGACAGATGATTCTATGCGAGGGGCCCTAACCCGGCCTATTGGGTTTTACTGCATAAAAGGTAAATAAATAAATTATATATATATATATATATATATATATATAGCGCGGAAGGGAATATATATAGTAAAGAGGTACAGGAATCGATTCATGGAGAATAGGAAGGATCGAGCAGGGGATCGTCAATTTTTAGTCATATTTGCTAGCCGAAGTCAGCCACGTATTATACATACACCTGCTGTTAAGCAAGAGTGTTTTCTAGCTCTCCATTATATAGGTGAAGCATATGGGCCCGCCCCGTCCCCCGTCCCCTTTTTCCCCACCAACCGCCAATGCCTTCGGCCAGAAGCGAACGCCTTTAACTAACATTGTGCATTTTACTAAGGGGTGTTCCACTGTGAGCGGCTGTGTATTTATGTGTATGGGGGTGTTACACAGCGCTGTGGGCGACTACTTGCCCTGCAAAGATGAGCACCGGGGGCCTTGACCGGACCGAGCCACAGCGCAGGGGAGGGGCACACGTACGTATTATGCACACATTCAATTGTAGCGATATCATTATTGGATGGATCGCTAACACATTGTGAGGACGACTAGGCGACAATCCTTGGCTGGTTTCGGATGCATTTTAACATTTGGTTAACTTATTTTTTTATTTACGGAGGGCGTCGCTGTCAATAGCTGTGTAATGCTTACCTTACAAATGTTAGTGTACGACTCCGGCGGCGGAGAGGCCTGAGGCGGTGGTGGAGCGGCATTCTGTGCGTAGTACTGACCCCAGGCGTACAGAACAGGGTTCAGCTCTGAGGTTACGTAGTGCGCCCGCTGTGCCTGACCCGCCGTGAAGTGGCCCAGCGCCGCAAAACACACTGCCGTATTGTACGTCATGTAGTTACCCAACTCGTCGTACCCGGGCTTTCCCGGGCAGCTATCTGCCCAGGCGTTCATGTCGGTGGCGGGAATTCCTAGGGTACTGCTCCAACGGGTGTACGTCGCGTCCCAGTCGCCGCCGTACTGCCCCCAAAACAGCTCCATGCAGTATGCTTTCGCCGTGGTTGCAAAGGAACTCATGCCGCTCGCGGCACCTGTACATCAAGCATAGGTTCAAGTGCATTTGCGTCTCTTGCATACTAGAGACGCGTTTGGATACATGAGAGTTCAATCTTACATTTATATAATAGTAATAAATATATAATATACTTACACACGTGTATATATATATATGTATATAGCCAGGCTAGAGCTTCTGACGTTTTGTTTGCGCTTGCTGATCTGAGTGAGAGGGGGAGCACCTGGCAGGCAGACAGACAAAGCCACGTGCCCCTCCCCTGCGCTGTGGCTCGGTCCGGTCAGTCTTTGCAGGGCGAGTCGCCCACAGTGTAACACCCCTTAATATATGGGTTAGGTTTATGGTAGCTTTGATACACGAGAGTTCGGCGTACTGAGTTAGCACGTAACTTCTGTCCCCTCGAGTAAATCCAACCATGGTCATCCACCTATCCACGTTTGATTGTTCGTTGGCCCATAAGCAGTTGGATCGTCGTACCACGGGGCATGTCTTTCTGATAATAATATGTTTTTCTGATAATAATAATAATAATAATAATAATAATAATAATAATAATAATAATATAACTTGCTTTGCTTTGCGTTGTCTGTCCCAAGTAAAAACTCTTATGCTTCAGGGGCAAGTAATGTAGGAATGGAAATGTCGCTGCATTCTCTCTCCTTATCTATAGATACTTATATAGGTAGATAGTTAGATAGATAGACGGATAGATTGATTGATAGATACATATATGAATAAAGTAGATGGATAGATATGTGTGGATGCATCCACAAAGAAAGATTGGCTTACTGGCTTATGAAGTTAGGATTACACACGTACCAAGGGCAATGGGTGTGTCTATAACGTAGTCATCATCTGTGCATGTGTCTGTAGCGGAGTTGGTGCCAAAGCTGTGCTCCAGTCCCAAGTGATGGAAGCATTCGTGAAGCAGTGTGTTGGGGCCATCGTTATAATGCGCAAGTGAGTTGTAGCCGCTGGTGGAAATGGTGTCCCATGAGATGTAGACGTAGCCGCCTTTAGGGTTCATGTCCGACCTTCACATGTTTGCGTGGAAGGAAAGAAATATGAGCATACTGTTGAGGGTTTAGGGTTTGGGTAACCGCGCGATATGACCCGACTCGCCGCAGTTCCAACACTGCGGTGGTCCGCCGCGACCTCAGCCGGAAGTGGGAAAATTGAGCATATTGTTGAGAATGAGCGACACACGTCGATTTAACAGGGAAATGAGAAAGAAGTATTTAGTACGGCAAAGGGGAGCCGCGGGGCGCTTTCTTTCTAACACGTACATAAAGGCAGCGTTCATGACGATGAAATAAGAAAGGCTCTGTTCATCATCCCATGGGATAGTGCTTACATTATTTGTGTAATATAAAAGGTTAACTTGCAGTAAATGTTAGACTGTTAAGAAGACACTGCTACCTAACAGTAATTACGTCATCCGTTACATCCTTGAATCTTATCCATAATAAGGTGCACGCATACCAATGAGTTGAAAAAGGTACGGAAACCCGGTTGTACGAACGTGGGAAAACAGAGCACAACTTTGTGTTGCCATGTATTGCAAGGAGTAAGCTAACGCCAGGTAGACAAATTGTCCATAGTGAGCTGGGCTCTTTTAACTATCTGACTATCTAGCTATCGGTTAGCTAGCTAGCTAGCTAGTTAGCTAGATGTATTTTTATGCCAAACAGAGAGACGTACGGAACGCTTGGGAGCTTACCCCGGCACGAACGCATAGCCCACTGTGGAGGACCCTGTCGCGGTCGTATCGCTGGTGACGAAGACATTAATGCTCCGAGGAAAGTCCGTGATGAGCCTGATGTTATTGGGGATGGATTGAGAACAGGCGCTTACGATAATATTAAATTGTTACACTTATTATCAACCATGTGATCGTACACGTGTACATGTGTAGATGTCAAGTACGAAGTGTATAGTTATAAGTGGGCTCATTTGGGTTATGTCGTCCGGTGACTTTATTTTCTCATGATGGATGGCTTCATTCGCAGCGAGCAAAATGAATCTCTCCCTTTCACTGTTTCAGGATGGACGGCATTCGCCGTACCAGCAGCACAAGCCTTGTCATCAGTCAGATCTCAATGCGGTGCCCGAAACAGTAGTAACATAATCAAAATGCCTTCATCATATCTTCACCACTTTGAAAAAGCATGACTTTGACTTAATAAATATGTAGCAAACTTCGATGTCATGTGCACAAGCACAGGCAGGTAATGAAAGACAAGCAGGTCACCCCAACACACAAAATACACTTAGGGTGTGGATGAACGGCTCTATGTCGTAAATTGGGGAAAGCTATGGACCTTGTGTCTCAAGCAAGACGACATAGGGTTGTCCAGGTCACCGCCCTGAGCTGGCACTACTGCATGTTTTGCTTAGATAGCCACACTCGCTTTCGAGTTCGCTGCAGATGCAATCGCTTGCTTGCTTAGGTTCACTTTTGATAACTGGACCTAAGCAATTCAATGTGTGTGGGACAGGTAGGGGAAATTTGCTTCACCCCGTGGTTGGCCACTACCCGGCAGTCGTCCCTACACCTTCCCCAGTACTGTATTTCGGGGCACCCTCATCCATTCACCCTCATCCGCGGACTTCCCCGAAATCAGTGGACACAGCCATAGACGGTCTTGATGATATGCAACCAAAATTACTATTGCGGTAAACCCTCTTATATATTACTATTGCGGTTAACCCTCTGAAATATATTTTTCGATCATTTTGAACTCACTTCGAAACAAAAACACTATCCTGAAGACAGTATCCTGATGAGCAGGTTGGTAGGTTGAGCCATGTAGCGCGGTCAGGCACCAGCAGGTCCGGGTAATTAGTGGCGTTGTTCCGTACCTCCTGTACGTCACACATACACATACACACACTACTCGGTATACACATGCCCCTCGGATGAGCATTGTACGAGTACGCCGCCACACCGTCGTGAGCAACGGCCTAAAGGGCAATCTATGTACAGCAGCGGAGGCAGTCGTAATGCACTGATCGATACCGTACGGTGTGTGTGTGTGTGTGTGTGTGTGTAAGTAGTTAGCGTTATGAGGATCGGTACAACGCAAGCCCAGAATGCTGCTGTATCATTACATATGCTCATACGCGCATATAAGCAAGGGTAATGGCAATGCGGCAGTTGGTACATGTCCCTGACATTACACCATGCATATTTGACTATACGCCGCTTGCCTTGATAAAGAACTGGATGTTGGTTGGCTTGGCCATGTAGTTCGCCACACGGACCAGGCGTTCGAGGTAGTTGGGGGCCTTATCGTAGTTGGCAGGGCCAATCGCACCAGTCGTGTCCGTATACAGCATGATATGGAAGATGAGCGGCAACAGGAGGGCGGGCATGGCGGCAGGGCCAGAAGCGCTGAACGGGCTCGGTGGCATGGTGTAGTAGAATGTTGTGGAGGTGGTCAAAAGGCGGTGCGTCTGAGAAGCTACGTCAGCGCTACTCCGCATATCACGGACAAGAAGGGAAGCATCATGAGCGGGCCCTGCATGTGAAGTAGTCGACACAACCGTCAGGGTCTGCGGATCTGCTGCGGACAGCCTCTTGATGAGGATGCCGTCGCTGGTGGGGACGCCGGTACTCTTAACAGCCTCTGCTGCCCAGTGCGATTCGTATAATTTTTCAGCAACTTTCTGCAGCAGCGGCAGGTCCGCATGAAGGTCCCTTAGCACCACTGAGATATCAGGCACAAGGGCCGCAAAGTCCTTCACTGCCAAGCCGCAGCTGGCGTTCACCAGCAAGGCAGTCTGTCCCAGCTTGGCCTGGTCTATCAGGGCGGCTGCTACCGCGGCAGTTAGCTTCTGGGCAGGGTACTTGGTCATGTCGGGCCACATGGCGGAGGCCAGGGGCTGCCCTGGGACCTCCTGCAGCCGCAGTGCGATGTTGTCCCGGACCCAAGAGAATGTGGAGCGGAGGGAGGTGTACAGGTCGTAATGGCAGGCCTGCAAGAGTTAGCGAATAGCATGAAGGCGTAAGAAAAACATTATCAAAGGTCTTCAGCGCAATAAGCCATCCGTATGGTCCTTCTATTAATCCTATGATGCCGAAACATTGCTGCACGCGGCAAGTCCCCTGAAAGCCATAAGGCCCTCTCCGCAGATAGGATGGCATGGCGCATCCTACCCTGTTGGCCACATCCGTTCCCTCTACCTGCAGAGTTGGAGACCCATACAGCTTCTTCGACAACCTGAACAGCTGCTCAACCAGGGGCGAGGCGCAGCGGTCCGGTCGGGAAATGTATGGTCGTATTGTAATTGGAGCCAAGTAAGGCAGGAGCGCATTCGAAGCGCCTGCATGTAAACGACGAAAGAGAAAGGTCGTATGAGATATACTTATTGCGGTAGATCTAGACTGGCTTGGAGGCTAAAAACCAAGGTCTAAATCAATAACCTTAGTAATGTAAGCGCGTACGGAACTCGCTCGTCTATTGTCCCTCGGTTCTGTGCTATGTTATGCCTGATGCGGTCAAAAATCTTCCACTTACTTTTAAGGTATGCAGATTGTTGCTGCAAAATTTCTCCGGGATGCAAACACATTCATCTTCATGCGTACATATTGATCGATATGCACCCCCTAGGGCCCTCTTTCCACAAAAGAATAAACAGCGTCAAAATTCCCTGCGCGTAGCGCGGCTGCAAGGGCAACCCCCGAATGGAAAATAAAAGGGCTGTCCAAACATATAAGTCATAACGGAGCTATGAGTGTTCCGTCGGCTCCCTCCAAACGAGAGACTGAATGCCACATAGTAATAACTATTAACCCAAATCACATGGTATAGTATCTCACCGTACGCCTGCGATAGAGGCTGAGCGGCTGCAAATAGCAGATATGAAATAGCCGAGACGCAAGTGCTTTGCTCGTACAACCGCTGGATGTCTTGGCTGGACGCCAAGTTGAGATCCGCGATTACCAAGAATGGCTTGCTTCCACATTCATCGATGCCTGCAAATATGATCAAGTTCATTATGGAATGTTTGTCCTTTGTACAGTTCATTGAGGACTGCTGAGGGTTAGTCATGAACTGTTCAACATGGATGATAAAAATACCTGAATCGTTATTAGACGCCAGAATACGGTGTATGGGAGTAAGCCCAGCTGAAATAACAGTGGAAAAGAGTACAAGCTGAACGAGCAAATTTGACAGTGCGCTCGTAACTTGATAGGGAAATGTTCCTTGATAATATTTCTTGAATTTATAAAGGCAATCGCCGGCTTGGCACATGTTTCCTTTGTTACGGTCGACTAGTCCTGATAATCCAAGAGTCCGCCTGCTAG
Organism: Volvox reticuliferus; assembly: GCA_019650235.1. Classification (NCBI taxonomy): domain Eukaryota; kingdom Viridiplantae; phylum Chlorophyta; class Chlorophyceae; order Chlamydomonadales; family Volvocaceae; genus Volvox; species Volvox reticuliferus. Next base: position 915,986 of record BNCP01000018.1, read on the forward strand.
CCAATACGCGAGCAGCACAGCAGAGATGCTACATAGTAAATATTTCTTATGTAAATTACGTATAATTCCTGGTCCAAATGCTATTATCTATGAAACACGTTTCACAGCTTCGATGAATTTGGAGTAATACCTTAAAATGGAAGGTAATTGACGTTAGATGCATGTTGTTCCTTGAAGGTGTTAGCGCATGGTGCCGCACGTGTGCCTTAACTGCAAGTCTTGAAGCGGAAACGAAGTACACTGCGGTATTGTACGACTGCCTATCAAGTATAGTAAATTCACGTCACTTGACGAAAAATAGTCTGCGACCGCATCGTCTCGGTGATTGGGATGCAAGGTTATGCCGTCTCGTACCCTTAGGGGGCAGAATGGTTGGTTGCAATTTATTGCGCTAGTCTGACCCAAGGAAGGATTCAACCCAGCGAAGCATGCGTAGCTCCTATTGTGGGAAGGTTAATGTACCCGTGTACTTACAAACACGCCGCAGGTGCCGTCACATGGATCATCATCAGTACATATATACGTGCAAGTGCCTTCTCAGCTGCAGTCTCGGCGGCAGTACTAGTCTCAGCGGCAGTACTACGCCAGGTACGCTGCGGCCGTATCCTACTTTTTCCTAAACAGCAATACTGCCGGAATTAAAAATGCTTCAGCTTCGTGGCCGACACATTCTGATAGACATGCATATTCAGCACAGCCTACCAGGACCTGGCTGCTGTGGAAAACAGAACGCACGGAAGCAACTCCTAAAGCGCGAGCACGTAGAACAGCGGTCGCACCATGGATCTATCGGAGCCCGCCCTTGCAACATGTTCTTACTGCGCAGAAACATTGATCAGCGTATGAGTCGTCATCGGCGTTATACCACCAGCGGCCGCCGGCGCCGCCGTCAGCGGCGGTATGTTTAATTTGCAGAACTCGTGTAGTATCCTGGGGGATATAGGGTATCGATACGGGTACTATCAAAGCCGATCAATTATCTTGACATCTTGCGGCTTTCGGTTAGGCCTAGCTATGCTGCATGTAGGCGGACATAACAGAGACACAACAGCTAGCTGGTGGAAAGCATCCCTGCAGATACGTCGGTTGTACACACATACATGATATGTATACCAAAAAGTACGTATCTGCAGGCACGCCTCCGTACGCCTCCGTACTGACAGTAGTTATCTGCTGCCCCCCCCCAAGCAAATAAAGGCGACTCATCAAGATGCCGATCGGGTCTGTCTGCGCTTTTAGAGCACCTTATATTCCTGCTTGTTGAGCACCTGCGATTATGCCGTGCTGTGTACGACAGTATCTGCACGCTTCATTCGTCCCCCTTTAGCCGGGAGACCAGGTCCCGGGCACAGGCAGGTATGCCGCCGTACCTTGCTGAATAACCGTAGCCATATCTAGTACGGTGCAGGAAGGGCTAACACAGGGCCGTACTTTGCTAGTATAGTAAGAAGTGCGATGCACTGGTCTTATTATGGTTGTTTATCTTAGGTTGCTAACAGTTGAAGTACATTAACGGACTCGCATGCATGCCAGAGGAGCGCGAGGCGGGGGAGTAGCTAGCCAGCTAGATATACCTTAACGGCAGTTTTCCGTTATGGCTCCTACAGTAACCGACAAAAATGGAGCACGTCGGTCTTATATTGTATAACAGACATGTATTCGTTTCGAACGAATAACACATTTTCACTTCATACCAGCCGATCTGCGCAGAGGCACGTACGTCCATTGCCCAAATAAATACACACACCCTCAGCTGATAGAATAACTATTTTCCAAGGAAGGAGGTAATAATAGGCGAATGCTACGCAGGAAAGCGGCTTCCTCCCACCTGCCGGCAAGGCCCGCACTATATATCGCAGCGCTGTCCCGGCTTCAAAGACACAGCGAAACATGCGATGCTCGATGGTGGGAATTTCGGTTCGCACCTGCCTCCATATCTGGTGGTGGCAAATCAGAGCTTACATAGGGCCTCTATCTGTTGTATTTCTGTTATATCCACCTACAGCAGCAAAGGCTCGATTGAAAGATGACCAGGTGCCACCTCGGATACTACCCGTAGATACCCTAATCAGGATACTACACTATCTTTTACTGACTTCGAACAGCTGATCGTCAAGAGTCATTATCATCGGACCCATACGTGGTTCATCGACCAATGTGAACATCCACTCATTCATTGACTTGCCGCAATGTTGTTTTCCATAGTCCCCAGAGTAGTCTTCTTTCCCTTACTTCTTTCCCTTGGATCCCGCCTGCTGCTGCTGCCGCTCCAGCCAGCCATTTATTCCACCAGCAGGAATATATACGGGCGGATCCCATCCTTTTTCTCCCGGGCCCTAGAGCACGGCTCCTGCGCGCCACCTGGAAACGCCCCTTCAGTCTCAAGATTGATCCTTCTCCAGTCTGGATGAAGAGCGCGTGCCGCCACTCTTCGTTCATTTCCACCCATCACATCACCCCCAAACCCCAGAACGTCCCGGGGCCACTCCTTCGGAGATTCTTGCGCCTCCGGCCATTTCCCCAGAGTCCCTAGAGTGTCGTACGTAGCCCCTTCCGTGCCGCGTACCTCTCCGAGCGAGACTGCCGCGTGCCATTCCGGCCACTCCCCCAAAGGCCCCAGTAGAGTCCCCTCGTACCTGTCTCCTTTTGCCGCAAATCTACGGGATGAAAGCCTATTTGCTTACCTGTCCACCCTCAGATGTGTCGGGGTAGATAGGAGACAGGCTTCAGAGAATGAAAACTCATTCTCTCCGAAACTAAGGAACATCGATGATACCCAACAGCTTTTCCATGCATAGCACAAGATGCACGCATACACAAGCACATGCTGCGTTGCCCAGCAGCCAAATACACAAATATTTACGTACATAGACGTGTACATAGTAATCGAGATTTTATGTTATGTTCTTGTCATCAAATAACTCGCGCGGTCTGCAGGATTGCAATCAAGCGCCAGGAGGCACGGTACTGCCAGATAAACGTGAGCGACTCCAGAAATTGCAGCTGACGCCTCATCACCTGACGTCGATCGAGACAGTACAGACTGTGTCGGGTACGTAAGAAACATTTGGCTTATTATGGTCAGTTACTGCCGAAACCTGTACGGCTATATATGCCTTATGTACGGCAACATATGAACCTTTTCACATCCTCTGTTTATATAGGTTGTGTCATGCCTGCTGCTGGGTTACCTCATTCTACTGGTGCCCCAGTATTGCTGTGGGTGAGACTTGTGTAATGGGGGAATTCGCACCCCGTTTTGGAGGAAGTGACCTTTGCTGAGCAAACCCCGGCGATTGAGCAGAGCAGTGTGAGTAGTACTGCCTGTCAATTGCATGCATTATTCCCTGCATGGCCTACATCAAGCATACGCGTACATATTGTATGTACGACTTCACCCTGTTTTGAAACGGATGGGCTTACTTTAAGCCATCTGTTGCAGAGCCGCGCGGGCCTGTTTGTCAAAGGTGAGGGTGATGGACGGGTTTATATTCTCATTTATGTGCGGAGGATGTGAAATCTCAGCTACGTACGGAGCATCTTTGAAATGAGATAGAGATCGATCTGGGATGATTACTCTTACTTGGGATTTCAATATTCGGTGTGATCAGTCGGCTCACACCCTCCATGCATGTTTCCATTGAAACGCATTGTGAAGTAGATTTTGTCGAAACTCGGAATAATGGGTAAGTAGTACCTAATGGGTAAGTAGTGAACTCGTTGGAACGAAGCCAGCCTGCTGCTATTTATACTTGTCGGTATGCCCACGTTCGAACATACCTTTATTTTGCCGTGGCATGTCTCTAAATCTCCATGCCTGTTTCACCTATCTCACCTAAATGCATAACAAGTGATGCCTAGAGCCACACAAGCAAACGAATCTTGCCTGTATTTGTTCACCTCACAAAGCTGCCCAGGCTAGCATGTCTCCGCACCTATCCAGCCAGAAAATCTTATATATGTGCATGCATGTCTACGCATCTGCCTTCACTACATCTGGTCTATTAACATGCATACCACATGCACCCTAAACCTAACCCAATCCACAACCATGCATGCATGCGGGTCAAATATGAAAACCTATTTATTATGATGAACCCCACGCCCAATAATCCATGGCTCCCTCCGTTGTATGTTGTTCCAGCTGCTGCATTGATCCCACATCTTGCTCACTCTAAGCCAATTTGCCTGCGGTGAAGGAATAGTGAAGGAATAGAGAGGGCTGTGGGTACATAATTGACCGTCTCTGCTGTGTTCGATTTCAGGAGGTGCCACAAACGCGGCAGCTATCATTCAACCGCCCCCCCCGAAAATAAACTGTCTTGGTTTTTCTTTCCTTCTGCGTTTCCTTGTCGTGGTCCCTGAATGGAAAAGGTCCGCGTGGTTGGTAAGGCATTTTATTTTGTGGCTCACAGCACCATCCCGAGGGCGTCTTAAGGTTCGGTGTTCAATGTCGAGGCCTTTTAAGGCAAGCATGCGCCCATCTTTGCGCGCGCTTTAGGTCCGGCATCCCCCGGCTAAATCCTCCTCCCTCCAACACCCTCACTCTTTGCAAACCATGCAGTCAGGGGATCTGGGTGGGCTGGTGACACCGATTCTGCTAATGCTTCGAGCGGCTGCCTTTCACCGTGATGGGCCTGATGTTGCTGGCAGCCAAGTGAAAAAACGGACCTTTGTGTCGGTCGAGGTCCTCCATCGCCGTCGCCCTCCCTGCATCGTCGTCGCCCTCCCTCCCTCCTGATCGCCCTCCCGCCCTTACTGTTACTTTCTCCTAAGCTGTCACCCTCCCACCCTCGCCGTCTCCCACCGTTCCTCGCCATTGCCCTCCTCCTCAACACTTGCATGCATGTGTTAACGTTATTGTGGCCTCCTCAAATAAAGGTCACATGTCAGAGGACGGGCAGGAGTTGAACCTGCTGCCCCAAAAGGGGTATTCCACACCGCCTCATAATCACTGATGTAAAATCCCAAGACTTAAATTGCCTGTACATGTCGATCCACACACAAACGTACATGTAGCCCCTTGCCTAGTATTGCCATGGCTACAAAAGTGCTATTACTTAAAACAGTCCTAGCGACCCTGATCCAGCATATAGCAGCATCAGCCTGGCCATGCATATACAAATTTCGTTTAGGCTGATGGCTGCTGACGTAGACATGCTCGCTCCATTCACCTGCTATCAACCGCCGCTTCGGTTGCTGACGGGCAAGTGAGTGTCAAAAGTAGCTCCTAGCTGCAATTTCGCTTCAATTGCGCTTCATTTATATCTATTTGCAGCTGCTGCTAGTGCATGAGCCGCGGTTGTAGGTGCATGTTTCTTGGCCAAGATAGTATTAAAAAAATGCAACCGTGGGGGTCTCACAAAAACTTTCAATATTAATATTATACTTCAAATATATGAAATCTGGGACCCTTCTGCATGTTGTGTCCAGAAAATACGATTTGGTTCTGATTATTGTTAGCTCACTCTGCATAGACGCCACTCTACTCCTACATATATATGTATATGTATTATGATTGCTCATTTTTGTGTTAAGCGCGTTCTGTTCACCTCATCATAGTTTCGCCGTCGTCAGTTGCAGAGACAAGGCATTTTCGAACATGTGGTGTATCAATGGAAGCGATTTCTTAGGGAAGCCATTGTGAGAAAGAAAAGTGCCTGGCCCCCAGTCGTTTTACGTTTTTCCCATTCCCCTGGTATATCCGCAGCAGTGTGTGGCCCCCTGCCTGTCGCTATATATATATATATATATATATATATATATATATATATATATATATATATACCTGTATTATATTTCGAATTGGACCGTGCGTGCACCCAAAAAAACCTCAATATTTGTCAGTGTGTCTGTCAGTCACAAATACGCAAATACCTTTATTTGCACTCATAACTTACTTAGCTGTATGTTGGATAGTGTAGTAGTTGAGAGCCGCAAAGGCCTCTCGAGATGCTGATGGCGTGTATCTGCACATCTATATTGTGCTAGAGTGTGTACGACTACTACAGATAGCATGCATTGGAAAGCAAGGCCAAGGCCAAGGACCAGAATATTATTACGAGTAAGATGGATGAGCCCAAACATAACCTAATCGTGCGGAACTCCTTTGCGTGTACTGGAGCGCCAACCGGATGTACAGTACGTAGTCTTCCGAATCGCCGTTGACTGCGCGCACCTATCAACACTATTGCGTGCAGACTAATAGGTCCGACCAGCACGGACCAGCAGGACAGTTCACCCATCCACCTCTCTGCTATGTGGGTTTCTTTGTGCCCTAGTCACTGTCAGTGAGGTTTCTTAGACCCAGCAGCATGTATGGGTAGGCTGTCGGGACGCCAGCCAAGCAAGGGGGGGGGGTCGTATTTAACCCGCTTAGCCCGTTGCACTCCTTAAAAATAAACTTTAGATTAATATATGTCATTATACCCTAATTATAAAAAGGATTTTTGGGACACTTTTCGTATGTGTTTGACGATCTATATATCACCAGCTCAATAATCACGCACGCTCAATCGCATGATACGTATGATAACCGTGAAAAATCGTTACCCGCTACCACGATTTGAAGACTTATAAGACATGTTACGTGGCTCCAACGCATTCTCTTCACTGGATCTAACGCAAGGGTATCATCAAACCTTGCTTCATGAGGAACGAAGAGAGTAACGCCGTACCCGCGTGTCAATACAAGCTCATTTGCTTGGCATTGACAATTACTGGATTTTCATGATTTCTTAAATCCCACAAAAATTTAGCTTGCTTAGATTCTTTGTCCGTTATTATTTGGCGGACAAATGATGTACTCATACGTACGGTGACTAGCATGTGGAGTTGTGAATGAACTTTTAAGGAATTGACACAGAAGGTTAGGTAAGCTATTTCAGGTAAGAAGTTTTTAGCCTTATCAGGATGAAGCGTATACGCCTTCTTTGCCACCTTCTCATCATTGCTTCGTCTGTTCATCACTACTTCACGGAAGCTTCGGACAAATCCGTCCTGCCAGGTAGGAACTAGCTAAAACGATCTACCAGAATTCTGGTGCTACCTGAAATGCTCGAGTTGACTTTATTTCAAGACTTATCCGCGCGGCCTACGGTTGCATTCCCAACCGTTATTACTGCCAGCAGCAGCCGTTCAGCGTCCTTTTCTGGCATTAAGGGACACTGTCCGTGCGGGTAGCAAAGACATACAGAAGTTCTACGAGCAAACGGCAAGCATTTCGGCGGTTGCATACCTTCTTTTCGGGGCTGCAGAGCCGCTTTCACAGGCGTCTGGTAAGCAACGGTTAGCGTTTATTTGAAGGTTGCACGCCCAGCAACGGCCTTCCGTTTTCCATGCCATTTCCCCGGCGACTACTAGCAAACACTCTATCTGTGGGGCGTGCGTGAGCGATTGATTATGAACTACATACATACATAGATCTAGATGCGCGTATGGCCTTGTGCGCGCTGCATCTTCTATTTACCTAGGAAAGCGCATGATGGGGCTCTACCAATCGATCTCAGTATTGTCTCTATGCATGCAGGATCATCCAACGCCCTCTTGCCGTACTTGACACCTATCATCCTGAGGCTGTACACATCTAGGCCCCAGCGTGCAACCTCGGCGTTATCCCAGCAGTTGTACGATCTTTCGTGGTCTTTGTACGGATCATCTCCGTCGTTACGGGTAATTACGTATGGGCTACCTTTCACTGTCCTTGATAAACGCTTATGTATCATTATTGCAGTGAGTTTGGGGAGTATCTTCGTGTGCCGCCACGCACAGTAATGAATGCAGCAAGCAAGAGAAGCTAGGGTATCAACAAACGGGCGTCAGATGCGGTGAAGCACCTGGCTATGGATATAGTTTTACGTGAATCAAAATAGCTTCCTTGGACTACCGCTTTCCCTGCCCTCCTAGCCCTCAAGGGTACGGTGTTGTGCAGGTACTGGGGCCTGCTGCCCCAGTCAGTTTCCCGCACTTCCATCGTCTTGATGTACAAAAAACGCTGTAAATAGCAAAAATGTGGGGGGAGCACACTGGATGACAGCCAGATAAAGCTGTGTGCCCCTCCCCTGCGCTGTGGCTTCGGCCGGTCTGGGCCCCCGGTGCTCGTCTTTGCAGGCAGCAGGGCAAGTTGCCCACAGTGTAACACCCCGTATAAGGAAACGTACAAAAATGCATAATCATGGAATACTGTGTTTTTGAATCAGTCAGTGCATTTTATGAAGATTCCCCCGGGGCCTTACATGACTAGAACTCCGCACAGTATAAGTGGATTTACGACATGAAGATATACCAATAACAAATCAAAGATCTTTATAACACGATATAAAAATATACAATTACTGGACTACCTAGATAAGGTGGTAGCAATCTATCACCACACATGCCCAATCAACAGTACTAGTAATCATCCACACGTTGAGCACGACACTCAAGAAGAACTTTATTACCCCAGAGAATGGTAATATATATATATATATATCATGCTTTTAAATCTTCATTTTACTACCGCTTTCATTGCTGTTGACTCTCTTAAGTGTACGGTGGTTGTGCGGGGACTGGGGCCTGCCGCCCCAGTTCCCCGCACCTCCACCGTCTTGGTTTACTGGGATCCAAAGTAGGTTTACGGCTCTAGTCCCCCGCACTTCCACTTGCCGTAGATGTTTCACCCTAGGTATTCCTCTTATTTTTCTCTTAGTTGTTTGTGGTGGTGTGTATGTAGCTAATATTTTGGCTCAACATTTTCCCACGTTGTAGTCCAGGGCCCTACCAAACAAAGTGCGGTATAAGTTTTGAGTAAGTTTATGTAAGTTTATGTAAGTTTAGGATAAGTCAATCTTAACCCTGTAAGTTTGCTAAACCAGACTTATCTGTAATTTTCTTACTTATCTTGACTTAAACCTGAATTTTGATTTAAACAAGCTTAGACAGACTTAGGCAAACTTTTGGTTACTTAACTTAAACTTACAAACTTATCCAAAGCTTACAATAAGTAAATCTTAGCCCTGTTACTTTGCTTAACTGGACTTATCCCTACGTTTCTTACTGAGTTTGATCTTTGTGTTAAATAAGCTCGGACAGATTTTAGGTGTGTTTCCTTTTTAATAAATATACAAACTTATCATATTCGTACCAGGACTAATAAATTAAGGGGAAGACTATCCAGCCAAGTCACTAAGAACAATACAGAATACACTAGCATTCATCCTCATAGGTCGTACTACTGTTTATCAATAGAGAAAAGAACCACCAATACTATGCTAAGCTGCTTTAAAAGTACACATGCATGCACAAGCAAAATAGTATGCAGTCCAGTCAAAGGCGCAATGCAGCCACCGTCTGTGGCCTGATGGGCCTCCAGCCAGCTACACGCATGAAGCTGAAGCTACGGCTCAAGACACACAGTGCATTCTGCATGGTTGGGTGTGGCAGGCCATCAACATCAACTGCTGCCACATCAGCCAACAGGTAAAAACAACTTGGGACATTTTTGGCTTGCTCCTTGAGCACTAGAGGCACATTCATGGAAACGTCAAGGAGTGGCTCTCCCGTGCGCAGATCAAGGCAGGGGGAATGCCATTCCACCCGTAAGACTGTATCAAAACGTGAATCTCCATTCTCATCAAGGCACGGTGACTCTAGCCTATAAATGGAGAGCACCTTGCTTGTGTCTGGTTCCCTGATTGTGATTGATAATAGGCTGCTATTATGCAGCTTCACCACATTTATTTGGGCCTTAAATATCATTAGAATTCAGCAGCAAACCTGTATAAAAACCTGAAATGTAGTTGCAACAACCAGCCATAAGTTTCACTAAATCTAGCTTATAAGTTTGTGTAAGCCCAGCCATAAGTCTCATTAAATCTAGCCTGTAAGTTCGCATAAGTCTGGCTATATGTTTCCATAATTCAGGCCATAAGTTTGCACTAAGTTTGATTAAGTCTGGCTATAACATTCAGTAAATCAGGGTATAAGTTTTGCTAAGTTTTTAATAAGTTTCAGCTAAGTTTATGCTTATATAATCCTGTTTAAGTTCAAACTTATGTAAGTTTGGTTTAGCTATGTCAAGCCAGGCTAAGTCTCAGTAAGTTTCATGGCAAATTGGTCAAAACTTATACTTTTAGACTTATGTAAGTAGCCATAAGCTGGAATTACGCAAATATAACTCCACTTAGACAGACTTACAGGCACTTAGAGCAAAATTACCCAGAATTAAACCAGTGCTTTCCTAGCTCGCCATAGAGATAAGTCTGGCTAAGTTTCCTTAAGCACAAAACTTATACCGCACTTTGTTTGGTAGGGAGTCGGGAAAGTCTTCAAAATTCGAGACCTTGGCGAAGCAAAAGTATTTTTGGGGATGGAGATCAGCCGAGGAGAGAACGGCGAAGTAAAGCTATCGCAGCGCCGCTACATCGAGGAGCTCCTGCAGCGACACCAACTCGTGGATGCAAAACCGTGATCAACTCCACTACCTCCGGGCTCTAAAGTGCTAACAGCAGAAGAAGGGGACATGGAGCTAAAGGACAGCTCGGATTACAGGACGTTAGTGGGTGAGCTCAACTACCTGGCGACGAGCACTAGGCCAGACATCGCACAGGCGCTGAGCGTTTTGGCGCGCTTCATGGGAAAGCCCTCTAAAAGTCACATGGGGCTGGCTCTGGGCATTCTGAGGTACCTGGCAGGCACACGGGAACTTGGATTATGCTTTGGTGGAGCTGGAGAGTTTGCGCTGGAAGGGTACAGTGATTCTGACTGGGCAGGCGACCCAGCTACCAGGAGATCTACAACAGGCTATGTGTTCAAGCTAGGAGGGGCAGCAATCAGCTGGAACAGTCAGCTGCAATGTACGGTGGCAGCTTCGTCTGTTGAGGCGGAATACCAGGCCACGTCGGCAGCCGTGCGGGAGGCACTCTGGCTTCGGAAGCTAGCGGGAGATCTGGACCTAGGAACCGGAGCTATTGGGATCAGGACGGATTCTCAGGGGGCGCTTAGTCTCGGGAACAACCCGATTACGTCAGTCCGTTCCAAGCACATAGATGTGCAGCACCACCTAGTTCGAGAGCGGGTTTCTAGGGGTGAAGTCGTGCTATCCTACTGCTCCACGGAGGAAATGGTGGCGGATGTTTTGATGAAGGCGCTGGGGGAGATTAAATTTAAGAGGTGCAGAGAGGCGATGGGATTGGCAGAATAAATCTGTGGGTTTTGCCCATCCCTAGGTTGCTTGTGCTTTTGCAGTGCGCTAGGGGCCGCTCATTCTTTTTGGAGGTGTCAGAGGGCGTTCATGTTTTCAGACATGGCCATTTATCTTGCGAACGTTTTGTGCTAGGTACGTCTCGAGGGGGCGTGTTGAGAATTAGTAACTTGGGCGAGTCGTCCTAGCAGTTATCGGGACGACGAGCAGGCATACGGTACATCCATGCAGTACCGTGGACGAACCAACATCCAAGCATGCTAGTGCGCGCACCTTTCGGCTAATTGGTTAACGGTGTTTTATCTGTCTAGCCATATCATTGAGTGCTAGCTTAAGTTGTGGGTTCGCTGGGCTAACTTTCCGTGACTTCTGCGAACCCAAGCCGGTCAGACTCACGTTACTATTGCGAGTCTACTTATGCCCATTTCGGGCCGTTCTTTCCATTCCTTTTGACTATCGAATACAATGTAACGTGATCTATCTCATAATATCGCCAAGCTCTATTATGTTCGATAGTCAACTTCTCAACATTACTGTATGTGACACACCGCAGCCAGTGGTGGTTGGCTTAAAGACGTTCTCCTTTGGTTTCACCAGCCATTTCTGTAATAGCTTCCTCACTTTACTCAGATTTGTGTGACTGGCCTAGCCGAATGTGTAATCCTGTTATGGTGAGCTCCATCCATTCGGGAGCCATGGAACCCTGTCACTGCGTGTCAGCCACGCAGGCCACGACTTCCCGACTCAATTATTGGGCTGTCACATTCAGGAGTTTATGAGTGCAGTAGTTAAACTGTGGACGCAGGTGGACCTCGATATATTTGGTGGCCCTTAGTGCGAAATGTGACGAGATCGATAGGCAAAACGGGCCATGGCCATACATATATGCGTGCATCCCAACTTCCTGATCATCAACGAAGAACTATCTAGGCGACTGATAAGTAATAAAAAAATTTCGTACAAATTCTCAAAACGTATTATAATTACGAAGGCAGGGTGCACAAACGATGACATTCTTCGAACAACCGCTTGGTGGCCATGTTGTCCCGCTTTTGTTCCTGTGATATTCTATCAGAGGAGCGAGCTAGAATATGTCCGGTACGTACAAGGTTTCAGTTTCTTTTGCTCATCGTGCCTTATAAAGTGAACTCAATGAAAGATTTTAGAGTGATCTTAATTATATAAAATATTTACAAGTTGCTTGGAAACAAAGGAGGAAACGAAATTTCGTTTCCTTTAGACATGCATTCGTCTATAGCGATTGCCATATAGTTAGTAGCGGGTGCGGACACCGAAACTGTAATCTATATATATAGAAAGTATCACGGCAATCAATATGTTTTATTTTGCATTCCAGGTATTCTATGACAAAGACAATTGATTGCCGTACCCGCAGCTCATTACAAGCTCTGTTGCTTGGCATTAAGACCAATTGGATTTGTATTAGCTTTTAGAAGCCCAACTAAACGGTTGTCCGTTATGATTTGGCGGACAAAGGATGGAAGTCCACATACGGTAACTAGCATGTGGAGTTGTGAACCTACACAAAATCGACACACAAGTCATTAGAGTAAGCGTTTTTGGTTTGTTAGGATGACTCGCATGCGCCTTATTCGCCACCTTCTTGTTCTTGCTTTGCTTGTTCACTTCGCGCAAGCTTCGGACGAATCCCTCCTGTCAGGTAGGCCCAAAATAGCAAGTTTTAATATCATTTTGGTGCTACCTGAAATGCTCGACTTTGGAGATTTATCCGCGCGGCTTACGGCTGCAGCAGACTTCCAACCGTTATTGCCAGCAACAGCCGTTCAGCGTCCTTTCCTGGCACTAAGGGACACTGTCCGTGCGGGTAGCAAAGACATACAGAAATTCTACGAGCAAACGGCAAACGTATCGGCGGTTGCATACCTTCTTTTCGGGGCTGCAGAGCCGCTTTCACAGGCGTCTGGTAAGCAACTAACGGTTAGCGTTTATTTGAAGGTTGCACGCCCAGCAACGGCCTTCCAATTTTCCACACCATTTTCCCGGCGACTACTAGCAAACACTCTATCTGTGGGGCGTGCGTGAGCGATTGATTGAGAACTACATACATACATAGATCTAGATGCGCATATGGCCTTGTGCGCGCTGCATCTTCTATTTTACCTAGGAAAGCACACGATGGGGCTCTACCAATCGATCTAAGTATTATCTCTATGCATGCAGGATCATCCAACGCCCTCTTGCCGTACTTGACACCTATCATCCTGAGGCTGTACACATCTAGGCCCCAGCGCGCCACCTCGGCGTTATCCCAGCAGTTGTACGAACTTTCGTGGTCTTTGTACGGATCATCTCCGTCGTTACGGGTAATTACGTATGGGCTACCTTTCACTGTCCTTGATAAACGCTTATGTATCATTATTGCAGTGAGTTTGGGGAGTATCTTCGTGTGCCGCCACACACTGTAATGAATGCAGCAAGCAAGATAGCGGAGCTAGGACTGCAAGCAAGCAGGCACATAAAGAATTGCAATAAAAGCTGTATGTGTTGTCACCAATACTACAGCTGGTTTTCTATAGCATCAATCTGGGTAGATAGCTTAAGTACATCTCTACAATCTATTTACATAACGTTAAGTAGATTTTATTGAAACCTGCAAATTGTTGCATATACTTGTATAAAGGTATATACAATCGGAAACCCACATTCTTGCCAAGAATGTGAGATTTGACTCTATCATCGATAGTGTCAAAAACCACCGGTTCATAGCCACTCTGGGAAAAAGGGGGATCCTAAATTCCGTAAAATGCGGTGGTTCTTTTTCGTAAAATTGACCAATTTTACGGAAAATATGTTTCTGTAAATTGATTCCATATGTGCCCACCGGGCTTATGGAAACCTTTATGGACGGAAAACTGTGGTTTACGGAAAGTTTCATGCATGAAATGTTTATGGATTTGTATGCTTTATAACATCAGGTTTTTAACAAAACCCTTAAGGTAGCTTTCAGCCACTCAAAAGCCTTATACCCGGCCTAGATGCCTAATGCTATGAAGTACAATAAAGGGGGAGGAAACAATGGCAGAAGGGAAAGAAGAACAGGCAGGAAGGGAGGGACAGGGAGGGGGGAAGGGAGGCACAGGCACGAAAAAAGGCACAAGGAGGGAGGGAGGCAGGCACAGGGAGGCACTGCAACTCCATATCTAATTCATCAAAGCACTTTCCATCCTTTTCTGAAATAGCAAAGCAAGGTGGATGGCATAGCACCGGTGTGGTGATATGTCGCAGAAGGGTCGTACAAGTTTACGATATCGCAAAGTAATGCGAGAATAGAAATAGGCTAAGTCTATAGAGAACCCCAGACCCTTTAATAGGTAGATGTTTGTAACAACTTGCATGATCCCCGGGCGCAAGCGCATGCCCAATCAACAGTAATCATCCGCACGTTGAGCACGACACTCATGAAGAACTTTATTACCCAAGAGCAATGTAGTATACATGTATGCCCAATCAGCAGTAATCATTATTAAACATATATTAACGTGTTTTGCCGTAATTAGTTCAATGGCTGGCGCAATCGCTTTTACATGAGACAGCCCACTTCTGACTCCTGCATTGTATTAACATTAAGTCGTTGTTTACATACATTGTTGTCGGCCCATTATTGTTTTAAATTATTGCAGGCCTGTCAGTACGACCTGTACACCTCCCTTCGCTCCACGTTTTCTTGGGTCCGGGACAACATCGCACTGCGGCAGCAGGAGGTCCCAGGGCAGCCCCTGGCCTCCGCCATGTGGCCCGACATGACCAAGTTCCCCGCCCAGAAGCTAACTGCCGCGGTAACAGCCGCGTTGGCCAACCCTTTGAAGCTGGGAGAGACTGCCATGTTGATATCTGGCAGCTGCAGCCTGGCAGTGACGGACTTTGCAGCTCTCGTGCCTGATGTCGCAGTGGTGCTAAAGGACCTTCACGCCGACCTGCTGCTACTTCAAGATGTAGCAAACACGATGCACGATGCGCACTGGGGTGCCGAGCAACTACAGGATGCACTCCAAATCCTTCCCAACCCATCAAACCTTCGCCGTAGATTGGCCAGCCAACGCAGCGTGCAGTTAAAGGATGCTGACACCGCAGCGGATATTGCAGAGTTCAGCAGGGGCCGTGTGGAAGATGGCAGCAGCATCCTGTTGAGTGACGTTTCTGTGACGGACAAATCGAACACTGCTGGGGATAAACTTTCGACGACTGCCCTTCATCGACGAAGCCTTCAAACCAATACTAGTAGCCGTGTTTATTTCTTGCCACCAAACTTCACACCAGCGGCACCAGCAAATATGCCCGCCCTTCTAGTTCCGCTGGTCTTTACCATCATGCTGTACCAGGATAACACTGGTGTTATTGGCCCCAATCAGTACGACCAGGCACCAGCATTTGTTGACCGTTTGGTCCGGCAGTTAAACCTGATGTCGAAGCCAACGAACATCCAATTTTTTGTTAAAGTAAGTCCCTAATCATAAGTATATAAGGACACCAGGACAGAATGAATGATGTATGTGGCCACATATACACACATGCATGACTGGAAAGCCTGTAGTTACAAAGTGTGAATATGGTGTAGGTATGAATGTATATTTATATGTTGTACATGTATGTAGTATCGACATAACATACCTCTGTCTCCTTACGTATGCATGATGACTCAGGATGTCCGCAACAATGCTACTAAGTATCCAAGCCTCCTGCTCTCCAGCCGCAATGTATGGCTCACCATGCCATTCTGCACTGTAGTAGGGTGCCTAAATGATGCATCTACCGTTTCCAAGTAAGTTGCGTTTGCAAATATACGTTAGAAAACGTTAATGCCCGATAAATATTATTATGTGAGCAAGGATGGCAGTTCCATCCACCGACGACCAGCCATATACACCATTATTCGACCTGCCGTCACCATGCTTCCCGACGCCCTGATTATCTACGAAACGTGGATAAATTTGAAAGAAATAAAGTATTGTGCTACTATTTGCCGCACTTTTATTCTTCACTTCCCTTGTTTTTTAATCGACTACATATAGATATGTTTAGTTTGGATGCATGGAAGTTTCAGCACTACTCAGGGGCCTAAACTTGATTCTTGTTTCATCATTGGCAATACATCCATAAGATAATGTGAGCTGGTTATGCAGGCTACACACTTACAAACACACACACACAGACACACACACACACACATATATATATATGTGTGTGTGTGTGTGTGTACGTTGCTTACATATATTGTTGGCTTGAGTGAGATGGGGAAGCATATATCATCTATACATATATATGGCAGGACAGACAGACAAAGCCACGTGCCCCTCCCCTGCGCTGTGGCTCGGTCCGGTTATGCCCCCCGGTGCTCGTCTTTGTAGGGCGAGTCGCCCACAGTGTAAAACCCCATACACACACATATATATATATATGTATATATACGTTGCTTACATACATACAAGAACGCTAGGGCTTCTGGTTGTTTGTGTGATCTTGTTGGCTTGAGTGAGATGGGGGCCGTGCGGCAGGCCAGAGAACGAAGCTATGTGTCCCTCCCCTGCGCTGTGGCTTGGCCCGGTCATCAGGTTCCCCGTACTCGTCTTTGCAGCAGGGCTAGTCGCCCATAGTGTAACACCCTTTCATACAAGAGGCCAGACACAGAATGATTATTTACTAAGCGATATATATAGACCGGGTAATGTATAGTGTGCAACCTATAACCTAGCCCTCTTGATTGGTGCATCCATCTGAACCCACGCACCGCCCATCTGTTGCTCGCCTTATTTGCAGCTTGATCTACGACTGGCCGCGTAGTATCAATGTGATTGTAGCAGCTGACACAGCATCAGGCAACAGCATCCTGGGTTATGCGTATGTCCCAGCGTAAGTTTTCATTTGTACTTTCATCTAATTTTCATATCAAGGTGAAAGTGGTAGTCAAGTCGCATTTGACATTCCGTTAGCTGTGCGACATATCATATACTTGTGTGCCAATTATATATGGCAACAGGGATTTGTTCATTTGTGGGTATAGATGACAAGGCTTGCATTGCATAGGGTAAGATATCATATCATGCTTTTAAATATGCATTTGACTACCGCTTTCAATGCTGTAACTCCCAGAAGTGTACGGTGGTTGTGCGGGGACTGGGGCCTGCCGCCCCAGTTCCCTGCACCTCCACCGTCTTGGTGTACTGGGGTCCAAAGTAGATTCACTGCCCCAGTTCCCCACACTTCCACTTGCCATAGATGTTTCACCCTAGGTATTCCTTTGATTTTTCTCTTAGTTGTTTGTGGTGGTGTGTATGTAGCTAATATTTTGGTTCAACATTTTCCCACGTTGTAGTCCAGGGGGGGCATCCAGGCCGCCCTCCACCTTCATCATATCCCTCCTTTATTTGGCATTCATGGCTCGCACTGTCCATATGTGTACATTTATTTAGCTTCGATGCGCCATCCATGAGTTTTGAAATGCGACTTATTAAAGAAATAAGTGGGAGCTGCACTGCGTGGCAGCAGCACCCTGCAGTGGGAGCTGCTGTAGTATCCTGGGGTATCTCATGGCTAATATCCAGGTTGGCCAGTTGACTGGCATCCTTGGATCAAGCCTTTGCTTTAGGCGGATATCATGCTTTTATATATGCATTTGACTACCGCTTTCAATGCTGTTAATACCCAGAAGTGTTCGGTGGTTGTGGGGGGACTGGGGCCTGCTGCCCCAGTTCCCCGCACTTCCACCGTCTTGGTGTTCTGGGGTCCAAAGTAGATTCTTGTTGAGACAAGTAAAGGCAGAATAGTAATTTATTTGTTGCATTTTAAGGTTAAAAATTCAATGTTGTAAGTAAACAGGGAGCAGTTGTAATATATTTCTTATTATTAATTTACCCCTAGATATTTCCCCCTATGTGCACCCCTGATTTGTCATGGCCTGTATGTAGTTTATATTTTGGGTCACCTCAAGCATCTGATTGGAATGTATTTTATATATGATGTGTATGATTGTCATCCTATCAGTATAGCATGTTATCCTAATAAATTGAAAGGGTGTATCCTGATCATCTGGCACCGCATGGCAGCTGCACTGCCATACATGCCAGCAGCACCGCACGCCAGCGGCACCACATGCCAGCAGCACCAAAAGGCAGTGGCACCGGATGCCAGTGGCATGGCATTCCAGCAGCATAACATGCCAGCAGTACCGGGTGCCAGCAGCCCCAGATGGCAGCGGCCCCGCACGGGATTCCACCACATGCCAGCAGCACCGCATGGTGGCCCCACCACATGCCAGCAGCACGGCATGCCATTGGTGCCGTGCAGCAGTAGCACCACACAGCAGTAGCACCACACGGCAGTGGCACCATGCGGCAGTGGCACCACTTGGCAGCTGCACTGCCATGCAATGCAGCTGACACGTGGTGCCACTGCTGCATGGTCCCACTGCTGCGCAGCACCAATGGCATGCCGTGCCACTGACAGTCAGTGCCACTGGCATGGAGGCCACTGACGTTCAGTGCCGCTGGCATGCGGTGCCACTGGCATGTGGTGTGGCTGCCATGCGGTGCTGCTGACATGTGGTGCAGCTGCCCCGCAGGGCCACTGCCGTGTGGCAGCTGCACTGCATGGCAGCAGCACCATGTGGCAGCTGCACAGCACAGCAGCTGCACCACATGGCAGCTGCACAGCATGGCAGCAGCACCGCGCAGCAGCGGCACAGCGTGTCAGCGGCACCGTGCGGCAGCAGCACTGCATGGCAGCAGCACCGTGTGGCACCACGCTGCAGCAGCATCACAGCTGCACTGCGGGGCATCTGCACCACGCAATATCATCCTAAAATTCATTCTAAATTCGCTTCCTAAAACTTACCTTTTAAAAATTTACCTTAGCAAGTAATGCTTACCTATTGTGAGCAGGATGGCAAATGCGATGTTGGCAAGATCCAACAAAATTGTTGAAGCTCCATGTTTTCCAGCCAAAATACTAAATATCTGTACAAATTGCAGACTATAGATAAAGCAATAGCTATAATAGCGGACAATCATTGCTGTATGATATAGATTAACTGTCAAATGAGTGCTGTAAAGATTTTCTTGTTTGACCTATTAACAGGCCGTTCACTAGAAAATATTATCAAGAGCACAATGAGACATTTAGAGTTGCTTCGTGCAGGGCTGCCCAGTGCCCTGCAGGATACATAATGACTACATAAAACAAAAGACCGAAATAACCTAGCTAAAGAGCTCAGGAAATGCTTTTAATAGCCTAAAATTGTCTAACAGAAATCAGTGCCTTTTCCTTGCGACGGCATAAATTCCTGAGGGCCTTACACTACTAGGACTCCTTACAGGGACTCCCGACTTTAGAAATTCCCAGGGGCCTTACATACTGAATATACGACAAAAAAACTAAAATAACTCAAACTAAAAGCAACTAGAAATTACTAGGCTAGCTAGTAAAAGCGGTAGCAATGACAGAGATACAACAGCTGCACCATGCATCAGCAGCAGCACATGGCAGCTGCACCCCTTGCAAAATCCAGCAAATCATCGATGGATGAAAAAATCGTTATCGTCTTCTAGCTAATCAAATGAAATTAGCAGCATATTGTACTCTCTTCATGATTAACTTTATCCCAAGCTTCTTTATTTTTTTAATGGCCATTTAGCCTATAAATAATATACAGGCTAAATATATATTAAATATATTACATAATCCAAACTGACTTAATATCCACTACATAACTTTATATTTCTTTAGGGTTTTCCTGAATCAGACAGGTTTTCGTTAATTATTCCATCCATAATTCAAAATGAATGAAAAATAGAGGTATAACAATACGAATTCATGGGCTCCAAAACAAACTTTCAAAATCAGTGGATATTATACCAAAGAGCTTGGCAGGTAATGGGAATCTAGTACTTTGTCCGAATCAGCGATAAATTACATGAGCCAATATTATTTTGAAGTTATTCATCCATTTCTTGGATTGCTTTAAATACCTAATATATAAGTACATATTTAATGCACACATATGAGTATTCATATCATGAAATCTATGCAGAAATAACCAACCTTAAAGATCTGAAATCGGAATTAAATAATGATCAATCTTATGAGTATGAGCTGCCTAAACATCGTGTAAATAATCATGGCAACTGAAATTCTCAAAGTTAATATTTTTTGCATTTTATGCAAAATGGATGCGGCAAAATATCTACAAAATATGTTGATTGCAGGAGTGATAATGCAGTTAAACTTGGTGCCGCTGTTGAATGTACTCATATGGCTAGCAAACCCTTGGGCCTAAATTAAATTTAGGATATCACGTGGCAGCTGCACTGCACTGCAGCAGCACCATGCAGTGGCAACTGCACCATGTGGCAATGGCAGCACACTGCAGCAGCAGCACGCAGCAGCAGCACAGTGCGGCAGCCGCAGCAGGTGGCAGCGGCCCCACACAGCAGTAGCACTGCATGGCAGCTGCACTGCATGGCAGCAGCAGTGCATGGCAACTGCACTATGCAGCAGCAGCGGCAGTGTGTGGCAGCGGCAGTGTGTGGCAGCGGCACTGTGCAGCAGCAGCAGCACACAGCAGTGGCAACATGTGACAATGGCAGCGCATGGCAGCGGCAGTGAGTGGCAATGGCAGTGCACGGCAGCAGCAGCATGCCGCAGAGGCAGTGTGCAGCAGTGGCACCAAGCAGCACCTAGCAGCAGTGCATGGCAGCTGCACTGCATGGCAGCAGCAGTGCATGGCAACTGCACTATGCGCACGGCAGCAGCGGCAGCACGCGGCAGCAGCACCGTGCAGCAGCAGCAGCACATGGCAGTGGCAGCACGCGGCAATGGCAGTGCACGGTACCGGCAACATGTGGCAGCGCCAATATGTGGCAGCTGCAACACACGGCAGCAGCAGCGTTCTGAAATCACATTTAGAATTTTATTATTATTATTATTATTATTATTATTATTATTATTATTTGGAGACTTACCTGAGCGAGTAATGCTTACCCTTCGCATGCAGAATGGCAAAGGTGATGTTGGCAAGATCTATCCAACAAGTTTGGCAGCCAAAATGCGTGATATATATCTATATAAATTGCGGGCTATAGATGAAGCAGTAGCTATAATAGCGGACAATAATTGCTGTGCGATACAGATTAACTGTCAACTGAATGTTGTAAGGATATTTCTTTCTAGACCCATTATCAGGCCATTGACTAGAAACATTTTATATCGTAAACAAAAATAAAACCTTTAGAGCATGAATCTTGCAGGGCTGGCCAGTGCCCTGCAGGATACATAGCTACTACATGCAACAAAAGACTGAAAACACCTAGCTAAAGAGGTCAGGAAATGCAGAAATCATTTCAACAGAAATCATTTCATTTTCGTCGCGACGGCATAAATTCCCGTGGGCCTTACACTACTAGGTCTCCTTACAGGGGCGGACGACTGTATAAATTCCCAGGGGCCTTACATAAACGATTACATAACCGACAAAAAACTATAATAACAAAAACGAAATAAACTAAATAGAAAAACTAAAAGCAACTAAAAATTACTAGACTAGCTAATAAAAGCGGTAGGAATTACTTCCTAAGTGATTCATCAATGCCAAAGGAGACCTATTTTTTTACCTTTCCGGCCACCATACATGTCTAACAGGGAAACCAGGGATATGCTGAAACACATATTAATAACATGAATTAGGTTCTAAGTGCTGCCTCTCTACTTACAACATTCACTTTTAAACCTTATAATGCAACAAAGAATGTACTTTTAACAGCCTACCTGGCACCTTAGGAAGAGACGAGTAGACTGAATATTATAAGTACTGATGTGGTCTGTTACAGTACTTTTCTGCTTTTGTTTGTCTCAACGAGAATCTATTTTGAACCCCAGTACATCAAGATGGTGGAAGTGTGGGGGACTAGGGCCGTAAATCTACTTTGGATCCCAGTAAACCAAGACGGTGGAGGTGCGGGGAACTGGGGTGGCAGGCCCCAGTCCCTGCACAACCACCGTACACTTAAGAGAGTCAACAGCAATGAAAGCGGTAGTAAAATGAAGATTTGAAAGCATGAAAATATATATATATATATATATATATATATATAGAGAGAGAGAGAGAGAGAGAGAGAGAGAGAGCTAGGAAAATTGGTTGCTGGATGCATGGATGGGTTCATTCGTTCGTTGCTCATCATACTATCTAGCCCAGCCAAGTGAGTGATGAAGAGGCCCACAAAGACGGCCAGCCAGTACGTACTCTCACTCTATCTGCGGACATCCCTTATCCTTCAATCACTATCCGCGGGTGCAATCATATGTATGTTCAAGGTGTAGTATGTGTGTGCTTGTCTTCCTATAAGACCTTTCGAGTGAGATGATAAAATCTGTTGTATATGTGTGCATTTTACGCCTGCCATAATATTACAAATGTTTATGCGTGCCGTCCACCACCGATCGTCCACACACTGTACGGCTACTACATAGGGGTAACTGCCCACGTACCACTCTATATATAAATGTATATATACGTCATAGAATAAATATGCATACAGATGTGACCATGCAACTACCAGCAATGGAAAACCACACAGTGGGTGTGCAACACTGTAATGATTAATGATACAGTTACTTTTCTGAGGTTGTGTTCACAATTACTTACCCTACCTCAAGCAGGGATGAATGGCTATGATTTCGATATCTGCTTGCCCATACACGCGCTCAGGTCCGATAGAACACCATCATCAGGCATTGTGTTTCTGACATGGGACAGTGTCTCAACCTCTGGCTACAATTCACCTGCCAACTACAACGACGGCGCCTTCACACTGCTTCACGAAATCTTCCACCACCTGGGATTACACCATCCTTTCGGCCCATCCGCAGATTACTCTTGCAATGATGACGACTATGTCATCGACACACCATCTACCTTTGGTAATAAGTTTCATGTCGGAACTCGGCTGTTGATAGAGTCAGCAGTAGATGCAGATCTACACAAGCGATCTATGTATGAAGATATTATTATGCATATATATGTGTGTGCTTACTCTACATACAATCAAGGTAGCAAGGTAGCAAGACGTCATGGACATTTTATATACGAATGTACTGTAGTGTTTAATGGTACAGTACGGCGGCCCATGTATTTATAAGCGAGTTTGTATTCATGTGCGCATCATCAGCCAACATTCTTGGTGCATGGATGGAAATACGAATACGGGCATTCAAAGCTGCACATACTGATGAGTTGCATCATTACATGTGTGTATTTATATGTTATATACACATGATTAAGAAATGTGTATGTCCCTGCTGCAGGGCCGGCAACCTACTACAGCTCGATCTACTCAACCGCCATGAGTTACTGCCTGGAAGTCTTCTGGACTAAGTACGGCGGAAACTGGGATAGGGTGTACGAAGCCTTATCTACACGCCTGGAAGTTCCGGAAGCCGACATGAACGCCTGGGCGGATAGCTGCCCGGGAAAGCCCGGGTACGACGAACTGGGTAACTACATGACGTACAATACGCCTGTATGTTTTGCAGCTCTAGGGCACCTCACGCCAGGCCAGGCTCAGCGGGCCCACTATTTCACGTCGGAGTTGAACCCCATTCTGTATACCTGGGCCCAGTACTACGCTGCCACTGCACCCCCGCCACCACTACAGTCTTATTCCCCTCCACCTTCATCGTCTATCGACATCTGCAAGGTAAGCGGGGGGTTGCAACTTCTAATACACGTTGTAGTTACATAGGCTATTTGTGGCGCCACAGCTTGGCGGTTCTTGTCTTGTAAGGTGGCACGTTTCATGATGATACCTTTATGCACGGCGTGTCTTATGATGGAAGTGTTCCACTAGCCTTGCATGTGAATACTAATAGCTAGGGCGTGTGGAGCCGGCCTTGTTGTATGTACGGGTAAGTTAAGCTGGATAACCGTCTGTTGACGACTTACTTGACTTTATTTACTTGCTTGTGCAATTTGCAAACATTTAGAAACCGCATATTTCTTGTCATCAGTCTCTTCGCGCTTCTGTCTACTGTCCGGAAATAGGTTTCGGGAACGTTATGTCCATGCAAGCAAAACTGGACATATAATGGCGTACAGAACAGTTATTGCGCTCAAATAACATCCACCTCCAACCGCCTTTGGTAGGTGACCCTGGCCAGTATGAGTACCTGTCTGCTCACGTCGTTTGTGTACATATTATAATATGTTATATATCATATAACATCACTTGATGTCTGCTTTGTTGTCTTTTTATGTGGATTCATGATTATCTATAGGATAGCTATATATAGGTGTGTGCAACCACGACGCATACATACCATTGACCACAGGGCTAGCAGCAGCTAGCTTGCGACCTCACAAGATCATAGGTGCATACATTATACACGCATGGATAAATATTTATCAAGGCACATGCATAGATAGAGGATTACAGATGCGTAATACATTTTAGCTCTGGAATTACCAATTCGTCTACATGTTGGGAGATAAGTTGAGTTGCACATGTCATTAAATTCTCACAGGTGTCAAGTGGACGGAATTTGTGATTTCTGCAGTAGCGGCTCTAACTGCGTGATGTCCTGCAATGGTAGGCGCAACTTAGCCATACACCATGCATGTACAGTAGTCAGTACTTGTAAATCCCTTCTCCCATCCCAGTAGCATTTAGCAAGTCATGTTGCATTGTACCTGGGACCAACAAATAAAATGCGTATTGACGGCATATCGATTTGTATGCATCCTTGCATCCATCCATCCATCCTTTCGTAAGGTCCATGGATAATCCTACAAGGTATGTATGTCCTTTTATTCCATAAAGCACACCATTACCTCTCAGCGTCATGAGAGACCATTTCGGGACTCATCTACACCTCTGCCATCCCATATACATATATATGCTCCCCATGTACTGATACATATGCCCTCAGCGGCCTGTTCCTTCTCAATATTAGTTACATCCCTCCTCACAAGGCCCTGATTAAACATCCCTCCTGTTATTATTTCCATGATTTCCATTATTTACCTAACAATGTTTGCAGTGGCTGCGACACCTAGATCCTGCAAATTGCCCATCGCTCCGGGATATTCGGCACCTCCACCTCCTCAACCGCGGCCACCCTCACCACCCCCTGCACCTCCACCGCCTCCACCCCCAGCTATACCTAATGCCTGCAAGGTCTGTCCTACATACACGACTACTTTTGTGTTGATATACTAAAATTACAAGTTTTATGTTGTCATTTTTGTAAATATTACAATATATGTTAATGCTGTTTCGTAATGCAGCTCGTTCTGTCCGTGCGCTTCTGAATGTTAAATCACATTCAGTTATCGATTAGATAGCCTTACCTGATGCCCAGCTAGACAGACGACTGGCAAATCAGCTCGTGTTCGAGTTCCTCGTCGGCTAGCTAGCTAGCCTGGTAGGCGAGCTGACTCCGTGCCGATCCATAGATGTATATAGCGGCAAGGTTCCAATACGGACTATGCGTACATCCTTCCTACGCAAAGGAAGCAAGTTTTAGGGAATACTTACAGAGGTGTGAAATAGGACTGCTGTTGGAACGTGTCGGTACCTTGTTAATAATTTGATTGCTCAAATACTTGCACATGCATCTTTATTTTTGGAGTGTTCTAAATGTCTAATTTTGTTTATTACCGTATATGTTTGTTATAACATTTTGCCTTTTCTTGGCAGCGATGAAGTCGCCTGCCTTATGCATCCCCTCGTCAATTACAGGTAGCAGGTAATGGTTGCGCCTGTCGCAGCACTTGGTATTACGGTGGCAAAATGTTCGCGTCCTACTGTTCGAACCCGGATGGGAACAAAAACCTCTGGTACGTGCGTAGACATGCAAGCAGGCATACATGCACGGAATATGATGACAAGAAGCGAAAATTCGGCCGGTCAAAAAGCCTTGCCATCTGCCTAAATATATGTCTTTCATAGCTGCCTTTGTATTTTATATTGTGTATTGTTCGTTTTCTATTTATGAATTTTCTGAACCTCTGCCTACTTGAACCGTACATACCGCCAACACACGCATGCACGCAATAATCCTAATGCATGCAAGCATGTCGTTGTGCTAGGATGCAGGTATAGGAAAGATATCACCGCACTTTTGAATATTAAGATAGCTGCTGGTGGAGGACGCGTAAATATGAAGCCTGGTACAATCACTCAGGCTTCATGTAATTTGACGTAAATTTAAAATAAAGGGCTTTGCGAGTTCTCTTACAAACGGGTTTTACGAATGGTTTACCAAGTAGTTGGTTACTAAGCAGGGCCGTTCGCAGAGTGTGCTGTAACTCCGTATTTACGTAATCAGAGGCCGCGGCATGCATCGATGGGTGTGGGTGAAAAGATTCCAGAAACCTTCTCGAAACCTTCCCGAAAGGGTTCAGGTGGCTGCATCGTTCGTCGTCCTAATATATATATATAATATCCAGGTTGTAAAATATTGATAGAATATATATCATGCTTTTAAACATTCATTTGTCTACCGCTTTCAATGCGGTTAACTCCCAGAAGTGTACGGTGGTTGTCCAGGGACTGGGGCCTGCCGCCCCAGTTCCCCGCACTTCCACCGTCTTGGTGTACTGGGGTCCAAAGTAGATTTACTGCCCCAGTTCCCCACATTTCCACCATCTTGGTGTACTGGGATTCAAAGTAGATGTACTGCCCCAGTTCCCCGCACTTCCACCATCTTGGTGTACTGGGACTCAAAGTAGATTTACTGCCCCAGTTCCTCGCACTTCCACCATCTTGGTGTACTGGGGTCCAAAGTAGATTCTTGTTGAGACAAGTAAAGGCAGAATAGTATATTATTAAAATGCTTAAAATGCAATTTTGTAAGTAAAGAGGAAGCAGTTGTAATATAGTCTATATTATTAAATTCACACTAGATATTTCCCGCTATGCGCGCCTCTGATTTTCCTCTTAAATGTTTGTGGTGGTCTGTATGTAGTTAATATTTTTGATCATCTCAAGCATCCCATTCATCAGCTAGCTAGCAAGGAATTTAAGGGGTGTTACACTGTGGGTGACTTGCCCTGCAAAGACGAGCACCAGGGTTCCTTACTGGACTGAGCCGAGGGGCACATGGCTTTGGCCACAAGGAATGTATGTTATGTATGATATGTACTATTGTCATCCTTTCAGTATAGTTTATGGTATTCCAATACATAGAAAGGGTATATCCTGGTAATCTGGTACCACATGCGGGCAGCACCACATGCCTGTTGCACCACATGCCAGCAACACTGCATGCCAGTGCCACCACATGCCAGCAGCACCGCATTCCAGTGGCACTGCATGCCAGCAGCACCACATCCCAGCAGCACCACATGCCCGTGGTATCACACACAGCACCGCATGCCAGTGGCACTACATTTACCAGCAGCACAGCATGCCAGCGGCACCGCATGCCAGCGGCACTGCATGCCAGCAGCACCGCAAGACCGCATGTCAGCAGCACCACACTGCAGCTGCACTGCATGCCAATGGAACTGCGCAGCAGCAGAACCATGAGGTAGCTGCACCATGCATGCAGCAGCTGCACCACATGGCAGTGGCACCTCATGCCAGTGGCAATGCATGGCAGCAGCACCATATGCCAGTGGCACCAAGCAACAGCAGCAGTGTGAGGCAGTGGCAGAGTGCAGCAGCTGCACCGCATGGCAGCTGCACCACACAGCAGCAGCACTGGCAGCTGCACCACACAGCAGTGGCACTGCACGGCAGCTTTGGCGAGTAATGCTTACCAGGATGGCAAACGTGTTGTTGAGAATCCTCTGTGAAGCTCCATAGATTGCTGAAGATCCAAGGAAGTATTGGGGTGTTACACTGTGGGCGACTCGCCCTACAAGGGCGAGCACCAAGGGGCCTGACCGGACCGAGCCACAGCGCAGGGGAGGGGCACGTGGCTTTGTCTGTCTGTCCTGCCACGTGCTCCCCCTCTCACTAAGACCAGCTAGAGCAAAGAAAGACTCAGAGGCTCTAGCCTGGCCACTAACAGAGCACTGAGGAGCACCACGAAAACGAGGAGGGAACAAAAGAAAACAGGGGGCGACTAACTGCACAAAGAAAGGGACCACTCTCCTCCAACACAAAACTGAACTAGCAAGAGCCTGAAAAAGACACACAGAAGCCCTCAGATGAGTATCTATAGAAATAGCAGGCTAGAAATAAAGCGGTAGCTATAACAGCAGCAAATCATTGCTGTACGATACAGATTAACAGTCAACTAAAGATTGTAAAGATTTCTGTTGTTTGATATGTTAGCAATCTGTTCATTAGAAATGATTGCAAGAGTGATAATGCGGTTAAATTTGGTGCAGCTGTTGAATGTACTCATATGGCTAGCAACCCTTGGGTCTAAATCATGCTTTTAAATATGCATTTGTCTACTGCTTTCAATGCTGTTAATGTTGAGAATGAGCGACACACCGTGATAAACCAGGAGAATGAGAAAGAAGTAATACGGCCGGGGGCCGGGCGCTTTTCTTTCTAACATGGTATCGAGACCGATGGTAACGCGCTGGGCGCGGTTGGTCTGAGGTCGGGGGTTCGAGTCCCGCGGATCGGGATAGATTTCCCACTGGCTCTTGTCCAGCGTTGGGAAGCCCAGGAGGGGTCCTCCGAGAGCCGGCGAGGTAGAGCCCTCGCAGTAACGGCAAACCGTGGAGCGTGTATCGCTCACGGGGGTGTGTTGAGAATGAGCGACACACCGTGATAAACCAGGAGAATGAGAAAGAAGTAATACGGCCGGGGGCCGGGCGCTTTTCTTTCTAACAGTTAACACCCAGAAGTGTACGGTGGTTGTAAGGGCTTTGCGAGTTCTCTTACAAACGGGTTTTACGAATGGTTTACCAAGTAGTTGGTTACTAAGCAGGGCCGTTCGCAGAGTGTGCTGTAACTCCGTATTTACGTAATCAGAGGCCGCGGCATGCATCGATGGGTGTGGGTGAAAAGATTCCAGAAACCTTCTCGAAACCTTCCCGAAAGGGTTCAGGTGGCTGCATCGTTCGTCGTCCTAATATATATATATAATATCCAGGTTGTAAAATATTGATAGAATATATATCATGCTTTTAAACATTCATTTGTCTACCGCTTTCAATGCGGTTAACTCCCAGAAGTGTACGGTGGTTGTCCAGGGACTGGGGCCTGCCGCCCCAGTTCCCCGCACTTCCACCGTCTTGGTGTACTGGGGTCCAAAGTAGATTTACTGCCCCAGTTCCCCACATTTCCACCATCTTGGTGTACTGGGATTCAAAGTAGATGTACTGCCCCAGTTCCCCGCACTTCCACCATCTTGGTGTACTGGGACTCAAAGTAGATTTACTGCCCCAGTTCCTCGCACTTCCACCATCTTGGTGTACTGGGGTCCAAAGTAGATTCTTGTTGAGACAAGTAAAGGCAGAATAGTATATTATTAAAATGCTTAAAATGCAATTTTGTAAGTAAAGAGGAAGCAGTTGTAATATAGTCTATATTATTAAATTCACACTAGATATTTCCCGCTATGCGCGCCTCTGATTTTCCTCTTAAATGTTTGTGGTGGTCTGTATGTAGTTAATATTTTTGATCATCTCAAGCATCCCATTCATCAGCTAGCTAGCAAGGAATTTAAGGGGTGTTACACTGTGGGTGACTTGCCCTGCAAAGACGAGCACCAGGGTTCCTTACTGGACTGAGCCGAGGGGCACATGGCTTTGGCCACAAGGAATGTATGTTATGTATGATATGTACTATTGTCATCCTTTCAGTATAGTTTATGGTATTCCAATACATAGAAAGGGTATATCCTGGTAATCTGGTACCACATGCGGGCAGCACCACATGCCTGTTGCACCACATGCCAGCAACACTGCATGCCAGTGCCACCACATGCCAGCAGCACCGCATTCCAGTGGCACTGCATGCCAGCAGCACCACATCCCAGCAGCACCACATGCCCGTGGTATCACACACAGCACCGCATGCCAGTGGCACTACATTTACCAGCAGCACAGCATGCCAGCGGCACCGCATGCCAGCGGCACTGCATGCCAGCAGCACCGCAAGACCGCATGTCAGCAGCACCACACTGCAGCTGCACTGCATGCCAATGGAACTGCGCAGCAGCAGAACCATGAGGTAGCTGCACCATGCATGCAGCAGCTGCACCACATGGCAGTGGCACCTCATGCCAGTGGCAATGCATGGCAGCAGCACCATATGCCAGTGGCACCAAGCAACAGCAGCAGTGTGAGGCAGTGGCAGAGTGCAGCAGCTGCACCGCATGGCAGCTGCACCACACAGCAGCAGCACTGGCAGCTGCACCACACAGCAGTGGCACTGCACGGCAGCTTTGGCGAGTAATGCTTACCAGGATGGCAAACGTGTTGTTGAGAATCCTCTGTGAAGCTCCATAGATTGCTGAAGATCCAAGGAAGTATTGGGGTGTTACACTGTGGGCGACTCGCCCTACAAGTGCGAGCACCAAGGGGCCTGACCGGACCGAGCCACAGCGCAGGGGAGGGGCACGTGGCTTTGTCTGTCTGTCCTGCCACGTGCTCCCCCTCTCACTAAGACCAGCTAGAGCAAAGAAAGACTCAGAGGCTCTAGCCTGGCCACTAACAGAGCACTGAGGAGCACCACGAAAACGAGGAGGGAACAAAAGAAAACAGGGGGCGACTAACTGCACAAAGAAAGGGACCACTCTCCTCCAACACAAAACTGAACTAGCAAGAGCCTGAAAAAGACACACAGAAGCCCTCAGATGAGTATCTATAGAAATAGCAGGCTAGAAATAAAGCGGTAGCTATAACAGCAGCAAATCATTGCTGTACGATACAGATTAACAGTCAACTAAAGATTGTAAAGATTTCTGTTGTTTGATATGTTAGCAATCTGTTCATTAGAAATGATTGCAAGAGTGATAATGCGGTTAAATTTGGTGCAGCTGTTGAATGTACTCATATGGCTAGCAACCCTTGGGTCTAAATCATGCTTTTAAATATGCATTTGTCTACTGCTTTCAATGCTGTTAACACCCAGAAGTGTACGGTGGTTGTGCGGGGAACTGGGGCCTGCCGCCCCAGTTCCCCGCACTTCCAGCGTCTTGGTGTACTGGGGTCCAAAGTCGAACGTAGGTCCAAAGTAGTATCTTACTTCTTGCATTATAAGATTTAAAAGGCAATATTGTAAGGGAGCAGAGTAATATAGTCCATATTGTCAATTTGGCCCTAGATGTTTCACTGTAGGTATTCCCCTGATTATTCTCTTAGATATTTGTGGTGGTCTATATGTAGCTAATATTCTGGGTAAACGTTTTTCCACATTGTAGTCCAGGGGGGCCCATCCAGACCGCCCTCCCCTTTCCTTTGTCATGCCAGCTGCACCGCATGCCAGCTGCACCACATGCCAGCGGCACCGCATGCCAGTGGCACCTCATGCCAGCGGCACCTCATGCCAGCGGCACCGCATGCCAGCTGCACCACATGCCAGCGGCACCACACTGCAGCGGCCCTGCATGCCAGTGGCACCACACTGCAGCTGCACCACGTGCCAGCGGGATTGCGCAGCAGGAGCATCACACGTTGGTGGCACTGTGTTGTATCTCTGTCATATCCGCCTACAGCAAAGGCTCGATCGAAGGATGCCAGGCAACTGGCCAACCTGGATATTAGCCTCGAGATACCCCAGGATACTACAATTATCCCCCCTTCCAGTGGGTGTGTCCTCACACCCACAGGGGCAATCGTGACTCAATGGCATTCTCATCCCTGACGGCCTGATGATGGAAATTACACCTCCCTTGCACACATCAGCCATCCACACATCCACACTGATGGATGGGGGATTCGAACCCGGGTCAGTCACTACCCGCTCAATACCAATTGATGTATCTCTGTCATATCCGCCTACAGCAAAGGCTCGATCGAAGGATGCCAGGCAACTGGCCAACCTGGATATTAGCCTCGAGATACCCCAGGATACTACACACTGCATGGCAGTGGCACCACATGGCAGTGACACCACATGGCAGTGGCACCGCATGCCAGCGGCACCGCATGCCAGCTGCACCACACGGCAGCGGCACCGCACGGCAGCTGCACCACATGCCAGCAGCACCGCATGCCAGTCGCACAGCATGCCAGTGGCACTATATTGCAGCTGCACCACATGCCAGCAGATCTGCACAGCAGCAACACTGTGAAGCAGTGGCACTGCATGCCAGTAGCACCGCATGCCAGCGGCACCACATGGCAGTGGCACCACATGGCAGCAGCACCACATGGCAGTGGCACCACATGCCAGTGGCACAGTGCAGCTGCGGCTCCCTAACAGAAACTAAAATAACTAAAGAGCAACTAAAAATTACTAGGCTAGCTAAATAAAGCGGTGGCAATAAATTCCCAGGGGCCTTACACTACTAGGACTCCTTAAAGGGGCGGACGATTGAAAAACTTCCCAGGGGCTTTATATAAACGGTGAAAACTAAAATAACTAAAATTAAATGATGCTTTTAAATATGCATTTGACTACCGCTTTCAATGCTGTTAAGACCCCGAAGTATACGGTGGTTGTGCGGGGACTGGGGTCTGCCGCCCCAGTTCCCCACACTTCCACCGTCTTGGTGTACTGGGGTCCAGTGGTGGTCTGTACGTAGTTAATATATTTGGTCACCTCAAGCATCCCATTCATCAGCTAGCTTGCAAGGAATCTAAGGGGTGTTACACTGTGGGCGACTTGCCCTGCAAAGACGAGCACCGGGGGTCCTGACAGGACCAAGCCACAGTGCAGGAGAGGGGCACGTGGCTTTGGGCACAATGAATGTATGTTATGTATGATATGTACTATTGTCATCTATCAGTATCGTTTATGTTATCCTAATAAATTGAACGGGTGTATCCTGTAATCTGGTACCACATGCCAGCAGCACTGCATGCCGGTGGCACCACATGGCAGTGGCACCACATGGCAGCACCACCACATGGCAGCGGCACTGCAGGTGACCTAGTCCGAGTGCTCCCGGGTGCATATGGTGCGGTAATGGAGGGCTCAATATGCTAGCGGCACTGCATGGCAGCGGCACTACATGCCAGCGGCACCGTGCAGCAGCAGCACTGTGAAGCAGCGGCACCGTGCAGGAGCTACACCAGCGCACAGCTGTGGCTCTACATGGCTGCACCAGCATGTGGCTGTGCCAGCGCACACCAGCAACAGTGCTTAGCTGCAGCACCCTGGTTCAGGTAACATGCGGCTGTGGCACCCCACGGCTGTGGCACCGCTCACCTGAGGCAGCGCGTGGGTAAGGCATCCCGCCCATGGATGCGGCACTGCATGGCTGCTGCACCATGTGGCTGCTTCAATGCACAGCTGCTGCACCATGCGGCTGCTGCACCACATAGCTGCGGCACCGCATGGCTGAGACACTGCGTAGCTGCACCAGCACTTGGCTGCACCAGTGCTCGGCTGCACCAGCACATGGCTGTGCCAGCGCGTGGCTGCACCAGCACGCGGCTACACCAGCATGCAGCTGCGGCACCACGTGGCTGTGGCAACATGCAGCTGCTGCACCACGCGGCTGAGGCAGCATCTGGCTGCACCACAGCGCGGCTGCACCAGCATGTGGCTGCGGCACTGCGCGGCTGTGGCACCACATGCCTGATAAGGCACTGCATGCCTGAGGCACTGCACGGCTGAGAATCACACGCAAGCATCCTAGAAATGCATCATCAAATTTACTGTAACTAATTGGCAAGTATCGCCAATAATTGTAATGCGACAAGAAGGCAGAACCGTGGAAGTACCTATTCACTATTATAGGCAGTGAATAATTGAATTGTTGAATTATTGAATATTAATGGAATTATTTGTAAAGAACAAAATTCAATTAGGAAAGCCGTCATGTGGACTTGGAACATGTTTGCCGCAGTGCTTCCCTTTAGCGGGCAGGAAAAGACCAAACAAAAGACCAAAATAACCTAGCTAAAGAGGTCAGAATATGCTTTTAATAGCCTACAAATTGACAAACAGAAATCAGTGCATTTACCTCGAGACTGCATAAATTCCTGAGGGCCTTACACTACTAGGACTCCTTACAGGGACTCCCGACTTTAAAAATTCCCAGGGGCCTTACAAACCGAATATACGACATGAAAACTAAAACAACTGAAACTAAAACCAACTAAAAATTACTAGGCTAGCTAATAAAAGCGGTAGCAATAAATAAACTAAAAATAACTGAAAAATATCATGCTTTTATATATGCATTTGACTACCGCTTTCAATGCTGTTAACATCTAGAAGTGTTTGGTGGTTGTGCGGGGACTGGGGCCTGCTGCCCCAGTTCCCCGCACTTCCACCGTCTTTGTGTACTGGGGTCCAAAGTATTCCCCTGATTTTTCTCTTAAATATTTGTGGTGGTCTGTATGTAGTCAAGATTTTTGGTCACCTTGCGCGTCAGCTTGCTAGCAACCAATGCTATAAGTTCTGAGGAAAATGATATTTTAATTATAATTTTCTAGCTAATAAATTATTTTGCATTGTTAGGTTTTCCTAAGGATGAAGCTGTCAAGCATACATCAGTAATCCCCGTAACTTGACCATGCTTCCAGCAATTGTTTTCCAGTGCACGGGGAAAAACCTTTTTTCATGGGGAATGTTTTTTCTGCCCCCGGAAAGCCATGCTTTGCCCGGCCGAAATTTCCCAGGGATCCCTGGAGCAGACCCAACACTTTTACGGGCGTTTTCTAATATTTTATAAGTTTCCAGGTCCCATCTGGGATGAAGTACCCTGAGCAACTGGTGCATGGTGCAGCTAGCATGCCATGCCACTGGCATGCGGTGCTGCTGCCATGCCATATATACATACTGCTGGCACCACACAGCAGTGGCACCACATGCTGTGGCACTGCATGCCAGCAGCACCGCACAGCAGTGACACTGCATGGGAGTGGCACCGCATGCCAGCAGCACTGCACACAGCAACAGTGGCATGCAGTGCGCCAATGGCACTGCATGGCAGTGGCACCACATACCTAGGGGGACACTCATTGGTCAATTGGTAGGGAGACACTGCATGCCAGCTGCACCGTGCACCAGTGGCACCACACAGCAGCGGCACCCCCTGGCAGCATTACTGTGCGGCATCTGTACCATTCGGCAGCAGCACCATGTGGCAGCGGCACCATGTGGTAGCGGCACCATGCAACAGCTGCACCACGCCACAGCTGCACCACGCAGCAGCTGCATCATGTGGCAGTGGCACCGCGCGATAGCATCCTAAACTTGCATTCTAAAATCATCTTTAGAAATTATTTGGAGACTTACCTGAGCGAGTAATGCTTACCTTTCACAAGCAGAATGGCAAAGGCGATATTGGCAAGATCCAACAAATTGCTGAAGCTCCAAGTTTGACAGCCAAATTACTTAATATCTGTACAAATTGCAGGCTATAGATAAAGCGGTAGCTATAATAGCGGACAATCATTGATGTACAGATTAATTGTCAACTGAATGCTGTAAAGATTCTTCTTGTTTGACCTGTTAAGAGGCAGCTCATTAGAAAATACTACCAAGAGCAAAATTAAACCTTTAGAGTTGTTTCCTGCAGGGCTGGCCAGCAGTGCCCTGCAGGATACATAATGACTACATGAAACAAAAGACTAAAAAAACCTAGCTAAAGAGGTCAGAAAATGCTTTTAATAACCTAGAAATTGCCTAACAGGAATCAGTGCATTTTCCTTGTGATGGCATAAATTCCCAGGGGCGCCCTTACATGACTAGAACTCCTTACAGGGGCAGCTGAATGTACGACATGAAAACTAAAATAACGAAAACCAAAATAATAACTAAAACTAAACTAAATAAACTAACAGCAACTAAAAATTACTAGGCTAGCTTATAAAAACGGTAGCAACTAGCCGCCAAAGTTACAGCCACAGTTGCTGCTCCCCCCCCATCACCACCCCCACCCCCACACGATTTACAATTTCAGTCAATAATTTCTGGTGCGTGCAGTGTACATTGGGCTAAGCAGCCTTCGCTGTGATGTGCAACTCGCCAGTTAAGGCACAGAAACTCATCCAACCTGCAATCTTACTTTTCCAAGGGGCAAGAGTTTGCATCCTGCACTGTACATCAGCCGGTCCATCAACTCCATCACCAAACACACATGAGGAGGCCTGTGGGATTTGGATAAGATTTGGAGTCGAATCTCGTAGAGTAGAGGGTAGGGGAGGGGGGAGAAATAGATATAAACACGACATGTTGGATGGCTGGGTCTCCAGCGACCTGCCCTGATGATAATGATAATCAAAGAGAAGGCGTACATTGGTGGAGGGCACATGGAAGCTATCGAGCTATGCTTGCAGGGTGCATCAACCTATGTGCAGCAGCTGTTTGGCAGTGCAGTGACCAGGACATAAAAACATCAAGTATTGGCATCAGTGCTGAGGCTTTCCTTAAATTACGTACAGCAATTCATAAGGGAGAGATATATCCATCAAGCCCCTATTCCCAAGCTTTCCCTTGCCCCTCATCACCCCTTACCCCTCTTGCCGCCGTTCGTTACAGAATATATATATGAAGTGTAACCGTGCATTAGTGATGGCGTAAAATTGCGTCAGCGCATGAGTCTGAATCTCACCACGTGCTCATCAGATTCACGCATGAAGCTGAATCATGTGACATGCAGAGCTGTGCGTGTCGCAGATCTGCGGGCATCCTGAATCGCGCGCCTTATGGAACCGCGCGCATCGTGAGTAGTGTCACTGCTTTAATGAATTTTTACATATTTAAATTTTTATTTAAAAATGGTGCGGTATCACACTGTGTCGCCATTACCCAGTGCCTGGACACAGGCTCCTCCAGCCACAAGACCCTCCACCCTCTCCCTGCCCCTCCTCAAACACCAGGCTGCCTACCCGTTCCCTCCAACTCTCCTCCTCTCTCCCCCTACTTCTCCCTCAAACCTCCTCCTCATAACTCCTGCCCTAAGAACCCTGCTCTGCTCTCTCTGCTCCACAGCCGGTGATTTCCATAGGAGAATCACATCTCATCTGCGCTCCAACTATGGCTAGGATGGGATGTTGCGGTCCCACCCGATCCCAGCCATATTTAGGGATACCCAGCACTGCAAAAGAGTGCAAGCGAGTCCAGAAGTCAGCAACTGTACGGGCCCGTGCTTGGTCCAGGGGAGAAGCTGTTGTTTGTGCTGCATTGTCCATGTAGTATCCTGGGGTATCTCATGGCTAATATCCGGGTTGGCCAGTTGTCTGGAATCCTTTGATCGAGCCTTTGCTTTAGGCGGATATGACAGAGATACAACAGTCCAAAGTTGGCTGTGTCGTGTAGATGACAGCTGTAGACAGCTTCATCCTC
The DNA here is from genome assembly GCA_019650235.1 of Volvox reticuliferus. NCBI lineage: Eukaryota > Viridiplantae > Chlorophyta > Chlorophyceae > Chlamydomonadales > Volvocaceae > Volvox > Volvox reticuliferus. The sequence goes on from BNCP01000018.1 coordinate 953,570, forward strand.
CTCTTGCATAAAGCCCCGTGAGCGGTTGAAGAAGTCAGTAATAGCCCGTTGACGAGGTCCCTGCTCTGCTGTATGGGTCTGTTGTTGTTGCTGCCGTCCGTGGGTAGATGTCCCCTGTTGCCTTTGTTCCTGGGTTGCAGCCCGGGGACAGTACCTGCCATATTCCATAGAAGACAAAGTAGCCATGGCTATCACGTCCCAAGGTGCCTGTTCGCACCCGGGTGGCGCTTGGACGAGCCACAGCTGTTGCCTGGTTATGCCCCTCTCTATGGTGGCTGCTGGTGACGGCAGTCGCAGATGCCTGTCAATCTGCTCTCGCACCGCCTTGGCTATTGGACATTCCCAGAAGTGATGCAGGTGTGGGGAGTAAGGCTGATCAGTATTTCCTCCATAGCTCCCACACTCACAGGGTTTGATGGGCACCCTGGAAAGGTGTGTGTTGCCCGGCAAGGGTATCCCATCAACCACCAAACGCCACAGCGTCTCTTTGTTTTTATTCTCCCAACGAACTGCTGTCCACAGTCGAGCTAGGGTTGCCTGAAAGTGCTGGAGGTTGGTGGCAAGGTAGGGAGGAGTTGGGCCATCTGATGACACCCTTAGAGCCTCCCTCACTCCTCCGTAGTTGAACCTCCTTGCAGCTGGGTAGCTTGGCTGACTGTAAGATGGTAAAAAGGCACTATACCCGAGTCTCCTGGCAATCTCCAGCCCAACTGCCTGACTATCATGGCCATCACTGTGGTACAGTCTGCGGGTGGTGCTTGCAACTGCTGCTGCATTTTGTCCTCCACCCTGATCTGCTGTTGGGGTTGTAAGCGATTAACGACCTCCCGTGCTGCTGCTAGCCATGCTGGGCTGATAACATTGCAAAGGGCTGAAAGGGCCCTATGGGTAGACTCCTTGTCTCGCAGTTGGGTGGGGTTAGCTATGGGGTCTAGATATTGGAGGATCCAATTCAGCCAGTTAGTTGTCTGATGGATGGGTGTTTGGTTGTGCTCCAGCATGTCATACACCCTTACCAGGTCGCCAACTGTAAGCAGTTTTCTGCAAGAAGCCAGCAGCGGGTGTCGTGTTTTCAAGCCTGGGCAGAAGTTGTTCCCATTGGTACTTCTCCCAGCATCCACATTGTTGGGCAACAAGGGATTACCCCACAGGGCAGCTGCCCAGCACCAGTCTCCGGGGGCTAAAGGGGGGTTGCTGACATCTTCTAGTGGTGGGAGATGCCCCAAGGCCCCTACAATCCGGCTGATATCCTCAGGCAGGGTCTCTCCACCCAGCCAAGGCCCAGTTGCATGGGCAGTGGTAAGGGCCCAAGGCTTAAAAGCTGGATGAGTGATCTCCAGGTAGGTGGCCAGGGTCCGGATCCAAGGGTGGATACTATTATCATTACCATGAGTGGCCGGCTCTTCCTCCTCTTCCTCAGCTATTGTAGCCATTGTAGAGCCCATGGGTGTTACCCTCTCTCCCCCGCTCCTGGCCATCAGAGTCCCCCGGATGAACCACACAGCCCACCCTGCTTGCCTTGCCCGGATGTGTTGCCTGAGTGGCAGTAGCTGAAACCACCAGTTGAGGGATGTCCTACCAAGAGTCTGCTAGGCACTCCAGTGAAGCGCTGGCCCTGATCTTTGGGGCCCTGTTGCTGATCCACAAGGCGAGCAGCTAGACGCTCAATGTAGCTCAGGGTGGTATCTGGAGGAGGTCCACCATGCTCCATATGCCAAGTGACTGTTTGCAGGCAATAGGCTGATACTGCTGCGGCCCGACCAAAGGCAGAGAGCGGATAATGGGCTAGACGTTGCATCCTTTTGTAGGCCAGAGCAAGCATCTTAGACCAGTCTGGTTGAGGTGGCTGCAGTTGGTTGTCCATAGGCAAGTTAAGGGCTATTGCAGTAGTGACCACCTAAAGGCCGTTGATAGTGTGCCCCTGCCGTCGGTCATTCATAGCCCCTATAGGTAGAAGTTCCACTTTATCCAGGTTAAGGCGTTGGCCAGACGCCCTGGCAAAGGTATCCATGGCTTCGAGGAAGGCTGGCACAGATTCCTCTCCTTCCAGAGCGACTTCTGCATCATCAGCAAACTGACAGGCTGTGACCCTGTCTTCATCTGAAGGCAAGAGGCGAAGGCCCAGCTCTTGGCTCTATAGCCAGCAGAACAGGGCCTGGCCAACAAAGAGATACAGCAGGGGTGCTAGGGGGCATCCCTGTTGCACCCCCGCCTCCATCTTGACAAGCCTGGACTTGAAACTGTTCACCATGGCTCGTGCCCGTGTGTTGCTTAGCAACAGCCGGGTCCATCTGCAAAGCTGTGGTCCTACTCCCATAGCCTCCATAGCCCCCAGCAGGAAGTTGCGGTCCACTGTGTCGTAAGCTTTCACAAAGTCCAGGAAAGCCAGCAGGCCTTGGCGGTTCAATTTACGTTAAAGATGAGGCAGATGGCATAGAAAGAGAACACTGGCCCCAATGAGCCTCTTGGGCAAAAAGGCTGACTGTTCAGGGCTGATGATTCGCCCCAGGACCAGCCCTAGGCGATTTGCCAACACTTTGGCCAGCAGGCAGTAGTCCGAGCAAAGCAGTGTAATTGGGCGGTAGTTGCCAGGCTGTTTGGGGTCTCCCTTTTTGTAAAGCACCTTAATGATACCATCCAGGAAGCCTGTAGGCACCTGCCCTGTTTTGCCGATAGCAGTGAAGAGGGCTGCCATGGTATTGCCAATCTCTGGCCAGAACTTCCTGTACAGATCCATAGGGATGCCATCCCAACCAGGTGCTTTGCCTGGCTGGCTTTTCTTCAGAGTGAACCCTAGCTCAGCCACCGTAATGGTGGGGGATCCAACCACTTCATCAGCTTCCTCAGGAAGTCGGATGTTGGCTGCTGCTAACTGGGTTAACACTGACTGGCGGTCTTCAGGAGTGGTGAAGCCTGGGGCTCTGCAAACCTCTGCCCAAAAGTCCGCTACAGCCTGTGGTAGCTGAGCTGGGTTAGTGACCAGACGGCCTGAGCGTGCCTGGAGTGCCACTGGGGCTGCTTGTTGGTCCTGGCTTGGGGTTTGCAGGAAGGTTGTCAGGGCTGGTCCAGGACGCCCTCCTGTGTGCAACCAGTGGATCCGGGCTTTATTTGCTGCCCTGAGGTTGTCCTCAATATGCATCCTAGCAAGACTGGCTTGGGCGTCTACTAGCTGCTGCAGGAGCTGTGGTGAGTGTGGCGTTGCGTCCAGGGCTTGTTGGGCCTGTTGGACCTCAAGGCAGGCCTCCTGGGTATGTGGACTTGGCTGCTGCCTGCGCTGTTGTGCAACCTTGTTGAGCTGGTGAGCTAGGCTGGTTAATCTGCGCTTAAAACCTGGCAACCAAGCAATTAAATTGCCCAGGTTCTCTTCAGCTGACGGTGCCTCTTGGCATTGATTTCGGATCCATCCAGCCATGCTGGCAACCAAATCTTCATGCTCAGTGAAGGCCATGCGTATACGCTTGATGCCAGGGCCCTTGATCTCATTTCTGCGTAGTAGAAGATGAAGCATGGCAAGACGGTGGTCTGAAGGTGTATGGAAGGAGATGGCTGTATGGCAAATGTATGGCAGCATGGCTCCATTGATATAGATGCAATCCAGGCGTGAGCCTCCCGGGATAGGTGCATGGTACAGGTGAGTGAAGTCCCGGCGCCTGGGGTGGTGTCGGTGGGTATCAACCATTGTTGGGCCTGCCCGATGCCTCATCTCTGTAATTGGCCTATCCGCCTGCCGCCCATCTCTTCCCGCGGATGAGTCCCACTCTGGGTTTTCCACAAAGTTGAAATCTCCTGCCCAGATAAGAGTGGTGTCCCTATTGTTCTCCATTGCTGTTGCTGTGGTGATGGCCAGAGCATTCTCAAAGAGTTGTCGGCAGGTTTCCATAGCCATTGAGTTGGTGCCAGGAGGGATGTAAACATTGCAGATGTGCAAGCAGTGTCCTCCCCAGTGGAGGATACAATCTGCAAAACAGCCACGCATATATGGATGCTGGGGTGTGGCCGGTTTTGGTGCCAGAGCTGATGCTAGCCCCTGTCTGATGAGGATGAGCACTCCTGCTGTATGCGTCGAGCTAGACCAAGAGTAGGTTGCTACCTTCCAGTTTTGTGTGTGGATCTGTGCGGTGGCATAGCGCAGGTCCCGTTCAAAGAGGCATTGGTGCTGGATGGTAGTATGGTGGGTTTCCTGCAGACACACTACATCCAGCCGCATCACAGCCCATTGTTGAGCAGCTGCCTGAAGTCTACTGCCATGAGAAGCCAGAAGTCCTCGCATGTTGTGCATGGCTATGCGCAGTGGGTGCCCTGAGATAGCTCCCTGTCGCTGATATCTCGTGATTCCTCTGATCATTATTTGGCATGGGTGACGTCATGGACATCCAGGACCACAGACTCTTGGTCTAGTAGGACGGGAGTCCCGGCTGGTAATTCCCGTTGAATTTGTTCCAGGTTGACAAAGCGTTTGGCCATCTGAGGTCAGTCGGGCGGGCCTCTGATTGCTGCAGCTGTCTCCTGGCCATTAGATTCAGTTGGTCACACGGTGGTCCGCGCCCGGTGAATGGCGGCCATAACGAACGTTAATAGGGCATAGAAAAGCAGAAAACAAAAGCTGGAAGAAGGCGGTTGTTCGTGTTGGCGACCAAAAGTCGGAAATTTCACGAAATGCTCCAAGTCGCAGCAGTCAAGAAGGTCGCCCCTATCCCCGCGGAAGAAAGAAGAGTAAGAAGATAAAACCAGCGGAAGAACGGTGGCTGTTCGTGCCAGGGATCAAAAAGCGAAGAACTCGCAAGAAACGTAAGCCGCCGCGAGCGTGAAACTCGCCGTTAATTCTGCCGAAGCAAAAAGGCATGCTTGGTAAGACTTCAACAGGCGATCACCATTTCGCTCTACAAATCCATGTCATTTAGAGTTACCACTGGCGAGCTGAGTATGCCGATATCACGCCAATTATTTATAATCTATATTTTTTAATTTAATTATATTTATTATTTTTTAATTATATATTTTTTGAAACGTATGGTAAAAATATCTTTTATTTTTATTGCTATGTTGCTTTATCTTCGTAGATCCACGTCTATCTACTGTAAGGAATTCTAGTAAGGCGTTCTAGTCATGTAGGGCCCCTGGGAATGTTTGCAATTGTGTCATACATTTTTATCTCCGATTGTAAAGATTGCACGTCGTGTAAGGCTCCTGGAAATTTCTATCGTCGCTGATAAAATGCACTGACCTGAACCAAAAAACATTCAATATTCCACCTTTGTGCATTTGTATACGTTTTGCTATTTATAGCTGTTTCTGTCTCTCAAGACAGTGGAAGTGTGAGAAACCCGGGCAGCATGCCCCAGTACCCACACAACACCGTACCTTTAAGGTCTAGGAGGGCTTTGTCTGTCTGTCCTGCCACGTGCTCCCCCTCTCACTAAGACCAGCTAGAGCAAAGAAAGACTCAGAGGCTCTAGCCTGGCCACTAACAGAGCACTGAGGAGCACCACGAAAACGAGGAGGGAACAAAAGAAAACAGGGGGCGACTAACTGCACAAAGAAAGGGACCACTCTCCTCCAACACAAAACTGAACTAGCAAGAGCCTGAAAAAGACACACAGAAGCCCTCAGATGAGTATCTATAGAAATAGCAGGCTAGAAATAAAGCGGTAGCTATAACAGCAGCAAATCATTGCTGTACGATACAGATTAACAGTCAACTAAAGATTGTAAAGATTTCTGTTGTTTGATATGTTAGCAATCTGTTCATTAGAAATGATTGCAAGAGTGATAATGCGGTTAAATTTGGTGCAGCTGTTGAATGTACTCATATGGCTAGCAACCCTTGGGTCTAAATCATGCTTTTAAATATGCATTTGTCTACTGCTTTCAATGCTGTTAACACCCAGAAGTGTACGGTGGTTGTGCGGGGAACTGGGGCCTGCCGCCCCAGTTCCCCGCACTTCCAGCGTCTTGGTGTACTGGGGTCCAAAGTCGAACGTAGGTCCAAAGTAGTATCTTACTTCTTGCATTATAAGATTTAAAAGGCAATATTGTAAGGGAGCAGAGTAATATAGTCCATATTGTCAATTTGGCCCTAGATGTTTCACTGTAGGTATTCCCCTGATTATTCTCTTAGATATTTGTGGTGGTCTATATGTAGCTAATATTCTGGGTAAACGTTTTTCCACATTGTAGTCCAGGGGGGCCCATCCAGACCGCCCTCCCCTTTCCTTTGTCATGCCAGCTGCACCGCATGCCAGCTGCACCACATGCCAGCGGCACCGCATGCCAGTGGCACCTCATGCCAGCGGCACCTCATGCCAGCGGCACCGCATGCCAGCTGCACCACATGCCAGCGGCACCACACTGCAGCGGCCCTGCATGCCAGTGGCACCACACTGCAGCTGCACCACGTGCCAGCGGGATTGCGCAGCAGGAGCATCACACGTTGGTGGCACTGTGTTGTATCTCTGTCATATCCGCCTACAGCAAAGGCTCGATCGAAGGATGCCAGGCAACTGGCCAACCTGGATATTAGCCTCGAGATACCCCAGGATACTACAATTATCCCCCCTTCCAGTGGGTGTGTCCTCACACCCACAGGGGCAATCGTGACTCAATGGCATTCTCATCCCTGACGGCCTGATGATGGAAATTACACCTCCCTTGCACACATCAGCCATCCACACTTCCACACTGATGGATGGGGGATTCGAACCCGGGTCAGTCACTACCCGCTCAATACCAATTGATGTATCTCTGTCATATCCGCCTACAGCAAAGGCTCGATCGAAGGATGCCAGGCAACTGGCCAACCTGGATATTAGCCTCGAGATACCCCAGGATACTACACACTGCATGGCAGTGGCACCACATGGCAGTGACACCACATGGCAGTGGCACCGCATGCCAGCGGCACCGCATGCCAGCTGCACCACACGGCAGCGGCACCGCACGGCAGCTGCACCACATGCCAGCAGCACCGCATGCCAGTCGCACAGCATGCCAGTGGCACTATATTGCAGCTGCACCACATGCCAGCAGATCTGCACAGCAGCAACACTGTGAAGCAGTGGCACTGCATGCCAGTAGCACCGCATGCCAGCGGCACCACATGGCAGTGGCACCACATGGCAGCAGCACCACATGGCAGTGGCACCACATGCCAGTGGCACAGTGCAGCTGCGGCTCCCTAACAGAAACTAAAATAACTAAAGAGCAACTAAAAATTACTAGGCTAGCTAAATAAAGCGGTGGCAATAAATTCCCAGGGGCCTTACACTACTAGGACTCCTTAAAGGGGCGGACGATTGAAAAACTTCCCAGGGGCTTTATATAAACGGTGAAAACTAAAATAACTAAAATTAAATGATGCTTTTAAATATGCATTTGACTACCGCTTTCAATGCTGTTAAGACCCCGAAGTATACGGTGGTTGTGCGGGGACTGGGGTCTGCCGCCCCAGTTCCCCACACTTCCACCGTCTTGGTGTACTGGGGTCCAGTGGTGGTCTGTACGTAGTTAATATATTTGGTCACCTCAAGCATCCCATTCATCAGCTAGCTTGCAAGGAATCTAAGGGGTGTTACACTGTGGGCGACTTGCCCTGCAAAGACGAGCACCGGGGGTCCTGACAGGACCAAGCCACAGTGCAGGAGAGGGGCACGTGGCTTTGGGCACAATGAATGTATGTTATGTATGATATGTACTATTGTCATCTATCAGTATCGTTTATGTTATCCTAATAAATTGAACGGGTGTATCCTGTAATCTGGTACCACATGCCAGCAGCACTGCATGCCGGTGGCACCACATGGCAGTGGCACCACATGGCAGCACCACCACATGGCAGCGGCACTGCAGGTGACCTAGTCCGAGTGCTCCCGGGTGCATATGGTGCGGTAATGGAGGGCTCAATATGCTAGCGGCACTGCATGGCAGCGGCACTACATGCCAGCGGCACCGTGCAGCAGCAGCACTGTGAAGCAGCGGCACCGTGCAGGAGCTACACCAGCGCACAGCTGTGGCTCTACATGGCTGCACCAGCATGTGGCTGTGCCAGCGCACACCAGCAACAGTGCTTAGCTGCAGCACCCTGGTTCAGGTAACATGCGGCTGTGGCACCCCACGGCTGTGGCACCGCTCACCTGAGGCAGCGCGTGGGTAAGGCATCCCGCCCATGGATGCGGCACTGCATGGCTGCTGCACCATGTGGCTGCTTCAATGCACAGCTGCTGCACCATGCGGCTGCTGCACCACATAGCTGCGGCACCGCATGGCTGAGACACTGCGTAGCTGCACCAGCACTTGGCTGCACCAGTGCTCGGCTGCACCAGCACATGGCTGTGCCAGCGCGTGGCTGCACCAGCACGCGGCTACACCAGCATGCAGCTGCGGCACCACGTGGCTGTGGCAACATGCAGCTGCTGCACCACGCGGCTGAGGCAGCATCTGGCTGCACCACAGCGCGGCTGCACCAGCATGTGGCTGCGGCACTGCGCGGCTGTGGCACCACATGCCTGATAAGGCACTGCATGCCTGAGGCACTGCACGGCTGAGAATCACACGCAAGCATCCTAGAAATGCATCATCAAATTTACTGTAACTAATTGGCAAGTATCGCCAATAATTGTAATGCGACAAGAAGGCAGAACCGTGGAAGTACCTATTCACTATTATAGGCAGTGAATAATTGAATTGTTGAATTATTGAATATTAATGGAATTATTTGTAAAGAACAAAATTCAATTAGGAAAGCCGTCATGTGGACTTGGAACATGTTTGCCGCAGTGCTTCCCTTTAGCGGGCAGGAAAAGACCAAACAAAAGACCAAAATAACCTAGCTAAAGAGGTCAGAATATGCTTTTAATAGCCTACAAATTGACAAACAGAAATCAGTGCATTTACCTCGAGACTGCATAAATTCCTGAGGGCCTTACACTACTAGGACTCCTTACAGGGACTCCCGACTTTAAAAATTCCCAGGGGCCTTACAAACCGAATATACGACATGAAAACTAAAACAACTGAAACTAAAACCAACTAAAAATTACTAGGCTAGCTAATAAAAGCGGTAGCAATAAATAAACTAAAAATAACTGAAAAATATCATGCTTTTATATATGCATTTGACTACCGCTTTCAATGCTGTTAACATCTAGAAGTGTTTGGTGGTTGTGCGGGGACTGGGGCCTGCTGCCCCAGTTCCCCGCACTTCCACCGTCTTTGTGTACTGGGGTCCAAAGTATTCCCCTGATTTTTCTCTTAAATATTTGTGGTGGTCTGTATGTAGTCAAGATTTTTGGTCACCTTGCGCGTCAGCTTGCTAGCAACCAATGCTATAAGTTCTGAGGAAAATGATATTTTAATTATAATTTTCTAGCTAATAAATTATTTTGCATTGTTAGGTTTTCCTAAGGATGAAGCTGTCAAGCATACATCAGTAATCCCCGTAACTTGACCATGCTTCCAGCAATTGTTTTCCAGTGCACGGGGAAAAACCTTTTTTCATGGGGAATGTTTTTTCTGCCCCCGGAAAGCCATGCTTTGCCCGGCCGAAATTTCCCAGGGATCCCTGGAGCAGACCCAACACTTTTACGGGCGTTTTCTAATATTTTATAAGTTTCCAGGTCCCATCTGGGATGAAGTACCCTGAGCAACTGGTGCATGGTGCAGCTAGCATGCCATGCCACTGGCATGCGGTGCTGCTGCCATGCCATATATACATACTGCTGGCACCACACAGCAGTGGCACCACATGCTGTGGCACTGCATGCCAGCAGCACCGCACAGCAGTGACACTGCATGGGAGTGGCACCGCATGCCAGCAGCACTGCACACAGCAACAGTGGCATGCAGTGCGCCAATGGCACTGCATGGCAGTGGCACCACATACCTAGGGGGACACTCATTGGTCAATTGGTAGGGAGACACTGCATGCCAGCTGCACCGTGCACCAGTGGCACCACACAGCAGCGGCACCCCCTGGCAGCATTACTGTGCGGCATCTGTACCATTCGGCAGCAGCACCATGTGGCAGCGGCACCATGTGGTAGCGGCACCATGCAACAGCTGCACCACGCCACAGCTGCACCACGCAGCAGCTGCATCATGTGGCAGTGGCACCGCGCGATAGCATCCTAAACTTGCATTCTAAAATCATCTTTAGAAATTATTTGGAGACTTACCTGAGCGAGTAATGCTTACCTTTCACAAGCAGAATGGCAAAGGCGATATTGGCAAGATCCAACAAATTGCTGAAGCTCCAAGTTTGACAGCCAAATTACTTAATATCTGTACAAATTGCAGGCTATAGATAAAGCGGTAGCTATAATAGCGGACAATCATTGATGTACAGATTAATTGTCAACTGAATGCTGTAAAGATTCTTCTTGTTTGACCTGTTAAGAGGCAGCTCATTAGAAAATACTACCAAGAGCAAAATTAAACCTTTAGAGTTGTTTCCTGCAGGGCTGGCCAGCAGTGCCCTGCAGGATACATAATGACTACATGAAACAAAAGACTAAAAAAACCTAGCTAAAGAGGTCAGAAAATGCTTTTAATAACCTAGAAATTGCCTAACAGGAATCAGTGCATTTTCCTTGTGATGGCATAAATTCCCAGGGGCGCCCTTACATGACTAGAACTCCTTACAGGGGCAGCTGAATGTACGACATGAAAACTAAAATAACGAAAACCAAAATAATAACTAAAACTAAACTAAATAAACTAACAGCAACTAAAAATTACTAGGCTAGCTTATAAAAACGGTAGCAACTAGCCGCCAAAGTTACAGCCACAGTTGCTGCTCCCCCCCCATCACCACCCCCACCCCCACACGATTTACAATTTCAGTCAATAATTTCTGGTGCGTGCAGTGTACATTGGGCTAAGCAGCCTTCGCTGTGATGTGCAACTCGCCAGTTAAGGCACAGAAACTCATCCAACCTGCAATCTTACTTTTCCAAGGGGCAAGAGTTTGCATCCTGCACTGTACATCAGCCGGTCCATCAACTCCATCACCAAACACACATGAGGAGGCCTGTGGGATTTGGATAAGATTTGGAGTCGAATCTCGTAGAGTAGAGGGTAGGGGAGGGGGGAGAAATAGATATAAACACGACATGTTGGATGGCTGGGTCTCCAGCGACCTGCCCTGATGATAATGATAATCAAAGAGAAGGCGTACATTGGTGGAGGGCACATGGAAGCTATCGAGCTATGCTTGCAGGGTGCATCAACCTATGTGCAGCAGCTGTTTGGCAGTGCAGTGACCAGGACATAAAAACATCAAGTATTGGCATCAGTGCTGAGGCTTTCCTTAAATTACGTACAGCAATTCATAAGGGAGAGATATATCCATCAAGCCCCTATTCCCAAGCTTTCCCTTGCCCCTCATCACCCCTTACCCCTCTTGCCGCCGTTCGTTACAGAATATATATATGAAGTGTAACCGTGCATTAGTGATGGCGTAAAATTGCGTCAGCGCATGAGTCTGAATCTCACCACGTGCTCATCAGATTCACGCATGAAGCTGAATCATGTGACATGCAGAGCTGTGCGTGTCGCAGATCTGCGGGCATCCTGAATCGCGCGCCTTATGGAACCGCGCGCATCGTGAGTAGTGTCACTGCTTTAATGAATTTTTACATATTTAAATTTTTATTTAAAAATGGTGCGGTATCACACTGTGTCGCCATTACCCAGTGCCTGGACACAGGCTCCTCCAGCCACAAGACCCTCCACCCTCTCCCTGCCCCTCCTCAAACACCAGGCTGCCTACCCGTTCCCTCCAACTCTCCTCCTCTCTCCCCCTACTTCTCCCTCAAACCTCCTCCTCATAACTCCTGCCCTAAGAACCCTGCTCTGCTCTCTCTGCTCCACAGCCGGTGATTTCCATAGGAGAATCACATCTCATCTGCGCTCCAACTATGGCTAGGATGGGATGTTGCGGTCCCACCCGATCCCAGCCATATTTAGGGATACCCAGCACTGCAAAAGAGTGCAAGCGAGTCCAGAAGTCAGCAACTGTACGGGCCCGTGCTTGGTCCAGGGGAGAAGCTGTTGTTTGTGCTGCATTGTCCATGTAGTATCCTGGGGTATCTCATGGCTAATATCCGGGTTGGCCAGTTGTCTGGAATCCTTTGATCGAGCCTTTGCTTTAGGCGGATATGACAGAGATACAACAGTCCAAAGTTGGCTGTGTCGTGTAGATGACAGCTGTAGACAGCTTCATCCTCCTCTTGCATAAAGCCCCGTGAGCGGTTGAAGAAGTCAGTAATAGCCCGTTGACGAGGTCCCTGCTCTGCTGTATGGGTCTGTTGTTGTTGCTGCCGTCCGTGGGTAGATGTCCCCTGTTGCCTTTGTTCCTGGGTTGCAGCCCGGGGACAGTACCTGCCATATTCCATAGAAGACAAAGTAGCCATGGCTATCACGTCCCAAGGTGCCTGTTCGCACCCGGGTGGCGCTTGGACGAGCCACAGCTGTTGCCTGGTTATGCCCCTCTCTATGGTGGCTGCTGGTGACGGCAGTCGCAGATGCCTGTCAATCTGCTCTCGCACCGCCTTGGCTATTGGACATTCCCAGAAGTGATGCAGGTGTGGGGAGTAAGGCTGATCAGTATTTCCTCCATAGCTCCCACACTCACAGGGTTTGATGGGCACCCTGGAAAGGTGTGTGTTGCCCGGCAAGGGTATCCCATCAACCACCAAACGCCACAGCGTCTCTTTGTTTTTATTCTCCCAACGAACTGCTGTCCACAGTCGAGCTAGGGTTGCCTGAAAGTGCTGGAGGTTGGTGGCAAGGTAGGGAGGAGTTGGGCCATCTGATGACACCCTTAGAGCCTCCCTCACTCCTCCGTAGTTGAACCTCCTTGCAGCTGGGTAGCTTGGCTGACTGTAAGATGGTAAAAAGGCACTATACCCGAGTCTCCTGGCAATCTCCAGCCCAACTGCCTGACTATCATGGCCATCACTGTGGTACAGTCTGCGGGTGGTGCTTGCAACTGCTGCTGCATTTTGTCCTCCACCCTGATCTGCTGTTGGGGTTGTAAGCGATTAACGACCTCCCGTGCTGCTGCTAGCCATGCTGGGCTGATAACATTGCAAAGGGCTGAAAGGGCCCTATGGGTAGACTCCTTGTCTCGCAGTTGGGTGGGGTTAGCTATGGGGTCTAGATATTGGAGGATCCAATTCAGCCAGTTAGTTGTCTGATGGATGGGTGTTTGGTTGTGCTCCAGCATGTCATACACCCTTACCAGGTCGCCAACTGTAAGCAGTTTTCTGCAAGAAGCCAGCAGCGGGTGTCGTGTTTTCAAGCCTGGGCAGAAGTTGTTCCCATTGGTACTTCTCCCAGCATCCACATTGTTGGGCAACAAGGGATTACCCCACAGGGCAGCTGCCCAGCACCAGTCTCCGGGGGCTAAAGGGGGGTTGCTGACATCTTCTAGTGGTGGGAGATGCCCCAAGGCCCCTACAATCCGGCTGATATCCTCAGGCAGGGTCTCTCCACCCAGCCAAGGCCCAGTTGCATGGGCAGTGGTAAGGGCCCAAGGCTTAAAAGCTGGATGAGTGATCTCCAGGTAGGTGGCCAGGGTCCGGATCCAAGGGTGGATACTATTATCATTACCATGAGTGGCCGGCTCTTCCTCCTCTTCCTCAGCTATTGTAGCCATTGTAGAGCCCATGGGTGTTACCCTCTCTCCCCCGCTCCTGGCCATCAGAGTCCCCCGGATGAACCACACAGCCCACCCTGCTTGCCTTGCCCGGATGTGTTGCCTGAGTGGCAGTAGCTGAAACCACCAGTTGAGGGATGTCCTACCAAGAGTCTGCTAGGCACTCCAGTGAAGCGCTGGCCCTGATCTTTGGGGCCCTGTTGCTGATCCACAAGGCGAGCAGCTAGACGCTCAATGTAGCTCAGGGTGGTATCTGGAGGAGGTCCACCATGCTCCATATGCCAAGTGACTGTTTGCAGGCAATAGGCTGATACTGCTGCGGCCCGACCAAAGGCAGAGAGCGGATAATGGGCTAGACGTTGCATCCTTTTGTAGGCCAGAGCAAGCATCTTAGACCAGTCTGGTTGAGGTGGCTGCAGTTGGTTGTCCATAGGCAAGTTAAGGGCTATTGCAGTAGTGACCACCTAAAGGCCGTTGATAGTGTGCCCCTGCCGTCGGTCATTCATAGCCCCTATAGGTAGAAGTTCCACTTTATCCAGGTTAAGGCGTTGGCCAGACGCCCTGGCAAAGGTATCCATGGCTTCGAGGAAGGCTGGCACAGATTCCTCTCCTTCCAGAGCGACTTCTGCATCATCAGCAAACTGACAGGCTGTGACCCTGTCTTCATCTGAAGGCAAGAGGCGAAGGCCCAGCTCTTGGCTCTATAGCCAGCAGAACAGGGCCTGGCCAACAAAGAGATACAGCAGGGGTGCTAGGGGGCATCCCTGTTGCACCCCCGCCTCCATCTTGACAAGCCTGGACTTGAAACTGTTCACCATGGCTCGTGCCCGTGTGTTGCTTAGCAACAGCCGGGTCCATCTGCAAAGCTGTGGTCCTACTCCCATAGCCTCCATAGCCCCCAGCAGGAAGTTGCGGTCCACTGTGTCGTAAGCTTTCACAAAGTCCAGGAAAGCCAGCAGGCCTTGGCGGTTCAATTTACGTTAAAGATGAGGCAGATGGCATAGAAAGAGAACACTGGCCCCAATGAGCCTCTTGGGCAAAAAGGCTGACTGTTCAGGGCTGATGATTCGCCCCAGGACCAGCCCTAGGCGATTTGCCAACACTTTGGCCAGCAGGCAGTAGTCCGAGCAAAGCAGTGTAATTGGGCGGTAGTTGCCAGGCTGTTTGGGGTCTCCCTTTTTGTAAAGCACCTTAATGATACCATCCAGGAAGCCTGTAGGCACCTGCCCTGTTTTGCCGATAGCAGTGAAGAGGGCTGCCATGGTATTGCCAATCTCTGGCCAGAACTTCCTGTACAGATCCATAGGGATGCCATCCCAACCAGGTGCTTTGCCTGGCTGGCTTTTCTTCAGAGTGAACCCTAGCTCAGCCACCGTAATGGTGGGGGATCCAACCACTTCATCAGCTTCCTCAGGAAGTCGGATGTTGGCTGCTGCTAACTGGGTTAACACTGACTGGCGGTCTTCAGGAGTGGTGAAGCCTGGGGCTCTGCAAACCTCTGCCCAAAAGTCCGCTACAGCCTGTGGTAGCTGAGCTGGGTTAGTGACCAGACGGCCTGAGCGTGCCTGGAGTGCCACTGGGGCTGCTTGTTGGTCCTGGCTTGGGGTTTGCAGGAAGGTTGTCAGGGCTGGTCCAGGACGCCCTCCTGTGTGCAACCAGTGGATCCGGGCTTTATTTGCTGCCCTGAGGTTGTCCTCAATATGCATCCTAGCAAGACTGGCTTGGGCGTCTACTAGCTGCTGCAGGAGCTGTGGTGAGTGTGGCGTTGCGTCCAGGGCTTGTTGGGCCTGTTGGACCTCAAGGCAGGCCTCCTGGGTATGTGGACTTGGCTGCTGCCTGCGCTGTTGTGCAACCTTGTTGAGCTGGTGAGCTAGGCTGGTTAATCTGCGCTTAAAACCTGGCAACCAAGCAATTAAATTGCCCAGGTTCTCTTCAGCTGACGGTGCCTCTTGGCATTGATTTCGGATCCATCCAGCCATGCTGGCAACCAAATCTTCATGCTCAGTGAAGGCCATGCGTATACGCTTGATGCCAGGGCCCTTGATCTCATTTCTGCGTAGTAGAAGATGAAGCATGGCAAGACGGTGGTCTGAAGGTGTATGGAAGGAGATGGCTGTATGGCAAATGTATGGCAGCATGGCTCCATTGATATAGATGCAATCCAGGCGTGAGCCTCCCGGGATAGGTGCATGGTACAGGTGAGTGAAGTCCCGGCGCCTGGGGTGGTGTCGGTGGGTATCAACCATTGTTGGGCCTGCCCGATGCCTCATCTCTGTAATTGGCCTATCCGCCTGCCGCCCATCTCTTCCCGCGGATGAGTCCCACTCTGGGTTTTCCACAAAGTTGAAATCTCCTGCCCAGATAAGAGTGGTGTCCCTATTGTTCTCCATTGCTGTTGCTGTGGTGATGGCCAGAGCATTCTCAAAGAGTTGTCGGCAGGTTTCCATAGCCATTGAGTTGGTGCCAGGAGGGATGTAAACATTGCAGATGTGCAAGCAGTGTCCTCCCCAGTGGAGGATACAATCTGCAAAACAGCCACGCATATATGGATGCTGGGGTGTGGCCGGTTTTGGTGCCAGAGCTGATGCTAGCCCCTGTCTGATGAGGATGAGCACTCCTGCTGTATGCGTCGAGCTAGACCAAGAGTAGGTTGCTACCTTCCAGTTTTGTGTGTGGATCTGTGCGGTGGCATAGCGCAGGTCCCGTTCAAAGAGGCATTGGTGCTGGATGGTAGTATGGTGGGTTTCCTGCAGACACACTACATCCAGCCGCATCACAGCCCATTGTTGAGCAGCTGCCTGAAGTCTACTGCCATGAGAAGCCAGAAGTCCTCGCATGTTGTGCATGGCTATGCGCAGTGGGTGCCCTGAGATAGCTCCCTGTCGCTGATATCTCGTGATTCCTCTGATCATTATTTGGCATGGGTGACGTCATGGACATCCAGGACCACAGACTCTTGGTCTAGTAGGACGGGAGTCCCGGCTGGTAATTCCCGTTGAATTTGTTCCAGGTTGACAAAGCGTTTGGCCATCTGAGGTCAGTCGGGCGGGCCTCTGATTGCTGCAGCTGTCTCCTGGCCATTAGATTCAGTTGGTCACACGGTGGTCCGCGCCCGGTGAATGGCGGCCATAACGAACGTTAATAGGGCATAGAAAAGCAGAAAACAAAAGCTGGAAGAAGGCGGTTGTTCGTGTTGGCGACCAAAAGTCGGAAATTTCACGAAATGCTCCAAGTCGCAGCAGTCAAGAAGGTCGCCCCTATCCCCGCGGAAGAAAGAAGAGTAAGAAGATAAAACCAGCGGAAGAACGGTGGCTGTTCGTGCCAGGGATCAAAAAGCGAAGAACTCGCAAGAAACGTAAGCCGCCGCGAGCGTGAAACTCGCCGTTAATTCTGCCGAAGCAAAAAGGCATGCTTGGTAAGACTTCAACAGGCGATCACCATTTCGCTCTACAAATCCATGTCATTTAGAGTTACCACTGGCGAGCTGAGTATGCCGATATCACGCCAATTATTTATAATCTATATTTTTTAATTTAATTATATTTATTATTTTTTTAATTATATATTTTTTGAAACGTATGGTAAAAATATCTTTTATTTTTATTGCTATGTTGCTTTATCTTCGTAGATCCACGTCTATCTACTGTAAGGAATTCTAGTAAGGCGTTCTAGTCATGTAGGGCCCCTGGGAATGTTTGCAATTGTGTCATACATTTTTATCTCCGATTGTAAAGATTGCACGTCGTGTAAGGCTCCTGGAAATTTCTATCGTCGCTGATAAAATGCACTGACCTGAACCAAAAAACATTCAATATTCCACCTTTGTGCATTTGTATACGTTTTGCTATTTATAGCTGTTTCTGTCTCTCAAGACAGTGGAAGTGTGAGAAACCCGGGCAGCATGCCCCAGTACCCACACAACACCGTACCTTTAAGGTCTAGGAGGGCGGGGAAAGCAGTAGTCCAAGGAAGATCTTAAGCTGTATAAATCGTTTACGTTATGCAGTAAAACCGCTAAACAATATATAACGGTATGCACCTATTTTCAATTTTGGAATATAATATATAATATGAGATGCATGCCCTTTGTTATGGATGCAGGTGCATGGTGTCGCCAACATGCCCATCCTATACCACCAGCCCATATCAGTATTGTTCAAGCACGCTTACTGCTTCATTTTGTAATAGTGAGTATTGCTATTTCGGCTTTGTTTACGTGTGCCATGTCGGCATCCCAGGATAAATCATAACGGCACGCCCTTATTTGCTTGGCATTCAACCGTCCACCCTACTCAGGCAAAGTGGTCTACATCTCTACCACACGTATACCACCTGCACCGCCCCCAGTCCCGTTTCCGCCGCTGCCGCCAAGTCCCCCCCCTTGGCCGCCATCCCCTCCCCCTCCATTGCCACCATTGCCGCCGTCACCAAAACCACCATCACCGCCTCTCCCAACGCCACCAAGCCCTCCTCCATCGCCCAGTCCTCCAAGCCCCCCTTCGCCCATGCCTAACCCTCCAAGCCCTCGTCCACCATCCCCAACTCCACCGCCCTCCCCACAACCACCATCTCCCCCACCGTCACCCCAGCCGCCGTCCCCAACTCCACCACCCTCTCCTCGACCTCCATCTCCCCGACCGTCACCCAGGCCGCCAAGCCCCCTTCCGCCATCACCTAAGCCACCATCACCCAAGCCGCCATCCCCACCTCCACCACCCTCTCCTCGGCCTCCATCTCCCCCACCGTCACCCAAGCCACCGTCCTCACCTCCACCACCCTCTCCTCGACCTCCATCTCCCCGACCGTCACCCAGGCCGCCAAGCCCCCTTCCGCCATCACCGAAGCCACCATCACCCAAGCCGCCGTCCCCACCACCACCCTCTCCTCGACCTCCACCTCCCCCACCTTCACCCAGGCCCCCAAGCCCTCCTCCACCATCACCTAAGCCACCATCACCCAAGCCGCCATCTCCATCTAAGCCTCCTTCTCCACAACCACCATCACCCAACCCGCCACCATCTCCTCAGCCGCCCTCACCGCCCAATCCTTCTCCACCGCCATCGCCATCACCCTCGCCTCCTCAGCAACCCAGCCCGTTACCTCCCTTCCCTTCACCTCCTCCGCCACTTCCATCTCCTCCTGAACAACCTTCAGCACCATCTCCACGGTCCCCAGACTCGCCAAGCCCCTTTCCGCAATCTCCTGATCCAATGTTCCTTGAACCGTCTTCACCAGAGCCTTCGAGTCCTTCACCGCCATCTCCTGAACCAATGTTCCGTGACTTCGCTGGGCATACACCAGCGCCGGCATCTCCACCAAGCTTTCCCCCTCCACTCGATTTCTCATCAGGTTTGCTTATTGTGTTGCTAGCTCAGCAAGTTATGTTGCATCCAAAATCCATCGTTACGAGGATATATGCTCTCTCTATATATAGATATATAGATAGATAGATAGATAGATAGATAGATAGATAGATAGATAGATAGATAGATAGATAGATAGATAGATAGATAGATACGTAGCTAGGCTGCCTATCGATAATAGGCAGTTGGGCTATTTGATAGGCAAGTGAAGTACCTACATATATATGCAGGACAACAATGCGGCCTATAATATATAGTTTAACTAAATCAGCTACTCTGCTTGTACACTACTTCACTACCCTTGCTCGAGATAAACATATATGCCTTTAGAAGCATGTGTGGCCCCTGCCTTGCCTGCCGACGACAATATTATAAAGGTTACAATTGCTGTCTTCCATAGATGTTTATTTATAAAGTGTCTGTCTTCGTGTTCGCGCGCATGAGCTAGTACATGATTATGAACACACAAGAATTGCAGGCAGGCTGCTGAACTCAAATATGATGGATGTTCCTGCCAAGCAAGCAGTATACGCCCGACATGTTCCTACATATCTAGCTTGCAGGCGTGGTGGTGTTTAAGGGGTGTTACACTATGAGCGACTCACCCTGCAAAGACAAGCACCGGAGGCCCTTTGTATGTATGTCCATCTTCGTTCAGATTAGATAGGAAAGCGTTAGTAAGAGGCAAGGAGTTTTCGAAACGGAAGGCCTGCTGCCGTACTCCAAGCCCCACAGTTCGGCTCACCTTCGTTATATATGGTATTTCACACGCGCCAGCTGCCCTGCTGCCTATGCCATGTCACGTTCTCCGTTCGCACAGGCTTCTCACTTGAAGAAACATATGCGTTCATGAATGGGAGTGTCACCCTGAGTGCCGACTGCAGCATCCTGGCCGATACCACCCTAACCACCAAGCTGACCACCGACTTGCAGTCGGAGCTGGCGAGAATATTTGGGGTGCGTATTTAGTTGGGGCCGTCATAACGATTGACAAGCCTAGAATTTAGAAGCGCTTCTTATGTGGTATTTTTTGCATTTGCTCATTCGTATGATAATAATAACGTACACGACTGGTATATCTAGGTTTAGAACCGATCAAGGCTTAAACTTCGAACGTTCAGTAAGCTGATGACATTATTGCTACCGCTTTTATTAGCTAGCCTAATCATTTTTAGTTGCTTGTAGTTTATTTAGCTTATTTTTTAATTGCTACCGCTTTTATTAGCTAGTCTAGTAATTTTTCGTTGCTTTTAGTTTTTTATTTAGTTTATTTCGTTTTTGTTATTATTATAGTTTTTTGTCGGTTATGCATCGTTTATGTAAGGCCCCTGGGAATTTATACAGTCGTCCGCCCCTGTAAGGAGTCCTAGTAGTGTAAGGCCCTCGGGAATTTATGCCGTCGCGACGAAAATGCAATGATTTCTGTTGGGCAATTTCTAAGCTATTAAAAGCATTTCCTGACCTCTTTAGCTAGGTGTTTTCAGTCTTTTGTTGCATGTAGTAGCTATGTATCCTGCAGGGCACTGGCCAGCCCTGCAAGATTCATGCTCTAAAGGTTTTATTTTTGTTTAGGATATAAAATGTTTCTAGTCAATGGCCTGCTAATGGGTCTAGGAAGAAATATCCTTACAACATTCAGTTGACAGTTAATCTGTATCGCACAGCAATTATTGTCCGCTATTATAGCTACCGCTTCATCTATAGGCCGCAATTTGTATAGATTTTAAGCATTTTGGCTGCCAAACTTGGAGCTTCAGCAATTTGTTGGATCTTGCCAACATCACCTTTGCCATTCTGCTTGCAAAGGGTAAGCATTACTCGCTCAGGTAAGTCTCCAAATAATAATAATAATAATAATAATAATAATAATAATATAATCCTATATGTGATTTCAGAACGCTGCTGCTGCCGTGTGTTGCAGCTGCCACATGTTGGCGCTGCCAACATGTTGCCGGTACCATGCACTGCCATTGCCGCGTGCTGCCACTGCCATGTGCTGCTAGCTGCTGCTGCACGGTGCCGCTGCCACGTGCTGCCGCTGCTGCCGCATAGTGCAGTTGCCATGCACTGCTGCTAGCTGCCGCTTGGTGCCACTGCTGTGCACTGCCTCTGCCGCATGCTGCTGCTGCCGTGCACTGCCATTGCCACTCACTGCCACTGCCATGCGCTGCCAATGTCACATCTTGCCACTGCTGTTTGCTGCTGCTGCTGCACGGTGCCGTTGCCACACACTGCCGCTGCTGCTGCATAGTGCAGTTGCCATGCACTGCTACTGCCATGCAGTGCTGCTGCTGTGTGGGGCCGCTGCCACCTGCTGCGGCTGCCCCACTGTGCTGCTGCCGCGTGCTGCTGCTGCAGTGTGCTGCCATTGCCACATGGTGCAGTTGCCACTGCAGGGTGCTGCTGCCATGCAGTGCAGCTGCCACGTGATATCCTAAGTTTAATTTAGACCCAAGGGTTTGCTAGCCATATGAGTACATTCAACAGCGGCACCAAGTTTAACTGCATTATCACTCTTGCAATCAACATTTTCTGTAGATATTTTGCCGCATCCATTTTGCATAAAATGCAAAAATATTAACTTTAAGAATATCAGTTGCATGATTATTTACATGATATTTAGGCAGCTCATACTCATAAGATTGATCATTATTTAATTCCGATTTCAGATCTTTAAGGTTGGTTATTTCTGCATAGATTTCATGATTTTAATATTCATATGTGTACATTAAATATGTACTTATATATATTAGGCATTTAAAGCAATCCAAGAAATGGATGAATAACTTCAAAATAATATTGCCTCATGTAATTTATCGCTGATTCGGACAAAGTACTAGATTCCCATCATGCTTTTATATATGCATTTGACTACCGCTTTCAATGCTGTTAACACCCAGAAGTGTTCGGTGGTTGTGCGGGGACTGGGGCCTGCCGCCCCAGTTCCCCGCACTTCCACCGTCTCGGTTTACTGGGGTCCAAAGTAGATTCTCGTTTAGACAAGTAAAGTCAGAATAGTATATTATTTGTTGCATTATAAGGCTTAAAATTCAATGTTGTAAGTCAAGCGGGGGCAATTGTAATATATTTCTTATTATTAATTTCTGTCTAGGTATTTCCCCTAAGGTATTCCCCTGGTTTTTCTCTTAGATATTCGTGGTGGTCTGCATATAGTTAATATTTTTGGTCACCTCAAGCATCTCGTTCATCAGCTAGCTAGCAAATGACATATTTTATGAATCACGTGTATGATTGTCTTCCTATCAGTATAGCATGTTATTATCCAAATAGTTTAAAAGGGTGTATCCTGATAATCCAGCACTGCAAGCCAGCAGCACTGCACGGCAGTGGCACTGTATGCCAGTGGCACCGCATGGCAGTGGCTCACCTGGCTCACCTGGCTCTATAACATGTTTATAATATAAAAATAATGATAATAATGATAATAATAATAATAAAGTAATAATTGCTACCGCTTTTATTAGCTAGTCTAGTATTTTTTAGTTGTTTTTAGTTTAGTTATATAGTTTATTTCGTTTTAGTTATTTTAGTTTTGGTCGTTTATTTATGTAAGGCCCCTGGGAATTTTTTCAGTCGTCCGCCCCTGTAAGGAGTCCTAGTAGTGTAAGGCCCCTGGGAATTTTTACAGTCGTCCGCCCCTGTAAGGAGTCCTAGTAGTGTAAGGCCCTCGGGAATTTATACCATCGCGAGGTAAATGCACTGATTTCTGTTAGGCAATTTCTAGGCTTTTAAAAGCATTTTCTGACCTCTTTAGCTAGGTTTGCTCAGTCTTTTGTTTCATGCAGTCACCATGTTTCCTGCAGGGCACTGGCCAGCCCTGCAGGATTCATGCTTAAAGGATATATAATGGTATAGAATATGGAAAATTTTAGGCAAACGCTTCCAGCCTGGTCAATCAAGAATTATCCTCACAATGCTCGTTGACAGTTAATCTTAGTCGTACAGCATTAATCTGCTATTGTAGCCTGCAAATTGTATAGTCAGCTACTTTTTTGGCTAGTACATATTGAAGCTGAACTATTGCTGGACCTTTCTGGAAGATGAATACCAAGCCACCGCCGCCAAGCAATCTTGCTAAAGGTAAGCATCATGGCCAACGTTTTAAGCATAATAAAGATTTAGTTATATAGGAAATGATTCGTTCGGTTTGGTACTCGCACAGTAGTGGTACTCGCTCGAGCACTGAACCGCGCGCGTTTTCCCGCGCGCGTTGTCGCGCATCGTCGCGTGTCGTCGCACGCGTTGCCTGACCGCCCAAAAGGAAACTTTAGACTGTGCAGGGAGCGGGATTTGAACTCACACAGTCCGCATTCATAGCTACCGCAGTAGAACTTATATATTGAGAGCTAGTCTTAATTTAACACTTATATAAGCTTACCCCCATTTGAATGGGGGTGGCACATATGGAGCACGTGCTAGGCTATCTATCAACTCTGCTGGAGTTATGGTGCACAGCAATAAAACACCCCATTCAGGTAGTGTTCACCGCATCCTGGCATGTTGCTTTATCATTACCACTGCAAAGGCAATCAAATGGCATAGGCTTAACTACCCTTGTGTCATTTAATTGCTTCCCTTTGCAGATAGAGCATGAATGGTATGTAATGGCTGGCCACCTCACACCATCAATAATCACATTTTGCTCTGGTAATGTCTTGTTATTTGCTACTGCTTTATTAGCTAGCCTAGTTGCTACCGCTTTTATTAGCTAGCCTAGTCATTTTTAGTTGCTTTTAGTTTATTTTTTCGTTGTTTTTAGTTTATTTAGTTAATTGTTGTACATTCAGCCGTCCCTGTAAGGAGTGCCAGCCATGTACGGCCCTCAGGAATTTTTGCCTTCGCGAGGGAGATGCACTGACTTTTGTTAGGCAAATTCTAGGCTATTAAAAGCATTTTTGAACTCTTTAGCTAGGTTTTTTCAGTGTTTCGTTTCGTGTAGTAGCAATGTATCCTGCAGGGCATTGGCCAGCCCTGCAGGATTCATGCTCTAAAGGTTTTATTTTTGTTTAAAATATAAAAAGTTCCTAGTCAATGGCCTGCTAATGGGTCTAGCAAGAAGTATCCTTACAACATTCAGTTTACAGTTAATCTGTATTGAACAGCAATGATTGTCCACTATTATAGCTACCGTTTCATCTATAGCCGGCAATTTGTATAGATATTAAGCATTTTGGCTGCCAAACTGATTTGTTGGATCTTGCCAACGTCGCCTTTGCCATTCTGCTCGCGAAGGGTAAGCATTACTCGCTCAGGTAAGTCTCCAAATAATAACAATAATAATAATAATAATAATAATAATAATAATAATAATAATAATAATAACAACAATAATAATATAATTCTAAATGTGATTTCAGAACGCTGCTGCTGCCACGTATTGCAGCTGCCACATGTTGGCGCTGCTACATGCATGTTGCCGGTGCCATGCACTGCCATTGCCGCGTGCTGCTACTGCCATGTGCTGCTGCTGCTGCTGCACGGTGCTGCTGCCGTGCACTGCCACTGCTGCCGCATAGTGCAGCTGCCATGCACTGCTGCTAGCTGCCGCTTGGTGTCACTACTGCGCACTGCCACCTCTGCCGCATGCTGCTGCTGCCGTGCCCCGCCATTGCCACTCACTGCCGCTGCCATGCACTGCCACTGTCACATATTGCCACGCACTGCTGCGTCCTGCTGCTGCTGCACAGTGCCGCTGCCACACACTGTCGCTGCTGCTGCATAGTGCAGTTGCCATGCACTGCTGCTGCCATGCAGTGCAGCTGCCATGCAGTGCTGCTGCTGCTGTGTGCGGCCACTGCCACGTGCTGTGGCTGCCGCACTGTGCTGCTGCCGCGTGCTGCTGCTGCAGTGTGCTGCCACGGCCACATCTGTATTGTACAGCAATGATTTTCAGCTGTTATAGCTACCGCTTTATTTCTAACCTGTAACATCTATGGATACATACTTCTTTGCATCTTCAGCAATTTTATGGAGCTTCACAGAGGATTTAGTCGCCCACAGTGTAACACCCCTTAAATTCCTTGCTAGCTAGCTGATGAATGGGACCAAAACATATTAACTACATAGAGACCACCACAAATATCTAAGAGGAAAATCAGAGGCGCACATAGGGGGAAATATCTAGTGGTTAATTAATAATATGGACTATATTACAACTGCCTGTCTTTACTTAGGGATTTTGAGCCATATAATGTAATAAATAATATACTATTCTGCCTTTACTTGTCTCAACAAGAATCTATTTTGGACCCCAGAACACCAAGACGGTGGAAGTGTGGGGAACTGGGGCAATGAATATACTTGGGACCCCAGTACACCAAGACGGTGGAGGTGCGGGGAACTGGGGCGGCAGGCCCCAGTCCCCGCACAACCACCGTACACTTCTGGGTGTTAGCAGCTTTGAAAGCGGTAGTGAAATGCATATTTAAAAGCATGATAATAATAATAAACTACTCAAAGAGCAACCAAGAGATGTTGATTAAAATTATAATAGTTGTGATTACAAGAGTAGCTGAATGAAGTGGTATCATTAGAAATAGTATTACCCCACAATAGCATACCACATGGTACATGGGTGTACCACGGTACACAGCACCATGCAGCAGCTGCACAGCACGGCAGCTGTACAGCACAGCAGCTGCACCATGTGGCAGCTGCACCGTGTGGCAGCGGCACCAGCAGCATGGCATGCCAGCAGCACCAAACGGCAATGGCACGGCATGCCAACAGCACCACATGCATGCCAGCGGTACCGGGTGCGAGCGGCACCACGCGGTAGCAGACCTGCATGGCAGCCGCACCACATGCCAATGGCACTGCATGCCAGCAGCACAGCATGGCAGCCGCACCATGTGCCAGCAGCACGGCATGCCATTGGGGCCGCGCGGCAAAGGCCCTGCACGGCAGCGGCACCACACGGCAGCCACACCGCATGCCAATGGCACTGCATGCCGTGCTGACATTCAGTGCCGCTGGCATGTGGTGCCGCTGCCGTGCGGTGTGCGTGGCTGCTGCATAGTGCCACTGGCATGAGGTGCCGCTGGCACGTGGTGCAGCTGCCGTGCAGGGCCACTGCCGCCATGATGTGCAGCTGCTGCACGGTGCAGCTGCCACGCGGCAGTGACCCTGCACGGAAGCCGCACCACGTGCCAGCGGCACCACGCGGCAGCAGCACAGCGTGGCAGCAGCACTGTGCGGCACCGGCACCATGCACACCACTGCAGCTGCACATCGTGCCACTGGCACCGGGCGATCCATGTCTTTGAAATTATCTAAAAGAATCAGTGCGTTTTCCTCGTGACGGCATAAATTCCCGAAGCCCTTACACTACTAGGACTCCTTACAGGGGCTGTATGTACGACACGAAAGTTAAAATAACTAGACTAAAAGCAACTTAAAATTACTAGGCTAGCTAAATAAAGCGATAGCAATGAGGATGAGGGCACGAGTTTGAAAGGATAAGAGCAAGTTCTCGAAGCACGACTGCCACGTGTGACATGGCGCTTCACGCTGGAGCCCCGCCCCAAATGCCCAGGTTATTCTTTAGGCAAGGGTAATCTGTTCAAGACATCAACAAGTAGGCAACATAAACATTATCCAGCCAGGGATAGAGAAAGTTAAACAAACGTGCAACATGGTTATGCATGCACCCACACACGGCTTGGGCTTACAGGTAGGAATTGAGCCAGAAATTAAGGTGCAAGTACTGGCCTCAGATAGAGAATCTGTGTTCAAATTTCTTCTACCAATCCCTAAGCAAGTTGTCAGAGGGGTGATGAGTTACTGCTGGGCACCCCCTTTCTCGTCAGTGGATTGTGCAAAACGTGGCTAACTGGGAGCAGATAGGGTTGGTTTTGCTAAATCGTGTGGGGGACTGGTGGTAAGTGCTGAACCTATCAATTTGTGTTGTCATCGATTGGGGTGAACGGATAAGGGTGCTCTCTAGCATGGAAAAACAGGGCCAGCCGCACCATGCAGCAGCAGCACTGTGAGGCAGTGGCACCATGCAGCAGCTGCACCAGCGCACAGCTGCAGCTCCAGATGGCGCTGTGCCAGTGCACGGCAGCAACAGTGCACAGCTGCAGCACCCTGCAGCTGTGGCACCACCTGGCTCAGGTAACATGCGGCTGTGGCACCCCACGGCTGTGGCACTGTTGCTGCCTGTTTACCTGAGGCAGCTGGCGGGTAAGGCACCCCATGGATGCGGCACCGCATGGCTGCTGCACCACGTGGCTGCTGAACTGAGCAGCTGCTGCACCACATTGCTGCTGCACCACATAGGTGAGGCACCGCGTGGCTGAGGCACCGTGTGGCTGCACCAGCACTCGGCTGCACCAACGTGTGGCTGCACCGACCAGCACACGGCTGCACCAGCATGCAGCTGCACTGGCACGCAGCTGCGGCACCACGTGGCTGTGGCACCATGCTGGTGCTGCACCATGCGGCTGAGGCAGCACGTGGCTGCATCACCAAGCGGCTGCACCAGCACGCTGCCACGGCACTGCACGGCTGTGGCACCAAGTGCCCGCCCTATGCGAGAGACCCCCTATCAGATAGGGGGTGCTAGGCTAGCAGAAAATGGCCTATCCGGGCATGTATCTGCTACCTAGCTTTAGGCTAGCAGGGAACCTGCTAGGTATCACGGCCGGGCTAGCTGCTAGCCTATCCGATAACCCCTGGATATGTGTCTGCTAGGCTATCTGCTAGAATACTGATAGCCTTATGCTATATAGCTGCTAAGCCTGCTAGTTTTGTGTAAACTTTCTCGATATTATAAATCTGCCCTACAGATTCACATTTCAGATATGTCCAGCTATGCAGCTGGGGCCATCACGTACCAAAATTGCCATATATAATGGATGGGCAGTTGTCACATGATGCAAAATACAGCGCATATTTCCGATAACCATTAAATTCGGCACACATGAAATCGGCCATGTAAATTTTCATGAAATACGAATTCAACTGTGAATATTATCATCATGACATCATTTCAAGTATGTCAATATCATCCACGCCAACAGGCATGACTTGCACAAGTGCACATGGGAGCCATGGGGGGCGTGGGGAAAGGTCTATATTTGCATCTATCATTGCTTCTGGCTTCTGCCCGATGGTGGGTCGCACTTTAGAGATAGAATCCCCACAACTTATCATTTGAAATTCTCATAAGGATCGTTAATTTAAAGCTATAAATTATATCAAAATTAGCTGGATGATGAGGACTTGATCACATATATAGGGTGTTCATCAGGCAGAAGCAACAAGTTCGTCAGGGAAGTCTAAATATTTTTGGCGGGAAATATTTTGTCTCGATCTGATACTAACCTAGCAGGCCTAGGTATCCGGCTAGGCTAGCAACTCAAACCTAGCAGGATGTTAGCAGGTGCTTAGCAGGTCCCTATCATAGCTTAGCAGGCCTAGCAGGCAGTTGGCCCCCTAGCAGCCGGTGCTGATAGGGCCTTGATAGCCTATCAGCATCGGCTGCTAGGCTATCTGCTAGGGGGGTTCTCGCATAGGGGCCGAGGCACTGCGCGGTTGAGAACCACTCGCAAGCATCCTAGAAATGCATCATCAAATTGCATGATTGATTTACCGTAACTAATTGGCGAGTAACGCCAATAATTGTAGCGCCTAATTTAGTGACAAGAACCAGAATGCCTAGGATCACCACAGGCTAGCTTGGGCTGATGTTGCGGTGAAGGCAGAACCGTGGAGTACCTATTTATTAATTGAATAACTTGTAAAGAACATAATTCAATTAGGAAAGCCGTTATGTGGACATGGACTATGTTGGCCGCAGAGCTTCCCTTTAGCGGGCAGGAAAAGACCAAACAAAAAAACAAAATAACCTAGCTAAAGAGCTCAGAAAATGCTTTCAATAGCCTAGAAATTGCCTAGCAGAAATCAATGCATTTACCTCGCGACGGCATATATTCCCGAGGGCCTTACACTACTAGGACTCCTTACAGGAACTCCCGACTTTAGAAATTCCCAGGGGCCTTACATACTGAATATACGACACGAAAACTAAAATAACTAAACTAAAAATAACTAAAAAATACTAGACTAGCTAATAAAAGCGGTAGCAATTACCTGCCAAGCTCTTTGGTATAATATCGACTGATTTTGAAAGTTTATTTTGGAGCCCATGAATTCATATTGTTATACCTCTACTTTTCATTCATTGCTACCGCTTTTATTATCTAGCCTAGTAATTTCTAGTTGCTTTTTGGTTTAGTTATTTTAGTTTTCATGTCGTATATTCAGTATGTAAGGCCCCTGGGAATTTCTAAAGTCGGGAGTTCCTGTAAGGAGTCCTAGTAGTGTAAGGCCCGTGTAAGTGCCGTCGCGAGGAAAAGGCACTGATTTCTGTTAGACAGTTTTAGGCTATTAAAAGCATTTCCTGAGCTCTTTAGCTAGGTTATTTCGGTCTTTTGTTATGTGTAGTCATTATGTATCCTGCAGGGCACTGGGCAGCCCTGCAAGAAGCAAATCTAAAGATCTCATTGTGCTCTTGATAATATTTTCTCGTGAACTGCCTGTTAATAGGTCAAACAAGAAAAATCTTTACAGCATTCATTCGACAGTTAATCTGTACCATACAGCAATGATTGTCCCCTATTATAGCTACAGCTTTATCTTAAGTCTGCAATTTGTACAGATATTTAGTATTTTGGCTGCAAAACATGGAGCTTCATCAGCAATTTTGTTGGATCTTGCCAGCATCGCGTTTGCCATCCTGCTCGCAATAGGTAAGCATTACTCGTTAAGGTAAGTTTTAGAAAGCGAATGTAGAATGAAATTTTAGGATGATATCGCGTGGTGCAGATGCCCCGCAGTGCAGCTGCTAGCTGCAGTGTGGTGCTGGTGCCACACGGTGCTGCTGCCATGCAGTGCTGCTGCTGCATGGTGCCGCTGCCAAGCTGTGCCGCTGCCAAGCTGTGCCGCTGCCGCGTGGTGCTGCTGCCATGCTGTGCAGCTGGCATGTGGTGCAACTGCTGTGCTGTGCAGCTGCCGCATGGTGCTGCTGCCATGCAGTGCAGCTGCCACATGGCAGTGGCCCTGCATGGCAGCTGCAACACGTGCCAGCAGCACCTCATGCCAGCAGCACTGCACGGCAGCCACACCACATGCCAGTGGCACCACATGCCAGCGGCACTGAACGTCAGTGGCCTGCATGCCAGTGGCACTGACCTGTCAGTGGCACGGCATGCCATTGGTGCTGCGCAGCAGTGGCACCATGCAGCAGTGGCACCACGTGTCAGCTGCATTGCATGGCAGTGCAGCTGCCATGTGGTGCCACTGCCGCATGGTGCCACTGCCGTGTGGTGCTACTGCTGCACAGCACCAATGGCATGCCGTGCTGCTGGCATGTGATGGGGCTGCCATGCAGTGCTGCTGGTATGTGGTGGACTGCCGTGCGGGGCCGTTGCCATCTGGGGCTGCTGGCACCCGGTACTGCTGGCATGTTGTGCTGCTGGAATGCCCTGCCACTGGCATCCATTGCCACTGGCATCCGGTGCCGCTGGAATGCTGTGCCACTGCTGGTTAGTGCTGCTGGCATGTGGTGCCGCTGGCGTGCGGTGCTGCTGGCATGTATGGCAGTGCAGCTGCCATGCAGTGCCGGATTATCAGGATACACCCTTTCAATTTATTAGGATAACCTGCTGTACTGATAGGATGACAATGATACACATCATACATAAAATACATTCCAATCAGATGCTTGAGGTGATTTACTACATACAGACCACGACAAATCAGGGGTGCACATAGGGGGAAATATCTAGGGGTTATTTAATAATAAGAAATATATTACAACTGCTCCCTGTTTACTTACAACATTGAATTTTTAACCTTATAATGCAACAAATAATTACTATTCTGCCTTTACTTGTCTCAACAAGAATCTACTTTGGACCCCAGTAAACCGAGATGGTGGAAGTGCGGGGAACTGGGGCAGCAGGCCCCAGTCCCCGCACAACCACCGAACACTTCTGGGTGTTAACAGCATTGACAGCGGTAGTCAAATGCATATATAAAAGCATGATTGTCATCCTATCAGTATAGCATGTTATCCTAATAAATTCATCTGTGCATCCTGATTATCTGGCACCACATGGCAGCTGCACTGCCATGCATGCCAGCAGCACCGCACACCAGCGGCACCACATGCCAGCAGCACCGCATGCCAGTCGCACAGCATGCCAGTGGCACTATATTGCAGCTGCACCACATGCCTTCAGATCTGCATAGCAGCAACACTGTGAAGCAGTGGCACTGCATGCCAGTAGCACCTCATGCCAGCGGCACCACATGGCAGTGGCACCACATGGCAGCAGCACCACATGGCAGTGGCACCACATGCCAGCGGCACAGTGCAGCTGCGGCTCCCTAACAGAAACTAAAATAACTAAAGCGCAACTAAAAATTACTAGGCTAGCTAAATAAAGCGGTGCCAATAAATTCCCAGGGGCCTTACACTACTAGGACTCCTTACAGGGGCGGACAATTGAAAAAATTCCCAGGGGCTTTATATAAACGGTGAAAACTAAAATAATTAAAATTAAATAAACTAAAAAAACTGAAAAATACTAGGCTAGCTAATAAAAGCAGTAGCAAATAACAAGACAAACCCTAAACCCACCCTAAAACCCTAAGTGCCCTGCAGGATACATAGCTACTACATGCAACAAAAGACTGAAAACACCTTGCTAAAGAGGTCAGGAAATGCTTTTAATAGCTAGCTTAGAAATTTCCCAACAGAAATCATTGCATTTTCGTCGCGAGGCATAAATTCCCGAGGGCCTTACTAAAATAACTGAAATTAAATAAATAAACTAAAGATAACTGAAACATACTAGGCTAGCTAATAAAAGCAGTAGCAAATAACCAGAGCAAAATGTGATTGGTGGTATGAGGTGGCCAGCCATTACATACCATTCTTGCTCTGCAAAGGGAAGCAATTAAATGACACAAGGGTAGTTAAGCCTATGCCATTTCAGTGCCTTTGCAGTGGTAATGATGCAACATGCCAAGATGCGGTGAACACTACCTGAATGGGGTGTTTTATTGCTTTGCACCATAACTCCAGCAGAGGTGATAGCACTAGCACGTGCTCCATATGTGCCATCCCCATTCATATGGGGAAAGATAGTATTATTTAATGCTACAGTTAGCTTGTCAAGATTTATGACATAGAGTTTTACTGCGGTAGCTATGAATATGGTCTGTGAGGGATCAAGTCCCGTTCCCCTCACGTAACGATGAAAATAGTGAATAATAGTGTGAAGATATCTCATGCTGAAATCCTTTTGAGCGGTCAGGCAAAGTGTGTGACGACGCGCGACAATGAGCGACAACACGCGCGGTTTGGTGCATGAGTACCACTACTGCGCGAGTACCGTACCGAACAAATCATTTCCTATATAGCTAAATTTTTATTATGCTTAAGAAGTTGGCCATGATGCTTACCTTCAGCAAGATTGCTTGGCGGCAGTGGCTTGATAATCATCTTCCAGAAAGGTCCAGCAATAGTTCAGCTCCAATATGTACTAGCCAAGAGAGTAGCTGACTATACAATTTGCAGGCTACAATAGCAGATTAATGCTGTACGACTAAGATTAACTGTCAACTAGCATTGTGAGGATAATTCTTGTTTGACCAGGCTGGAAGCGTTTGACTAAAACTTTTCATATTCTATACCATTATACATCCTTAAAGCATGAATCCTGCAGGGCTGGCCAGTGCCCTGCAGGAAACATGGTGACTGCATGAAACAAAAGACTGAGCAAACCTAGCTAAAAAGGTCAGAAAATGCTTTTAAAAGCTTAGAAATTGCTTAACAGAAATCAGTGCATTTACCTCGCGATGGTATAAATTCCCGAGGGCCTTACACTACTAGGACTCCTTACAGGGGCTGACGACTGAAAAATCTCAGGGGCCTTACATAAACAAAAGACCAAAACTAAAATAACTAAAATGAAATAAACTATATAACTAAACTAAAATTAACTAAAAAATACTAGACTAGCTAATAAAAGCGGTAGCAATTAAGTAAATTTGGATTCTATAGGCTAAATGGCCATAAAAGAATAACTATGAGTGTATGTGCCGAATTTACGAAAGTAAATGTAGTGTGCAACAGTGTATGTGTTGTATGTATGCATTATTATATATTATACATCATTATAAACATATATACGCATATATACATATAATATGTGCAATGCGCGTTCAATATATAAATATATATATGAACCTCCTTATCTTCCATAACTACAATGTGCATCCTTAAGCTGCGCGCATGTACGGCATGCACGCAGACGGCGCCCTTGGAAAATGTTATCATCGACAGGCTGACGTGTGGTTCGATTATTGCGATCTGTAAAGTCAATTTTACAAATGGAACAACACAAGACCAGGTGTGTAACAGCCTACCTGGCACCTTAGAAGAGACGACTAAACCGAGATGGAGGTGTTGATAAACACCGGGGTCTGCCCAGGGATTATATACTCACTTGTAGTACGGCATAGGCGCAGATGTGGTAGTGTTGTACCATTAGATGACGGCTTCTGAACCATCTGGAGAGTTGGCGATAGAGATCTGATCATGTACGGTTACCATGTACCGGATTGTACAGCCATAGCCGTAACTATGTACTGCTCTGTACCGGATAGATGTATATGTACCGCTATACGGTATGCGCCTTTATAATAATTAATAGGTTAGAGAGAAATGTCTTTATGGAAATATTATAAGTCACGATGTAGTCTGTTACATTCCTCCCCACCTGAAGCGAGAGTCCCTGCGAGCTCATTGACTCTACAGAGTTGAATTATATCCCTTGGGGGTGTGTGGAGTATTACTTTTTCCGAGCATGCTTAGCCTTTGGCTTAGGTTGAGGCTCTGGCTTTTGCCTCTTTCGTGTTTCTTGGGTAGCCCAGTATTCATCAATGGCAGCGTCAGTTATATTAGTTTCTGGCTCCCAACTGTTATGCTCGGGGCCGTAGCCTTCCCACGACACCAAGTACTCCCGTCGTGTTTTCCCTCGACCATAGGATTTATCTCTGTGATCCAGTAGTCTGTCGACTGCCCAGTAGGGTCCATCGTCCAGAACTGCTACCGGTCCGGCTGGTGTTCGACCTGTCCCTTCAATATAGGGTTTTAACAGGGAAATATGGAAGACATCATGGATTCGGTATTCCGGCGGCAGGCTGAGTTTTACAGCTACAAGGCCGATAAGTTTAGTGATTGGAAATGGCCCAATCCATTGTGGCAAAAATTTTGTGGTTCCTGGAATTTTGAGCCGGATATTTTTCGTGCTCAGAAGGACTTTTTGTCCCACCTTATATCCAGAATCCCTGCGTTTCATATCAGCATATTTTTTGAAATTATCTTGGGCCCGTTGGATAAACATTTTAGCTCTGTCGACAGATTCTTGTATGTCACTGCAAAATCGTGCAGCTGCAGGAACACTAGCATCCTGCATACCCAATAAATTGGGAAGCCGTGGTGTTCGGCAATAATTTAGTTGAAAGGGTGTTGCCTTGATGGACTCCTGGTATGAGTTGTTGATGGCGAACTCAACCATTGAAAGCTTTGTGTCCCAGTCATCTTGTGATGGGTTCACGTAATTGCGGAGGATCTCCTGCAACAGTCGGTTCATCCGTTCTGTCTGCCCATCCGTTTGTGGATGATAAGCCGTAGATAGTCGCCGCTCTGTGCCAGTTAGGCGCATGAGTTCTCCCCAGAATTTGCTTACAAATTGGGGCCCTCTATCGGAAACTACCTCTTCTGGGAAGCCGTGGCTTCGAAAAACATAGTCCACATAGAGCTGGGCTAAGTCCTCAGCAGTCACATCATTCGTGGTGGGAGCGACCCGGCACATTTTTGATAGCCTGTCCACGAAGGTGACAATAGTGTCGTTGCCTGCTTTTGTGCGTGGCAAATGCGTGATAAAATCCATGGAAACACTACCCCAGACGTCTCTGGGTATAGGTAATGGCTGAAGTAAGCCCGCAGGTTTTCGCTGAAGTGGCTTATTGTGCTGGCAGAATCGACACGCCTTCACAAACCGCTCTACTTCCGCAGTTAAGCCAGGCCACCAGAACTCTCTTTTAATGAGTTCTGTGGTTCGATCGACTCCCCTGTGACCGGCGTATGGGCAGTCGTGCAATTCCCGCATTATTCGGGTTTTTAAGTCCGGACATTTTGGCACGACTATGCAGCCATTGCGGCGGTAATATCCGTCCGCATCACGCACGACACCATCCCTCACCAGAGCGCGCGTATCATCGAAATACGCATCTTTCTCATATGATTGAAGGATATGGACTGGTAGTTCCGACGAAACAACATATCTAGCCTGTGTTCTTGCCACCAAAGTATAGGCGTGCATTCGGCTTAGAGGGTCAGCGACATTGATCCTCCCTGGTCTGTATTCCCAGGCATAATTAAATCGTGAGAGGTATTCCATCCAGCGTACTTGACGTCTGGAGAGCCTGGCCAAGCTTCTTTGAGTATCCAAAAATGTATTTGGATTATGATCTGTGATCAGCGTAATGGGAGGTCCTTCAAGGTAACAACGCCATTGTTTAAGCGCCGTAATAACACCCAAGAGCTCTTGCTCTGTAGTTGTATAGTTTCTCTCAGCTTGTGTAAATTTAGCACTGGTATATGCCACTGGTCTTCCTTCTTGTAATAGTACTCCTCCAGTACCATGAAGAGAAGCATCAGCAATAACCTCAAAGGGTTTTGTAACATCCGGAAATCGGAGTGTAGGTGCGTTTGTCAGTGCAAACTTGACACCATCAAATGCGTCCTGTTGTTCCTTACCCCAATGCCAAGGCTCAGTGCTACCAGTGAGCTTCGTTAATGGAGCCACTAGTGTTGAGTATCCTTGGATAAATTTTCGAAAATAATTTGATAAGCCCAGAAATCCTCTTAGGCTTGAGACTTCATTAGGGGTAGGCCAGTCACGCACGACCTTGACCTTAGAGTCATCCACTTTGAGGCCATTTTTACCGACGATCATTCCAAGGAACTTAAGTTCCTGTCGGTTAAATTCGCATTTGCTTAGTTTAGCCTGAAGCTTCTCCTTGCGTAGTGTCTCTAAGACTGTACGCAGATGCTCTTTATGCTCTTGAGGAGTTTTATTGAAGATGATTATATCATCCAGATACACCAGCACGAATTTACCAATATATGGTTTAAAGACCGTGTTCATTACGGTTTGGAATGTGGCCGGTGCATTCGCAAGTCCCATGCTTAGGACCAAAAATTCATAATGCCCGAACGGTGTACGAAAGGCAGTTTTCTGACGGTCGTTTTCACTGATCCGGATTTGATGATAACCCGACTGCAGGTCAATTGATGAGAAAATGGTTGCCCCATGTAAGGCATCAAAAAGATCCTCCGGGTTAGGAATAGGATATCGATTTTTAATGGTGGCTTTATTTAGTTGCCTGTAGTCGATGCACATTCGTAGCCCACCATCCTTCTTTGCAGCAAATAATATCGGTGACCCCCATGGGGATGTTGATGGCTGGATGAGGCCTTTATTCAAAAGGTCCTCCACCTGTCGTTTTACCTCCTCTATCTCCTGTGGAGAGAGGCGATACATTCGTGAAAAGACAGGTTTTGTATCTGGTTCAAGATCAATAGTATGCCCAATTCCACGGTCCCTTGGTAGACCCTGGATTGGCTCAAAAACGTCCTTGTATTCCTCCAGCAAGGCCTTGAGCTCGGAGTCTTTTATGATCTCCGGTTGTTCATTTGGGGCCTGCTGTGGTGTCACAAAGGTACTGCAAAGATAGGGATTATCTGGAAAACATTTTAATGGTGGTGGTGGTGGTAACTCCACTTGTGCTACGTTTGCCATAGGTGTAGCAGACTCTGCAATGATCGGGGTATCTTGTTCTACCTCTCGTACCACTACCAGCATTCCTGGTGTGTTTTTCTTAATTGTTCGTCGTGCTGCACTAGCCGACATTAAATCTGGTGTTGTTTTTGATGCTAACACGGCACAGACAGTGCGCATGGCTTGAACTCCTGCATTCTCCTCCCCACCTGAACCCTTCTTGCCTCGGCGAGAATCCGCTATTAGCTGGATAGGTTTCCGAGACCCGTTGGTTGGGGATTGAAGAAGGCAAGTAAGTCCAGGAACATCTAATAATGCTCCATTGGCTTTTAACCAATCCATGCCCAGGATCAATTGGATTCCTGGGAGGAGGTTTGGCATGACTAAGGCTCGAACTGTACCCAGGTACTTTTGTACTTGGAGAGTCAGTTCAGTTTGGCCTTTGATTGGAACTTTCTTTCCATTGGCTATCTCTACCTCTATTGAAGGTCCATTAGTTAGATTGCCTACTTGTACGACAGAGTTGTCCACTATGGTATGGCTAGCACCAGTATCCACAAGTGCCGTAGCATCAAATGCGCCAATTTTACACTTGAAGATTATAGAGTTATCTGGTTCTGCCACCCGGAGCCGTGGTTGTTCAGGCGGGTCATACCATACCTGAATTGTTCTGTCTATACTAATATATTCTCGACCACCTTCCTTAGTAGGAATAGTGAATAGTTGAGTTCCTTTGGGATACTCGCAAAGTAGAGACATGCCCTGAATAATCTTGTCATAATTGCTTGTTTTAGGCAGGACAAAAACAGCACTGGTATCAAATGGGCTGTTAGCTTTACAGCGCTTATAATGATTGATCCATTGCTTTGCCTGCTCAAATGGTGCATTTACCCATATGTGCTCACCAGTGATATTGTGCTTAAAGAATGATTGTTTTGGTGAGGCATAGACGGAACAATGAGAATTGGAGCCATCATCATTACAAGCCGCGTCTATTGTGAACTCCCGCCCGGTCATAGCCTGGATACGGATGAATTCCGCACGACTGAACATTGCATGTTCCGCTATGGAAACACTGCTCTCTCTTGGTCTCTCAGTTCTCTTGGACGCAGCGCAGTCTCCGTCCAGAACATTACGCTGCGCAGCCTCCTATCGCTTGCGCTGGTTGTGCTTTGTGCACTCTCGCCACTGCGCCGGCTCCTTCTTCTCCGGTAACCCTTCTTCCTTCACACAGTGCCAGCAGTAACCCTTGTCGAAGCAGATTTTTTGTAGGTAGTTTTCCGGTGCTTCCCGGTTGCCCTCCGGCCGTGATGGCTTAGGCCGCTTGGCCGACCGCTCCGCCATGAGCGACTGCAGGATCTGGTTTTTGCGTGAGGATTGAAGGGATTTGTAAGTGGGCTTCTTGCCATATTGCTTAGGTCTTGATGAGCCCTTACCGTGAGAATTGTTATGTGGGCGCTTCTTAGCATATGCCACATGTGCTTCACCCTCAGACCCCGTGCTTTCATCAGGGTTGCTAGGTTCATCCGAGTCATATGACAAGCCCTTTGCTAAGCCTGCCTGCTCTGTTGTTGGAGCCGTTGCAGCTGCTACTGCGGCTGTGACCCGCACGGACTTAGCCACTTTCATGCGGTGTTCAGCAGCATATGCTGCTTTAATAGCAGATTCCAGCGTCTTATGACGCCGGTTATCTTCATCTACCGCAGCAGCTTTAGCTAGGCTTGGTTGCATATGGGTAAAGAACCATGAGATTTTATCTGTTTCTGCCATATCCGGGGCATCTAGCAGAATTAATAGAAATTTTTGTACATATTCAGAGACGGTCATACCCGGGGTTTGTACCGCCTCCCCACGCTGAAGCCGTTCACGTGCTTCTAATAGTTCGTGCATATACGTGGGATCCCCGAAGGCTTTCTTAAATTCTTGTGCTAAGGTTGCCCCATCTAAGGTTACGCCCTTAAGCATATGATACCGCTGCAGGCTATCAAACCACTTGTTAGCGGGTCCTTGTAGGAAGAATTTAAAGTTGCTAACATGATTCATGCCTGTGAGTTTCATGTACTCTACGACAGCATTGTACCACACCAGCTTGTCTGATATGGTCTTAGAATCATGCTTAGGATCACCCGTCAAGTATGGCGGCCGTGGCAATAGCCTAGCGAATGGTACGGGTGTATTATAATCCGCGGTGTCGCTCACCTGCTGGATGTTGTTTAGTTGCCCCGCCAGCTGGTTGAGGTTCTGCCCATGGCTGTGCAGGACCTGGTTCTGTGAATGCATCATATTTCCGATGTGATTCACATTTGTGTTCAGCCGCTCCAGCAGATGTCCCTGGGAGTTTACGCGTCCTCGGACATCATTTAGCTGCTGAGCTACGGCGGTTACATCCCGTCCGTCGCCCGCTGATGTGCCATATGTGGGCTGCTGAGTCGGCTGGTGTGCCAACGGGGAGAATGGCCCCACTCCTTGATATTCCGGGGCTCCAAATGGAAAGCTCGGCGGCATCATTCCATTGTGTGAAATGGGCTGCATGCCCATATTGAACGTTGTTGCTGGCTGCTGCGGCTGCATCCTCGGATCACGTGCACCAGTTACTGCTGCACCCTGGGGAGGCACAGCCGGACCCGCGCCTGGCTCTCTAGCCTGCAATGCCGCAGTCATGTGGTTATCGTTAGTTGCTGGTGTTGCAACAATGTTTGCAGCCGTTAGTCTCTCTGGAATTATATCTAATTGCGCTCGCATTATAGGTGTTTGTGGTGATAGGATCCGCCCTGGCCACGATGGCATCAGGTTACGGAAGCGACTAGCTAGGCCGACCAATCCGTGCCTCACTTCGCTTTGATTAATATTTCCGCCATCTGCTGGGACATTAGGCACAATATTAGCCTCGCCCGCATTTATTATTTGTGGCGTTCATAATTGGTCATGTTGTGATCGGAACCCGACCGTAGGCATAAGATTCTCAGCGCCCATAGGCTGTTGAAACGATAACGGACTGTTTTGTTGTTCGCCCAGGTTATCGGTTCGATTCGCGCCACCCGTAGGTTGGTCGCGGTCGCGATCGCGAAGTGTAATGTCGCCCGTAGGCTCGTATCGTTCCGTGCCCGTAGGCTGCGGAATCAATACCGGATTATTTTCGTTATTATTATTTGTTAAAATATTATCTAGAGCGCCACCCGTAGGTTGGTCGCCCGTAGGCTGACTTTGCAATGGCAACCCTGCAACTGGATCCCCAACCCGCTCAGGAAATCGCGAAGCAAATAAGTTGCCGATTCTTTGAAGGAATGATAAGGCTGCGGGCGGCGATAGAGAGGAAAAGCGTTGAAGAATTCGTACCTCAAGCTGCTCGCCATCACCATTAGGCGCCGGGTCGGCAGCGGAAGCACCAGGAGGGTTGTTAGCTTCCAATAGTAAAACATTTTGTTGCTCAGAAGCTGAATCGGGAATGCCTGACAATGCGCCGCCTTCTCCAGACATCTAGTCTCCACCGAAATTCCTAGAGGAAGTTCGAAAATCAATTCGCACCAATGTAACAGCCTACCTGGCACCTTAGAAGAGACGACTAAACCGAGATGGAGGTGTTGATAAACACCGGGGTCTGCCCAGGGATTATATACTCGCTTGTAGTACGGCATAGGCGCAGATGTGGTAGTGTTGTACCATTAGATGACGGCTTCTGAACCATCTGGAGAGTTGGCGATAGAGATCTGATCATGTACGGTTACCATGTACCGGATTGTACAGCCATAGCCGTAACTATGTACTGCTCTGTACCGGATAGATGTATATGTACCGCTATACGGTATGCGCCTTTATAATAATTAATAGGTTAGAGAGAAATGTCTTTATGGAAATATTATAAGTCACGATGTAGTCTGTTACAAGGTGAGTGGCTGCGTTCACGCAAATTGAAAGCTGATGAAATGTTTTACGTACATATCATATGTGCTGCAAGCAGGCCTGTATGTGTCTTGTGCATGATGCTTATAATACGTAGTGATATGTACGTTGTTTTGCCGTTAAGAATTAAAACTGGGGAAGTACACATCGATCGACGTTACTTATTTAAATGGTACTGAAATATGCATAAATATATCGCTCGAATGATGCTCTGCTGCTGCAGATCTTGCCCGTACTCTTTCTAGCAAGTAATATAAATTCTCAAATTGGAGCGGACTTCATTTCCCAATGGGGACCCATTATCTCGTCAGAATGGACAGCCTACAGGCCTTCGGGAGGGCAATTTTCGCGGCAGCAGCAATCGGCCCCATCATCACCAACACCATCAGTTTTAGATGGTGGGTTCATTCATTCATGCATTGCAGTAGTTAGTTAGGTGCGTTGATTGGTTCACACTAACCCGGTGGTATGCTTGCATATATATCGAATTGAGATAGAAATATTAAATACTCACGCCTTGTCTAGTCTGTTAGGAAGCATCCCACGCAGCAGCAGTTTAGACATGCGTGAACCTCAAGCCAACGGAAGGAAGAGTAGCTTCGTTCAGAGAGAGACAATATATAATATACCTATCCGATTCAGATGGTCCCTTATATATCTTGGACCATCTGCTGCCTCGGGCAAGCTAGGCGACACCATCGATCACAATATATGTTTCATTCACTCATTCATTCATTAAATAAGTGATTTGAGCACTATCTAGCTGGATACGCGCGCGTATTTCATCCACATCTCATTGACATTCAGCTTTGTGTATGTAAATAAATAGTTATATAATATACATACTCACCCACAATGTAACACCCCTATTTAAATACTAATTATAATGTTGACCTACTGTGGTTGCGTGTGACACCTGCGTACTTTCTGTGTGCATGTGCGTGCCTGTGTGCACCTACCTTTATGTGCACCCGCCTTTGTACATATGCCCTGCTCGTATGCGTGCATGCATTGCAGCAGATTCTCTTGCACCCGCGGACAGTAGTAGCAATACCAGCAGCAACAGCAACAGCATTAGAAATGGTAGTATCAGCAGTAGCATCAATAGTGGTACTGATAATTCAATTACGTCATCTTCACCTACTGACGGCAAATCCAGCAGCGCCTTTTCAATAAAGGTCATTGTCGGGGTATCTGTGGGTGTGGGGGCAGCCCTGGCGGCAGTCCTGGCGGTCAGTGTGCATGTGGCCAGGCGCAAACACAGGATCGCACCTGAGCACATCCTGGAACGTTCATCACGGACTTCTTCAGGCCGATCAAATCGGATCGTACCCTTGCCTTTTTAAAAAGACGTGCTTCTACAGCTTATCATAGAAGGGAACCAACAAAGCGGATATTAGGGATATTACTAATCCGGTTTCTTTCTATCCGTGTCCATCTGTGTGCATCCCTCCATCCGTGCGTGCATATATACGTACAAACAATCTTAATTGTACGCACGTACGTACGATCACCAATCCACCGTTATTTGCTCGATCTGGAACGGGAGCTGGATAAAACATTGAGCGGCCAATCATCATTGAGCCGTTGTCATTCGTTAGTTTCTAATGGATGTGTTCGATAATTGCACGTAAACGCACATACTCCACAAACTTTGCAATCTCATATTCAAGACATACATGAACACTGCTGATTTTTCAACACCATGCATGCATCCATGCGTGCA
This sequence comes from Volvox reticuliferus, assembly GCA_019650235.1. Taxonomy (NCBI): domain Eukaryota; kingdom Viridiplantae; phylum Chlorophyta; class Chlorophyceae; order Chlamydomonadales; family Volvocaceae; genus Volvox; species Volvox reticuliferus. Next base: position 996,098 of record BNCP01000018.1, read on the forward strand.
CATTCAGTGCTAAACGTATGTGTACATGAATGTACAGAGACTTGCTATTGTTTATACTATAATGTATGTCGCTATTTATCTATTAGGTTATATATGCGTCCGTGATACCGGTACATGCAAAGAAGACGGCAGCAGGGTGGATATGCCTTTCAACGTACCATATCGGTTTTCAGCAGTCATCGCAGATAGGTATCTAGTAGATAGGTATCTATTAGGGTACGACCTTCGTTGGCTGTTTCGGACGCGTATCTACCTGCTGGCACTTATTTATTATTTGAAGTCGCAATTTATTTATGATTATCAAGGTGTCGTTAATCGAGAAATCGGCGCGTTTACTTATTATATATGCGTTGAGCGAGAGAGCCTTGGTCGTCGTTTTATGCATGTGACCATCTATCTATCCGTTGAGCTGGAGGCAGCAGGGTGCGGGAAGCCGTCACAACCAACCTATCCGGATCCCCGCATATCAGGTATAGAAAATTCACCTCATGCCATTGTGCAGCTTCAATCAATAGCGTCCATCACCAAGCAAGCGATCGATCGAGTGTTGTTCTAAATAATGATGTCACAAGCATTTATCGTTGAAACACGAGCGCGGATGTCGCATATAGCTTCTCGAAGGCTGGCATGCGGGAATGAGATGCACTGAGGACTGCTACATGGAGGTCTTTCAATGCAGTGATTCCGTCGGAACTGATTCGCTGCAAATTGGACAGAGTCCGTGCGTTACAGCACATCACATATTTGACAAGCATGTCTTTCACGCTCATGAACACTAGCTTCAATAGCCAATTGAGAAGCTTTTATTTGCTCGCTGCGTAATAAATTCAATGCCAAATCATGCTTTTAAATATGCATTTAACTACCGCTTTCAATGCTGTAACTCCCAGAAGTGTACGGTGGTTGTGCGGGGACTGGGGCCTGCCGCCCCAGTTCCCCGCACTTCCACCGTCTTGGTGTCCAGGGATCCAAAGTAGATTTACTGCCCCAGTTCCCCGCAGTTCCACCATCTTGGTGTTCTGGGGTCCAAAGTAGATTCTTGTTGAGACAAGTAAAGGCAGAATAGTATATTATTCATTGCATTATAAGGCTTCAAATCCAATGTTGTAAGTAAAGAGGGAGCAGTTGTAATATAGCTCATATTATTAATTTTCCACTAGATATTTTCCCCCTATGTGTGCCTCTGATTTTCCTCTTAGATATTTGTGGTGGTCTGTATGTAGTTAATATTTTTGGTCACCTCAAGCATCCCATTCATCAGCTAGCTAGCAAGGAATTTAAGTGGTGTTACACTGTGGGTGACTCGCCTTGCAAAGATGAGCACCGGGGGTCCTGACCGGACTGAGCCGAGGGGCACTTGGCTTGGGCACAAGGAATGTATATGTTATGTATGATGGCTACCGCTTTTATTAGCTAGTCTAGTAATTTTTAGTTGCTTTTAGTTTTTTTATTTAGTTTATTTCGTTTTTGTTATTATAGTTTTTTGTCGGTTATGTATTGCTACCGCTTTTATTAGCTAGTCTAGTATTTTTTGGTTATTTTTAGTTTGTTTATTTAGTTTATTTATTTTTGGTTATGTTAGTTATGTAAGACCCCTGGGAATTCTTACAGTCGTCCGCCCCTGTAAGGAGACCTAGTAGTGTAAGGCCCCTGGGAATTTTTACAGTCGTCCGCCCCTGTAAGGAGACCTAGTAGTGTAAGGCCCTCGGGAATTTATGCCGTCGCGACAAAAATGCAACCATTTCTGTTGGGCAATTTCTAGGCTATTAAATCCATTTCCTGACCTCTTTAGCTAGGTGTTTTCAGTCTTTTGTAGTAGCTATGTATCCTGCAGGGCACTGGCCAGCCCTGCAAGATTCATGCTTTAAAGGTTTTATTTTTGTTTAGAATATAAAAAGTTCCTAGTCAATGGCCTACTAATGGGTCCTAGAAATATCCTTACAACATTCAGTTGACAGTTAATCTATATCGTACAGCAATGATTGTCCGCTATTAAAACTACCGCTTCATCTATAGCCCGCAATTTGTATAGATATTACGCATTTTGGCTGCCAAACTGATTTGTGGGATCTTGCCAACGTCACCTTTGCCATTCTGCTCGCGAAGGGTAAGCATTTCTCGCTCAGGTAAGTCTCCAAATAATAATAATAATAATAATAATAATAAATAATGTAATTCTAAATGTGATTTCAGAACGCTGCTGCTGCTGCATGTTGCAGCTGCCACATGTTGGCGCTGCCACATGCATGTTGCCGGTGCCGTGCACTGCCATTGCCGCGTGCGGCCACTGCCATGTGCTGCTGCTGCTGCACGGTGCCGCTGCCGCGCGCTGCCCCTGCTGCCGCATAGTGCAGCTGCCATTCACTGCTGCTAGCTGCCGCTTGGTGTCACTGCTGCGCACTGCCGCCTCTGCCGCATGCTGCTGCTGCCGTGCGCTGCCATTGCCACTCACTGCCACTGCCATGCACTGCCACTGTCACATGTTGCCACTGCTGCGTGCTGCTGTTGCTGCATGGTGCCGCTGCCACACACTGCCACTGCATAGTGCAGTTGCCATGCACTGCTGCTGCAGTGTGCTGCCACTGCCACATGGTGCAGCTGCCACTGCAGGGTGCTGCTGCCGTGCAGTGCAGCTGCCACGTGAATGTAGACCCAAGGGTTTGCTAGCCATATGAGTACATTCAACAGCGGCACCGTACCAAGTTTAACTGCATTATCACTCTTGCAATCAAACGTTTTTGTAGATATTTTGCCGCATCCATTTTGCATAAAATGCAAAAAATATAAACTTAAAGAATTCAGTTGCCTTTATTATTAACATGATATTTAGGCAGCTCATACTCATAAGATTGATGATTATTTAATTCCGTTTTCAGATTTTTAAGGTTGGTTATTTCTGCATAGATTTCATGATTTTACTATTCATATGTTTACATTAAATATGTACTTAAATATATAAGGCATTTAAAGCAATCCAATAAATGGATGAATAACTTCAAAATAATATTGGCTCATGTAATTTATCACTGATTCGGACAAAGTACTAGATTCCCATTACCTGCCAAGCTCTTTCGTATAATATCCACTGATTTTGAAAGTTTATTTTGGAGCCTATGAATTCGTATTGTTATACCTCTATTTTTCATTCATTTTTAATTATGGATGGAATAATTAACGAAAAGCTGTCTGATTCAGAAAAACTGTAGTAGTTGTAGACGTACGGCAATACACTAACACAATATAAGGTGCCAGAAGCACCCTGTCAACATCTCGAGAGGCCTTTGCGGCAATCAACTACTACAAAAACAGTAAAGTAATATAAAGTTACTTAGTGGAAATTATGTCAGTTTGGATTCTATAGGCTAAATGGACATAAACTTGGGATAAAGTTAATCATGAAGAGAGTACAATATGCTGCTAATTTCATTTGATTAGCTAGAAGACGATAACGTTTTTTTCATCCATCGATGATTTGCTGGATTTTGCAAGGGGTGCAACTGCCATATGCTGCCACTGATGCACCAACCAAAATATTAGCTATCTACATACACACCACCACAAACAACTAAGCGAAAAATCAGAGGAATACCTAGGGTGAAACATCTACGGCAAGTAGAAGTGTAGGGAACTGGGGCAGTGAATCTACTTTGGACCCCAGTACACCAAGACGGTGGAAGTGCGGGGAACTGGGGCGGCAGGCGCCAGTCCCCGCACAACCACCGTACACTTCGGGGTCTTAACAGCATTGAAAGCGGTAGTCAAATGCATATTTAAAAGCATTATCTTTTATGTAAGGCCCCTGGGAATTTGTTTAGTCATCTGCCCCTGTAAGGAGTCCTAGTAGTGTAAGGCCCCTGGGAATTTATACAGTCGACCGCCCCTGTAAGGAGACCTAGTAGTGTAAGGCCCTCGGGAATTTATGCCGTCGTGACGAAAATGAAATGATTTCTGTTGGGAAATTTTAAAGCTATTGAAAGCATTTCCTGACCTCTTTCGCTAGGTGTTTTCAGTCTTTTGTTGCATGTAGTAGCTATGTATCCTGCAGGGCACTGGCCAGCCCTGCAAGATTCATGCTCTAAAGGTTTTATTTTTGTTTAGGATATAAAATGTTTCTAGTCAATGGCCTGCTAATGGGTCTAGAAAGAAATATCCTTACAACATTCAGTTGACAGTTAATCTGTATCGCACAGCAATTATTGTCCGCTATTATAGCTACCGCTTCATCTATAGCCCGCAATTTGTATAGATATTACGCATTTTGGCTGCCAAACTTGGAGCTTCAGCAATTTGTTAGATCTTGCCAACATCACCTTTGCCATTCTGCTCGCGAAGGGTAAGCATTACTCGCTCAGGTAAGTCTCCAAATAATAATAATAATATAATTCTAAATGTGATTTCAGAACGCTGCTGCTGCCGTGTGTTGCAGCTGCCACATGTTGGCGCTGCCACATGTTGCCGGTACCGTGCACTGCCATTGCCGCGTGCTACCACTGCCATGTGCTGCTGCTGCTGCACGGTGCTGCTGCCGCGTGCTGCCGCTGCTGCCGCATAGTGCAGCTGCCATGCACTGCTGCTGCCATGCAGTGCAGCTGCCATGCACTGCTGCTAGGTGCCGCTTGGTGCCACTGCTGCGCACTGCCTCTGCCGCATGCTGCTGCTGCCGTGCACTGCCATTGCCACTCACTGCCTCTGCCATGTGCTGCCATTGTCACATGTTGCCACTGCTGTGTGCTGCTGCTGCGTGCTGCTGCTGCGTGCTGCTGCTGCAGTGTGCTGCCATTGCCACATGGTGCAGTTGCCACTGCATGGTGCTGCTGCAGTGCAGTGCAGCTGCCACGTGATATCCTAAATTTAATTTAGACCCAAGGGTTTGCTAGCCATATGAGTACATTCAACACCGGCACCAAGTTTAACTGCATTATCACTCTTGCAATCAACATTTTTTGTAGATATTTTGCCCTATCCATTTTGCATAAAATGCAAAAAATATTAAGTTTAAGAATTTTAGTTGCCATGATTATTTACACGATGTTTAGGCAGCTCATATTCATAAGATTGATCATTATTTAATTCCGATTTCAGATCTTTAAGGTTGGTTATTTCTGCATAGATTTTAATATTCATATGTGTACATTAAATATGTAGTTATGTATACTAGGCATTTAAAGCAATCCAATAAATGGATGAATAACTTCAAAATAATATTGGCTCATGTAATTTATCGCTGATTCGGACAAAGTACAACATTCCCATTACCAAAAAATATTAAGTTTAAGAATTTTAGTTGCCATGATTATTTACACGATGTTTAGGCAGCTCATACTCATAAGATTGATCATTATTTAATTCCGATTTCAGATCTTTAAGGTTGGTTATTTCTGCATAGATTTCATGATTTTAATATTCATATGTGTACATTAAATATGTATATATTAGGCATTTAAATCAATCCAATAAATGGATGAATAACTTCAAAATAATATTGGCTCATGTAATTTATCGCTGATTCGGACAAAGTACTAGATTCCCATTACCTGCCAAGCTCTTTGGTATAATATCCACTGATTTTGAAAGTTTATTTTGAAGCCATTCATGTTTAATTATGGATGGAATAATCAACGAAAACCTGTCTAATTCAGGAAAACCCTAAAGCAATATAAAGTTACTTAGTGGATTTTAAGTCAGTTTGGATTATTTAATATATTTTATATATAATTAGCCTATATATTATTTATAGGCTAAATGGCCTTTAAAAAAATAAAGAAACTTGGGATAAAGTTAATCATGAAGAGAGTACAATATGCTGCTAATTTCATTTGATTAGCTAGAAGACGATAACGATTTTTTCATCCATCGATGATTTGCTGGATTTTGCAAGGGGTGCAGCTGCCATGTGCTGCCGCTGATGCATGGTGCAGCTGTTGTATCTCTGTCATATCCGCCTAAAGCAAAGGCTCGATCTAAGGATGCCAGTCAACTGGCCAACCTGGATATTAGCCATGAGATACCCCAGGATACTACAGCAGCTCCCACTGCAGGGTGCTGCTGCCAGGCAGCGCAGCTCCCACTTATTTCTTTAATAAGTCGCATTTCAAAACTCATGGATGGCGCATCGAAGCTAAATAAATGTACACATATGGACAGTGCGAGCCATGAATGCCAAATAAAGGAGGGATATGATGAAGGTGGAGGGCGGCCTGGATGCCCCCCCTGGACTACAACGTGGGAAAATGTTGAACCAAAATATTAGCTACATACACACCACCACAAACAACTAAGAGAAAAATCAAAGGAATACCTAGGGTGAATCATCTATGGCAAGTGGAAGTGTGTGGAACTGGGGCAGTGAATCTACTTTGGACCCCAGTACACCAAGACAGTGGAAGTGCGGGGAACTGGGGCGGCAGGCCCCAGTCCCCGCACAACCACCGTACACTTCTGGGAGTTACAGCATTGAAAGCGGTAGTCAAATGCATATTTAAAAGCATGATATATACTATTGTCATCCTATCAGTATAGTTTATGTTATCCTTATAATTAGAAAGGGTGTATCCTGGTAATCTGGCACCACATGCCAGCAGCACTGCACAGCAGTGGCAGCTCACACACAGCACTGCATGCCAGCGGCACCACATGCCAGCAGCACCACATGCCAGCCCAGCAGCACTGCATGCCAGCGGTACCACATGCCAGCAGCAACGCATGCAAGTGGCCCCGCATGCCAGCGGCACCACACTGCAGCTGCACCATGCATGCAGCAGCTGCACCGCATGCCTGCTGCACTGCATGCAAATGGAACCACATGGCAGCAGCATTGTGAGGCAGTGGCAGAGTGCAGCAGCTGCACCACGCGGCAGCTGCACCATATGTCAGCTGCACCACGCTGCAGCTGCACCACACCGCAGCTGCACCATGCGGCAGCTGCACCACGCCGCAGCTGCACCATGCGGCAGCTGCACCACGCCGCAGCTGCACCATGCGGCAGCTGCGGCGTGGTGCAGCTGCCGCATGGTGCAGCTGCGGTGTGGTGCAGCTGCAGCGTGGTGCAGCTGCGGCGTGGTGCAGCTGCCGCATGGTGCAGCTGCGGTGTGGTGCAGCTGCACTGCACGGCAGCAGCACCGGCAGCTGCACCGCCTGATTCATTCAAAAATCACATTCCTAAATCGTGCCCATTCCGAAATTATTTGATGACTGAGTCTGGCAATGCAAGTAATGCTTACCAGGATGGCAAAGGTGATGTTGAGAATCCTCTGTGAAGCTCCATAAAATTGCTGAAGATCCAAAGAAGTATGTATCTATAGAAATTGCAGGCTAGAAATAAAGGGGCAGCTATAACAGCAGAAAATCATTGCTGTACGATACAGATTAACAGTCAACTAAACATTGTAAAGATTTTTTTGTTTGATATGTTAGCAATCCTTTTTCTAGAAAATATTATCTAGAGCATAATGATGCTTTTATATATGCATTTGACTACCGCTTTCAATGCTGTTAACACCCAGAAGTGTTCGGTGGTTGTGCGGGGACTGGGGCCTGCTGCCCCAGTTCCCCGCACTCCCACCGTCTCTGTTTACTGGGGTCCAAAGTAGATTCTCGTTTAGACAAGTAAAGGCACAATAGTATGTTATTTGTTGCATTATAAGTTTTATAATTCAATGTTGTAAGTCAAGCGGGGGCAATTGTAATATATTTCTTATTATTAATTTCTGTCTAGGTATTTCCCCTAAGGTATTCCCCTGATTTTTCTCTTAGATATTTGTGGTGGTCTGTATGTAGTTAATAGTTTTGGTCACTATTATAATTCTAATCAACATCTCTTGGTTGCTCTTTGAGTATTTTATTATTATTATTATTATTATTATTATTATTATTATTATAAACATGTTATAGAGCCAGGTGAGCCAGGTGAGCCACTGCCATGTGGTGCCACTGGCATGCAGTGCCGCTGGTGCACAGTGTCGCTGTGTGCAGGGCCGCTGGCATGCAGTGCGCTGGCATGCAGTGCTGCTGGCATGTGGTGTCACTGCCGTGCAGTGCCGCTGCTGCGTGGTGCCTCTACCGTGCCGTGCCACTGCCATGCAGTGCTGCTGGCTTGCAGTGCTGGATTATCAGGATATATACACCTTTTTAAACTAGTTGGATAACATTTGTGATTACAAGAGTAGCTGAATGAAGTGTTATCATTAGGAAAAGTATTACCCTACAATAGGATACCACATGGTACATGGGTGTACCACGGTACACAGTACCATGCAGCAGCTGCACAGCACGGCAGCTATACAGCACAGCAGTGGCACCATGCAGCAGCTGCACCACGTGGCAGCTGCACCATGTGGTAGTGGCACCAGCAGCATGGCATGCCAGCAGCATCAAACGGCAGTGGCACGGCATGCCAACAGCACCACATGCATGCCAGCGGTATCGGGTGCCAGCAGCGGCACCATGCGGTAGCGGCCCTGCATGGCAGCCACACCACATGCCAGCGGCATTGCATGCCAGCAGCACCGCATGGCAGCCGCACCATGTGCCAGGAGCACGGCATGCCATTGGGGCCGCGCGGCAATGGCCCTGCACGGCAGCCGCACCACGTGCCAGTGGCACCTCTTGCCAGCAGCACCACGCGGCAGCCACACCGCAGGCCAGTGGCACTGCATGCCGTGCTGACATTCAGTGCCGCTGGCATGCGGTGCCGTTGCCGCGCCATGTGGCTGCTGCATAGTGCCGCTGGCATGAGGTGCTGCTGGCACGTGGTGCAGCTGCCGTGCAGGGCCACTGCCGCCATGATGTGCAGCTGCTGCACGGTGCAGCTGCCACGCGGCAGTGACCCTGCATGGCAGCCGCACCACATGCCAGCGGCACCGCACGGCAGCGGCACAGCGTGGCAGCAGCACTGTGCGGCACCGGCACCACACTGCAGCTGCACATCGTGGCACTGGCACCGGGCGATTCATCCTAAAATTTCATTCTAAATTCGCTTCTCATTCTAAATTCTAAAACTTATCTTGGCGAGTAATGCTTACCTTTCGCGACCAGGATGGCAAATTAATGATGTTGGCAATCCTCCTAAGTGAAGATCCAACAAATTGCTGAAGCTCCGTTTATTGGAAATCAAAGAAGTGGGTATGAATAAAAGCGGTAGCTGTGATAGCGGACAATCATTGCTGTACACTTCAATCTAACTGCCAACTAACGTTGTAAGGATATTCCTTGATTGACCCATTGGCAGGCCGTTCACTAGATAGAAACATTCAATATTCTAGAGGATAATTAAAGCCTTAGAGCATGTATTCTGCAGAGCTGGACAGTGCCCAGTAGAATAGCTAGTACATGGAACAAAAGACTGAAAACTCCTAGATAAAGAGGTCAGAAAATGCTTTTAATAGCATACAAATTGCCTAACAGAAATCAGTGCATTTACCACGCAACGGCATAAATTCCCGAGGGCCTTACACTACTAGGACTCCTTACAGGGACTCCCGACTTAAAAAATTCCCAGGGGCCTTACAAACTGAATATACGACATGAAAACTAAAACAACTGAAACTAAAAGCAACTAAAAATTACTAGGCTAGCTAATAAAAGCGGTAGCAATAAAAGCTTTAGAGCATGAATCCTGCAGGGCGGGCACTGGCCAACCCTGCAGGATACATAGGTACTACATGAAATAAGAGACTAAAAAAACCTAGGTAAAGAAGTCAGAAAATGCTTTTAATAGCCTAGGAAATTGGCTAACAAAAATCAATCCATTTACCTCGCGACTGCATAAATTCCCGAGGGCCTTACATGACGAGCACTCCTTACAGGGGCGGACGACTGTAAAAATTCCTAGGGGCCTTACACTACTAGGACTCCTTACAGGGGCGGACGACTGAAAAAATTCTCAGGGGCCTTACATAAACAAACGACCAAAACTAAAATAACTAAACGAAATAAACTATATAACTAAACTAAAAATAACTAAAAAATACTAGACTAGCTAATAAAAGCGGTAGCAATAAAGTTGTGTGGGCCCTACGACTGAAATAATTCATACAAACTCATCTATCCCACCAAAGATTGTCTTAGAATCACGGTCTTAGGTGTGGCAAATGGACTATCAACTCTGCCTATAGCCAGGAAATGGCAACATATATAGCAGGTATGATCGGTGCTAGCCTTGAGCAGGTTTATGTCGGTTATCAGAACATAGTACTTGTACCTGCTCCAAATCGCGGGTCAGTTAACGTAGATTTTAGCAATTTGCCATTTAGCGTGGTTTGGTACCTATATTGAACCACTGGGCACTCGCTGGAATATACAGATCGCTCCCATATGATTTTCTTAAACAAAGTATGGCAACATAAATGATAGTGCTGAACCACAAGAGGGTTCAATACTAAATGCGCCCTCAATGTGCAGTAATAGTATCCAAAGCCTGATGTTTACTGTAGTACATATTTTGCACGGCACAAAGTATGTTAGGTAGGAAGTATTTCTTCATAATAAATCATTCCATCATTTTACACATGCATCGTTCCCATCAGTACAGCACCTGTGAGGTGGAGCAGCAACCCAAGTCATCATCAAGCTGATACACGCAGCTGTAACCGTAACACAGGAGGGGGATATATTGCATTTGCTAGATATGTTCAGAGGCAGACATTGTACAGACCCTGTGGTGGGATGACGTAGACGTAATTACTGATACGCTTGACCGTCAGCAGGCCATATGTCGTGCCTTTCCAAGTAATTGAAGTGACTTCCACTTTAAAGTTAATTCCATTTATATTTGCTTTATAGTGGTTGTACCATTTTGCAGTGTCTTCAATGCAGTTAGCCCCTGAAGAATGTAGCACAAGCAGTAGGCGGCGGGAAACCAATATAATGTGATCAATCATGCTTTTATATATGCATTTGACTACCGCTTTCAATGCTGTTAACATCCAGAAGTGTTCGGTGGTTGTGCGGGGACTGGGGCCTGCTGCCCCAGTTCCCCGCACTCCCACCGTCTCCCACCGTTTGGTTTACTGGGGTCCAAAGTAGATTCTCGTTTAGACAAGTAAAGGCAGGATAGTATATTATTTGTTGCATTATAAGGTTTAAAATTCAATGTTGTAAGTCAAGCAGGGGCAATTGTAATATATTTCTTATTATTAATTTCTGTCTAGGTATTTCCCCTAGGTATTTCCCTGATTTTTCTCTTAGGTATTTGTGGTGATCTGTATGTAGTTAATATTTTTGGTCACCTCAAGCATCTCGTTCATCAGCTAGCTAGCAAATGATATATTTTATGAAATAATCCAGCACTGCAAGCCAGCAGCACTGCATGGCAGCGGCACTGTATGCCAGTGGCACGGAACGGTAGAGGCACCACACAGCAGTGGCACTGCACGGCAGTGGCACCACATGCCAGCAGCACTGCATGCCAGCACACTGCATGCCAGCGGCCCTGCACACAGCGACAATGTGCACCAGCGGCACTGCATGCCAGTGGCACCACATGGCAGTGGCTCACCTGGCTCTATAACATGTTTATAATAATAATAATGATAAAATAATAATAACAGTAAAATACTCAAAGAGCAACCAAGAGATGTTGATTAGAATTATAATAGTTGTGATTACAAGAGTACCTGAATGAAGTGTTATCATTAGAAATAGTATTACCCTACAATAGGATACCACATGGTACATGGGTGTACCACGGTACACAGTACCATGCTGCAGCTGCACAGCACGGCAGCTGTACAGCACGGCAGCGGCACCATGCAGCAGCTGCACCACGTGGCAGCTGCACCGTGCGGCAGTGGCACCACACGGCAGCGGTGCCACGTGGCAGCTGCACCTTGTGGCAGTGGCACCAGCAGCATGGCATGCCAGCAGGACCAAACGGCAGTGGCACGGCATGATGGCCTTGATTTCCAATGATGGCCTTGATTTCTCCAGTGGTACAGGGTGCCAGCGGCGGCGCCATACGGTAGCGGCCCTGCATGGCAGCCACACCACATGCCAGCGGCATTGCATGCCAGCTAGCAGCACCGCATGGCAGCTGCACCATGTGCCAGGAGCACGGCATGCTATTGGGGCCGCGCGGCAATGGCCCTGCACGGCAGCCGCACCACATGCCAGTGGCACCTCTTGCCAGCGGCACCACGCGGCAGCCACACTGCATGCCAGTGGCACTGCATGCCGTGCTGACATTCAGTGCCGCTGGCATGCAGTGCCGTTGCCACGCCGTGTGGCTGCTGCATAGTGCCGCTGGCATGAGGTGCCGCTGGCACGTGGTGCAGCTGCCATGCAGGGCCACTACCGCCATGATGTGCAGCTGCTGCACGGTGCAGCTGCCACGCGGCAGTGACCCTGCACGGCAGCTGCACCACGTGCCAGCAGCACCGCACGGCAGCGGCACAGCGTGGCAGCAGGACTGTGCGGCACCGGCATCACACTGCAGCTGCACATCGTGGCACTGGCACCGGGCGATCCATCCTAAAATTTGATTCTAAATTCGCTTTCTAAAACTTATCTTGGCGAGTTATGCTTACCTTTCACGACCAGGATGGCAAATATAAGCGTGATGTTAGCAATCCTCCTAAGTGAAGATGCAACAAATTGCTGAATCTACATTAATTGGCAATCAAACAAGTGGGTATAAATAGTAAAGCGGTAGCTGTGATAGCGGACAATCATTGCTGTACGCTTCAATCTAACTGCCAACTAACGTTGTAAGGATATTCCTTGATTGACCCATTGGCAGGCCGTTCACTAGAAACATTCAATATTATAGAGGATAATTAAAGCCTTAGAGCATGTATCCTGCAGAGCTGGACAGTGCCCAGTAAAATACATAGCTAGTACATGGAACAAAAGACTGAAAGATCCTAATTATAGAGCTCAGAAAATGCTTTTAATAGCCTCGAAATTGCCTAACAGAAATCAGTGCATTTACCCCGCGACGGCATAAATTCCCGAGGGCCTTACACTACTAGGACTCCTTACAGGGACTCCCGACTTTAAGAATTCCCAGGGGCCTTACATACTGAATATACGACATCATGCTTTTAAATATGCATTTCACTACCGCTTTCAAAGCTGCTAACACCCAGAAGTGTACGGTGGTGTTGCGGGGACTGGGGCCTGCCGCCCCAGTTCCCCGCACCTCCACCGTCTTGGTGTACTGGGGTCCCAAGTATTTTCATTGCCCCAGTTCCCCACACTTCCACCGTCTTGGTGTTCTGGGGTCCCAAATAGATTCTTGTTGAGACAAGTAAAGGCAGAATAGTATATTATTTATTACATTATAAGGCTTAAAATCCCTAAGTAAAGACAGGCAGTTGTAATATAGTCCATATTATTAATTAACCACTAGATATTTCCCCCTATGTGCGCCTCTGATTTTCCTCTTAGATATTTGTGGTGGTCTCAATGTAGTTAATATGTTTTGGTCCCATTCATCAGCTAGCTAGCAAGGAATTTAAGGGGTGTTACACTGTGGGTGACTAAATCCTCTGTGAAGCTCCATAAATTGCTGAAGATGCAAAGAAGTATGTATCTATAGATATTACAGGTTAGAAATAAAGCGGTAGCTATAACAGCTGAAAATCATTGCTGTACAATACAGATGTGGCCGTGGCAGCACACTGCAGCAGCAGCACGCGGCAGCAGCACAGTGCGGCAGCCACAGAACGTGGCAGTGGCCGCACACAGCAGCAGCAGCACTGCATGGCAGCTGCACTGCATGACAGCAGCAGTGCATGGCAACTGCACTATGCAGCAGCAGCGACAGTGTGTGGCAGCGGCACTGTGCAGCAGCAGCAGGACGCAGCAGTGCGTGGCAATATGTGACAGTGGCAGTGCATGGCAGCGGCAGTGAGTGGCAATGGCAGGGCACGGCAGCAGCAGCATGCGGCAGAGGTGGCAGTGCGCAGTAGTGACACCAAGCGGCAGCTAGCAGCAGTGCATGGCAGCTGCACTATGCGGCAGCAGCGGCAGCGCACGGCAGCTGCACTATGTGGCAGCAGTGGCAGTGCACGGCAGCGGCACCGTGCAGCAGCAGCAGCAGCACATGGCAGTGGCAGCACGCGGCAATGGCGGCAGTGCATGGCACCGGCAACATGCATGTGGCAGCGCCAACATGTGGCAGCTGCAACACGCGGCAGCAGCAGCGTTCTGAAATCACATTTAGAATTATATTATTATTATTGTTATCATTATTATTATTATTGTTATTATTTGGAGACTTACCTGAGCGAGTAATGCTTACCCTTTGCGAGCAGAATGGCAAAGGCAACGTTGGCAAGATCCAACAAATCAGTTTGGCAGCCAAAATGCTTAATATCTATACAAATTGCCGGCTATAGATGAAACGGTAGCTATAATAGCGGACAATCATTGCTGTTCGATACAGATTAACTGTAAACTGAATGTTGTAAGGATATTTCTTGCTAGACCCATTAGCAGGCCATTGACTAGGAACTTTTTATATTTTAAACAAAAATAAAACCTTTAGAGCATGAATCTTGCAGGGCTGGCCAGTGCCCTGCAGGATACATAGCTACTACATGCAACAAAAGACTGAAAACACCTAGCTAAAGAGTTCAAAAATGCTTTTAATAGCCTAGAATTTGCCTAACAAAAGTCAGTGCATCTCCCTCGCGATGGCAAAAATTCCCGAGAGCCGTACATGGCTGGCACTCCTTACAGGGACGGCTGAATGTACAACAACTAACTAAATAAACTAAAAACAACGAAAAAATAAACTAAAAGCAACTAAAAATGGCTAGGCTAGCTACTAAAAGCAGTAGCAAATAACAAGACATTACCAGAGCAAAATGTGATTATTGATGGTGTGAGGTGGCCAGCCATTACATACCATTCTTGCTCTATCTGCAAAGGGAAGCAATTAAATGACACAAGGGTAGTTAAGCCTATGCCATTTGATTGCCTTTGCAGTGGTAATGATAAAGCAACATGCCAAGATGCGGTGAACACTACCTGAATGGGGTGTTTTATTGCTGTGCACCATAACTCCAGCAGAGTTGATAGATAGCCTAGCATGTGCTCCATATGTGCCACCCCCATTCAAATGGGGGTAAGGTTATATAATTGTTAAATTGTACCAACTCTCAAGATGCAGAGTTCTACTGCGGTAGCTATGAATGCGGACTGTGTGGGTTCAAATCCCGCTCCCTGCACGGACTAAATTTTCCTTTTGGGCGGTCAGGCAACGCGTGCGACGACACGCGACGATGCGCGACAACGCGCGCGGGAAAACGCGCGCGGTTCAGTGCACGAGTACCACTACTGTGCGAGTACCAAACCGAACGAATCATTTCCTATATAACTAAATCTTTATTATGCTTAAAACGTTGGCCATGATGCTTACCTTGGCGGCGGTGGCTTGGTAATCATCTTCCAGAAAGGTCCAGCAATAGTTCAGCTTCAATATTTACTAGCCAAAAAAGTAGCTGACTATACAATTTGCAGGCTACAATAGCAGATTAATGCTGTACGACTAAGATTAACTGTCAACGAGCATTGTGAGGATAATTCTTGATTGGCCAGGCTGGAAGCGTTTGCCTAAAATTTTTCATATTCTATACCATTATATATCCTTTAAGCATGAATCCTGCAGGGCTGGCCAGTGCCCTGCAGGAAACATGGTGACTGCATGAAACAAAAGACTGAGCAAACCTAGCTAAAGAGCTCAGAAAATGCTTTTAAAAGCCTAGAAATTGCCTAACAGAAATCAGTGCATTTACCTCGCGATGGTATAAATTCCCGAGGGCCTTACACTACTAGGACTCCTTACAGGGGCGGACGACTGTAAAAATTCCCAGGGGCCTTACACTACTAGGACTCCTTACAGGGGCGGACGACTGAAAAAATTCCCAGGGGCCTTACATAAATATACGACCAAAACTAAAATAACTAAAACGAAATAAACTATATAACTAAACTAAAAACAACTAAAAAATACTAGACTAGCTAATAAAAGCGGTAGCAATAAAATTTTTCATATTCTATACCATTATATATCCTTTAAGCATGAATCCTGCAGGGCTGGCCAGTGCCCTGCAGGAAACATGGTGACTGCATGAAACAAAAGACTGAGCAAACCTAGCTAAAGAGCTCAGAAAATGCTTTTAAAAGCCTAGAAATTGCCTAACAGAAATCAGTGCATTTACCTCGCGATGGTATAAATTCCCGAGGGCCTTACACTACTAGGACTCCTTACAGGGGCGGACGACTGTAAAAATTCCCAGGGGCCTTACACTACTAGGACTCCTTACAGGGGCGGACGACTGAAAAAATTCCCAGGGGCCTTACATAAATATACGACCAAAACTAAAATAACTAAAACGAAATAAACTATATAACTAAACTAAAAACAACTAAAAAATACTAGACTAGCTAATAAAAGCGGTAGCAACGAAAACTAAAATAATTATAACTAAAAATAACTAAAAATTACTAGACTAGCTAATAAAAGCGGTAGCAATTACTAACCGTTAAGGGGAGAGGTAGATGTTAACTTGTGACTAATGGCCCCAGAAATTCTAGGTTCAAAATTTCCTTTAGCAGCCTTGCATTATTGTCAGAGGGTCGAGGAGATTGTCGGCACCCCCTGCTGGCCGACGTGTCGTGTACCATGTAACTATGGTGGCTTGTACGTTGCAGAGTATTGATATACTGGAATCTGCTGGACGCTAATGGTAAGCACGTAACCGAAGAAATACATGCTGAGGTCGATTGGGGTGAATAGCACAGTGCATCCATGCATCAGTGCATCCATGCATCAGTGCATCCATGCATCATATGAATTGTATAATATAACAGAGAATCCATGCACGGAAAATATTTGAAAGGGTGTTACACAACTATATGTGTATTCAGTTATCTATACCAATTGTATGTTGGTATACATGTTGTAGTTGTGTAAGATAGATAGTTTGCATGGGAAATACCAAGCATCTCAGGAAATTTTGCCAGCACCTGCCAGCAATGTTCGATCAATGCAAATGCGATAATTCGATAATAATCTAATATCTAGATCAGCTAAATAAAACAGAATTCACAGCCAAGTAATTACGTTTTGCCGGCGACAGCAAAAATTCCCGAGGGCCTTACACTACTAGGACTCGGTAATAGGGGTGATAGTACGACAGACAACACGTTTGCTGAACTGACCCAAGGAGGAAAAGTAGCAATTTAAGCTAAAAGATAGCATCCAGGAGCTAATAAAAGAATATTTCACTTACAAAATATCATGTTTTGGCGGCGACTGCCAAAATTCCCGAGGGCCTTACAGTGCTCCCCAAGTGCTCTCCGCATGGAACTTGGCGTGTTGGTGAGCCGGGCCTGCCACACATATATATATATATAGGGGTGTTACCCTGTAAACAACTCACCCTGCAAAGACAAGCACCGGGGGTCCTGACCGGACCAAGCAACGTATAAGTATCCTTGTAATACGAATTACAGCTACATTAATAAAATACAAATGGTTGTGGTCGTGCTCTA
Source organism: Volvox reticuliferus (assembly GCA_019650235.1). Classification (NCBI taxonomy): domain Eukaryota; kingdom Viridiplantae; phylum Chlorophyta; class Chlorophyceae; order Chlamydomonadales; family Volvocaceae; genus Volvox; species Volvox reticuliferus. The sequence continues at coordinate 1,013,597 of BNCP01000018.1, forward strand.
TGGGTTACATACATGTCAATGCATAAGAAATTGACACGCCACGAAATTATCATGACATATATGTGCACCCCGATGCACCCACCAAGCTTGCGAATGCCATCAACGCTATGGGTCATGAGATGTAATTTTACGTCAAGCTCAGCCGCTGTCCACTCAGCCTCAATCCTCGTGACCGCCTCATATACACGTCGTTCCAGTGCATCAATCTCAGACCTGCGTTGTCAGGGAACTTAAATGTTGTCTTGATGATAACATAGCATATTAACATGGATTAGCTCCAGGTCCTTCACCATAATTATAATCTTTATGCACCAACGAGGCGTCTTGGCCCATATGTCCCCTGCCGCCTGCGTGATGGCTACGAGGGCATCCTTGCACCGGCCCGGCATGTCCTGTAGCTGGCCAAACATTGCTGTGCCATTGGGACCAAACAGTGCGAAGTAGTCACTTGTCTTGGACTTCATGCCTGCATCAAAGATATAGCCCAACCGCCTGGGGAGAATCCTTGTATCCTGGATGGACAAGGTCCGATCCAGATAGCTCTGCATCCGTTTAAGGTCCTCCTTGCCTAAGGGTAGGGTCAGAACGGTCATGCCAATTGGCACGAATGGGAACCCAACCGTTATGTTGCGTCTGTGTTGAAATGCATAATACATTAAATATGTTATTAGTCACTACACTGCATGCATCGGCATGTCAAAAATCCTACTATGTGCGTGGTCTTGTCACATGGCATACATGTGTCCTAAGTAAAGATCATCGATCCTTATGCCCCCCAATGTTCTCCTTACTCAAAATGGTAGGCGGCTTGCCATCCAAAAATCGTGAATTGGCATCACGCTCGTACTGCATCAATACCGCACTATTGCGTGGGTTTGATACAAATAGCGCCCGCTATTATAATAGTCCGATTCGATTCCGTCCGATTAACAGATAGACATGCATGCATTCATCTATAGCCATTGCCATATAGTTAGTTGTGGGTGAGGACACCAAACCTATATTCTATATACATAGAACGTATCACGGCAATCAATATGTTTTATCCTGCATTCCAGGTATTCTATGACAAAGACAATTGATTGCCGTACCCGCAGCTCAGTACAAGTTCTGTTGCTTGGCATTAAGGCTCGTTGTATTTATTATAGCTTTTAGAAGCCCAATTAAAGTTTTTGCTTGGAATTGTTGTCCGTTATGATTTGGCGGACAAAGGATGGAAGTCCACATACGGTAACTAGCGTGTGGAGTTGTGAACCTACACAAAATCGACACACAAGTCAATAGAGTAAGCATATTTGGTTTGTTAGGATGGCTCGCATGCGCCTTATTCGCCACCTTCTCGTTCTTGCTTTGCTTGTTCACTTCGCGCAAGCTTCGGACGAATCCATCCTGCCAGGTAGGCCCTAAATAGCAGGTTTTAATATCATTTTGGTGCTACCTGAAATGCTCGACTTTGGAGATTTATCCGCGCGGCTTACGGCTGCAGCAGACTCCCAGCCGTTATTGCCAGCAGCAGCCGTTCAGCGTCCTTTTCTGGCACTAAGGGACACTGTCCGTGCGGGTAGCAAAGACATACAGAAGTTCTACGAGCAAACGGCAAACGTATCGGCGGTTGCATACCTTCTTTTCGGGGCTGCAGAGCCGCTTTCACAGGCGCCTGGTAAGCAACTAACGGTTAGCGTTTATTTGAAGGTTGCAAGCCCAGCAACGGCCTTCCGTTTTTCCATACCATGTTCCCGGCGACTACTAGCAAACACTCTATCTGTGGGGCGTGCGTGAACGATTGATTGAGAACTACATACATACATAGATCTAGATGCGCGTATGGCCTCGTGCTCGCTGCATCTTCTATTTTACCTAGGAAAGCACACGATGAGGCTCTACCAATCGATATAATTATTGTCTCTATGCATGCAGGATCATCCAACGCCCTCTTGCCGTACTTGACACCTATCATCCTGAAGCTGTACACATCTAGGCCCCAGCGTGCAACCTCGGCGTTATCCCAGCAGTTGTACGAACTTTCGTGGTCTTTGTACGGATCATCTCCGTCCTTACGGGTAATTATGGGCTACCTTTCACTGTCCTTGATAAACGCTTATGTATCATTATTGCAGTGTGTTTGGGGTGTCTCTTCGTGTGCCGCCACACACAGTAATGAATGCAGCAAGCAAGATAGTGGAGCTAGGACTGCAAGCAAGCAAGCACATAAAGAATTGCACTAAAAGCTGTATGTGTTGTCGCCAATACTACAGCTGGGTTTCTATAGCATCAATCTGGATAGATAGCTCAAGCACATCTCTACAATCTATTTACATAACGGTACGTAGATTTTATTGAAACCTGCAAATTGTTGCATATACTTGTATAAGGTATTCAATCGGAAACCCACATTCTTGCCAAGAATGTGAGTTTTTACTCTATCATCGATAGTGTCAAAAAACAGCGGTTCACAGCCACTCTGGGAAGAAGGGGGGTCCTATGTTCCGTAAAATGCGGTGGTTCTTTTCCGTAAAATCAACCAATTTTACAGAAAATGATTCCATAATATGCCCACCAGGCTTATGGAAACCTTTATGGATGGAAAACTGTGGTTTACGGAAAGTTCTATGTATGAAATGTTTATGGATTTGTATGCTTTATAACATCAGTTTTTTAACAGAACCCCTTTCAGCCACTCAAAAGCCTTATACCCGGCCTAGATGCCTAATGCTATGACGTACAATAAAGAGGGAGGAAACAATGGCAGAAGGGAAAGAAGAACAGGCAGGAAGGGCGGGACAGGGAGGGGTGACAGGGAGGGAAAGGAAGGAAAAAAGGCACAAGGAGGGACGGAGGCAGGCACAGGGTGGGAGGGAGGCACTGCAACTGCATATCTATCTTATTCATCAAAGCACTATCCATTCTTTTCTGAAATAGCAAAGCAAGATGGCATAGCACCGGTGTGGTGATATGTCGCAGACCCATTAATAGGTAGATGTTTGTTACAACTTGCATGATCCCCGGGTGCAAGCACATGCCCAATCAACAGTAATCATCCGCACGTTGAGCACGACACTCATGAAGAACTTTATTACCCCAGAGCAATGTATTATACATGTATGCCCAATCATTGCTACCGCTTTTATTAGCTAGCCTAGTCATTTTTAGTTGCTTGTAGTTTTTTATGTCGTTTAGTTTTCGTTATTTTCGTTTTCGTGTCGTACATTCAGCCCCTGTAAGGAGTGCTAGTCATGTAAGGCCCTCGGGAATTTATGCAGTCGCGAGGTAAATGCATTGATTTTTGTTAGCCAATTTCTAGGCTAGTAAAAGCATTTTCTGACCTCTTTACCTAGCTTTTTTTAGTCTCTTGTTTCATGTAGTACCTATGTATCCTGCAGGTCACTGGCCAGCCCTGCAGGATTCATGCTCTAAAGCTTTTATTATGCTCTAGATAATATTTTCTAGTGAACGGATTGCTAACATATCAAATAATAAAAATCTTTACAATGTTTAGTTGACTGTTAATCTGTATCGTACATCAATTATTTTCTGCTGTTATAGCTACCGCTTTATATTTAGCCTGCAATTTCTATAGTTACATACTTCTTTGGATCTTCAGCAATTTTATGGAGCTTCACAGAGGATTTTCAACATCGCCTTTGCCATCCTGGTAAGCATTACTTGCCAGACTCAGTCATCAAATAATTTCGGAATGCGCACGATTTAGGAATATGATTTTCGAATGAATCAGGCTGTGCAGCTGCCGGTGCTGCTGCCGTGCAGTGCAGCTGCCGTGTGGTGCAGCTGCCGCATGGTGCAGCTGCCGCATTGTGCAGCTGCCGCGTGATGCAGCTGCCGCGTGATGCAGCTGCAGCGTGGTGCAGCTGCTGCACTCTGCCACTGCCTCACAGTGCTGCTGTTGCTTGGTGCCGCTGGCATGTGGTGCCACTGCCATGTGGTGGTGCTGCCATGTGGTTCCATTTGCATGCAGTGCCGCAGGCATGCAGTGCAGCTGCTGCATGCATGGTGCAGCTGCCTCATGGTGCTGCTGCTGTGCAGTTCCATTGGCATGCGGTGCAGCTGCAGTGTGTTGCCTCTGGCATGCGGTGGTGCCACTTGCATGCATGCATGTAACACGCACTGGTGCAATAGCGCGTGATGCTGGGGTGTGAAGTCCCCCGTTACAATCCTCCCCGCCTTACAATGAACGTCCTCAGGCGCCCCTGGCACCCAGTAGGGCAGCTTGCTTTGTTTTCCCGGCACAACCGCAGCTTTCCTTTGCTTAATGCGGCGGGTCATACCCCTGACACAGTGCCATCCCGGGCATCCACCTTAAGGCTGACGGGATTCATGCGTATCCTGTTGCGAATTGTTCAACCAGTGTGCGCTAGTCCGGGTTAGACCTGTTCGATCCTAGCAACTCGCACCAATGTAACATTGGTGCAATAGCGTGTGATGCTGGGACGTGAAGTCCCCCGGTACAATGCATGCGTTGCTGCTGGCATGTGGTGCCGCTGGCATGCAGAACTGCTGGCATGTGATGCCACTGGCATGCGGTGCTGTGTGTGAGGTGCCACTGCCGTGCAGTGCTGCTGGTGTGTGGTAACAGATTACCAGGATACACCCTTTCAATTTATAAGTAACATAAACTATACTGATAGGATGACAATAGTATATATCATACATAACATATACATTCCTTGTGCCCAAGCCAAGTGCCCCTCGGCTCAGTCCTGTCAGGACCCCCGGTGCAAGGCCAGTCACCCACAGTGTAACACCGCTTAATTCCTTGCAAGCTAGCTGATGAATGGGATGCTTGAGGTGACCAAAAATATTAACTACGTACAGACCATCAGAAATACCTAAGAGGAAAATCAGAGGCACACATAGGGGGAAATATCTAGTGGGAAATTAATAATATGAGCTATATTACAACTGCTCCCTCTTTACTTACAATATTGGATTTTAAGCCTTATAATGCAATAAATAAGTACTATTCTGCCTTTACTTGTCTCAAGAAGAATCTACTTTGGACCCAAGAACACCGAGATGATGGAAATCTGGGGAACTGGGGCAATGAATATACTTTGGACCCCAGTACACCAAGACGGTGGAAGTGCGGGGAACTGGGACGGCAGGCCCCAGTCCCCGCACAACCACCGTACACTTCTGGGTGTTAACAGCATTGAAAGTGGTAGTCAAATGCATAAACAAAAGCATGATGCTTTTATATATGCATTTGACTACCGCTTTCGATGCTGTTAATATCCAGAAGTGTTCAATGGTTGTGCGGGGACTGGGGCCTGCTGCCCCAGTTCCCCCCACTTCCACCGTCTCTGTTTACTGGGGTCCAAAGTAGATTCTTGTTAGACAAGTAAAGGCAGAATAGTATATTATTTGTTGCATTATAAGGTTTAAAATTCAATGTTGTAAGTCAAGCGGGGGCAATTGTAATATATTTCATATTACTAATTTCTGTCTAGGTACTTCCCCTAAGGTATTCCCCTGGTTTTTCTCTTAGGTATTTGTGGTGGTCTGTATGTAGTTAATATTTTTGGTCACCTCAAGCATCTCGTTCATCAGCTAGCTAGCAAATGATATATTTTATGAATCACGTGTATGATTGTCTTCCTATCAGTATAGCATGTTATCCAAATAGTTTAAAAGGGTGTATCCTGATAATCCAGCATTGCAAGCCAGCAGCACTGCACGGCAGTGACACTGTATGCCAGTAGCACGGCACGGTAGAGGCACCACGCAGCAGCGGCACTGCACGGCAGAGGCACCACATGCCAGCAGCACTGCATGTCAGTGGCACCGCATGGCAGTGGCTCACCTGGCTCACCTGGCTCAACAACATGTTTGTAATAATAATAATGATAATAATAATAATAATATAAAATACTCAAAGAGCAACCAAGAGGTATTGATTAAAATTATAATAGTTGTGATTACAAGAGTAGCTGAATGAAGTGGTATCATTAGGAATAGTATTACCCTACAATAGCATACCACATGGTACATGGGTGTACCACGGTACACAGTACCATGCAGCAGCTGCACAGCACGGCAGCTGTACAGCACGGCAGTGGCACCACACGGCAGTGGTGCCACATGGCAGCGGTGCAGCTGCACCATGTGGCAGCGGCACCAGCAGCATGGCATGCCAGCAGCACCAAACGGCATTGGCACGGCATGCCAACAGCACCAGATGCATGCCAGCGGTACCGGGTGCCAGTGGCACCACACGGTAGCGGCCCTGCACGGCAGCCGCACCACGTGCCAGTGGCACCTCTTGCCAGCGGCACCACACAGCGGCCACACCGCGTGCCAGTGGCACTGCATGCCGTGCTGACATTCAGTGCCGCTGGCATGCGGTGCCGCTGCTGCGTGGTGTGGCTGCTGCATAGTGCCACTGGCATGAGGTGCGCAGCAGCGGCACAGTGTGGCAGCAGCACTGCACGGCACCGGCACCACACTGCAGCTGCACATCGTGGCACTGGCACCGCGTGATCCATCCTAAAATTTCATTTTAAATTCGCTTTGTAAAACTTACCTTGGCAAGTAATGCTTACCTTTCGTGACCAGGATGGCGAATATAAGCGCGATGTTGGCAATCCTCCTAAGTGAAGATCCAACAAATTGCTGAATCTCCATTTATTGGATATCAAAGAAGTGGGTATAAATAAAGAGGGCCTTACACTACTAGGACTCCTTACAGGGACTCCCGACTTTAAGAATTCCCAGGGGCCTTACATACTGAAATATGACACAAAAACTAAAAAAACTAAAACTAAAAGCAATTAAAAATTGCTAGACTAGCTAATAAAAGCGGTAGCAATCAACAGCAATCATTATTAAACATGTATTAACTTGTTTTGCCGTAATTAGATCAATGGCTGGCACAATCGCTTTTACATGAGACAGCCCACTTCTGACTCCTGCTTTATATTAACATTAAATCGTTGTTTACATACATCGTTGTCGGCCCATTATTGTTTTAAATTATTGCAGGCCTGTCAGTACGACCTGTACACCTCCCTTCGCTCCACTTTTTCTTGGGTCCGGGACAACATCGCAGTGCGGCAGCAGGAGGTCCCAGGGCAGCCCCTGGCCTCCGCCATGTGGCCCGACATGACCAAGTTCCCCGCCCAGAAGCTAACTGCCGCGGTAGCAGCCGCGTTGGCCAACCCTTTGAAGCTGGGAGAGACTGCCATGTTGATATCTGGCAGCTGCGGCCTGGCAGTGACGGACTTTGCAGCTCTCGTGCCTGATGTCGCAGTGGTGCTAAAGGACCTTCACGCCGACCTGCTGCTATTTCAAGATGTAGCAAACACGATGCACGATGCGCACTGGGGTGCCGAGCAACTACAGGATGCACTCCAAATCCTTCCCAACCCATCAAACCTTCGCCGTAGATTGGCCAGCCAACGCAGCGTGCAGTTAAAGGATGCTGACACCGCAGCGGATATTGCAGAGTTCAGCAGGGGCCGTGTGGAAGATGGCAGCAGCATCCTGTTGAGTGACGTTTCTGTGAAGGACAAATCGAACACTGCTGGGGATAAACTTTCGACGACTGCCCTTCATCGACGAAGCCTTCAAACCAATACTAGTAGCCGTGTTTATTTCTTGCCACCAAACTTCACACCAGCGGCACCAGCAAATATGCCTGCCCTTCTAGTTCCGCCGGTCTTTACCATCATGCTGTACAATGATAGCACTGGTGTTATTGGCCCCGATCAGTACGACCAGGCACCAGCATTCATTGACCGTTTGGTCTGGCAGTTAAACCTGATGTCGAAGCCAACGAACATCCAATTTTTTGTTAAAGTAAGTCCGTAATCATAAGTATATAAGGACACCAGCCAACCAGGACAGAATGAATGATGTATGTGGCCACATATACACACATGCATGGCTGGAAAACCTGTAGTTACAAAGTGTGAATATGGTGTAGGTATGAATGTATATATGTGTTGTACATGTATGTAGTATCGACATAACATACCTCTGTCTCCTTACTTATGCATGATGACTCATCAGGATGTCCGCAACAATGCTACTACGTATCCAAGCCTCCTGCTCTCCAGCCGCAATGTATGGCTCAATATGCCTTTCTGCACTGGAGTAGGATGCCTAAAGGATGCATCTACCGTTTCCAAGTAAGTTGCGTTGGCAAATAAAACGTTGGAAAAAATTAATGCCCGATAAATATTATTATGTGAGCAAGGATGCCAGTTCCATCCACCGACGACCAACCATGTACACCATTATTTGACCTGCCGTCACCATGCTTCCCGACGCCCTGATTATCTACGAATAGTGGATGAAATTGAAAGGAATAAAGTATTGTGCTATTACTTGCCGCACTTTAATTCGTCAATTCACTTGTTTTTTAATCGAGTACATATAGATACGTTTAGTTTGGATGGCAGTTTCAGCACTACTCAGGGGCCTAAACTTGATTCTTGGTTCATCCATAAGGTTATATGGGCTGGGTATTGTAACAGCCTACCTGGCACCTTAGGAAGAGACGACTAGACCGAGATGGAGGTGTTGATAAACACCGGGGTCTTCCCTGGGATTGTATACTTGCTTGCATTATATACTTGCTTGTTACAGGTATGCAGGCTACAGACTTACAGACACACACACACATACATATATATGTATATATACGTTGCTTATATGCATTGTTGGCTTGAGTGAGATGGGGGCCGCACGGCAGGCCAGAGAACGAAGCCATGTGTCCCTCCCCTGCCTGCGCTGTGGCTTGGCCTGGTCATCAGGTCCCTCGTGCTCGTCTTTGCAGCAGGGCTAGTCGCCCATGCATAGTGCAACACCCTTTCATACAAGATAGATGCCAGACACAGCATGATTGCTACCGCTTTTATTAGCTAGCCTAGTCATTTTTAGTTGCTTGTAGTTTATTTAGTTTATTAGTTGCTTGTTTAGTTTATTAGTTGCTTGTAGTTTATTTTTCGTTGCTTTTAGTTAATGTTCTAGTTAATTGTGGTACATTCAGCTGCCCCTGTAAGGAGTGCTAGTCATGTAAGACCCTCGGGAAGTTTTGCCGTCGCGAGGGAAATGCACTGACTTTTCTTAGGCAAATTCTAGGCTGTTAAAAGCATTTTCTGAGCTCTTTAGCTAGGTTTTTTCAGTCTTTTGTTTCATGTAGTAGCTATGTATCCTGCAGGGCATTGGCCAGCCCTGCAGGATTCATACTCGTAACGTATTTATTGTGATTTGTAATATTAAAAGTCCCTAGTCAACTGCCTGTTAATAGGTCTAGCAAGGAATATCCGGACAACATTACTTGACAGTTGATCTCAATCTTACAGCAATGATCAGCTTTTATGGCCTGCAAAATCGATGGATACTTGCTACTCTGATTGTTAATCATTGGAGGTATCTATTTGTTCATTATTGGAGCTATCTGTTCTTGGTTTCTTAAGGACGAGGATTATCAAGAGCGCCGCCTTGGGCATCTTCGGTGTGACGATTGCTGGAGCTACTTGGCAAGGTAAGCCGTCAAGTAGTTATGAAAAATTTTGCTTGCATTTCTGGGATTCATTTAGGTAGATTTCTGGGGTATACTTAGGTAGTGCTTTGCCATTGCTGCCCGGTGCAGCTGCTGCATGATAGCGACACCACGTAACTATACTGTGTGATAGTGATACCATATAATAGCTATTTCATGGTATCACTATGGCGCAGTGTTAATATCACGCGATGTTGCTATTGTGTGGCAGCCGCACCGGGTAGCATATCGTGGTTCCATGCTTTTCCTATAAGGTATGTTTGCTTTATTGCTTAATATAAATAGGCTTTTTGACTGTGGTAATTTACTTGTGCCGCGTGCCTGTGGTATTGCACTCAGTTCCGCAACGCGCCCGTTTCCCTGATGCGCCTGTTTCCATGATGCCAGTGGGATTTGACATCGAGCGGGCTCTTGAACTGCACCATATCAATATTGTGACGTACCGTAGATAGCAATCTGTCTGGACATTACCACATAAGCAATATAAGTAAATATATATAATGCTTTAAATTATTTTTTAATGCTCTGAAATGTGCATGCATGTTTGCTTCTGCTGCTTCTGCTGCTGCTTTCATGTGCTCAGGTCGCAACAACAAGCACTCACTGAATGCCGTGGACCGGCAACGGTGTGATTCAGAGCAAGATCTTGACATTGGCAGTGAAGATGAACCAGATGATGGACACCTGTCACCTCCAGCCCTTGCAAATAATAATCACCCTACCCAGCAAGTTCCACCACCACCTACATGACCACCTACAACGTCACTGCCTATAGCCACTCCAACACTCTCGTGCTCTGCCACTGTTATGCGCTGCCACTGATGCATGCTGCCATAGCTGCGTGCTGCTGCTGCTGTGCCCTGTTGCTGTTGCATGCTGCCACTGCCGTGTGTTGCCGCTGCTGTGTGTTGCCGCTGCCATGCCCTGCCATTGCCGTGTACTGCCACTGCCGCACGGTGCCACTGCTGCACGCTGCTGCTGCCATGTGGTGCAGTTGCCGTGCACTGCTGCTGCCGCGTGGTGCAGCTGCCGTGCAGTGCTGCTGCTGTGTGGGGCTGCTGCTGTGTGGTGCCGCTGCTGCATGCTGCTGCTGCTGCTGTGCACTGCCATTGCCCCTCACCGCCGCTGCCATGCACTGCCACTGTCACATGTTGCAGCTGCTGCACTGTGGCACTGCCGTGCGCTGCTGCTGCTGCTGCTGCATGGTGCAGTTGCCATGCACTGTTGCTGCCATGCAGTGCTGCTGCTGTGTGGGGGCCGCAGCCAAGTGGTGCGGCTGCCGCATGGTACCACTGCCACGTGCTGCCGCTGTAACGTGCTGCCACTGCCGTGTGGTGCAGCTGCCACTGCAGGGTGATGCTGCCGTGCAGTGCAGCTGCCACGTGATATCCTAGATTTAATTTAGACCCAAGGGTTTGCTAGCCATATGAGTACATTCAACAGCGGCACCAAGTTTAACTGCATTATCACTCTTGCAATCAAAACTTTTTATAGATGTTTTGCCGTATCCATTTTGCATAAAATGCAAAAAATATTGACTTTAAGAATTTCAGTTGCCATGATTATTTACACGATGTTTAGGCAGCTCATACTCATAAGATTGATCATTATTTAATTGATTTCATATTTTGAAGGTTGGTTATTTCTGCATAGATTTCATGATTTTAATATTCATATGTGTACATTTAATATGTACTTATATATATTAGGCATTTAAAGCAATCCAATAAATGGATGAATAACTTCAAAACAATATTGGCTCATGTAATTTATCGCTGATTTGGACAAAGTACTAGATTCCCATTACCTGCCAAGCTCTTTGGTATAATATCCACTGATTTTGAAAGTTTATTTTGGAGCTCATGAATTCGTATTGTTATACCTATATTTTTCATTCATTTTTAATTATGGATGGAATAATTAACGAAAACCTGTCTGATTCAAGAAAACCCTAAAGCAATGTAAAGTTATGTAGTGGATATTAAGTCAGTTTGGATTATTTAATATATTTTATATATAATTAGCCTATATATTATTTATAGGCTAAATGGCCTTTAAAAGATAAAGAAACTTGGGATAAAGTTAATCATGAAAAGAGTACAATATGTTGCTAATTTCATTTGATTAGCTAGAAGACGATAACGATTTTTTCATCCATCGATGATTTGCTGGATTTTGCAAGGGGTGCAGCTGCCATGTGCTGCCGCTGATGCATGGTGCAGCTGTTGTATCTCTGTCATATCCGCCTAAAGCAAAGGCTGCCAGTCAACTGGCCAACCTGGATATTATATACCTGGATATTATATACCTGGATATTAGCCATGAGATACCCCAGGATACTACAGCAGCTCCCACTGCAGGGTGCTGCTGCCACGCAGTGCAGCTCCCACTTATTTCTTTAATAAGTCGCATTTCAAAACTCATGGATGGCGCATCGAAGCTAAATAAATGTACACATATGGACAGTGCGAGCCATGAATGCCAAATAAAGGAGGGATATGATGAAGGGGGAGGGCGGCCTGGATGCCCCCCCTGGACTACAACGTGGGAAAATGTTGAATCAAAATATTAGCTACATACACACCATCACAAACAACTAAGAGAAAAATCAAAGGAATACCTAGGGTGAAACATCTATGGCAAGTGGAAGTGTAGGGAACCGGGGCAGTGAATCTACTTTGGACCCCAGTACACCAAGACGGTGGAAGTGCGGGGAACTGGGGTGGCAGGCCCCAGTCCCCGCACAACCACCGTACACTTCGGGGAGTTACAGCATTGAAAGCGGTAGTCAAATGCATATTTAAAAGCATGATAGGTTTTTATGTCGTTTAGTTTTTGTTATTTCATGTCGTACATTCCGCCCCTGTAAGGAGTGCTAGTCATATAAGCCCCTCGGGAATTTATGAAGTCGCAAGGTAAATGCACTGATTTTTGTTAGGCTATTTCTAGGCTATTTAAAGCATTTTCTGACCACTTTCTGACATCTTTTTTGACCTTTTTTTAGTCTGTTGTTTCATGCAGTACCTATGTATCCTGCAGGGCACTGGCCAGCCCTGCAGGATTCATGCTCTAAAGCTTTTATTATGCTGTAGATAATTGCTACCGCTTTTATTAGCTAGTCTAGTAATTTTTAGTTGCTTTTAGTTTTTTTATTTAGTTTATTTCGTTTTTGTTATCATAGTTTTTTGTCGGTTATGTAATCGTTTATGTAAGGCCCCTGGGAATTTATACAGTCGTCCGCCCCTGTAAGGAGACCTAGTAGTGTAAGGCCCTCGGGAATTTATGCCATCGCGACGAAAATGAAATGATTTCTGTTGGGCAATTTTTAAGCTAATTAAAGCATTTCCTGACCTCTTTAGCTAGGTGTTTTCAGTCTTTTGTTGCATGTAGTAGCTATGTATCCTGCAGGGCACTGGCCAGCCCTGCAAGATTCATGCTCTAAAGGTTTTATTTTTGTTTAGGATATAAAATGTTTCTAGTCAATGGCCTGTTAATGGGTTTAGAAAGAGTATCCTTACAACATTCAGTTGACAGTTAATCTGTATCGCACAGCAATTATTGTCCGCTATTATAGCTACCGCTTCATCTATAGCCTGCAATTTGTATAGATATTAAGCATTTTGGCTGCCAAACTTGGAGCTTCAGCAATTTGTTGGATCTTGCCAACATCACCTTTGCCATTCTGCTCGCGAAGGGTAAGCATTACTCGCTCAGGTAAGTCTCCAAATAATAATAATAATATAATTCTAAATGTGATTTCAGAACGCTGCTGCTGCCGTGTGTTGCAGCTGCCACATGTTGGCGCTGCCACATGTATGTTGCCGGTACCATGCACTGCCATTGCCGCGTGCTGCCACTGCCATGTGCTGCTGCTGCTGCACGGTGCTGCTGCCGCGTGCTGCCTCTGCTGCCGCATAGTGCAGTTGCCATGCACTGCTGCTGCCATGCAGTGCAGCTGCCATGCACTGCTGCTAGGTGCCCCTTGGTGCCACTGCTGCGCACTGCCTCTGCCGCATGCTGCTGCTGCCGTGCACTGCCATTGCCACGGCAGCAGCAGTGCATGGCAACTGCACTATGCAGCAGCAGCGGAAGTGTGTGGCAGCGGCACCGTGCAGCAGCAGCAGCACACAGCAGTGGCAACATGTGACAATGGCAGCGCATGGCAGCGGCAGTGAGTGGCAATGGCAGTGCACTGCCTCTGCCGCATGCTGCTGCTGCCGTGCACTGCCATTGTCACATGTTGCCACTGCTGTGTGCTGCTGCTGCTGCACGGTGCCGCTGCCACACACTTCCGCTGCTGCTGCATAGTGCAGTTGCCATGCACTGCGTGCTGCTGCCATGCAGTGCAGCTGCCATGCACTGCTGCTGCCATGCACTGCTGCTGCCATGCAGTGCAGCTGCCATGCACTGCTGCTGCCATGCAGTGCAGCTGCCATGCAGTGCTGCTGCTGTGTGGGGCCGCTGCCACCTGCTGCGGCTGCCGCACTGTGCTGCTGCTGCGTGCTGCTGCTGCGTGCTGCTGCTGCGTGCTGCTGCTGCAGTGTGCTGCCATTGCCACATGGTACAGTTGCCACTGCATGGTGCTGCTGCAGTGCAGTGCAGCTGCCACGTGATATCCTAAATTTAATTTAGACCCAAGGGTTTGCTAGCCATATGAGTACATTCAACAGCGGCACCAAGTTTAACTGCATTATCACTCTTGCAATCAACATTTTTTGTAGATATTTTGCCGTATCCATTTTGCATAAAATGCAAAAAATATTAAGTTTAAGAATTTCAGTTGCCATGATTATTTACACGATGTTTAGGCAGCTCATACTCATAAGATTGATCATTATTTAATTCCAATTTCAGATCTTTAAGGTTGGTTATTTCTGCATAGATTTCATGATTTTAATATTCAAATGTGTACATTAAATATGTACTTATATATATTAGGCATTTAAAGCAATCCAATAAATGGATGAATTACTTCAAAATAATATTGGCTCATGTAATTTATCGCTGATTCGGACAAAGTACTAGATTCCCATTACCTTCCAAGCTCTTTGGTATAATATCCACTGATTTTGAAAGTTTATTTTGAAGCCATTCATGTTTAATTATGGATGGAATAATTAACGAAAACCTGTCTGATTCAGGAAAACCCTAAAGCAATGTAAAGTTATGTAGTGGATATTAAGTCAGTTTGGATTATTTAATATATTTTATATATAATTAGCCTATATATTATTTATAGGCTAAATGGCCATTAAAAAGATAAAGAAACTTGGGATAAAGTTAATCATGAAGAGAGTACAATATGCTGCTAATTTCATTTGATTAGCTAAAAGACGATAATGACTTTTTCATCCATCGATGATTTGCTGGATTTTGCAAGGGGTGCAGCTGCCATGTGCTGCCGCTGATGCATGGTGCAGCTGTTGTATCTCTGTCATATCCGCCTAAAGCAAAGGCTCGATCTAAGGATGCCAGTCAACTGGCCAACCTGGATATTAGCCATGAGATACCCCAGGATACTACAGCAGCTCCCACTGCAGGGTGCTGCTGCCACGCAGTGCAGCTCCCACTTATTTCTTGAATAAGTCGCATTTCAAAACTCATGGATGGTGCATCGAAGTTAAATAAATGTACACATATGGACAGTGCGAGCCATGAATGCCAAATAAAGGAGGGATATGATGAAGGTGGAGGGCGGCCTGGATGCCCCCCCTGGACTACAACGTGGGAAAATGTTGAATCAAAATATTAGCTACATACACACCACCACAAACAACTAAGAGAAAAATCAAAGGAATACCTAGGGTGAATCATCTATGGCAAGTGGAAGTGTGGGGAACTGGGGCAGTGAATCTACTTTGGACCCCAGTACACCAAGACGGTGGAAGTGCGGGAAACTGGGGCGGCAGGCCCCAGTCCCCGCACAACCACCGTACACTTCTGGGAGTTACAGCATTGAAAGCGGTAGTCAAATGCATATTTAAAAGCATGATATTTTCTAGTGAGCGGATTGCTAACGTATCAAACAATAAAAATCTGTACAATGTTTAGTTGCTTGACTGTTAATCTGTATCGTGGGTTTATGACTTATGTATTGCACTATTTTGGATGCCTGACCTGACGCTACTTCAGAACAATGCATTGTATGTATGTAAGTAATATTTCTCTGGATACACCTTTTCAATATTAAACAATAACATTTTATTCTGATAGGATAGCAATACACATTACACATTATGTATATTACTTCCTAACTGATTCATCAAAACCAGAGGAGACCTATCTTTTTACCTTTCCGGCCACCATACATGTCTAACAGAGAAACCAGGGATATGCTGAAACACATATTAATAACATGAATTAGGTTCTAAGTGCTGCCTCTCTACTTACAACATTCACTTTTAAACCTTATAATGCAACAAAGAATGTACTTTTAACAGCCTACCTGGCACCTTAGGAAGAGACGACTAGACTGAATATTATAAGTACTGATGTGGTCTGTTACAGTACTTTTCTGCTTTTGTTTGTCTCAACGAGAATCTATTTTGAACCCCAGTACATCAAGATGGTGGAAGTGTGGGGGACTAGGGCCGTAAATCTACTTTGGATCCCAGTAAACCAAGACGGTGGAGGTGCGGGGAACTGGGGTGGCAGGCCCCAGTCCCCGCACAACCACCGTACACTTAAGAGAGTCAACAGCAATGAAAGCGGTAGTAAAATGAAGATTTAAAAGCATGATTATTTACTAAGCGAGATATATAGGCCGGGTATTGTATAGTGTGCAACCTATAACCTAGCCCTATTGATTAGTGCATCCATCTGAACCCACGCACCACCCATGCATCGCTTGCCTTATTTGCAGCTTGATCTACGACTGGCCGCGTAGCATCAATGTGATTGTAGCAGCCGACACTGCATCAGGCAACAGCATCCTGGGTTATGCGTATGTCCCAGCGTAAGTTTTCATTTATACTTTCATCTAATTTTCATATCAAGGTGAAAGTGGTAGTCAAGTCGCATTCGACATTCCGTTAGCTGTGCTACATATCATATACTCGTGTGCCAATCTTATACGGCAACAGGGATTACTTCATTTGATGTGTAAGTTGTGCGTTTAGATGGCAAGGCTTGCATTGTATAGGGTAAGATATCATATTATTTGTATATATATATATATATAGAGAGAGAGAGATAGGCAAGTTGGTTGCTGGATGCATGGATGGGTTCATTCGTTCGTTGCTCATCATACTATCTAGCCCAGCCAAGTGAGTGATGAAAGGGCCACAAAGACGGCCACCCAGTACGTACTCTCACTCTATCTGCGGACATCCCTTATCCTCCAATCACTATCCGCGGGTGCAATCACATGTTCAAGGTGTAGTAAGTGTGTGCTTGTCTTCCTATAAGACCTCTTGAGTGAAATGATGAAATCTGTTGTATATGTGTGCATTTTGCGCCTGCCATAATATATGTTTATGCGTATATATGTTTATGCGTATATATGTTTATGCGTGCCGTCCACCCCCGATCATCCACACACTGTACGGCTACTACATAGGGGTAACTGCCCACATACCACTCTAAACATAAATGTATATATACGTCATAGGATAAATATGCATACAAATGTGCACATGCACCTACCAGCATTGTGAAAACCACACAGTGGGTGTGCAACACTGTAACGATTAATGATACAGTTACTTTTCTGAGGTTGTGTTCACAATCACTTACCCTACCTCAAGCATGGATGAATGGCTATGATTTTGATATCTGCTTGCCCATACACGCGCTCAGGTCCGATAGAACACCATCATCAGGCATTGTGTTTCTGACATGGGACAGTGTCTCAACCTCTGGCTACAATTCACCTGCCAACTACAACGACGGCGCCTTGACACTACTTCACGAAATCTTCCACCACCTGGGATTACACCACCCCTTCGGCCCATCCGCACAATACACTTGCAATGATGACGACTATGTCATCGACACACCATCTACCTTTGGTAATAAGTTTCGTGTTGGGACTCGGCTGTCAATAGAGTCAGCAGTAGATGCAGATCTACACAAGCGATCTATGTATGTAGATATTATGCATATATATGTATGTACTTACTCTACATACAATCAGCGTAGCAAGGTAGCAAGACGCCATGGACATTTTATATACGAATGTACTGTAGTGTTTAATGGTACAGTACGGCGGCCCATGTATTTATAAGCGAGTTTGTATTCATGTGCGCATCATCAGCCAACATTCTTGGTGCATGGACGGAAATACGAATACGGGCATTCAAAGCTGCGCATACTGATGACTTGCATCATTACGTGTGTGTATATATTATGTACACATGATTAGGAAATGTGTATGTCCCTGCTGCAGGGCCGGCAACCTACTACAGCTCGATCTACTCAACCGCCATGAGTTACTGCCTGGAAGTCTTCTGGACTAAGTACGGCGGAAGCTGGGATAGGGTGTACGAAACCTTATCTACACGCCTGGAAGTTCCGGAAGCCGACATGAATGCTTGGGCGGATAGCTGCCCGGGAAATCCCGGGTACGACGAACTGGGTAACTACATGACGTACAATACGCCTGTGTGTTTTGCAGCGCTAGGGCACCTCACGCCAGGCCAGGCTCAGCGGGCGCACTATTTCACGTCGGAGTTGAACCCCATTCTGTATACCTGGGCCCAGTACTACGCTGCCACTGCACCCCCGCCACCACTACAGTCTTATTCCCCTCCACCTTCATCGTCTATCGACATCTGCAAGGTAAGCGGGGGGTTGCAACTTCTAATATACGTTGTAGTTACATAGGCTATTTGTGGCGCCACAGGTTGGCGGTTCTTGTCTTGTAAGGTGGCACGTTTCATGATGATACCTTTATGCACGGCGTGTCTTATGATGGACGTGTTCCACTAGCCTTGCATGTGAATACTAATAGCTAGGGTGTGTGGAGCCGGCCTTATTGTATGTACGGGTACGTTAAGCTGGATAACCGTCTGTTGACGACTTACTTGACTTTATTTACTTGTGCAATTTGCAAACATTTAGAAACCGCATATTTCTTGTCATCAGTCTCTTCGCGCTTCTGTCTACTGTCCGGAAATAGGTGTCGGGAACGTTATGTCCATGCAAGCAAAACTGGACATATAATGGCGTACAGAACAGTTATTGCGCTCAAATAACATCCACCTCCAACCGCCTTTGGTAGGTGACCCTGGCCAGTATGAGTACCTGCCTGCTCACGTCGTTCGTGTACATATTATAATATGCTATACATCATATAACATCATTTGATGTCAGCTTTGTTTGCTACCGCTTTTATTAGCTAGCCTAGTAATTGCTACCGCTTTTATTAGCTAGTCTAGTATTTTTTAGTTATTTTTAGTTTAGTTATATAGTTTATTTCGTTTTAGTTGTTTTAGTTTTGGTCGTTTGTTTATGTAAGGCCCCTGAGAATTTTTTCAGTTGTCCGCCCCTGTAAGGAGTCCTAGTAGTGTAAGGCCCCTGGGAATTTATACAGTCGTCCGCCCCTGTAAGGAGTCCTAGTAGTGTAAGGCCCTCGGGAATTTATACCATCGCGAGGTAAATGCACTGATTTCTGTTAGGCAATTTCTAGGCTTTTAAAAGCATTTTATGACCTGTTTAGCTAGGTTTGCTCAGTCTTTTGTTTCATGCAGTCACCATGTTTCCTGCAGGGCACTGGCCAGCCCTGCAGGATTCATGCTTTAAGGATATAATATGGTATGGAATATGAAAAGTTTTAGTCAAACACTTCCAGCCTGGTCAAAGAAGAATTATCCTCACAATGCTAGTTGACAGTTAATCTTAGTCGTACAGCATTAATCTGCTATTGTAGCCTGCAAATTGTATAGTCAGCTACTCTCTTGGCTAGTACATATTGGAGCTGAACTATTGCTGGACCTTTCTGGAAGATGATTATCAAACCACCGCCGCCAAGCAATCTTGCTGAAGGTAAGCATCATGGCGAACTTCTTAAGCATAATACAAATTTAGTTATATAGGAAATGATTTGTTCGGTTCGGTACTCGCGCAGTAGTGGTGCTCGTGCACGGAACCGCGCGCATTTTCCCGCGCGCGTTGTCGCTCATCGTCGCACGTCGTCGCACGCGTTGCCTGACCGCTCAAAAGGATTTCAGCGTGAGATATTCTTCATCATTACATGCAGGGAGCGGGATTGACCCCACGCAGTCCACTGAAGCTGAAATGATTAATAATATTATTATTTATCTACCTCTCCCCATATGAATTGGGGTGAATATGGAGCACGTGCTAGTGCTATCACCTCTGCTGGAGTTATGGTGCAAAGCAATAAAACACCCCATTCAGGTAGTGTTCACTGCATCTTCGCATGTTGCATCATTACCACTGCAAAGGCAATGAAATGGCATAGGCTTAACTACCCTTGTGTCATTTAATTGCTTCCCGCCCTTTGCATAGCAAGAATGGTATGTAATGGCTGGCCACCTCACACCACCAATCACATTTTGCTCTGGTAATGTCTTGTTATCTGCTACTGCTTTTATTAGCTAGCCTAGTATCTTTCAGTTATTTTTTGTTTATTTATTGCTACCGCTTTTATTAGCTAGTCTAGTAATTTTTAGTTGCTTTTAGTTTTTTTAATTAGTTTATTTCGTTTTTGTTATTACAGTTTTTTGTCGGTTATGTAATCGTTTATGTAAGGCCCCTGGGAATTTGTTTAGTCGTCCACCCCTGTAAGGAGTCCTAGTAGTGTAAGGCCCCTGGGAATTTATACAGTCGTCCGCCCCTGTAAGGAGACCTAGTAATGTAAGGCCCTCGGGAATTTATGCCGTCGTGACAAAATGAAATGATTTCTGTTGGGAAATTTTTAAGCTAATTAAAGCAATTCCTGACCTGTTTAGCTAGGTGTTTTCAGTCTTTTGTTGCATGTAGTAGCTATGTATCCTGCAGGGCACTGGCCAGCCCTGCAAGATTCATGCTCTAAAGGTTTTATTTGCTACCGCTTTTATTAGCTAGCCTAGTCATTTTTAGTTGCTTGTAGTTTTTTATGTCGTTTAGTTTTCGTTATTTTCGTTTTCGTGTCGTACATTCAGCCCCTGTAAGGAGTGCTAGTCATGTAAGGCCCCTAGGAATTTTTACAGTTGTCCGCCCCTGTAAGGAGTGCTAGTCATGTAAGGCCCTCGGGAATTTATGCAGTCGCGAGGTAAATGATTGATTTTTGTTAGCCAATTTCTAGGCTAGTAAAAGCATTTTCTGACCTCTTTACCTAGCTTTTTTTAGTCTCTTGTTTCATGTAGTACCTATGTATCCTGCAGGTCACTGGCCAGCCCTGCAGGATTCATGCTCTAAAGCTATTATTATGCTCTAGATAATATTTTCTAGTGAACGGATTGCTAACATATCAAATAATAAAAATCTTTACAATGTTTAGTTGACTGTTAATCTGTATCGTACATCCATTATTTTCTGCTGTTATAGCTACCGCTTTATATTTAGCCTGCAATTTCTATAGTTACATACTTCTTTGGATTATCAGCAATTTTATGGAGCTTCACAGAGGATTCTCAACATCACCTTTGCCATCCTGGTAAGCATTACTTGCCAGACTCAGTCATCAAATAATTTCGGAATGCGCACAATTTAGGAATGTGATTTTTGAATGAATCAGGCGGTGCAGCTGCCGGTGCTGCTGCCGTGCAGTGCAGCTGCCGTGTGGTAGGTGCAGCTGCAGCATGATCCAGCTGCCGCGTGATGCAGCTGCAGCATGGTGCAGCTGCCGTGTGGTGCAGCTGCTGTGCAGTGCCGCTGCCGCATGGTGCAGCTGCCGTGTGGTGCAGCTGCTGCACTCCGTCTGCCACTGCCTCACAGTGCTGCTGTTGCATGGTGCCGCTGGCATGTGGTGCCACTGCCATGTGGTGCTGCTGCCATGTGGTTCCATTTGCATGCAGCGCCGCAGGCATGCGGTGCAGCTGCTGCACGCATGGTGCAGCTGCCTCATGGTGCTGGTGCTGTGCAGTTCCATTGGCATGCGGTGCAGCTGCAGTGTGTTGCCTCTGGCATGCGGTGGTGCCACTTGCATGCATGTAACACTGGTGCAATAGCGCGTGATGCTGGGGTGCGAAGTCCCCCGTTACAATCCTCCCCGCCTTGTATTGAACGTCCTCGGGCGCCCCTGGCACCCAGTAGGGCAGCTTGCGCCTTGCACCTGACGGATGGCGTTCTTTTGTTTTCCTGGCACAACCGCAGCTTTCCTATTCTTAATGCGGCGGGTCATACCCCTGACACAGTGCCATCTCAGGCATCCACCTTAGGGCTGACGGGATTCATGTGTATCCTGTTGTGAATTGTTCAACCAGTGTGCGCTAGTCCGGGTTCGACCTGTTTGATCCTAGCAACTCACACCAATGTAACATTGGTGCAATAGCGTGTGATGCTGGGACGTGAAGTCCCCCGTTACAATGCATGCGTTGCTGCTGGCATGTGGTGCCGCTGGCATGCAGAGCTGCTGGCATGCAGTGCTGCTGGGCTGGCATGCGGCGCTGCTGGCATGTGGTGCCGCTGGCATGTGGTGCTGTGTGTGAGGTGCCACTGCCGTGCAGTGCTGCTGGCATGTGGTACCAGACTACCAGGATACACCCTTTCAATTTATAAGGATAACATAAACTATACTGATAGGATGACAATAGTACATATCATTCATAACATATACATTCCTTGTGCCCAAGCCAAGTGCCCCTCGGCTCAGTCCTGTCAGGACCCCTGGTGCTCGTCTTTGCAAGGCCAGTCACCCACAGTGTAACACCGCTTAATTCCTTGCTAGCTAGCTGATGAATGGGATGCTTGAGGTGACCAAAAATATTAACTATGTACAGACCACCACAAATACCTAAGAGGAAAATCAGAGGCACACATATGGGGAAATATCTAGTGGGAAATTAATAATATGAACTATATTACAACTGCTCCCTCTTAACTTACAAATATTGGATTTGAAGCCTTATAATGCAATAAATAATATACTATTCTGCCTTTACTTGTCTCAAGAAGAATCAACTTTGGACCCAAGAACACCGAGATGATGGAAATGTGGGGAACTGGGGCAATGAATATACTTTGGACCCCAGTACACCAAGACGGTGGAAGTGCGGGGAACTGGGGCGGCAGGCCCCAGTCCCCGTATAACCACCGTACACTTCTGGGTGTTAACAGCATTGAAAGCGGTAGTCAAATGCATATTTAAAAGCATGATTTTGTTTAGGATATAAAATGTTTATACTCAATGGCCTGCTAATGGGTCTAGAAAGAAATATCCTTACAACATTCAGTTGACAGTGAATCTGTATCGCACAGCTATTATTGTCCACTATTATAGCTACCGCTTCATCTATAGCCCGCAATTTGTATAGATATTAAGCATTTTGGCTGCCAAACTTGGAGCTTCAGCAATTTGTTGGATCTTGCCAACATCACTTTTGCCATTCTGCTCGTGAAGGGTAAGCATTACTCGCTCAGGTAAGTCTCCAAATAATAATAATAAGAAGAATATAATTCTAAATGTGATTTCAGAATGCTGCTGCTGCCACGTGTTGCACGGCAGCTGCCACATGTTGGCGCTGCCACATGTTGCCGGTACCGTGCACTGCCATTGCCGCTTGCTGCCACTGCCATGTGCTGCTGCTGCTGCACGGTGCTGCTGCCGCGTGCTGCCGCTGCTGCCGCATAGTGCAGTTGCCATGCACTGCTGCTGCCATGCAGTGCAGCTGCCATGCACTGCTGCTAGCTGCCGCTTGGTGCCACTGCTGCGCACTGCCTCTGCCGCATGCTGCTGCTGCCGTGCACTGTCATTGCCACCCACTGCCGCTGCCATGCGCTGCCATTGTCACATGTTGCCACTACTGTGTGCTGCTGCTGCTGCATGGTGCCGCTGCCACACACTGCCGCTGCTGCTGCATAGTGCAGTTGCCATGCACTGCTACTGCCATGCAGTGCTGCTGCCGTGTGGGGCCGCTGCCACCTGCTGCGGCTGCCGCACTGTGTTGCTGCCGCGTGCTGCTGCTGCAGTGTGCTGCCATTGCCACATGGTGCAGTTGCCACTGCAGGGTGCTGCTGCCGTGCAGTGCAGCTGCCACGTGATATCCTAAATTTAATTTAGACCCAAGGGTTTGCTAGCCATATGAGTACATTCAACAGCGGCACCAAGTTTAACTGCATTATCACTCTTGCAATCAACATTTTCTGTAGATATTTTGCCGCATCCATTTTGCATAAAATGCAAAAATATTAACTTTAAGAATATCAGTTGCATGATTATTTACATGATATTTAGGCAGCTCATACTCATAAGATTGATCATTATTTAATTCTGATTCCAGATCTTTAAGGTTGGTTATTTCTGCATAGATTTTAATATTCATATGTGTACATTAAATATGTAGTTATGTATACTAGGCATTTAAAGCAATCCAATAAATGGATGAATAACTTCAAAATAATATTGAATCATGTAATTTATCGCTGATTCGGACAAAGTACTAGATTCCCATTACCTGCCAAGCTCTTTGGTATAATATCCACTGATTTTGAAAGTTTATTTTTGAGCCCATGAATTCGTATTGTTATACCTCTAGTTTTCATTCATTTTTAATTATGGATGGAATAATTAACAAAAACCTGTCTGATTCAAGAAAACCCTAAAGTAATATAAAGTTATGTAGTGGATATTAAGTCAGTTTGGATTAATTAATATATCTTATATATATTTAGCCTATATGTTATTTATAGGCTAAATGGCCATTAAAAAAATAAAGAATCTTGGGATAAAGTGTAATCATGAAGAGAGTACAATATGCTGCTAATTTCATTTGATTAGCTAGAAGACGATAACGATTTTTCCATCCATCCATGATTTGCTGGATTTTGCAAGGGGTGCAGCTGCCATGTGCTGCCGCTGATGCATGGTGCAGCTGTTGTATCTCTGTCATATCCGCCTAAAGCAAAGGCTCGATCCAAGGATGCCAGTCAACTGGCCAACCTGGATATTAGCCATGAGATACCCCAGGATACTACATACAGCAGCTCCCACTGCAGGGTGCTGCTGCCACGCATCGTAATAAGTCGCATTTCCAAACTCATGGATGGCGCATCGAAGCTAAATAAATGTGCACATATGGACAGTGCGAGCCATGAATGCCAAATAAAGGAGGGATATGAGGAAGGAAGGTGGAGGGCGGCCTGGATGCCCCCCCTGGACTACAACGTGGGAAAATGTTGAACCAAAATATTAGCTACATACACATCACCACAAACAACTAAGAGAAAAATCAGAGGAATACCTAGGGTGAAACATCTATGGCAAGTGGAAGTGTGGGGAACTGGGGCAGTGAATCTACTTTGGACCCCAGTAAACCAAGACGGTGGAGGTGCGGGGAACTGGGGCGGCAGGCCCCAGTCCCAGCACAACCACCATACACTTCTGGGAGTTACAGGCTTGAAAGCGGTAGTCAAATGCATATTTAAAAGCATGATAATTTTTAGTTGCTTTTAGTTGCAGTTGTTTTAGTTTTCATGTCGTATATTCAGTTTGTAAGGCCCCTGGGAATGTTTTAAGTTGGGAGTCCCTGTAAGGAGTCCTAGTAGTGTAAGGCCCTCAGGAATTTATGCAGTCGCGAGGTAAATGGACTGATTTCTGTTAGGCAATTTCTAGGCTATTAAAAGCATATTCTGACCCCTTTAGCTAGGTTATTTTGGTCTTTTGTTTGGTCTTTTCCTGCCCGCTAAAGGGAAGCACTGCGGCAAACATGTTCCAAGTTAACATGACGGCTTTCCTAATTGCTACCGCTTTTATTAGCTAGTCTAGTAATTTTTAGGTATTTTTAGTTATTTTTTAGTTATTTTTAGTTATTTTTTTAGTTATTTTTAGTTTGTTTATTTAGTTTATTTTTGGTTATTTTAGTTTTTGTCGGTTAGGTAAGGCCCCTGGGAATTCTTACAGTCGTCCGCCCCTGTAAGGAGTCCTAGTAGTGTAAGGCCCCTGAGAATTTCTACAGTCGTCCGCCCCTGTAAGGAGACCTAGTAGTGTAAGGCCCTCGGGAATTTATGCCGTCGCGAGCACAATGCAATCATTTCTGTTGGGCAATTTTTAGGCTACTTGAAGCATTTTTGGACCTCTTTAGCTAGGTGTTTTCAGTCTAGTAGCTATGCATGTATCCTGCAGGGCACTGGCCAGCCCTGCAAGATGCATGCTCTAAAGGATTTACAATATAAAGAATTTATTTATATTTTATATTAAGTTCCTAGTCAATGGCCTGCTAATGGGTCTTGCAAGGAATATCCTTACAGTCGTACAGCAATGATCTGCTTTTGTCGCCTGCAAATTCTTTAGACAAATTCTTCCTTGCTTGTGAATCATTCGAGCTCATATATCATTGGTTCTTTAAGGAATAGGATACCTACACAATCAACAACGCCGCCAAGCAACCTTCTCGATCGCTGAAGGTAAGCATTGCGGCTGACATAGTGCAGGTTCGCAGAAATGCTTCGGCTGAATGCTTATATTCTTTACAGGTTATGCAATGGGGGCAAACATGTTTTCTAGGATGCGCCTACGCCGACAAACCAGCCCAAGTTGGCTGTTGGTGGTCTTGGGCATCGTCGCTCTTGTGGCGCTCTTTGGCGTAACTATTGCTGGCGCGACTCGCCAAGGTAAGCTGGAAAGTAGTTACTATTTTTAGCACGTGATTCCATGATACTTTTGTGTTGTGTGTTGCCATTGCCATGGTGTTGCTGCGGCGCGATAGCCACACCACGCGATACGTAAGCCATAATGATACCAGGTGATAACAAATGGTATTGTCATCACGTGGTATCACTATGGCAAGGTATCGCTATCGTGCGGTGTGGCTATCGCGCCACAGCGGCACCAGTATCACAACCACGCTTTTAGAAATAAATAGGTTTGTAGGATACACAAAAAAATTGCATATTTAAAGGGAATTATTTTTAATGCGGTGCCGCTGGTACATCGCGTGGTATCACTGCTCGCGCGACGTCGCTTCCCGCGCGGTGTGATATCTAGTCGAACGGGTAGCAAAATTGTTGTCACTTATGTACGTTTGCTTATTGTTCGAAGTCGATACCACACGGAAAGCGACATCGCGCGAGTTTACCTCACAGGAATCGACATAGTGCGTTCGCTTCCCGCTCAATGTCGATACCGCACGGATAGCGATATTGCGCGAGCGACCGTACCCCGCGGGAATCGACATCGAGCGGGTTGCGAACGGATCCATCGACATATCGATGGCACAGTATCGCTATCTGTAGTTACTGTTACGTGAATAGGATAAATATATAGAATAAAATAAAAATAATTATTACTAGAAATTATACAAAACCCTCAAAAATGTGTATGCATGATTGTTGCTGCTCTTGTTGCTGCTGCTTTCATATCCTCAGGTCGCAAGCGCTCACTGAATCCACCGGAACAAGCGTGCTTGCGTCGGCAGCGCTGTGATTCGGAGCAAGACCTGGAAATTGGCAGCGAAGATGGGCTAGAGGAGGGACTAGTGTCACATCAAGCTGCTGCTAATAATATTAACCCTCTCCAGCAGCACGCTCCACCACAACCTCCGAATTCACCACCTATCACCCTTCCTACACCTGATGCTTCCACTTTTCAAGCCATGATGACTTCCATGTTAACAAGTCCCATGTTTCTCCAGCAGATAGCCATGGTGAGTTGTGGTTTGTTTACCTTAGGTCAGGCATGGCCCTAGGTTTAGCCTGATAACACATGCCATTGCACTGATGGTCATTTGCCTAGGGTCTGGCCTGCTCATCCTTCATCTATGTTACCCTGCTAGCAGGGTAACATAGATTATAGGTAACATAGATTATAGACTATAGATTATACACTATAGAACATAGATTATTATTATTATTATTATATTTATTATTGACATGGTTTATCATAATGAGCCTTGGTGTTTTTACCTTAGGTCAGGCATGGACCTAGGTTTAGCCTGATGACACATGCCATTGAACTGATGGTCATTTGCCTAGGGTCTGGCCTGCTCATCCTTCATCTATGTTACCCTGCTAGCAGGGTAACATAGATGATAGGTAACATAGATTATAGACAATAGATTATACACTATAGAGCATAGATTATTATTATTATTATTGTTGACATGGTTTATCAAAATGAGCTGTGGTTAGTTTACCTTGGGTCAGGCATTGACCTAGGTTTAGCCTGATGAAACATGTTTTTTAACTGAGAGTCATTTGCCTAGAGTCTGGCCTGCTCATCCTTCATCTATGTTCCCTGCTAGCAGGGTAACATAGATTATGGGTAACATAGATTGTAACATAGATTATAGACTATAGATTAAAGATTATATAACATATAAAGATAATTATTATTATTAGCATGGTTTATTAAAATGAGCTGTGGTTTTTTTACCTTAGGTCAGCATGGACCTAGGTTTCGCCTGTTGAAACATGTCTTTTTACTGATAGTCATTTGCCTAGGGTCTGGCCTGCTCATCCTTCAGCTATGTTTGCTTGCTGGTTTATCAGATGAGCTGTGGTTTGGTTAGCTTACATGAGGCATTGACCTAGGTTTAGCCTGTTGACACATGTCATTTAACTGATAGTCATTTGCCTAGGGTGTGGCCTGCTTATCCTTTACCTATGTTCCCTGCTAGCAGGGAAACATAGATTATGAGTAACATAGCTTATAACATAGATTATATAACATAGATTATTATTATATAACAAAGATCATAGACTATATAACATAGATTATTATTATTATTATTATTAACATGGTTAATGAAAATGAGCTGTGGTTTGTTTACCTTGGGTCAGGCATTGACCTAGGTTTAGCCTGATGAAACATGTCATTAAACTGATAGTCATTTGCCTAGGGTGTGGCCTGCTTATCCTTCACCTATGTTCCCTGCTAGCAGGGTAACATAGATTATGAGTAACATAGATTATAACATAGATTATTATTATATAACAAAGATCATAGACTATGTAACATAGATTATTATTATATAACAAAGATTAAGGAGTAAATAACATTGATTATTATTATTAACATGGTTTATGAAAATGAGCTGTGGTTTGTTTACCTTGGGTCAGGCATTGACCTAGGTTTAGCCTGATAAAACAAGTCATTTAACTTATAGCCATTTGCCTAGGGTCTGGCCTGCTCATCCTTCAGCTATGTTTGATTGCTGGTTTATCAGATGAGCTGTGGTTTGTTTAGCTTACATGAGTCATGCACCTAGGTTTAGCCTGTTGAAACATGTCATTTAACTGATAGTCATTTGCCTAGGGAGTGGCCTGCTCATCCTTCATCTATATTACCCTCCTGGTTTATCAAAATGAGCTGTGGTTAGTTTACCTTGGGTCAGGCATTGACCTAGGTTTAGCATGATGAAATATGTCTTTTAACTGATAGTCATTTGCCTAGGGTCTGGCCTGCTTATCCTTCACCTATGTTCCCTGCTAGCAGGGTAACATAGATTATGAGTAACATACATTATAACATAGATTATATAACATAGATTATTATTACATAACAAAGATAATAGACTATATAACATAGATTATTATTATATAACAAAGATTAAAGACTATATAACATTGATTGTTATTATTAACATGGTTTATGAAAATGAGCTGTGGTTCGTTTACCTGATGCACGAGCATGTGACAGTTCAGCTCCTTTGAATTGGCTCCCGCCGAAAGCTTCATTGGAGCGAGCTATACCCCGCTCCTTACGTCTGGATCTCTGGAAGCTAATTTCCTCGGCTGGTTTGGGCATTCTCTTTCAACGCCTAAAGGGCTGATGAGAGCCGCCTTTGTTGCAGATGGGGCCCGGCAGGCGAAGGGTGGTGGGGGCGTGCAATGGACGCTGGCTGATGAGGCGGTCAGCGCCAAGTGCGCTGCTGCTGCTTACGATTATTGCTGATCTCGATGCTCTGTGATCAGATTTTGATGCTGCGGATGACACCGCTGCTGCCGCAATAGAAGAAGGCCCGGGGCCGGCCAGCCTTTGATGGAGGGTCGAAACGGTTTTAGGAAGGATGGGGTGCGCACTCAGGTGGAGAGACTGCCGGAGTGAAGACATACCCCTATAATAAACCCTAAGGGTCCCTGAATCGGATGGATGATATTTGTGGCGTTCAAACACATTAACGAGTGGTTCAATTATTATCGCAGAAATCTGCCTTGCTTTTTTTATAAAGTACATGCCTACAGCTACCGAAAAACTTAGTCAGTATCAACATGTAGCCTGCATTCTTATGCTATAACTCACATATCATCGCCAACGAATTTCATCGTTCGCCAGCAGCTGCGGCGCACTTTTCCTGAAGCCCAAAGTCGACCACCGTTGCCAATGTGGGTCCTAGATCCACTTAACATGTTCATAGACGTTATAAAAAGACTATTTTGACACTTATTAAGATTGCTCATAGGATCTCATGATGGCGAGGCGCTTCTCGGCCCCGAAATAAATTGTAAGCCTCTGTATGGTGTCACTTCCATCTTTTTCTTATAGGATAACATAAGATCTATGATGAATTATTACGTCTGGTATATCCCTCATCCATATTCCACAATCATCTCAATCAATCTGTGTAAGGACGTTAGGTCCGATGAGCCGCTCGTTCTCTCGTCAGGCATTGACCTAGGTTTAGCCTGATGAAACATGTTTTTTAACTGAGAGTCATTTGCCTAGAGTCTGCCTGCTCATCCTTCATCTATGTTCCCTGCTAGCAGGGTAACATAGATTATGGGTAACTTAGATTATAACATAGATTATAGACTATAGCTTAAAGACTATATAACATATAATGATAATTAATATTATTAGCATGGTTTATTAAAATGAGCTGTGGTTTTTTTACCTTAGGTCAGCATGGACCTTGGTTTCGCCTGTTGAAACATGTCTTTTTACTGATAGTCATTTGCCTAGGGTCTGGCCTGCTCATCCTTCAGCTATGTTTGCTTGCTGGTTTATCAGATGAGCTGTGGTTTGTTTAGCTTACATGAGGCATGCACCTAGGTTTAGCCTGTTGAAACATGTCATTTAACTGATAGTCATTTGCCTAGGGTGTGGCCTGCTTATCCTTCACCTATGTTCCCTGCTAGCAGGGTAACATAGATTATGAGTAACATAGCTTATAACATAGATTATATAACATAGATTATTATTATATAACAAAGATCATAGACTATATAACATAGATTATTATTCTTATTAACATGGTTTATGAAAATGACCTGTGGTTTGTTTACCTTGGGTCAGGCATTGACCTAGGTTTAGCCTGATGAAACATGTCATTAAACTGATAGTCATTTGCCTAGGGTCTGGCCTGCTCATACTTCATCTATGTTTCCTTGCTGGTTTATCAAAAATAATTCTTTTTGACAAACGTGTGCTGTAAATGGTTTTTGTCAATGTGTGCAGGCTATGCAGCAACTACCCCAAGCACAAACTACATTTGTACCACCAACTCAAATACCTGAAGCTTCAGCTGTTCATCAAGCCAGCCCCTCACCAGCACCACAACCTACACCACCTCCCAATCCTACGGCTGTCAATGCTCCAACAGACGAACAAAGTGAGTGGCAATGGGCCTGTGCTTGCACCGACTGTGACATTAGCACATACATTGAAACAAAAAAACAACTTGAGTTGCACATGGCCAACGTCTTCAAATATGCCATGATGTGTCCACTGTGCTCGTGTGTATACCTTGGGGATAAAGTTCTTGATAAAAAGTGGCTTTTCAATCACACAAAGTGGTATACACTTAACGCTAATGAGACAATAGAATCTCTTCCAGGGGTTAGAGATTGTCCACACAACCGATCTTGGGTTCAGGAGAAAAATGGGGGAACCAGCGTTAAGATATGCAATAAATGCCATATAGCCAAAACTAAGGTCTCAGATACAAATCCCCGATGGAATTGGCTATCCTTTGCCAAAGCCCCAACCCAAATAGTAACATTCCTGCGGCGTTGGCTTCCACGGCAGCCCTTTGAAGTTCTTTCTAGTTTATCATTCCTTGTTCCACACATAAACTTTGGCCGTACTACACGTGCTTTTGACTATGTCAGATCTGAGGGCTTGGTCAGTGCCACTAGTCTAGATGAAGGCTTCCTTGGTCCATATGTAGCAAACATCCGTCAGCTCACACCTGATATGAAAGCACGTGCTACCATAGCACAGGCCAAGCTGCGTGAATGCAGCACCAACTACAGAACCTACCAAACACTTCATGACAGGAATTTAGCAGAGCCTGCCACCTTGCCCATTGTTGAACCAAGCGATATTCCTACTATAGAAAACAAC
Source organism: Volvox reticuliferus (assembly GCA_019650235.1). Classification (NCBI taxonomy): domain Eukaryota; kingdom Viridiplantae; phylum Chlorophyta; class Chlorophyceae; order Chlamydomonadales; family Volvocaceae; genus Volvox; species Volvox reticuliferus. The sequence continues at coordinate 1,045,504 of BNCP01000018.1, forward strand.
CGCATGCGAGCTCCTGTTCCAGCAAATGAAGAAGATGGACTTATTGCAACAGCTATTACTCATAATGTGCATTTATGTGTGCGGTCTAACCCAGAAGCAAATCCACCGGTCATGGGTGATGTAGCTGACACATCAGGCGGCATGCACCACATTCATCTGTACAACAAACCTAGTGAGGGCATGACTGCTGAAGTGGCTACCCATCCATACCTATTCCCTGCGGACACTGGTTCATGGAGCACTTTGCACCAGAACTCAACTAAACGACAGGGTACATTGCAAAAGTACTTTGAGTTCAGGACAAACGAGCAGTGGCTTACAAGTTTTTCTATGAACCCTTCTTACTTGCTTACTATGTATCAGCTTTCTCTCAAGCATAAACTACATACCCACAATGTGAGCTGCACTGTATCTGCTCAAGCACGCCAGAACTTTAACCTTACTTATGAAGACTCACAGCGAATGCGGCGTGCCCTTCCAGCAAATATTAATGGATCTCCAAGATACTTTTTTGAGTACCTAAAAATGTCAAAAGCAGCATGTCAACACTTTGGGCGTTTACCAGATTTCTTTTTCACAATGACGTGCAATGAAATGCACTGGCCAGAGATGCAGGACTTAAGCAAGCAAGTCAACCTTGCTCATTTCACTAATGCTGATGTCCGTGATGCCTATCTGAAAGCGCCTTGTGAGGTCGGAAGATTATTTTGTATCCGATTGGACTGGGTGTGCGAAAACCTGCTAAAAGTACAACCTGGTCATATGAACCCTGTGTTTGGTGAAATGACATGGTACTCTGTCAAAATCGAATTCCAAGGCCGTGGCAGTGCCCATGCCCATTTTGCCCTAATGCTCGCTGATGCCCAAGCAGTGGATCATGTCAATCATGAAATCATTGCGACTACTCCAGATGCAACCCGCTACCCAGAACTTCATGCTAACCCTCAAAGAAAGATGTTTTGGAATCAAGTCGCAGGTCTTATTCCCCAATGTCATATGATTCACCAATGCTCAAACACCACTTGCAAAAGACATGGTACTAGCTGCAGTAAGGGCTTCCCCCGAATGTGCACGCCAACCCCAACCCTTGATCCAGTACTAAATCGGTGGGAGTATATGCGATTGCATACTTCAGATTCGTACATAGTAAATTATCACCCGGGCCTCCTCTTTATACTAGGCTGCCATGTACACCTTCAGCGTGGGACTGATGCAACCTGGCTTAACTACCTTATGAAGTACCAGTGGAAAGTTGATACTCATGGTTCTATAAATATTAAAGCATCTAACCTGCATGCATTTGGGCTGCCAGCTGAAGTTAGTGTGGGTACACTTCAATCAATAGCCGCTTCCTTGCATGCAAAGGTTGTGTCTGTGAATGAGGCTGCCTGGGTTCTACAGGATAATGACCTTGCACGGGTGAGCGATAACCTCAAATTCGTTAACATAAATCTAGATCCACCAAACCTGCGCTCTTTCGTTGTTAATCATGGACGTCATGTTGCTGATGCTTACTTTGACCGACCAATAGATGTGCATCCCGAAATAGACATGGCAACGCTTGTGGACTGGAAGACAAAGTACGAGATCAAGCCTAAAAACAGTAACACACAACACCCATCTTTCATCTGTGCATTGCCAAACGAAAGCTGTTTGTTCCGCCGATCTAGTCCCCTTGCCCCGATCCTGCGTACACTAAGCCCTAAGGATGGTGAAAAATTTTACTATTCTGAAATTATGCAGTCGTATGCGGTAAGAAGTCATGATGAGGCATTTAAAAGGGAGGAAAACCTAACAAAGTCCTGGTGTGAGGCTGCTTACTTACATGGCCTCTTCACAGATGATCAATCACTCAGAGAGCATGTGCGCAAGCCTAAGTACAGCTGGGAGGGCAACATGCGAGACTCTGCACTTGACTTCATTGACTCTGAAAAACCTATTACCACCATGCTTGAGATCCGTAACTCCATCCAAAATGGCAATAATAAACAGCAAGATGATACCTACACAACAATGAAGAACTCATCCACTGATAACCTTTCTAAACATTTCATGGCATGCATCCAGCGACAATATGCCCCCACTGTAGATCAGCAGGTTGCTCAATGCCTAATATCTCAGTGTGAGGTAGATCCTGACCAGCATAATGTCTTAGCTATCCTTGAGCAGAACATGCATAAGCTATGGCGCATACAAGGTGCAGGGGGCCATGGGAAAAGCCACACACTACGCGCCTTCATTGCTAAGGCAACATCCATGGGCAAACGTGTTATTGTTTGTGCCACAACTGCCAAAGCATCTAAACTTCTTGGAGATGGTGCCTGCACTGTCCACATGGCATTTGGCTTTACAGGTCCATCTTGGATCCCTCTAACCAATCCCAACATTCTCATGTACATTGACCTAGCTGATGTTATCGTAATAGATGAGGTCAGCATGGCCAAAGCAGACCTCTTACAAGAAGTACACCAGCGCTGTATTGATGCCAGCCCCAACTCTACCGAGCCTTTTGCAGGAAAGTTTGTTATTTTAGGTGGTGACAAGCACCAGCTGCCTGCAGTTTGTGATAGGCGCTGCAATGAAGCATCATGCATCCATCAGCCATATCGTTGGGCCATGTGGCCTCACTTTCGTGAAATAGTTTTGCAAAAAAATTACAGACAGCATGCAGACAGCATCTCGTGGATTAGCTGCCTAAATAAAATTCGTGTCTCAGTGCCAGGTGATGCTGAGCTTGCTCTTCTTCAGACACGTGTAGCTGGGAATGAGTGGGTTGCACCAAAAAATGCAGTGTTTCTTGCTGGCACAAATGAAGAAGTTGCTAAGTTCAATGAAGAGGCGGCACATGCACATTTCCCAGAGGCTAACTTGGTCACTATTTTGGCTGAAGATGAAGTAGAACGTAGCAACCGCTTCTCAACACAAGATCTTACTTACTTAAAACGAATTATGGAGGACAAGGGAGTTCTGCCTGAAAAGCTTCTGTTAGCTCCTGGGATGGTAGTCATGTGCACGCAAAACCTCAAGTACCCAAACATAGACAATGGAACCCTTGCTGAGGTTGTGGCCATAGAAACTACACACATTCACATTCGTGTTCTTGGCACAAATTGTGAAGTTAACATACCACGTATTATTGACTCTAAGTACCATAACCGCATCCGCCTGAAGCGTAAAATGTACCCTCTCGTTGTTGCTTATGCAAGAACTGTCCATAAGGTGCAAGGTGATACCATTCGTGATCCAGTGGTCATAGATTTCACAAACATGTCACGCCTTGGCCAGGCATATGTTGCACTTTCAAGGATTGTCAGTATCGATCAACTGCATATACTCCCTCGTGGGATAACATTGACCTCAGACATGTTCCAGCCACATGTTCCAGATGATGGTGACAACATAGATGAGCAGCTACTAGCTGATCTACTACAGGACTTTGACGAAATGGGCGCACCTTTGCTTGATGACCATTGCGTTGACTAATAATATCTTTGCCAGGATAAAGTAATGTACACATTAATTATAGTTCCCTCTTACATTACACACATCCACCTTGCTTTTCACTTCTTTTCCATCTGTTTTCAGACTCATGATATCTTTGCCACGACTTTGCTTACCTGGTCTTCAGTAATAAAAAAGGGTTCAAATGATAGTCATGAACACATTGTACTTCCCTTTTCCATTACACACATCCAATTTGCTTTTCAGTTCTTTTCCTTCTAATTTCAGACTAATAATATCTCTGCCAACGCTTTGTTAATCTGGTTTTCAGTAATAAAAAACGTTCAAATTATAGTAATGTACACATTACACTTCCCCTTTCCATTACAAATACACAGCTTGCTTTTCAGTCCATATCCTTCTGTTTTCAGACTAATAATATATCTACCAACGCTTTGCTTACCTGGTCTTCAGTAATAAAAGGGGTTCAAATGATAGTCATGTACACATTATACTTCCCTTTTCCATTACACACATCCAATTTGCTTTTCAGTTCTTTTCCTTCTAATTTCAGACTAATAATATATCTGCCAACGCTTTGTTCACCTGGTCTTCAATAATAAAAAGGTTCAAATGATAGTCATGTACACATTATACTTCCCCTTTCCATTATACACATCCAACTTGCTTTTCAGTTCTTTTCCTTCTAGGTTTTAGATGACACGTTTATGCAGTATATTCACTTGAACTGTGATCACTTCTAGTCATGAACTAAAGCCCTAGTCATGTTCTTAAACTAATAGTTCACTAATAAACTTTCTTGTGTTTACTGACCTTGTGGTTTTTCTACACGCATTATATAGAGGTGTGTCACAGTCGGTGCAAACACAGTGCTTATTGTTACCATGTTCATCCTACTGTTGTGCACCATGACTGCTAGGGACGGAGCATGCTTCCTTGGCGCAGACCTTGGGAATGACGCTTCAGGAATTTTATGATGCTGGGATGGCGGCGCCAATTTCAGGCCCAGGCACGTCTTCTCCATCGTGGACACGTTCCGACCCTCATGGCCCACGTTCAAAGGGGCAGGAAAACTACCTGAATGACCTTGGCATCCTTCCAAGTCAGTGGCCAAACACTTACGCAGAATCTAGCTCGATGATCAAAGACCATAAGATGGTTCAAGAGCTGGTAAGAGGAATTCAGTTTGACTTCAGTTTGCATTAATCACTTTATATCTTCATTATATTCTTACCTTGCTTGTGGCATGTGCTTGTGTGCAGTTCAAGGCCACTCATGACGGCAAGAAGCCTGCTACTGGTCGTCAGAAGGAAGCCCTAATGTCGAGGTCCATTGAGTTCGATGATGACTTGACCAAGGAAGCTGCAACGTCTATCTTAGACAGTGCTCTACAAGCTTCTGATGAACCAATTACGGAAACTCAGGCCAAATGGCTCAGCAAGCAGAATGTAAGCTTTTCCCCATCTTCTTTGCTTTCTCTTATAATTGTTCTCTGTATGTGTAATCTTTCATTGCTGCTGCTACCTTTATCTCATAAAGTTGTTGGTTGGAATGCTATTATTTTATATTTGTATTCTCTTCATCATGTTATTAGTCTACTACTTGTAGTTGTTATTTTTGTATTCATTATTGACTACCTGCACTCAGTATTCATTAATATCTTACATTTGTTGCTGCATTATAAATATAGTACCTACCATCGCATGGCTCAAACCAAAACATGTGCATACTCATATACATTATTCATCCATCTTCTTTGTTATAGATCGCGGACGATGACATGCCGAAAACGAAAGCGGAGGCCATCACCTTCATTGGCAACACCCTAACGCAGATCAGCATGGCTACTGACCAGCAGAAATCTTATCTTATAAAACTTAATCCCAGTATTAATGCAGCAGTTCTCAACCGCATGACGAAGTACCAAGCTGGAATAATGATACAGACCTACTTGAAGAATAAGCGCAGGAGTGGGGCTTCATCATGCAAAAGCCCTTCCCAAGCAAGGAATGAGCCGGATGACGATGAAGATACAGGCGGGGGATCCCACAGAAGGTCTTCACCACATAATAATGGGGGTGGAGCATATGGAGGACGTGCTAGTAATGCGATTACCTCTGCTGGAGTTTTGGTGCAAACCGCCAGAACAACTCGATCAGGTGGTGTTCGTCGCACCTTAGCATGTTTGTTGCTCATTACCACTGCAAAGGCAATCAATTGGCATAGGCTTAACAACCCTTATGTCAATTGAATGCTTCTCTTTGCAGAGCTTGAATGGTATGTGATGGCTGGCCACCTCACAGCACCAATCACGTTTTGCTGTGGTAATTGCTTTTTTTCCGTTGTATATAATGCTGACACAGTAGAAATAATGGCGTCTGTTATAGCATCATCAACTATTGCTTGGGGCTGTGTGCCATAACTCTCAGACCTGCCTGCCAGATTAAACACATGCATATGACTTATGTATTGCACTATGATGGATGCCTGAGCGAAAGCTACATCAGAACAATGCATGTATATATGTAAGTAATACATCTCTGGATCCACCTTTTCAATATATACCAATAATATGTTCTTCTCATAGGATAGCAATACACATTACACATTATATACATTACTTCAATACTACATTACTTCTTATTCATCAATGCCAGAGGAGACCTATTTTTTTACCTTTCCGGGCACCATACATGTCTAACAGGGAAACCAGGGATATGCTGAAACACATATTAATAATATGAATTAGGTTCTAAGTACTGCCTCTCTACTTACAACATTCATTTTTAAACCTTATAATGCAACAAAGAATGTACTTTTAACCGCCTACCTGGCACCTTAAGAAGAGACGACTAGACTGAATATTTTAAGTACTGATGTCGTCTGTTACAGTACTTTTCTGCTTTTATTTGTCTCAATGGGAATCTATTTTGAACCCCAGTACATCAAGATGGTGCAAGTGTGGGGGACTAGGGCCGGAAATCTACTTTGGATCCCAGTACACCAAGACGGTGGAGGTGCGGGGAACTGGGGCGGCAGGCCCCAGTCCCCGCACAACCACCGTACACTTAAGAGAGGTAACAGCAATGAAAGCGGTAGTAAAATGAAGATTTAAAAGCATGATTGAATTTTGTTCTTTACAAGAAATTCAATTTATATTCAATAATAGTGAATATGTACTTCCACGGTTCCGCCTTCTTGTCACATTACAATTATTGGTGCTACTCGCCAATTAGTTACAGTAAATCGATCATGCAATTTGATGATGCATTTCTAGGATGCTTGCGTGTGATTCACAGCCGTGCAGTGCCTCAGGCATGCGGTGCCTCATCAGGCATGTGGTGCCACAGCCGCGCAATGCCGCAGCCACGTGCTGGTGCAGCCACGCAGTGCCTCAGCCATGCGGTGCAGCAGCTATGTGGTGCAGCAGCCGCATGGTGCAGCAGCTGTGCATTGAAGCAGCCACATGGTGCAGCAGCCATGCAGTGCCGCATCCATGGGGTGCCTTACCCACGTGCTGCCTCAGGTGAGCGGTGCCATAGCCGTGGGGCGGCACAGCCGCATGTTACCTGAGCCAGGGTGCTGCAGCTGTGCACTGTTGCTGGTGTGCACTGGCACAGCCACATGCTGGCTTCACAGTGCTGCTGCTGCACGGTGCCGCTGGCTTGTAGTGCCGCTGCCATGCAGTGCCGCTGGCATATTGAGCCCTCCATTACCGCATATGCACCCGGGAGCTCTCGGTCTAGGTCACCTGCAGTGCTGCTGCCATGTGGTGCCGCTGCCATGTGGTGCCACTGCCATGCGGTGCCACCGGCATGCAGTGCTGCTGGCATGCAGTGCCACTGGTATGAGGTGCTGCTGCTGTGTGATGCCACTGCCATGCGGTGGTGCTAGCATGCAGTGCTGCTGGCATGAGGTGCCACTGCTTCAGGGTGTTGCTGCTGTGCAGATCTGCTGGCATATGGTGCACCTGCAGTAGTGTGATGCCGCTGGCATGCGGTGCCGCTGGCATGCAATGCTGCTGCCATGTGGTGCCGCTGCCATGTGGTGCCACTGCCATGCGGTGCCACTGGCATGCCGTGCTGCTGGCATGTGGTACCAGATTACCAGGATACACCCTTTCAATTTATTAGGATAACATAAACGATACTGATAGGATGACAATAGTACATATCATACATAACATACATTCATTGTGCCCATAGCCACGTGCCCCTCTCCTGCACTGTGGCTTGGTCCGGTCAGGACCCCCGGTGCTCGTCTTTGCAGGGTGAGTCGCCCACAGTGTAACACCCCTTAGATTCCTTGCTAGCTAGCTGATGAATGGGATGCTTGAGGTGACCAAAAATATTAACTACGTACAGACCACCACAAATATCTAAGAGGAACATTAAAGGCACACATTGGGGGAAATACCTAGACAAAAATTGATAATAAGAAATATATTACAACTGCTGCCGCTTGACTTACAACATTGGATTTAAAGCCTTATAATGCAATAAATAATATACTATTCTGCCTTTACTTGTCTCAACAAGAATCTACTTTGGACCCCAGAACTCCAAGACAGTGGAAGTGTGGGGAACTGGGGCAATGAATATACTTTGGACTCCAGTACACCAAGACGGTGGAAGTGCGGGGAACTGGGGCGGCAGGCCCCAGTCCCCGCACAACCACCGAACACTTCTGGGTGTTAACAGCATTGAAAGCGGTAGTGAAATGCATATTTGAAAGCATGATACACGCATGGATAAATATTTATCAAAGCACATGCATAGATAGAGGATTACAGATGACTAATACATAGTCAAGCGCTGGAATTTCCAATTAGTCTGTTGCTTCATGCATGTTGGGGAGATAAGTTGAGTTGCACATGTCATTAAATTCTCACAGGTGTCAAGTGGACGGCATTTGTGATTTCTGCGGTAGCTTGCCTAACTGCGTGATGACCTGCAATGGTAGGCGCAACTTAGTCATACACCATGCATGTACAGTAGGCAGTATTTGTAAATCCCTTCTCCTATCCCAGCAACATTTAGCAAGTCATGTTGCATTCTATCAGGGGCCAACAAATAAGAACGCCATGCGTGTTGAGGACATATCGATTTGTATGCAAGTTTCATAATAAGGTCCATGGATTAATCCTACAAGGTATGTATTTCCTTTTATTCCATAAGGCACACCATTACCTCAGCGTCAAGAGAGACCATTTCGGGACTCATCTACACCTCTACCATCCTCACTTGTCCTTGCCTATTACCTGGGCCCCATATACATATGTATGCTCCCCATGTACTGATACATATGCCCTCAGCGGCCTGTTCTTTCTAATTATTAGTTACAAGGCCCTGATTAAACATCCCTCCTGTTATTATTCCAAATTTACCTAACAATGTTTGCAGTGGCTGCTACACCTACATCCTGCAAATTGCCCCTCGCTCCGGGATCTTTGGCACCTCTACCTCCTCAACCGAGGCCACCCTCACCACCCCCTGCACCTCCACCGCCTCCACCCCCAGCTATACCTAATGCCTGCAAGGTCTGTCCCACACACGACTACGTTTGTATTGATATATTAAAATTGAATTTTTTATGTTGTTATTTTTTATATGTAATGTTTCTGAATGCAGCTCGCTCCGTCCGTGCTTCTGAATGTTATCAAGTAGATAGCCTTACCTGATGACCAGCTAGACAGATGACTGGCAAATCAGCTCATGTTCAAGTTCCTCGTCGGCTAGCTAGCTAGCCTGGTAGGCGAGCTGGCTCCGTGCCGATCCATAGATGTATATAGCTGACTATGCGTATATCCTTCCTATGCAAAGGAAGCAAGGTTTAGGGAATACTTACAGAGGTGTGAAATAGGACTGCTGTTGTAACGTGTCGGTACCTTGTTAATGATTTGATTGCTCAAATACTTGCAAGTATTTGGAGTGTTTTAAATGTCTAATTTGTTTATTACCGTGATATGCTTGTTATAACATTTTGTCTTATTTTGGCAGCGATGAAGTCACCTGCCTGATGCATCCCGTCGTCTATTACAGGTAGCAGATAATGGTTGCGCCTGTCGCAGCACTTGGTATTACGGTGGCAAAATGTACGCGTCCTACTGTTCGAACCCAGATGGGTCCAAATACCTCTGGTACGTGCGTAGACATGCAAGCAGGCATACATGCACGCAATATGATGATAAGCGAAAATCGGCCGGTCAAAAGCCTTGCCATCTACTAAGCAGGGCCCTCCCCAGAGTGTGCTGTTACTCCGTATTTACGTAATCAGAGGCCACGGCAAACATCGATGTGTATGGATGGGGCCATGGATGGGCGAAACGTTCCCGAAACCTTCCCAAAACCTTCCTGAAAGGGTTCAGGTGTCTGCATCGTTCGTCGTCCTCTGGATGTTATATTATATATATGGTATCCAGGTTGTAAAATATCAATAAAATAATATATATATATATCCAGGTTGTAACACCAAGGAGCCCATCTATACATATGGCAGATTATATGAATAAATATATGTCACAGTTTTATTTGGAATTAGATATTATACATATTATTAAATTCCAGCCCTTCGCTATGGATGCAGGTGCAGGGTGTCGCCAACATGCCCATCCTATACCACCAGCCCATATCAGTATTGCTCAAGCACGCTTAATGCTTCATTTTGTAATAGTGAGTATTGCTATTTCGGCTTTGTTTACGTGTGCCATGTCGGCATCCCAGAATATAACTTAACTGCACTCCCTTATTTGCTTGGCATTCAACCGTCCACCCTACTCAGGCAACGTGGTCTACATCTCTACCACACGTATACCACCTGCGCCGCCCCCAGTCCCGTTTCCGCCGCTGCCGCCAAGTCCCCCTCCATTGCCACCACCCTCTTCACCACCACCTTCACAACCGCCTTCACCCTGGCCCCCAAGCCCTCCTCCGCCTTCACCCTGGCCCCCAAGCCCTCCTCCTCCATCACCCAAGCCGCCGTCCCCACCTCCACCGCCCTCTCCTCAGCCTCCATCTCCCCCACCGTCACCGAAGCCGCCGTCCCCACCTCCATCACCCTCTCCTCGACCTCCATCTCCCCCACCGTCACCCAGGCCCCCAAGACCCCCTCCATCACCACCTAAGCCACCATCACCCAAGCCGCCATCCCCACCACCACCCTCTCCTCGACCTCCATCTCCCACACCGTCACCCAGGCCCCCAAGACCCCCTCCATCACCACCTAAGCCACCATCACCCAAGCCGCCATCTCCACCTAAGCTCCCTTCTCCACAACCACCATTACCCAACCCGCCACCATCACCGAATCCGACATCTCCTCAGCCGCCCTCACCGCCCAGTCCTTCTCCACCTCCGCCATCGCCACCACCCTCGCCTCCTCAGCAACCCAGACCTTTACCTCCCTTCCCTTCACCTCCTCCGCCACTTCCATCTCCTCCTGAACAACCTTCAACACCATCTCCACGGTCCCCAGACTCGCCAAGCCCCTTTCTGCCATCTCCTGAATCACCGTTTCTTGAACCGTCTTCACCAGAGCCTTCGAGTCCTTCACCGCCATCTCCTGATCCAACGTTCCTTGAACCGTCTTCACCAGAGCCTTCGAGTCCTTCACCGCCATCTGAACCAACGTTCCCTGACTACGCTGAGCATACACCAGCGCCGGCATCTCCACCTAGCTTTCCCCCTCCACTCGATTTCTCATCAGGTTTGCTTATTGTGTTGCTAGCTCAGCAAGTTATGTTGCATCCAAAATCCATCGTTACGAGGACACTATCAAATATATGCTCTCTCTATATATATATATATTATATATATATATATATATACGTAGCTAGGCTGCCTGTCGATTATAGGAAGCTGGGCTATTTGACAGGCAAGTGAAGTACCTACATATGCAGGACAACAATGTGGCCTATAATTGCTACCGCTTTTATTAGCTAGTCTAGTAATTTTTAGTTATTCCTAGTTTGTTTATTTTGTTTATTTTGTTTATTTTAGTTTTCATTGCTACCGCTTTTATTAGCTAGTCTAGTAATTTTTAGTTGCTCTTAGTTTTTTTATTTAGTGTATTTCGTTTTAGTTATTATAGTTTTTGTTGTTTATGTAATCGTTTATGTTGTAAGGCCCCTGGGAATTTTTAGAGTTGTCCGCCCCTGTAAGGAGTCCTAGTAGTGTAAGGCCCTCGGGAGTTCATGCTGTCGCGAGGAAAATGCACTGATTTTTATAAGGCAATTCCTAGGCTACTAAAACCATTCCCTGACCTCTTTAGCTAGGTTCTTTCAGTCTTTTGTTGCATGTAGTAGCTATGTCTGTATGCATGTAGTAGCTGGCCAGTGCCCTGCAGGATTCATGCTCAAAAGTTTATATTAATTTGTTATGCGCTAGATTATTAAAAGTTTTTAGTAAACGGCCTGCTAACAGCTCAAACAAGGAATATCCTTACACCGTTAGTGGACAGTTAATCTGAATCGTACAGCAATGATTGTCCACTACTATAGCTACCGCTTTACTTAAAGCCTGCAATTATAGATATGTACTTCTTTGTTTACCAATGATTGGAGCTTCAGAAATTACGCAGATCTTCACTTACTAGAATTGCCAACATTGTAATGTAAGCATTACTCACCAAGGTATGTCACCAAGAAATTCTAGATTGCGATTTAAGAAAGCAATTTTAGGATGCTAGGATTTCCGGATTTTAGGATGCGCGATGCTGCCAGCGTGGGGTGCCACTGCTGTGCAGTAGGTGCTGCTGCAGCGTGGTGCTGCTGCTGCGTGGAAGGTGCCGCTGCCGTGGGGTGCAGCTGCTGCACGGCGCAGCTGCTGCACAGTGCAGCTGCCACACGGTGCCTCTGCCACACAGTGCCGCTGCCGTGTGGTGCCACTGCAACGTGGTACCACTGCCACACAGTGCCACTGCCATGCAGTGCCGCTGCGGTGTGGTGCTGCTGCCACGTGGTGCAGCTGCCACGTGGCACCGGTGCCGATGCTGCACGGTGCAGCTGCCACATGGCACCGGTGCCGCTGCCGCACAGTGCAGCTGCCACGTGGCATCGGTGCCGTGTGGTGGCAACAGTACAGCACGGCAGCGGCACCATGTGGCAGCTGCACCACGGTGCAGCTGCACCACACGGCACCGGTGCCGCTGCCTGTAGTAGTTGTAGACGTACGGCAACACACTATCACAATATAAGATGCCAGAAGCACATGTCAACATTTCGAGAGGCCTTTGCGGCAATCAACTACTACATTTTGTAGCGACACTGGATGTCACTGATGGACCGTAAGGTCCTCAGTTCGATAATAACTGTCTTGTTCGAATTGATAATGTGACACAATCACATATCCTACAGTGGTAGGAATTGTAGTTGACTTACCGAAATTGGTCTGATGCTTGAAAAACCTGTGAGTGCTATGACGCATGTTTGGTTGGGCATGTCGTGACATGAGGGGACACAAAACCCCTATGGCCAGGGTTGGAGATGGCAAGCACTTGTGACAGGGGACTTAGTGCTGGAGACATCCTCTCCAGAAGGGGGAGAGTGTAGTAGTCGTAGACGTGCGGCAACACACTATCACAATATAAGGTGCCAGAGGTGTTGTATCCCTCCTTCCAATCGCCCATTGATTCTGCGGAGAACCAGGCTTAGTGCATCATGCTCGATTATATTAGAACATACCAATCGAGTCAGTGGAAGTCTTTGATGCAAGGAGTTACAACGTTTATTCCAAGCAGGCGTAAATGACGTGATAGGCTATCAGTGCCTAGCCGAGGCAATCATCATCTAACCGATGCAAATCGGTGCTCGGGCTTATCCAAGAAATACGACCATAAGCGATATATAAGGTGTAAGCTCAACCAAAGCACGGTTAGCTTGTATCAATGCCAATCGTTATGATTGCATATAAGTTCGCAGATATAGTATAGATAAGTTAGCAGATATACTCGCAGCGACGGCTCGTGGTACAAGAGATCTGCAAGTAGTAAGTGTACTACCATGATCCCGCGTGTGGATATTGCTATATAAGCCGTCATAGCAATAGTGCAATGTTCTTTACTCGCGTAAAGGTGCCAGCTACGCCATCGCGCGTAGTGTTGCATTCGACGCGCTGCATCACTTGAGCCATTGCCTCGCGACCTCGGGGTGCGCTCGCATTATCGTGCTTGAGTGCGCGCGTATGCATAGTGCACGTGTTATCATTAGTGCGCATTGACGTGCGATGCATTATGCATTCTAGGTCGTCCGCGACCAAGTCGCCGGACCATGCGCACTTATCGCGATACCGATCACGCGATGTATGCTTGCGGCGTTGTGCGCAATGCATTAGGCGATATGCTATTTGCGGGTTGCTTGTGCTCTTAGCCAATGCGCCTAACGTGTGCGGTGCGATGTGCTGCGTGGCGTGCGTGCGGTCGCGTCGCGCCCGCTGCCGTACTGCTCCACGCGTCTACGTACGACAGTGTCGTATCGCTCCGCGCATCCACGTACGACAGGTGACGTCATCAGTGCCGTACCGCTCCGCGGCGTCCACATACGACAGTGTCGTATCGCTCCGCGCGCCCACGTACGACAGTGACGTCATCAGTGCCGTACCACCGTACTGCGCTGCCATACGTACGTACGTACAATGCCGTACCACTCCACACATCTACGTACGACAGTGCCGTATCGCTCCGCACGCCTTCGTACGACAATGCCGTACCGCTCCGCGCATCCACGCACGACAGTGCCGTATCGCTCCGCGCATCCACGTACGACAGCGACGTGGTGCCGTGCGCGATATAGCGATGGTGGGTGCAACCCTCGCAGGACCTCAGCAGACTGACGCGTGGTACAACAATTATTTCCCCCCCCCCCCATAGGCAGCGTCCTCGCTGCCGCACAAGCGTCGAAGACTACTGTGATTGCGTGGCACGCAACCTAGCCTCTTCGAGGATGGGCGCCATTTCTGGGGAGAAATTACGCGCAGGTTCCCACGAGTTGTGCTCACTTGAGTAGTCCGTCCACTTGACCAAGTACTCGTGCACGGTACGCTTGCGTCGATGTCTACCCACACGCCGGGTGCGGTAGTCCAAGATACGCTTCACATCGTATACCTTCTGCTTTCCTGCAAACCAAGTCTCAGGACCTGGTTCGACTGCTGCAGGGGTATCAGTGGTAACAGGCGCGGGCTCCGTGCCACGATACGGACGAACAAGTGACACATGGAACGTTGGGTGGATGTTCATGTTAGAGGGCAGCGCAAGCTCGACAGCTGCGTTCCCTACCATGCGCACAACGGGGAATCCTGTTGTATCTCATGGCTAATATCCAGGTTGGTCAGTTGTCTGGCATCCTTCGATGGAGCCTTTGCTTTAGGCGGATATGACAGAGATACAACAGGATACTACAAAGCGGTCAACCATGACGAGCACCGAGTCGTACCCTCCCTCAGTCTTGGGCAGCGCGACAACGAAGTCCATGGAAACACTTTCCCAAGGCGCGTCAGGGACAGGCAATGGTTGCAGCAACCCGTGGCCCCTACCGGACAAAGTCTTGTTGCGTTGGCACAAACTGCATGTCTGCACGAAGTTCTCGGCATGTCTCACCAGACGAGTCCACCAGAACGAGCGTCGCACCAATTCGACCAGCCGTGTGCTACCTGGGTGTCCTGCCAACGGATCCTCATGGAAACAGGAAAGGATATCACGACGAAGGGAATCATCGTTGGGTACGACAGTTTGAGTCGTCGATCCTTCAGTCCGTAGCCAAAGACCATTCTGCTTGCGTAGGTGCTCAACGTTGTTAGGCGAAGCAAACCAGGAGTCGCCAGCATAGGCAGCCTTCAAGCAAACCGCGAGGTCTGAGGACAGAGGCACGTCCGGGGTCAGTGGACGTTGGACAGGCGCCGCCAAAATCGCAGCATGTAGCGACGGGTGTCGACTGAGAGCGTCGGCGATGTTAATCCGGCCGGCGACGTGCTCCCAGGTGCAGTCAAACCGTGCGAGGTACTCCATCCACCTCGCTTGACGCTGGTTCAACATAGGGACGCTTTGCAAAAACGTCAGGGGCTTGTGGTCAGTCTTAAGGGTGAAGGGTCGTCCCTCTAGGTAACAACGCCACTCCTTATGCGCGTGCAAGACCGCTAACAGCTCCTGTTCCCCTGTGGTGTAACGGGTTTCTGCGCCCGTAAACTTCTTACTCGTGAAGGCGATCAGTCGACCTTCCTGCAACAGTACAGTGCCGCTCCCAAACAATGAAGCGTCCGAGAACACCTCGACACGAAACGGCAATGGGTAGTCAGGGAATGCAAGGGTAACATCGTCGGCAACGACACGTTTCAGCTCTTCAAACGCCAACTGACACTCGGGCGTCCAGGCACTAGGCGAATCGAAAGCTCCCTTACGCGTCAAATCAGTGAGCGGGGCCGCAAGGACAGAGTACTGCTTGATGAACTTACGGAAGTAATTGGTCAAGCCGAGGAAGCTACGAAGCTCCTGAAGGTTCTGAGGCGCTGGCCAATCACGAACCACAGCTACCTTCCGTGGGTCCATCTTGACACCGGTGGCCGACACAATGTGGCCCAAGTACTCCACCTGAGGCTGTGCCCAGAAACACTTGGCACGCTTAGCAAACAATTGCTCCCGCCTCAACACCTCAAGCACAAGCTTAAGATGCTCCAGATGCTCCTCGCGCGTCTTGGAGTAGACCAGGATGTCGTCCAAGTAGCAAACGACAAACCTGTCGATATACGGTCTAAACATGCGATCCATGACCGCCTGAAACGTCACAGGGGCGTTAGTCAACCCGAACGACAAGACCGTGTACTCGAAGTGACCAAAGGGCGTCCGAAAAGCAGTTTTCGGTACATCAGACGCAGCGATGTGAATCTGATTGTATCCCTGTTGCAAGTCGATCGAGCTGAAATAAGCCGAGTCCTTTAGCTTATCGAGCAGGTCGTCCACGCATGGCAAAGGGTAACGGTTCTTGACCGTCATCGCATTCAACCCCCGGTAATCAATGCACATGCGCAAGCTCCCATCCTTCTTACCGACAAACAGAATCGGTGCAGAGTACGGAGATGTGCTGGGGCGAATCATACCCTTTACAAGCAGATCAGTTACCTGGCGCTTCACCTCGTCCAACTCCAGAGGACTTAACCTGTACATAGGTCGTGAAACAGGCTGAGCGCCGGGTATAAGTGGGATGGTATGGTCCACGGGACGCAAAGGGGGAAGCCCAGGTACGTCACAAAAAACGTCTGCGTACCCTAAGAGCAAGGCTTCAACCTCAGGGTCCAAAGAAGTCTGAGCGGTGGTCGCATTCAAATGCAACCTAGGCCTCACAAGCAGTCCGTGGGCACCCTTCCGGATCATCCCGATGGCCTCTTTATGCCCGACTGGCTTGGGTTCAGAACGTTGCCCCATGGCTTTCACAGCATAGTTAACCACAGGCTCCGCTTCAGCCTTACCCCCCTCTGGCTCAACACTTGCAAACGGCACGAAGGGTACTTTGCACGACAGAGTCCCCTTACATAGGCGAAGGGTTCCAGACTCTAGGTCAATGCCGGCCCCATACTGCCGTAATGTTGAGGACCCCAGTATATATGTCGCAGCATCAGTCAGCTCGTGCAACACATAAGGTTGGGTCGTAATATGCAGAGGACCTATACACAGGCGAAGGGTGACCCTGCCCAATATGGGTTGCTTACCCCCATCCGTGAGGGTAACCTGCGACCATTCCGACGACTGTGGGCACAGACCCAATGCATTCACCTCTGCCGTTGAGATGAAGTCATCACTGGCGCCGGTATCGACGAGCGCCTTCAGGGTGCGACCAGCAAGATCGACCTGAATCAAGGGAACCCGATTGTCTGCCGGTACCGACTCTGCGGACGAAAGCAAGACGCTCAGGGCGGGTTCGAAACATCCGGCAGAACCCTCAGAATGAGGTGCGGGAGATTCGTACCAAACGTCAACGGCGTAGGCCTGGACCGACAGCGGCACAGGTGCACCTGCTACATCAACACCGTTATATAGAACGATGCCCGGCTCGAACCGGCAGGCTTTCCGCATACCCGCTAGCAAAGTCGAGGCTTTTCGCCGACTATAAGCGGGTAGAAGGACGCACGCGGCAGTGTCTGGACGTTGACGCCTACATCTCCTATAGAAGGCCAGCTGCGCTTGCAGCTCACGCAGAGATGAGGGGAGGAACAAGATGGTGTGACCCAACAAATCGATAGACGCCAGCGGCTTGCTCGGTGCATACAAGTTACACAGCGAGTCAAAACCTACACGTCCTGAGCGACCGTCGAGTGACAATCGACGTCCAATCGCGCGCTCGATTTGTTCAAGGACCGAAGGCAACGGTGCCCTCACGGCTTGCCGCACTGACGACAACCGCCCACCCTCTAGTTCCGGCTTCCCAGGTGGAGTCCCCTCCGAACCATCCTGGGCAATCCCCTACTTCGGCCGCTGAGCCAAAGGCGGTAGCATCGGGCAATCCTTCGTAGGATGTTCCGCAGATGCGCATCTCAGGCAAACCTTCATGCTCTTCCGACGCTTAAGCTCGGAATGCGTGCAACCCCATTTTTCCAACCAACCGTCGTTGGTGCGTTGTCGCTTCGTCTCGTTCTTAGCTTCGTGCGCAGCCGCAGCAGACGGCGAACCCCCTTTCCTCTTGCCCTTGGCCGGATCCGCGCGTTGACCTGCGCCGGTTGACCCTTTGCGGTTACCCGATCCGGAAGCGCCGCGAACGCCATGACCGCGATCCGTGCGAACGGTGGTCACTGCTACCGTTGGCGTTCGACGCTCCGTTTCGGCCCCCTGGTCCATGGCAGCAGCGTCGAACGTCGGATCCTGCGCCCGCATGGCATTAACACGAGGGACAGGTTTAGTAGCACGCTGACCAGCCAAGAGATGCTTCTCGACCCCGCACGCAAAGCGCACCAATTCCTCATAGGACCCAAAGTCCTTCCCCGCCAAGTCCGTGGCACATTGCGTCGCCAGGACCTCAAACAATCCACGCTGAAACCAAAAGATGCGTTCGTCCTCCATCAGGTTACCGATGGGCGTGATCAGGGCCTCGAAGCGCGACTGGTACGCAGGTACTGTTTCATCATGGCGCATTCGATATGTGCCAGATGCTAACGTACTGCGAGCCTCAGCACTAAGCGGTTGAACCTCAGGAGCAAAGCGTGCAAGCAAAGTGTGAGCCAACTCCTCAAACGTGTATGTCTGCCTTGCCATTGTCCACTGATCGTACCAGCACCACCGCATGGCAGTGGCATCACATGGCAGCAGCACCACATGGCAGTGGCACTGCAGGTGACCTAGTCTGAGAGCTCCTGGGTGCATATGCGGTAATGGAGGGCTCAATATGCCAGCGGCACTGTGCAGCAGCTGCACCAGCACACAGCTGCGGCTCCACATGGCTGCGCCAGCATGTGGCTGTGCCAGCGCTCACCAGCAACAGTGCACAGCTGCAGCACCCTGGCTCAGGTAACATGCGGCTGTGGCACCCCACGGCTGTGGCACCGCTCACCTGAGGCAGCGCGTGGGTAATGATAAGGCACCCCATGGATGTGGCACTGCATGGCTGCTGCACCATGTGGCTGCTTCAATGCACAGCTGCTGCACCATGCGGCTGCTGGACCACATAGCTGCGGCACTGCATGGCTGAGGCACTGCGTGGCTGCACCAGCACTTGGCTGCACCAGTGCTCGGCTGCACCAGCACTCGGCTGCACCAGCGCGTGGCTGCACCAGCGCGTGGCTGCACCAGCACACGGCTGCACCAGCGTGTGGCTGCACCAGCATGCAGCTGCGGCACCACGTGGCTGTGGCAACATGCAGCTGCTGCACCACGCGGCTGAGGCAGCATGTGGCTGTGCCACAGCGTGGCTGCACCAGCACGTGGCTGCGGCACTGCACGGCTGTTGCACCACATGCCTGATGAGGCACCGCATGCCTGAGGCACTGCACGGCTGAGAATCACACGCAAGGATCCTAGAAATGCATCATCAAATTGCATGATCGATTTACTGTAATTAATTGGCAAGTAGCACAATGCGATAAGAAGGCAGGACCGTGGAAGTAATATTCATTATTATAGGTAGTGAATTATTGAATTGCTTAATTATTGAATATTAATTGAATTACTTGTAAAGAACAAAATTCAATTAGGAAAGCCGTCATGTGGACTTGGAACATGTTTGCCGCAGTGCTTCCCTTTAGCGGGCAGGAAAAGACCAAACAAAAGACCATAATAACCTACCTAAAGAGGTCAGAATATGCTTTTAATAGCCTATAAATTGACTAACAGAAATCAGTGCATTTACCTCGCGACTGCGTAAATTCCTGAGGGCCTTACACTACTAGGACTCCTTACAGGGACTCCCGACTTTAAAAATTCCCAGGGGCCTTACAAACTGAATATACGACATGAAAACTTAAACAACTGAAACTAAAAGCAACTAAAAATTACTAGGCTAGCTAATAAAAGCGGTAGCAATAAGTTATATATAGTATTAGCTAGCCTTGTTTAGTCGTCCGCCCCTGTAAGGAGTCCTAGTAGTGTAAGGCCCCTGGGAATTTATACAGCCGTCCGCCCCTGTAAGGAGACCTAGTAGTGTAAGGCCCTCGGGAATTTATGCCGTCGCAACGAAAATGAAATGATTTCTGTTGGGCAATTTTAAAGCTATTTAAAGCATTTCCTGACCTCTTTAGCTAGGTGTTTTCAGTCTTTTGTTGCATGTAGTAGATATGTATCCTGCAGGGCACTGGCCAGCCCTGCAAGATTCATGCTCTAAAGGTTTTATTTTTGTTTAGGATATAAAATGTTTCTAGTCAATGGCCTGCTAATGGGTCTAGAAAGAAATATCCTTACAACATTCAGTTGACAGTTAATCTGTATCGCACAGCAATTATTGTCCGCTATTATAGCTACCGCTTCATCTATAGCCCGCAATTTGTATAGATATTACGCATTTTGGCTGCCAAACTTGGAGCTTCAGCAATTTGTTGCATCTTGCCAACATCACTTTTGCCATTCTGCTCGTGAAGGGTAAGCATTACTGGCTCAGGTAAGTCTCCAAATAAAAATAATAATATAATTCTAAATGTGATTTCAGAACGCTGCTGCTGCCGTGTGTTGCAGCTGCCACATGTTGGCGCTGCCACATGTTGCCGGTACCGTGCACTGCCATTGCCGCGTGCTGCCACTGCCATGTGCTGCTGCTGCTGCACGGTGCTGCTGCCGCGTGCTGCCGCTGCTGCCACATAGTGCAGTTGCCATGCACTGCTGCTAGGTGCCGCTTGGTGCCACTGCTGCGCACTGCCTCTGCCGCATGCTGCTGCTGCCGTGCACTGCCATTGCCACGGCAGCAGCTAGCAGTGCATGGCAACTGCACTATGCAGCAGCAGCGGCAGTGTGTGGCAGCGGCACCATGCAGTAGCAGCAGCACACAGCAGTGGCAAAATGTGACAATGGCAGTGCATGGCAACGGCAGTGAGTGCCAATGGCAGTGCACGGCAGCAGCAGCATGCGGCAGAGGCAGTGCGCAGCCATTGGCACTCACTGCCGCTGCCATGCGCTGCCATTGTCACATGTTGCCACTGCTGTGTGCTGCTGCTGCTGCACGGTGCCGCTGCCACACACTGCCGCTGCTGCTGCATAGTGCAGTTGCCATGCACTGCTGCTGCCATGCAGTGCTGCTGCTGTGTGGGGCCGCTGCCACCTGCTGCGGCTGCCGCACTGTGCTGCTGCTGCGTGCTGCTGCTGCAGTGTGCTGCCATTGCCACATGGTGCAGTTGCCACTGCATGGTGCTGCTGCAGTGCAGTGCAGCTGCCACGTGATACCCTAAATTTAATTTAGACCCAAGGGTTTGCTAGCCATATGAGTACATTCAACAGCGGCACCAAGTTTAACTGCATTATTATCACTCTTGCAATCAACATTTTTTGCAGATATTTTGCCATATCCATTTTGCATAAAATGCAAAAAATATTAAGTTTAAGAATTTCAGTTGCCATGATTATTTACACGATGTTTAGGCAGCTCATACTCATAAGATTGATCATTATTTTATTCCGATTTCAGATCTTTAAGGTTGGTTATTTCTGCATAGATTTCATGATTTTAATATTCATATGTGTACATTAAATATGTACTTATATATATTAGGCATTTAAAGCAATCCAATAAATGGATGAATAACTTCAAAATAATATTGGCTCATGTAATTTATCGCTGATTCGGACAAAGTACTAGATTCCCATTACCTGCCAAGCTCTTTGGTATGATATCCACTGATTTTGAAAGTTTATTTTGGAGCCCATGAATTCGTATTGTTATACCTCTATTTTTCCTTCATTTTTAATTATGGATGGAATAATCAACGAAAACCTGTCTGATTCAGGAAAACCCTAAAGCAATATAAAGTTATGTAGTGGATATTAAGTCAGTTTGGATTATTTAATATATTTAATATATATTTAGCCTATATGTTATTTATAGGCTAAATGGCCATTAAAAAATAAAGAAACTTGGGATAAAGTTAATCATGAAGAGAGTACAATATGCTGCTAATTTCATTTGATTAGCTAGAAGAAGATAACGATTTTTTCATCCATCGATGATTTGCTGGATTTTGCAAGGGGTGCAGCTGCCATGTGCTGCCGCTGATGCATGGTGCAGCTGTTGTATCTCTGTCATATCCGCCTAAAGCAAAGGCTCAATTCAAGGATGCCAGTCAACTGGCCAACCTGGATATTAGCCATGAGATACCCCAGGATACTCCAGCAGCTCCCACTGCAGGGTGCTGCTGCCACGCAGTGCAGCTCCCACTTATTTCTTTAATAAGTCGCATTTCCAAACTCATGGATGGCGCATCGAAGCTAAATAAATGTACACATATGGACAGTGCAAGCCATGAATGCCAAATAAAGGAGGGATATGATGAAGATGGAGGGCGGCCTGGATGCCCCCCCTGGACTACAACGTGGGAAAATGTTGAACCAAAATATTAGCTACATACACACCACCACAAACAACTAAGAGAAAAATCAAAGGAATACCTAGGGTGAAACATCTATGGCAAGTGGAAGTGTGGGGAACTGGGGCAGTGAATCTACTTTGGACCCCAGTACACCAAGACGGTGGAAGTGCGGGGAACTGGGGCGGCAGGCCCCAGTCCCCGCACAACCACCGTACGCTTCTGGGAGTTACAGCATTGAAAGCGGTAGTCAAATTCATATTTAAAAGCATGATAATAACTAACGACTTTCTATGGACACCATTATCCCCTATATAGACATAACATTACATAACTATAATAACTATATGTCAAGCTTTGGCAAAGAAGCATCGAGCTGACACAAGCAAGTAATCTTAAAGACGCATATATAAAGTGACATTTCCAAAGTACAACTATAAAATAAGTAAGTATTGATTGAGCATATATTTTACGAGAAAAGTATAAAACTTAAGAAATATTTGCTACCGCTTTTATTAGCTAGTCTAGTATTTTTTAGTTGTTTTTAGTTTAGTTATATAGTATATTTCGTTTTAGTTATTTTAGTTTTGGTCGTTTATTTATGTAAGGCCCCTGGGAATTTTTTCAGTCGTCCGCCCCTGTAAGGAGTCCTAGTAGTGTAAGGCCCCTGGGAATTTTTACAGTCGTCCGCCCCTGTAAGGAGTCCTAGTAGTGTAAGGCCCTCGGGAATTTATACCATCGCGAGGTAAATGCACTGATTTCTGTTAGGCAATTTCTAGGCTTTTAAAAGCATTTTCTGACCTCTTTAGCTAGGTTTGCTCAGTCTTTTGTTTCATGCAGTCACCATGTTTCCTGCAGGGCACTGGCCAGCCCTGCAGGATTCATGCTTAAAGGATATATAATGGTATAGAATATGAAAAATTTTAGGCAAACGCTTCCAGCCTGGTCAATCAAGAATTATCCTCACAATGCTCGTTGACAGTTAATCTTAGTCGTACAGCATTAATCTGCTATTGTAGCCTGCAAATTGTATAGTCAGCTACTTTTTTGGCTAGTACATATTGAAGCTGAACTATTGCTGGACCTTTCTGGAAGATGATTACCAAGCCACCGCCGCCAAGCAATCTTGCTAAAGGTAAGCATCATGGCCAAAGTTTTAAGCATAATAAAGATTTAGTTATATAGGAAATGATTCGTTCGGTTTGGTACTCGCACAATAGTGGTACTCGTGCACTGAACCGCGCGCGTTTTCCCGCGCGCGTTGTCGCGCATCGTCGCGTGTCGTCGCACGCGTTGCCTGACCGCCCAAAAGGAAAATTTAGTCCGTGCAGGGAGCGGGATTTGAACCCACACAGTCCGCGTTCATAGCTACCGCAGTAGAACTCTATATCTTGAGGGCAGGGCATAATTTAACAAATATATAACCTTACCCCCATTTGAATGGGGGTGGCAGATATGGAGCACGTGCTAGGCTATCTATCAACTCTGCTGAAGTTATGGTGCACAGCAATAAAACACCCCATTCAGGTAGTGTTCACCGCATCTTGGCATGTTGCTTTATCATTACCACTGCAAAGGCAATCAAATGGCATAGGCTTAACTACCCTTGTGTCATTTAATTGCTTCCCTTTGCAGATAGAGCAAGAATGGTATGTAATGGCTGGCCACCTCACACCATCAATAATCACATTTTGCTCTGGTAATGTCTTGTTATTTGCTACTGCTTTTATTAGCTAGCCTAGTCATTTTTAGTTGCTTTTAGTTTATTTTTTTGTTGTTTTTAGTTTATTTAGTTAATTGTTGTACATTCAGCCGTCCCTGTAAGGAGTGCCAGCCATGTACGGCCCTCGGGAATTTTTGCCATCGCGAAGGAAATGCACTGACTTTTGTTAGGCAAATTCTAGGCTATTAAAAGCATTTTTGAACTCTTTAGCTAGGTTTTTTCAGTGTTTCGTTTCGTGTAGTAGCAATGTATCCTGCAGGGCATTGGCCAGCCCTGCAGGATTCATAATCCAAAGGTATTATTGCTACCGCTTTTATTAGCCAGTCTAGTATTTTTTAGTTATTTTTAGTTTGTTTATTTAGTTTATTTATTTTTGGTTTTGTTAGTTTTTGTCGGTTACGTAAAGCCCTTGGGAATTTTTACGCCCCTGTAAGGAGTCCTAGTAGTGTAAGGCCCTCGGGAATTTATGCCGTCACGACAAAAATGCAATCATTTCTGTTGGGCAATTTCTAGGCTATTAAATCCATTTCCTGACCTCTTTAGCTAGGTGTTTTCAGTCTTTTGTTGCATGTAGATAGTAGCTATGTATCCTGCAGGGCACTGGCCAGCCCTGCAAGATTCATGCTCTAAAGGTTTTATTTTTGTTTAAAATATAAAAAGTTCCTAGTCAATGGCCTGCTAATGGGTCTAGCAAGAAATATCCTTACAACATTCAGTTTACAGTTAATCTGTATCGAACAGCAATGATTGCTACCGCTTTTATTAGCTAGTCTAGTATTTTTTAGTTATTTTTAGTTGCTACCGCTTTTATTAGCTAGTCTAGTATTTTTTAGTTATTTTTAGTTTGTTTATTTAGTTTATTTTCGTTTCGTTTTTTTAGTTTTCGTCGTTTATATAAGGCCCCTGGGAATTTTTTCAGTCGTCCGCCCCTGTAAGGAGTCCTAGTAGTGTAAGGCCCCTGGGAATTTTTACAGTCGCGAGGTAAATGCACTGATTTCTGCGAGATAATTTCAGAGCTATTTAAAGCATTTTCTGACCTCTTTAGCTCGGTTGTTTCAGTCTTTTGTTTCAGGTAGTTGCTATGTATCCTGCAGGGCACTGGCCAGCCCTGCAGGATTCATTTTCTAAAGTTTTTATTATGGCTTACGATATGAAAAGTTCCTAGTCAACGGCCTGCGAATAGGTCTAGCAGGAACTATCCTTACAACATTAGTTGACAGTTAATCTCCATCGTACAGCAATGATCTGCTTTTATAGCCTGAAAATTCTGTAGACAATTACTTCATTGGTTGTTAATCATTGGAGCTCATTTACTGTTGGTTCTTTAAGGAAGAGGATTATCAACTACGCCGCCAGCTGACATAGTGCAAGTAGTTTGCCGAACTGCTTTCTAATAAATTCGTATATCCTTTACAAGTAATGAAATGGAGGAATACGTATTTTCACGGGTTCGCCACATACCAGCCCAAGTTGGTCTTTGGTGATCTGGGGCATCGTGGCTCTTGTGGCGCTCTTTGGTGTAGGGTTGCTGGCGCTACTCGCCAAGGTAAGCCTTAAAGTAGTTATGACAAATTTATTATCTACTTTTGCATGCATTTCCATGATACATTTGTGTTGTGCGCTGTCATTGCTAGTGCGGCTGCTGCTGCGCGATAGCCACACTGCACGATAACGAAGCCATACTGATACCAGGTGATAAGAAATATTATTGCTATCACGTGGTATCACTATAGCAAGGATTTGCTATCGTGCAGTGTGGCTATCGCACGGTATCACAACCGCCTGGTACCACGCTTTTTTGAAATGAATAGATCCTTTGATGCATAAAACAATCTATGTATTTATTTTTTTTAATGTGGTGGCGCTGCTACATCGTGTGGTACCGCTTATCACGTCACATATCGCTGCCCGCGCGGCATCCCTACCCATGGTATCAATGTAGGGCGGGTAGTGCACTCCTATCTTTCGCTATCCGTGGGTTTCAATATCGAGCGGGTGGCACTAGCGTGTAGGTTACGACTCCACACGGGCATCAATCACACAGTACATAGTGATATTTGCTTTGTGGTATATTATTTTTTATAATAATAATTACTACAAATTATTCGAAGTGAAAGCTCGACTTGAAAACCTTCTCCTTGTTGCATTTTAAATGAACGGATGAATTACCACTTACAATGACATGAAGATATTTTTTATGATGCACTATGTTTACTGAAAATGGAAATCTGACGCAGCATGCACCCTGGTGCAGAGAAGCCGTTTCAGTTTTGTATTTCAGCGTTGGAAATAACCACAAAAACCACAAAAGCTCCATATAGATGCATGAAATAGTAAATGCATGCCAAAACGGCTGGATTGCCATGCTCTATTGGAATACGTATAGGGACTTCTTCGAAAAAGCTCTCAACTGATGCTAGACATATGCATAGAGGTCCGAGTGAGAGGGAGAGCACGTGGCAAGACAGACAGACAAAGCCATGTGCCTCTCCCCTGTGCTGTGGCTCGGTCCGGTCAGGCCCCTTGGTGCTCGCCCTTGTAGGGTGAGTCGCCCCCAGTGTAACACCCCATATATTCCTAGATATGTTGCCCAAACATAATGCTGTGTAAACACAGGCAAGTCTGTTAACTTCACTGCAAGCCATTATGGAACCCAAACCCCACACACAATGAACCACGAAGGAAGGCTGAACTCATTTGGGCTAGCTGTACCTAGGTAATACAATTTATAATAGGAGGAGCTATGGACAAATTAACCAAGCCTCCAAAATAAACATTTATTTGGTGCTGGTGACAGATGCTGGCTGACAACCCTCCTGCAGGCAGTGCTCTGTGTGTGCTTAAGTTAGTAGCCGGTCTTCTATCCCACAGCAAGGTGCATTATTGTAGGTTTGCACCTGTCTTTGTTTGTTCGTGTTTGTTTGTGTGCATTAATCAGAAATGGAAGTATTTGATACATAATGTTTCTCAATACTACCAAATGTTTTTGCTGTGAAGCATTTCCTTAACATGATTGCTACCGCTTTTATTAGCCAGCCTAGTAATTTTTTGTTCCTTTTAGTTCGATTTTTTAGTTTTGGTTATGTTAGTTTTCATCATTTATGTAAGGCCCCTGGGAGTTCTTACAGTCGTCTGCCCCTGTAAGGCCTGCCAATAAAAATGTATACATACAAATTAATGCAGTGCCACAGTGCTAGGGTGCCGATGTTGCACGTTGCTGGAAGCGAGAAAATGTACAAGTGTTGCAATTTAGCTTTTCGCGCGACATTGCTACCAACGCAATATCCCCATATCGCAAACATTATCGCTTCCCGCACGCGTAGCAGGCCGTGCAGGAATCGACCTTGCGCAGTACTGCTATCAGCACCGCTATCAGCACGCACACTGCAACAACACAATGTTATATAATAAGTATAATAAATACTATAAATCCTTTAAAATGCTTTCAATAATCTAGCCCACCCTATGCGAGAACCCCCCTATCAGATAGGTTGTGCTAGGCTAGCAGAAAATGGCCTATCCGGGCATGTATCTGCTGCCTAGCTTTAGGCTAGCTGGCAGGGAACCTGCTAGGTAGCAGGGCCAGGCTAGCTGCTAGCCTATCTGATAACCCCTGGATATGTGTCTGCTAGGCTATCTGCTAGAATACTGATGGCCATTTGCTTTGTAGTTGCTAAGTCTGCGAGTTTTTTGTAATACTTCTTGATATTATAAATCTGCCCTAAATATTTGACTTTCAGATATGTCCAGCTATGCAGCTGGGGCCATCACATACTAATAACGCCATAATGGCACATGATAGGAATGGCATACAGATTACCAGTAACCAGTGATTTCGGAACCCATGCATGAACTTAGGTATGCAAATTTTAATGAAGCTTGGATTCAGCCATGATTAATTTCATCACGACAATAAGTAATACTTGTCAATGCCATCCAAGCCAACAGGCATGACGACATGCGCAAGTGCAGGTATACGGATAAGTGGGCGTGGGGAAACGCACTTTAGAGATAGAATCCCCACTACTTATCACTGATATTTGAAATTCTCATAAGAATCGTTAATTTAAAGCTATAAATTCTATCAAATTTAGCTGAATGATGAGGATTTGATCGCATATATAGGGTGTACATCAGGCAGAAGTTCAGCAGGGAAGACTAAATATTTTTGGCGGGAAATATTTAATCTTGATCTGGTACTAGCAGATAACCTAGCAGCAGGCATATCTGTCCTGCTAGGCTAGCAACTCAGACCTAGCAGCATGTTAGCAGGTGCTTAGCAGGGCCCTATCATAGCTTAGCAGGCCTAGCAGGCAGTTGGGCCCCTAGCAGCCGGTGCTGATAGGGCCTTGATAGCCTATCAGCATCGGCTGCTAGGCTATCTGCTAGGGGGGTTCTCGCATAGGGCCAAGACTTTATAAACTTTTCCTTGTCACATTTGAAATGAACGGGTAAATTTATTCTTTAGTGCAATGACCACTTACGATGAAATTTGAATATTTCTTTGTATGCTTTACACATGTCGTGATCATGTACACCACTAAAGCTTTTTCATGCTGTGACCCTGTACCACAATGTAATGCATGCAACTGCTAGCTATTGTATAGTTAAACATAAAATTGCTACCGATTTATTTAGCTAGCCTAGTAATTTTTAGTTGCTTTCAGTTTGTTTATTTAGTATTAGTTTTTTTACTTTTCGTGTTGTTTTGTTTTAGTTATTTTAATTTTCCTGTAGTACAGTCAGCCCCTGAAACTAAAACCCTAAAATTCCCAGGGGCCTTACATGACTAGCACTCCTTACAGTTGTCCGCCCCTGTAAGGAGTCCTAGTGGTGTAAGGCCCTCGGGAATTTATGACGCCGTGAGGAAAATGCAATGATTTTTATTAGGCAATTTCTAGGCTATTAAAAGCATTTTCCGGCCTCTTTACCTAGTTTTTTCAGTCTTTTGTTTCATGTAGTAGCTATGTATCCTGCAGGGCTGGCCAATGCTGGCCAATGATCTAAAGTTTATATTAATTTATTCTGCTCTTGAATGTTTAAATGTTTTTAGTGAATGGCCTGCAAACAGGTGAAACAAGGAATATCCTTACACCTTTAGTTGACAGTTAATCGGAATGGTACAGCAATGACTCGCTATTATAGCTTCAGCTTTATTACTCAAAGCCTGCAATTGTATGGATACGTACTTTTTTGTTTACCAATTATTCGAGCTTCAGAAATTACTCAGATCTTCACTTAATAGAATTGCCAACATGGTCTATCTTTGCCATCCTGCTGGCAAAAGGTAAGCATTACTCGCCAAGGTATATTGCCAAGAAATATTAGACTGCGATTTAAGAAAGCACTTTTAGGATGCTAGGATTTCAGGATTTTAAGATGCATGAGGCCGCCACCACCGGGTGCCGCTGCCATGCCATGCCACTGCCGTGCAGTGCTGCTGGCGTGCAGAGCTGGATTATCAGGATACGCCCTTCTAAACTATTTGGATAACATGCTATACTGATAGGAAGACAAGAATACACATGATACATAAAATATGTTATTTGCTACCTAGCTGATGAACAAGATGCTCGAGGTGACCAAAAATATTAACTATATACAGACCACCACGAATATCAGGGGAATACCTAAGGGGAAATACCTAGACAGAAATAAGAATCTATTTTGGACCCCAGGACACCAAGACGGTGGAAGTGCGGGGAACTGGGGCGGCAGGCCCCAGTCCCCGCACAACCACCGTACACTTCTGGGAGTTAACAGCATTGAAAGCGGTAGTCAAATGACTATTTAAAAGCATGATATTAAAAAACGTGAATCTTAGCTGTGCCTGTCGCATACTAAGATTGGTCATAATTGCCATTGACCCCAAATCACTGTATGGACTAACTGGAACACCTCATCTCCTGCCGTGCAAAAAATATGAGATAGAGGCACTGAAGACATGCACCTGTCAATATGCTTAAGGTTTCTAGTACATATACAAAAAATGTGGGCTAATAATTGTGCTCTGTTGAAACCCGTACGATGTTTGTACTTCTTTATGCACGCACCATCACAAATATACCCTGTTTCGCAAGAATGAAGCAACCTAGGTGTCAGCGATTTTTCCGAGCCATTGCAGCGATTTTGGAGGTTAAACAGTTGCCCGTTGCAGCAAAAATCACGCCATCAGAGCTGGAATATGAACTGGATGCATGTTTAGAAAATGTAGCGATTTGATCGATTAATTTTGTATTCGGATTAACCTGATGGGAGACTTTTTATTCATTCATCAAGCAGGAATCCATAAATCAATCAGTGGCTACCTAGCGCCTTATTATTGCCTCCTGTCGTGCGTGCGTTTACTTGCATGTCACGCATGCATCAGAGCCATTATTGCCATTTTGCATGGAGCGAGGTGCACCAACTATCCATTGAATAGGGGTAGGTGCAGCAGTGATGTCCTTAAGTCAGCGGCTTGAAGCTTGTCCACCTGTACGACTTTTATTTTTCCGGTACCTCCAACTATTACTTGCTTCCCGTGCTTGTTTCCAGGTGACGACTTCTGCGCGAGTGGTCCCTGTGGCGGTGCTGCCTGTGTCAACTTGGGGGCGACCTGGAGTTGTGGCGCCTGTCCATCACCCACTTTCTTCACCACAACCACAATCGCTGGAGTGACGGGACCGGCATGCATGAAAGGTTCGTGAATCATAGATAGATCTCGTAAGGGGAATGAAGGAGTCTTTGTGCAATGGATTCAAAGGTTCCCTTACATATTTATCAGCGGGAAGTCAGAAACTTAAACCTCTAAAAAGAATGCCTTTGGGCGTCAGAATTAGAAGGCCAATTCTATGATCAGTTATGTATGCCTGTATAAAGGACCATGATTGGCATGCATGTTGTACTGATGAGCGGTGGTGTCACAATTACCAAGCTCATCAGCAACTAATGCTCGTAACCTGATGATGCCTGCATGCCTTGCGAATCAACTCACTTTGTTACAAGGACCATGGCTAAGTTGCACCCAACGGTGCCATTCATTGTACTCATAACCGTGATGATCCTTGCAGAGATGCCCCCTCCAGTGACCTGCATCATAACTCAGTTTAACACGGTTGGGACTTGCCGCAACTCGCCACCAACTCAATACTACTACGCCTATGGAGAATCGGATGTGACCTACACCCTGGCGTACACGTATGCGGATGGAACCAGATCCCCTCCATCGACCATGTCCTTGAGGGCCGTCAGCTACAGTTATGTGTTGCCAAACGTATATTTTGAATTCGCTTCCAAAATCTCAACCCTTCTCCAGGCTGTCGGTCCGTCAGGAAAGCGGCGCACTGGCATCGTGCTGCAGAGGTCCGGAAGCGTCAATCCTACTGCTTTCCCGGCTTATGGAAAAAGCAACTTTGACGGGTTGCGTGTTGATGTCGTACGCATAGACACAGGTGTACTACCTATAGATTGTTACCCGTATGCCGGTAATGGCATCAACTGTCTGGACCGGATGCAGCCGCCTCAGTTAATCAGTGTCTCTGGATGGCGCTGGCCAAACAATGGAACATCCGGAAGCACGCCCTTGTATCCATCCCTAGGGGAGCAGATGCCACCACTGGTCTTCAACGGCCCAGGTGGCATGCAATCCAAATACTACATCATCTATGAGTTCCGCACCAATAGCGGGACAGGTGGCCACCGGTCGTATCCATTTTCAAATTTAAACCTGGCGGTCAATTTTAGCAACCCTTCACAATCACAGCCCACTGTCTACGTGGAGTTCCCGCAGCCAGTACTCTCGCTGTCTCAATCGGACGCCATCATTATACAGCGTGTGGATCAGAGCGTCCGGAATGTCATTGATGTTGCCAGAATACCTGGATCTGTAGTTAACAATACACGCTGGTTGACGTTCACGGATAGAACCCCATTTCCGGCCACAGGTAGGTATTTGGAAATATACTCTCCTATAAATTGCAACATGACAGGCAATTAGGTACATGGAATTTGGCTTACTGGTTGCAACTTTAATGGTTGCATTAAGATGGCAGGCATGGTGCATACTTGCAATGCCAAAATCATGTGACTACATTCATGCCGGGCGTGCCACGTACATAGAATGTTGATAATAACATCCGATGATTTTCATCATGCGCCCACGATGCAACCGAATAATTATCCGTCCAGGAGCTTCTGCACCGCCACCACCGCCACCTCCAAAAGGTACGTAGCTAGGTGTATGTGGTATCATTTGGTATGCAATCATATCTGGAGATGCGGGATATCAGGCCTTCATTGGGCCCCAGCTGCATCTCATCCCTTTGAAACGAAAACGGTTGTTCCAATCAATCAATCAATATATATATATATATATATATATATATATATATATATATATGTATGTAGAGTCGTCTGTTCGTATTTATGGTTGATATCAGGAAATATCTTGTAAGGATTCCATTCCTGCAATTATTATATTTAATAAATTTCTTGGCACATTATTCCGTATTGAGACACAAAATTCTAAATAAAACAATTCGCCATTGGTCTTATTATATATAAAGTATTATATATACTGTTATATCATGCTTTTAAAGATGCATTTGACTACCGCTTTCAATGCTGTTAACACCCAGAAGTATTCGGTGGTTGTGCGGGGACTGGGCCCTGCTGCCCCAGTTCCCCGCACTTCCAACGTCTTGGTGTACTGGGGTCCAAAGTAGATTCTTTTTGAGACAAGTAAAGGCAGAATAGTATATTATTTATTGCATTATATAATCCCATGTTATAAGTTAAGAGGGAGCAGTTGTAATATAGTCCATATTATTATATTCGCACTTGATATTTATCGCTATGTGCGCCTCTGATTTTCCTCAAAGATATTTGTGGTGGTCTGAATGTAGTTAATATTTTTGATAACCTCAAGCATCCCATTCATCAGCCAGCTAGCAAGGAATTTAAGGGGTATTACACTGTGGGTGACTCACCCTGCAAAGACGAGCACCTGACCAGACCGAGCTGAGGGGCACATGGCTTTGGGCACAAGGAATGTGTGTTATATATGATATGTACTATTGTCATCCTATCAGTATAGTTTATGCTAGCCATATGAGTACATTCAACAGCGGCACCAAGTTTAACTGCATTATCACTCTTGCAATCAACATTCTTTGTAGATATTTTGCCGCATCCATTTTGCATAAAATACAAAAAATATTAACTTAAAGAATATCAGTTGCCATGATTATTTACACGATATTTAGGCAGCTCATACTCATAAGATTTATCAATTATTTAATTCCGATTTCAGATCTTTAAGGTTGGTTATTTCTGCATAGATTTCATGATTTTAATATTCATATGTGTGCATTAAATATGTACTTATATATATTAGGCATTTAAAGCAATCCAATAAATGGATGAATAACTTCAAAATAATATTGGCTCATGTAATTTATCACTGATTCGGACAAAGTACTAGATTCCCATTACCTGCCAAGCTCCTTGGTATGATATCCACTGATTTTGAAAGTTTATCTTGGAGCCCATGAATTCGTATTGTTATACCTCTATTTTTCCTTCATTTTTAATTATGGATGGAATAATTAACGAAAACCTGTCTGATTCAGAAACACAGTAAAGTAATATAAAGTTACTTAGTGGATATGAAGTCGATTTGGATTCTATAGGCTAAATGGCCATAAAAAAATAAAGAACTTGGGATAAAGTTATCATGAAGAGAGTGCAATATGCTGCAAATTTCATTTGGTTACCTAGAAGACGATAACGATTTTTTCATCCATCAATGATTTGCTGGATTTTGCAAGGGGTGCAGCTGCCATGTGCTGCCGCTGATGAATGGTGCAGCTCCCACTGCAGGGTGCTGCTGCCACGCAGTGCAGCTCCCACTTATTTCTTTAATAAGTCGCATTTCCAAACTCATGGATGGCGCATCGAAGCTAAATAAATGTACACATATGGACAGTGCGAGCCATGAATGCCAAATAAAGGAGGGATATGATGAAGGGGGAGGGCAGCCTGGATGCCCCCCCTGGACTACAACGTGGGAAAATGTTGAACCAAAATATTAGCTACATACACACCACCACAAACAACTAAGAGAAAAATCAAAGGAATACCTAGGGTGAAACATCTATGGCAAGTGGAAGTGTGGGGAACTGGGGCAGTGAATCTACTTTGGACCCCAGTACACCAAGACGGTGGAAGTGCGGGGAACTGGGGCGGCAGGCCCCAGTCCCCGCACAACCACCGTACACTTCTGGGAGTTACAGCATTGAAAGCGGTAGTCAAATGCAAATTTAAAAGCATGATCGTTTATGTAAGGCCCCTGGGAATTTATACAGTCGTCCGCCCCTGTAAGGAGACCTAGTAGTTTAAGGCCCTCGGGAATTTATGCCATCACGACGAAAATGAAATCATGCTTTTAAATATGCATTTGACTACCGCTTTCAATGCTGTAACTCCCAGAAGTGTACGGTGGTTGTGCGGGGTCTGGGGCCTGCCGCCCCAGTTCCCCGCACTTCCACCGTCTTGGTGTACTGGGGTCCAAAGTAGATTCTCACTGCCCCAGTTCCCCACACTTCCACTTGCCATAGATGTTTCACCCTAGGTTGAGACAAGTAAAGGCAGAATAGTATAATATTTATTGCATTATAAGGCTTAAAATCCAATGTTGTAAGTTAAGAGGGAGCAGTTGTAATAATATAGTCCACATTATTAATTTCCGACTAGATATTTCCCCCGATGTGTGCCTTTAATGTTCCTCTTAGATATTTGTGGTGGTTTGTACGTAGTTAATATTTTTGGTCACCTCAAGCATCCCATTCATCAGCTAGCTAGCAAGGAATGTAAGGGGTGTTACACTATGGGCGACTCGCCCTGCAAAGACGAGCACCGGGGGTCCTGACCAGACCAAGCCACAGTGCAGGAGAGGGGCACGTGGCTTTGGGCACAATGAATGTATGTTATGTATGATATGTACTATTGTCATCCTATCAGTATCTTTTATGTTATCCTAATAAATTGAAAGGGTGTATCCTGGTAATCTGGTACCACATGCCAGCAGCACGGCATGCCAGTGACACCGCATGGCAGTGGCACCACATGGCAGCGGCACCACATGGCAGCTAGCAGCATTGCATGCCAGCGGCATCACACTACTGCAGCTGCCTACTGCCAGCAGATCTGCACAGCAGCAACACCGTGAAGCAGTGGCACCGCATGCCAGCACCACCGCATGGCAGTGGCATCACACAGCAGCAGCACCTCATACCAGTGGCACTGCATGCCAGCAGCACTGCATGCCGGTGGCACCGCATGGCAGTGGCACCGCAGGCAGTGGCACCACATGGCAGCAGCACTGCAGGTGACCTAGTCTGAGAGCTCCCGGGTGCATATGCGGTAATGGAGGGCTCAATATGCCAGCGGCACTGCATGGCAGCGGCACTACAAGCCAGCGGCACTGTGCAGCAGCAGCACTGTGAAGCAGCAGCACTGTGCAGCAGCTGCACCAGCACACAGCTGCGGCTCCACATGGCTGCACCAGCATGTAGCTGTGCCAGCGCACACCAGCAACGTTGCTGCACAGTGCACAGCTGCAGCACCCTGGCTCAGGTAACATGCGGCTGTGGCACCCCACGGCTGTGGCACTGCTCACCTGAGGCAGCACGTAGGTAAGACACCCCATGGATGCGGCACTGCATGGCTGCTGCACCATGTGGCTGCTTCAATGCACAGCTGCTGCACCATGCGGCTGCTGCACCATATAGCTGCGGCACCGCATGGCTGAGGCACTGCGTGGCTGCACCAGTGCTCAGCTGCACCAGCACTCGGCTGCACCAGCGCGTGGCTGCACCAGCACGCGGCTACACCAGCATGCAGCTGCAGCACCACGTGGCTGTGGTAACATGCAGCTGCTGCACCACGCGGCTGAGGCAGCATGTGGCTGCACCACGGCGTGGCTGCACCAGCACGTGGCTGTGGCACTGCGCGGCTGTGGCACCACATGCCTGATGAGGCACCGCATGCCTGAAGCACTGCACGGCTGAGAATCACACGCAAGCATCCTAGAAATGCATCATCAAATTGAATGATCGATTTACTGTAATTAATTGGCGAGTAGCGCCAATATATAATTGTAATGTGACAAGAAGGCAGAACCGTGGAAGTACCTATTCACTATTACAGGTAGTGAATTATTGAATTGTTGAATTAATGAATATTAATTGAATTACTTGTAAAGAACAAAATTCAATTAGGAAAGCCGTCATGTGGACTTGGAACATGTTTGCCGCAGTGCTTCCCTTTAGCGGGCAGAAAAAGACCAAACAAAAGACCAAAATAACCTAGCTAAAGAGGTCAGAATATGCTTTTAATAGCCTATAAATTGGCAAACAGAAATCAGTGCATTTACCTCGTGACTGCATAAATTCCTGAGGGTCTTACACTACTAGGACTCCTTACAGGGACTCCCGACTTTAAAAATTTCCAGGGGCCTTACAAACTGAATATACGACATGAAAACTAAAACAACTGAAACTAAAAGCAACTAAAAATTATTACTAGGCTAGCTAATAAAAGCGGTAGCAAGCAGGGTAACATAGATGAAGGATGAGCAGGCCAGACCCTAGGCAAATCACTATGAGTTAAATGACATGTTTCATCAGGCTAAACCTAGGTTAATGCCTGACCCAAGGCAAAACTCCCACAGCTCATTTTGATAAACCAGCAGGGTAACATAGATGAAGGATGAGCAGGCCAGACCCTAGGCAAAGGACTATCAGTTAAATGACATGTTTCATCAGGCTAAACCTAGGTCCATGCCTGACCTAAGCTCAACAAACCACAGCTCATTTTGATAAACCATGTTAAAAATAATAGTAATCTATGTTATATAGTCTATAATCTATGTTACATAATCTATGTTATATAATCTATGTTATATAATCTATGTTAAATAATCTATGTTATAATCTATGTTACCCATAATCTATGTACCCTGCTAGCAGGGTAACATAGATGAAGGTTGAGCAGGCCAGACCCTAGGCAAATGACTATCAGTTTAATGACATATTTCATCAGGCTAAACCTAGGTCCATGCCTGACCTAAGCTCAACAAACCACAGCTCATTGATAAACCATGTTAATTATAATAATAATCTATGTTTTATAGTCTATAATCTTTGTTATATAATAATTATCTACGTTATATAATCTATGTTATAATCTATGTTACCTATAATAGATGAAGGATGATCAAGCCAGACCCTAGGCAAAGGACTATCAGTTAAATGACATGTTTCAACAGGCTAAACCTAGGTCCATGCCTGACTAAGCTAAACAAACCACAGCTCACCATGGCTATCTGCTGGAGAAACATGGGACTTGTCAACATGGAAGTCATCATGGCTTGAAAAGTCGAAGCATCAGGTGTTGGAAGGGTGATAGGTGGTGAAGTTGGAGGTGGTGGTGGAGGTTGCTGGAGAGGGTTATTATTATTAGCAGCAGCTTGATGTGACACTAGTCCCTCCTCTAGCTCATCTTCGCTGCCAATTTCCAGGTCTTGCTCCGAATCACAGCGTTGCCGACGCAAGGACGCTTGTTCCGGTGGATTCAGTGAGCGCTTGCGACCTGAGGATATGAAAGCAGCAGCAACAAGAGCAGCAGCAATTATGCATACACATTTTTGAGGGGTTTGCATAATTTCTAGTAATAATTATTATTTGTATTATTATATAAATATATCCAATGTACGTAAGAAGATCAGACAGATAGCAATACTGTGTAATCGATATGTCGATGAAATCGTTCGCAACCCGCTCGATGTTGATTCCCGCGGGGTACGATCGCTCGCGTGATGTTGCTATCCATGCTGTATCGACACCGAGCGGGAAGCAAATGCTCTGTACCGATTCCTGCGGGTATGAAAACTCGCGCAATGTCGCAATCCGTGCGTTCTTGACATAGAACGGGAAGTGAACGTACATCAGTGATGACGATTTTGCTATCTGTTCAATTCAATATCACACCGTGCGGGTAGCAACGTCGCGCGAGCAGTTATACCACACGATGTACCAGCGGCACCACATTAAAAATTAATTACCTATAAATATGAAATTTTTTTATGCATTCAGAGAAGCTATTCATTTCTAAAAGCGTGGTTATGATACTGGTGCCGCTGTGGCGCGATAGCCACACCGCACGATAGTGATACCTTGCCGTAGTGATACCACGTGATAACAATACCATTTGTTATCACCTGGTATCATTATGGCTTAGTTATCGTGCGGTGTGGCTATCGCGCCGCAGCGGCACCACGGCAATGGCAACGCACAACACAAAGTACCATGGAATCGCGTGCTAAAATTACTAACTACTTTATCGCTTACCATGGCAAGTAGCGCCAGCAATAGTTACACCAAAGAGCGCCAGAAGAGCCACGATGCCCAAGACCACCAACAGCCAACTTGGGCTGGTTTGTCGGCGTAGGCGAATCCTTGAAAACATGTTTGCCCCCATTGCATAACCTATAACGAATATATGCATTAATTCGAAGCATTTCTGCGAACTTGCACTATGTCAGCCGCAATGGTTACCTTCAGGGATCGAGCAGGTTGCTTGGCGGCGTTGTTGGTTGTTGTAGATATCCTATTCCTTGGAACCAATGATAGATGAGCTCAATGATTCAAAAGCAAGGAGGAATTTGTCTAAAGAATTTGCAGGCAATAAATGCAGATCATTGCTGTACGACTGTAAGGATATCCCTTGCAAGACCCATTAGCAGGCCATTGACTAGGAACTTTGTATATACTAACAATAAATAACCTTTAGAGCATGCATCTTGCAGGGCACTGGCCAGTGCCCTGCAGGATACATAGCTACTACATGCAACAAAAGACTGAAAACACCTAGCTAAAGAGGTCAAAAAATGCTTTAAGTAGCCTAAACATTGCCCAACAGAACTGATTGCATTTTGCTCGTGACTGCATAAATTCCCGAGGGCCTTACACTACTAGGTCTCCTTACAGGGGCGGACGACTGTAAAAATTCTCAGGGGCCTTACCTAACCGACAAAAACTAACATAACCAAAAATAAATAAACTAAATAAACAAACTGAAAATAACTAAAAAATAACTAAAAAATAACTAAAAATAACTAAAAATTACTAGACTAGCTAATAAAAGCGGTAGCAATTAGCAGCATATTGTACTCTCTTCATGATTAACTTTATCCCAAGTTTCTTTATTTTTTTAATGGCCTATAAATAATATATAGGCTAACTATATATTAAATATATTAAATAATCCAAACTTCAAATATTCATCCATTTATTGGATTTCTTTAAATGCCTAAAATATATAAGTACATATTTAAAAGCCAGCCCTGCAAGATTCATGCTCTAAAGGTTTTATTTTTGTTTAGGATATAAAACCCTACCAACTATAACAGCTTGCAACAATGCATAACAGCCAGCTAGAGGCTGTTTGGTGCTGTTTGGTGCTGTTTGGCACCAGTTAAACCCCCTATAAGTTGGTAGGGAAGTGTTTCTAGTCAATGGCCTGCTAATGGGTCTAGAAAGAAATATCCTTACAACATTCAGTTGACAGTTAATCTGTATCGCACAGCAATTATTGTCCGCTATTATAGCTACCACTTCATCTATAGCCCGCAATTTGTATAGATATTACGCATTTTGGCTGCCAAACTTGGAGCTTCAGCAATTTGTTGGATCTTGCCAACATCACCTTTGCCATTCTGCTCGCGAAGGGTAAGCATTACTCGCTCAGGTAAGTCTCCAAATAATAATAATAATAATAATAATAATAATAATAATAATAATAATAATAATATTCTAAATGTGATTTCAGAACGCTGCTGCTGCCGTGTGTTGCAGCTGCCACATGTTGGCGCTGCTACTTACTGCCGCTGCC
Source organism: Volvox reticuliferus (assembly GCA_019650235.1). Classification (NCBI taxonomy): domain Eukaryota; kingdom Viridiplantae; phylum Chlorophyta; class Chlorophyceae; order Chlamydomonadales; family Volvocaceae; genus Volvox; species Volvox reticuliferus. The sequence continues at coordinate 1,085,596 of BNCP01000018.1, forward strand.
ATGCGCTGCCATTGTCACATGTTGCCACTGCTGTGTGCTGCTGCTGCTGCACGGTGCCGCTGCCACACACTGCTGCTGCTGCTGCATAGTGCAGTTGCCATGCACTGCTGCTGCCATGCAGTGCTGCTTCTGTGTGGGGCCGCTGCCACCTGCTTCGGCTACCGCACTGTGCTGCTCGCTGCTGCATGCTGCTGCTGCAGTGTGCTGCCATTGCCACATGGTGCAGTTGCCACTGCATGGTGCTGCTGCCGTGCAGTGCAGCTGCCACGTGATATCCTAAATTTAATTTAGACCCAAGGGTTTGCTAGCCATATGAGTACATTCAACAGCGGCACCAAGTTTAACTGCATTATCACTCTTGCAATCAACATTTTTTGTAGATATTTTGCCGTATCCATTTTGCATAAAATGCAAAAAATATTAACTTTAAGAATTTCAGTTGCCATGATTATTTACAAGATGTTTAGGCAGCTCATACTCATAAGATTGATCATTATTTAATTCCGATTTCAGATCTTTATTAAGGTTGGTTATTTCTGCATAGATTTCATGATTTTAATATTCATATGTGTACATTAAATATGTAGTTATGTATATTAGGCATTTAAAGCAATCCAATAAATGGATGAATAACTTCAAAATAATATTGGCTCATGTAATTTATCGCTGATTCGGACAAAGTACTAGATTCCCATTACCTGCCAAGCTCTTTGGTATAATATCCACAGATTTTGAAAGTTTATTTTGGAGCTCATGAATTCGTATTGTTATACCTCTATTTTCCCTTCATTTTTAATTATGGATGGAATAATTAACGAAAACCTGTCTGATGCAGGAAAACCCTAAAGCAATATAAAGTTATGTAGTGGATATTAAGTCAGTTTGGATTATTTAATATAATTTATATATAATTAGCCTATATATTATTTATAGGCTAAATAAAGTTAATCATGAAAAGAGTACAATATGTTGCTAATTTCATTTGATTAGCTAGAAGACGATAACGATTTTTTCATCCATCGATGATTTGCTGGATTTTGCAAGGGGTGCAGCTGCCATGTGCTGCCGCTGATGCATGGTGCAGCTGTTGTATCTCTGTCATATCCGCCTAAAGCAAAGGCTCGATCCAAGGATGCCAGTCAACTGGCCAACCTGGATATAAGCCATGAGATACCCCAGGATACTACAGCAGCTCCCACTGCAGGGTGCTGCTGCCACGCAGTGCAGCTCCCACTTATTTCTTTAAGAAGTCGCATTTCCAAACTCATGGATGGCGCATCGAAGCTAAATAAATGTACACATATGGACAGTGCGAGCCATGAATGCCAAATAAAGGAGGGATATGATGAAGGCAGGGGGAGGGCGGCCTGGATGCCCCCCCTGGACTACAACGTGGGAAAATGTTGAACCAAAATATTAGCTACATACACACCACCACAAACAACTAAGAGAAAAATCAGAGGAATACCTAGGGTGAAACATCTATGGCAAGTGGAAGTGTGGGGAACTGGGGCAGTGAATCTACTTTGGACCCCAGTACACCAAGACGGTGGAAGTGCGGGGAACTGGGGCGGCAGGCCCCAGTCCCCGCACAACCACCATACACTTTGAAAAGTTAAAAGCATTGAAAGCGGTAGTCAAATGCAAATTTAAAAGCATGATTATCTAACAGAAATCTATGCATTTTCCTCGTGACGGCATAAATTCCCGAGGGCCTTACACTACTAGGACTCCTTACAGGGGCGGACTGTAAAAATTCCCTGGGGCCTTACATGACTAGCACTCCTTACAGGGCCTGAATGTACGACACGAAAACTGAAATAACTAATACGAAAGAAAACTGAAATAACTTATACAAAAGAAAAAACTACAAGCAACTAATAATGACTAGGCTAGCTAATAAAAGCGGTAGCAATCATTCACTAATGATTTCTATCTGTTGAATAATGAATGATCTGATCACGAAGTGCTAGATGGTAAGGATAACATATCAAACATATACATGACGAGGCTGATTAATAAGAGCAAACCCCTGTACTTAACTGGCAATTAACTCCTGCGGATGTGACCCCTGCCCTCAAGCCTCCACGTATACCAGTGCATGCATCCCTCCCATTCCTGCCCTTGCATGTGGTGTAGCTGTGAATCTCGCCCTGAGCTCTAAACAGATTGTCGCATCTTCCCAGACTACTCTCTCCAAGCCATCATATGCTGCAGATGGTAACAATCAAACGCTCTTCCATTCAGCATATCCTGGAGATGTGGGATCTGGATCAGACAAAGATTTCACGCCATTCGTCGGCCTTCAGCTAGCCCAACTGTCCATTATTGAGAAAATTGTTATCCTGAACCGCCTTGGAGGCGAAGACCGCTTACAGAATGCTGAAGTACGCATCGGCACAGATGCCATCACCAACAGCAGCAGCGTGGGACGCAATGCCTTGGTTTGGAAGCAGAATGCAACACAGGGCTCCGTCATTGAGATTAATCTGAATCCTCCAGTCACTGGTCTCTGGGTTTCTCTCCAGAACTTCAACCCAGCGACAACGTACATCCCCTCAAAAGGATATCAGTTTGTTCTTAATATTTTTGAGATTCAGGTGCTGGGTGTTCCAGCAGGTAAGAGGTACACATCCAACCATGTCTTTGTGTGTGTATGTTCCCTATTACTTTGTTAATATATATGTATATAGGTGTGACTATGGATTGGAAATAATAATATCATGCTTTTAAATATGCAGTTGACTACCGCTTTCAATGCTGTTAACACCCAGAAGTGTTCAGTGGTTGTGCGGGGACTGGGGCCTGCCGCCCCAGTTCCACGCACTTCCACCGTCTTGGTGTTCTGGGGTCCAAAGTATCTTTATTGCCCCAGTTCCCCACACTCCATCGTCTTGGTGTTCTGGGGTCCAAAGTAGATTCTTGTTGAGACAAGTAAAGGCAGATTAGTATATTATTTATTGCATTATAAGGCTTAAAATCCAATCTTGTAAGTAAAGAGGGAGCAGTTGTACGTAATATAGTCCATATTATTAAATTCAAACTAGATATTTCCCGCTATGTGCGCCTCTGATTTTCCTCTTAGACATTTGTGGTGGTCTGTACGTAGTTAATATTTTTGATCACCTCAAGCATCCCATTTATCAGCTAGCTAGCAAGGAATTTAAGGGGTGTTACACTGTGGGTGACTTGCCCTGCAAAGACGAGCACAGGGGGTCCTTACCGGACTGAGCCGAGGGGCACATGGCTTTGGGCACAAGGAATGTATGTTATGTATGATATGTACTATTGTCATCCTATCAGTATAGTTTATGTTATCCTAATACATAGAAAGGGTATATCCTGGTAATCTGGTACTACATGCCGGCAGCACCACATGCCAGCGGCACCGCATGCCGGCAGCACCCTAAATTAAATCTAGGATATCACGTGGCAGCTGCATTGCACGGCAGCAGCACCCTGCAGTGGCAGCTGCACCACACGGCAGTGGCAGCACGCTGCAGCAGCAGCATGCGGCAGCGGCACCATGCTGCAGCTGCACCACATGGCTGGGGCCCCCACACAGCAACAGCACTGCATGGCAGCAACAGTGCATGGCAACTGCACCATGCAGCAGCAGCAGCACGCGGCAGTGCCATAGTGCAGCAGCGGCAACATGTGACAGTGGCAGTGCACGGCAGCGGCAGTGAGTGGCAATGGCAGGGCACGGCAGCAGCAGCATGCAGCAGCGGCACCACGCAGCACCTGCACCACACGGCAGCAGCCCCACGCAGCAGCACTGCACGGCATCTGCACCGCGTGGCAGCAGCAGTGCACCACACGGCAGCGGCAGCATGCTGCAGTGGCACCGTGCGGCAGTGGCAATACACGGCAATAATAGCAGGGCACAGCAGCGGCAACACGCGGCAGTGGCAGCACGCGACAGCAACAGGGCACACCAGAAGCAGCATGCGGCAATGGCAGCATGCAGCAGTGGCAGCGCATAGCAGTGGCAGAGCGCGGCAGTGTGGCAGCTGCACCACACAGCAACTACTGCATCGCATGGCAGCGGCATCACACGATAGCATTCTTATATTGCATATCAAAATTGCATTTCATAATTAGTTGGCCACTTACCTTGGGGACTAATGCTACCTTTCGCGAGCAAAATGGCAAAGGCGATGTTGGCGAGCAAGATCTAACAAATTGCTGAAGCTCCAACGAATGGCAATTACATATTTAAACAATTTGCAGGCTATAACTAAATCGGTAGCTAAAAACATTGCTGTATGATTGAGATTAACTGTCAACAAACATTGTAAGGATATATTGTTGTTAGACCTGTTAGCACGCCATTCACTAAAAACGTTTAATATTTTAGAGCATAATACAAACTTTAGAGCATGAATCCTGCAGGATTGACCAGTGCCCTGTAGGATACATAGGTACTACATAAAACAAAAGACCGAAATAACCTAGCTAAAGAGCTCAGAAAATGCTGTAATAACTTTGGAATTATCTAACAGAAATCTATGCATTTTCCTCATGACGGCATAAATTCCCGAGGGCCTTACACTACTAGGACTCCTTACAGGGGCGGATGACTGTAAAACTTCCCTGGGGCCTTACATGACTAGCACTCCTTACAGGGCCTGAATGTACGACACGAAAACTGAAATAACTAATGCTAAATAAAAAAACTACAAGCAACTAAAAATGACCAGGCCAGCTAATAAAAGCGGTAGCAATTATTACTGAAGCAGCATGGAATGACTTGTTTACAACATCTAGATAAATTCCATCACCAGTGATATACAGGGATGGATGGCGGGATCAAAATCCCTCCATCCGTTGAGGGTGGATGTGCCCCCACAAAGATGGACGGTGACAGACCCCGATAATAGTGACCTGCGAGCTGACCAGGAATGGCGTTGATCCGGCAAATCCCATTGGATGCTGGTGGTGGGTGCTGAACCCGGGAAAATCACTGATTTTGGAGAAGTCCGCGTGGGTGAAAGGATGAGGGTGCCCGAAATACTGGGGAAGGTAGGGACTGCCAGGTAGTGGCCACGGGTGAAGCAAAACCCCCCTATCCTACACACAAAGGGATGGACCTATTGGCGCACAGATCTGCCTCGGGCCTTCTCATCAGGCCCTTCCATCAGGCAGGACAAGCTGCTGTCCTAAAGACTTCTTAAATATCTTAATATGCATATTTCCTTGTTTTGTACCATGCACCAACATGTTTCCTTGGCCATGCTTGCAGACTTGTTGCATTTGGACAATATCCATGCTTATTCGGTGTATTCTGTGTATATATAGATTGGGTTTTGTATGTCTTGCGGGTTCCTTTCAACCCTCATCCGTCCTCTGTGACCCATAAGCTGGCGCTTGAGCTAAAACATGCATAGACTGCATTTGTTCATCTATAGAATGTTTCCGACCTGTCTAATAATGAATGATCTGATCACGAAGTGCTAGATGGTTAGGATAACATATCAAACATATATACATACGGCAAGGACATGCAGCCACTCCTGTACTTAACTGGCAATTAACTCCTGCGGATGTGACCCCTGCCCTCAAGACTCGATGTATACCAGTGCATGCATCCCTCCCATTCCTGCCCTTGCATGTGGTGTAGCTGTGAATCTCGCCCTGAGCTCTAAACAGATTGTCGCATCTTCCCAGACTACTCTAGCAGGTAAGAGGTACACATCCAACCATGTCTTTGTGTGCGTATGTTCCCTATTATCATGCTTTTAAATATTCATTTGACTACCGCTTTTAATCCCAGTTCCCTGCACTTGCACCGTCTTGGTGAACTGGGGCTCAAAGTAGATCACTACCCCAGTTCCCTACACTTCCACTTGCCCTAGATATTTTACCATAGGTATTCCTCTGATGTTTCTCTTAGTTGTTTGTGGTGGTGTGTATGTAGCTAATATTTGGGTCAATGATTTACCACATGGTAGTCCAGGGGGGCCATCTAGGCCGCCCTCCCCCTTCATCATATCCCTCCTTTGGCATTCATGGCTCGTACTGTCCATACATGTACGGTTATTTAGCTTCGGTGCGCCATCCGTGAGTTTGGAAATGTGACTATTTAAAGAAATAACTAGGAGCGGTGCATCAGCAATTATGTGGTTTTGCTTTTAATTAAGCAGTGGGCGGCAGCTGCACCGCGTGGCAGTGGCACCCTGCGGTGGAAGCTGCACTGCATGGCAGTGGCACCCTGCGGTGGAAGCTGCACTGCGTGGCAGCAGCACCCTGCAGCGGTAGCTGCACCATGTGGCAGCGGCAGCACATGGCAGCTGCACCCCTTGCAAAACCATGCAAATCATCGATGGATTAAAAATTCATTATCGTCTTCTAGCTTATCAAATGAAATTAGCAGCATATTGTACTCTATTCATGATTACCTTTATCCCAAGTTTATTTACTTGTTTTTTTATGACCATTTAGCCTATAGATCCAAAAGATTGACTTAATATCCACTAAGTAACTTTATATTATTTCATGGTTTTTCTGAATCAGACAGCTTTTTGTTAAATATTCCATCCATAATTAAAAATGATGGGAAAATAGAGGTATAACATAACGAATTCATGGGCTCCAAAATAAATTTTCAAAATCAGTCGATATTATACCAAAGAGCTTAGCAGGAAATGGGAATATAGTGCTTCTTACGAATCAGCATCATCCGATATATTACATGAGCCAATATTATTTTGAAGTTACTCATCCATTTATTGGATTGCTTAAAATGCCAAATATATATAATTGCTACCGCTTTTATTAGCTAGTCTAGTAATTTTTAGTTATTTTTAGTTTGTTTATTTTGTTTATGTAGTTTTGGTTATGTTAGTTTTCATCGTTTATGTAATCGTTTATGTAAGGCCCCTGGGAATTCTTACAGTCGTCTGCCCCTGTAAGGAGTCCTAGTAGTGTAAGGCCCTCGGGAATTTATGCCGTCGCGACGAAAATGCAATGATCCTGTTGGCCAATTTCTAGGCTATTGAAAGCATTTCCTGACCTCTTTAGCAAGGTGTTTTCAGTCTTTCGTAGCATGTAGTAGCTATGTATCCTGCAGGGCACTGGCCAGCCCTGCAAGATTCATGCTCTAAAAATTTTATTGCTACCGCTTTTATTAGCTAGTCTAGTATTTTTTAGTTGCTTTTAGTTTTAGTTATTTTAGTTTCATGTCGTATATTCAGTATGTAAGGCCCCTGGGAACTCTTAAAGTCAGGAGTCCCTGTAAGGAGTCCTAGTAGTGTAAGGCCCTCGGGAATTTATGCCGTCGCGTGATAAATGCACTGATTTCTGTTAGGCAATTTCTAGGCTATTAATATCATTTTCTGACCTCTTCATCTAGGATTTTTCAGTCTTTTGTTCCATGTACTAGCTATGTATTCTACTTGGCACTGTCCAGCTCTCCAGGATACATGCTCAAAGGCTTTAATTATCCTCTAAAATATTGAATGTTTCTATTGAACGGCCTGCCAATGGGTCAATCAAGGAATATCCTTACAATGTTAGTTGGCAGTTAGTTTGAAGCATATAGCAATGATTGTCTGCTATCACAGCTACCGCTTTATTTATACCCACTCTTTGATTTCCAATTAATGGAGCTTTAGAAATTTGTTGGATCTTCACTTAGGAGGATTGCCAACATTGCGCTAATATTTGCCATCCTGGTCGCGAAAGGTAAGGATTACTCCCTAAGGTATGTTTTAGAAAGCGAATTTACAATGAAATTTTAGGATGGATTGCCCAGTGCCAGTGCCACGATGTGCAACTGCAGTAGTATGCGTGGTGCCGGTGACGCACAGTGCTGCTGCCACGCTGTGCCGCTGCTGCACGGTGCCGCTGGCACCTGGTAGGGCTGCCGTGCAGGGTCACTGCCGCGTGGCAGCTGCACCGTGCAGCAGCTGCACATCATGGCGGCAGTGGCCCTGCACGGCAGCCGCACCACGTGCCAGCGGCACCTCATGCCAGCGTCACTATGCAGCAGCCACACCGCGCGGCAGCAGCACCGCATGCCAGCGGCACTGAATGTCAGCACGGCATGCAGTGCCACTGGCACGAGGTGTGGCTGCCGCGTGGTGCCGCTGGCAAGAGGTGCCACTGGCACGTGGTGCGGCTGCCGTGCAGGGCCATTGCCGCGCGGCCCCAATGGCATGACGTGCTGCTGGCACATGGTGTGGCTGCCACGTGGTGCAGCTGCCGCATGGTGCCGCTGCTGTGGTGTACAGCTGCCGTGCTGTGCAGCTGCTGCATGGTACTGTGTACCGTGGTACACCCACATACCATTTGGTATGCTATTGTGGGGTAATACTATCTCTAATGATACCACTTCATTCAGCTACTCTTGTAATCACAACTATTATAATTTTAATCAACATCTCTTGGTTGCTCTTTGAGTATTTTATTAATATATTATTTTATTATTATTATATTATATTATTATTATAAACATGTTATAGAGCCAGGTAAGCCAGCAGGTGAGCCACTGCCATGCGGTGCCACTGCTGGCATGCAGTGCCACTGTTGCACAGTGTCGCTGTGTGCAGTGCCGCTGGCATGCAGTGCTGCTGGCATGTGGTGCCACTGCCGTGCAGTGCCACTGCTGTGTGGTGCGTCTACCATGCTGTGCCACTGGCATACAGTGCCACTGCCGTGCAGTGCTGCTGGCTTGCAGTGCTGGATTATCAGGACACACCCTTTTAAACTATTTGGATAACATGCTATAATGATAGGAAGCCAATCATACATGTGATTCATAAAATATATCATTTGCTAGCTAGCTGATGAACGAGATGCTTGAGGTGACCAAAAATGTTAACTACATACAGACCACCTCAAACATCTAAGAGAAAAATCAGGGGAATACCTTAGGGGAAATACATAGACAGAAATTAATAATAAGAAATATATTACAATTGCCCCCGCTTGACTTACAACATTGAATTTTAAGCGTTATAATGCAACAATTACTATTCTGCCTTTACTTGTCTGAATGAGAATTTACTTTGGACCCCAGTAAACCGAGACGGTGGAAGTGCGGGGAACTGGGGCAGCAGGCCCCAGTCCCCGCACAACCACCGAACACTTCTGGATGTTAACAGCATTGAAAGCGGTAGTCAAATACATATATAAAAGCATTGTTTTATTTTGTTTAGAATATAAAAAGTTCCTAGTCCATGGCCTGCTAATGGGTCTAGCAAGGAATATCCTTACAACATTCAGTTAACAGTTAATCTGTATCGCACAGCAATTATTGTCCGCTATTATAGCTACCGCTTCATCTATAGCCCGCAGTTTGTATAAATATTAAACATTTTGGCTGCCAAACTTGGAGCTTCAGCAATTTGTTGGATCTTGCCAACATCGCCTTTGCCATTCTGCTCACGAAGGGTAAGCATTACTCGCTCAGGTAAGTCTCCAAATAATAATGATAATAATAATAATATAATTCTAAATGTGATTTCAGAACGCTGCTGCTGCCGTGTGTTGCAGCTGCCACATGTTGGTGCTGCCACATGTTGCCGGTGCAGTGCACTGCCGTTGCCGCGTGCTGCCACTGCCATGTGCTGCTGCTGCTGCACGGTGCCGCTGCCGCACGCTGCCGCTGCTGCTGCATAGTTCAGGTGCCATGCACTGCTGCTAGCTGCCGCTTGGTGCCACTGCTGCGCACGGCCTCTGCCGCATGCTGCTGCTGCCGTGCACTGCCATTGCCACTCACTGCCGCTGCCATGCACTGCCACTGTCACATGTTGCCACTGCTGCGTGCTGCTGCTGCTGCATGGTGCCGCTGCCACACACTGCCGCTGCTGCTGCATAATGCAGTTGCCATGCACTGCTGCTGCCATGCAGTGCACCTGCCATGCACTGCTGCTGCTGTGTGGGGCCGCTGCCACGTGCTGCGGCTGCCACACTGTGCTGCTGCCGCGTGCTGCTGCTGAAGTGTGCTGCCACTGCCACATGGTGCAGTTGCCACTGCAGGGTGCTGCTGCCGTGCAGTGCAGCTGCCACGTAATATCCTAAATTTAATTTAGACCCAAGGGTTTGCTAGCCATATGAGTACATTCAATAGCGGCACCAAGTGTAACTGCATTATCACTCTCACAATCAAACTTTTTTGTAGATGTTTTGCCGCATCCATTTTGCACAAAATGCAAAAATATTAACTTGAACAATTTCAGTTGCCATTATTATTTACATGACATTAAGGCAGCTCATACTCATAAGATTAATCATTATTTAATTTCGATTTCATATTTTTAAGGTTGGTTATTTTTGCATAGATTTCATGATTTTAATATTCATATGTGTACATTAAATATGTACTTATATATATTAGGCATTTTAAGCAATCCAATAAATGGATGAATAACTTCAAAATAATATTGGCTCATGTAATTTATCGCTGATTCGGACAAAGTACTACATTCCCATTACCTGCTAAGCTCTTTATAATATCCACTGATTTTGAAAGTTTATTTTGGAGCCCATGACTTCATATTGTTATACCTCTATTTTTCATTCATTTTTAATTGTGGATGGAATACTTAACAAAAAGCTATCTGATTCAGGAAAACAGTGAAGTAATATCATGCTTTTAAATTTGCATTTCACTACTGCTTTCAATGCTGTTAACACCCAGAAGTGTTCGGTGGTTGTGCGGGGACTGGGGCCTGCCGCCCCAGTTCCCCGCACTTCCACCGTCTTGGTGTACTGGGGTCCAAAGTATTTTTATTGCCCCAGTTCCCCACACTTCCACCGTCTTGGTGTTCTGGGGTCCAAAGTATATTCTTTTTAAGACAAGTAAAGGCAGAATAGTATATTATTTATTGCATTATAAGGCTCTAAATCCAATGCTGTAAGTAAAGAGGGAGCAGTTGTAATATAGTCCAAATTATTAATTTCCCATTAGATATCTCCCCCTATGTGCGCCTCTGATTTTCCTCTTAGATATTTGTGGTGGTCTGTATGTAGTTAATATTTTTGGTCACCTCAAGCATCCCATTCATTAGCTAGCTAGCAATGAGTTTAAGGGGTGTTAAACTGTGGGTGACTCACCCTGCGAACATGAGCACAGGGGGTCCTTACCGGACTGAGCCGAGGGGCACGTAGCTTTGGGCACAAGGAATGTATGTTCTGTATGATATGTACTATTGTCATCCTATCAGTATAGTATATGTTATCCTAATTAATTGAAAGGGTGTATCCTGGTAGTCTGGTACCACATGCCAGCAGCACCACACTGCAGCTGCGCCACATGCCAGCAGCACCGCATGCCAGTGGTATCACACACAGCACCGCATGCCAGTGGCACCACATGCCAGCAGCACTGCATGCCAGCGGCACCACAAGCCAGCTGCACCACATGCCAGCTGCACCACACCGCAGCTGCACGCATGCCAATGGAACTGCACAGCAGCAGCACCATGAGGTAGCTGCACCATGCATGCAGCAGCTGCACCGCATGCTTGCGGCACTGCATGCAAATGGAACCACATGGCAGCAGCACTGTGAGGCAGTGGCACCAAGCAACAGCAGCACTGTGAGGCAGTGGCAGAGCGCAGCAGCTGCACCGCACGGCAGCTGCACCATGCGGCAGCTGCACCACGCGGCAGCTGCACCACGCGGCAGCTGCACCACGCGGCAGCTGCACCACACTGCAGCTGCACCGCACAGCAGCTGCACCGCATGATTCCTTCAAAGATTAAATTCTTAAATTGCATTATGAAATTACTTGGTGACTTCAGCGAGTAATCCTTACCAGGATAGGCAATGTTGAGAATCCTCTGTGAAGCTCCATAAAATTACTGAAGATCCAAAGAAGTATATATCTATAGGAATTGCAGGCTAGAAATAAAGTGGTAGCTATAACAGCAGAAAATCATTGTGGTACGATACAGATTAACAGTTAACTAAACATTGTAAAGATTTTTATTGTTTGATATGTTGGCAATCCGTTAACTAGAAAATATCATGCTTTTAAATATGCAATTCACTACCGCTTTCAATGCTGTTAACACCCAGACGTGTACGGTGGTTGTGCGGGGACTGGGGCCTGCCGCCCCAGTTCCCCGCACTTCCACCGTCTTGGTGTACTGGGATCCAAAGTACATTCAGTTGTTATATATTTCTTATTTTTTATTTTTTCTAGGTATTTCCCCTAGGTATTCCCCCAATTTTCTTTAGATATTTGCTGTGGTCTGTATGTATGTAGCTAATAATTTGGGTAACCTCAAGCATCTCATTCATCAGCTAGCTAGCAAGTATACATATGATATGTTTTTTGCTACCCATTTATCCAATACCCAATACCCGGCATCAGCAGCTCATTAATTAACACAGATACCAGTTTCCCTGGCTTTCTTGATCTGCTTTGTATTCCTTCATCCTAAATATGCTTAGGTTTTTTATTGCTTTAAGCTAACACTTGTTGGTATAAGAAAGTTAGGAATCTGCTTCACTGGTGCTATCATTGCGTGATGAAGGCCAAAATGTCAATGCTAGTCCTGACGAAAATGATGTTTTGTCGAACTGCTTACAAATTGTATTTATAATTTTTTGGCTGAAAAAATATATTGTATTTTCAGCTTTTCTTAAGCGTCAAGCTGTCAAGCATACATCAGTAATCCCCATAACTTGACCATGCTTTAAGCAATTTTTTTCCAGTACACCCTAAAAAACCTTTTTTTCTTCACGGCACATGTTTTTCCTGCCCCTGGAAAGCCATGTTTTGCCCGGCCGATATTTCCAAGGGATCCCCAGAGCAGACCCAACACTTTCACAGGCATTTTTTTTAATTCTAAAAATTGCCAGGTCCCGTCGGGGATGAAGTACCCTGGGCACCATATGCCAGCGAGCGGCATTGCATGCCAGCTGCACCATGCACAGCAGCACCATGCAGCAGCACCACCACATACCAGCAGCACAGCATGCCAACAGCACCACATGCCAGCGTCACTGCATGCCAGTGGCACCATGCCACATGCCGCGGCACTGCACGCCAGTGGCACCGCACGGCAGTGGCACTGCATGGCAGCAACACTGCACGGCAGTGGCACCGCACACCAGCAGCACTGCACACAGCAACACCGTGCACCAGTGGCACTGCATGCCAGGGGCACTGCATGGCAGTGGCACCACATACCTAGGGGGACACGCATTGGTCAATCGGTAGTGATGAGACACAGCATGGCAGCTGCACCCGCCGTGTATCAGTGGCACCACACGGCAGTGACCCCCGTAAAGCATCACCATGCAGCAGCTGCACTGCTTGGCATCGGCACCACGCGGCATCGGCACCACGCAGCAGCTGCACCACACGGCAGCAGCACCGCGTGGCACCGGCACCATGCAGCAGCTGCACCGCAAGGCAGCTGCACCGTGTGGCAGCTACATCACGCTGCAGCAGCACCACGCGATAGCATCCTAAAATTGCGTTCTAAACTCACATTTAAAAATTATTTCGAGACTTACCTTAGCGACTTATGCTTACCTTTCGCAAGATCCAACGAATTGCTGAGGCTCCAAGCTTGGCAACCAAAACACTTAAACCATAAAAGTTGCAGGCTATGGATAAAGCGGTAGCTATAATAGCGGACAGTCATTGCTGTACGATACAGATTAACTGTCAACAGATTGTTGTAAAGAATTTTCCTGTTTGACCTGTTAACAGGCCGCTCATTAGAAAATATTATCAAGAGCACAATTAAACCTTTAGAGCATGAGTCCTGCAGGGCTGGCCAATGCCCTGCAGGATACATAGCTACTACATGAAACAAAAAAGACCGAAAATACCTAGCTAAAGAGGTAAGAAAATGCTTTTAATAGTCTAGAAATTGCCTAACAAAAGTCAGTGCATTTTCCGTGCGACGGCAATAATAATTCCCAGGGGCCTTACATGACTAGCACTCCTTACAGGGGCGGCTGCATGTACGACACGAAAATTAAAATGACTAGAACTAAAACAATATAATAAATAAAACGATAAATAAACTACAAGCAACATATAAACTAAATAAACTACAAGCAACTAAAAATGACTAGGCTAGCTAATAAAAGCGGTAGCAATCATGTTAAGGAAATGCTTCACAGCAAAAACATTTGGTAGTATTGAGAAACATTATGTATCAAATACTTCCATTTCTGATTAATGCACACAAACAAACAAAGACAGGTGCAAACCTACAATAATGCACCTTGCTGTGGGATAGAAGACCAGCTACTAATTTAAGCACACACAGAGCACTGCCTGCAGCAGGGTTGTCAGCCAGCATCTGTCACCAGCATCAAATAAATGTTTATTTTGGAGGCTTGGTTAATCTGTCCATACCTCCTCCTATTATAAATTGTATTACCTAGGTACAGCTAGCCCAAATGAGTTAAGCCTTCCGTCCTGGTTCATTGTGCGTGGGGTTTGGTTTCCTTAATGGCTTGCAGTGAAGTTAACAGCCCTGCCTGTGTTTACACAGCATTATGTTTGGGCAACATATATAGGAATTACTGCTGAAGTTTATTCCATTCTTATTTGTTAATTAGGCAGGTGTTGTTATCAGTGCCTGAAAATCGTGTGTGCCCTCTATCTCGCTAGGCAGGGTGCATTTTCTGATAATGTGCTTATGTATGTATTCAGTGATCGTTCATGTGTATGCATTGTGCAATTGATACCTATCTTTAACGTATTTTCATATTCTTTGCATATATGGGGTGTTACACTGTGGGCGACTCGCCCTACAAGGGCGAGCACCAAGGGGCCTGACCGGACCGAGCCACAGCGCAGGGGAGGTCTGTCCTGCTACGTGCTCCCCCTCTCACTCGGACCTCTTTGCATATGTCTAGCATCAGTTGAGAGCTTTTTCGAAGAAGTCCCTATATGTATTCCAATAGAGCATGGCAATCCAGCCGTTTTGGCATGCATTTACTATTTCATGCATCTACATGGAGCTTTTGTGGTTTTTAAGAACAGGGACATTTGCACAATCCAACGCTGAAATACAAAACTAAAACGGCTTCTCTGCACCAGAGTGCATGCCGCGTCAGATTTCCATTTTCAGTAAACATAGTGCGTCATAAAAAATATTTTCATATCATTGTAAGTGGTAATTCATCCGTTCATGTAAAATGCAACAAGGAGAAGGTTTTCAAGTCGAGCTTTCACTTCGAATAACTTGTAGTAATTATTATTATAAAAAATAATGTGCCACAAAGAAAGCAAATAACACTATGTACTGTGTGACTGATGCCCGTGCAGAGTCACTAATGCCACCCGCTCACTCTGGGAAAAAGGGGAGGTCATTTTTCCGTAAAATGGGGTGGATGTTTTCCGTAAAATGACCCCATTTTACGGTAAATAAGTTTCCGTAAAAATTCCGTAATATGCCCACCGGGTTTATGGAAAACCTTTACGGACGGAAAACAGCAGTTTACGGAAAAGTTAAATGTAATATTTAACAATATTTTTTTATTGTATGGCTGATGAATTGGTGGATAAATGCAATAAAAGCAATGAATTAATAGTGATATTTTATGGCCAGTATTCACATACAGCAATCTTTACAGGGCCTGCATCCATTTACGTTCCCCAATCAAGTTTTAGAAGTTGTATACACCTGTTATGACCATGTCATCACGAAACTTCCAGCTGATATGAGTTAGTTGTCCGTGGCTCACATTCACAATATATACCTAACCAGCTAGCCTTTTAACTCCCATACATCATTGCATGTATGTGACAGATGAAGGCATGGAAATATGCCCTGAACAGGCAGCAGGGCAGCATTGACTGGCTAAACAGAACAATATTAGTAAGACGTTAAATAACTACCTAAAGTAAAAATTAGTAAGACGCTAAATAACTACCGGAACTAAAACGAACTACCAAAACTACTAAGAATAACCTAACCTACCGGAACGACCTAAAAATAACTACCGGAACTAAAACGCTATGCACTAAAATCACCAGATCTCAGAAGAGTAAGGCAAAATACACGTCAACACTGCATTAGGTAGGTGGCAGTCACTGCTAGTCACAGCAAAATAGGTCAACACTTCAAGCAATAGCAGTCTCCAATAGTCACTGCTAGGAAATTAGTATGTCATTATTGTTGCAAATGGATGCATAATATATATATATATATGAGACAAACCATTTGTCCACAATACTCAATGTGAAGAATTGCGCAGAACTTAGGTGAAGTTCTGCATACGCCTATCTTCTGCCTCTGCGCCCCCTGCCACGGCCAGGGACCTGCATAAGCTCTGCACCTGAACGTGGCTGCATCACCCCCGTCACAACAGCATGCCTCCTTCATTGCGGCCCCATATATGATGGCCCTGCACCTGATGGCCCAGCTTCTGCACCTGACACGAACACCTCCCCAGCACCAGCTTGTTTTTATACTGTACTTTACGGATGGTAAACTGTATTTTACAGACAAAAAAACATTTAGGAAAAAAACCTTTCCCAGAGTGGCGCTCGATATCGAAACCCGCGGATAACGAAGGATAGGGGTGCGCTACCCGCTCTACATAGATACCATGGGTAGCGATGTCGCGCGGGCAGCGATACATGACGTGATAAGCGGTACCACACGATGTAGCAGCGCCACCGCATGATAATTATTTAAATACATAGATTTTTTTATGCATTAAAGGAATCTATTCATTTCAAAAAAGCGTGGTACCAGGCGGTTGTGATACCGTGCTATAGCCACACCGCATGATAGCAAATCGTTGCTATAGTGATACCACGTGATAGCAATAATATTTCTTATCACCTGGTATCAGTATGGCTTCGTTATCTTGCAGTGTGGCTATCGTGCAGCAGCAGCGGCACCAGCAATGACAGCGCACAACACAAAAGTATCATGGAAATGCATGCAAAAATAGATATCAAATTTGTCATAACTACTTTAAGGCTTACCTTGGCGAGTAGCGCCAACAACCCTACACCAAAGAGCGCCACAAGAGCCACGATGCCCCAGATCACCAAAGACCAACTTGGGCTGGTATGTGGCGAAACCGTGAAAATACGTATTCCTCCATTGCATTACTTGTAACGAATTGATTAGAAAGCAGTTCGGCAAACTACTTGCACTATGTCAGCTGGCGGCGTAGTTGATAATCCTCTTCCTAAAAGAACCAACAGTAAATGAGCTCCAATGATTAACAGCCAATGAAGTAATTGTCTATAGAATTCTCAGGCTATAAAAGCAGATCATTGCTGTACGATGGAGATTAACTGTCAACTAATGTTGTAAGAATATTTCTTGCTAGACATATTAGCAGGCCGTTGACTAGGAACTTTTCATATCCTAAACCACAATAAAAACTTTAGAAAATGAATCCTGCAGGGCTGGCCAGTGCCCTGCAGGATACATAGCAACTACATGAAACAAAAGACTGAAACTACCTAGCTAAAGAGGTCAGAAAATGCTTTAAATAGCTCTGAAATTATCTCACAGAAATCACTGCATTTACCTCGCGACGGCATAAATTCCCGAGGGCCTTACACTACTAGGACTCCTTACAGGGACTCCCGACTGTAAAAATTCCCAGGGGCCTTACACTACTAGGACTCCTTACAGGGGCGGACGACTGTAAAAATTCCCAGGGGCCTTACATATACGACGAAAAATAAAACAACGAAAATAAAATAAACTAAATAAACAAACTAAAGATAACTAAAAAATACTAGACTAGCTAATAAAAGCGATAGCAATAATCTAGAGCATAATAAAGCCTTAGAGCATGAATCCTGCAGGGCTGGCCAGTGCCCTGCAGGATACATTGGTACTACGTGAAACGAGAGAAAATGAAAACCTAGGTAAAGAGGTAAGAAAATGCTTTTAATAGCCTAGAAATTGCCCAACAAAAATCAGTGCATTTACCTCGCGACTGCATAAATTCCCGAGGGCCTTACATGACTAGCACTCCTTACAGGGGCTGAATGTACGACACGAAAACTAAAATAACGAAAACTAAACGACATAAAAAACCAAAAGCAACTAAAGTTAAAAAAATTAACTAAATAAACTACAAGCAACTAAAAATGACTAGGCTAGCTAATAAATGCGGTAGCAAATAAAAGCAGTAGCAATCAGTTGCTGAAAATGTTCCCTGTGTCTGTTACAATCATATCCCTGGGATTAGCAGGCATAATACATCCCCCAAAACCACTTGTAATACATTTTTGATAACTACAGAGCCTACAGAAATAGGAGCACGTGATAATATCCACTCAAGATGGCTGCCACTCTGACTCTGGCCCCTGTGGAGGGGGTATGGGTGCAGCCTTGACGTGTGGCTTGGCTGCATGCAGCAGCAGTAGTAGTTTGTAGAAGCACAGGGATGGCTTGCCTTGTGTCGTACATGTCGTGCTTGTTGCATGTCGTGCGTGCGTTCAACAGCCATAATGCATGTAAGGAGGGATAGTTTACCACTAGCTATGACATGCAGTATGTAGCTCAATGGACCTTGCTTTATCAGATCAGGTTACTTCGCCACACTCAGCATGCACAGCAGCTTTTGGACATGCTTTTGACTTTTATATCTATAATTACTGTAAGAATGCCTACCAGTAACATGCAGAAACTTTGGGGGGGGCGAATGATCCCCCCACCACAAGCAGTGACAGCAAGCGA
Organism: Volvox reticuliferus; assembly: GCA_019650235.1. Classification (NCBI taxonomy): domain Eukaryota; kingdom Viridiplantae; phylum Chlorophyta; class Chlorophyceae; order Chlamydomonadales; family Volvocaceae; genus Volvox; species Volvox reticuliferus. The sequence goes on from BNCP01000018.1 coordinate 1,104,237, forward strand.
GATGAGTGTAATGCATAGTGTGGTTTGTTTGTATGTGTCAGCGAGCTTTATTTCAGTGGCCTTGGCTAATTAGGTAGATTTAATATCGATAGGTATTGTTTGGCACTCAGCTGTTTGGAGTGAGGGCTTTGGCTGGAGGCAGGATCTTATGTTACAGCAGGGTGCAGTTTTGGTCTTGCGGGGCATATACAGCAGGAGTATATTTCAGGCAAGGAAAAGCAAGCACAGAACAAGCATGCATATATACACGCACACCAGGAATCACCATGGCTCCTGATGTACACCAATCACATGCATGCAAGCAAACACTTATTAGAAGTACGTCAGGGTGACTGTTGCACATAATTGCAATTTTCAGATAGTTGCCCAAAACATTATCTGCCTGGTTTGGGGTGTTACACTGTGGGCGACTCGCCCTACAAGGGCGAGCACCAAGGGGCCTGACCGGACCGAGCCACAGCGCAGGGGAGGGGCACGTGGCGTTGTCTGTCTGTCCTGCCACGTGCTCCCCCTCTCACTAAGACCAGCTAGAGCAAAGAAAGACTCAGAGGCGCTAGCCTGGCCACTAACAGAGCACTGAGGAGCACCACGAAAACGAGGAGGGAACAAAAGAAAACAGGGGGCGACTAACTGCACAAAGAAGGGGCCCACTGTCCTCCAACACAAAACTGAACTAGCAAGAGCCTGAAAAAGACACACAGAAGCCCTCAGACGAGAGACGCCAACAGGAGAGCACACTCAAACACAGCCAAGGAGGAAGAACCCAGCTAAAGACAGAGGGGGGGATGACGAGCCAAATTGGCGCCCCCCTAGAAAGCCTCCCGGCCCCACCCACAGCTGGCCCCTCAAATACCTGCACTGCACAAGAGGGAAAGACCTCTCTCACTGCCTCCCCCAACCCTCAGAACCCAGTGCCTGGACACAGGCTCCTCCAGCCACGAGACCCTCCACTCTCTCCCTGCCCCTTCTCAAACACCAGGCTGCCTGCCCATTCTCTCCAACTCTCCTTCTCTCTCCCCCTACTTCTCCCTCAAACTTCCTCCTCAAAACCCCGCCCTAAGGACCCTGCTCTGCTCTCTCTGCTCCACGGCCGGTGATTTCCATAGGAGAATCACATCTCAACTGAGCTCCAACTATGGCTAGGATGGGATGTTGCGGTCCCACCCGATCCCAGCCATATTTAGGGATACCCAGCGCTGCAAAAGAGTGCAAGCGAGTCCAAAAGTCAGCAACGTCCATTGTTGGCTGTATTGTAGAGATGATTGGATGGGTGTTGACAGCTTCATCCTCCTCTTGCGTAAAGCCCCCTAACCGGTTGAAGAAGTCAGTAATAACCCGTTGACGGGGTCCCTGCTCTGCTGTATGGGTCTGTGGTTGTTGCTGCCGTCCATGGGTAGATGCCCCCTGTTGCCTTTGTTCCCGGGTTGCAGCCCGGAGACAGTACCTGCCATATTCCATAGAAGACAAAGCAGCCATGGCTATCACGTCCCAAGGTGCCTGTTCACACCCGGTTGGCGCTTGGACGAGCCATAGCTGTTGCCTGGTTATGCCCCCCTCTATGGTGGCTGGTGACAGCAGTCGCAGATGCCTGTCAATCTGCTCTCGCACCGCCTTGGCTATTGGACATTCCCAGAAGTGATGCATGCGTGGGGAGTAAGGCTGATCAGTATCTCCTCCATAGCTCCCACACTCACAGGGTTTGATGGGCACCCTGGAAAGGTGTGTGTTGCCCGGCAAGGGTATCCCATCAACCACCAAACGCCACAGCGTCTCTTTGTTTTTGTTCTCCCAATGAACTGCTGTCCATAGCCGAGATAGGGTTGCCTGAAAGTGCTGGAGGTTGGTGGCAAGGTAGGGAGGAGTTGGGCTATCGGTTGACACCCCTAGAGCCTCCCTCACAAAAGCTGTCAGCAGTTCCAAACGCTCCTCCGTAGTTGAACCTCCTTGCAGCTGGGTAGCTTGGCTGACCGTAAGATGGTAGAAAGGCACTATACCCGAGTCTCCTGGCAATCTCCAGCCCAACCGCCTGACTATCATGGCCATCACTGTGGTACAGTCTGGTGGTGCTTGCAACTGCTGCTGCATTCTGTCCTCCACGCCTGGTTGTTTACACCCTTTTCATTGGGTGCTAGAGTTCATCCAACTTCCCGCTACCCAGTGATGTACATGGTCACTACATGCCTAATGTATACAAAGAAATATTATAATTTCACTGTAACTAAAGAAGAAAGAGCAAGGACTTGAAAACCTCTTCCTCGAAATAAGTTTCTGCTCCGTATAAATTATATAAAACATATTGTTGCCGCATGATAGTGGTAACACGCAATATCAACACCCGCATGGTACGGCTGACCGCGCAATATCGATATGCACGGGTAGGGGTACTATGCGAGTATGTTGCGATTCCCCGCATTGTGGCACCGCATGAATCAACATGAATTATTATAAGTAAATTTTATTATGCAAAAAAGCAAATTTTTAATTTTATAAAAGCATGGTACCACGTGGTTGCGATACAGCATCAAATAAACGCATAGAAGTTATTTAAGCCGGTCGATGTCGCAACGCAGGCAGCGTTGCCAGCATCAAAGTATCTGCTCTATGCCGCTTGCGACAGCGACATCACGTGATAGCAATACCGCGCCATGGTATCACTATGGCGTGGTATTGCGTGGTGTCGCTATCGCGCGGCAGCGGCACCGCGCAGCAATTCCAAAGCACTACACAAACGTATCCTGGAAATGCATGCAAAAATGATGATAAATTTTACATAACAAATTTACTGCTGACCTTGGCGAGCAGCACCAACTTCCTCAAGCAGAAGAGAGCGGCGAGAACCAAGAACCACGATGCCCAAGACAAACTTGGGCTGGTATGGCTGCTTAGGTGAAACCTTCAGAATACCTTTTCGTCCATTGCAATTGATTAGGAAATCAGTTATGCGAACTTGCACTATGTTGGCCGCAATTCTTACCTTCAGCAGGTTGGCGGCAATGTTGACAATCCTGCCTCTTAAAGATGCAACAATAAATGAGCTCCAATGATTGACAACTAACCAGAGAAATACGTGCCCAAAGAATTTGGTGGATATGAAAGCAGATCATTGCTGTACGATTGAGATTAACTGTCAACTAATGTTGTAAGGATATTCCTTGCTAGACCTATTAGCAGGCCATTGACTAGGAACTTTTTATATTCTGAACAAAAATTAAAGCCACAGAGCATGAATCCTGCAGGGCTGGCCAGTGCCCTGCAGGATACATTGGTACTACATGAAACAACAGACAAAAAAACTAGGTAAAGAGGTGAGAAAATGCTTTTAATAACCTAGAAATTGCCCAACAAAAATCAGTGCATATGCCTCGCGACTGCATAAATTCCCGAGGGCCTTACATGACTAGCACTCCTTACAGGGGCAGACGACTGTAAAAATTCCTAGGGGCCTTACATGACTAGCACTCCTTACAGGGGCTGAATGTACGACACGAAAACTAAAATAACGAAAACTAAACGACATAAAAAACCAAAAGCAACTTAAGTTAAAAAACTTAACTAAATAAACTACAAGCAACTAAAAATGAGTAGGCAAGCTAATAAAAGCGGTAGCAATAAAGCTACTTAGTGGATATTAAGTCAGTTTGGATTCTATAGGCTAAATGGACATAAAAAATAATGAAACTTGGGATAAAGTTAATCATGAAGAGAGTACAATATGCTACTAATTTCATTTGATTAGCTAGAAGACGATGACAACTTTTTCATCCATCGATGATTTTGCAAGGGGTGCAGCTGCCATGTGCTGCAGCTGATACATGGTGCAGCTCCCACTGCAGGGTGCTGCTGCCACGCAGTGCAGCTCCCACTTATTTCTTTAATAAGTCGCATTTCCTCATGAGTGGCGCATCGAAGCTAAATAAATGTACACATATGGACAGTGCGAGCCATGAATGCCAAAGAAGGGATATCATGAAGGGGGAGGGCGGCCTGGATGCCCCCCCGCCCTGGACTACAACGTGGGAAAATGTTGAGCCAAAATATTAGCTACATACACACCACCACAAACAACTAAGAGAAATATAAGAGGAATACCTAGGGTGAAACATCTACGGCAAGTGGAAGTGTGGGGAACTGGGGCAGTGAATCTACTTTGGACCCCAGGTCACCAAGACGGTGGAAGTGCGGGGAACTGGGGCGGCAGGCCCCAGTCCCCGCACAACCACCGTACACTTCTGGGAGTTACAGCATTGAAAGCGGTAGCCAAATGCATCTTTAAAAGCATGATGTTTTTTAGTGAACAGATTGATAACATATCAAACAATAAAAATCTTTACAATATTTAGATAACTGTTAATCTGTGTCGTACAGCAATGATTTTCTGCTGTTATAGCTACTTCTAGCCTGCAATTTCTATAGATATATACATCTTTGGATCTTCAGCAATTTTATGGAGCTTCACAGAGGATTCTCAACATCGCCTATCCTGGTAAGGATTACTTGCCAAAGTAAGTCACCAAGTAATTTCAAAATGCAATTTAAGAATGTAATCTTTGAAGGAATCATGCGGTGCAGCTGCAGTGTGGTGCAGCTGCCGCATGGTGCAGCTGCCGCATGGTGCAGCTGCCGCATGGTGCAGCTGCCGCATGGTGCAGCTGCCGCGTGGTGCAGCTGCACTGGCATGCGGTGCTGATGGCATGTGGTGCCACTGCAGTGTGGTGCTGCTGGGATGTGGTACCAGGTTACCAGGATACACCCTTTCAATTAATTAGGACAATAAATAATATGCAATAAATAATATACTATTCTGCCTTTACTTGTCTCAACAAGAATCTACTTTGGACCCCAGTACACCAAGACGGTGGAAGTGCAGGGAACTGGGGTGGCAGGCCCCAGTCCCCGCACAACCACCGAACACTTCTGGGTGTTAACAGCATTGAAAGCGGTAGTCAAATGCATATTTAAAAGCATGATATATAGTTTAACTAAATCAGCTACTCTGCTTGTACACTACTTCACTACCCTTGCTCGAGATTAACATATATGCCTTTAGAAGCATGTGTGGCCCCTGCCTTGCCTGCCGACGACAATATTATAAAGGTTACAATTGCTGTGTTCCATAGATGTTTATTTATAAAGTGTCTGTCTTCGTGTTCGCGCATGAGCTAGTACATGATCATGAACACACGAGAAAGGCAGGCAGGCTGCTGAACTCAAATATGATGGATGTTCCTGCCAAGCAAGCAGTATACGCCTGACATGTTCCTACATAGCTAGCTTGCGGGCGTGGTGGTGTTTAAGGTGTGTTACACTATGAGTGACTCATCCTGCAAAGACAAGCACCGGAGGCCCTTTGTATGTATGTCCATCTTCGTTCAGGGTAGATAGGAAAGTGTTAGTAAGAGGCAAGGAGTTTTCGAAACGGAAGGCCAGCTGCCTTACTTTAAGCCCCAAGCAGATGCCCCCCCTGCTTTAAGCAGATCGCCCCAGCCGGTCCTGCACATCAGTTCTGCATGAATGACGTTTCAATTCGGCTCACCTTCATATATATTTCACACGCGCCCGCTGCCCTGCTGCCTATGCCATATCACGTTTTCCGTTCGCACAGGCTTCTCACTTGAAGAAACATATGCGTTCATGAATGGGAGTGTCACCCTGAGTGGCGACTGCAGCATCCTGGCCGATACCACCTTAACCACCAAGCTGACCACCGACTTGCAGTCAGAGCTGGCGAGAATATTTCGGGTGGGGTCGTCATCGACCGATGACAAGCCTAGAATTTAGAAGCGCTTCTTATGTGGTGTTTTTTGCATTTGCTCATTCTTATGATAATAATAACATACACGACTGGTATATCTAGGTTTAGAACCGATCGAGGCTTAAACTTCGAACAGTCCACATTCATAGCTACTGCAGTAGAACTCTATATCATTGATATTGAAAAGCTCATTATAACAGTATAATAATGTTATCTTCCCCCCATATGAATGGGGCTGGCACATATGGAGCACGTGCTAATGCTATCACCTCTGCTGGAGTTATGGTGCAAAGCAATAAAACACCCCATTCAGGTAGTGTTAGGCTTGACTACCCTTGTGTCATTTAATTGTTTCCCCTTGCATAGCAAGAAGGGTATGTAATGGCTGGCCACCTCACACCACCAATCACATTTTGCACTGGTAATGTCTTGTTATTTGCTACTGCTTTTATTAGCAAGCCTAGTATGTTTCAGTTATTTTTAGTTTATTTGTTTAATTTTAGTTATTTTAGTAAGGCCCTCAGGAATTTATGCCTCGCGACGAAAATGCAATGATTTCTGTTGGGAAATTTCTAAGCTACCCTACCAACTTATAGGGGGTTTAACTGGTGCCAAACAGCACCAAACAGCACCAAACAGCCTCTAGCTGGCTGTTATGCATTGTTAACAGCTGTTATACCCCCTATAAGTTGGTAGGGCTATTAAAAGCATTTCCTGACCTCTTTAGCAAGGTGTTTTCAGTCTTTTGTTGCATGTAGTAGCTATGTATCCTGCAGGGCACTGGCCAGCCCTGCAAGATTCATGCTCTTAAGGTTTTATTGCTACCGCTTTTATTAGCTAGTCTAGTAATTTTTAGTTGCTTTTAGTTTTAGTTATTTTAGTTTCATGTCGTATATTCAGTATGTAAGGCCCCTGGGAATTCTTAATGTCGGGAGTCCCTGTAAGGAGTCCTAGTAGTGTAAGGCCCTTGGGAATTTATGCCATCGCGTGGTAAATGCACTGATTTCTGTTAGGCAATTTGTATGCTATTAAAAGCATTTTCTGACCTGATTATCTAGGAATTTCAGTCTTTTGTTCCATGTACTAGCTATGTATTCTACTGGGCACTGTCCAGCTCTGCAGAATACATGCTCTAAGGCTTTAATTATCCTCTAGAATATTGAATGTTTCTATTTATTGAACGGCCTGCCAATGGGTCAATCAAGGAATATCCTTACAATGTTAGTTGGCAGTTAGATTGAAGCGTACAGCAATGATTGTCCGCTATCACAGCTACCGCTTTTATTTATACCCACTTCTTTGATTTCCAATAAACGGAGCTTCAGCAATTTGTTGGATCTTCACTTAGGAGGATTGCCAACATCGTTAATTTGCCATCCTGGTCGCGAAAGGTAAGCATTACTCGCCAAGATAAGTCTTAGAAAGCGAATTTAGAATGAAATTTTAGGATGGATCGCCCTGTGCCAGTGCCACGATGTGCAGCTGCAGTGTGGTGCCGGTGCCGCACAGTGCTGCTGCCACGCTGTGCCGCTGCCGCGCGGTGCTGCTGGCACGTGGTGCGGCTGCCGTGCAGGGTCACTGCCGCGTGGCAGCTGCACCGTGCAGCAGCTGCACATCATGGCAGCAGTGGCCCTGCACGGCAGCTGCACCACGTGCCAGCGGCACCTCATGCCAGCGGCACTATGCAGCAGCCACACGGCATGTAGTAGTTGAGAGCCGCAAAGGCCTCTCGAGATGTTGTTGGCGTGTATCTGCACATATATATTGTGCTAGAGTGTGTACGACTACTACACTCCCCCCCCTCTGGAGGGCATGTCTCGGGCGCTAAGGCCCCATCAACCGATGTTAACCATTGCCTACCCTGGCCATGGGAAGGTTTACTCAATCCCACGTTGCGACATGCTCCAGCATCATGCGCCCTAGCACTCACGGGTTTTTCTAACATCTAGTCTTATTAGCTTTCAACTACTCTCCAACTTTCCGTTGGGAACCTGAATCACGTCAGATCTGAGACATCGCTGTCCATAGGTATCGAACCGGTGACCTCAGGATTTGAATCTGACGTTCTGTCTCGCTACCATTGTAGTAGTTGAGAGCCGCAAAGGCCTCTCGAGATGTTGATGGCGTATATCTGCACATATATATTGTGCTAGAGTGTGTACGACTACTACACGGCACGGCAACGGCACCACATGCCAGCGGCACTGAATGTCAGCACGGCATGCAGTGCCACTGGCACGCGGTGTGGCTGCCGTGTGGTGCCGCTGGCAAGAGGTGCCACTGGCACGTGGTGCGGCTGCAGTGCAGGGCCATTGCCGCGCGGCCCCAATGGCATGCCGTGCTCCTGGCACATGGTGCGGCTGCCATGCGGTGCTGCTGGCATGCAATGCCGCTGGCATGTGGTGTGGCTGCCATGCAGGGCCACTACCTCGTGGTGCTGCCGCTGGCACCCGATACTGCTGGCATGCATGTGGTGCTGTTGGCATGCCGTGCCACTGCCGTTTGGTGCTGCTGGCATTGTAGTAGTTGAGAGCCGCAATGGCCTCTCGAGATGCTGATGGCGTGTATCTGCACATCTATATTGTGCTAGAGTGTTTACGACTACTACAGGCATGCCATGCAGCTGGTGCCACTGCCACACGGTGCAGCTGCCACGTGGCACCGCTGCTGTGTTGTGCCGCTGCCGCACAGTGCAGCTGCCACGTGGTGCAGCTGCTGCATGGTGCCGCTGCCGTGCTGTACAGCTGCCGTGCTGTGCAGCTGCTGCATGGTACTGTGTACCGTGGTACACCCATGTACCATGTGGTATCCTATTGTAGGGTAATACTTTTCCTAATGATAACACTTCATTCAGCTACTCTTGTAATCACAACTATTATAATTTTAGTCAACATCTCTTGGTTGCTCTTGGAGTATTTTATTATTTTTATAAACATGTTATAGAGCCAGGTGAGCCAGGTGAGCCACTGCCATGTGGTGCCACTGGCATGCAGTGCCGCTGGTGCACAGTGTCGCTGTGTGCAGTGCCGCTGGCATGCAGTGCTGGATTATCAGGATATATACACCTTTTTAAACTAGTTGGATAACATGCTATACTGATAGGAAGACAATCATACACGTGATTCATAAAAATATATCATTTGCTAGCTAGCTGATGAACGAGATGCTTGAGGTGACCAAAACTATTAACTACATACAGACCACCACAAATATCTAAGAGAAAAATCAGGGAAATACCTTAGGGGAAATACCTAGACAGAAATCATGCTTTTAAATATGCATTTCACTACCGCTTTCAATGCTGTTAACACCCAGAAAGTGTACGGTGGTTGTGCGGGGACTGGGGCCTGCCGCCCCAGTTCCCCGCACTTCCACCGTCTTGGTGTACTGGGATCTAAAGTATATTCGTTGCCCCAGTTCCCCGCACTTCCAGCGTCTTGGTTTACTGGGGTCCAAAGTAGATTCTTGTTGAATGATATTATTTCTTGCATTTTAAGGTTTAAAAGGCAATATTATAAGTAAAGAGAGCAGAGTAATATAGTCCATATTGTTATTTTTGCCCTAGATGTTTCACCATAGGTATTCCCCTGATTATTCTCTTAGATATTTGTGGTGGTCTATATGTAGCTAATATTCACGATAAACGTTTTCCTACATTGTAGTCCAGGGATTGCCATCCAGGTCGCCCTCCCCTTTCCTTTTATCATGCCAGCGGCACCACATGCCAGCAGCACCACATGGCAGTGGCACCACATGGCAGTGGCACTTCATGGCAGCAGCACCACATGCCAGCTGCACTGTGCAGCAGCACTATGAGGCAGTGGTACGGTGCAGCTGCGGCACCATGCAGCAGCAGCACCACATATGTGACTGCAGCACAGTGTGGCAGCTGCACTGCGTGGCAGCTGCACCACGTGGCAGCTGCACCGCGCGGCAGCAGCACCGTGCGGCAGCTGCACCGTGTGGCAGCTGCACCGTGTGGCAGTGGCACCACGTGGCGGCGGCACCGCACAGCAGCTGCACCGCATGGCAGCGGCACCGCATGGCAGTGGCACCACATGGCAGCTGCACTGTGCGGCAGCTACACCACACGGCAGCTGCATCTCACTATAGCATTCAAAAAATTACTAAAAAATTACTAAAAATTATTATTCTTAAATTGTGTGCATTCCGAAATTATTTGGTGACAGACTTTGGCGAGTAATGCTTACCAAGATGGCAAAGGCGATGTTCAGGATCCTCTGTGAAGATCCATAAAATTGCTGAAGCTCGAAAGGAATATTTAACTATAGAAATTACAAGGTAGAAATAAAGCGGTAGCTATAACAGCTGAAAATCATCACTGTACGATACATATTAACTGTCAACTGAATGTTGTAAATATTTGTCTTGTTTAACCTGTTAGCAGGCCATTCACTATAAATATTATATATAGTGCATAATAAAAAACTTTAGAGTATGAATCCTGCAGGGCTGGCCAGTGCCCTGCAGGATACATAGCTACAACATAAAACAAAAGACTGAAGAAACCTAGCTAAAGAGGTCAGAAAATGCTATAAAGCGCCTAGAATTTGCCTAACAAAAGTCAGTGCATTTTCCATGCGACGGCAAAAATTCCCGAGGGCGTTACATGACTAGCACTCCTTACAGGCGGCTGAATGTATGACATGAAAACTAAAAGAACTAAAACTAAAAAGTCCAAAGTAGATTCACTGCCCCAGTTCCCCACACTTCCACTTGCCATAGATGTTTCACCCTAGGTATTCCTCTGATTTTTCTCTTAGTTGTTTGTGGTGGTGTGTATGTAGCTAATATTTTGGTTCAACATTTTCCCACGTTGTAGTCCAGTGGGGGCATCCAGGCTGCCCTCCCCCTTCCTTCATCATATCCCTCCTTTATTTGGCATTCATGGCTCGCACCGTCCATATCTGTACATATATTTAGCTTCGATGCGCCATCCATGAGTTTGGAAATGCGACTTATTAAAGAAATAAGTGGGAGCTGCACTGCGTGGCAGCAGCACCCTGCAGCGGTAGCTGCACCATGCATCAGCGGCAGCACATGGCAGCTGCACCCCTTGCAAAATCCAGCAAATCGATGGATGAAAAAATCGTTATCGTCTTCTAGCTAATCAAATGAAATTAGCAGCATAATGTACTTAACTTTATCCCAAGTTTCTTTTTTTTAATGGCCATTTAGCCTATAGAATCCAAACTGACTTAATATCCACTACATAATTTTATACTACTAGGGTTTTCCTGAATCAGACAGGTTTTCGTTAAGTATTCCATCCACAATTAAAAATGAAGGGAAAATAGAGGTATAACAATACGAATTCATGGGCTCCAAAATAAACTTTCAAAATCAGTGGATATTATATCAAATAGCTTGGCAGGTAATGGGAATCTAGTACTTTGTCCGAATCAGCGATAAATTTCATGAGCCAATATTATTTTGAAGTTATTCATCCATTTATTGGATTGCTTAAAATGCCTAATATATATATAAGTACATATTTAATGTACACATATGAATATTAAAAAAATCTATGCAGAAATAACCAACCGTAAAGATCTGAAATCGGAGTTAAATAATTCTTACAGTTAATGTTTTTTGAATTTATGCAAAATGGATGCGGAAAAATATCTACAAAAAATGTTGATTGCAAGAGTGATAATGCAGTTAAACTTGGTGCCACTGTTGAATGTACTCATATGGCTAGCAAACTCTTGGGTCTAAATTAAATTTAGGATATCACGTGGCAGCTGCACTGCACGGCAGCAGCACCCTGCAGTGGCAACTGCACCATGTGGCAATGGCAGCACACTGCAGCAGCAGCACACAGCAGCAGCACAGTGCGGCAGCCGCAGCAGGTGGCAGCGGCCCCACACAGCAGCAGCACTGCATGGCAGCTGCACTGCATGGCAGCAGCAGCACACAGCAGTGGCAACATGCGACAGTGGCAGCGCATGGCAGCGGCAGTGAGTGGCAATGGCAGTGCATGGCAGCAGCAGCATGCGGCAGAGGCAGTGCGCAGCAGTGGCACCAAGCGGCAGCTAGCAGCAGTGCATGGCAGGTGCACTGCATGGCAGCAGCAGTGCATGGCAACTGCACTATGCGGCAGCAGCGGCAGCGTGCGGCAGCAGCACCGTGCAGCAGCAGTAGACAGTGGCAGCACGCGGCAATAATGGCAGTGCACGGCACCGGCAACATGTGGCAGCACCAACATGTGACAGCTGCAACACGCGGCAGCAGCAGTGTTCTGAAATCACATTTAGGATTATATTATTATTATTATTATCATTATTTGGAGACTTACCTGAGCGAGTAATGCTTAACCTTTGCGAGCAAAATGGCAAAGGTGATGTTGGCAAGATCCAACAAATTGCTGAAGCTCCAAGTTTGGCAGCCAAAATGCGTAATATCATATATACAAATTGCGGGCTTTAGATGAAGCGGTAGCTATAATAGCGGACAATCATTGCTGTAAGATACAGATTAACTGTCAATAGAATGTTGTAAGGATATTTCTTGCTAGACCCATTAGTAGGCCATTGACTAGAAACATTTTATATCCTAAACAAAAATGATGCTTTTATAAATGCATTTGACTAGCGCTTTCAATGCTGTTAACATCCAGAAGTGTTCGGTGGTTGTGTGGGGACTGGGGCCTTCTGCCCCAGTTCCCCGCACTCCCACCGTCTCTGTTTACCGGGGTCCAAGTAGATTCTCGTTTAGACAAGTAAAGGCACAATAGTATGTTATTTGTTGCATTATAAGTTTTATAATTCAATGTTGTAAGTCAAGTGCGGGCAATTGTAATACATTTCTTATTATTAATTGCTACCGCTTTTATTAGCTAGCCTAGTCATTTTTAGTTGCTTGTAGTTTATTTAGTTTATTAGTTTATTTTAGTTTATTTTTTCGTTGCTTTTCGTTTTTTTAGTTAATTATCGTACATTCATTATCGTACATTCAGCCGCCCCTGTAAGGAGTGCTAGTCATGTAAGGCCCCTGAGAATTTTTAGAGTCGTCCGCCCCTGTAAGAAGTGCTAGTCATGTAAGGCCCTCGGGAATTTTTGACGTCGCGAGTGAAATGCACTGACTTTTGTTTGGCAAATTCTAGGCTATTAAAAGCATTTCCTGACCTCTTTAGCTAGGTATTTTCAGTCTTTTGTTTCATGTAGTAGCTATGTATCCTGCAGGGCATTGGCCAGCCCTGCAGGATTCATACTCAAAGTTTTTATTTTGATTCGTAATATCAAAAGCCCCTTGTCAACTGCCTGTTAATAGGTCTAGCAAGGAATATCCTGACAACATTAGTTGACAGTTGATCTCAATCGTACAGCAATTATGATCAGCTTTAATGGCCTGCAAAATCGATGGACACTTCGTTACTTCTCTGATTGTTAATCACTGGAGCTATCTATTTATTCATTATTGGAGCTATCTATTGTTGTTTTCTTAAAGACGAGGATTGTCAAGAGCGCCGCCAACCTGCTTGCTGAAGGTTAGCATTGCGGCCAACATAGTGCAAGTTCGCATCATTGCTTTCCTAATTGATTTAAATGGACGAAAAGTAATTTCCAAGGTTTCGGCTACACCGCCATACCAGCCCAAGTTTGTCTTGGGCATCGTGGTTGTCATGGCTCTCTTCTGCTTGACAATTGTTGGCGTTACTCGCCAAGGTAAGCCCTAAATGTTTTATGTGAAATATATCATCTATTTTTGCATGCATTTCCAGGATTCGTTTGTGAAGTGCTTTGATATTGCTGCACGACGCGATACTGTGTGATACCGCGACATAGTGATACCATGGGATAGCAATACTGTGTGGTATTACCATGCGGTATTGCTATCTCGCAGTGTCACTATGGCGCGGTATTGCTACCGTGCAGTGTAGGTATTGCACGGTATCACAACCGCGTGGTACCATGCTTTTTTGAAATAGAATATTTGCACTTATGCTATTTAAATTTATGTATATACAATTTGTGAATTTAAATAAGGATCCATGCAGTGCCGCAATGTGGTAATACCGCTACCCGCGCAGTACCGCTTCCCGCACGTTACCGCTGCTCACATGGTACTGCTACCTGCACGTATCGATATCGCGCGGGCGACGGTATCACACGGGTATCGATATCGCGTGTTATCGCTACCATGCAGTATCATTATTTTTTACTTTATATCATTGTTTAAATTTATTCGGAGAAAAAGGTTTTCAAGATCCTGCTCCAATATCTAGCTAACCTTCCCCTGCATTTTGAAATGAGCAAGTGAATTTCTTCTTTCGTTTATTACCACTTAAGGTGAAATGAGAATATGTATACATTAGACATGTAATGACCATGTACATCACTGGGTAGTGCGTGGGAAGTTGGATGATGAACTCTAGCACCCAATAAGAAGGGTGCAAGCAACCAGGCAGATAAATTATTGGGCAACTATCTGAACATTGTAGTTATGAGCGGTGTACATCAGAGGTCATGTTGATTCCTGGTGTGATATATACATGCTTGTTCTTTGCCTGTTGTTCCTTGCCTGGTATATACTCCAGTATATGCCCCGCAAGACCAAAAATGCACCCTGCTATAACATAAGATCCCCTAGCCAAAAAAATACCTATCGATATTAAACCTATCTAATTAGCCAAGGCCACTGAAACAAAGCTGACACATACAAACGAACCACACTATGCATTACACGCATCTCACTTGCTTTCACCACCTTTTCATTAGTGCTGCTGCTGCGAGCAGGTCCAAAAGGTGCTGTACATGCTGAGCGTGGCAAATTAACTAACTTGATCTCATCAAGCAAGGTCCATTGAGCTACATACTGCAAGTCGTAGCTAGTGGTAAACTGACCCTTCTTACATGCCTTATGGCTGTTGCATGCACGCAGGACATGCAACAAGCACGAAATGTAGGACACAAGGCAAGCTATCCCTGTGCTTTTACAAATTGCTGCTGCTGCATGCAGCCAAGTCGCACGGCAAAGGCCACACCCATACCCCCTCCAGTAGCAATTAGAAGTTTTACCTTTTTTAGGCAACAGATATCTTAACAGTATATTCTGACAATTTCTTCAACTACTTGATAGCACTTGGAGCTGATTATATAGTAGCAATAGTAATGTTCCTTGCTTTCATCTTATAATTGCAATCTGTACTTACTTTAATTTCTGCATTAGCAATGACGTACCTACCATTGCATACATGGCTCACATTCTAACATGTGCATACTCATATTAATTCTTCTATCGTCTCTATCATTTGCAGATTGCGGATGGCAAGATGCCAAAAATGCACATGGAGGCCCAAAAATTAACACCTTCATTGGAAACACCATCTCGCAGATCAGCACGGCTATTGACAGCCAAAAATGTTTCCTTAATAAACTTAATCTCAGCATCAATGCAATACCTCTTGACCGCATGACTAGGCATCAAGCTGTAATGATGATAGAAAACTACTTAAAAAATAAGCGCAGAAGTGGGGGCTTCATCATGCAGAAGCCCTTCCCAAGCAAGGCGCTAGCCTGGCAAGGATGAAGATGGGCAGGGGGGAACCTAGGGAACATCTTCACCAAATACTAATGAGGAGGAGGATGCCCTGGTGCTAGCAGCTCTGCTGGACTTATGGTGCAAATAATAAAACACTTCGTTCTGGTGGTGTTAATTGCACCTTAGCATGCTTGTTTATTTTGACCATGGCAAAGGTAGCCAAATGGCACAGGTTTCACTAACTACAATTTGATTGCATTTTGGGGCAGAAGGTGAATGGCATGTGGTGGCCAGCCACCTCACAGCACCGATCATGTTTTGCTATGGTCATTCCTTTGAATTTTCTATTATAGCTGAAGCAGTAGAAAGGTGCATCTTTACTTAACTATTTAACCCTCTGTTATCATATGGCTGTATGCCATAACTATTAGTACTTGCCTGCATGATTTAACATATGCATGTGACTTCTATAATGCAGTACAGTGGATGCCCGCGCTGACACTACTACAGGACAGTATACAAGCCGCGCGGACCGGGTACGGCGGCTGCGCGGACTGGGCCCAACCGACTCGCCCAGACCGGCCACACCCAGTCTGCGCGCACGCCATAAGCATGAAAGATACCGTGGGCATTGAAAGGCATTCCTAATTCTCCACAATTTTCTTATAACTTTAACATTTATCTAAGTGTACAGAAATTGGTTTCGAGCTGGTCAACGAAGGGACTGTGAAGCTCTAGGGTCGCTCAGTGCTGCTTGGGGCGCCCAAAGCGCTGCGTGGGTCACAGAAAAGCACAATTTTCAGAGAACATATACGTATTATTAACCAGGGTAGTTTCTGCAAAAAATGTGTGTTATTTTTCCATAGTCCGGGCCCGGTCCGTGCGCCGGTCCGCCATACTCGTACGGCCGGTCCGCCTGACATATGATACTTCTTCAATACATGTATGTATGTATGTATGTATGTATGTAAATAATTGCTACCACTTTTATTAGCTAGCCTAGTCATTTTTAGTTGCTTGTAGTTTATTTAATTTATTAGTTGCTTGTAGTTTGTTTTTTCGTTGTTTAGTTTATTAGTTGCTTGTAGTTTATTTTTTCGTTGCTTTTATTTTTCGTTGCTCTTAGTGTATTTAGTTAATTATTGTACATTCATTATCGTACATTCAGCCGGCCCTGTAAGCAGTGCTAGTCATGTAAGGCCCCTGAGAATTTTTAGAGTCGTCCGCCCCTGTAAGGAGTGCTAGTCATGTAAGGCCCTCGGGAATGTATGCAGTCGCGAGGTAAATGCACTTTTTTTTGTTAGGCAATTTCTAGGCTATTAAAAGCATTTTCTTACCTCTTTAGCTAGGTATTTTCAGTCTTTTGTTTCATGTAGTAGCTATGTATCCTGCAGGGCATTGGCTAGCCCTGCAGGACTCATGCTCTAAAGGTTTTAATTGTGCTCTTGATAATATTTTCTAATTGCTACCGCTTTTATTAGCTAGTCTAGTATTTTTTAGTTATCTTTAGTTAATTTATTTAGTTTATTTTCTTTTCGTTGTTTTAGTTTTCGTCGTTTATGTAAGGCCCCTGGGAATTTGTTTAGTCGTCCGCCCCTGTAAGGAGACCTAGTAGTGTAAGGCCCTCGGGAATGTATGCAGTCGCGAGGTAAATGCACTTTTTTGTTAGGCAATTTCTAGGCTATTAAAAGCATTTCCTGACCTCTTTAGCTAGGTGTTTTCAGTCTTTTGTTGCATGTAGTAGCTATGTATCCTGCAGGGCACTGGCCAGCCCTGCAAGATTCATGCTCTAAAGGTTTTATTTTTGTTTAGGATATAAAATTTTTCTAGTCAATGGCCTGCTAATGGGTCTAGAAAGACATATCCTTACAACATTCAGTTGACAGTTAATCTGTATCGCACAGCAATAATTGTCCGCTATTATAGCTACCGCTTCATCTATAGCCCACAATTTGTATAGATATTACGCATTTTGGCTGCCAAACTTGGAGCTTCAGCAATTTGTTGGATCTTGCCAACATCACGCACCTTTGCCATTCTGCTCGCGAAGGGTAAGCATTACTCGCTCAGGTAAGTCTCCAAATAATAATGATAATATAATTCTAAATGTGATTTCAGAACGCTGCTGCTGCCGTGTGTTGCAGCTGCCACATGTTGGTGCTGCCACATGTTGCCGGTACCGTGCACTCCCATTGCCGCGTGCTGCCACTGCCATGAGCTACTGCTGCTGCACGGTGCTGCTGCCGCGTGCTGCCGCTGCTGCCGTGCCGGCAGCGACAGTGAGTGGCAATGGCTGCGCACTGCCTCTGCCGCATGCTGCTGCTGCCATGCACTGCCATTGCCACTCACTGCCGCTGCCATGCGCTGCCATTGTCACATGTTGCCACTGCTGTGTGCTGTTGCTGCTGCACGGTGCCGTTGCCACACACTGCCGCTGCTGCTGCATAGTGCAGTTGCCATGCACTGCTGCTGCCATGTAGTGCAGCTGCCATGCAGTGCTGCTGCTGTGTGGGGCCGCTGCCACCTGCGGCTGCCGCACTGTGCTGCTGCTGCGTGCTGCTGCTGCAGTGTGCTGCCATTGCCACATGGTGCAGTTGCCACTGCATGGTGCTGCTGCCGTGCAGTGCAGCTGCCACGTGATATCCTAAATTTAATTTAGACCCAAGGGTTTGCTAGCCATATGAGTACATCCAACAGCGGCACCAAGTTTAACTGCATTATTATCACCCTTGCAATCAACATTTTTTGTAGATATTTTGCCGTATCCATTTTGCATAAAATGCAAAAAATATTAACTTTAAGGATTTCAGTTGCCATGATTATTTACACGATGTTTAGGCAGCTCATACTCATAAGATTGATCATTATTTAATTCCGATTTCAGATCTTTAAGGTTTGTTATTTCTGCATAGATTTCATGATTTTAATATTCATATGTGTACATTAAATATGTACTTATATATATATTAGGCATTTAAAGCAATCCAATAAATGGATGAATTACTTCAAAATAATATTGGCTCATGTAATTTATCGCTGATTCTGACAAAGTACTAGATTCCCATTACCTGCCAAGCTCTTTGGTATAATATCCACTGATTTTGAAAGTTTATTTTGGAGCCCATGAATTCGTACTATTATACCTCTATTTTTCATTCATTTTTAATTATGGATGGAATAATTAACGAAAACCTGTCTGATTCAGAAAACCCTAAAGCAATATAAAGTTATGTAGTGGTTATTAAGTCAGTTTGGATTATTTAATATATTTTATATATAATTAGCCTATATATTATTTATAGGCTAAATGGCGAAAATTAAAGAAACTTGGGATAAAGTTAATCATGAAGAGAGTACAATATGCTGCTAATTTCATTTGATTAGCTAGAAGACGATAATGATTCATCGATGATTTGCTGGATTTTGCAAGGGTCGCAGTTGCCATGTGCTGCCGCTGATGCATGGTGCAGCTGTTGTATCTCTGTCATATCCGCCTAAAGCAAAGGCTCGATCCAAGGATGCCAGTCAACTGGCCATGAGATACCCCAGGATACTACAGCAGCTCCCACTACAGGGTGCTGCTGCCACGCAGTGCAGCTCCCACTTATTTCTTTAATAAGTCGCATTTCAAAACTCATGGATGGCGCATCGAAGCTAAATAAATGTACACATATGGACAGTAGTGCGAGCCATGAATGCCAAATAAAGGAGGGATATGATGAAGGTGGAGGGCGGCCTGGATGCCCCCCCTGGACTACAACGTGGGAAAACGTTGAACCAAAATATTAGCTACATACACACCACCACAAACAACTAAGAGAAAAACCAAAGGAATACCTAGGGTGAAACATCTATGGCAAGTGGAAGTGTGGGGAACTGGGGCAGTGAATCTACTTTGGACCCCAGTACACCAAGACGGTGGAAGTGCGGGGAACTGGGGCGGCAGGCCCCAGTCCCCGCACAACCACCGTACACTTCTGGGAGTTACAGCATTGAAAGCGGTAGTCAAATGCATATTTAAAAGCATGATGAGCGGCCTGTTAACAGGTCAAACAGGAAAATTCTTTACAACAATCTGTTGACAGTTAATCTGTATCGTACAGCAATGACTGTCCGCTATCATAGCTACCGCTCCTGCAACTTTTATGGATTAAGTGTTTTGGCTGCCAAACTTGGAGCCTCAGCAATTCGTTGGATCTTGCCAATATCGCCTTTCCCATTCTGCTTGCGAAAGGTAAGCATAAGTCGCTAAGGTAAGTCTCCAAATAATTTTTAAATGTGAGTTTAGAACGCAATTTTAGGATGATATCGCGCGGTGCTGCTGCAGCGTGATGCAGCTGCCACACGGTGCAGCTGCCTTGCGGTGCAGCTGCTGCATGGTGCCGGTGCCACACGGTGCTGCTGCCGTGTGGTGCAGCTGCTGCGTGGTGCCGCTGCCAAGCAGTGCCACTGGCATGCAGTGCCACTGGTGCACGGTGTTGCTGTGTGCAGTGCTGCTGGTGTGCGGTGCCACTGCCGTGCAGTGTTGCTGCCATGCAGCAGTGCCACTGCCGTGCGGTGCCACTGGCGTGCAGTGCCGCGGCATGCGGCATGGTGCCACTGGCATGCAGTGACGCTGGCATGTGGTGCTGTTGGCATGCTGTGCTGCTGGTATGTGGTGGTGCTGCTGCATGGTGCTGCTGTGCATGGTGCAGCTGGCATGCAATGCCGCTCGCTGGCATATGGTGCCCAGGGTAATTCATCCCCGACGGGACCTGGCAATTTTTAGAATTAAAAAAAATGCCTGTGAAAGTGTTGGGTCTGCTCTGGGGATCCCTTGGAAATATCGGCCGGGAAAAAATAAAAATTAAGAAATATATAACAACTGAATGTACTTTGGATCCCAGTACACCAAGACGGTGGAAGTGCGGGGAACTGGGGCGGCAGGCCCCAGTCCCCGCACAACCACCGTACACTTCTGGGTGTTAACAGCATTGAAAGCGGTAGTGAATTGCATATTTAAAAGCATGATTTAACTTTTATATGGCGTAAGAATGCTTAAGAACATTCTTAACACGGTTATACTTTGGTAGGGAACATGGGACTTGTCAACATGTCATCATGGCTTGAAAAGTTGAAGCATCAGGTGTAGGAAGGGTGATAGGTGGTGAAGTTGGAGGTGGTGGAGGAGGTTGCTGGAGAGGGTTAATATTAGTAGCAGCAGCTTGATGTGACACTAGTCCCTCCTCTAGCTCATCTTCGCTGCCAATTTCCAGGTCTTCCTCCGAATCACAGTGTTGCCGACGCAAGCACGCTTGTTCCGGTGGATTCAGTGAGCGCTTGCGACCTGAGGATTTGAAAGCAGCAGAAACAAGAGCAGCAGCAATCATGCATACACATTTTTGAGGGTTTTGGATAATTTCTAGTAATAATTATTATTTGTATTATTATATAAATATATCCAATATACCAAATAACGTCAGGCAGATAGCGATGCTGTGTAATCGATATGTCAATGGAACCGTTCGTAGCCTGCTCAATGTCGATCCCCGTGGGGTATGATTGCTCGCGCGCTGTCACAATCCATGCGGAATCGACATCGAGCGGGAAACGAACGCTCTGTATTGAATCCTGCGGATACGAAAACTCGCGCAATGTTGCAATCCGTGCATTCTCGACATAGAACCTGAAGCAAACGTACATCAGTGACTCGATTTTGCTACCCGTTCAATTCAATATCACACCGCGGGGGTAGCGACGTTGCGCTAGCAGTTATACCACGCGATGTACCAGCGGCACCGCATTAAAAATTAATTACCTATAAATATAAAATTTTTTAATGCATTCAACAAAGCTATTTATTTCTAAAAGCGTAGTTATGATACTGGTGCCGCTGTGGCGCGATAGCCACACCGCACGATAGCGATACCTTGCCATAGTGATACCACGTGATAACAATACCATTTGTTATCACCTGGTATCATTATGGCTTCGTTATCGTGCGGTGTGGCTATCGCGCCGCAGCGGCACCACGGCAATGGCAACGCACAACACAAAAGTACCATGGAATTGCGTGCTAAAAGAAGATGATTTACCGCTTACCGTGGCGAGTAGCGCCAGCAATAGTTACACCAAAGAGCGCCACAAGAGCCATGATGCCCAAGACCACCAACAGCCAACTTGGGCTGGTTTGTCAGCATATGCGCATCCTTGAAAACATGTTTGCCCCCATTGCATAACCTGTACGGAATAGAAGCATTAATTCGAAGCATTTCTGCGAACTTGCACTATGTCAGCCGCAATGGTTACCTTCAGCGATCGAGCAGGTTGCTTGGCGGCGTTGTTGATTGTTGTAGATATCCTATTCCTTAAAGAACCAATGATTGATGAGCTCCAATGATTCATAAGCAAGGAACAATTTGTCTAAAGAATTTGCAGGTGATAAAAGCAGATCATTGCTGTATGACTGTATGGATATTCCTTGCAAGACCCATTAGCAGGATATTGACTAGGAACTTTATATAAAATATAAATAAATCCTTTATATAATAAATCCTTTAGAGCATGCATCTTGCAGGGCTGGCCAGTGCCCTGCAGGATACATAGCTACTACATGCAACAAAAGACTGAAAACACCTAGCTAAAGATGCTTTAAGTAGCCTAAAAATTGCCCAACAGAAATGATTGCATTTTGCTCGCGACGGCATAAATTCCCGAGGGCCTTACACTACTAGGACTCCTAACAGGGGCGGACAACTGTAAGAATTCCCAGGGGCCTTACCTAACCGACAAAAACTAACATAACCAAAATAAATAAACTAAATAAACAAAAATAAGAATAACTAAAAAATAACTAAAAATTACTAGACTAGCTAATAAAAGCGGTAGCAATTATACACATTTATACGCACATATACATATAATATGTGCAATGCAAGTTCAATATATAAATATATATGAACCTCCTTAACTTCCATAACTACCATGTGCATCCTTAAGCTGCGCGCATGTACGGCATGCACGCAGACGGCGCCCTTGGAAAACGTTATCATCGACAGGCTGACGTGTGGGTCGATTATTGCGATCTATAAAGTCAATTTTACAAAGGGAACAACACAAGACAAGGTGAGTAGCTGCGTTCACGGGTATTGAAAGCTGATGAAAGGTTTTACGTACATATCAGATGTGCTGCGAGCAGGCCTGTATGTGTCTTGTGATATGTACGTTGCTTTGCCGTTTACAATTAAAACTGGGGAAGTACACATCGATCGACGTTACATATTTAAATGGTACGGAAATATAAAAAAATATTATATATATATCGCTTGAATGTTGCTCTGCTGCTGCAGATCTTGCTCGTACTCTTTCTAGCAAGTAATCTAAATTCGCAAATTGGAGCGGACTTCATTTCCCAATGGGGACCCATTATCTCATCAGAATGGACAGCCTACAGGCCTTGGGGAGGGCAATTTTTGCGGCAGCAGAAATCGGCCCCATCATCACCAACACCATCATTATTAGATGGTGGGTTCATTCATTCATGCATTGCAGTAGTTAGGTGCGTTGATTGGTTCACACTAACCCGGTGGTATGCTTGCATATATATCGAATTGAGATAGAAATATTAAATACTCACGCCTTGTCTAGTCTGTTAGGAAGCATCCCACACAGCAGCAGTTTAGACATGCGTGAACCTCAAGCGAACGGAAAGAAGAATAGCTTCGTTCAGAGAGAGACAATATGTAATATACCTATCCGATTCAGATGGTCCCTTTTATATCTTGGACCATCTGCTGCCTCGGGCAAGCTAGGTGACACCATCGATCACCAAGTATGTTTTATTCATTCATTCATTCATTGCCTCAAATGACTACGGATAGGTTGCGTTGTTGCCGGCTTTGTAGCAAATAATCTATAACTACATACTGCCGCCCGTGAACCAGCTGGGCGGGTACGTACTTCCCGAAGCACTCCTGAGCGATTCAAGCACTTCCGAATATTACCTAGCTAGCTGGATACGCGCGCGTATTTCATCCACATCTCAGAATGATTCGCAAAGTGACATTTAGCTTTGTGTATGTAAATAAATAGTTATATAATATACATACTCGCCCACAGTGTAACACCCCTAAATACTACTACTAATAATGTTGACCTACTGTGCGTGGTTGTGCGTGACACCTGCGTACTTTCTGTGTGCATGTGCCTGTGTGCACCTACCTTTATGTGCACCCGCCTTGCTTTGTACATATGCCCTGCTCGTATGCGTGCATGCATTGCAGCAGATTCTCTTGCACCCGCGGACAGTAGTAGCAATACCGGCAGCAACAGCAACAGCATTGGAAGTGGTAGTCTTAACAGTAGCATCAATAGTGGTACTGATAATTCAATTACGTCATCTTCACCTACTGACGGCAAATCCAGCAGCGCCTTTTCAATAAAGGTCATTGTCGGGGTATCTGTGGGTGTGGGGGCAGCCCTGGCGGCAGTCCTGGCGGTCAGTGTGCATGTGGCCAGGCGCAAACACAGGATCGCACCTGAGCACATCCTGGAAAGTTCATCGCGGACTTCTTCAGGCCGATCAAATCGGATCGTACCTTTGCCTTTTTAAAAAGACGTGCTTCTACAGCTTATCATAGAAGGGAACCAACAAAGCGGATATTAGGGATATTACTAATCCGGTTTCTTTCCGTGTCCATCTGTGTGCATCCCTCCATCCGTGCGTGCATATATACGTACAAACAATCTTAATTGTACGCACGTACGTACGATCACCAATCCACCGTTATTCGCTCGAACTGGAACGGGAGCTGGATCAAACATTGAGCGGCCAATCATCATTGAGCCGTTGTCATTCGTTAGTTTCTAATGGATGTGTTCGATAATTGCACGTAAACGCACATACTCCACAAACTTTGCAATCTCATATTCAAGACATACATGAACACTGCTGATTTTTCAACACCATGCATGCATCCATGCGTGCACATTCAGTGCTAAACGTATGTGTACATGAATGTACAGAGACTTGCTATTGTTTAGACTATAATGTATGTCGCTATTTATCTATTAGGTTATATATGCGTCCGTGATACCGGTACATGCAAAGAAGACGGCAGCAGGGTGGATATGCCTTTCAACGTACCATATCGGTTTTCGGCAGTTATTGCAGATAGATAGGTAGATACAGAGGTAGAGAGATAGATCTATTACGATACGACGTTCGTTGGCTGGGTTGAATTTCGTCGGACGCTTATCTACCTGCTGGCATTTATTTATTATTTGCATTCGCAATTTATTTTTGATTATCAAGGTGTCGTTAATCGAGAAATCGGCGCGTGTACTTATTATATATGCGTTGAGCGAGAGAGCCTTGGTCGTCGTTTTATGCATGTGACCTTCATCTATCTATCCGTCGAGCTGGAGGCAGCAGGGTGATGGAAGCCGTCACAACCAACCTATCCGGATCCCAGCATATCGGGTATAGAAAATTCACCTCATGCCATTGTGCAGCTTCAATCAATAGCGGTCATCAACAAGCAAGCGATCGAGTGTTGTTATAAATAACTGGCGGCAGATCGATGTGTGGTATGTATCAGTACGGTCGTAGTGAGACAACCGTCTTCACGTAGACTGGTGTTCCGTTCTACCTACCGATGGCTCAACGCCGTACTAAATTCGGGATTGTGCGGGATATAGCTCAGCTACTGGCTGATGCCATAGCTTCCAAGGGACTTACTGCATGGGGGTTACTGCATGGAGTTGGTTACAAGAAGTAGCAAAGCTAGGACTTGCACTTTTGCCGATAGCTGCTGGATTTGTACCGTGCGCGTTCCTCATGCGCGTTCATCATCCCCATCATATCCGCTCATCGAATTCACTGCTGCACTGCCCGGCCAGCTACCGGTGCTGGGCTGCAGCCCTTCAAATAATCGACCATCTGTCTGTCAATGCAATTATCGTAATTACTATTCTTACATGTATCCATGCAGCCGTACGCTGTATGTCTGTAATATTGTACGTTTATTGTTGCATTTCCCACTCTAACAAATCGGGGGTTTCCCAACATCCATAAAGCGCATCCTCCTTTTCCCAAACTTTAACTCGATTGTATTCTGGTAATCCATTAACAAGCCCACCACAAGGATATGGACGATATTCTATGGAATTGCAACAGCGTTTTATGGAAACTTTCAATCGCTGGTATAGAGGGCCTACAAAAGTAATGAGTTCATTTAGCATTCAAATTACGGCCGTATTAGCATCCTTTTCCTGGCTGGCCTTTACCCGATCTGTCCTGTCCTGGCCATTTCCTAATCTCACATGAGGCAGGGTGGCACCCCTTGAAGTACACTTACCACCCCCCCTGCCGGGCATGGTAAATCAATTATTCGGAATTTTATACTGAACATAGTCTCATATCTCACACATTTCTGCCATCAGGACACGGTCCAGCCATCACAGTAGTGGTACCTAAGGAACTCTGCCAATCGATTTAGCTTCCTCTCTTCCAACCTATCTAAGTATTTATCTACGTATCATATATATATATATATATATGTATATGTATATGTATATGTATACGGAATAAATAGTTTGAAGATCGACCGATAATTCAGCGCCAACATACAATGCCCCCGTCCCCGTCCCCGTCCCCGTCCCCGTCCCCGTCCCCGTCCCCGTCCCCGTCCCGTCCCGTCCCCGTCCCCGTCCCCGTCCCCGTCCCCGTCCCCGTCCCCGTCCCCGTCCCCGTCCCCGTCCCCGTCCCCGTCCCGTCCCCGTCCCGTCCCCGTCCCCGTCCCCGTCCCCGTCCCCGTCCCCGTCCCCGTCCCCGTCCCGTCCCCGTCCCCGTCCCCGTCCCCGTCCCCGTCCCCGTCCCCGTCCCCGTCCCCGTCCCCGTCCCCGTCCCCGTCCCCGTCCCCGTCCCCGTCCCCGTCCCCGTCCCCGTCCCCGTCCCCGTCCCCGTCCCCGTCCCCGTCCCCGTCCCCGTCCCCGTCCCCGTCCCCGTCCCCGTCCCCGTCCCCGTCCCCGTCCCCGTCCCCGTCCCCGTCCCCGTCCCCGTCCCCGTCCCCGTCCCCGTCCCCGTCCCCGTCCCCGTCCCCGTCCCCGTCCCCGTCCCCGTCCCCGTCCCCGTCCCCGTCCCCGTCCCCGTCCCCGTCCCCGTCCCCGTCCCCGTCCCCGTCCCCGTCCCCGTCCCCGTCCCCGTCCCCGTCCCCGTCCCCGTCCCCGTCCCCGTCCCCGTCCCCGTCCCCGTCCCCGTCCCCGTCCCCGTCCCCGTCCCCGTCCCCGTCCCCGTCCCCGTCCCCGTCCCCGTCCCCGTCCCCGTCCCCGTCCCCGTCCCCGTCCCCGTCCCCGTCCCCGTCCCCGTCCCCGTCCCCGTCCCCGTAGTAGAATAATAAATGTGTGCTCAACGGCGCCAAAGCACACGCTGAAAGCCCAGGCCAGGCCTGACACAATGGATGTGATGACGCTGGTGCATTGTTGTGGCAGTGGCAGCTAGGGTTGCTGGTGGCTGGTATGTAATTTTCATCACCTCTGTGTCTTTGTGGTGGCAGAGGTAATGAATGTGTGGCTTGGGGGTGGTGGAGGCAGCGGATCTGGATGATGTGTAAGGGTTAAGTGAGGCAGGGTGTGGGCGGGCACCGGATGCGGCGGCGGTGGTGTATGTGGATGTCACAAGCATTTATCGTTGAAACATGAGCGCGGATGTCGCATATAGCTTCTCGAAGGCTGGCATGCAGGAATAAGATGTACTGAGGACTGCTACGTGGAAGTGTTTCTTTCAATGCAGTGATTCCGTCAGAACTGATTCGCTGCAAATTGGACAGAGTCCGTTACAGCACATCATATATTTGACAAGCATTTTTTTCACGCTCACGAACACTAGCTTCAATAGCCAATTGAGGAGCTTTTATTTGCTCGCCGCGCAATAAATTCAATGCCAAAGATGTGTGGGCCCTACGACCGAACTAATTCATACAAACTCATCCCAAACTCTATAACAAACCACTGGGCACTGGAATACACAGATCGCTCCCATATGATTTTCTTAAACAAAGTATGGAGTATGGCAACATAAATGATAGTGCGGAGCCACATACAAGAAGGTTCAATACCAAATGTGCCCTCAATCCAAAGCCTGATGTTTACTGTAGTACATATTTTGCACGGCACAAAGTATGTTAGGTAGGATGTATTTCGTCATAATAAATCATTCCATCATTTTACACATGCATCGTTCCCATCAGTACAGCACCTGTGAGGTGGAGCAGCAACCCAAGTCATCATCAAGCTGATACACGCAGCTGGAACCGTAACACAAGAAGGGGGGTATATTGCATTTGCTAGATATGTTCAGAGGCAGACATACGTACAGACCCTGTGTTGGGATGACGTAGAAGTACTCACTGATCCGCATGACCGTCAGCAGGCCATATGTCGTGCCTTTCCAAGTAATTGAAGTGACTTCCACTTTAAAGTTAATTCCGTTTATATTAGCTAGTGGTTGTACCATTTTGCAGTGTCTTCGATGCAGTTAGCCCCTGCAGCATATAGCACAAGCAGTAGGCGGCGGGAAACCAATATAATATGAACAATTACTAACCGTTAAGGGGAGAGATAGATGCTAACTTCCGAGTAATGCCCCCCGAAATCCTAGGTTCAAAATTTCCTTTAGCAGCCCTTGCATCATTGTCAGAGGGCCGAGATTGTCGGCACCCCCTGCTGGCCGATGTGTCGTGTACCATGTAACTATGGTGGCTTGTACGTTGCAGAGTTCATTGCACCATTGATATACTAGAATCTGCTGGACGCTAATGGTAAGCACGTAACCGAAGAAATGCATGCTGAGGTCGATTGGGGTGAATAGCACAGTGAATCATCCATGATCATTGCTACCGCTTTTATTAGCTAGCCTAGTCATTTTCATTTTTAGTTGCTTGTAGTTTATCGCCGGAGCAAGCGAAAAGCTTGCTAGGCCATAGCTTAGTTCTTCCCGGGGGCCCCGATTGTCCTTCCGTCACGCTTGCGGTTGTGTCCATAATGGAAACTTGCGTCAACGGTCAGTCGCCGTAGCTCCTATGGAAGGAGCGGAGGACTAGGCTGACAAAAAGGTGCGTCTGTCGTCGTAGTTCCGACGTTAGACGTGAACGACGATAGTCATTCCGTCGTCGGAACGGAGACCTTAGGCCGTTTTTGGGGCGCTTGTCGTCGTAGTTCCGACATTAGACGTGAACGACGAAGTCGTTCCGTCGTCGGAACGGAGACCTTAGGCCGGTTTTCGTTGTCCGTCGTCGTAGTTCCGACGTTAGACGTGAACGACGTTAGTCGTTCCGTCGTCGGAACGGAGACCTTACGCCGTTTTTTTGGGGGGGGGTCGTTGTCCGTCCGTCGTCGTAGTTCCGACATAGACGTGAACGACAATAGTCGTTCCGTCGTCGGAACGGAGACCTTAGGCCGTTTTTGGGGCACTTGTCGTCGTAGTTCCGACATAGACGTGAACGACGATAGTCGTTCCGTCGTCGGAACGGAGACCTTAGCCCGTTTTTGGGGCGCTTGTCTGTCGTCGTAGTTCCGACATAGACGTGAACGACGTTAGTTGTTCCGTCGTCGGAACGGAGACCTTAGGCCGTTTTGGGGGCGCTTGTCGTCGTAGTTCCGACATAGACGTGAACGACGATAGTCGTTCCGTCGTCGGAACGGAGACCTTACCCCACTTTTTCGTTGTCCGTCTGTCCGTCTGTTCGGCTTTCTGGAAACTCGCGTTTTTCGGGCCGTCGTTCTCGGGTTTCGGAGCTCCGCGCGCGCTTAGGACGTCGCCGCGTAAAAGGCGAGGTCGTCGGTTCGATTCCGGTCGTCACCGGGTGTTTCTCGTTGAGCAATCGCGGCGCGACTCGTTGCATCTCCAGGTGCGCGGTTCGCTATACATAATTATAATATTGTAGCCGGACCGGATTGATATATACCCATACATACTTGATAGCCATATACTCGAACCTTCCGGCGTTGGATGAGGCGGTCATCCAACGCCGGTGCGCGTCCCGTCCAACGTTGTTTGCGTGAAATGTGTGGCTTTTTGAAAGGCGTACGGCCTTCTTTGCGTGCGTCGGTTCGCCCCAGGTATCATATGCATCGCGGTCGCGGATATATATATATATATATCCGTCCGATTTCTTTCTCTTAACGTGCAGTCGCCGGCCTTTCCTGGACCTGGGCTCTTTACAGTTGTCGGATCGTTCCTCGTCGGCTCGACCCCCGTTGGCCCGGCCGTCGGTTCGTTTAGAGACGGCTTCCATCAGTTATGACGGACCGAATAAATGATTCGCCCCGGCGGGCTGAGGCTCGCGGTCGCGAGCGCCTGGGTACACTGGCCGGCGGTTTCCATTTCAGAGGGACGAGTGCGTCGAGCGTGCAGCTCAGCGCGGATGCAGCACGGATGCGGGAAGCTCGTCTCGATCCGGAGCGCAGGGCTGCGGAGCAGGGGCGTGACGTCGCTGACGGGCAGAGGTCCGCGCTTGCCACTTCGCTCTGTGCAGCGCCGCAGTCCGAGGTGCGTAGTCGGGAGCGTCTGGGTACACTGGCCGGCGGTTTCCATTTCAGAGGTTTCAGAGGGACGAGTGCGTCGTGCGTGCAGCTCAGCGCGGATGCAGCACGGATGCGGGATGCTCGTCTCGATCCGGAGCGCGCGGCTGCGGAGCAGGAGCGTGACGCCGCTGCACGAGCGGTTGCGCGTCAAGATCCGGAGCGCGGGGCTGCGGAACAGCGGCGTAACACCGCTGCGTGAGCGGCTGCGCGTCAAGATCCGGAGTGCAGGGCTGCGGAACAGCGGCGTGACACCGCTGCACGAGCGGCTGCCCGTCGAGACCCGGAGTGCAGGGCTGCAGAGGCCGCGCACGCGCAGGCCCGTGCTCAGCTGCGTGGGATACAGCTTCCGTGAACTAGCTTGCTTGAGCGTTTGCGGGACCTCATGCGGTTTCCCTGCTTGCACGAGGGCCAGCACCCTGCGCCGCCTGATTTTCTTGGGGTGATTCCGGAAGGGCGCGTGCAGGATTTGCCTGGTGGTCAACTTCCGGTGGAGCGGCAGGTACCATATGAGAAACACCTGCAGCTTGCTTCCAGCATGGCCGCCGCACTGCGTCGGCGCATGCCTTCCCGGGTGTGTGCCGTCTGCTCGGAGCAGTGTTCGGAGGACCAATCCGTGCTTCGTGCTTGGGTGGACATCCCCAACGTGGACATCTTACGCGCTGACATCATGTGCACAGGCGCCGTGCCGCGTCATGCGCGTACCCTGGCTTGGCGGCGCATGCCCTGCACCGCCCAAGGTGTTGCACCACCGGCACCGGATCCGGTTTTACCGGTGCGGTATCGTATCGGCAGATCGGAGCGCGGCAGTACTGCAGGTGCCAGCGCTGACGCTGATCCCGCGGCATTCGTGGATGAGGATGCGGCGGCGGCTGACAGTGATGGTGGTGTCGATGGGGCTGACGAGTCGGATTCATCGACGGGTGCTGCAGAGGGCACGGCCCCATCGGAGTTGCGGCCATATCCATCACGGGTGCAGCCGCGACCTTGCTTCGACGATCCGCGGAGTGTGGAGGTGCCGTTCTGCATGCGCCTTGATGCGGATTTGCCGAATCGGACCGTGTTCTGCGGCGATGGTGGCTCCGAGCGATTCGTTATCTGCGCCTCTTGCGAGAAGGCACTGGCGGGTGAGGACCTTCTCCGGCTCGTTTAGGGGAACATGAACACATTTGATTCGTCAAGCCGCCTATATTGCCATTCGAGTTTGCTTAACCGATGTCCGCCTGTCGCCGCTCTCGTTGCAGTACGCCGAGTGCCTGAAGCGGCTCTGGCGCGTCTCGATCCGGGCGACGTGCCGTCTGTCAATCACCTGGGCGACCCGCTGCCTACACCGACGTTTGTGGAAAGTCAGCTCTTGGGGCGGGGCCGTCTGATGCAGCAGCTGCTGATTGTGCATCTCACGGGCCGTCCCCCCCAGGTCTTCCCGTGTGCCGTTCAGTCGCATGGTATCGCGGTCGTCAACCCCGACCCCAACATGCTACGCGGCCAGCTGCCTGCGCACATTGCGGATTTAGCAGGTGCGTTCACGGTGGTGTGCGTGGACCAGGTCCGAGACCGGCAGGACTTGCTGGATCGCGTTCGCCGTGCGCCTGGCGTTAAAGTGCGAGGACACGTCATCGTCGCCTGGGTGCGCTTTCTTCAACACAACGATGAGGATGAGCTCGTGGTGGATGAAGATGCTCTGCAGGAGTACGAGCGTATGGGATGTGTTGCGCAGGTACCTGAGGCGCTGCTGCGCTCCGCGATCGGTCCTACAGATCCGGAAGTCGCCGGCGTACTGCGGAGCACGTTCCTCCATGACCGCACTGGCGCCGCTGGTGTACGGCAGCTGCAGGAGACGTTACAAGAAAACGCGGCTGGTGAAATCGTTCAGGGCGACGGCGCGTATGTATCGCCGTCTGATACAGGTGTGCTTCCTTCTTGTTGAAAGACGGGGTAAGCCGACGGGGCTCACAGACGGGGAACGGTGGGGAGACGTGCCGGGCGGGAAACGTAGATACGTCACTATCGGACTGACAATTTTGGTTCCACGTGCTTTGCCCGCATCCTTCCGGCCTTGGTACTTCTCTACTTCTACATCTGCTGGAGGTGCCGATGTGCCCACGACCGGGGCTACCGTCTCGGACACTCCTATGGCGGGTATGTCTGTGAGAGCACAGCTGCGAGTTGCCCGTGCCGCTGCTGTGTTTTACGACCTGTACGTACCCGTGGGTTTGCACGGGTCGCGGCTGCTGGTCTGTGTGTCGATCGAATGCGCTCGGCCTCCTGTCAGGTTAGGCGTCGGGGAATACTCTACGTATTGCCACTTGTTGATCTGCGGTGTGTGCGCGACTGTGACTACTGTTCACTGCAGAAGCTGGCGCTACGGGTTTACCGCCCCTCGCGGTCGTCGTGCGTCAGGCAGCCGACCCTGCTCCCATCCGGAGTGAGTGAGGGCGTGCATTTTATCACCTTCATACACCTCCATTCGCGTATCCCGTCACATCCACCGAACGGCCTCGGAACAATTTGCGCATACATATATATATATATATATATATATCATTCCCGCTCCATCTGTCTGCCCGTCGTGTTAAGCTTGTGGATTCCCGCCCCCTCTGTCCGACACAGCTGATGCCGACCTGGGCGCTCCGAATGAGCTGGAACTGGTCCTGCCGCAGCCCGCTGCCGTTCCGACCGACGGCAGCGAGTTTGATACCCGGCCCAACGTGGTGCATGATCTGCTGACCGGCCGTGCACGTCTTGCATTCGCCGCTGGCGGCCGTGACGCTCGGATCCTGGATGATCGTCATCCGGCCATCCTCAACGTCTGCTTCCCGGTCTCGTTTCCGTATGGCTTGTCCGGACAGCGGCCGCCGGGAATGTCCTTCGCATCATACTGCAGCCACCTGGTACGGCGGGTGCCTCGGGCACAGTTCAGCGGCAACTTGATGCTGCTTGCCTGCATGTACGACATCAACGTTCGGCAGCAGAGCATGGCGCAGGTGGGAGTGGCCCTGCGCATGCGACCACGGCTGGGTGAACCAGCGGCGCGAGTCTCAAGGGATGTCATACGCGCCATGGCGGACATCTTGGCGCTGCCGTACCGTCACGCCCAGCGACGGCAGCTGCTGTCGCAGCAGTCGCCCGTGGTGCGCGCTCTCCTCGAGGGCGCACGTGCCAGCTTGCTGCGAATCGACCTCACGGATGCCTACTACAACGGTGCAAAGGCCACGATGCGTGCAGCTGCCCTCACTATTGGCTGGCCGCCGCTGTTCTTCAACCTCAACCCGGCGGACATGCATGCTGGCTGCGCCGTTGTAGCGTCTGGCCAGTTCATCGAGTTCGACGACACCGGCCGTCCCACCCAGATCACCAGCACGGTGGAAAAGTGGCGCCGCGTTAAGGAGGACCCGCACAGCTGCGCCGCGCTGCTCGTTGCCACGAAAGAGGTGGTGGTCGAGCAGCTGTTTGGCTTTGCACCTGGGGCAATGCGGCAGACTGACCCGAACTGCTTCTGCGGTGTCGTATTCGAGGTGGTTGTCAAGGTGGAGCAGAGCGGGCGATTGGCGTTACACCTGCACGGAGTTGCACATCTCGAGTGCTTCGCGCTGGAGAACCTGCAGGCGTTCTTTTGTGGACCCAACTGCCGGGCTCTGGCGCTTGCGTACGCGCTCTGCGAAATGTGGTATCCTTCGCCGTACTACGCTCTGGCCCCAGACGGTGGAACGCAGCCTCTGGTCATGGGTATGTCTGAAGCGGAGGCGCGGCAGCACGGCCTGCCCGTGCCGGCGGTGCAGGTAGATTGCCCGCCTGCCGCGTGCGACTTCGAACGACT
Organism: Volvox reticuliferus; assembly: GCA_019650235.1. Taxonomy (NCBI): domain Eukaryota; kingdom Viridiplantae; phylum Chlorophyta; class Chlorophyceae; order Chlamydomonadales; family Volvocaceae; genus Volvox; species Volvox reticuliferus. The sequence goes on from BNCP01000018.1 coordinate 1,137,869, forward strand.
GGCCGGGTGCGCGAACGGCGGGCTCCCTCCACCGTCACGGCACGCCGCCTGCCGTGCCCACCACGCTGCCGTCATACACGGTACCCTCACCCACACCCACAATACGACCTGCAAGCGCCACGGCTGCCACGGCACCGACGACAGCTGCGGCATGGCCTTCCCCCGGCTCATCCGCACGGCCTTTCAGTGGATCGGCACCAGCGGCCTCTTCTTGTTGCCCCGCCTGGCGTCCAACCTCGTGCCGCACATGCCTGCCGTTGCGCTCGCGTTCGGCTGCAACCAGTTGATGTCCCTGGCCTGTGAGGTCGACCGGGAGTACACGGCTGACGTCGCCGCACAACTAGCACGCCCCGCCGACGAACGTGGTGACTGCCCCCTCCTACAGCCCGCCATCGACCGTGCCCGTGATGCTGCGTACTACAGTTCAAAGTACACCGCAAAGACAATCGAGCGCAGCCAGGCACACCTCACCTGTGCCGCCGTCGGGCGCGTGCAGGACTTCATGATGGCGGGGAGCCCGCCCAGCGCCAGCGGCGATGGCCCCAGCGCGTTCGCCAACCTATGCGCCGCGGTACACCGCATGACGGCCACCATCACGGCCGGCATGGCACTGGTCGCCTTCAAGCTCTCGGGTCACGATACGTTTCAAGCGTCGTACAAACGTAACTACCTGCCGGTGGGCGCGTTCACTGCACGGGCGGCCGAGTCCGCCGTGGAGCCAGAAGACGCGGAAACCGGCGTGGAGCTTGTGGAGGCGGAGGAGCACGGTGGCTACACCCTCGCCGACGCCGTACAGAACTACACGCAGCGCGGAGTGGAGCTCAGCGGCTTCGATTGCAGCGCCTACAATATCGTGGCCAACTTCGAAGTGCAACGTGTGACGCCCGCACAGCACCCCCACGCTGCCATCCTTGGCGCCCAAGTCCTCCCCGCGACTCGCCACCGCAAACGCAAGGCCCCTGACACCGCTGTGACCCCCGTGACTGATGCACCTTCCGGCCCATCTGGCGCCCAGCCCACCGCCGCCGCGACGTTCCTTGCGTCAGGCGGTTCAGCTGCGGACCAGCTACCGACCAGTCCAGCAACGACCATTCCCCCCAAGAAGGTGGCCTTCCAACCGACGCACCCGCTGTACCTGACACACGTCCTCCGTCGCCTGGCGCAGCCGAGGTACGTCCTGCTGGGCGGTGCACTGCCCCGCCGTCCTCAAGCAGGCAGTACCACCGCAGCCGCCGTCGCCTACTACGCATTCGTGTTGGGCATCTTCAAGGCTCACCGCGGCCAGCCGGTGGCCGCCAATCAAACGGTGAAGGAAGCGTACGATGCTTGGTGGACGGACCTGGGAACCACCGGTGCAGGCCGATCCTACAGAGCCTGCGTCAGTGCCCTGCTTGACAACATCGAAGCAGAGCACCTCGCCAGCGGCCGGCGCCAGGCCGAATACAACTTGCGACGTCGCCAGCGCCGCGCCGCCGCTGCGGCTGCCGGTCTCCCCCTGAACTACACCTCCAGTGACTCGGATGATGACGACCCGGACGCCGCGCGAGGCCGCCTCGAACCCGACCCTGACACACAGCCACCGCACGACAATCAGGTTGAGCGGTATGACTTCGTGCCAGGCCAAGGCGACCCGACGACGGGGCTCAACCTGTCTGACGTCGCCCTGACGGACCTGTACGACCGCACCACGGTGGAGGGGCTGTACGCATACGGTGCAGCCCGGCGTTGCCGTGCGCTTCCTCTACCCGACGCACTCGGTGCCAACACCAGCCCCTTCATCCGCCGTGTGCGCGCCACCGACATCCCGCTGCTGAGTGAGGCTTCCAAGCGGTTGAAGCGCTACGTGGTCCTGACCGAAGGCGCCATCGCCACGCCGGCCACCGCCGTCCGCACCCCCCGCCTGTGTCTGGATCGCCGCCCCGGCTACCCGCTAGTGGCGGTACTCATGAACGACGGCCAACAGTCTGACCGCGCACTCGTCACAGCGGAGATGCCGACATACCTGCGTCTGGCTCAGCCGCCTACCGTTGACGACACCATCGAGCTCTTCACCCTGGCGCCGGATCAGGCTGTACCGTTCATGCTCGTGGCACGCTACTTCGACTGCCGCAACGAACCCGATCCAGGCGTCCCGCCGCAGATGCTCATCATGGGTCCCCCGGGCACGGGCAAGACAAGGTTCGTGCACGCGCTGCTGTGGTACACGTACCAGCATGACAGCCCCGACTGGGCCGCCACATGCGCGTACTCCTGGGCCGCCGCGATCGCCTTCAACACCCCAGTGCACCGCAGCCTGTCGACCCACTCGATGTTCGGCATCTCTGCGAGCCAAAGCGGCTCGCGTGGCGCCAACCTTCCCAAGCGCGGTGCCCACGCCAGCCTTCAGGTACGATCCACTTGCCGGAGCACGTACGACAACCATCCCACGAATCCACACCTCCCGCCCCAACATCCTACGCACCCCTCTTCTCCACACGCTCCCCCCCACCCTTCGTAGGTCAAACGCAACGTCGGTGATGGGGCTGTCTTCATCGACGAAATCGGCATGCAGAGCCATGAGCACCTCGGCGCCATCAGCCACTCCTGTACGGCCAGCGTACCGCCTCCGTCACATCTTGGGCCCACCCACTCGAGCACCCGTGTCCTGTCCGGCCGCGCCGCTGCCGGAATCGGCGACCTGCTACAGCATCCTCAACCGGGCGGCTCGCCACCATACCGCTTCGCGGCCGAGGTCGAGCGGAACCCCAACTTCACTCCGTCGGCACCGAACACCCGGCGCCGGCCAGCCTCGGCTGACGAACACGAAGGTCGCCGTGCAGATGGCAGCAACACCGGCAGCAGTGACGAGCACAACAGCGACCGCGACACTGCCGCGACCATGCGTCGCCCTCGCCGACCCGTACCACAGACGCACGCCCGCCTGCACGATGGCTTCCAGCTGTACCGGCAGCTCGGCAACGTCGTGTTCATGCTGCAAAAACAACAACGACAAGACAACAGCCCGTCCGGTCAGCAGCTCACGCAGTTCGCGACCATGTTCGGCGGCGGCGAACCCACTGAAGCGCGCATGGCGGCACTGATAGACGCGCTCAACCAACGCGTCATCACCGACCTATCGGACCTCACGGACCTCGAGCCCCGCGTGGTGTTGCAACGCAACGAACCCAGGCACGTCCTCAACACACGACTGCTCATGCTCCAGGCGCGTCGCAAGGGTGCACGGTTGGTCAGCTGGAACGCGGACCACGTCCCGGTCCGCCAACACGGCACAGCCCAGCAGCCGCTACTCTCGCACGTCGAGAAGGCTGTCGCGATGCGAGTCAAAGACGCCGCCTTCGACCACACAACCGCCGACACTTGGTACTACGAAGGAGCACGCTACACGCTACTCGACACCGTTGCCGCCGACGCTGGCGCCTGCCACAACAATGAAGTCGAGGCGTGCGGCCTGCTCACCGACAGCCGCGAACCGCCCGACGACGGCCACGGTCCATACTGGCGCCTTCACTACCTACCCGCAGCCGTCATGGTCCGTCCAATTAAAGGACACGCGCCCAATACGGTGCTAGCGGACTTGGCGGACTTCGCATCCAAAGGTGGTGCCTTCACTGTCGTACCACGCCCCTCACCAGCAGCCAATGTCACCGTACCTGCTGTCAACACCGGCACCGCCACCAAGAACGTGCGTCGCATCAACGTGCCGCTGGGTGACTACTACGCCGTGACCGACTACTTCGTACAGGGTCGCAGTTTCAAGGAAGAATGCTGGGTTGCGGACCTCTCCGTCCCACCTGGCGGCCTGAAGCGCGCAACCGTGTATGTACTACTGACACGGTACAAGACACTCAACCACATCCGCCTCTTGCGCCCGCTCTCTACGACACCCGACGAGCGAAAACGAGTTGTCCAGCAGTTTCTGGCAGCAACGAAGCTCGACCCCGACCTGGCGGCCGAACTGCGCCTCCTCGACCGCCGCGCGACCGCAACCCGCGACCGCTATGCACCCGAATACGAGCACGCCCGGCACCTGGAGGAGCGTTGGACTACCGCAGCCACCACCACGTGACACGGCGACGATGGTGGGGGGTCTGCAACGGAGGCGACGGTGGCGAAAAACAGGGCGGCGGATGAAGATGAGGATGCGGGTGTAGATGAGAAAGCTGTGGCAGGTCGCCGATTCCGAGTGCTCGGGTAGGTGGGCCCAAGATGTGGCGGACGCGGTACGTTGATCGTACGTTGGTCGTCCCGGAGTGACTGGTGACGCCGAGGTGCTCATGGCTCTGCATGCCGATTTCGTCGATGAAGACAGCCCCGTCACCGACGTTGCGTCTGACCTACGACGGATGGGGGGGAACGTGTGAAGAAGGGGGGTGCGTAGGATGCTGCGATGGGGGGTGTAAATATGTGCCGGACGTCGGCATTGCAATACATCTGCCGCATGCGGGCAACACGAGTCGCGCAGGTGTTGAGAGACGCAGGGACGACGTAGTCTGTGGGGCAGAGGTTGAGCACAAGAGACGGCCGTGGTCGAGTGTGTTGTAGCGGTCCAGCAGCGTGTTGGGGAGTCGAGGCAAGCACCGAAATGACACGGGTGTTTGTCCGTGTGCTTTCGTCACCCGTACTTCACTCCGGCACCCAGGCCATTCAGGTTGAAACTACGGGGTCGTGGAACCTAAGGTACGCTGTAGAGTGAAGTACGGGTGATGGAAGCACACGGACAGGCACCTGTATCATTTCAGTGCTTGCCTCGAGTCCCCAACATGCTGCTGGACCGCTACAACACACCTTTCCGCCTCCTGTGCCCGCTCTCTGCCACACCGCCGTCCCTACGTCTCCCAACCCCTTTGCGACCTGTGTTGCCTGCATGCGGCCGACGTATTCTAATGTCAATGTCCGTACCATGACCATGACGGTGACCCGTGAGTCCATGACGCGCATTTCGACACAAGACTGGCACTCCTCGCGGCGGCAGCGACGGCGGCAGTGATGATGGAAGTGACGGACTCGGCAGATGGCTGCACGGCGGCGACGGCAGTAACAAAGGCGCGAAGCGCGGAGAAGGGGAGCGCGTAGAATGGTGGGGTGAAAGGTCCGGGACTGGAGGTCTGACGGACTCGGCGGATAGCTGTACGACGACGGCGGCAGTAGCGAGGGCAGGAGGCGTTGCATTTGACCTACGAAGGCGAAGGACGGAGCGCGCGGAGAAGGAGTGCGCGTAGGATGGTAGGGAGGGAGGTGTAGATCCGTGGTATGGGTCTCCTACGTGCTCCGGAGAGTGGATCTTACCTGACCAGGTAGCGCTTCGGCCGTAGGTGTAAGTATAGATATGTGCCGGACGTCGGCATTACAATACATCTGCCGCATGCAAGCAACGCAGATCGCACAGGTGGGGCAGAGAATGAGCACAGGAGACGGCCGTAGTCAAGTGTGTTGTAGCGACTCGGCAGCATGTTCGAGGACTCTAGGCGAGCACCGAAGTGACACGGGTGCCGGTCCGTGTGCTTCCACCGCTCGTATTCCACTTCGGCGGCCAGGCCATTCAGGTTGAAACTACGGGGTCGCGGAGCCTAAAGTACGCTGTGAATTGAAGGGGGCGTTGTAGATTGCGCTCGTCCACAGTCGATTGCGCCTTAGAACGCGGTGGCGCACGGACAGCCCCCCCTCCCGTCTGTACGCCCCCTGCAATCCACAGCGTACCTTAGGTTCCACGACCCTGTAGTTTCAACCTAGGTGGCCTGGGTGCCGGAGTGAAGTATGGGTGGTGCAAGCACACGGACAAACACCCGTATTCAGTGTTCGCTTTGAGTCTTCCAAAATGCTGCTGGACCGTTACGACACACGTTCCCGCCTCCTGTACCCGCTCTCTGCCACACCTGACGAACGAAACCGAATTGACGAAACCGCCGTCCCTACGTCTTTCAACGTCTGTGCGACCTGCGTTGCCAACACCAGCCCCTTCATTCGCCACACTCGGTGCCAACACCAGCCCCTTCATTCGCCGTGTGCGCGCCACCGACATCCCGCTGCCAATGTCCGTAAAAGCACGCCCGGCACCGGACTATCGCATCCATCACCACCTGACGCAACAAACCGGGATTTCACACTTGAGGGTCTAGTCTACACGCGAGCCGTCCGCGGGTATCAGGCGTCTAGCCCACCACGTGACACGGCGACGGTGGTGGGGGTTCTGCAACAAAGGCAACGATGGCGAAGGACAAGGGGGCGGCAATGACGGCGGCAGTCGTGATGGGAGTGGCAGAGTGGCGAAGTGGTGACCACGGCAGTAGCGAAAGCAGGAGGCGCGGAGAAGGGGAGCGCGTGGGATGGTGGGGTGGGAGGTGTGGATCGGGCGGGTTGTCGCTGGACGATGGATGCCTTCTAATGCCAATGCCCGACAATCGTGTGACTTGCAGCTGGGTAACGAAGTTGTCGGACGCGGATTGTTTGACCGCCAACTCTACGCATCCGAGAGATGCCGAGAACGGGGCCGTCGAGGTTGCCGCACGCAGCAAGTAGACCGCGGTGACCCGTGGGTTGATGAGGCGGATTTGAACACAAGATTGCCAATCTTGTACAGGCGTTATACCGCGTTGTCCAGCGTTGCACAGCGTTAAACACACGGAGCTTCCCATAACTTGTACTCTACCTTAACATCTCTTGTCCACCTGTTCTTACTGTTCCTGTAATCAGAGTACAGATTGACCGGATTGGGTATATATATGATGATGGGTATATATATATATATATATATATATACCCATATACTGCGCCGCTTTCCGTCGTCCCTTCCCGCCCCGAATGGAATCGCCCGACCCAAAACGCCGACGACTCACCCCGGCACCGTCTACAAGCAGCACGTCCACCTTCGGCAGCCCCACCGACGCTGCCTCCGCGTCCACGTAAGCGATAGCTACAGGCCATCTTTAAGGATGAGGACTAACATGCGACTAACGACCCAATCCGTAGGTCGCGAACCGTCACCTGCCACGTCACCTTCACCGCCGGCCCGGTGACTAAAGATGAAGACCGGCTCTTTGCCGGCGCACCCAACCGAAACGGCAGCTTCGTCGCAGGCGTGAACACAGTCGGACAGGGCGTCATCATCCTGCAGCTCGATAACCGCGCCCTAGCCGACATGGAGACCAACCACGCCTTTGCACGGGCCGTCACGTTTACGAACGTGGAGCCAGCTGCCCTGCCCGCCTTCGTCACCTCCCGCTTCGCCGGACCGACACTGGCCCAATACAAGGTCACCCCGACGACTCAAATTTCCGTGGCCAGCACCTCCGTCCTCCCGATGCTGTACACTGCCAAGCTGCGTTATCCGACATACAACGCGGCAACCGACAAAGCGGACGCCGAGGACAAGTACCCGGCCGACGGCAGCGCCCTCCTGGTCGTCCCGCACGGTAAGCTGTTCCGCGGCGGACCCTTCCGCAAGTTCAACGCCTGGGTCGCGTGCGGCAACCCCGACGCCCCCGACCTCGGCTGCGTGGAGCTGGCGGTCAAGCAATCCGCGCCCGACAACTTCGTTGCCCAGCTACAAGCGGCGGCTGACGACAACACGCCGCTATACATCTACGCCGCCAAAATCACCGCGCCGTCCAATACTCAGTACAACAACAGCATCTTCCTCAACGGAGCGCTAGTCGCGGCAGCAGCTGCCCCGGGCAAGCGCCCTCCCAAGCGGGTGCAGACCTTCCGAGCAGCTACCCAGCAGACCACTGCGGCCACCGACAGCCGCGCCGACACGAACGACATGATGGTTGCGTGGGAGCAACGTGACCGGGCCGCCGTTGTCCTACCGTCGGATGGAGCACACGCCGCCGCCAGCCTCTCCCCGAATCCCAGCTCCGTCACGACGGTCGGTTCCCGGCCCGTCATACCACTCGTCCTCAGCGTCGGCAATAGCAAGTATCCGGTCTGCACGGACAGCACCAGCGTCCTCCAACAGCTGCCCAACTACGCGGACTTCTTCGCCGACGCAAGCTTCGCGGACGACAACGACCGGGTCGCGTACACCGCCTACGACTCCTTCGCCATCACCAGCACCGTCACCACCAGCACGGAGGGCCGGACCACTTTCGTCACGGCCCTCCAGCAGTAAGTCACTCCGATTGCCCCAAACACAGGTGCGTGCATGGAGTTGCCGCCACTGGATGGCGTTAAATGCCAGCGTCAAACGGCCACCTCGCTGTATGACGACACGCTTGCACGGCCGAGTGCGATCCGCGCACTCGTGGGTTCGACTCCCACGCTGGTGAACTGCATCTCTGCATCCCTCTGCATTCTTGTATCGCCGGAGCAAGCGAAAAGCTTGCTAGGCCATAGCTTAGTTCTTCCCGGGGAGCCGGCTTGTCCTTCCGTCGTCGTAGTTCCGACATAGACGTGAACGACGATAGTCGTTCCGTCGTCGGAACGGAGACCTTACCCCGATTTTTCGTTGTCCGTCGTCGTAGTTCCGACATAGACGTGAACGACGATAGTCGTTCCGTCGTCGGAACGGAGACCTTACCCCGATTTTTCGTTGTCCGTCCGTCGTCGTAGTTCCGACATAGACGTGAACGACGATAGTCGTTCCGTCGTCGGAACGGAGACCTTAGGCCGTTTTTGGGGCGCTTGTCGTCGTAGTTCCGACATAGACGTGAACGACGATAGTCGTTCCGTCGTCGGAACGGAGACCTTAGGCCGTTTTGGGGGCGCTTGTCGTCGTAGTTCCGACATAGACGTGAACGACGATAGTCGTTCCGTCGTCGGAACGGAGACCTTACCCCGATTTTTCGTTGTCCGTCCGTCTGTTCGGTTTTTTCTGGAAACTCGCGTTTTTCGGGCCGTCGTTCTCGGGTTTCGGAGCTCCGCGCGCGCTTAAGACATCGCGGCGTAAAAGGCGAGGTCGCGGGTTCGATTCCGGTCGTCACCGGATGGTTCTCGCTGAGCGATCGCGGCGCGACTCGATGCATCTCCGGGTGCGCGGTTCGCTATACATACTTGTAATATTGTAGTCGGACCGGATTGATATATACCCATACATATTTGATAGCCATATATTCGAACCTTCCGGCGTTGGATGACGCGGTCATCCAACGCCGGTGCGCGTCCCGTCCAACGTTGTTTGCGTAAAATGTGTGGCTTTTTGAAAGGCGTACGGCCTTCTTTGCGTGCGTCGGCTCGCCCCAGGTATCATATGCATCGTGGTCGCGGATATATATATATATCCGTTCGACTTCTTTCTCTTAACGTGCAGTCGCCGGCTTTTCCTGGACTTGGGCTCTTTACAGTTGTCGGATCGTTCCTCGTCGGTTCGTCCCCCCGTTGGCCCGGCCGTCGGTTCGTTTAGAGACGGCTCCCATCAGTTATGACGGACCGAATAAATGATTCGCCTCGGCGGGCTGAGGCTCGCGGTCGCGAGCGCCTGGGTACACTGGCCGGCGGTTTCCATTTGAGAGGTACGAGTGCGTCGAGCGTGCAGCTCAGCGCGGATGCAATACAGATGCGGGAAGCTCGTCTCGATCCGGAGCGCAGGGCTGCGGAGCAGGGGCGTGACGTCGCTGACGGGCAGAGGTCCGCGCTTGCCACTTCGCTCTGTGCGGCGCCGCAGTCCGAGGTGCGTAGTCGGGAGCGTCTGGGTACACTGGCCGGCGGTTTCCATTTCAGAGGTTTCAGAGGGACGAGTGCGTCGTGCGTGCAGCTCAGCGCGGATGCAGCACGGATGCGGGATGCTCGTCTCGATCCGGAGCGCGCGGCTGCGGAGCAGGAGCGTGACGCTGCTGCGCGAGCGGTTGCGCGTCAAGATCCGGAGCGCAGGGCTGCGGAACAGCGGCGTAACACCGCTGCACGAGCGGCTGCCCGTCGAGATCCGGAGTGCAGGGCTGCGGAACAGCGGCGTAACACCGCTGCACGAGCGGCTGCCCGTCGAGACCCGGAGTGCAGGGCTGCAGAGGCTGCGCACGCGCAGGCCCGTGCTCAGCTGCGTGGGATACAGCTTCCGCGAACTAGCTTGCTTGAGCGTTTGCGGGACCTGATGCGGTTTCCCTGCTTGCACGAGGGCCGGCACCCTGCGCCGCCTGATTTTCTTGGGGTGATTCCGGAAGGGCGCGTGCAGGATTTGCCTGGTGGTCAACTTCCGGTGGAGCGGCAGGTACCATATGAGAAACACCTGCAGCTTGCTTCCAGCATGGCCGCCGCACTGCGTCGGCGCATGCCTTCCCGGGTGTGTGCCGTCTGCTCGGAGCAGTGTTCGGAGGACCAATCCGCGCTTCGTGCTTGGGTGGACATCCCCAACGTGGACATCTTACGCGCTGACATCATGTGCACAGGCGCCGTGCCGCGTCATGCGCGTACTCTGGCTTGGCGGCGCATGCCCTGCACCGCCCAAGGTGTTGCACCACCGGCACCGGATCCGGTTTTACCGGTGCGGTATCGTATCGGCAGATCGGAGCGCGGCAGTACTGCGGGTGCCAGCGCTGACGCCGATCCCACGGCATTCGTGGATGAAGATGCGGCGGCGGCTGACAGTGATGGTGGTGTCGATGGGGCTGACGAGTCGGATTCATCGACGGGTGCTGCAGAGGGCACGGCCCCATCGGAGTTGCGGCCATATCCACCACGGGTGCAGCCGCGACCTTGCTTCGACGGAGTGTGGAGGTGCCGTTCTGCATGCGCCTTGATGCGGATTTGCCGAACCGGACCGTGTTCTGCGGCGATGGTGGCTCCGAGCGATTCGTTATCTGCGCCTCTTGCGAGAAGGCACTGGCGGGTGAGGATCTTTTCCGGCTCGTTTTTCCCCATTCGAGTTTGCTTAACCGATGTCCGCCTGTCGCCGCTCTCGTTGCAGTACGCCGAGTGCCTGAAGCGGCTCTGGCGCGTCTCGATCCGGGCGACGTGCCGTCTGTCAATCACCTGGGCGACCCGCTGCCTACACCGACGTTTGTGGAAAGTCGACTCTTGGGGCGGGGCCGTCTGATGCAGCAGCTGCTGATTGTGCATCTCACGGGCCGTCCCCCCCAGGTCTTCCCGTGTGCCGTTCAGTCGCATGGTATCGCGGTCGTCAACCCCGATCCCAACATGCTACGCGGTCAGCTGCCTGCGCGCATTGCGGATTTGGCAGGTGCGTTCACGGTGGTGTGCGTGGATCAGGTCCGAGACCGGCAGGACTTGCTGGATCGCGTTCGCCGTGCGCCTGGCGTTAAAGTGCGAGGACACGTCGTCGTCGCCTGGGTACGCTTTCTTCAACACAACGACGAGGATGAGCTCGTGGTGGATGAAGATGCTCTGCGGGAGTACGAGCGTATGGGATGTGTTGCGCAGGTACCCGAGGCGCTGCTGCGCTCCGCGATCGGTCCTACAGATCCGGAAGTCGCCGGCGTACTACGGAGCACGTTCCTCCATGACCGCACTGGCGCCGCTGATGTACGGCAGCTGCAGGAGACGTTACAAGAAAACACGGCTGGTGAAATCGTTCAGGGCGACGGTGCGTATGTATCGCCGTCTGATACAGGTGTGCTTCCTTCTTGTTGAAAGTCGGGGTAAGCCGACGGGGCTCACAGACGGGGAACGGTTGGGAGACGTGCCGGGCGGGAAACGTAGATACGTCACTATCGGACTGACAATTTTGGTTCCACGTGCTTTGCCCGCATCCTTCCGGCCTTGACATCTGCTGGAGGTCCCGATGTGCCCACGACCGGGCCTACCGTCTCGGACACTCCTATGGCGGGTATGTCTGTGAGGGCACAGCTGCGAGTTGCCCGTGCCGCTGCTGTGTTTTGCGACCTGTACGTACCCGTGGGTTTGCACGGGTCGCGGCTGCTGGTCTGTGTGTCGATCGGACGCGCTCAGCCTCCTGTCAGGTTAGGCGTGGGGGAATACTCTACGTATTGCCACTTGTTGATCTACGGTGTGTGCGCGACTGTGACTACTGTTCACTGCAGAAGCTGGCGCTACGGGCTTACCGCCCCTCGCGGTCGTCGTGCGTCAGGCAGCTGACCCTGCTCCCATCCGGAGTGAGTGAGGGCGTGCATTTTATCACCTTCGTACACCTCCATTCGCGTATTCCGTCACATCCACCGAACGGCCTCGAAACAATTCGCGCATACATACGACCTCAAGAGGGTGCACCCGTCCATCTGTCTGCCCGTCGTGTTAAGCTTGTGGATTCCCGTCCCCTCTGTCCGACACAGCTGATGCCGACCTGGGCGCTCCGAATGAGCTGGAACTGGTCCTGCCGCAGCCCGCTGCCGTTCCGACCGACGGCAGCGAGTTTGATACCCGGCCCAACGTGGTGCATGATCTGCTGACCGGCCGTGCACGTCTTGCATTCGCCGCTGGCGGCCGTGACGCTCGGATCCTGGATGATCGTCATCCGGCCATCCTCAACGTCTGCTTCCCGGTCTCGTTTCCGTATGGCTTGTCCGGACAGCGGCCGCCGGGAATGTCCTTCGCATCATACTGCAGCCACCTGGTACGGCGGGTGCCTCGGGCACAGTTCAGCGGCAACTTGATGCTGCTTGCCCGCATGTACGACATCAATGTTCGGCAGCAGAGCATGGCGCAGGTGGGAGTGGCCCTGCGCATGCGACCACGGCTGGGTGAACCAGCGGCGCGAGTTTCAAGGGATGTCGTACGCGCCATGGCGGACATCTTGGCGCTGCCGTACCGTCACGCCCAGCGACGGCAGCTGCTGTCGCAGCAGTCGCCCGTGGTGCGCGCTCTCCTCGAGGGCGCACGTGCCAGCTTGCTGCGAATTGACCTCACGGATGCCTACTACAACGGTGCGAAGGCCACGATGCGTGCAGCTGCCCTCACTATTGGCTGGCCGCCGCTGTTCTTCAACCTCAACCCGGCGGACATGCATGCTGCTTGCGCCGTTGTAGCGTCTGGCCGGTTCATCGAGTTCGACGACACCGGCCGTCCCGCCCAGATCACCAGCACGGTGGAAAAGTGGCGCCGCGTTAAGGAAGACCCGTACAGCTGCGCCGCGCTGCTCGTTGCCACGAAAGAAGTGGTGGTCGAGCAGCTGTTTGGCTTTGCACCTGGGGCAATGCGGCAGACTGACCCGAACTGCTTCTGCGGTGTCGTATTCGAGGTGGTTGTCAAGGTGGAGCAGAGCGGGCGATTGGCGTTACACCTGCACGGAGTTGCACATCTCGAGTGCTTCGCGCTGGAGAACCTGCAGGCGTTCTTTTGTGGACCCAACTGCCGGGCTCTGGCACTTGCGTATGCGCTCTGCGAAATGTGGTATCCTTCGCCGTACTACGCTCCGGCCCCGGACGGTGCAACGCAGCCTCTGGTCATGGGTATGTCTGAAGCGGAGGCGCAGCAGCACGGCCTGCCCGTGCCGGCGGTGCAGGTAGATTGCCCACCTGCCGCGTGCGACTTCGAACGACTGGCCGGGTGCGCGAACGGCGGGCTCCCTCCACCATCACGGCACGCCGCCTGCCGTGCCCACCACGCTGCCGTCATACACGGTACCCTCACCCACACCCACAATACGACCTGCAAGCGCCACGGCTGCCACGGCACCGACGACAGCTGCGGCATGGCCTTCCCCCGGCTCATCCGCACGGCCTTTCAGTGGATCGGCACCGGCGGCCTCTTCTTGTTGCCCCGCCTGGCGTCCAACCTCGTGCCGCACATGCCTGCCGTTGCGCTCGCGTTCGGCTGCAACCAGTTGATGTCCCTGGCCTGTGAGGTCGACCGGGAGTACACGGCTGACGTCGCCGCACAACTAGCACGCCCCGTCAACGAACGTGGTGACTGCCCCCTCCTACAGCCCGCCATCGACCGTGCCCGTGATGCTGCGTACTACAGTTCAAAGTACACCGCAAAGACAATCGAGCGCAGCCAGGCACACCTCACCTGTGCCGCCGTCGGGCGCGTGCAGGACTTCATGATGGCGGGGAGCCCGCCCAGCGCCAGCGGCGATGGCCCCAGCGCGTTCGCCAACCTATGCGCCGCGGTACACCGCATGACGGCCACCATCACGGCCGGCATGGCACTGATCGTCTTCAAGCTCTCGGGTCACGATACGTTTCAAGCGTCGTACAAACGTAACTACCTGCCGGTGGGCGCATTCACTGCACTGGCGGCCGAGTCCGCCGTGGAGCCAGAAGACGCGGAAACCGGCGTGGAGCTTGTGGAGGCAGAGGAGCACGGTGGCTACACTCTCGCCGACGCCGTACAGAACTATACGCAGCGCGGAGTGGAGCTCAGCGGCTTCGATTGCAGCGCCTACAATATCGTGGCCAACTTCGAAGTGCAACGTGTGACGCCCGCACAGCACCCCCACGCTGCTATCCTTGGCGCCCAAGTCCTTCCCGCGACTCGTCACCGCAAACGCAAGGCCTCTAACACCGCTGTGACCCCCGTGACTGATGCACCTTCCGGCCCATCTGGCGCCCAGCCCACCGCCGCCGCGACGTTCCTTGCGTCAGGCGGTTCAGCTGCGGACCAGCTACCGACCAGTCCAGCAACGACCATTCCCCCCAAGAAGGTGGCCTTCCAACCGACGCACCCGCTGTACCTGACACACGTCCTCCGTCGCCTGGCGCAGCCGAGGTACGTCCTGCTGGGCGGTGCACTGCCCCGCCGTCCTCAAGCAGGCAGTACCACCGCAGCCGCCGTCGCCTACTACGCATTCGTGTTGGGCATCTTCAAGGCTCACCGTGGCCAGCCGGTGGCTGCCAATCAAACGGTGAAGGAAGCGTACGATGCTTGGTGGACGGACCTGGGAACCACCGGTGCAGGCCGATCCTACAGAGCCTGCGTCAGTGCCCTGCTTGACAACATCGAAGCAGAGCACCTCGCCAGCGGCCGGCGCCAGGCCGAATACAACTTGCGACGTCGCCAGCGCCGCGCCGCCGCTGCGGCTGCCGGTCTCCCCCCGAACTACACCTCCAGTGACTCGGATGATGACGACCCGGACGCCGCGCGAGGCCGCCTCGAACCCGACCCTGACACACAGCCACCACACGACAATCAGGTCGAGCGATATGACTTCGTGCCAGGCCAAGGCGACCCGACGACGGGGCTCAACCTGTCTGACGTCGCCCTGACGGACCTGTACGACCGCACCACGGTGGAGGGGCTGTACGCATACGGTGCAGCCCGGCGTTGCCGTGCGCTTCCTCTACCCGACGCACTCGGTGCCAACACCAGCCCCTTCATTCGCCGTGTACGCGCCACCGACATCCCGCTGCTGAGTGAAGCTTCCAAGCGGTTGAAGCGCTACGTGGTCCTGACCGAAGGCGCCATCGCCACGCCGGCCACCGCCGTCCGCCCCCCCCGCCTGTGTCTGGATCGCCGCCCCGGCTACCCGCTAGTGGCGGTACTCATGAACGACGGCCAACAATCTGACCGCGCACTCGTCACAGCGGAGATGCCGACATACCTGCGTCTGGCTCAGCCGCCTACCGTTGACGACACCATCGAGCTCTTCACCCTGGCGCCGGATCAGGCTGTACCATTCATGCTCGTGGCACGCTACTTCGACCGCCGCAACGAACCCGATCCAGGCGTTCCTCCGCAGATGCTCATCATGGGTCCCCCGGGCACGGGCAAGACAAGGTTCGTGCACGCGCTGCTGTGGTACACGTACCAGCACGACAGCCCCGACTGGGCCGCCACATGCGCGTACTCCTGGGCCGCCGCGATCGCCTTCAACACCCCAGTGCACCGCAGCCTGTCGACCCACTCGATGTTCGGCATCTCTGCGAGCCAAAGCAGCTCGCGTGGCGCCAACCTTCCCAAGCGCGGTGCCCACGCCAGCCTTCAGGTACGATCCACTTGCCGGAGCACGTACGACAACCATCCCACGAATCCACACCTCCACGCGCTCCCCCCCACCCTTCGTAGGTCAAACGCAACGTCGGTGATGGCGCTGTCTTCATCGACGAAATCGGCATGCAGAGCCATGAGCACCTCGGCGCCATCAGCTACTCCTGTACGGCCAGCGTACCGCCCCCGTCACATCTTGGACCCACCCACTCGAGCACCCGTGTCCTGTCCGGCCGCGCCGCTGCCGGAATCGGCGACCTGCTACAGCATCCTCAACCGGGCGGTTCGCCACCATACCGCTTCGCGGCCGACGTCGAGCGGAACCCCAACTTCACTCCGTCGGCACCGAACACCCGGCGCCGGCCAGCCTCGGCTGACGAAGACGAAGGTCGCCGTGCGGATGGCAGCAACACCAGCAGCAGTGACGAGCACAACAACGACCGCGACACTGCCGCGACCATGCGTCGCCCTCGCCGACCCGTACCACAGACGCACGCCCGCCTGCACGATGGCTTCCAGCTGTACCGGCAGCTCGGCAACGTCGTGTTCATGCTGCAAAAACAACAACGACAAGACAACAGCCCGTCCGGTCAGCAGCTCACGCAGTTCGCGACCATGTTCGGCGGCGGCGAACCCACTGAAGCGCGCATGGCGGCACTGATAGACGCGCTCAACCAACGCGTCATCACCGACCTATCGGACCTCACGGACCTCGAGCCCCGCGTGGTGTTGCAACGCAACGAACCCAGGCACGTCCTCAACACACGACTGCTCATGCTCCAGGCGCGTCGCAAGGGTGCACGGTTGGTCAGCTGGAACGCGGACCACGTCCCGGTCCGCCAACACGGCACAGCCCAGCAGCCGCTACTCTCGCACGTCGAGAAGGCTGTCGCGATGCGAGTCAAAGACGCCGCCTTCGACCACACAACCGCCGACACTTGGTACTACGAAGGAGCACGCTACACGCTACTCGACACCGTTGCCGCCGACGCTGGCGCCTGCCACAACAATGAAGTCGAGGCGTGCGGCCTGCTCACCGACAGCCGCGAACCGCCCGACGACGGCCACGGCCCGTACTGGCGCCTTCACTACCTACCCGCAGCCGTCATGGTCCGTCCAATTAAAGGACACGCGCCCAATACGGTGCTAGCGGACTTGGCGGACTTCGCATCCAAAGGTGGTACCTTCACCGTCGTACCACGCCCCTCACCAGCAGCCAATATCACCGTACCTGCTGTCAACACCGGCACCGCCACCAAGAACGTGCGTCGCATCAACGTGCCGCTGGGTGACTACTACGCCGTGACCGACTATTTCGTACAGGGTCGCAGTTTCAAGGAAGAATGCTGGGTTGCGGACCTCTCCGTCCCACCTGGCGGCTTGAAGCGCGCAACCGTGTATGTACTACTGACACGGTACAAGACACTCAACCACATCCGCCTCTTGCGCCCGCTCTCTACGACACCCGACGAGCGAAAACGAGTTGTCCAGCAGTTTCTGGCAGCAACAAAGCTCGACCCCGACCTGGCGGCCGAACTGCGCCTCCTTGACCGCCGCGCGACCGCAACCCGCAACCGCTATGCACCCGAATACGAGCACGCCCGGCACCTGGAGGAGCGTTGGACTACCGCAGCCACCACCACGTGACACGGCGACGATGGTGAGGGGTCTGCAACGGAGGCGACGGTGGCGAAAAACAGGGCGGCGGATGAAGATGAGGATGCGGGTGTGGATGAGAACGCTGTGGCAGGTTGCCGATTCCGAGTGCTAGGTGGGCCCGAGATGTGGCGGACGCGGTACGTTGATCGTACGTTGCTCGTCCCGGAGTGGCTGGTGACGCCGAGGTGCTCATGGCTCTGCATGCCGATTTCGTCGCGAAAATAGACTAGAGGGAGTAGACAGAACACCACCGTGTTACCGTATCGTCACCGACGTTGCGTCCGACCTACGACGGATGTGGGGGAACGTGTGAAGAAGGAGGGTGCGTAGGATGCTGCGATGGGAGGTGTAAATATGTGCCGGACGTTAGCATTGCAATACATCTGCCGCATGCGGGCAACACGAGTCGCGCAAGTGTTGAGAGACGCAGGGACGACGTAGTCTGTGGGGCAAAGGTTGAGCACAAGAGACGGCCGTGGTCGAGTGTGTTGTAGCGGTCCAGCAGCGTGTTGGGGAGTCGAAGCAAGCACCGAAATGACACGGGTGTTTGTCCATGTGCTTTCGTCACCCGTACTTCACTCCGGCACCCAGGTCGTGGAACCTGGTACGCTGTAGAGTGAAGTACGGGTGATGCAAGCACACGGACAGGCACCTGTACCATTTCGGTGGTTGCCTGGAATCCCCAACATGCTGCTGGACCGCTACAACACACCTTTCCGCCTCCTGTGCCCGCTCTCTGCCACACCGCCGTCCCTACATCTCCCAACCCCTTTGCGACCTGTGTTGCCTGCATGCGGCCGACGTATTCTAATGTCAATGTCCGTACCATGACCATGACGGTGACCCGTGAGTCCATGACGCGCATTTCAACACAAGACCGGCACCCCTCGCGGCGGCAGCGACGGCGGCAGTGATGATGGAAGTGACGGACTCGGCAGATGGCTGCACGACGGCGACGGCAGTAACAAAGGCGCGAAGCGCGAAGAAGGAGAGCGCGTAGGATGGTGGGGAACTGGAGGTCTGACGGACTCGGCGGATAGCTGTACGACGACGGCGGCAGTGACAAGGGCAAGAGGCGTTGCATTTGACCTACGAAGGCGAAGGACGGAGCGCGCGAAGAAGGAGTGCACGTAGGGAGGGAGGTGTAGATCCGTGGTATGGGTCTCCTACGTGCTCCGGAGAGTGGATCTTACCTGACCAGGTAGCGCTTCGGCCGTAGGTGTAAGTATAGATATGTGCCGGACGTTGGCATTACGATACATCTGCCGCATGCAAGCAACGCAGATCACACAGGTGGGGCAGAGAATGAGTACAGGAGACGGCCGTAGTCAAGTGTGTTGTGGCGACTCGGCAGCATGTTCGAAGACTCTAGGCGAGCACCGAAGTGACACGGGTGCCAGTCCGTGTTCCACTTCGGCAGCCAGGCCATCCAGGTTGAAACTACGGGGTCGTGGAGCCTAAAGTACGCTGTGAATTGAAGGGGGCGTTGTAGATTGCGCTCGTCCGCAGTCGATTGCGCCTTAGGACGCGGTGGCGCACGGACAGCCCCCCCTCCCGTCTGTACGCCCCCTGCAATCCACAGCGTACCTTAGGTTCCGCGACCCTAGGTGGCCTGGGTGCCGGAGTGAAAGCACACGGACAAACACCCGTGTTCAGTGTTCGCTTCGAGTCTTCCAAAATGCTGCTGGACCGTTACGACACACGTTCCCGCCTCCTGTACCCGCTCTCTGCCACACCTGACGAACGAAACCGAATTGACAAGACCGTCCCTGCGAACGTCTGTGCAACCTGCGTTGCCAACACCAGCCCCTTCATTCGCCACACTCGGTGCCAACACCAGCCCTTTCATTCGCCGTGTGCGCGCCACCGACATCCCGCTGCCAAAGTCCGTAAAAGCACGCCCGGCACCGGACTATCGCATCCATCACCACCTGACGCAACAAACCGGGATTTCGCACTTGAGGACCTAGTCTACACACGAGCCGTCCGCAGCTATCAGGCGTCTAGCCCACCACGTGACACGGCGACGATGGTGGGGGTTCTGCAACGAAGGTCTGCAACGAAGGCAACGATGACGAAGGACAAGGCGGCGGCAACGACGGCGACAGTCGTGATGGAAGTGGCAGAGTGGCGAAGTGGTGACCGCGGCAATAGCGAAGGCAGAAGGCGCGAAGAAGGGGAGGTAGGAGGTGTGGATCGGGCGGGTTGGCGCTGGACGACGGATGCCTTGTAATGCCGATGCCCGACAATCGTGTGACTTGCAGCTGGGTAACGAAGCCGTCGGACGGACGGACTCTGCGCGTCCGAAAGATGCCGAGAACGGGGCCGTCGAGGTTGCCGCGCGCAGCAAGTGGACCGCGGTGACCCGTGGGTTGATGAGGCGGATTTGAACACAAGATTGCCAATCTTGTACAGGCGTTGTACCGCGGTGTCCAGCGTTGCACAGCGTTAAACACACGGAGCTTCCCATAACTTGTACTCTACCTTAACGTCTCTCTACCCATATACTGCGCCGCTTTCCGTCGTCCCTTCCCGCCCCGAATGGAATCGCCCGACCCCAAACGCCGGCGACTCACCCCGGCACCGTCTACAAGCAGCACGTCCACCTTCGGCAGCCCCACCGACGCTGCCTCCGCGTCCACGTAAGCGATAGCTACGGGCCATCTTTAAGGATGAGGACTAACATGCGACTAACGACCCCATCCGTAGGTCGCGAACCGTCACCTGCCACGTCACCTTCACCGCCGGCCCGGTGACTAAAGATGAAGACCGGCTCTTTGCCGGCGCACCCAACCGAAACGGCAGCTTCGTCGCAGGCGTGAACACAGTCGGACAGGGCGTCATCATCCTGCAGCTCGATAACCGCGCCCTAGCCGACATGGAAACCAACCACGCCTTTGCACGGGCCGTCACGTTCACGAACGTGGAGCCAGCTGCCCTGCCCGCCTTCGTCACCTCCCGCTTCGCCGGACCGACACTGGCCCAATACAAGGTCACCCCGACGACTCAAATTTCCGTGGCCAGCACCTCCGTCCTCCCGATGCTTTACACCGCCAAGCTGCGTTATCCGACGTACAACGCGGCAACCGACAAAGCGGACGCCGAGGACAAGTACCCGGCCGACGGCAGCGCCCTCCTGGTCGTCCCGCACGGTAAGCTGTTCCGCGGCGGACCCTTCCGCAAGTTCAACGCCTGGGTCGCGTGCGGCAACCCCGACGCCCCCGACCTCGGCTGCGTGGAGCTGGCGGTCAAGCAATCCGCGCCCGACGACTTCGTTGCCCAGCTACAAGCGGCGGCTGACGACAACACGCCGCTATACATCTACGCCGCCAAAATCAGCGCGCCGTCCAATACTCAGTACAACAACAGCATCTTCCTCAACGGAGCGCTAGTCGCGGCAGCAGCTGCCCCGGGCAAGCGCCCTCCCAAGCGGGTGCAGACCTTCCGAGCAGCTACCCAGCAGACCACTGCGGCCACCGACAGCCGCGCCGACACGAACGACATGATGGTTGCGTGGGAGCAACGCGACCGGGCCGCCGTTGTCCTACCGTCGGATGGAGCACACGCCGCCGCCAGCCTCTCCCCGAATCCCAGCTCCGTCACGACGGTCGGCTCCCGGCCCGTGATACCGCTCGTCCTCAGCGTCGGCAATAGCAAGTATCCAGTCTGCACGGACAGCCCCGGCGTCCTCCAACAGCTGCCCAACTACGCGGACTTCTTCGCCGACGCGAGCTTCGCGGACGACAACGACCGGGTCGCGTACACCGCCTACGACTCCTTCGCCATCACCGGCACCGTCACCACCAGCACGGAGGGCCGGACCACTTTCGTCACGGCCCTCCAGCAGTAAGTCACTCCGGTTGCCCCAAACACAACGTGCATGGAGC
Organism: Volvox reticuliferus; assembly: GCA_019650235.1. Taxonomy (NCBI): domain Eukaryota; kingdom Viridiplantae; phylum Chlorophyta; class Chlorophyceae; order Chlamydomonadales; family Volvocaceae; genus Volvox; species Volvox reticuliferus. Next base: position 1,159,186 of record BNCP01000018.1, read on the forward strand.
GTGCATGGAGTTGCCGCCACTGGATGGCGTTAAATGCCAGCGTCAAACGGCCACCTCGCTGTATGACGACACACTTGCACGGCCGAGTGCGATCCGCGCGCTCGTGGGTTCGACTCCCACGCTGGTGAACTGCATCTCTGCATCCCTCTGCATTCTTGTATTACCCCTTCCATTCGGCACGCGTGCCCTCGCCTCCGCCGCGGGGACGGGGAACTACGGCCCCCCTCGCGGGCCCACAGCCCGCGTCTAGTCCGTCTGTCTGTCTGTCTGTCTGGAACATTTATGGTAACTCGCCGTTTTTCTCGGCGTCGTAGCGCTTTCGGAGCGTCGCTCACGCTTAAGACATCGCGTCGTAAAAGGCGAGGTCGCGGGTTCGATTCCGGTCGTGACCGGACGTTTCGCGGCACGAATCGTCGCCGCGCCGTCACCGGACGTTTCACGGCGCGTTCAGGTGCGACATCTCAATATATGCAAGGGCACGCACATATGCAAGGGCATGCCTTTTATCGTCACCGGACGTTTCATGGCGCGAACCGGACGTTTCGCGGCACGAATCGTCGCCGCGTCGTCACCGCACGTTTCGCGGCACGAATCGTCGCCGCGGCGGCGTCTGGCCGTGTATGATATTATGATATTATGGCACATCGAATACGGCACGTCAAATTGCGCACCTGGACGCAACGATGCGCCTTGCGCACCTGACATATGTGATATGCTGATGCATGTGCAAGTCCGTCTGTTCGACTCTTTGTTGTGTGCGCAAGTATGCGCACACGTGCAAGGGCACACATTTTATCGTGAATGACATGATCTCATATAACATAATATGACATATGTAATATGCTGATGCATGTGCAAGTCGTCGCACCGGATGTTTCGCGCCGCGTTACAGGTGCGCGATTCGACGTGCGACATGCCAATATATATTGTAGCCATCTATGATTATGGCTACGATCAGGGAAGATCACCGGCGTCGAAGTGCGCATCTGCGGCCGTCCAACGTTGTCCGCGTGAAATGTAGGGCTTCTTGTAAGATGTACGGCCTTCTTCGCGTGTGTCGGCTCGCTACAGTAGGTCGGATTGCATCGCGGATATACACATCCGTCCGATTTCTTTGTCTTAACATACGGTACTGCGGCTGCACACTGCATTACTGCACACTGGTCGGTGGCGCCGCCAACGTAAGCTGCACGGCCTTTCACGAAGCTGGGCTATTTACAGGCGTCGGCTCGCTACTGTGGGATTGTATCGCATATAGATCGCGTATATATCACACGATGCGTGGTATTGCGGCTGAAGACGGCTTCCATCCGTTCAGTCACATGGCATCGCGGTCCTCAACCCCGACCCCAATATGCTATGTGGCCAGCTGCCTGCGCGTGTTGGACGGACGGACAGACAGACAACGTCCCCCTAAGATCGGCGTAAGGTCTCCGTTCCGACAACGGAACGACTATCGTCGTTCACGACGGACAACGCACAAAAGACGGAATGACAGATCGGCGGACCTCGGCGAGACGGAGGCAAGTGCAGCGCGGGGTCGACGCCGAGACGGACGCAGGCGCGCAGGCACGTTCCCGGTGGTGTGCGTGGACGAGGTCCGAGACTGGCAGGACTTGCTGGATCGCGTCCGCCGTGCACCTGGCATTAAAGTGCGAGGACACGTCAGCGTCGCCTGGGTGCGCTTTCGTCCGCACAACGATGAGGACGAACTTGCGGTGGATGAAGATGCTCTGCAGGAGTACAAGCGTATGGGACCTCGGCGAGACGGAGGCAAGTGCAGCGCGGGGTCGATGCCATGACGGACGCAGGCGTGCAGGCGCGTTCACGGTGGTGTGTGTAGACCAGGTCCGAGACCGGCAGGATTACCCACCTGCACCTCGCTTCCGGCATGGCCACCGTGCTGCGTCGGCGCGCATACCCTCGCCTCCGCGGTCGCTCCCCGGGGAACTACGGCCCCCCTCGCGGGCGGACGGCCCGCGTCTAGTCTGTCTGTCTGGAACATTTATGGAAACTCGCCGTTTCTCTCGGCGTCGTAGTGCCTTCGGAGCTGTCGAGCGCGCTTAAGACGTCGTCGTTCTAAACGCGAGGTCGCCAGTTCGATTCCGGACATCACCGGACGTATCGCGGAGCGCTCAGGTGCGACATCTCAATATATGCAAGGGCACGCACAATATGCAAGGGCATGCCTTTTATCGTCACCGGACGTTTCACGGCGCGAACCGGACGTTTCGCGGCATGAATCGTTGCCGCGTCGTCACCGGACGTTTCACGGCGCGTTCAGGTGCGATATCTCAATATATGCAAGGGCACGCACATATGCAAGGGCATGCCTTTTATCGTCACCGGACGTTTCACGGCGCGAACCGGACGTTTCACGGCACGAATCGTCCCCGCGTCGTCACCGGACGTTTCGCGGCGCATTCAGGTGCGACATCTCAATATATGCAAGGGCACGCACATATGCAAGGGCATGCCTTTTATCGTCACCGGACGTTTCACGGCGCGAACCGGACGTTTCGCGGCACGAATCGTCGCCGTGTCGTCACCGGACGTTTCGCGGCACGAATCGTCGCCGCGGCGGCGTCTGGCCGTGTATGATATTATGATATTATGGCACATCGAATACGGCACGTCGAATTGCGCACCTGGACGCAACAATGCGCCTTGCGCACCTGACATATGTGATATGCTGATGCATGTGCAAGTCCGTCTGTTCGACTCTTTGTTGTGTGCGCAAGTATGCGCACACGTGCAAGGGCACACATTTTAGCGTGAATGACATGATCTCATATAACATCATATGACATATGTAATATGCTGATGCATGTGCAAGTCGTCGCACCGGATGTTTCGTGGCGCAAATCATTGCGTTCAGGTGCGCGATTCGACGTGCGACATGCCAATATATATTGTAGCCATCTATGACTATGGCTACGATCAGGGAAGATCACCGGCGTCGAAGTGCGCATCTGCGGCCGTCCAACGTTGTCCGCGTGAAATGTAGGGCTTTTTGTAAGATGTACGACCTTCTTCGCGTGCGTCGGCTCGCTACAGTAGGTCGGATTGCATCGCGGATATACATATCCGTCCGATTTCTTCCTCTTAACATACGGTACTGCGGCTGCACACTGCATTATGTTGTATTACGGTACCGGCCTTAGCTCCTTGCTAAGTAAGTAGCCCCGTGGCTACACCCTCTATATGCTTATATGTAGAGGCTAAGGGTTGCATGCCCTAGTGCAACTGTGACACTGTCACTGGTAGACTCAGTTGAGTTCGGTTTCACTGGTTGATCCTATGTATTTCCTTAATACATAGCTCTGTTTTCTCTTCCTTAGGGATTACAGTTCTTTTTGGAGACTTGCCGTACTAAGCTCAGAGTACCTATGCTCTGCTCTTCCTATCAACCGGCAGTTATCACTACCACTAGTTGGGGGTGATACAACAAAACTGGTAGCGAGACGGTCTTTCTGGACACTTCTTTCTGTGCTTTTCGCTAATCATGGATATGGACGTTAGTCTGAACCTGGAAGCGATTAAAGCTGCACTTTACTCTGGTAAATAGAGTATTTCATAATATATTTATTGCTGTAAAATTTAGGCTAAGTCGTGCTTCTTGCAGACGACGGCGAGATTTCGCCTGCTTCTTCGTGTGAAGAGCAAGCACCTTTGTTGCACAATATCAGACGCTCCAGTGGAGTGGATATTGCAACGCAAACGTTCTTTACGTTTGAGAAGGGTACGTTTCTGGGTCCTTCCTAGAAAGTAACCTACAATGGCATCTCTCTTTGCCTTGGCTGGAGGACGTAATCGCGTGAATACCTATTCCGGATTACCTAATCCTCGTCCTATTGCTGTTGCAATGGCTTCTGGTTCTCAGGCTCGGCAAGCTGTGCCAGCTGTTGGTGCATTGCCTGATGCTGTCGACCAACACACGGGTCGCCTTGACGCCGTAGCCAATAGTGGCAATGAAACCACTTTAAATCATGTTCCTTCTATGGGAATTGCTAATGAACCTGTGAACGTTCTTGCTGCTGCGCCGCCTGTGCCAGCCACGCAAACGCCCAGCAGGCGCACGCGCGACGGGCAACCTATTTTGCTTATTGCGGAACAGAGTCCGTCTACGACTCACTCGGCTGCAGAGCTTCCGCGGGTCAGTTTGCCAACTCCGGCGTTGATGCTGGATGACAAACTAGATGCTAAGAAGGCTTCCGCCCGGGTTCGTGCTTTCATTCGGGATGTTAACCTATTCTTTGGGATCATTCCGTGGGGTCAGGACCAGCGTTCTTGCTGTCTGTTCCTGTCTCAGGCATTGCGTGGCAATGCTAAGGTCTGGTATGACGAGTGGTCTCTCTCCCAGACTCAGCTCACCGTGGAATCTATCCTAGAGAATTTGCGCATTCGTTTTGCACCACAAATTCTGTCGGTTGAGCAGGAGGCTCGTCAGAAGCTTGCTGACAAGTCCTTCTATATGAGGACTGGTGAAAATGTCCCTGCATATCATGCCCGCCTTGAGGCATTATTCCAGGATATCCCTGATATCCACCCTCGTGAGAAACTGTTTTGGTTTCAGCAAGGGTTGTCTGGTGTCCTGCAGCCTAAGTGTGCAGCTGACGAAAAGGGTAGACCCTTCACCAGCTACGATGACCTTGTGCGTCATGCCTCTGGCGAAGAGGCCCGCATCCTCGCTGAGCGCCGGTTCCGTTCTGGTGTTCGCTCTAATGCCATCGCTATGCAGGATGTAGATGGAGACGACGCTATGGAGGCCTCTGATGGAGAGCCCCCAGCTAAGCGTGTGCGCGCTCACGCACCGCAGGCTGCCGCTGCTGCCGTAGGCGCCGGCCCTTCCTCAGCGTCTCGTCCCCGTCAGCGTGGCAAGCGTCCTAGTTCGGGAGGCAGGGGGAATGCGCGTGGGGACCGCCGTGGTCACCAGCAGGGTCGTGGTGGTGGTGGTGTCAACCCGCAGTCCTTGACGGCCGATCAGGAGCGTGAGCTCACCCGGTACTATAACCGGTACGGTCGCCAGCTCACCCGTGGTGACTTGAGGGATTTGCGTAAGGAGGCAGGGGGCAACGTTTGTTTTTGCTGCCGGGCTGCTGGCCACTCATATGATGAGTGCACGTTGCGTCCCCCTGAGGCTCATGCCGCCGCGGCACAAGGCAATGGCCACTAGGGCCTTGCCCAGGCTGGTGCTGAGGAGAGCTTGCCTGGGTTTTCTAAGTCCGGACAGATAGGTTCGGGTGTGCGTAGCTTTGTGCGCGCCTTGCGCCCAGAGGTCCTTGCTGACCTTGAGACCGCTGTTGGTCGCCGGTTTTCGTTTGACGCCTTGGCTGTCAAGGCTGGGTTTGACTCCACGTGTAACCTCTTGGCACCTCGTGGACGTCCCCTCTCATCGGCTGACCTTGGTGGGCACACCGTCCTTCTGATCCCCTCCTCACTTCATCATTTTCGGGCCTTGCTCAGTCATTACCGCACCTGCAAGCAGCGTCGACCTGATACAGCAGCTGGTATTCTTTTGCCACAGCATGTAGCTCGTCTGGCCTCTGCTGAGCTTGCAGGTATGCGCAAGGTTCGGTCCTTTCCAACAGGTACGGGTCTCTTTAATGGTCTTGACCTTTCAGGCCAGCAGGTTGCTTTACCTGGCACCCCGTATCCTGCAGAGGTATGGTTTGATGCGCCGCAGCCATACACACCTGTGTCACCTGATCCTTTCACTTCTGCCCTTTTGGTAGCTGCGTCGGGTGCTATGACTGCAGGTTCATCTCTTCCTCTTATCTCTCTGGCAACGGCTGGACTCAGTTTCACCGCCTTGGTGGACTCGGGTGCTACCCACGACTTTATCAGTGAGTCACTGGTTCAGCGCTTGCGTTTGCCTGTTCGCTCTTGCCTGTGGTCTTCGGTTTCCTTAGCCGACGGGGGCAAGCAAGCCATCTTGGGGCAGGTGTCTCTGCGGGTGTCTGCAGGCTCTTTTCGTGCTTGCTTGCAGCCCTATGTGCTGCCGACCCTCACAGATGCCGCATCTTTCATTCTAGGCTCTGCCTCACTCCAGAAGCATGCTGCCGCGTTTGACTATGAGGAACGCACCCTTCGCCTGTCTAAGGGTTCAGCAACTTGCGTGCTTCGATGGCTGCCTACAGCCGCAGAGGAAGCTGTTCCTGATGACGCTCCTCAGGTCAATCATGTTATCACTGCCATGCGTGAAACCAAGAATACCCCAGAGTCTGTTAGCCGTAAAGCAGCTGTCCGTATGCTGCGTAAGGGTGCTCATGGCATTCTAGTGCGCCCCTCTCTTCGGCTCAACTCTGTTGGTGCTCAGACTTCCACGCAGGACACTGAAGTCTCTGCGTTGCTCACGGAGTATGCAGATGTGTTCCGCGACCTTCCAGGGATCCCGCCGGAACGACCGGTGGATCACACCATTCCTTTGGTGCCTGGCGCGCAACCCGTCTCACGCCCCATGTACCGTCTCAGCCCTTTGGAGCTTGATGAGGTAAAGCGGCAGGTTACTGACTTGCTTGCTAAGGGCTTGATCCGTCCGAGCACTTCCCCTTACTCCGCGCCTATCTTGTTCGTGGGTAAGAAGGATGGCACACTGCGCATGTGCATTGACTACCGTGGCCTTAATGCCGTTACGGTCAAAAACCGGTATCCTTTACCCCGGATCGATGACCTGCTTGATAAGCTGCGTGGCTCTGCTTACTTCAGCTCTATCGACCTGCAGCAGGGCTATAATCAGATCCGTATCTTGGAATCTGACATTCCTAAGACGGCTTTCCGTACCCCCTTTGGTCATTTCGAGTTTACGGTCCTGAGCTTTGGTTTGGCTAACGCCCCTGCGACCTTCCAAGCTGTCATTGACCGTATGTTCAGGCCCTACATTGACAAGTTTGTCGTGTGTTACCTGGACGATATCCTGATCTACTCGAAGACTAAGGAGGAACACCTTAAGCATCTCCGTCAGGTGCTGGAGGTCTTACGGCGTGAGCAGCTGTATGCCAAGCAGTCCAAGTGCTACTGGGCTCTTTCCCAGGTGGAGTACTTGGGGCATGTGGTGTCTGCCGATGGCATCCGCATGGACCCCCGTAAGACTGCTGCCGTAAAGGACTGGCCGACTCCGACCTCTTTGCCGGAGCTGCGCAAGTTTTTGGGCCTTACCAATTACTTCCGTAAGTTTATCTCTGGGTACTCTTCCCTTGCTGCACCTCTCACGTCGCTCACTCGCAAAGACGCTTTTCAGTCTCCTGAGGCTTGGACTCCTGATTGCCAAGCTGCGTTTGATGCGATCAAGCACGCTGTTGCTAATGACGTGGTGCTGCACTTTCCTGATTACTCCTTGCCCTTTCATGTCGAGCTCATCTCTGATGCCTCGCTGCAAGGATCAGGCGCTGTTCTGGTGCAGAACGGGCGTCCCATTGCGTTCACCAGTAAGAAGTTCTCTCCGGCGGAGCGGGGCTATACTACCGGTGAGCAAGAGCTTCTGGCTATCATTCATGCCTTGCGTGAATGGCGTTGTTACCTGGAGGGCCGTCCCTTCGTGGTAAAGACAGACCATAAGCCCTTGACCTTCCTTCAGGGCGTTCCTACCCTTAACCGCCGCCAGGCGCGTTGGTTGGAATACATGGCACGTTTCAACTTCACCTGGGAGCATCTCTCCGGATCCCTCAATGTTGCCGATGCATTGAGTCGCCATCCATCCCTGCATGCCGTGATCCTTTCTGTGGTCACTCGACGTCAATCTGCTGCCTCTGAGGTCACTACCTCTGGCTTTGCACAGCGCATTGTGCAGGGATATGCCTCTGACTCCTGGTTTAAGGATGCCCGCAATCTTGAGCCCTATAATCAGGAGCGCGGCCTATGGATCCGCACTGATGGTGAACGTCGCCAGATTGTCGTGCCTAACGACGACCTTCTTCGCCGGGATATCCTTGCACGCTTGCATAAGGACCCCCTGGCTGGACACGTGGGTGTTACCCGCTTGGTGGAGCTAGCACGTCGCAATTTCTGGTGGTCCTCCTTGGCCCAGGATGCTGCTCGATTTGTGCAGCAGTGTGACGATTGCCAGCGCTCTAAGCCACTTTCCGGTAAACAAGCAGGGTTGCTTCAACCCTTGCCCATTCCGGTGGCTCCCTGGGAGAGTGTTTCCCTTGATTTTGTTGTTGGTCTTCCTCCGTCTGAGGGGGGGAACGATGCCGTGCTCGTCATGGTTGATCGTTTGACCAAGATGGTGCACCTTGCGCCTACCACCACCTCGGTGACTGCAGAGCAGACGGCTCGTCTGTTCTTTGATAATGTCGTGCGTTTGCATGGCATACCCAAGTCGGTCATTTCTGACCGTGGGCCCCAGTTTGGTGGCAAGTTCTGGGCGTCCCTGGGTGACCTTGTCAATGTTCGTGTGAACCTTTCCACTGCCTACCATCCCCAAACGGATGGGCAGACGGAACGCATGAACCGCACCTTTGGTGACATGCTGCGTACTTACGCTGGCAGCAATCCTCGCGCGTGGGATACTTTCCTCTCTGCTGCTGAGTTTGCCATGAACAATGCTGTTAACCGGTCTACGGGACAGTCTCCGTTCTTCTTGAACTATGGCTTCCACCCCGCAATTCCACTTGCTCGGGAGTTGGATGTGCCTGCCCCAGCTGCCAAAGCTTTCGTGAGGTCGTATAATGACCGCATGGATGAAGCTAAGCACCTCCTTGAGGCTGCACAGCAGCGTACCACTGAGTACTACAACCGTGGTAAGAAGGAAACCACCTTCAAGCCTGGTGATTCCGTACTCCTCAGTACTAAAAACCTACGGCAACTTGCCACAGGTCCGCGCAAACTTTTGCCGCGATGGGTGGGACCTTACCCTGTGAAACGCATGGTTGGTCAGGCAGCGGCCGAGCTTGTCCTTCCCTCGAATATGCGTATTCACCCCACCTTCCACGTGTCTCTGCTGCGTCCTTACAGGGCAGCACCAGATACGTCGGTTACCAATGGATCCAATATTTCCTCTGGAAACCCCGGGACCAGTCCTGATGGACCGCCACCAGTAGATTGGTTGAACAACGAACCTCTCTACTCGGTTGAGCGCATTCTTGACTACCGTGCTCGCCGTATCGGGAAGAAACGAAAACGGCTGGTGCACGAGTACCTTGTCAAGTGGAAGGGTTATTCTTCCGACCAAAACAGCTGGGAACCTGCGCAGAACTTTACCCCTGACCTGATCCCTGATCTTGAAGCAGCTCGAGCCCGTGCACGAGGGCGCTGCGAGGACGCCGCGTCCTAAAGGGGGAATAGTTGTTGTATTACGGTACCGGCCTTAGCTCCTTGCTAAGTAAGTAGCCCCGTGGCTACACCCTCTATATGCTTATATGTAGAGGCTAAGGGTTGCATGCCCTAGTGCAACTGTGACACTGTCACTGGTAGACTCAGTTGAGTTCGGTTTCACTGGTTGATCCTATGTATTTCCTTAATACATAGCTCTGTTTTCTCTTCCTTAGGGATTACAGTTCTTTTTGGAGACTTGCCGTACTAAGCTCAGAGTACCTATGCTCTGCTCTTCCTATCAACCGGCAGTTATCACTACCACTAGTTGGGGGTGATACAACACATTACTGCACACTGGTCGGTGGCGCCGCCAATGTAAGCTGCACGGCTTTTCGTGAAGCTGGGCTATTTACAGGCGTTGGCTCGCTACTGTAGGATTGTATCGCATATAGATCGCGTACGTATAACACCCATATTACTCTCTTCCGTGCGTGGTATTGCGGCTGAAGACGGCTTCCATCCGTTCAGTCGCATGGCATCGCGGTCGTCAACCCCCACCCCAATATGCTATGTGGCCAGCTGCCTGCGCGCGTTGGATGGACGGACAGACGGACAACGTCCCCCTGAAAACAGCGTAAGGTCTCCGTTCCGACGACGGAATGACTATCGTCATTCACGACGGACAGCGCACAAAAGACGGAACGACAGACCGGCGGACCTCGGTGAGACGGAGGCAAGTGCAGCGCGGCGTCGACGCCAAGACGAACGCAGGCGTGCAGGCGCGTTCACGGTGGTGTGCGTGGACCAGGTCCGAGACCGGCAGGACTTGCTGGATCGCGTCCGCCATGCGCCTGGCATTAAAGTGCGAGGACACGTCATCGTCGCCTGGGTGCGCTTTCATCCGCACAGCGATGAGGAAGAACTTGCGGTGGATGAAGATGCTCTGCAGGAGTACGAGCGTATGGGATGCGTTGCACAAGTACCTGAGGCCCTGCTGCGCTCCGCGATCGGTCCTACACATCCGGAGGTCGCCGGCGTACTGCGAAGCACACTCCTTAATGACCGCACTGGCGCCGCTGGTGTACGGCAGCTGCAGGAGACGTTCCAAGGAAACACGGCTGGGGAAATGCTTCACGGTGGCGGCGCGTATGCATCGCCGTCTGATACGAGTGTGCTTCCTTCTTGTTGAAGGACGGGGTAACCCGACATGGCTCACAGACGGGAAACGGTGGGGGGAGGGGGGGGCGGGAAACATACGTACATCGCTTTCGACGGACTATCGTCGTTCACGACGGACAACGCACAAAAGGCCGGCGCGCACGAACGACAGACCGGCGGACCTCGGCGAGACGGAGGCAAGTGCAGCGCGGCGTCGACGCCAAGACGGATGCAGGCGCGCAGGCGCGTTCACGGTGGTGTGCGTGGGCCAGGTCCGAGACCGGCAGGATTACCCACCTGCACCTCGCTTCCAGCATGGCCACCGTGCTGCGTCGGCACGCATACCCTCGCCTCCACGAGCGCTCCGCGGGGAACTACGGCCCCCCTCGCGGGCGGACAGCCCGCGTCTAGTCCGTCTGTCTGGAACATATTTGGTAACTCGCCGTTTTTCTCGGCGTCGTAGTGCCTTCAGAGCGTCGCTCGCGCTTAAGGCGTCGCGGCGTAAAAGGCGAGGTCGCGGGTTCGATTCTGGTCGTCACTGGACGTTTCGCGGCACGAATTGTCACCGCGTCGTCACAGGACGTTTCGCGGCGCGTTCAGGTGCGACATCTCAATATATGCAAGGGCACGCACATATGCAAGGGCATGCCTTTTATCGTCACCGGACGTTTCATGGCGCGAACCGGACGTTTCATGGCACGAATCGTCGCCGTGTCATCACCGCACGTTTCGCGGCACGAATCGTCGCCGCGGCGGCGTCTGGCCGTGTATGATATTATGATATTATGGCACATCGAATACGGCACGTCAAATTGCGCACCTGGACGCAACGATGCGCCTTGCGCGAACCGGACGTTTCACGGCACGAATCGTCGCCGCGCCGTCACCGGACGTTTCACGGCACGAATCGTCGCCGCGCCGTCACCGGACGTTTCACGGCGCGTTCAGGTGCGACATCTCAATATATGCAAGGGCACGCACATATGCAAGGGCATGCCTTTTATCGTCACCGGACGTTTCATGGCGCGAACCGGACGTTTCGCGGCACGAATCGTCGCCGTGTCATCACCGCACGTTTCGCGGCACGAATCGTCGCCGCGGCGGCGTCTGGCCGTGTATGATATTATGACATTATGGCACATCGAATACGGCACGTCAAATTGCGCACCTGGACGCAACGATGCGCCTTGCGCACCTGACATATGTGATATGCTGATGCATGTGCAAGTCCGTCTGTTCGACTCTTTGTTGTGTGCGCAAGTATGCGCACACGTGCAAGGGCACACATTTTATCGTGAATGACATGATCTCATATAACATAATATGACATATGTAATATGCTGATGCATGTGCAAGTCGTCGCACCGGATGTTTCGCGCCGCGTTACAGGTGCGCGATTCGACGTGCACAACGCACAAAAGACGGAATGACAGATCGGCGGACCTCGGCGAGACGGAGGCAAGTGCAGCGCGGGGTCGATGCAGAGACGGACGCAGCCGCGCAGGCACGTTCCCGGTGGTGTGCGTGGACGAGGTCCGAGACCGGCAGGACTTGCTGGATCGCGTCCGCCGTGCACCTGGCATTAAAGTGCGAGGACACGTCAGCGTCGCCTGGGTGCGCTTTCGTCAGCACAACGATGAGGACGAACTTGCGGTGGATGAAGATGCTCTGCAGGAGTACAAGCGTATGGGATGCGTTGCACAAGTACCTGAGGCACTGCTGCGCTCCGCGATCGGTCCTACAGATCCGGAGGTCGCCGGCGTACTGCGAAGCACACTCCTTAATGACCGCACTGGCGCCGCTGGTGTATGGCCGCTGCAGGAGACGTTACAAGGAAACACGGCTGGTGAAATGCTGCACGGCAGCGGCGCGTATGCATCGCCGTCTGATACAGGTGTGCTTCCTTCTTGTTGAAAGACGGGGTAACCCGACGGGGCTCACAGACGGGAAACGGTGGGGGGAGGGGGCGGCGGGAAACATACGTACATCGCTTTCGACGGACTATCGTCGTTCTTGACGGACAACGCACAAAAGGCCGGCGCGCACTACGACGACGAGAACATCCGACGGAACGACAGACCGGCGGACCTCGGTGAGACGGAGGCAAGTGCAGCACGGCGTCGACGCCGAGACGGACGGATCACGTCATCGTCGCCTGGGTGTGCTTTCGTCCGCGGCTGAAGACGGCTTCCATCCGTTCAGTCACATGGCATCGCGGTCCTCAACCCCGACCCCAATATGCTACGTGGCCAGCTGCCTGCGCGTGTTGGACGGACGGACAGACAGACAACGTCCCCCTAAGATCGGCGTAAGGTCTCCGTTCCGACGACGGAACGACTATCGTCGTTCACGACGGACAACGCACAAAAGACGGAATGACAGATCGGCGGACCTCGGCGAGACGGAGGCAAGTGCAGCGCGGGGTCGACGCCGAGACGGACGCAGGCGCGCAGGCACGTTCCCGGTGGTGTGCGTGGACGAGGTCCGAGACTGGCAGGACTTGCTGGATCGCGTCCGCCGTGCACCTGGCATTAAAGTGCGAGGACACGTCAGCGTCGCCTGGGTGCGCTTTCGTCCGCACAACGATGAGGACGAACTTGCGGTGGATGAAGATGCTCTGCAGGAGTACAAGCGTATGGGACCTCGGCGAGACGGAGGCAAGTGCAGCGCGGGGTCGATGCCATGACGGACGCAGGCGTGCAGGCGCGTTCACGGTGGTGTGCGTAGACCAGGTCCGAGACCGGCAGGATTACCCACCTGCACCTCGCTTCCGGCATGGCCACCGTGCTGCGTCGGCGCGCATACCCTCGCCTCCGCGGTCGCTCCCCGGGGAACTACGGCCCCCCTCGCGGGCGGACAGCCCGCGTCTAGTCTGTCTGTTCGGGTTTCTGGAAACTCGCGTTTTTCGGGCCGTCGTTCTCGGGTTTCGGAGCTCCGCGCGCGCTTAAGACATCGCGGCGTAAAAGGCGAGGTCGCGGGTTCGATTCCGGTCGTCACCGGATGGTTCTCGCTGAGCGATCGCGGTGCGACTCGATGCATCTCCGGGTGCGCGGTTCGCTATACATACTTGTAATATTGTAGTCGGACCGGATTGATATATACCCATACATATTTGATAGCCATATATTCGAACCTTCCGGCGTTGGATGACGCGGTCATCCAACGCCGGTGCGCGTCCCGTCCAACGTTGTTTGCGCAAAATGTGTGGCTTTTTGAAAGGCGTACGGCCTTCTTTGCGTGCGTCGGCTCGCCCCAGGTATCATATGCATCGTGGTCGCGGATATATATATATATATCCGTTCGATTTCTTTCTCTTAACGTTCTCTTTTCCTGGACTTGGGCTCTTTACAGTTGTCGGATCGTTCCTCGTCGGTTCGTCCCCCCGTTGGCCCGGCCGTCGGTTCGTTTAGAGACGGCTCCCATCAGTTATGACGGACCGAATAAATGATGATTCGCCTCGGCGGGCTGAGGCTCGCGGTCGCGAGCGCCTGGGTACACTGGCCGGCGGTTTCCATTTGAGAGGTACGAGTGCGTCGAGCGTGCAGCTCAGCGCGGATGCAATACGGATGCGGGAAGCTCGTCTCGATCCGGAGCGCAGGGCTGCGGAGCAGGGGCGTGACGTCGCTGACGGGCAGAGGTCCGCGCTTGCCACTTCGCTCTGTGCGGCGCCGCAGTCCGAGGTGCGTAGTCGGGAGCGTCTGGGTACACTGGCCGGCGGTTTCCATTTCAGAGGTTTCAGAGGGACGAGTGCGTCGTGCGTGCAGCTCAGCGCGGATGCAGCACGGATGCGGGATGCTCGTCTCGATCCGGAGCGCGCGGCTGCGGAGCAGGAGCGTGACGCTGCTGCGCGAGCGGTTGCGCGTCTCGATCCGGAGCGCGCGGCTGCGGAGCAGGAGCGTGACGCTGCTGCGCGAGCGGTTGCGCGTCAAGATCCGGAGCGCAGGGCTGCGGAACAGCGGCGTAACACCGCTGCACGAGCGGCTGCCCGTCGAGATCCGGAGTGCAGGGCTGCGGAACAGCGGCGTAACACCGCTGCACGAGCGGCTGCCCGTCGAGACCCGGAGTGCAGGGCTGCAGAGGCCGCGCACGCGCAGGCCCGTGCTCGGTTACGTGGGATACAGCTTCCGCAAGCTAGCTTGCTTGAGCGTTTGCGGGACCTCATGCGATTTCCCTGCTTGCACGAGGGTCAGCACCCTGCACCACCTGATTTTCTTGGGGTGATTCCGGAAGGGCGTGTGCAGGACTTGCCTGGCGGTCAACTTCCGGTGGAGCGGCAGGTACCATATGAGAAACACCTGCAGCTTGCTTCCAGCATGGCCGCCGCGCTGCGTCGGCGCATGCCTTCCCGGGTGTGTGCCGTCTGTTCGGAGCAGTGTTCGGAGGACCAATCCGCGCTTCGTGCTTGGGTGGACATCCCCAACGTGGACATCTTACGCGCTGACGTCATGTGCACAGGCGCCGTGCCGCGTCATGCGCGTACTCTGGCTTGGCGGCGCATGCCCTGCACCACCCAAGGTGTTGCACCACCGCCGCCGGATCCGGTTTTACCGGCACGGTATCGTGTCGGCAGATCCGAGCGCGGCAGTACTGCAGGTGCCAGCGCTGACGCCGATCCCGCGGCATTCGTGGATGAGGATGCGGTGGCAGTTGACAGTGATGGTGGTGTCGATGGGGCTGACGAGTCGGATTCATCGACGGGTGGTGCAGAGGGCACGGCCCCGGTGCAGCTGCCATCGGAGTTGTGGCCATATCCACCACGGGTGCAGCCGCGACCTTGCTTTGACGATCCGCGGAGTGTGGAGGTGCCGTTTTGCATGCGCCTTGATGCGGACTTGCCGAATCGGACCGTGTTCCGCGGCGATGGTGGCTCCGAGCGATTCGTTATCTGCGCCTTTTGCGAGAAGGCACTGGCGGGTGAGGACCTTCTCCGGCCCGTTTAGGGGAACATGAACGCCTCTGATTCATCGAGCCGCCTATATTGCCATTCGAGTTTGCTTAACTGATGTCCGCCTGTCGCCGCTCTCATTGCAGCACGCCGAGTGCCTGAAGCGGCTCTGGCGCGTCTCGATCCGGGCGACGTGCCGTCTGTCAATCACCTGGGCGACCCGCTGCCTACACCCACGTTTGTGGAAAGTCAGCTTTTGGGGCGGGGCCGTCTGATGCAGCAGCTGCTGATTGTGCATCTCACGGGCCGTCCCCCCCAGGTCTTCCCGTGTGCCGTTCAGTCGCATGGTATCGCGGTCGTCAACCCCGACCCCAATATGCTACGCGGCCAGCTGCCTGCGCGCATTGCGGATTTGGCAGGTGCGTTCACTGTGGTGTGCGTGGACCAGGTCCGAGACCGGCAGGACTTGCTGGATCGCGTGCGCCGTGCGCCTGGCGTTAAAGTGCGAGGACACGTCATCGTCGCCTGGGTGCGCTTTCTTCAACACAACGATGAGGATGAGCTCGCGGTGGATGAAGATGCTCTGCAGGAGTACGAGCGTATGGGATGTGTTGCACAGGTACCTGAGGCACTGCTGCGCTCCGCGATCGGTCCTACAGATCCGGAGGTCGCCGGCGTACTGCGGAGCACGTTCCTCCATGACCGCACTGGCGCCGCTGGTGTACGGCAGCTGCAGGAGACGTTACAAGGAAACGCGGCTGGTGAAATCGTTCAGGGCGGTGGTGCGTATGCATCGCCGTCTGATACAGGTGTGATTCCTTCTTGTTGAAAGACGGGGTCAGCCGACGGGGCTCACAGACGGGGAACGGTGGGGGGGCGGGCCGAACGGGAAACGTAGATACGTCACTATCGGACTGACAATCCTGGTCCCACGTACTTTGCCCGCATCCTTCCGGCGTTGGTATTTCTGTACTTCTACATCTGCTGGAAGTCCCGACGTACCCACGACCGGGGCTACCGTCTCGGACACTCCTATGGCGGGTATGTCTGTGAGGGCACAGCTGCGAGTTGCCCGTGCCGCTGCTGTGTTTTGCGACCTGTACGTACCCGTGGGTTTGCACGGGTCGCGGCTGCTGGTCTGTGTGTCGATCGGACGCGCTCAGCCTCCTGTCAGGTTAGGCGTCGCGGAATACTCTACGTATTGCCACTTGTTGATCTACGGTGTGTGCGCGACTGTGACTACTGTTCACTGCAGAAGCTGGCGCTACGGGCTTACCGCCCCTTGCGGTCGTCGTGCGTGAGGCAGCCGACCCTGCTCCCATCCGGAGTGAGTGAGGGCGTGCATTTTATCACCTTCGTACACCTCCATTCGCGTATTCCGTCACATTCACCGAACGGCCTCGAAACAATTCGCGCATACATACGACCTCGAGAGGGTGCACCCGTCCATCTGTCTGCCCGTCGTGTTAAGCTTGTGGATTCCCGTCCCCTCTGTCCGACACAGCTGATGCCGACCTGGGCGCTCCGAATGAGCTGGAACTGGTCCTGCCGCAGCCCGCTGCCGTTCCGACCGACGGCAGCGAGTTTGATACCCGGCCCAACGTGGTGCATGATCTGCTGACCGGCCGTGCACGTCTTGCATTCGCCGCTGGCGGCCGTGACGCTCGGATCCTGGATGATCGTCATCCGGCCATCCTCAACGTCTGCTTCCCGGTCTCGTTTCCGTATGGCTTGTCCGGACAGCGGCCGCCGGGAATGTCCTTCGCATCATACTGCAGCCACCTGGTACGGCGGGTGCCTCGGGCACAGTTCAGCGGCAACTTGATGCTGCTTGCCCGCATGTACGACATCAACGTTCGGCAGCAGAGCATGGCGCAGGTGGGAGTGGCCCTGCGCATGCGACCACGGCTGGGTGAACCAGCGGCGCGAGTTTCAAGGGATGTCGTACGCGCCATGGCGGACATCTTGGCGCTGCCGTACCGTCACGCCCAGCGACGGCAGCTGCTGTCGCAGCAGTCGCCCGTGGTGCGCGCTCTCCTCGAGGGCGCACGTGCCAGCTTGCTGCGAATTGACCTCACGGATGCCTACTACAACGGTGCGAAGGCCACGATGCGTGCAGCTGCCCTCACTATTGGCTGGCCGCCGCTGTTCTTCAACCTCAACCCGGCGGACATGCATGCTGGCTGCGCCGTTGTAGCGTCTGGCCGGTTCATCGAGTTCGACGACACCGGCCGTCCCGCCCAGATCACCAGCACGGTGGAAAAGTGGCGCCGCGTTAAGGAAGACCCGTACAGCTGCGCCGCGCTGCTCGTTGCCACGAAAGAAGTGGTGGTCGAGCAGCTGTTTGGCTTTGCACCTGGGGCAATGCGGCAGACTGACCCGAACTGCTTCTGCGGTGTCGTATTCGAGGTGGTTGTCAAGGTGGAGCAGAGTGGGCGATTGGCGTTACACCTGCACGGAGTTGCACATCTCGAGTGCTTCGCGCTGGAGAACCTGCAGGCGTTCTTTTGTGGACCCAACTGCCGGGCTCTGGCACTTGCGTATGCGCTCTGCGAAATGTGGTATCCTTCGCCGTACTACGCTCCGGCCCCGGACGGTGCAACGCAGCCTCTGGTCATGGGTATGTCTGAAGCGGAGGCGCAGCAGCACGGCCTGCCCGTGCCGGCGGTGCAGGTAGATTGCCCACCTGCCGCGTGCGACTTCGAACGACTGGCCGGGTGCGCGAACGGCGGGCTCCCTCCACCATCACGGCACGCCGCCTGCCGTGCCCACCACGCTGCCGTCATACACGGTACCCTCACCCACACCCACAATACGACCTGCAAGCGCCACGGCTGCCACGGCACCGACGACAGCTGCGGCATGGCCTTCCCCCGGCTCATCCGCACGGCCTTTCAGTGGATCGGCACCGGCGGCCTCTTCTTGTTGCCCCGCCTGGCGTCCAACCTCGTGCCGCACATGCCTGCCGTTGCGCTCGCGTTCGGCTGCAACCAGTTGATGTCCCTGGCCTGTGAGGTCGACCGGGAGTACACGGCTGACGTCGCCGCACAACTAGCACGCCCCGTCAACGAACGTGGTGACTGCCCCCTCCTACAGCCCGCCATCGACCGTGCCCGTGATGCTGCGTACTACAGTTCAAAGTACACCGCAAAGACAATCGAGCGCAGCCAGGCACACCTCACCTGTGCCGCCGTCGGGCGCGTGCAGGACTTCATGATGGCGGGGAGCCCGCCCAGCGCCAGCGGCGATGGCCCCAGCGCGTTCGCCAACCTATGCGCCGCGGTACACCGCATGACGGCCACCATCACGGCCGGCATGGCACTGGTCGTCTTCAAGCTCTCGGGTCACGATACGTTTCAAGCGTCGTACAAACGTAACTACCTGCCGGTGGGCGCATTCACTGTACTGGCGGCCGAGTCCGCCGTGGAGCCAGAAGACGCGGAAACCGGCGTGGAGCTTGTGGAGGCAGAGGAGCACGGTGGCTACACTCTCGCCGACGCCGTACAGAACTATACGCAGCGCGGAGTGGAGCTCAGCGGCTTCGATTGCAGCGCCTACAATATCGTGGCCAACTTCGAAGTGCAACGTGTGACGCCCGCACAGCACCCCCACGCTGCCATCCTTGGCGCCCAAGTCCTTCCCGCGACTCGTCACCGCAAACGCAAGGCCTCTGACACCGCTGTGACCCCCGTGACTGATGCACCTTCCGGCCCATCTGGTGCCCAGCCCACCGCCGCCGCGACGTTCCTTGCGTCAGGCGGTTCAGCTGCGGACCAGCTACCGACCAGTCCAGCAACGACCATTCCCCCCAAGAAGGTGGCCTTCCAACCGACGCACCCGCTGTACCTGACACACGTCCTCCGTCGCCTGGCGCAGCCGAGGTACGTCCTGCTGGGCGGTGCACTGCCCCGCCGTCCTCAAGCAGGCAGTACCACCGCAGCCGCCGTCGCCTACTACGCATTCGTGTTGGGCATCTTCAAGGCTCACCGTGGCCAGCCGGTGGCTGCCAATCAAACGGTGAAGGAAGCGTACGATGCTTGGTGGACGGACCTGGGAACCACCGGTGCAGGCCGATCCTACAGAGCCTGCGTCAGTGCCCTGCTTGACAACATCGAAGCAGAGCACCTCGCCAGCGGCCGGCGCCAGGCCGAATACAACTTGCGACGTCGCCAGCGCCGCGCCGCCGCTGCGGCTGCCGGTCTCCCCCCGAACTACACCTCCAGTGACTCGGATGATGACGACCCGGACGCCGCGCGAGGCCGCCTCGAACCCGACCCTGACACACAGCCACCACACGACAATCAGGTCGAGCGATATGACTTCGTGCCAGGCCAAGGCGACCCGACGACGGGGCTCAACCTGTCTGACGTCGCCCTGACGGACCTGTACGACCGCACCACGGTGGAGGGGCTGTACGCATACGGTGCAGCCCGGCGTTGCCGTGCGCTTCCTCTACCCGACGCACTCGGTGCCAACACCAGCCCCTTCATTCGCCGTGTACGCGCCACCGACATCCCGCTGCTGAGTGAGGCTTCCAAGCGGTTGAAGCGCTACGTGGTCCTGACCGAAGGCGCCATCGCCACGCCGGCCACCGCCGTCCGCCCCCCCCGCCTGTGTCTGGATCGCCGCCCCGGCTACCCGCTAGTGGCGGTACTCATGAACGACGGCCAACAATCTGACCGCGCACTCGTCACAGCGGAGATGCCGACATACCTGCGTCTGGCTCAGCCGCCTACCGTTGACGACACCATCGAGCTCTTCACCCTGGCGCCGGATCAGGCTGTACCGTTCATGCTCGTGGCACGCTACTTCGACCGCCGCAACGAACCCGATCCAGGCGTTCCGCCGCAGATGCTCATCATGGGTCCCCCGGGCACGGGCAAGACAAGGTTCGTGCACGCGCTGCTGTGGTACACGTACCAGCACGACAGCCCCGACTGGGCCGCCACATGCGCGTACTCCTGGGCCGCCGCGATCGCCTTCAACACCCCAGTGCACCGCAGCCTGTCGACCCACTCGATGTTCGGCATCTCTGCGAGCCAAAGCAGCTCGCGTGGCGCCAACCTTCCCAAGCGCGGTGCCCACGCCAGCCTTCAGGTACGATCCACTTGCCGGAGCACGTACGACAACCATCCCACGAATCCACACCTCCCGCCCCAACATCCTACGCACCCCCCTTCTCCACGCGCTCCCCCCCACCCTTCGTAGGTCAAACGCAACGTCGGTGATGGCGCTGTCTTCATCGACGAAATCGGCATGCAGAGCCATGAGCACCTCGGCGCCATCAGCTACTCCTGTACGGCCAGCGTACCGCCCCCGTCACATCTTGGACCCACCCACTCGAGCACCCGTGTCCTGTCCGGCCGCGCCGCTGCCGGAATCGGCGACCTGCTACAGCATCCTCAACCGGGCGGTTCGCCACCATACCGCTTCGCGGCCGACGTCGAGCGGAACCCCAACTTCACTCCGTCGGCACCGAACACCCGGCGCCGGCCAGCCTCGGCTGACGAAGACGAAGGTCGCCGTGCGGATGACAGCAACACCAGCAGCAGTGACGAGCACAACAACGACCGCGACACTGCCGCGACCATGCGTCGCCCTCGCCGACCCGTACCACAGACGCACGCCCGCCTGCACGATGGCTTCCAGCTGTACCGGCAGCTCGGCAACGTCGTGTTCATGCTGCAAAAACAACAACGACAAGACAACAGCCCGTCCGGTCAGCAGCTCACGCAGTTCGCGACCATGTTCGGCGGCGGCGAACCCACTGAAGCGCGCATGGCGGCATTGATAGACGCGCTCAACCAACGTGTCATCACCGACCTATCGGACCTCACGGACCTCGAGCCCCGCGTGGTGTTGCAACGCAACGAACCCAGGCACGTCCTCAACACACGACTGCTCATGCTCCAGGCGCGTCGCAAGGGTGCACGGTTGGTCAGCTGGAACGCGGACCACGTCCCGGTCCGCCAACACGGCACAGCCCAGCAGCCGCTACTCTCGCACGTCGAGAAGGCTGTCGTGATGCGAGTCAAAGACGCCGCCTTCGACCACACAACCGCCGACACTTGGTACTACGAAGGAGCACGCTACACGCTACTCGACACCGTTGCCGCCGACGCTGGCGCCTGCCACAACAATGAAGTCGAGGCGTGCGGCCTGCTCACCGACAGCCACGAACCGCCCGACGACGGCCACGGCCCGTACTGGCGCCTTCACTACCTCCCCGCAGCCGTCATGGTCCGTCCAATTAAAGGACACGCGCCCAATACGGTGCTAGCGGACTTGGCGGACTTCGCATCCAAAGGTGGTGCCTTCACCGTCGTACCACGCCCCTCACCAGCAGCCAATATCACCGTACCTGCTGTCAACACCGGCACCGCCACCAAGAACGTGCGTCGCATCAACGTGCCGCTGGGTGACTACTACGCCGTGACCGACTATTTCGTACAGGGTCGCAGTTTCAAGGAAGAATGCTGGGTTGCGGACCTCTCCGTCCCACCTGGCGGCTTGAAGCGCGCAACCGTGTATGTACTACTGACACGGTACAAGACACTCAACCACATCCGCCTCTTGCGCCCGCTCTCTACGACACCCGACGAGCGAAAACGAGTTGTCCAGCAGTTTCTGGCAGCAACAAAGCTCGACCCCGACCTGGCGGCCGAACTGCGCCTCCTTGACCGCCGCGCGACCGCAACCCGCAACCGCTATGCACCCGAATACGAGCACGCCCGGCACCTGGAGGAGCGTTGGACTACCGCAGCCACCACCACGTGACACGGCGACGATGGTGAGGGGTCTGCAACGAAGGCGACGGTGGCGAAAAACAGGGCGGCGGATGAAGATGAGGATGCGGGTGTGGATGAGAACGCTGTGGCAGGTTGCCGATTCCGAGTACTAGGTGGGCCCGAGATGTGGCGGACGCGGTACGTTGATCGTACGTTGCTCGTCCCGGAGTGGCTGGTGACGCCGAGGTGCTCATGGCTCTGCATGCCGATTTCGTCGCGAAAATAGACTAGAGGGAGTAGACAGAACACCACCGTGTTACCGTGTCGTCACCGACGTTGCGTCTGACCTACGACGGATGGGGGGGAACGTGTGAAGAAGGAGGGTACGTAGGATGCTGCGATGGGAGGTGTAAATATGTGCCGGACGTTGGCATTGCAATACATCTGCCGCATGCGCGCAACACGAGTCGCGCAGGTGTTGAGAGACGCAGGGACGACGTAGTCTGTGGGGCAGAGGTTGAGCACAAGAGACGGCCGTGGTCGAGTGTGTTATGGCGGTCCAGCGGCGTGTTGGGGAGTCGAGGCAAGCACCGAAATGACACGGGTGTTTGTCCGTGTGCTTCCGTCACCCGGACAGGCACCTGTACCATTTCTGTGCTTGCCTCGAATCCCCAACATGCTGCTGGACCGCTACAACACACCTTTCCGCCTCCTGTGCCCGCTCTCTGCCACACCGCCGTCCCTACATCTCCCAACCCCTTTGCGACCTGTGACGAAGGCGCGAAGCGCGGAGAAGGGGAGCGCGTAGGATGGTGGGGTGGAAGATCCGGGACTGGAAGTCTGACGGACTCGGCGGATAGCTGTACGACGACGGCGGCAGTGGCGAGGGCAAGAGGCGTTGCATTTGACCTACGAAGGCGAAGGACTGCGCGTAGGGAGGGAGGTGTAGATCCGTGGTATGGGTCTCCTACGTGCTCCGGAGAGTGGATCGTACCTGACCAGGTGGGGCGAAGACGATTGGAGTAGGTGTAAGTATAGATATGTGCCGGACGTTGGCATTACGATACATCTGCCGCATGCAAGCAACGCAGATCACACAGGTGGGGCAGAGAATGAGCACAGCAGACGGTCGTAGTCGAGTGTGTTGTGGCGACTCGGCAGCATGTTCGAGGACTCTAGGCGAGCACCGAAGTGACACGGGTGCCAGTCCGTGCTCCACTTCGGCGGCCAGGCCATCCAGGTTGAAACTACGGGGTCGCGGAGCCTAAAGTACGCTGTGAATTGAAGGGGGCGTTGTAGATTGCGCTCGTCCGCAGTCGATTGCGCCTTAGGACGCGGTGGCGCACGGACAGCCCCCCCTCCCGTCTGTACGCCCCCTGCAATCCACAGCGTACTTTAGGTTCCGCGACCCTAGGTGGCCTGGGTGCCGGAGTGAAAGCACACGGACAAACACCCGTGTTCAGTGTTCGCTTCGAGTCTTCCAAAATGCTGCTGGACCGTTACGACACACGTTCCCGCCTCCTGTACCCGCTCTCTGCCACACCTGACGAACGAAACCGAATTGACAAGACCGTCCCTACGTCTTTCAACGTCTGTGCGACCTGCGTTGCCAACACCAGCCACACTCGGTGCCAACACCAGCCCTTTCATTCGCCGTGTGCGCGCCACCGACATCCCGCTGCCAAAGTCCGTAAAAGCACGCCCGGCACCGGACTATCGCATCCATCACCACCTGACGCAACAAACCGGGATTTCGCACTTGAGGACCTGGTCTACACGCGAGCCGTCCGCAGCTATCAGGCGTCTAGCCCACCACGCGACACGGCGACGATGGTGGGGGTTCTGCAACGAAGGTCTGCAACGAAAGCAACGATGACGAAGGACAAGGCGGCGGCAACGACGGCGACAGTCGTGATGGAAGTGGCAGAATGGCGAAGTGGTGACCGCGGCAGTAGCGAAGGCAGAAAGCGCGAAGAAGGGGAGGTGGGAGGTGTGGATCGGGCGCGTTGTCGCTGGACGACGGATGCCTTGTAATGCCGAGAACGGGGCCGTCGAGGTTGCCGCGCGCAGCAAGTGGACCGCGGTGACCCGTGGGTTGATGAGGCGGATTTGAACACAAGATTGCCAATCTTGTACAGGCGTTATACCGCGGTGTCCAGCGTTGCACAGCGTTAAACACACGGAGCTTCCCATAACTTGTACTCTACCTTAACATCTCTCTACCCATATACTGCGCCGCTTTCCGTCGTCCCTTCCCGCCCCGAATGGAATCGCCCGACCCCAAACGCCGGCGACTCACCCCGGCACCGTCTACAAGCAGCACGTCCACCTTCGGCAGCCCCACCGACGCTGCCTCCGCGTCCACGTAAGCGATAGCTACGGGCCATCTTTAAGGATGAGGACTAACATGCGACTAACGACCCCATCCGTAGGTCGCGAACCGTCACCTGCCACGTCACCTTCACCGCCGGCCCGGTGACTAAAGATGAAGACCGGCTCTTTGCCGGCGCACCGAACCGAAACGGCAGCTTCGTCGCAGGCGTAAACACAGTCGGACAGGGCGTCATCATCCTGCAGCTCGATAACCGCGCCCTAGCCGACATGGAGACCAACCACGCCTTTGCACGGGCCGTCACGTTCACGAACGTGGAGCCAGCTGCCCTGCCCGCCTTCGTCACCTCCCGCTTCGCCGGACCGACACTGGCCCAATACAAGGTCACCCCGACGACTCAAATTTCCGTGGCCAGCACCTCCGTCCTCCCGATGCTGTACACCGCCAAGCTGCGTTATCCCACATACAACGCGGCAACCGACAAAGCGGACGCCGAGGACAAGTACCCGGCCGACGGCAGCGCCCTCCTGGTCGTCCCGCACGGTAAGCTGTTCCGCGGCGGACCCTTCCGCAAGTTCAACGCCTGGGTCGCGTGCGGCAACCCCGACGCCCCCGACCTCGGCTGCGTGGAGCTGGCGGTCAAGCAATCCGCGCCCGACAACTTCGTTACGCAGCTACAAGCGGCGGCTGACGACAACACGCCGCTATACATCTACGCCGCCAAAATCAGCGCGCCGTCCAATACTCAGTACAACAACAGCATCTTCCTCAACGGGGCGCTAGTCGCGGCAGCAGCTGCCCCGGGCAAGCGCCCTCCCAAGCGGGTACAGACCTTCCGAGCAGCTACCCAGCAGACCACTGCGGCCACCGACAGCCGCGCCGACACGAACGACATGATGGTTGCGTGGGAGCAACGCGACCGGGCCGCCGTTGTCCTACCGTCGGATGGAGCACACGCCGCCGCCACCCTCTCCCCGAATCCCAGCTCCGTCACGACGGTCGGCTCCCGGCCCGTCATACCACTCGTCCTCAGCGTCGGCAATAGCAAGTATCCAGTCTGCACGGACAGCCCCAGCGTCCTCCAACAGCTGCCCAACTACGCGGACTTCTTCGCCGACGCGAGCTTCGCGGACGACAACGACCGCGTCGCGTACACCGCCTACGACTCCTTCGCCATCGCCGGCACCGTCACCACCAGCACGGAGGGCCGGACCACTTTCGTCACGGCCCTCCAACAGTAAGTCACTCCGGTTGCCCCAAACACAGGTGCGTGCATGGAGTTGCCGCCACTGGATGGCGTTAAATGCCAGCGTCAAACGGCCACCTCGCTGTATGACGACACGCTTGCACGGCCGAGTGCGATCCGCGCGCTCGTGGGTTCGACTCCCACGCTGGTGAACTGCATCTCTGCATCCCTGTATTACCCCTTCCATTCGGCACGCGTGCCCTCGCCTCCGCCGCGGGGACGGGGAACTACGGCCCCCCTCGCGGGCGGACGGCCCGCGTCTAGTCCCAGTACGGCAGTGGCCATAATTGGAAAGTTGTGCCAAACGTCAGTGAAATGGTATGACAGCCTGTTTTCGTATGTGAGGTCGCCGGTTCGAATCTTGCCATTTTCGACTTTTTTTCCATCTTTTTTTCCATCTTTTTCTTTTTTCGTCAATTGAAATGTGCCTTAGAGCCTGAAATAGTTTTCATTCGACATGGCATCCATTGGTGTCAGCCAGGTTTGAGCGGTCATGCATTGCATTTTTGTGTCTCCCACAACACAGCCAAATTCTGACTCTCCCACAACTCGGCCATATTTGCAAGCAAGACAGAATATCTGGGCAATAACAACAAGACATACGAAATATAAAACGCGTGTGCGAAATTTGGGCTCTTTGCCGAAATCGGTTCACTCTGCTGTCGTACTACCCATTTGGATAGTACGACGGGAAGAGCGGTCGCAAAAGGTGACGACATTTTATGAAAATTTCGAGTCGTTTTCTCATCCATTATTAGCCAAATTGTAATGTATCTTTTGTGCTTTGTTGTTTTGTATGAGCGGCCAAATTCTGTCTCTCCCACAACTCGGCCATATTTGCAAGCAAGACAGAATTTCTGGGCAATAACAACAAGACATACGAAATATAAAATGCGTGTGCGAAATTTGGGCTCTTTGCCGATATCGGTTCACTCTGCTGTCGTACTACCCATTTGGATAGTACGACGGGAAGAGCGGTCGCAAAAGGTGACGACATTTTACGAAAATTTCGAGTCGTTTTCTCATCCATTATTAGCCAAATTGTAATGTATCTTTTGTGCTTTGTTGTTATGTATGAGCGGCCAAATTCTGTCTCTCCCACAACTCGGCCATATTTGCAAGCAAGACAGAATTTCTGGGCAATAACAACAAGACATACGAAATATAAAACGCGTGTGCGAAATTTGGGCTCTTTGCTGAAATCGGTTCACTCTGCTGTCGTACTACCCATTTGGATAGTACGACGGGATGAGCACTCGCGAAAGGTGACGGAAATATGTGAAACTTTCAAGTCGTTTTCTCATCCATCATTAGCCATGTTCTAATCTACCTTTCGTGCTTTTATGTTTTGTACGAGGGGCCACGCATTGCATGTTTGTCTCTCGCACAACACAGCCATACATCACATAGAATGTGCGCACACGAGTATAGTTTCTAACCCAGAACATCATCCGAGAACCTACAACGCATCCGATCATCCATTGGGGCCACTCGCTTTTAAGTGGACTTAATAGGAGAACGGATGAGGACCATTAATGCTCTCATTCATTCACTCCAGTCCGACCATTCGCTTTTAAATGGGCTTCGGGGAGGAATGTCTGAGGACACCGACACCAGGCCGGGACGGTCGACAAGGCTAAGTATAAAATTGTTAACTTACCTGTATCTCCTTACCTGAAGATGTTTCCGTAATAAGGCAAATTCGTATGTATCTTTTTTGCTTTGTTGTTTAGTATGAGTGGTCATGCATTGCATTTTTGTTGCTCGCACAACACAGCCAAATTCTGACTCTCCCACAACTCAGCCATATTTGCAAGCAAGACAGAATTTCTGGGCAATAACAACAAGACATACGAAATATAAAACGCGTGTGCGAAATTTGGGCTCTTTGCCGAAATCGGTTCACTCTGCTGTCGTACTACCCATTTGGATAGTACGACGGGAAGAGCGGTCGCAAAAGGTGACGACATTTTATGAAAATTTCGAGTCGTTTTCTCATCCATTATTAGCCAAATTGTAATGTATCTTTTGTGCTTTGTTGTTTTGTATGAGCGGCCAAATTCTGTCTCTCCCACAACTCGGCCATATTTGCAAGCAAGACAGAATTTCTGGGCAATAACAACAAGACATACGAAATATAAAACGCGTGTGCGAAATTTGGGCTCTTTGCTGAAATCGGTTCACTCTGCTGTCGTACTACCCATTTGGATAATACGACGGGATGAGCACTCGCGAAAGGTGACGGAATTATGTGAAGCTTTCAAGTCGTTTTCTCATCCATTATTAGCCAAATTGTAATGTATCTTTTGTGCTTTGTTGTTTTGTATGAGCGGCCAAATTCTGTCTCTCCCACAACTCGGCCATATTTGCAAGCAAGACAGAATTTCTGGGCAATAACAACAAGACATACGAAATATAAAACGCGTGTGCGAAATTTGGGCTCTTTGCCGAAATCGGTTCACTCTGCTGTCGTACTACCCATTTGGATAGTACGACGGGAAGAGCGGTCGCAAAAGGTGACGGAATTATGTGAAGCTTTCAAGTCGTTTTCTCATCCATTATTAGCCAAATTGTAATGTATCTTTTGTGCTTTGTTGTTTTGTATGAGCGGCCAAATTCTGTCTCTCCCACAACTCGGCCATATTTGCAAGCAAGACAGAATTTCTGGGCAATAACAACAAGACATACGAAATATAAAACGCGTGTGCGAAATTTGGGCTCTTTGCCGAAATCGGTTCACTCTGCTGTCGTACTACCCATTTGGATAGTACGACGGGAAGAGCGGTCGCAAAAGGTGACGGAATTATGTGAAGCTTTCAAGTCGTTTTCTCATCCATTATTAGCCAAATTGTAATGTATCTTTTGTGCTTTGTTGTTTTGTATGAGCGGCCAAATTCTGTCTCTCCCACAACTCGGCCATATTTGCAAGCAAGACAGAATTTCTGGGCAATAACAACAAGACATACGAAATATAAAACGCGTGTGCGAAATTTGGGCTCTTTGCCGAAATCGGTTCACTCTGCTGTCGTACTACCCATTTGGATAGTACGACGGGAAGAGCGGTCGCAAAAGGTGACGACATTTTATGAAAATTTCGAGTCGTTTTCTCATCCATTATTAGCCAAATTGTAATGTATCTTTTGTGCTTTGTTGTTTTGTATGAGCGGCCAAATTCTGTCTCTCCCACAACTCGGCCATATTTGCAAGCAAGACAGAATTTCTGGGCAATAACAACAAGACATACGAAATATAAAACGCGTGTGCGAAATTTGGGCTCTTTGCTGAAATCGGTTCACTCTGCTGTCGTACTACCCATTTGGATAATACGACGGGATGAGCACTCGCGAAAGGTGACGGAATTATGTGAAGCTTTCAAGTCGTTTTCTCATCCATTATTAGCCAAATTGTAATGTATCTTTTGTGCTTTGTTGTTTTGTATGAGCGGCCAAATTCTGTCTCTCCCACAACTCGGCCATATTTGCAAGCAAGACAGAATTTCTGGGCAATAACAACAAGACATACGAAATATAAAACGCGTGTGCGAAATTTGGGCTCTTTGCCGAAATCGGTTCACTCTGCTGTCGTACTACCCATTTGGATAGTACGACGGGAAGAGCGGTCGCAAAAGGTGACGACATTTTACGAAAATTTCGAGTCGTTTTCTCATCCATTATTAGCCAAATTGTAATGTATCTTTTGTGCTTTGTTGTTATGTATGAGCGGCCAAATTCTGTCTCTCCCACAACTCGGCCATATTTGCAAGCAAGACAGAATTTCTGGGCAATAACAACAAGACATACGAAATATAAAACGCGTGTGCGAAATTTGGGCTCTTTGCCGAAATCGGTTCACTCTGCTGTCGTACTACCCATTTGGATAGTACGACGGGAAGAGCGGTTGCAAAAGGTGACGACATTTTACGAAAATTTCGAGTCGTTTTCTCATCCATTATTAGCCAAATTGTAATGTATCTTTTGTGCTTTGTTGTTTTGTATGAGCGGCCAAATTCTGTCTCTCCCACAACTCGGCCATATTTGCAAGCAAGACAGAATTTCTGGGCAATAACAACAAGACATACGAAATATAAAACGCGTGTGCGAAATTTGGGCTCTTTGCCGAAATCGGTTCACTCTGCTGTCGTACTACCCATTTGGATAGTACGACGGGAAGAGCGGTCGCAAAAGGTGACGACATTTTACGAAAATTTCGAGTTTTTTTCTCATCCATTATTAGCCAAATTGTAATGTATCTTTTGTGCTTTGTTGTTTTGTATAAGCGGCCAAATTCTGTCTCTCCCACAACTCGGCCATATTTGCAAGCATGACAGAATTTCTGGGCAATAACAACAAGACATACGAAATATAAAACGCGTGTGCGAAATTTGGGCTCTTTGCCGAAATCGGTTCACTCTGCTGTCGTACTACCCATTTGGATAGTACGACGGGAAGAGCGGTCGCAAAAGGTGACGACATTTTATGAAAATTTTGAGTCGTTTTCTCATCCATTATTAGCCAAATTGTAATGTATCTTTTGTGCTTTGTTGTTATGTATGAGCGGCCAAATTCTGTCTCTCCCACAACTCGGCCATATTTGCAAGCAAGACAGAATTTCTGGGCAATAACAACAAGACATACGAAATATAAAACGCGTGTGCGAAATTTGGGCTCTTTGCCGAAATCGGTTCACTCTGCTGTCGTACTACCCATTTGGATAGTACGACGGGAAGAGCGGTCGCAAAAGGTGACGACATTTTACGAAAATTTCGAGTTGTTTTCTCATCCATTATTAGCCAAATTGTAATGTATCTTTTGTGCTTTGTTGTTTTGTATAAGCGGCCAAATTCTGTCTCTCATCATTAGCCATGTTCTAATCTACCTTTCGTGCTTTTATGTTTTGTACGAGTGGCCACGCATTGCATGTTTGTCTCTCGCACAACACAGCCATACATCACATAGAATGTGCGCACACGAGTATAGTTTCTAACCCAGAACATCATCCGAGAACCTACAACGCATCCGATCATCCATTGGGGCCACTCGCTTTTAAGTGGACTTAATAGGAGAACGGATGAGGACCATTAACGCTCTCATTCATTCACTCCAGTCCGACCATTCGCTTTTAAATGGGCTTCGGGGAGGAATGTCTGAGGACACCGACACCAGGCCGGGACGGTCGACAAGGCTAAGTATAAAATTGTTAACTTACCTGTATCTCCTTACCTGAAGATGTTTCCGTAATAAGGCAAATTCGTATGTATCTTTTTTGCTTTGTTGTTTAGTATGAGCGGTCATGCATTGCATTTTTGTGTCTCCCACAACACAGCCAAATTCTGACTCTCCCACAACTCAGCCATATTTGCAAGCAAGACAGAATATCTGGGCAATAACAACAAGACATACGAAATATAAAACGCGTGTGCGAAATTTGGGCTCTTTGCCAAAATCGGTTCACTCTGCTGTCGTACTACCCATTTGGATAGTACGACGGGAAGAGCGGTCGCAAAAGGTGACGACATTTTACGAAAATTTTGAGTCGTTTTCTCATCCATTATTAGCCAAATTGTAATGTATCTTTTGAGCTTTGTTGTTTTGTATGAGCGGCCAAATTCTGTCTCTCCCACAACTCGGCCATATTTGCAAGCAAGACAGAATTTCTGGGCAATAACAACAAGACATACGAAATATAAAACGCGTGTGCGAAATTTGGGCTCTTTGCCGAAATCGGTTCACTCTGCTGTCGTACTACCCATTTGGATAGTACGACAGGAAGAGCGGTCGCAAAAGGTGACGACATTTTACGAAAATTTCGAGTTGTTTTCTCATCCATTATTAGCCAAATTGTAATGTATCTTTTGTGCTTTGTTGTTTTGTATAAGCGGCCAAATTCTGTCTCTCCCACAACTCGGCCATATTTGCAAGCAAGACAGAATTTCTGGGCAATAACAACAAGACATACGAAATATAAAACGCGTGTGCGAAATTTGGGCTCTTTGCCGAAATCGGTTCACTCTGCTGTCGTACTACCCATTTGGATAGTACGACGGGAAGAGCGGTCGCAAAAGGTGACGACATTTTATGAAAATTTCGAGTCGTTTTCTCATCCATTATTAGCCAAATTGTAATGTATCTTTTGTGCTTTGTTGTTATGTATGAGCGGCCAAATTCTGTCTCTCCCACAACTCGGCCATATTTGCAAGCAAGACAGAATATCTGGGCAATAACAACAAGACATACGAAATATAAAACGCGTGTGCGAAATTTGGGCTCTTTGCTGAAATCGGTTCACTCTGCTGTCGTACTACCCATTTGGATAATACGACGGGATGAGCACTCGCGAAAGGTGACGGAATTATGTGAAACTTTCAAGGCGTTTTCTCATCCATCATTAGCCATGTTCTAATCTACCTTTCGTGCTTTTTTGTTTTGTACGAGTGGCCACGCATTGCATGTTTGTCTCTCGCACAACACAGCCATACATCACATAGAATGTGCGCACACGAGTATAGTTTCTAACCCAGAACATCATCCGAGAACCTACAACGCATCCGATCATCCATTGGGGCCACTCGCTTTTAAGTGGACTTAATAGGAGAACGGATGAGGACCATTAACGCTCTCATTCATTCACTCCAGTCCGACCATTCGCTTTTAAATGGGCTTCGGGGAGGAATGTCTGAGGACACCGACACCAGGCCGGGACGGTCGACAAGGCTAAGTATAAAATTGTTAACTTACCTGTATCTCCTTACCTGAAGATGTTTCCGTAATAAGGCAAATTTGTATGTATCTTTTTTGCTTTGTTGTTTAGTATGAGCGGCCATGAATTGCATATTTGTTGCTCGCACAACACAGCCAAAATTGCAAGCAGGATATAAATACTAGATACAAGCAATAAGACAGACAATGTAAAATGCGTGTGCAAATTTTTTGACTCTTTGGAAAAATCGGTTCATTGTGCTGTCGTATTATCCATTTGGATAGTACGACGGGACAAGCACTCGCGAAAGGTGACGGAATTATGTGAAGCTTTCAAGTCGTTTTCTCATCCATCATTAGCCATGTTCCTATCTACCTTTCGTGCTTTTTTGTTTTGTACGAGGGGCCACGCATTGCATGTTTGTCTCTCGCACAACACAGCCATACATCACATAGAATGTGCGCACACGAGTATAGTTTCTAACCCAGAACATCATCCGATAACGTACAACGCATCCGATCATCCATTGGGGCCACTCGCTTTTAAGTGGACTTAATAGGAGAACGGATGAGGACCATTAACGCTCTCATTCATTCACTCCAGTCCGACCATTCGCTTTTAAATGGGCTTCGGGAGGAATGTCTGAGGACACCGACACCAGGCCGGGACGGTCGACAAGGCTAGATATAAAATTGTTAACTTACCTGTATCTCCTTACCTGAAGATGTTACCTGAACATACCAGTACCCAATCAAATGGGATTGACATCACACCCCAAAGTAATGTGCCCAGTGTAACCTACCTGTTGTACTGCAGATCCACCACCTCAGTCCTGCCCAGAGCTGATGAATAAGGGAAGGAATATGCCAGCAGAAGACCACAGGCAGAATACCCCTTGACATTAGGTCTGCCTGAGGGAGACAATGATCATGGCAGAAAGGAGGGGGCATACTCACAGGCTAGGTCTGAACAGCTGGCTGTGACTGATGGTGGGTCCATGTGGTGTGTCCATATGGGTGTACTGATCTGTGTGTGCCAGCTGGTCTGTGCCATAAACATGCCAATCATAGGAGGACAGAAGACTGCTGCAAGTACCAGTACCCAATCAAATGGGATTGGCATCACACCCCAAAGTAATGTGCCCAGTGTAACCTACCTGTTGTACTGCAGATCCACCACCTCAGTCCTGCCCAGAGCTGATGAATAAGGGAAGGAATATGCCAGCAGAAGACCACAGGCAGAATACCCCTTAACATTAGGTCTGCCTGAGGGAGACAATGATCATGGAAGAAAGGAGGGGGCATACTCACAGGCTAGGTCTGAACAGCTGGCTGTGACTGATGGTGGGTCCATGTGGTGTGTCCATATGGGTGTACTGATCTGTGTGTGCCAGCTGGTCTGTGCCATAAACATGCCAATCATAGGAGGACAGAAGACTGCTGCAAGTACCAGTACCCAATCAAATGGGATTGGCATCACACCCCAAAGTAATGTGCCCAGTGTAACCTACCTGTTGTACTGCAGATCCACCACCTCAGTCCTGCCCAGAGCTGATGAATAAGGGAAGGAATATGCCAGCAGAAGACCACAGGCAGAATACCCCTTGACATTAGGTCTGCCTGAGGGAGACAATGATCATGGCAGAAAGGAGGGGGCATACTCACAGGCTAGGTCTGAACAGCTGGCTGTGACTGATGGTGGGTCCATGTGGTGTGTCCATATGGGTGTACTGATCTGTGTGTGCCAGCTGGTCTGTGCCATAAACATGCCAATCATAGGAGGACAGAAGACTGCTGCAAGTACCAGTACCCAATCAAATGGGATTGACATCACACCCCAAAGTAATGTGCCCAGTGTAACCTACCTGTTGTACTGCAGATCCACCACCTCAGTCCTGCCCAGAACTGATGAATAAGGGAAGGAATGTGCCAGCAGAAGACCACAGGCAGAATACCCCTTGACATTAGGTCTGCCTGAGGGAGACAATGATCATGGCAGAAAGGAGGGGGCATACTCACAGACTAGATGTATTCCAACCTTGCCTTTTTTCTGGTCTTAGTATTTTTCGGGTCTTTGGGTACTTTTTTGGACTTAGTTCTGGGTTTACGCAACATAGCCTCTTGAGGCCATGCATGAATCGTTTGCTGAGAAGTTTGGAGAGTGGTTCTTGAGTTAAGAAACGCTTGTGGTGTTCTGAGTTATCATCTGTAGTAATCATAGAAGTACGATAACACACTATCACAATATAAGGTGCTAGAAGCACCCTGTCAACATCTCGACAGGCCTTTGCGGCAATCAACTACTACATCATCCTAGTGACCGATCTCGTGGCTGTATATATCTTTTATATTAGCATGTTAATCCATCTTTGAGACTGCAGTATCTGAACCCTAACACTATCTGCACAGCAGCTGGTGTTCCCATGGAAATTCTGAAACCCTTGGGGGTGTGTGGAGTGCTCACTCATCGGGTCTGAGGGAGCATTATCTCAACTTGACTCTTCGGATGTGTACTAAAGCATTTATTCTAGCCAGTAATACAACCTTTGCTGTAACCCATGCTTCTGAAGACAGTCCCGGACTCTCACCACAGTACTCTTGGCTGGCTGTGTTTATGCCTTAATAATTAATGCCAATGCGTGCAAAAAGCTGCTCGAATGCTAGATGAGCTGCAAGGTGCCAGCAGTGGTGATGGCGAATGCATAACATTTCACATTGTACTCATGAAAATTTTCATTAGAAGTTACACTTGTCATATACATTGAAATTATATACATACACCTTGACTTGGAGTGAATTGCGACGGCGCCTTTGCGAGGGAATGCTCGCAACCTTGTTACCCCTTCCATTCGGCACGCGTGCCCTCGCCTCCGCCGCGGGGACGGGGAACTACGGCCCCCCTCGCGGGCGGACGGCCCGCGTCTAGTCGTCGTAGTTCCGACATAGACGTGAACGACGATAGTCGTTCCGTCGTCGGAACGGAGACCTTAGGCCGACTTTTCGTTGTCGTCGTAGTTCCGACATAGACGTGAACGACGATAGTCGTTCCGTCGTCGGAACGGAGACCTTACCCCGATTTTTCGTTGTCCGTCCGTTCGGGATTTTCTGGAAACTCGCGTTTTTCGGGCCGTCGTTCTCGGGTTTCGGAGCTCCGCGCGCGCTTAAGACATCGCGGCGTAAAAGGCGAGGTCGCGGGCTCGATTCCGGTCGTCACCGGATGGTTCTCGCTGAGCGATCGCGGCGCGACTCGATGCATCTCCGGGTGCGCGGTTCGCTATACATACTTGTAATATTGTAGTCGGACCGGATTGATATATACCCATACATATTTGATAGCCATATATTCGAACCTTCCGGCGTTGGATGACGCGGTGCGCGTCCCGTCCAACGTTGTTTGCGTAAAATGTGTGGCTTTTTGAAAGGCGTACGGCCTTCTTTGCGTGCGTCGGCTCGCCCCAGGTATCATATGCATCGTGGTCGCGGATATATATATATATCCGTTCGACTTCTTTCTCTTAACGTGCAGTCGCCGGCTTTTCCTGGACCTGGGCTCTTTACAGTTGTCGGATCGTTCCTCGTCGGTTCGTTGGCCCGGCCGTCGGTTCGTTTAGAGACGGCTCCCATCAGTTATGACGGACCGAATAAATGATTCGCCCCGGCGGGCTGAGGCTCGCGGTCGCGAGCGCCTGGGTACACTGGCCGGCGGTTTCCATTTGAGAGGTACGAGTGCGTCGAGCGTGCAGCTCAGCGCGGATGCAGTACGGATGCGGGAAGCTCGTCTCGATCCGGAGCGCGGGGCTGCGGAGCAGGGGCGTGACGTCGCTGACGGGCAGAGGTCCGCGCTTGCCACTTCGCTCTGTGCAGCGCCGCAGTCCGAGGTGCGTAGTCGGGAGCGTCTGGGTACACTGGCCGGCGGTTTCCATTTCAGAGGTTTCAGAGGGACGAGTGCGTCGTGCGTGCAGCTCAGCGCGGATGCAGCACGGATGCGGGATGCTCGTCTCGATCCGGAGCGCAGGGCTGCGGAACAGCGGCGTAACACCGCTGCACGAGCGGCTGCCCGTCGAGATCCGGAGTGCAGGGCTGCGGAACAGCGGCGTAACACCGCTGCACGAGCGGCTGCCCGTCGAGACCCGGAGTGCAGGGCTGCAGAGGCCGCGCACGCGCAGGCCCGTGCTCAGCTGCGTGGGATACAGCTTCCGCGAACTAGCTTGCTTGAGCGTTTGCGGGACCTGATGCGGTTTCCCTGCTTGCACGAGGGCCGGCACCCTGCGCCGCCTGATTTTCTTGGGGTGATTCCGGAAGGGCGCGTGCAGGATTTGCCTGGTGGTCAACTTCCGGTGGAGCGGCAGGTACCATATGAGAAACACCTGCAGCTTGCTTCCAGCATGGCCGCCGCATTGCGTCGGCGCATGCCTTCCCGGGTGTGTGCCGTCTGCTCGGAGCAGTGTTCGGAGGACCAATCCGCGCTTCGTGCTTGGGTGGACATCCCCAACGTGGACATCTTACGCGCTGACATCATGTGCACAGGCGCCGTGCCGCGTCATGCGCGTACCCTGGCTTGGCGGCGCATGCCCTGCACCGCCCAAGGTGTTGCACCACCGGCACCGGATCCGGTTTTACCGGTGCGGTATCGTATCGGCAGATCGGAGCGCGGCAGTACTGCAGGTGCCAGCGCTGACGCCGATCCCACGGCATTCGTGGATGAGGATGCGGCGGCGGCTGACAGTGATGGTGGTGTCGATGGGGCTGACGAGTCGGATTCATCGACGGGTGCTGCAGAGGGCACGGCCCCATCGGAGTTGCGGCCATATCCACCACGGGTGCAGCCGCGACCTTGCTTTGACGATCCGCGGAGTGTGGAGGTGCCGTTCTGCATGCGCCTTGATGCGGACTTGCCGAATCGGACCGTGTTCTGCGGCGATGGTGGCTCCGAGCGATTCGTTATCTGCGCCTCTTGCGAGAAGGCACTGGCGGGTGAGGACCTTCTCCGGCCCGTTTAGGGGAACATGAACCCCTCTGATTCATCGAGCCGCCTATATTGCCATTCGAGTTTGCTTAACTGATGTCCGCCTGTCGCCGCTCTCATTGCAGCACGCCGAGTGCCTGAAGCGGCTCTGGCGCGTCTCGATCCGGGCGACGTGCCGTCTGTCAATCACCTGGGCGACCC
The DNA here is from genome assembly GCA_019650235.1 of Volvox reticuliferus. Lineage (NCBI taxonomy): Eukaryota > Viridiplantae > Chlorophyta > Chlorophyceae > Chlamydomonadales > Volvocaceae > Volvox > Volvox reticuliferus. The sequence goes on from BNCP01000018.1 coordinate 1,196,652, forward strand.
GCTGCCTACACCCACGTTTGTGGAAAGTCAGCTTTTGGGGCGGGGCCGTCTGATGCAGCAGCTGCTGATTGTGCATCTCACGGGCCGTCCCCCCCAGGTCTTCCCGTGTGCCGTTCAGTCGCATGGTATCGCGGTCGTCAACCCCGACCCCAATATGCTACGCGGCCAGCTGCCTGCGCGCATTGCGGATTTGGCAGGTGCGTTCACGGTGGTGTGCGTGGACCAGGTCCGAGACCGGCAGGACTTGCTGGATCGCGTGCGCCGTGCGCCTGGCGTTAAAGTGCGAGGACACGTCATCGTCGCCTGGGTGCGCTTTCTTCAACACAACGATGAGGATGAGCTCGCGGTGGATGAAGATGCTCTGCAGGAGTACGAGCGTATGGGATGTGTTGCACAGGTACCTGAGGCACTGCTGCGCTCCGCGATCGGTCCTACAGATCCGGAGGTCGCCGGCGTACTGCGGAGCACGTTTCTCCATGACCGCACTGGCGCCGCTGGTGTACGGCAGCTGCAGGAGACGTTACAAGGAAACGCGGCTGGTGAAATCGTTCAGGGCGGTGGTGCGTATGCATCGCCGTCTGATACAGGTGTGATTCCTTCTTGTTGAAAGACGGGGTCAGCCGACGGGGCTCACAGACGGGGGACGGTGGGGGGGCGGGCCGGACGGGAAACGTAGATACGTCACTATCGGACTGACAATCCTGGTCCCACGTACTTTGCCCGCATCCTTCCGGCGTTGGTATTTCTGTACTTCTACATCTGCTGGAGGTCCCGACGCACCCACGACCGGGGCTACCGTCTCGGACACTCCTATGGCGGGTATGTCTGCGAGAGCACAGCTGCGAGTTGCCCGTGTCGCTGTTGTGTTTTACGAGCTGTACGTACCCGTGGGTTTGCACGGGTCGCGCCTGCTGGTCTGTGTGTCGACCGAACGTGCTCGGCCTCCTGTCAGGTTAGGCGTCGCGGAATACTCTACGTATTGCCACTTGTTGATCTGCGGTGTGTGCGCGACTGTGACTACTGTCCACTGCAGGAGCTGACGCTACGGGCTTACCGCCCCTCGCGGTCGTCGTGCGCCAGGCAGCCGACCCTGTTCCCATCCGGAGTAAGTGAGGGCGTGCATTTTATCACCTTCATACACCTCCATTTGCGTATCCCGCCACATCCACCGAACAGCCTCGGAACAATTTGCGCATACGTTACAAGTACCGTTCCTGCTCCATCTGTCTGCCCGTCGTGTTAAGCTTGTGGATTTCCGTCCCCTCTGTCCGACACAGCTGATGCCGACCTGGGCGCTCCGGATGAGCTGGAACTGGTCCTGCCGCAGCCCGCTGCCGTTCCGACCGACGGCAGCGAGTTTGATACCCGGCCCAACGTGGTGCATGATCTGCTGACCGGCCGTGCACGTCTTGCATTCGCCGCTGGCGGCCGTGACGCTCGGATCCTGGATGATCGTCATCCGGCCATCCTCAACGTCTGCTTCCCGGTCTCGTTTCCGTATGGCTTGTCCGGACAGCGGCCGCCGGGAATGTCCTTTGCATCATACTGCAGCCACCTGGTACGGCGGGTGCCTCGGGCACAGTTCAGCGGCAACTTGATGCTGCTTGCCCGCATGTACGACATCAACGTTCGGCAGCAGAGTATGGCGCAGGTGGGAGTGGCCCTGCGCATGCGACCACGGCTGGGTGAACCAGCGGCGCGAGTCTCAAGGGATGTCGTACGCGCCATGGCGGACATCTTGGCGCTGCCGTACCGTCACGCCCAGCGACGGCAGCTGCTGTCGCAGCAGTCGCCCGTGGTGCGCGCTCTCCTCGAGGGCGCACGTGCCAGCTTGCTGCGAATCGACCTCACGGATGCCTACTACAACGGTGCAAAGGCCACGATGCGTGCAGCTGCTCTCACTATTGGCTGGCCGCCGCTGTTCTTCAACCTCAACCCGGCGGACATGCATGCTGGCTGCGCCGTTGTAGCGTCTGGCCAGTTCATCGAGTTCGACGACACCGGCCGTCCCGCCCAGATCACCAGCACGGTGGAAAAGTGGCGCCGCGTTAAGGAAGACCCGTACAGCTGCGCCGCGCTGCTTGTTGCCACGAAAGAAGTGGTGGTCGAGCAGCTGTTTGGCTTTGCACCTGGGGCAATGCGGCAGACTGACCCGAACTGCTTCTGCGGTGTCGTATTCGAGGTGGTTGTCAAGGTGGAGCAGAGTGGGCGATTGGCGTTACACCTACACGGAGTTGCACATCTCGAGTGCTTCGCGCTAGAGAACCTGCAGGCGTTCTTTTGTGGACCCAACTGCCGGGCTCTGGCACTTGCGTACGCGCTCTGCGAAATGTGGTATCCTTCGCCGTACTACGCTCCGGCCCCGGACGGTGGAACGCAGCCTCTGGTCATGGGTATGTCTGAAGCGGAGGCGCAGCAGCACGGCCTGCCCGTGCCGGCGGTGCAGGTAGATTGCCCGCCTGCCGCGTGCGACTTCGAACGACTGGCCGGGTGCGCGAACGGCGGGCTCCCTCCACCATCACGGCACGCCGCCTGCCGTGCCCACCACGCTGCCGTCATACACGGTACCCTCACCCACACCCACAATACGACCTGCAAGCGCCACGGCTGCCACGGCACCGACGACAGCTGCGGCATGGCCTTCCCCCGGCTCATCCGCACGGCCTTTCAGTGGATCGGCACCAGCGGCCTCTTCTTGTTGCCCCGCCTGGCGTCCAACCTCGTGCCGCACATGCCTGCCGTTGCGCTCGCGTTCGGCTGCAACCAGTTGATGTCCTTGGCCTGTGAGGTCGACCGGGAGTACACGGCTGACGTCGCCGCACAACTAGCACGTCCCGCCGACGAACGTGGTGACTGCCCCCTCCTACAGCCCGCCATCGACCGTGCCCGTGATGCTGCGTACTACAGTTCAAAGTACACCGCAAAGACAATTGAGCGCAGCCAGGCACACCTCACCTGTGCCGCCGTCGGACGCGTGCAGGACTTCATGATGGCGGGGAGCCCGCCCAGCGCCAGCGGCGATGGCCCCAGCGCGTTCGCCAACCTATGCGCCGCGGTACACCGCATGACGGCCACCATCACGGCCGGCATGGCACTGGTCGCCTTCAAGCTCTCGGGTCACGATACGTTTCAAGCGTCGTACAAACGTAACTACCTGCCGGTGGGCGCGTTCACTGCACTGGCGGCCGAGTCCGCCGTGGAGCCAGAAGACGCGGAAACCGGCGTGGAGCTTGTGGAGGCAGAGGAGCACGGTGGCTACACTCTCGCCGACGCCGTACAGAACTATACGCAGCGCGGAGTGGAGCTCAGCGGCTTCGATTGCAGCGCCTACAATATCGTGGCCAACTTCGAAGTGCAACGTGTGACGCCCGCACAGCACCCCCACGCTGCCATCCTTGGCGCCCAAGTCCTCCCCGCGACTCGCCACCGCAAACGCAAGGCCTCTGACACCGCTGTGACCCCCGTGACTGATGCACCTTCCGGCCCATCTGGCGCCCAGCCCACCGCCGCCGCGACGTTCCTTGCGTCAGGCGGTTCAGCTGCGGACCAGCTACCGACCAGTCCAGCAACGACCATTCCCCCCAAGAAGGTGGCCTTCCAACCGACGCACCCGCTGTACCTGACACACGTCCTTCGTCGCCTGGCGCAGCCGAGGTACGTCCTGCTGGGCGGTGCACTGCCCCGCCGTCCTCAAGCAGGCAGTACCACCGCAGCCGCCGTCGCCTACTACGCATTCGTGTTGGGCATCTTCAAGGCTCACCGCGGCCAGCCGGTAGCCGCCAATCAAACGGTGAAGGAAGCGTACGATGCTTGGTGGACGGACCTGGGAACCACCGGTGCAGGCCGATCCTACAGAGCCTGCGTCAGTGCCCTGCTTGACAACATCGAAGCAGAGCACCTCGCCAGCGGCCGGCGCCAGGCCGAATACAACTTGCGACGTCGCCAGCGCCGCGCCGCCGCTGCGGCTGCCGGTCTCCCCCCGAACTACACCTCCAGTGACTCGGATGATGACGACCCGGACGCCGCGCGAGGCCGCCTCGAACCCGACCCGGACACACAGCCACCACACGACAATCAGGTCGAGCGGTATGACTTCGTGCCAGGCCAAGGCGACCCGACGACGGGGCTCAACCTGTCTGACGTCGCCCTGACGGACCTGTACGACCGCACCACGGTGGAGGGGCTGTACGCATACGGTGCAGCCCGACGTTGCCGTGCGCTTCCTCTACCCGACGCACTCGGTGCCAACACCAGCCCCTTCATCCGCCGTGTACGCGCCACTGACATCCCGCTGCTGAATGAGGCTTCCAAGCGGTTGAAGCGCTACGTGGTCCTGACCGAAGGCGCCATCGCCACGCCGGCCACCGCCGTCCGCACCCCCCGCCTGTGTCTGGATTGCCGCCCCGGCTACCCGCTAGTGGCGGTACTCATGAACGACGGCCAACAGTCTGACCGCGCACTCGTCACAGCGGAGATGCCGACATACCTGCGTCTGGCTCAGCCGCCTACCGTTGACGACACCATCGAGCTCTTCACCCTGGCGCCGGATCAGGCTGTACCGTTCATGCTCGTGGCACGCTACTTCGACCGCCGCAACGAACCCGATCCAGGCGTCCCGCCGCAGATGCTCATCATGGGTCCCCCGGGCACGGGCAAGACAAGGTTCGTGCACGCGCTGCTGTGGTACACGTACCAGCATGACAGCCCCGACTGGGCCGCCACATGCGCGTACTCCTGGGCCGCCGCGATCGCCTTCAACACCCCGGTGCACCGCAGCCTGTCGACCCACTCGATGTTCGGCATCTCTGCGAACCAAAGCGGCTCGCGTGGCGCCAACCTTCCCAAGCACGGTGCCCACGCCAGCCTTCAGGTACGATCCACTTGCCGGAGCACGTACGACAACCATCCCACGAATCCACACCTCCCGCCCCAACATCCTACGCACCCCCCTTCTCCACACGCTCCCCCCCACCCTTCGTAGGTCAAACGCAACGTCGGTGATGGCGCTGTCTTCATCGACGAAATCGGCATGCAGAGCCATGAGCACCTCGGCGCCATCAGCTACTCCTGTACGGCCAGCGTACCGCCTCCGTCACATCTTGGACCCACCCACTCGAGCACCCGTGTCTTGTCCGGCCGCGCCGCTGCCGGAATCGGCGACCTGCTACAGCATCCTCAACCGGGCGGCTCGCCACCATACCGCTTCGCGGCCGACGTCGAGCGGAACCCCAACTTCACTCCGTCGGCACCGAACACCCGGCGCCGGCCAGCCTCGGCTGACGAAGACGAAGGTCGCCGTGCGGATGGCAGCAACACCGGCAGCAGTGACGAGCACAACAACGACCGCGACACTGCCGCGACCATGCGTCGCCCTCGCCGACCCGTACCACAGACGCACGCCCGCCTGCACGATGGCTTCCAGCTGTACCGGCAGCTCGGCAACGTCGTGTTCATGCTGCAAAAACAACAACGACAAGACAACAGCCCGTCCGGTCAGCAGCTCACGCAGTTCGCGACCATGTTCGGCGGCGGCGAACCCACTGAAGCGCGCATGGCGGCACTGATAGACGCGCTCAACCAACGCGTCATCACCGACCTATCGGACCTCACGGACCTCGAGCCCCGCGTGGTGTTGCAACGCAACGAACCCAGGCACGTCCTCAACACACGACTGCTCATGCTCCAGGCGCGTCGCAAGGGTGCACGGTTGGTCAGCTGGAACGCGCACCACGTCCCGGTCCGCCAACACGGCACAGCCCAGCAGCCGCTACTCTCGCACGTCGAGAAGGCGGTCGCGATGCGAGTCAAAGACGCCGCCTTCGACCACACAACCGCCGACACTTGGTACTACGAAGGAGCACGCTATACGCTACTCGACACCGTTGCCGCCGACGCTGGCGCCTGCCACAACAATGAAGTCGAGGCGTGCGGCCTGCTCACCGACAGTCGCGAACCGCCCGACGACGGCCACGGCCCATACTGGCGCCTTCACTACCTACCCGCAGCCGTCGTGGTCCGTCCGATTAAAGGACACGCGCCCAATACGGTGCTAGCGGACTTGGCGGACTTCGCATCCAAAGGTGGTGCCTTCACCGTCGTACCACGCCCCTCACCAGCAGCCAATATCACCGTACCTGCTGTCAACACCGGCACCGCCACCAAGAACGTGCGTCGCATCAACGTGCCGCTGGGTGACTACTACGCCGTGACCGACTATTTCGTACAGGGTCGCAGTTTCAAGGAAGAATGCTGGGTTGCGGACCTCTCCGTCCCACCTGGCGGCTTGAAGCGCGCAACCGTGTATGTACTACTGACACGGTACAAGACACTCAACCACATCCGCCTTTTGCGCCCGCTCTCTACGACACCCGACGAGCGAAAACGAGTTGTCCAGCAGTTTCTGGCAGCAACGAAGCTCGACCCCGACCTGGCGGCCGAACTGCGCCTTCTCGACCGCCGCGCGACCGCAACCCGCAACCGCTATGCACCCGAATACGAGCACGCCCGGCACCTGGAGGAGCGTTGGACTACCGCAGCCACCACCACGTGATACGGCGACGATGGTGAGGGGTCTGCAACGGAGGCGACGGTGGCGAAAAACAGGGCGGCGGATGAAGATGAGGATGCGGGTGTGGATGAGAAAGCTGTGGCAGGTTGCCGATTCCGAGTGCTCGGGTAGGTGGGCCCAAGATGTGGCGGACGCGGTACGTTGATCGTACGTTGGTCGTCCCGGAGTGGCTGGTGACGCCGAGGTGCTCATGGCTCTGCATGCCGATTTCGTCGATGAAGACAGCCCCGTCACCGACGTTGCGTCTGACCTACGACGGATGGGGGGGAACGTGTGGAGAAGGGGGGTGCGTAGGATGTATCACCAGGGGGGTGCGTAGGATGTATCACCAGGGAGATGTAAATATGTGCCGGACGTTGGCATTGCAATACATCTGCCGCATGCGGGCAACACGAGTCGCGCAGGTGTTGAGAGACGCAGGGACGACGTAGTCTGTGGGGCAGAGGTTGAGCACAAGAGACGGCCGTGGTCGAGTGTGTTGTAGCGGCCCGGCAGCAGGTTGGGGACTCGAGGCGAGCACCGAAATGATGCAGGTGCCTGTCCGTGTGCTTCCATCGCCCGTACTTCACTCCGGCACCCTGGCCATTCAGGTTGAAACTACAGGGTCGTGGAACCTAAGCGAGCCGTGGGAAATTGAAACGTTGGAACAGCCGCCCCCCTGTGTACGCCGCCTGCAATCCACGGCGTTCCTTAGGTTCCACGACCTGTAGTTCCAACTTCGATGGCCAGGGGTGCCGGACTGAAGCACGTGGAAGCACACGGGCAGGCACCCGTATCACTTCGGTAGTCGCCTCGAGTCCCCAATCGCCACGGTTGACGCCACGGTTGGACCAGATGTAGGTGTACATCAGGCAGTAACAAAGGCGCGAAGCGCGGAGAAGGGGAGCGCGTAGGATGATGGGATGATGGGATGATGGGATGATGATGAAAGATCCGGGACTGGAGGTCTGACGGACTCGGCGGATAGCTGTACGACGACGGCGGCAGTAGCGAGGGCAAGAGGCGTTGCATTTGACCTACGAAGGCGAAGGACGGAGCGCGCGGAGAAGGAGTGCGCGTAGGATGGTAGGGAGGGAGGTGTAGATCCGTGGTATGGGTCTCCTACGTTACCTGACCAGGTAGCGCTTCGGCCGTAGGTGTAAGTATAGATATGTGCCGGACGTTGGCATTACGATACATCTGCCGCATGCAAGCAACGCAGATCACACAGGTGGGGCAGAGAATGAGCACAGCAGACGGCCGTAGTCGAGTGTGTTGTGGCGACTCGGCAGCATGTTCGAGGACTCTAGGCGAGCACCGAAGTGACACGGGTGCCAGTCCGTGCTCCACTTCGGCGGCCAGGCCATCCAGGTTGAAACTACGGGGTCGCGGAGCCTAAAGTACGCTGTGAATTGAAGGGGGCGTTGTAGATTGCGCTCGTCCGCAGTCGATTGCGCCTTAGGACGCGGTGGCGCACGGACAGCCCCCCCTCCCGTCTGTACGCCCCCTGCAATCCACAGCGTACCTTAGGTTCCGCGACCCTAGGTGGCCTGGGTGCCGGAGTGAAAGCACACGGACAAACACCCGTGTTCAGTGTTCGCTTCGAGTCTTCCAAAATGCTGCTGGACCGTTACGACACACGTTCCCGCCTCCTGTACCCGCTCTCTGCCACACCTGACGAACGAAACCGAATTGACAAGACCGTCCCTACGTCTTTCAACGTCTGTGCGACCTGCGTTGCCAACACCAGCCCCTTCATTCGCCACACTCGGTGCCAACACCAGCCCTTTCATTCACCGTGTGCGCGCCACCGACATCCCGCTGCCAAAGTCCGTAAAAGCACCCGGAGCAGTACAGGCGAGCCGTCCGCAGCTATCAGGCGTCTAGCCCACCACGTGACACGGCGACGATGGTGGGGGTTCTGCAACGAAGGTCTGCAACGAAGGCAACGATGACGAAGGACAAGGCGGCGGCAACGACGGCGACAGTCGTGATGGAAGTGGCAGAATGGCGAAGTGGTGACCGCGGCAGTAGCGAAGGCAGAAGGCGCGAAGAAGGGGAGGTGGGAGGTGTGGATCGGGCGCGTTGTCGCTGGACGACGGATGCCTTGTAATGCCGAGAACGGGGCCGTCGAGGTTGCCGCGCGCAGCAAGTGGACCGCGGTGACCCGTGGGTTGATGAGGCGGATTTGAACACAAGATTGCCAATCTTGTACAGGCGTTATACCGCGGTGTCCAGCGTTGCACAGCGTTAAACACACGGAGCTTCCCATAACTTGTACTCTACCTTAACATCTCTCTACCCATATACTGCGCCGCTTTCCGTCGTCCCTTCCCGCCCCGAATGGAATCGCCCGACCCCAAACGCCGGCGACTCACCCCGGCACCGTCTACAAGCAGCACGTCCACCTTCGGCAGCCCCACCGACGCTGCCTCCGCGTCCACGTAAGCGATAGCTACGGGCCATCTTTAAGGATGAGGACTAACATGCGACTAACGACCCCATCCGTAGGTCGCGAACCGTCACCTGCCACGTCACCTTCACCGCCGGCCCGGTGACTAAAGATGAAGACCGGCTCTTTGCCGGCGCACCGAACCGAAACGGCAGCTTCGTCGCAGGCGTGAACACAGTCGGACAGGGCGTCATCATCCTGCAGCTCGATAACCGCGCCCTAGCCGACATGGAGACCAACCACGCCTTTGCACGGGCCGTCACGTTCACGAACGTGGAGCCAGCTGCCCTGCCCGCCTTCGTCACCTCCCGCTTCGCCGGACCGACACTGGCCCAATACAAGGTCACCCCGACGACTCAAATTTCCGTGGCCAGCACCTCCGTCCTCCCGATGCTGTACACCGCCAAGCTGCGTTATCCCACATACAACGCGGCAACCGACAAAGCGGACGCCGAGGACAAGTACCCGGCCGACGGCAGCGCCCTCCTGGTCGTCCCGCACGGTAAGCTGTTCCGCGGCGGACCCTTCCGCAAGTTCAACGCCTGGGTCGCGTGCGGCAACCCCGACGCCCCCGACCTCGGCTGCGTGGAGCTGGCGGTCAAGCAATCCGCGCCCGACAACTTCGTTGCGCAGCTACAAGCGGCGGCTGACGACAACACGCCGCTATACATCTACGCCGCCAAAATCAGCGCGCCGTCCAATACTCAGTACAACAACAGCATCTTCCTCAATGGAGCGCTAGTCGCGGCAGCAGCTGCCCCGGGCAAGCGCCCTCCCAAGCGGGTACAGACCTTCCGAGCAGCTACCCAGCAGACCACTGCGGCCACCGACAGCCGCGCCGACACGAACGACATGATGGTTGCGTGGGAGCAACGCGACCGGGCCGCCGTTGTCCTACCGTCGGATGGAGCACACGCCGCCGCCACCCTCTCCCCGAATCCCAGCTCCGTCACGACGGTCGGCTCCCGGCCCGTCATACCACTCGTCCTCAGCGTCGGCAATAGCAAGTATCCAGTCTGCACGGACAGCCCCAGCGTCCTCCAACAGCTGCCCAACTACGCGGACTTCTTCGCCGACGCGAGCTTCGTGGACGACAACGACCGCGTCGCGTACACCGCCTACGACTCCTTCGCCATCGCCGGCACCGTCACCACCAGCACGGAGGGCCGGACCACTTTCGTCACGGCCCTCCAACAGTAAGTCACTCCGGTTGCCCCAAACACAGGTGCGTGCATGGAGTTGCCGCCACTGGATGGCGTTAAATGCCAGCGTCAAACGGCCACCTCGCTGTATGACGACACGCTTGCACGGCCGAGTGCGATCCGCGCGCTCGTGGGTTCGACTCCCACGCTGGTGAACTGCATCTCTGCATTCTTGTATTACCCCTTCCATTCGGCACGCGTGCCCTCGCCTCCGCCGCGGGGACGGGGAACTACGGCCCCCCTCGCGGGCGGACGGCCCGCGTCTAGTCCGTCCGTTCGGGATTTTATGGAAACTCGCCGTTTTTCTCGGCGTCGTAGCGCCTTCGGAGCGCCGTCACACGCATAAGACGTCGTTGTTCAAAACGTGAGGTCGCGGGTTCGATTCCGGTCGTCACCGGACGATTCGCGGCACGAAGCGTCGCCGCGTCGTCACCGGACGTTTCGCGGCGCGTTCAGGTGCGACATCTCAATATATGCAAGGGCACGCACATATGCAAGGGCATGCCTTTTATCGTCACCGGACGTTTCACGGCGCAAACCGGACGTTTCACGGCACGAATCGTCGCCCCGTCGTCACCGGACGTTTCACGGCGCGTTCAGGTGCGACATCTCAATATATGCAAGGGCACGCACATATGCAAGGGCATGCCTTTTATCGTCACCGGACGTTTCACGGCGCGAACCGGACGTTTCGCGGCACGAATCGTCGCCGTGTCGTCACCGGACGTTTCGCGGCACGAATCGTCGCCGCGGCGGCGTCTGGCCGTGTATGATATTATGATATTATGGCACATCGAATACGGCACGTCGAATTGCCCACCTGGACGCAACGATGCGCCTTGCGCACCTGACATATGTGATATGCTGATGCATGTGCAAGTCCGTCTGTTCGACTCTTTGTTGTGTGCGCAAGTATGCGCACACGTGCAAGGGCACACATTTTATCGTGAATGACATGATCTCATATAACATAATATGACATATGTAATATGCTGATGCATGTGCAAGTCGTCGCACCAGATGTTTTGCGGCGCGAATCATTGCGTTCAGGTGCGCGATTCGACGTGCGACATGCCAATATATTGTAGCCATCTATGATTATGGCTACGATCAGGGAAGATCACCGGCGTCGAAGTGCGCATCTGCGGCCGTCCAACGTTGTCCGTGTGAAACCCGGACGTTTCACGGCACGAATCGTCGCCCCGTCGTCACCGGACGTTTCACGGCGCGTTCAGGTGCGACATCTCAATATATGCAAGGGCACGCACATATGCAAGGGCATGCCTTTTATCGTCACCGGACGTTTCACGGCGCGAACCGGACGTTTCGCGGCACGAATCGTCGCCGTGTCGTCACCGGACGTTTCGCGGCACGAATCGTCGCCGCGGCGGCGTCTGGCCGTGTATGATATTATGATATTATGGCACATCGAATACGGCACGTCGAATTGCCCACCTGGACGCAACGATGCGCCTTGCGCACCTGACATATGTGATATGCTGATGCATGTGCAAGTCCGTCTGTTCGACTCTTTGTTGTGTGCGCAAGTATGCGCACACGTGCAAGGGCACACATTTTATCGTGAATGACATGATCTCATATAACATAATATGACATATGTAATATGCTGATGCATGTGCAAGTCGTCGCACCGGATGTTTTGCGGCGCGAATCATTGCGTTCAGGTGCGCGATTCGACGTGCGACATGCCAATATATTGTAGCCATCTATGATTATGGCTACGATCAGGGAAGATCACCGGCGTCGAAGTGCGCATCTGCGGCCGTCCAACGTTGTCCGTGTGAAATGTAGGGCTTCTTGTAAGATGTACGGCCTTCTTCGCGTGCGTCGGCTCGCTACAGTAGGTCGGATTGCCTCGCGGATATATACATCCGTCCGATTTCTTTATCTTAACATACCGTACTGCGGCTGCACACTGCATTACTGCACACTGGTCGTTGGCGCCGCCCACGTAAGCTGCACGGCCTTTCACGAAGCTGGGCTATTTACAGGCGTCGGCTCGCTACTGTGGGATTGTATCGCATATAGATCGCGTATATATCACACCCATATTACTCTCTTCCATGCGTTGCGTGGTATTGCGGCTGAAGACGGCTTCCATCCGTTCAGTCACATGGCATCGCGGTCCTCAACCCCGACCCCAATATGCTACGTGGCCAGCTGCCTGCGCGTGTTGGATGGACGGACAGACGGACAACGTCCCCCTGAAAACGGCGTAAGGTCTCCGTTCCGACGACGGAACGACTATCGTCGTTCACGACGGACAACGCACAAAAGATGGAACGACAGACCGGCGGACCTCGGCGAGACGGAGGCAAGTGCAGCGCGGCGTCGACGCCAAGACGGACGCAGGCGCGCAGGCATGTTCACTGTGGTGTGCGTGGACCAGGTCCGAGACCGGCAGGGCTTGCTGGATCGCGTCCGCCGTGCACCTGGCATTAAAGTGCGAGGACACGTCAGCGTCGCCTGGGTGCGCTTTCTTCTGCACAACGATGAGGACGAACTTGCGGTGGATGAAGATGCTCTGCAGGAGTACGAGCGTATGGGATGCGTTGCACAAGTACCTGGGGCACTGCTGCGCTCCGCGATCGGTCCTACAGATCCGGAGGTCGCCGGCGTACTGCGAAGCACACTCCTCAATGACCGCACTGGCGCCGCTGGTGTACGGCAGCTGCAGGAGACGTTACAAGGAAACACGGCTGGTGAAATGCTGCACGGTGGCCGCGCATATGCATCGCCGTCTGATACAGGTGTGCTTCCTTCTTGTTGAAAGACGGGGTAACCCGACGGGGCTCACAGACGGGAAACGGTGGGGGGAGGGGGCGGCGGGAAACATACGTACATCGCTTTCGACGGACTATCGTCGTTCTTGACGGACAACGCACAAAAGGCCGGCGCGCACTATGACGACGAGAACATCCGACGGAACGACAGACCGGCGGACCTCGGTGAGACGGAGGCAAGTGCAGCACGGCGTCGACGCCGAGACGGACGGATCACGTCATCGTCGCCTGGGTGTGCTTTCATCCGCGGCTGAAGACGGCTTCCATCCATTCAGTCACATGGCATCGCGGTCCTCAACCCCGACCCGAATATGCTACGTGGCCAGCTGCCTGCGCGTGTTGGACGGACGGACAGACGGACAACGTCCCCCTAAAATCGGCGTAAGGTCTCCGTTCCGACGACGGAACGACTATCGTCGTTCACGACGGACAACGCACAAAAGACGGAACGACACATCGGCGGACCTCGGCAAGACGGAGGCAAGTGCAGCGCGGGGTCGACGCCGAGACGGACGCAGGCGCGCAGGCACGTTCACGGTGGTGTGCGTGGACGAGGTCCGAGACCGGCAGGACTTGCTGGATCGCGTCCGCCGTGCACCTGGCATTAAAGTGCGAGGACACGTCAGCGTCGCCTGGGTGCGCTTTCTTCTGCACAACGATGAGGACGAACTTGCGGTGGATGAAGATGCTCTGCAGGAGAACGAGCGTATGGGATGCGTTGCTCAAGTACCTGGGGCACTGCTGCGCTCCGCGATTGGTCCTACAGATCCGGAGGTCGCCGGCGTACTGCGAAGCACACTCCTCAATGACCGCACTGGCGCCGCTGGTGTACGGCAGCTGCGGGAGACGTTACAAGGAAACACGGCTGGTGAAATGCTGCACGGCAGCGGCGCGTATGCATCGCCGTCTGATACAGGTGTGCTTCCTTCTTGTTGAAAGACGGGGTAATCCGACCGGGCTCACAGACGGGACACGGTGGGGGGAGGGGGGGGCGGGAAACATACGTACATCGCTTTCGACGGACTATCGTCGTTCTTGACGGACAACGCACAAAAGGCCGGCGCGCACTACGATGAGAGAGGCAAGTGAGATGGAGGCAAGTGCAGCGCGGCGTCGACGCCAAGACGGACGCAGGCGTGCAGGCGTGTTCACGGTGGTGTGCGTGGACCAGGTCCAAGACCGGCAGGATTACCCACCTGCACCTCGCTTCCGGCATGGCCACCGTGCTGCGTCGGCACGCATCACCTCGCCTCCGCGATCGCTCCACGGGGAACTACGGCCCCCCTCGCGGGCGGACGGCCCGCGTCTAGTCGTCATAGTTCCGACATAGACGTGAACGACGATAGTCGTTCCGTCGTCGGAACGGAGACCTTAGGCCGTTTTTGGGGCGCTTGTCCGTCCGTCGTCGTAGTTCCGACATAGACGTGAACGACGATAGTCGTTCCGTCGTCGGAACGGAGACCTTAGGCCGTTTTTGGGGCGCTTGTCCGTCTGTCTGGAACATATCGTCGTAGTTCCGACATAGACGTGAACGACGATAGTCGTTCCATCGTCGGAACGGAGACCTTAGGCCGTTTTTGGGGCGCTTGTCCGTCTGTCTGGAACATATTTGGTAACTCGCCGTTTTTTTTTCTCGGCGTCGTAGTGCCTTCGGAGCGTCGCTCGCGCTTAAGGCGTCGCGGCGTAAAAGGCGAGGTCGCGGGTTCGATTCTGGTCGTCACTGGACGTTTCGCGGCACGAATTGTCACCGCGTCGTCACAGGACGTTTCGCGGCGCGTTCAGGTGCGACATCTCAATATATGCAAGGGCACGCACATATGCAAGGGCATGCCTTTTATCGTCACCGGACGTTTCATGGCGCGAACCGGACGTTTCATGGCACGAATCGTCGCCGTGTCATCACCGCACGTTTCGCGGCACGATTCGTCGTCGCGGCGGCGTCTGGCCGTGTATGATATTATGATATTATGGCACATCGAATACGGCACGTCAAATTGCGCACCTGGACGCAACGATGCGCCTTGCGCGAACCGGACGTTTCACGGCACGAATCGTCGCCGCGCCGTCACCGGACGTTTCACGGCGCGTTCAGGTGCGACATCTCAATATATGCAAGGGCACGCACATATGCAAGGGCATGCCTTTTATCGTCACCGGACATTTCATGGCGCGAACCGGACGTTTCGCGGCACGAATCGTCGCCGTGTCGTCACCGCACGTTTCGCGGCACGAATCGTCGCCGCGGCGGCGTCTGGCCGTGTATGATATTATGACATTATGGCACATCGAATACGGCACGTTAAATTGCGCACCTGGACGCAACGATGCGCCTTGCGCACCTGACATATGTGATATGCTGATGCATGTGCAAGTCCGTCTGTTCGACTCTTTGTTGTGTGCGCAAGTATGCGCACACGTGCAAGGGCACACATTTTATCGTGAATGACATGATCTCATATAACATAATATGACATATGTAATATGCTGATGCATGTGCAAGTCGTCGCACCGGATGTTTCGCGCCGCGTTACAGGTGCGCGATTCGACGTGCACAACGCACAAAAGACGGAATGACAGATCGGCGGACCTCGGCGAGACGGAGGCAAGTGCAGCGCGGGGTCGACGCAGAGACGGACGCAGCCGCGCAGGCACGTTCCCGGTGGTGTGCGTGGACGAGGTCCGAGACCGGCAGGACTTGCTGGATCGCGTCCGCCGTGCACCTGGCATTAAAGTGCGAGGACACGTCAGCGTCGCCTGGGTGCGCTTTCGTCAGCACAACGATGAGGACGAACTTGCGGTGGATGAAGATGCTCTGCAGGAGTACAAGCGTATGGGATGCGTTGCACAAGTACCTGAGGCACTGCTGCGCTCCGCGATCGGTCCTACAGATCCGGAGGTCGCCGGCGTACTGCGAAGCACACTCCTTAATGACCGCACTGGCGCCGCTGGTGTATGGCCGCTGCAGGAGACGTTACAAGGAAACACGGCTGGTGAAATGCTGCACGGCAGCGGCGCGTATGCATCGCCGTCTGATACAGGTGTGCTTCCTTCTTGTTGAAAGACGGGGTAACCCGACGGGGCTCACAGACGGGAAACGGTGGGGGGAGGGGGCGGCGGGAAACATACGTACATCGCTTTCGACGGACTATCGTCGTTCTTGACGGACAACGCACAAAAGGCCGGCGCGCACTACGACGACGAGAACATCCGACGGAACGACAGACCGGCGGACCTCGGTGAGACGGAGGCAAGTGCAGCACGGCGTCGACGCCGAGACGGACGGATCACGTCATCGTCGCCTGGGTGTGCTTTCGTCCGCGGCTGAAGACGGCTTCCATCCGTTCAGTCACATGGCATCGCGGTCCTCAACCCCGACCCCAATATGCTACGTGGCCAGCTGCCTGCGCGTGTTGGACGGACGGACAGACGGACAACGTCCCCCTAAGATCGGCGTAAGGTCTCCGTTCCGACGACGGAACGACTATCGTCGTTCACGACGGACAACGCACAAAAGACGGAATGACAGATCGGCGGACCTCGGCGAGACGGAGGCAAGTGCAGCGCGGGGTCGACGCCGAGACGGACGCAGGCGCGCAGGCACGTTCCCGGTGGTGTGCGTGGACGAGGTCCGAGACTGGCAGGACTTGCTGGATCGCGTCCGCCGTGCACCTGGCATTAAAGTGCGAGGACACGTCAGCGTCGCCTGGGTGCGCTTTCGTCCGCACAACGATGAGGACGAACTTGCGGTGGATGAAGATGCTCTGCAGGAGTACAAGCGTATGGGACCTCGGCGAGACGGAGGCAAGTGCAGCGCGGGGTCGATGCCATGACGGACGCAGGCGTGCAGGCGCGTTCACGGTGGTGTGCGTAGACCAGGTCCGAGACCGGCAGGATTACCCACCTGCACCTCGCTTCCGGCATGGCCACCGTGCTGCGTCGGCGCGCATACCCTCGCCTCCGCGGTCGCTCCCCGGGGAACTACGGCCCCCCTCGCGGGCGGACAGCCCGCGTCTAGTCCGGAACATATTTGGTAACTCGCCGTTTTTCTCGGCGTCGTAGCGCCTTCGGAGCGTCGCTCGCGCTTAAGACGTCGCGGCGTAAAAGGCGAGGTCGCGGGTTCGATTCTGGTCGTCACCGGACGTTTCGCGGCACGAATTGTCACCGCGTCGTCACAGGACGTTTCGCGGCGCGTTCAGGTGCGACATCTCAATATATGCAAGGGCACGCACATATGCAAGGGCATGCCTTTTATCGTCACCGGACGTTTCATGGCGCGAACCGGACGTTTCATGGCACGAATCGTCGCCGTGTCATCACCGCACGTTTCGCGGCACGAATCGTCGCCGCGGCGGCGTCTGGCCGTGTATGATATTATGATATTATGGCACATCGAATACGGCACGTCAAATTGCGCACCTGGACGCAACGATGCGCCTTGCGCGAACCGGACGTTTCACGGCACGAATCGTCGCCGCGCCGTCACCGGACGTTTCACGGCGCGTTCAGGTGCGACATCTCAATATATGCAAGGGCACGCACATATGCAAGGGCATGCCTTTTATCGTCACCGGACGTTTCATGGCGCGAACCGGACGTTTCGCGGCACGAATCGTCGCCGTGTCGTCACCGCACGTTTCGCGGCACGAATCGTCGCCGCGGCGGCGTCTGGCCGTGTATGATATTATGACATTATGGCACATCGAATACGGCACGTCAAATTGCGCACCTGGACGCAACGATGCGCCTTGCGCACCTGACATATGTGATATGCTGATGCATGTGCAAGTCCGTCTGTTCGACTCTTTGTTGTGTGCGCAAGTATGCGCACACGTGCAAGGGCACACATTTTATCGTGAATGACATGATCTCATATAACATAATATGACATATGTAATATGCTGATGCATGTGCAAGTCGTCGCACCGGATGTTTCGCGCCGCGTTACAGGTGCGCGATTCGACGTGCACAACGCACAAAAGACGGAATGACAGATCGGCGGACCTCGGCGAGACGGAGGCAAGTGCAGCGCGGGGTCGACGCAGAGACGGACGCAGCCGCGCAGGCACGTTCCCGGTGGTGTGCGTGGACGAGGTCCGAGACCGGCAGGACTTGCTGGATCGCGTCCGCCGTGCACCTGGCATTAAAGTGCGAGGACACGTCAGCGTCGCCTGGGTGCGCTTTCGTCAGCACAACGATGAGGACGAACTTGCGGTGGATGAAGATGCTCTGCAGGAGTACAAGCGTATGGGATGCGTTGCACAAGTACCTGAGGCACTGCTGCGCTCCGCGATCGGTCCTACAGATCCGGAGGTCGCCGGCGTACTGCGAAGCACACTCCTTAATGACCGCACTGGCGCCGCTGGTGTATGGCCGCTGCAGGAGACGTTACAAGGAAACACGGCTGGTGAAATGCTGCACGGCAGCGGCGCGTATGCATCGCCGTCTGATACAGGTGTGCTTCCTTCTTGTTGAAAGACGGGGTAACCCGACGGGGCTCACAGACGGGAAACGGTGGGGGGAGGGGGCGGCGGGAAACATACGTACATCGCTTTCGACGGACTATCGTCGTTCTTGACGGACAACGCACAAAAGGCCGGCGCGCACTACGACGACGAGAACATCCGACGGAACGACAGACCGGCGGACCTCGGTGAGACGGAGGCAAGTGCAGCACGGCGTCGACGCCGAGACGGACGGATCACGTCATCGTCGCCTGGGTGTGCTTTCGTCCGCGGCTGAAGACGGCTTCCATCCGTTCAGTCACATGGCATCGCGGTCCTCAACCCCGACCCCAATATGCTACGTGGCCAGCTGCCTGCGCGTGTTGGACGGACGGACAGACGGACAACGTCCCCCTAAGATCGGCGTAAGGTCTCCGTTCCGACGACGGAACGACTATCGTCGTTCACGACGGACAACGCACAAAAGACGGAATGACAGATCGGCGGACCTCGGCGAGACGGAGGCAAGTGCAGCGCGGGGTCGACGCCGAGACGGACGCAGGCGCGCAGGCACGTTCCCGGTGGTGTGCGTGGACGAGGTCCGAGACTGGCAGGACTTGCTGGATCGCGTCCGCCGTGCACCTGGCATTAAAGTGCGAGGACACGTCAGCGTCGCCTGGGTGCGCTTTCGTCCGCACAACGATGAGGACGAACTTGCGGTGGATGAAGATGCTCTGCAGGAGTACAAGCGTATGGGACCTCGGCGAGACGGAGGCAAGTGCAGCGCGGGGTCGATGCCATGACGGACGCAGGCGTGCAGGCGCGTTCACGGTGGTGTGCGTAGACCAGGTCCGAGACCGGCAGGATTACCCACCTGCACCTCGCTTCCGGCATGGCCACCGTGCTGCGTCGGCGCGCATACCCTCGCCTCCGCGGTCGCTCCCCGGGGAACTACGGCCCCCCTCGCGGGCGGACAGCCCGCGTCTAGTCCGGAACATATTTGGTAACTCGCCGTTTTTCTCGGCGTCGTAGCGCCTTCGGAGCGTCGCTCGCGCTTAAGACGTCGCGGCGTAAAAGGCGAGGTCGCGGGTTCGATTCTGGTCGTCACCGGACGTTTCGCGGCACGAATTGTCACCGCGTCGTCACAGGACGTTTCGCGGCGCGTTCAGGTGCGACATCTCAATATATGCAAGGGCACGCACATATGCAAGGGCATGCCTTTTATCGTCACCGGACGTTTCATGGCGCGAACCGGACGTTTCATGGCACGAATCGTCGCCGTGTCATCACCGCACGTTTCGCGGCACGAATCGTCGCCGCGGCGGCGTCTGGCCGTGTATGATATTATGATATTATGGCACATCGAATACGGCACGTCAAATTGCGCACCTGGACGCAACGATGCGCCTTGCGCGAACCGGACGTTTCACGGCACGAATCGTCGCCGCGCCGTCACCGGACGTTTCACGGCGCGTTCAGGTGCGACATCTCAATATATGCAAGGGCACGCACATATGCAAGGGCATGCCTTTTATCGTCACCGGACGTTTCATGGCGCGAACCGGACGTTTCGCGGCACGAATCGTCGCCGTGTCGTCACCGCACGTTTCGCGGCACGAATCGTCGCCGCGGCGGCGTCTGGCCGTGTATGATATTATGACATTATGGCACATCGAATACGGCACGTCAAATTGCGCACCTGGACGCAACGATGCGCCTTGCGCACCTGACATATGTGATATGCTGATGCATGTGCAAGTCCGTCTGTTCGACTCTTTGTTGTGTGCGCAAGTATGCGCACACGTGCAAGGGCACACATTTTATCGTGAATGACATGATCTCATATAACATAATATGACATATGTAATATGCTGATGCATGTGCAAGTCGTCGCACCGGATGTTTCGCGCCGCGTTACAGGTGCGCGATTCGACGTGCACAACGCACAAAAGACGGAATGACAGATCGGCGGACCTCGGCGAGACGGAGGCAAGTGCAGCGCGGGGTCGACGCAGAGACGGACGCAGCCGCGCAGGCACGTTCCCGGTGGTGTGCGTGGACGAGGTCCGAGACCGGCAGGACTTGCTGGATCGCGTCCGCCGTGCACCTGGCATTAAAGTGCGAGGACACGTCAGCGTCGCCTGGGTGCGCTTTCGTCAGCACAACGATGAGGACGAACTTGCGGTGGATGAAGATGCTCTGCAGGAGTACAAGCGTATGGGATGCGTTGCACAAGTACCTGAGGCACTGCTGCGCTCCGCGATCGGTCCTACAGATCCGGAGGTCGCCGGCGTACTGCGAAGCACACTCCTTAATGACCGCACTGGCGCCGCTGGTGTATGGCCGCTGCAGGAGACGTTACAAGGAAACACGGCTGGTGAAATGCTGCACGGCAGCGGCGCGTATGCATCGCCGTCTGATACAGGTGTGCTTCCTTCTTGTTGAAAGACGGGGTAACCCGACGGGGCTCACAGACGGGAAACGGTGGGGGGAGGGGGCGGCGGGAAACATACGTACATCGCTTTCGACGGACTATCGTCGTTCTTGACGGACAACGCACAAAAGGCCGGCGCGCACTACGACGACGAGAACATCCGACGGAACGACAGACCGGCGGACCTCGGTGAGACGGAGGCAAGTGCAGCACGGCGTCGACGCCGAGACGGACGGATCACGTCATCGTCGCCTGGGTGTGCTTTCGTCCGCGGCTGAAGACGGCTTCCATCCGTTCAGTCACATGGCATCGCGGTCCTCAACCCCGACCCCAATATGCTACGTGGCCAGCTGCCTGCGCGTGTTGGACGGACGGACAGACGGACAACGTCCCCCTAAGATCGGCGTAAGGTCTCCGTTCCGACGACGGAACGACTATCGTCATTCACGACGGACAACGCACAAAAGACGGAATGACAGATCGGCGGACCTCGGCGAGACGGAGGCAAGTGCAGCGCGGGGTCGACGCCGAGACGGACGCAGGCGCGCAGGCACGTTCCCGGTGGTGTGCGTGGACGAGGTCCGAGACTGGCAGGACTTGCTGGATCGCGTCCGCCGTGCACCTGGCATTAAAGTGCGAGGACACGTCAGCGTCGCCTGGGTGCGCTTTCGTCCGCACAACGATGAGGACGAACTTGCGGTGGATGAAGATGCTCTGCAGGAGTACAAGCGTATGGGACCTCGGCGAGACGGAGGCAAGTGCAGCGCGGGGTCGATGCCATGACGGACGCAGGCGTGCAGGCGCGTTCACGGTGGTGTGCGTAGACCAGGTCCGAGACCGGCAGGATTACCCACCTGCACCTCGCTTCCGGCATGGCCACCGTGCTGCGTCGGCGCGCATACCCTCGCCTCCGCGGTCGCTCCCCGGGGAACTACGGCCCCCCTCGCGGGCGGACAGCCCGCGTCTAGTCCGGAACATATTTGGTAACTCGCCGTTTTTCTCGGCGTCGTAGCGCCTTCGGAGCGTCGCTCGCGCTTAAGACGTCGCGGCGTAAAAGGCGAGGTCGCGGGTTCGATTCTGGTCGTCACCGGACGTTTCGCGGCACGAATTGTCACCGCGTCGTCACAGGACGTTTCGCGGCGCGTTCAGGTGCGACATCTCAATATATGCAAGGGCACGCACATATGCAAGGGCATGCCTTTTATCGTCACCGGACGTTTCATGGCGCGAACCGGACGTTTCATGGCACGAATCGTCGCCGTGTCATCACCGCACGTTTCGCGGCACGATTCGTCGCCGCGGCGGCGTCTGGCCGTGTATGATATTATGATATTATGGCACATCGAATACGGCACGTCAAATTGCGCACCTGGACGCAACGATGCGCCTTGCGCGAACCGGACGTTTCACGGCACGAATCGTCGCCGCGCCGTCACCGGACGTTTCACGGCGCGTTCAGGTGCGACATCTCAATATATGCAAGGGCACGCACATATGCAAGGGCATGCCTTTTATCGTCACCGGACATTTCATGGCGCGAACCGGACGTTTCGCGGCACGAATCGTCGCCGTGTCGTCACCGCACGTTTCGCGGCACGAATCGTCGCCGCGGCGGCGTCTGGCCGTGTATGATATTATGACATTATGGCACATCGAATACGGCACGTTAAATTGCGCACCTGGACGCAACGATGCGCCTTGCGCACCTGACATATGTGATATGCTGATGCATGTGCAAGTCCGTCTGTTCGACTCTTTGTTGTGTGCGCAAGTATGCGCACACGTGCAAGGGCACACATTTTAGCGTGAATGACATGATCTCATATAACATAATATGACATATGTAATATGCTGATGCATGTGCAAGTCGTCGCACCGGATGTTTCGCGCCGCGGTACAGGTGCGCGGTTCGACGTGCGACATGCCAATATATATTGTAGCCATCTATGATTATGGCTACGATCAGGGAAGATCACCGGCGTCAAAGTGCGCATCTGCGGCCGTCCAACGTTGTCCGCGTGAAATGTAGGGCCTTCTTCGCGTGCGTCGGCTCGCTACAGTAGGTCGGATTGCATCGCGGATATACACATCCGTCCGATTTCTTTATCTTAACATACGGTACTGCGGCTGCACACTGCATTACTGCACACTGGTCGGTGGCGCCGCCAACGTAAGCTGCACGGCCTTTCACGAAGCTGGGCTATTTACAGGCGTCGGCTCGCTACTGTGGGATTGTATCGCATATAGATCGCGTATATATCACACGATGCGTGGTATTGCGGCTGAAGACAGCTTCCATCCGTTCAGTCACATGGCATCACGGTCCTCAACCCCGACCCCAATATGCTACGTGGCCAGCTGCCTGCGCGTGTTGGACGGACGGACAGACGGACAATGTCCCCCTAAGATCGGCGTAAGGTCTCCGTTCCGACGACGGAACGACTATCGTCATTCACGACGGACGACAGATCGGCGGACCTCGGCGAGACGGAGGCAACTGCAGCGCGGGGTCGACGCCGAGACGGACGCAGCCGCGCAGGCACGTTCCCGGTGGTGTGCGTGGACGAGGTCCCAGACCGGCAGGACTTGCTGGATCGCGTCCGCCGTGCACCTGGCATTAAAGTGCGAGGACACGTCAGCGTCGCCTGGGTGCGCTTTCGTCCGCACAACGATGAGGACGAACTTGCGGTGGATGAAGATGCTCTGCAGGAGTACAAGCGTATGGGATGCGTTGCACAAGTACCTGAGGCACTGCTGCGCTCCGCGATCGGTCCTACAGATCCGGAGGTCGCCGGCGTACTGCGAAGCACACTCCTTAATGACCGCACTGGCGCCGCTGGTGTATGGCCGCTGCAGGAGACGTTACAAGGAAACACGGCTGGTGAAATGCTGCACGGCAGCGGCGCGTATGCATCGCCGTCTGATACAGGTGTGCTTCCTTCTTGTTGAAAGACGGGGTAACCCGACGGGGCTCACAGACGGGAAACGGTGGGGGGAGGGGGCGGCGGGAAACATACGTACATCGCTTTCGACGGACTATCGTCGTTCTTGACGGACAACGCACAAAAGGCCGGCGCGCACTACGATGACGATAACATCCGACGGAACGACAGACCGGCGGACCTCGGTGAGACGGAGGCAAGTGCAGCACGGCGTCGACGCCGAGGCGGACGGATCACGTCATCGTCGCCTGGGTGTGCTTTCGTCCGCGGCTGAAGACGGCTTCCATCCGTTCAGTCACATGGCATCGCGGTCCTCAACCCCGACCCCAATATGCTACGTGGCCAGCTGCCTGCGCGTGTTGGACGGACGGACAGACGGACAACGTCCCCCTAAGATCGGCGTAAGGTCTCCGTTCCGACGACGGAACGACTATCGTCGTTCACGACGGACAACGCACAAAAGACGGAACGACAGATCGGCGGACCTCGGCGAGACGGAGGCAAGTGCAGCGCGGGGTCGACGCCGAGACGGACGCAGCCGCGCAGGCACGTTCCCGGTGGTGTGCGTGGACGAGGTCCCAGACCGGCAGGACTTGCTGGATCGCGTCCGCCGTGCACCTGGCATTAAAGTGCGAGGACACGTCAGCGTCGCCTGGGTGCGCTTTCGTCCGCACAACGATGAGGACGAACTTGCGGTGGATGAAGATGCTCTGCAGGAGTACAAGCGTATGGGACCTCGGCGAGACGGAGGCAAGTGCAGCGCGGGGTCGATGCCATGACGGACGCAGGCGTGCAGGCGCGTTCACGGTGGTGTGCGTAGACCAGGTCCGAGACCGGCAGGATTACCCACCTGCACCTCGCTTCCGGCATGGCCACCGTGCTGCGTCGGCGCGCATACCCTCGCCTCCGCGGTCGCTCCCCGGGGAACTACGGCCCCCCTCGCGGGCGGACAGCCCGCGTCTAGTCCGGAACATATTTGGTAACTCGCCGTTTTTCTCGGCGTCGTAGCGCCTTCGGAGCGTCGCTCGCGCTTAAGACGTCGCGGCGTAAAAGGCGAGGTCGCGGGTTCGATTCTGGTCGTCACCGGACGTTTCGCGGCACGAATTGTCACCGCGTCGTCACAGGACGTTTCGCGGCGCGTTCAGGTGCGACATCTCAATATATGCAAGGGCACGCACATATGCAAGGGCATGCCTTTTATCGTCACCGGACGTTTCATGGCGCGAACCGGACGTTTCATGGCACGAATCGTCGCCGTGTCATCACCGCACGTTTCGCGGCACGATTCGTCGCCGCGGCGGCGTCTGGCCGTGTATGATATTATGATATTATGGCACATCGAATACGGCACGTCAAATTGCGCACCTGGACGCAACGATGCGCCTTGCGCGAACCGGACGTTTCACGGCACGAATCGTCGCCGCGCCGTCACCGGACGTTTCACGGCGCGTTCAGGTGCGACATCTCAATATATGCAAGGGCACGCACATATGCAAGGGCATGCCTTTTATCGTCACCGGACATTTCATGGCGCGAACCGGACGTTTCGCGGCACGAATCGTCGCCGTGTCGTCACCGCACGTTTCGCGGCACGAATCGTCGCCGCGGCGGCGTCTGGCCGTGTATGATATTATGACATTATGGCACATCGAATACGGCACGTCAAATTGCGCACCTGGACGCAACGATGCGCCTTGCGCACCTGACATATGTGATATGCTGATGCATGTGCAAGTCCGTCTGTTCGACTCTTTGTTGTGTGCGCAAGTATGCGCACACGTGCAAGGGCACACATTTTAGCGTGAATGACATGATCTCATATAACATAATATGACATATGTAATATGCTGATGCATGTGCAAGTCGTCGCACCGGATGTTTCGCGCCGCGGTACAGGTGCGCGGTTCGACGTGCGACATGCCAATATATATTGTAGCCATCTATGATTATGGCTACGATCAGGGAAGATCACCGGCGTCAAAGTGCGCATCTGCGGCCGTCCAACGTTGTCCGCGTGAAATGTAGGGCCTTCTTCGCGTGCGTCGGCTCGCTACAGTAGGTCGGATTGCATCGCGGATATACACATCCGTCCGATTTCTTTATCTTAACATACGGTACTGCGGCTGCACACTGCATTACTGCACACTGGTCGGTGGCGCCGCCAACGTAAGCTGCACGGCCTTTCACGAAGCTGGGCTATTTACAGGCGTCGGCTCGCTACTGTGGGATTGTATCGCATATAGATCGCGTATATATCACACGATGCGTGGTATTGCGGCTGAAGACAGCTTCCATCCGTTCAGTCACATGGCATCACGGTCCTCAACCCCGACCCCAATATGCTACGTGGCCAGCTGCCTGCGCGTGTTGGACGGACGGACAGACGGACAATGTCCCCCTAAGATCGGCGTAAGGTCTCCGTTCCGACGACGGAACGACTATCGTCATTCACGACGGACGACAGATCGGCGGACCTCGGCGAGACGGAGGCAACTGCAGCGCGGGGTCGACGCCGAGACGGACGCAGCCGCGCAGGCACGTTCCCGGTGGTGTGCGTGGACGAGGTCCCAGACCGGCAGGACTTGCTGGATCGCGTCCGCCGTGCACCTGGCATTAAAGTGCGAGGACACGTCAGCGTCGCCTGGGTGCGCTTTCGTCCGCACAACGATGAGGACGAACTTGCGGTGGATGAAGATGCTCTGCAGGAGTACAAGCGTATGGGATGCGTTGCACAAGTACCTGAGGCACTGCTGCGCTCCGCGATCGGTCCTACAGATCCGGATGTCGCCGGCGTACTGCGAAGCACACTCCTTAATGACCGCACTGGCGCCGCTGGTGTATGGCCGCTGCAGGAGACGTTACAAGGAAACACGGCTGGTGAAATGCTGCACGGCAGCGGCGCGTATGCATCGCCGTCTGATACAGGTGTGCTTCCTTCTTGTTGAAAGACGGGGTAACCCGACGGGGCTCACAGACGGGAAACGGTGGGGGGAGGGGGCGGCGGGAAACATACGTACATCGCTTTCGACGGACTATCGTCGTTCTTGACGGACAACGCACAAAAGGCCGGCGCGCACTACGATGACGAGAACATCCGACGGAACGACAGACCGGCGGACCTCGGTGAGACGGAGGCAAGTGCAGCACGGCGTCGACGCCGAGGCGGACGGATCACGTCATCGTCGCCTGGGTGTGCTTTCGTCCGCGGCTGAAGACGGCTTCCATCCGTTCAGTCACATGGCATCGCGGTCCTCAACCCCGACCCCAATATGCTACGTGGCCAGCTGCCTGCGCGTGTTGGACGGACGGACAGACGG
This sequence comes from Volvox reticuliferus, assembly GCA_019650235.1. NCBI lineage: Eukaryota > Viridiplantae > Chlorophyta > Chlorophyceae > Chlamydomonadales > Volvocaceae > Volvox > Volvox reticuliferus. The sequence goes on from BNCP01000018.1 coordinate 1,223,791, forward strand.
ACAACGTCCCCCTAAGATCGGCGTAAGGTCTCCGTTCCGACGACGGAACGACTATCGTCGTTCACGACGGACAACGCACAAAAGACGGAACGACAGATCGGCGGACCTCGGCGAGACGGAGGCAAGTGCAGCGCGGGGTCGACGCCGAGACGGACGCAGCCGCGCAGGCACGTTCCCGGTGGTGTGCGTGGACGAGGTCCCAGACCGGCAGGACTTGCTGGATCGCGTCCGCCGTGCACCTGGCATTAAAGTGCGAGGACACGTCAGCGTCGCCTGGGTGCGCTTTCGTCCGCACAACGATGAGGACGAACTTGCGGTGGATGAAGATGCTCTGCAGGAGTACAAGCGTATGGGATGCGTTGCACAAGTACCTGAGGCACTGCTGCGCTCCGCGATCGGTCCTACAGATCCGGAGGTCGCCGGCGTACTGCGAAGCACACTCCTTAATGACCGCACTGGCGCCGCTGGTGTATGGCCGCTGCAGGAGACGTTACAAGGAAACACGGCTGGTGAAATGCTGCACGGCAGCGGCGCGTATGCATCGCCGTCTGATACAGGTGTGCTTCCTTCTTGTTGAAAGACGGGGTAACCCGACGGGGCTCACAGACGGGAAACGGTGGGGGGAGGGGGCGGCGGGAAACATACGTACATCGCTTTCGACGGATTATCGTCGTTCTTGACGGACAACGCACAAAAGGCCGGCGCGCACTACGATGACGAGAACATCCGACGGAACGACAGACCGGCGGACCTCGGTGAGACGGAGGCAAGTGCAGCACGGCGTCGACGCCGAGGCGGACGGATCACGTCATCGTCGCCTGGGTGTGCTTTCGTCCGCGGCTGAAGACGGCTTCCATCCGTTCAGTCACATGGCATCGCGGTCCTCAACCCCGACCCCAATATGCTACGTGGCCAGCTGCCTGCGCGTGTTGGACGGACGGACAGACGGACAACGTCCCCCTAAGATCGGCGTAAGGTCTCCGTTCCGACGACGGAACGACTATCGTCATTCACGACGGACAACGCACAAAAGACGGAACGACAGATCGGCGGACCTCGGCGAGACGGAGGCAAGTGCAGCGCGGGGTCGACGCCGAGACGGACGCAGCCGCGCAGGCACGTTCCCGGTGGTGTGCGTGGACGAGGTCCCAGACCGGCAGGGCTTGCTGGATCGCGTCCGCCGTGCACCTGGCATTAAAGTGCGAGGACACGTCAGCGTCGCCTGGGTGCGCTTTCGTCCGCACAACGATGAGGACGAACTTGCGGTGGATGAAGATGCTCTGCAGGAGTACAAGCGTATGGGATGCGTTGCACAAGTACCTGAGGCACTGCTGCGCTCCGCGATCGGTCCTACAGATCCGGAGGTCGCCGGCGTACTGCGAAGCACACTCCTTAATGACCGCACTGGCGCCGCTGGTGTATGGCCGCTGCAGGAGACGTTACAAGGAAACACGGCTGGTGAAATGCTGCACGGCAGCGGCGCGTATGCATCGCCGTCTGATACAAGTGTGCTTCCTTCCACAGACGGGAAACGGTGGGGGGAGGGGGCGGCGGGAAACATACGTACATCGCTTTCGACGGACTATCGTCGTTCTTGACGGACAACGCACAAAAGGCCGGCGCGCACTACGATGACGAGAACATCCGACGGAACGACAGACCGGCGGACCTCGGTGAGACGGAGGCAAGTGCAGCACGGCGTCGACGCCGAGGCGGACGGATCACGTCATCGTCGCCTGGGTGTGCTTTCGTCCGCGGCTGAAGACGGCTTCCATCCGTTCAGTCACATGGCATCGCGGTCCTCAACCCCGACCCCAATATGCTACGTGGCCAGCTGCCTGCGCGTGTTGGACGGACGGACAGACGGACAACGTCCCCCTAAGATCGGCGTAAGGTCTCCGTTCCGACGACGGAACGACTATCGTCATTCACGACGGACAACGCACAAAAGACGGAACGACAGATCGGCGGACCTCGGCGAGACGGAGGCAAGTGCAGCGCGGGGTCGACGCCGAGACGGACGCAGCCGCGCAGGCACGTTCCCGGTGGTGTGCGTGGACGAGGTCCCAGACCGGCAGGGCTTGCTGGATCGCGTCCGCCGTGCACCTGGCATTAAAGTGCGAGGACACGTCAGCGTCGCCTGGGTGCGCTTTCGTCCGCACAACGATGAGGACGAACTTGCGGTGGATGAAGATGCTCTGCAGGAGTACAAGCGTATGGGATGCGTTGCACAAGTACCTGAGGCACTGCTGCGCTCCGCGATCGGTCCTACAGATCCGGAGGTCGCCGGCGTACTGCGAAGCACACTCCTTAATGACCGCACTGGCGCCGCTGGTGTATGGCCGCTGCAGGAGACGTTACAAGGAAACACGGCTGGTGAAATGCTGCACGGCAGCGGCGCGTATGCATCGCCGTCTGATACAAGTGTGCTTCCTTCCACAGACGGGAAACGGTGGGGGGAGGGGGCGGCGGGAAACATACGTACATCGCTTTCGACGGACTATCGTTGTTCTTGACGGACAACGCACAAAAGGCCGGCGCGCACTACGATGACGAGAACATCCGACGGAACGACAGACCGGCGGACCTCGGTGAGACGGAGGCAAGTGCAGCACGGCGTCGACGCCGAGGCGGACGGATCACGTCATCGTCGCCTGGGTGTGCTTTCGTCCGCGGCTGAAGACGGCTTCCATCCGTTCAGTCACATGGCATCGCGGTCCTCAACCCCGACCCCAATATGCTACGTGGCCAGCTGCCTGCGCGTGTTGGACGGACGGACAGACGGACAACGTCCCCCTAAGATCGGCGTAAGGTCTCCGTTCCGACGACGGAACGACTATCGTCATTCACGACGGACAACGCACAAAAGACGGAATGACAGATCGGCGGACCTCGGCGAGACGGAGGCAAGTGCAGCGCGGGGTCGACGCCGAGACGGACGCAGGCGCGCAGGCACGTTCCCGGTGGTGTGCGTGGACGAGGTCCGAGACTGGCAGGACTTGCTGGATCGCGTCCGCCGTGCACCTGGCATTAAAGTGCGAGGACACGTCAGCGTCGCCTGGGTGCGCTTTCGTCCGCACAACGATGAGGACGAACTTGCGGTGGATGAAGATGCTCTGCAGGAGTACAAGCGTATGGGACCTCGGCGAGACGGAGGCAAGTGCAGCGCGGGGTCGATGCCATGACGGACGCAGGCGTGCAGGCGCGTTCACGGTGGTGTGCGTAGACCAGGTCCGAGACCGGCAGGATTACCCACCTGCACCTCGCTTCCGGCATGGCCACCGTGCTGCGTCGGCGCGCATACCCTCGCCTCCGCGGTCGCTCCCCGGGGAACTACGGCCCCCCTCGCGGGCGGACAGCCCGCGTCTAGTCCGGAACATATTTGGTAACTCGCCGTTTTTCTCGGCGTCGTAGCGCCTTCGGAGCGTCGCTCGCGCTTAAGACGTCGCGGCGTAAAAGGCGAGGTCGCGGGTTCGATTCTGGTCGTCACCGGACGTTTCGCGGCACGAATTGTCACCGCGTCGTCACAGGACGTTTCGCGGCGCGTTCAGGTGCGACATCTCAATATATGCAAGGGCACGCACATATGCAAGGGCATGCCTTTTATCGTCACCGGACGTTTCATGGCGCGAACCGGACGTTTCATGGCACGAATCGTCGCCGTGTCATCACCGCACGTTTCGCGGCACGATTCGTCGCCGCGGCGGCGTCTGGCCGTGTATGATATTATGATATTATGGCACATCGAATACGGCACGTCAAATTGCGCACCTGGACGCAACGATGCGCCTTGCGCGAACCGGACGTTTCACGGCACGAATCGTCGCCGCGCCGTCACCGGACGTTTCACGGCGCGTTCAGGTGCGACATCTCAATATATGCAAGGGCACGCACATATGCAAGGGCATGCCTTTTATCGTCACCGGACATTTCATGGCGCGAACCGGACGTTTCGCGGCACGAATCGTCGCTGTGTCGTCACCGCACGTTTCGCGGCACGAATCGTCGCCGCGGCGGCGTCTGGCCGTGTATGATATTATGACATTATGGCACATCGAATACGGCACGTTAAATTGCGCACCTGGACGCAACGATGCGCCTTGCGCACCTGACATATGTGATATGCTGATGCATGTGCAAGTCCGTCTGTTCGACTCTTTGTTGTGTGCGCAAGTATGCGCACACGTGCAAGGGCACACATTTTAGCGTGAATGACATGATCTCATATAACATAATATGACATATGTAATATGCTGATGCATGTGCAAGTCGTCGCACCGGATGTTTCGCGCCGCGGTACAGGTGCGCGGTTCGACGTGCGACATGCCAATATATATTGTAGCCATCTATGATTATGGCTACGATCAGGGAAGATCACCGGCGTCAAAGTGCGCATCTGCGGCCGTCCAACGTTGTCCGCGTGAAATGTAGGGCCTTCTTCGCGTGCGTCGGCTCGCTACAGTAGGTCGGATTGCATCGCGGATATACACATCCGTCCGATTTCTTTATCTTAACATACGGTACTGCGGCTGCACACTGCATTACTGCACACTGGTCGGTGGCGCCGCCAACGTAAGCTGCACGGCCTTTCACGAAGCTGGGCTATTTACAGGCGTCGGCTCGCTACTGTGGGATTGTATCGCATATAGATCGCGTATATATCACACGATGCGTGGTATTGCGGCTGAAGACAGCTTCCATCCGTTCAGTCACATGGCATCACGGTCCTCAACCCCGACCCCAATATGCTACGTGGCCAGCTGCCTGCGCGTGTTGGACGGACGGACAGACGGACAATGTCCCCCTAAGATCGGCGTAAGGTCTCCGTTCCGACGACGGAACGACTATCGTCATTCACGACGGACGACAGATCGGCGGACCTCGGCGAGACGGAGGCAACTGCAGCGCGGGGTCGACGCCGAGACGGACGCAGCCGCGCAGGCACGTTCCCGGTGGTGTGCGTGGACGAGGTCCCAGACCGGCAGGACTTGCTGGATCGCGTCCGCCGTGCACCTGGCATTAAAGTGCGAGGACACGTCAGCGTCGCCTGGGTGCGCTTTCGTCCGCACAACGATGAGGACGAACTTGCGGTGGATGAAGATGCTCTGCAGGAGTACAAGCGTATGGGATGCGTTGCACAAGTACCTGAGGCACTGCTGCGCTCCGCGATCGGTCCTACAGATCCGGATGTCGCCGGCGTACTGCGAAGCACACTCCTTAATGACCGCACTGGCGCCGCTGGTGTATGGCCGCTGCAGGAGACGTTACAAGGAAACACGGCTGGTGAAATGCTGCACGGCAGCGGCGCGTATGCATCGCCGTCTGATACAGGTGTGCTTCCTTCTTGTTGAAAGACGGGGTAACCCGACGGGGCTCACAGACGGGAAACGGTGGGGGGAGGGGGCGGCGGGAAACATACGTACATCGCTTTCGACGGACTATCGTCGTTCTTGACGGACAACGCACAAAAGGCCGGCGCGCACTACGATGACGAGAACATCCGACGGAACGACAGACCGGCGGACCTCGGTGAGACGGAGGCAAGTGCAGCACGGCGTCGACGCCGAGGCGGACGGATCACGTCATCGTCGCCTGGGTGTGCTTTCGTCCGCGGCTGAAGACGGCTTCCATCCGTTCAGTCACATGGCATCGCGGTCCTCAACCCCGACCCCAATATGCTACGTGGCCAGCTGCCTGCGCGTGTTGGACGGACGGACAGACGGACAACGTCCCCCTAAGATCGGCGTAAGGTCTCCGTTCCGACGACGGAACGACTATCGTCGTTCACGACGGACAACGCACAAAAGACGGAACGACAGATCGGCGGACCTCGGCGAGACGGAGGCAAGTGCAGCGCGGGGTCGACGCCGAGACGGACGCAGCCGCGCAGGCACGTTCCCGGTGGTGTGCGTGGACGAGGTCCCAGACCGGCAGGACTTGCTGGATCGCGTCCGCCGTGCACCTGGCATTAAAGTGCGAGGACACGTCAGCGTCGCCTGGGTGCGCTTTCGTCCGCACAACGATGAGGACGAACTTGCGGTGGATGAAGATGCTCTGCAGGAGTACAAGCGTATGGGATGCGTTGCACAAGTACCTGAGGCACTGCTGCGCTCCGCGATCGGTCCTACAGATCCGGAGGTCGCCGGCGTACTGCGAAGCACACTCCTTAATGACCGCACTGGCGCCGCTGGTGTATGGCCGCTGCAGGAGACGTTACAAGGAAACACGGCTGGTGAAATGCTGCACGGCAGCGGCGCGTATGCATCGCCGTCTGATACAGGTGTGCTTCCTTCTTGTTGAAAGACGGGGTAACCCGACGGGGCTCACAGACGGGAAACGGTGGGGGGAGGGGGCGGCGGGAAACATACGTACATCGCTTTCGACGGATTATCGTCGTTCTTGACGGACAACGCACAAAAGGCCGGCGCGCACTACGATGACGAGAACATCCGACGGAACGACAGACCGGCGGACCTCGGTGAGACGGAGGCAAGTGCAGCACGGCGTCGACGCCGAGGCGGACGGATCACGTCATCGTCGCCTGGGTGTGCTTTCGTCCGCGGCTGAAGACGGCTTCCATCCGTTCAGTCACATGGCATCGCGGTCCTCAACCCCGACCCCAATATGCTACGTGGCCAGCTGCCTGCGCGTGTTGGACGGACGGACAGACGGACAACGTCCCCCTAAGATCGGCGTAAGGTCTCCGTTCCGACGACGGAACGACTATCGTCATTCACGACGGACAACGCACAAAAGACGGAATGACAGATCGGCGGACCTCGGCGAGACGGAGGCAAGTGCAGCGCGGGGTCGACGCCGAGACGGACGCAGCCGCGCAGGCACGTTCCCGGTGGTGTGCGTGGACGAGGTCCCAGACCGGCAGGGCTTGCTGGATCGCGTCCGCCGTGCACCTGGCATTAAAGTGCGAGGACACGTCAGCGTCGCCTGGGTGCGCTTTCGTCCGCACAACGATGAGGACGAACTTGCGGTGGATGAAGATGCTCTGCAGGAGTACAAGCGTATGGGATGCGTTGCACAAGTACCTGAGGCACTGCTGCGCTCCGCGATCGGTCCTACAGATCCGGAGGTCGCCGGCGTACTGCGAAGCACACTCCTTAATGACCGCACTGGCGCCGCTGGTGTATGGCCGCTGCAGGAGACGTTACAAGGAAACACGGCTGGTGAAATGCTGCACGGCAGCGGCGCGTATGCATCGCCGTCTGATACAAGTGTGCTTCCTTCCACAGACGGGAAACGGTGGGGGGAGGGGGCGGCGGGAAACATACGTACATCGCTTTCGACGGACTATCGTCGTTCTTGACGGACAACGCACAAAAGGCCGGCGCGCACTACGATGACGAGAACATCCGACGGAACGACAGACCGGCGGACCTCGGTGAGACGGAGGCAAGTGCAGCACGGCGTCGACGCCGAGGCGGACGGATCACGTCATCGTCGCCTGGGTGTGCTTTCGTCCGCGGCTGAAGACGGCTTCCATCCGTTCAGTCACATGGCATCGCGGTCCTCAACCCCGACCCCAATATGCTACGTGGCCAGCTGCCTGCGCGTGTTGGACGGACGGACAGACGGACAACGTCCCCCTAAGATCGGCGTAAGGTCTCCGTTCCGACGACGGAACGACTATCGTCATTCACGACGGACAACGCACAAAAGACGGAACGACAGATCGGCGGACCTCGGCGAGACGGAGGCAAGTGCAGCGCGGGGTCGACGCCGAGACGGACGCAGCCGCGCAGGCACGTTCCCGGTGGTGTGCGTGGACGAGGTCCCAGACCGGCAGGGCTTGCTGGATCGCGTCCGCCGTGCACCTGGCATTAAAGTGCGAGGACACGTCAGCGTCGCCTGGGTGCGCTTTCGTCCGCACAACGATGAGGACGAACTTGCGGTGGATGAAGATGCTCTGCAGGAGTACAAGCGTATGGGATGCGTTGCACAAGTACCTGAGGCACTGCTGCGCTCCGCGATCGGTCCTACAGATCCGGAGGTCGCCGGCGTACTGCGAAGCACACTCCTTAATGACCGCACTGGCGCCGCTGGTGTATGGCCGCTGCAGGAGACGTTACAAGGAAACACGGCTGGTGAAATGCTGCACGGCAGCGGCGCGTATGCATCGCCGTCTGATACAAGTGTGCTTCCTTCCACAGACGGGAAACGGTGGGGGGAGGGGGCGGCGGGAAACATACGTACATCGCTTTCGACGGACTATCGTTGTTCTTGACGGACAACGCACAAAAGGCCGGCGCGCACTACGATGACGAGAACATCCGACGGAACGACAGACCGGCGGACCTCGGTGAGACGGAGGCAAGTGCAGCACGGCGTCGACGCCGAGGCGGACGGATCACGTCATCGTCGCCTGGGTGTGCTTTCGTCCGCGGCTGAAGACGGCTTCCATCCGTTCAGTCACATGGCATCGCGGTCCTCAACCCCGACCCCAATATGCTACGTGGCCAGCTGCCTGCGCGTGTTGGACGGACGGACAGACGGACAACGTCCCCCTAAGATCGGCGTTAGGTCTCCGTTCCGACGACGGAACGACTATCGTCGTTCACGACGGACAACGCACAAAAGACGGAATGACAGATCGGCGGACCTCGGCGAGATGGAGGCAAGTGCAGCGAGGGGTCGACGCCAAGACGGACGCAGGCGTGCAGGCGCGTTCACGGTGGTGTGCATAGACCAGGTCCGAGACCGGCAGGATTTGCTGGATCGCGTCCGCCGTGCGCCTGGCATTAAAGTGCGCGGACACGTCATCATCGCCTGGGTGCGCTTTCGTCCGCACAACGATGAGGATGAACTTGCGGTGGATGAAGATGCTCTGCAGGAGTACAAGCGTATGGGATGCGTTGCACAAGTACCTGAGGCACTGCTGCGCTCCGCGATCGGTCCTACAGATCCGGAGGTCGCCGGCGTACTGCGAAGCACACTCCTTAATGACCGCACTGGCGCCGCTGGTGTATGGCCGCTGCAGGAGACGTTACAAGGAAACACGGCTGGTGAAATGCTGCACGGCAGCGGCGCGTATGCATCGCCGTCTGATACAAGTGTGCTTCCTTCCACAGACGGGAAACGGTGGGGGGAGGGGGCGGCGGGAAACATACGTACATCGCTTTCGACGGACTATCGTTGTTCTTGACGGACAACGCACAAAAGGCCGGCGCGCACTACGATGACGAGAACATCCGACGGAACGACAGACCGGCGGACCTCGGTGAGACGGAGGCAAGTGCAGCACGGCGTCGACGCCGAGGCGGACGGATCACGTCATCGTCGCCTGGGTGTGCTTTCGTCCGCGGCTGAAGACGGCTTCCATCCGTTCAGTCACATGGCATCGCGGTCCTCAACCCCGACCCCAATATGCTACGTGGCCAGCTGCCTGCGCGTGTTGGACGGACGGACAGACGGACAACGTCCCCCTAAGATCGGCGTTAGGTCTCCGTTCCGACGACGGAACGACTATCGTCGTTCACGACGGACAACGCACAAAAGACGGAATGACAGATCGGCGGACCTCGGCGAGATGGAGGCAAGTGCAGCGAGGGGTCGACGCCAAGACGGACGCAGGCGTGCAGGCGCGTTCACGGTGGTGTGCATAGACCAGGTCCGAGACCGGCAGGATTTGCTGGATCGCGTCCGCCGTGCGCCTGGCATTAAAGTGCGCGGACACGTCATCATCGCCTGGGTGCGCTTTCGTCCGCACAACGATGAGGATGAACTTGCGGTGGATTACCCCCCTGCACCTCGCTTCCGGCATGGCCACCGTGCTGCGTCGGCACGCATACCCTCACCTCCATGATGGTCGCTCCACGGGGAACTACGGCCCCCCTCGCGGGCGGACGGCCCGCGTCTAGTCTGTCCGTCCGGAACATATTATTTGGTAACTCGCCGTTATTCTCGGCGTCGTAGTGCTTTCGGAGCGCCGCTCGCGCTTAAGACATCGCGGCGTAAAAGGCGAGGTCGCGTGTTCGATTCTGGTCGTCCCGGATGTTTCGCGGCGCAAATCCCCGGACGTGTTTCGCGGCGCGAATCGTTACGTCCAGGTGCGCAATTCGATGTGCGATGTGCCAATATATTGTATTGTTATTAATTACTTTTCGCCGGCGCCGAAGTGCGCATCTGCGGCTGTCCAACGTTGTCCGTGTAAAATGTATACGGCCTTCTTCACGTGCGTCGGCTCGCTACAGTATATATACACGTCCATCGAATATATATATATATACATCCGTCCGATTTCTTTCTCTTAACATACGCACACAGAATTACATTAAAGCCGGCGGCTGTAGACTAGTCGGTCGCGCCGCCAACGTAAGCTGCACGGCCTTTCGCGAAGCTGGGTTATTTACAGGCGTCGGCTCGCTGCTGTATGCTTGTATCGCATATACATCGCGTATATATCGCGCCCATATTACTTTCCTCCGTGCGTGGTATTGCGGCTGAAGACGGCTTCCGTCAGTTATGACGGACAGACCAAATGATTCACCCCGGCGGGCCGGGACTGACGGTCGCGAGCGCCTGGGTACGCTGGCTGGCGGCTTTTCCCCTACAGGATTTCGTCCGTTGAGCGCGGACCTCAGCGCGGTTGCCGCTCCGGCCTGTGCAACACCGCAGTCCGGGGTGCGTAGTCGCGAGCGTCTGGGTACACTGGCTGGCGGCTTCCATTTTAGAGGGACAAGTGCGTCGAGCATGCAGCTCGGCGCGGATGCTGCACGGATGCGGGATGCTCATCTCGATCTGGAGCGCAGAGCTGCGGAGCAGCGGCGTGACACCGCTGCACGAGCGGCTGCCCGTCAAGACCCGGAGTGCAGGGCTGCGGAGCAGCGGCGTAACACCGCTGCAAGAGCGGCTGCCTGTCAAGACCCGGAGTGCAGGGCTGCGGAGCGGCGGCGTGACACCGCTGCACGAGCGGCTGCCCGTCAAGGCCCGGAGGGCAGGGCTGCGGAGCAGGGGCATAACGCCGCTGCACACGCACAGGCCCGTGCTCAGCTGCATGCGATGCAGCTTCCGCAGGCTAGCTTGCTCGAGCGTTTGCGGGACCTCATGCGGTTTCCCTGCTTGCACGAGGGCCAGCACCCTGCACCGCCTGATTTTCTTGGGGTGATTCCGGAAGGGCGCGTGCAGGATTTGCCCGACGGTCAACTTCCGGTGGAGCGGCAGGTACCATATGAGAAACACCTGCAGCTTGCTTCCAGCATGGCCGCCGCGCTGTGTCGGCGCATGCCTTCCCGGGTGTGTGCCGTCTGCTCGGAGCAGTGTTCGGAGGACCAGTCCGCGCTTCGCGCTTGGGTGGACATCCCCAACGTGGACATCTTACGCGCTGACATCATGTGCACGGGCGCCGTGCCGCGTCATGCACGTACCCTGGCTTGGCGGCGCATGCCCTGCACCACCCAAGGTGCTGCACCACCGCCGCCGGATCCGGTTTTACCGGCACGGTATCGTATCAGCAGATCCGAGCGCGACAGTAGTGCAGGCGCCAGCGCTGACGCCGATCCCGCGGCATTCATGGATGAGGATGCGGCGGCGGTTGACAGTGCTGGTGGTGTCGATGGGGCTGACGAGCCGGATTCACCGGCAGGTGCTGCAGAGGGCACGGCCCCAGTGCAGCTGCCGTCGGAATTGCAGCCATATCCACCACGGGTGCAGCCGCGACCTTGCTTCGACGATCCACGGAGTGTGGAGGTGCCATTCTGCATGCGCCTTGATGCGGACTTGCCAAATCGGACCATGTTCTGCGACGATGATGGCCCCGACCGATTCACTATCTGCACCTCCTGCGAGAAGGCACTGACGGGTGAGCAACTTCTCCGGCCCGTTTACATATTCTGTCCTCTTTGAACTGTAGTACGCGGCATCACGGGCGCGGTCGATGGCGGGCTGTAGGAGGGGGCAGTCACCACGTTCGTTGGCGGGGCGTGCTAGTTGTGCGGCGACGTCAGCTGTGTACTCCCGGTCGACCTCACAAGCCAGGGACATGAGCTGGTTGCAGCCGAACGCGAGCGCAACGGCAGGCATGTGCGGCACGAGGTTGGGTGCCAGGCGGGGCAGCAAGAAGAGGCCGCTGGTGCCGATCCACTGAAAGGCTGTGCGGATGAGCCGGGGGAAGGCCATGCCGCAGCTGTCGTCGGTGCCGTGGCAGCCGTGGCGCTTCCACGTTGTAGGGTGGGTCTATGCTCTCGAGCACATTTGATTCATCAAGCCGTCTATATTGCCATCCGAGCCTGCTTAGCCGATGCCCGCCTGTCGCCGCGCTCGTTGCAGCACGCCGAGTGCCTGAAGCGGCTCTGGCGCGCCTCGATCCGGGCGATGTGCCATCTGTCAATCACCTGGGCGACCCGCTGCCTACACCCACGTTTGTGGAGAGTCAGCTCTTGGGGCGGGGCCGTCTCATGCAGCAGTTGTTGATTGTGCATCTCACGGGCCGGCCCCCCCAGGTCTTCCCGTGTGCCGTTCAGTCGCATGGCATCGCGGTCGTCAACCCCGACCCCAATATGCTACGCGGCCAGCTGCCTGCGCGCATTGCGGATTTGGCAGGCGCATTCACGGTGGTGTGCGTGGACCAGGTCCGAGACCGGCAGGACTTGCTGGATCGCGTCCGCCGTGCGCCTGGTATTAAAGTGCGAGGACACGTCATCGTCGCCTGGGTGCGCTTTCTTCAACACAACGACGAGGATGAACTCGCGGTGGATGAAGATGCTCTGCAGGAGTACGAGCGCATGGGATGCGTTGCGCAAGTGCCTGAGGCACTGCTGCGCTCCGCGATCGGTCCTACGGATCCGGAGGTCGCCGGCGTACTGCGGAGCACCTTTCTTCATGATCGCACTGGCCCCGCTGGTGTTCGGCAGCTGCAGGACGCGTTGCAAGGAAACACGGCTGGTGAACTCCTTCAGGGTGGCAGCGCGTATGCATCGCCGTCTGATGCAGGTATGATTCCTTCCGGTTGAACGACGGGGTAACCCGACGGGGCTCACAGACGGGAAACGGTGGGGGGAGGGGGGGGGGCGGGAAACTTTCCAACTGACAATCCTAGTTCCACGTGCTTCGCGCGCATCCTTCCGGCCCTGCTATTTCTGTACTTCTACATCTGCTGTAGGTCCCGATGGGCTCACGACCGGAACTACCGTCTCCGACACTCCTATGGCAGGTACGTCTGTGAGAATAATGCTACGAGTTGCTCGACATAGCGAGCTGGTACGTCCGCGACTGTTTCCACGCAACGGTGACGTGTCGCTGTTGTGTTTTACAACCTGTACGTACCTGTGGGTTTGCACGGGTCGCGCCTGCTGGTCTGTGTGTCGACCGAACATGTTCGGCCTCCTGTCAGACTAGGCATCGCGGAATACTATACTTATTACCACTTCTTGATGTGCGGTGTATGCGTGACTGTGACTACTGTCCACTGCAGAAGCTGGTGCTACGGGCTTACCGCCCCTCGCGGTCATCGTGCGCCAGGCAGCCGACCCTGCTCCCGTCCGGAGTAAGTGAGGGCGTGCATTTTTTCACCTTCATACACCTCCATTCGCGTATCCCGCCACATCCATCGAACGACCTCGGAACAATTTGCGCGGACGTTACAAGTATCCCTGCATTCCCGCTCCATCGGTCTGTCCGTCATGTTAAGCTTGCGGATTTCCGCCCCCTCTGCCCGACACAGCTGATGCCGACCTGGGCGCTCCGAATGAGCTGGAACTGGTCCTGCCGCAGCCCGCTGCCACTCCGACGGACGGCAGCGAGTTTGATACCCGGCCCAACGTGGTGCATGATCTGCTGACCGGGCGTGCACGTCTTGCATTCGCCGCTGGCGGCCGTGACGCTCGGATCCTGGATGATCGTCACCCGGCCATCCTCAACGTCTGCTTCCCGGTGTCATTTCCATATGGCTTGTCCGGACAGCGGCCGCCGGGAATGTCCTTTGCATCATACTGCAGCCACCTGGTACGGCGGGTGCCTCGGGCACAGTTCAGCGGCAATTTGATGCTGCTTGCCCGCATGTACGACATCAGCATTCGGCAGCAGAGCATGGCGCACGTGGGAGTGGCCCTGCGCATGCGACCACGACTGGGTGAACCGGCGGCACGGGTCTCGAGGGATGTGGTACGCGCCATGGCGGACATCTTGGCGCTACCATACCGTCACGTCCAGCGACGGCAGCTGCTGTCGCAGCAGTCGCCCGTGGTGCGCGCTCTCCTCGAGGGCGCACGTGCCAGCTTGCTGCGAATCGACCTCACGGATGCCTACTACAACGGTGCAAAGGCCACGATGCGTGCAGCTGCCCTCACCATTGGCTGGCCGCCGCTGTTCTTCAACCTCAACCCGGCGGACATGCATGCTGGCTGCGCCGTTGTAGCGTCGGGCCAGTTCATCGAGTTCGACGACACCGGCCGTCCCACCCAGATCACCAGCACGGTGGAAAAGTGGCGCCGCGTTAAGGAGGACCCGCACAGCTGCGCCGCGCTGCTCATTGCCACAAAAGAGGTGGTGGTCGAGCAACTGTTTGGCTTTGCACCCGGGGCAATGCGGCAGACTGACCCGAACTGCTTCTGCGGTGTCGTATTCGAGGTGGTTGTCAAGGTGGAGCAGAGCGGGCGACTGGCACTACACCTGCACGGAGTTGCACACCTCGAGTGCTTCGCGCTAGAGAACCTGCAGGCGTTCTTTTGTGGACCCAACTGCCGGGCTCTGGCACTTGCGTACGCGCTCTGCGAAATGTGGTACCCGTCACCATACTACGCTCCGGCCCCGGACAGTGGAACGCGGCCTCTGGTCATGGGCATGTCTGATGCGGAGGCTCAGCAGCGCGGCCTGCCCGTGCCGGCGGTGCAGGCAGACTGCCCGCCTGCCGCGTACGACTTCGAGCGACTGGCCGGGTGCGCAAACGGCAGGCTGCCTCCACCATCACGGCACGCCGCCTGCCGTGCCCACCACGCGGCCGTCATACGCGGTACCCTCACCCACACCCACAATACGACGTGCAAGCGCCACGGCTGCCACGGCACCGACGACAGCTGCAGCATGGCCTTCCCCCGGCTCATCCGCACAGCCTTTCAGTGGATCGGCACCAGCGGCCTCTTCTTGCTGCCCCACCTGGCACCCAACCTCGTGCCGCACATGCCTGCCGTTGCGCTCGCGTTCGGCTGCAACCAGCTCATGTCCCTGGCTTGTGAGGTCGACCGGGAGTACACAGCTGACGTCGCCGCACAACTAGCACGCCCCGCCAACGAACGTGGTGACTGCCCCCTCCTACAGCCCGCCATCGACCGCGCCCGTGATGCCGCGTACTACAGTTCAAAGTACACCGCGAAGACAATCGAGCGCAGCCAGGCACATCTCACCTGTGCCGCCGTGGGGCGCGTGCAGGACTTCATGATGGCAGGGAGCCCGCCCAGTGCCACCGGCGATGGGCCCAGCGCGTTCGGCAACCTGTGCGCCGCGGTGCACCGCATGACGGCCACCATCACGGCCGGCATGGCACTGGTCGCCTTCAAGCTCTCGGGTCACGATACGTTTGAAGCGTCGTACAAGCGCAACTACCTGCCGGTGGGCGCGTTCACTGCACTGGCGGCCGAATCCGCCGTGGAGCCAGAAGACGCGGAAACCGGCGTGGAGCTTGTGGAGGCGGAGGAGCACGGCGGCTACACCCTCGCCGACGCCGTACAGAACTACACGCAGCGTGGAGTGGAGCTCAGCGGCTTGGATTGCAGCGCCTACAATATCGTGGCCAACTTCGAGGTGCAACGTGTGACGCCCGCACAGCACCCCCACGCTGCCATCCTTGGCGCCCAAGTCCTCCCCGCAGCTCGCCACCGTAAACGCACCGCCCCTGGCGCCGCTATGACCCCCGTGACTGATGCACCTCCCGGCCCATCTGGCACCCAGCCCACCGCCGTCGCGACGTCCCTTGCGTCAGGCGGCTCAGCTGTGGATCAGCTACCGACCAGCCCAACAACGACCATACCCCCCAAGAAGGTGGCCTTCCAACCGACGCACCCGCTGTACCTGACACACGTTCTCCGTCGCCTGGCGCAGCCGAGGTACGTCCTGCTGGGCGGTGCACTGCCCCGCCGTCCGCAAGCAGGCAGTACCACCGCAGCCGCCGTCGCCTACTACGCATTCGTGTTGGGCATCTTCAAGGCTCACCGCGGCCAGCCGGTGGCCGCCAATCAGACGGTGAAGGAGGCGTACGATGCTTGGTGGGCGGACCTGGGAACCACCGATGCAGGCCGATCGTACAGAGCGTGCGTCAGTGCTCTGCTCGACAACATCGAGGCAGAGCACCTCGCCAGCGCCCGACGCCAGGCCGAATACAACTTGCGACGTCGCCAGCACCGCGCCGCCGCTGCAGCTGCCGGTCTCCCCCCGGACTACACCTCCAGTGACTCGGATGATGATGACCCGGACGCCGCGCGAGGCCGCCTCGAACCCGACCCTGACACACAGCCACCGCACGACAATCAGATCGAGCGGTATGACTTCGTGCCAGGCCAAGGCGACCCGACGACGGGAATCAACCTGTCTGACGTCGCCCTGACGGACCTGTACGACCGCACCACGGTGGAGGGGCTGTACGCATACGGTGCAGCCCGGCGTTGCCGTGCGCTTCCTCTGCCCGACGCACTCGGTGCCAACACCAGCCCCTTCATCCGCCGTGTGCGCGCCACCGACATCCCGCTGCTGAGCGAGGCTTCCAAGCGGCTGAAGCGCTACTTGGTCATGACCGAAGGCACCACCGCCACGCCGACCACCGCCGACCGCACCCCCCACCTGTGCTTGGATCGCCGCCCCGGCTACCCGCTCGTAGCGGTACTCATGAATGACGGCCAGCAGTCCGACCGCGCACTCGTCACAGCGGAGATGCCGACCTACCTGCGTCTGGCTCAGCCGCCTACCATTGACGACACCATCGAGCTCTTCACCCTGGCGCCCGATCAGGCTGTACCGTTCATGCTCGTGGCACGCTACTTCGACCGCCGCAACGAACCCGATCCAGGCGTCCCGCCACAGATGCTCATCATGGGTCCCCCGGGCACGGGCAAGACACGCTTCGTGCACGCGCTGCTGTGGTACACGTACCAGCATGACAGCCCCGACTGGGCTGCCACATGCGCGTACTCCTGGGCCGCCGCGATCGCTTTCAACACCCCAGTGCACCGCAGCCTGTCGACCCACTCGATGTTCGGCATCTCTGCCAGCCAAAGCGGCTCACGTGGCGCCAACCTTCCCAAGCGTGGTGCCTACGCCAGCCTTCAGGTAGGATCCACTCTCCGGAGCACATAGGAGAACCATAACACGGACCCACCATCCTACGCACCCCCCTTCTCCACACGCTCCCCCCCACCCTCCGTAGGTCAAATGCAACGTCGGTGATGGGGCCGTCTTCATTGACGAAATCGGCATGCAGAGCCACGAGCACCTCGGCGCCATCAGCCACTCCTGTACGGCCAACGTACCGCCTCTGCCACATCTTGGGCCCACCCACCCGAGCACCCGTGTCCTGTCCGGCCGCGCCGCTGCCGGAATCGGCGACCTGCTACAGCATCCTCAACCGGGCGGCTCGCCACCATACCGCTTCGCGGCCGACGTCGAGCGGAACCCCAACTTCACTCCGTCGGCACCGAACACCCGGCACCGGCCAGCCTCGGCTGACGAAGACGAAGGTCGCCGTGCGGATGGCAGCAACGCCGGCAGCAGTGACGAGCACAGGAGCGTGACGCTGCTGCGCGAGCGGTTGCGCGTCAAGATCCGGAGCGCGGGGCTGCGGAACAGCGGCGTAACACCGCTGCGCGAGCGGCTGCCCGTCAAGATCCGGAGTGCAGGGCTGCGGAACAGCGGCGTAACACCGCTGCACGAGCGGCTGCCCGTCGAGATCCGGAGTGCAGGGCTGCGGAACAGCGGCGTAACACCGCTGCACGAGCGGCTGCCCGTCGAGACCCGGAGTGCAGGGCTGCAGAGGCCGCGCACGCGCAGGCCCGTGCTCAGCTGCGTGGGATACAGCTTCCGCGAACTAGCTTGCTTGAGCGTTTGCGGGACCTGATGCGGTTTCCCTGCTTGCACGAGGGCCGGCACCCTGCGCCGCCTGATTTTCTTGGGGTGATTCCGGAAGGGCGCGTGCAGGATTTGCCTGGTGGTCAACTTCCGGTGGAGCGGCAGGTACCATATGAGAAACACCTGCAGCTTGCTTCCAGCATGGCCGCCGCACTGCGTCGGCGCATGCCTTCCCGGGTGTGTGCCGTCTGCTCGGAGCAGTGTTCGGAGGACCAATCCGCGCTTCGTGCTTGGGTGGACATCCCCAACGTGGACATCTTACGCGCTGACATCATGTGCACAGGCGCCGTGCCGCGTCATGCGCGTACCCTGGCTTGGCGGCGCATGCCCTGCACCGCCCAAGGTGTTGCACCACCGGCACCGGATCCGGTTTTACCGGTGCGGTATCGTGTCGGCAGATCGGAGCGCGGCAGTACTGCAGGTGCCAGCGCTGACGCCGATCCCACGGCATTCGTGGATGAGGATGCGGCGGCGGCTGACAGTGATGGTGGTGTCGATGGGGCTGACGAGTCGGATTCATCGACGGGTGCTGCAGAGGGCACGGCCCCATCGGAGTTGCGGCCATATCCACCACGGGTGCAGCCGCGACCTTGCTTCGACGATCCGCGGAGTGTGGAGGTGCCGTTCTGCATGCGCCTTGATGCGGATTTGCCGAATCGGACCGTGTTCCGCGGCGATGGTGGCTCCGAGCGATTCGTTATCTGCGCCTTTTGCGAGAAGGCACTGGCGGGTGAGGACCTTCTCCGGCCCGTTTAGGGGAACATGAACACCTCTGATTCATCGAGCCGCCTATATTGCCATTCGAGTTTGCTTAACCGATGTCCGTCTGTCGCCGCTCTCGTTGCAGCACGCCGAGTGCCTGAAGCGGCTCTGGCGCGTCTCGATCCGGGCGACGTGCCGTCTGTCAATCACCTGGGCGACCCGCTGCCTACACCGACGTTTGTGGAAAGTCAGCTTTTGGGGCGGGGCCGTCTGATGCAGCAGCTGCTGATTGTGCATCTCACGGGCCGTCCCCCCCAGGTCTTCCCGTGTGCCGTTCAGTCGCATGGTATCGCGGTCGTCAACCCCGACCCCAATATGCTACGCGGCCAGCTGCCTGCGCGCATTGCGGATTTGGCAGGTGCGTTCACGGTGGTGTGCGTGGACCAGGTCCGAGACCGGCAGGACTTGCTGGATCGCGTGCGCCGTGCGCCTGGCGTTAAAGTGCGAGGATGCGTCATCGTCGCCTGGGTGCGCTTTCTTCAACACAACGATGAGGATGAGCTCGCGGTGGATGAAGATGCTCTGCAGGAGTACGAGCGTATGGGATGTGTTGCACAGGTACCTGAGGCGCTGCTGCGCTCCGCGATCGGTCCTACAGATCCGGAGGTCGCCGGCGTACTGCGGAGCACGTTCCTACATGACCGCACTGGCGCCGCTGGTGTACGGCAGCTGCAGGAGGCGTTACAAGGAAACGCGGCTGGTGAAATCGTTCAGGGCGGTGGTGCGTATGCATCGCCGTCTGATACAGGTGTGATTCCTTCTTGTTGAAAGACGGGGTAAGCCGACGGGGCTCGCAGACGGGGAACGGTGAGGGGGCGGGCCGGACGGGAAACGTAGATACGTCACTATCGGACTGACAATCCTGGTCCCACGTACTTTGCCCGCATCCTTCCGGCGTTGGTATTTCTGTACTTCTACATCTGCTGGAGGTCCCGACGCACCCACGACCGGGGCTACCGTCTCGGACACTCCTATGGCGGGTATGTCTGCGAGAGCACAGCTGCGAGTTGCCCGTGTCGCTGTTGTGTTTTACGAGCTGTACGTACCCGTGGGTTTGCACGGGTCGCGCCTGCTGGTCTGTGTGTCGACCGAACGTGCTCGGCCTCCTGTCAGGTTAGGCGTCGCGGAATACTCTACGTATTGCCACTTGTTGATCTGCGGTGTGTGCGCGACTGTAACTACTGTCCACTGCAGGAGCTGACGCTACGGGCTTACCGCCCCTCGCGGTCGTCGTGCGCCAGGCAGCCGACCCTGTTCCCATCCGGAGTAAGTGACGGCGTGCATTTTATCACTTTCATACACCTCCATTCGCGTATCCCGCCACATCCACCGAACAGCCTCGGAACAATTTGCGCATACGTTACAAGTACCATTCCTGCTCCATCTGTCTGCCCATCGGGTTAAGCTTGTGGATTCCCGTCCCCTCTGTCCGACACAGCTGATGCCGACCTGGGCGCTCCGAATGAGCTGGAACTGGTCCTGCCGCAGCCCGCTGCCGTTCCGACCGACGGCAGCGAGTTTGATACCCGGCCCAACGTGGTGCATGATCTGCTGACCGGCCGTGCACGTCTTGCATTCGCCGCTGGCGGCCGTGACGCTCGGATCCTGGATGATCGTCATCCGGCCATCCTCAACGTCTGCTTCCCGGTCTCGTTTCCGTATGGCTTGTCCGGACAGCGGCCGCCGGGAATGTCCTTCGCATCATACTGCAGCCACCTGGTATGGCGGGTGCCTCGGGCACAGTTCAGCGGCAACTTGATGCTGCTTGCCCGCATGTACGACATCAACGTTCGGCAGCAGAGCATGGCGCAGGTGGGAGTAGCCCTGCGCATGCGACCACGGCTGGGTGAACCAGCGGCGCGAGTCTCAAGGGATGTCGTACGCGCCATGGCGGACATCTTGGCGCTGCCGTACCGTCACGCCCAGCGACGGCAGCTGCTGTCGCAGCAGTCGCCCGTGGTGCGCGCTCTCCTCGAGGGCGCACGTGCCAGCTTGCTGCGAATCGACCTCACGGATGCCTACTACAACGGTGCAAAGGCCACGATGCGTGCAGCTGCTCTCACTATTGGCTGGCCGCCGCTGTTCTTCAACCTCAACCCGGCGGACATGCATGCTGGCTGCGCCGTTGTAGCGTCTGGCCAGTTCATCGAGTTCGACGACACCGGCCGTCCCGCCCAGATCACCAGCACGGTGGAAAAGTGGCGCCGCGTTAAGGAGGACCCGTACAGCTGCGCCGCGCTGCTTGTTGCCACGAAAGAAGTGGTGGTCGAGCAGCTGTTTGGCTTTGCACCTGGGGCAATGCGGCAGACTGACCCGAACTGCTTCTGCGGTGTCGTATTCGAGGTGGTTGTCAAGGTGGAGCAGAGCGGGCGATTGGCGTTACACCTGCACGGAGTTGCACATCTCGAGTGCTTCGCGCTGGAGAACCTGCAGGCGTTCTTTTGTGGACCCAACTGCCGGGCTCTGGCACTTGCGTACGCGCTCTGCGAAATGTGGTATCCTTCGCCGTACTACGCTCCGGCCCCGGACGGTGCAATGCAGCCTCTGGTCATGGGTATGTCTGAAGCGGAGGCGCAGCAGCACGGCCTGCCCGTGCCGGCGGTGCAGGTAGATTGCCCGCCTGCCGCGTGCGACTTCGAACGACTGGCCGGGTGCGCGAACGGCGGGCTCCCTCCACCATCACGGCACGCCGCCTGCCGTGCCCACCACGCTGCCGTCATACACGGTACCCTCACCCACACCCACAATACGACCTGCAAGCGCCACGGCTGCCACGGCACCGACGACAGCTGCGGCATGGCCTTCCCCCGGCTCATCCGCACGGCCTTTCAGTGGATCGGCACCAGCGGCCTCTTCTTGTTGCCCCGCCTGGCGTCCAACCTCGTGCCGCACATGCCTGCCGTTGCGCTCGCGTTCGGCTGCAACCAGTTGATGTCCTTGGCCTGTGAGGTCGACCGGGAGTACACGGCTGACGTCGCCGCACAACTAGCACGCCCCGCCGACGAACGTGGTGACTGCCCCCTCCTACAGCCCGCCATCGACCGTGCCCGTGATGCTGCGTACTACAGTTCAAAGTACACCGCAAAGACAATCGAGCGCAGCCAGGCACACCTCACCTGTGCCGCCGTCGGACGCGTGCAGGACTTCATGATGGCGGGGAGCCCGCCCAGCGCCAGCGGCGATGGCCCCAGCGCGTTCGGCAACCTATGCGCCGCGGTACACCGCATGACGGCCACCATCACGGCCGGCATGGCACTGGTCGCCTTCAAGCTCTCGGGTCACGATACGTTTCAAGCGTCGTACAAACGTAACTACCTGCCGGTGGGCGCGTTCACTGCACTGGCGGCCGAGTCCGCCGTGGAGCCAGAAGACGCGGAAACCGGCGTGGAGCTTGTGGAGGCAGAGGAGCACGGTGGCTACACTCTCGCCGACGCCGTACAGAACTATACGCAACGCGGAGTGGAGCTCAGCGGCTTCGATTGCAGCGCCTACAATATCGTGGCCAACTTCGAAGTGCAACGTGTGACGCCCGCACAGCACCCCCACGCTGCCATCCTTGGCGCCCAAGTCCTCCCCGCGACTCGCCACCGCAAACGCAAGGCCTCTGACACCGCTGTGACCCCCGTGACTGATGCACCTCCCGGCCCATCTGGCGCCCAGCCCACCGCCGCCGCGACGTTCCTTGCGTCAGGCGGTTCAGCTGCGGACCAGCTACTGACCAGTCCAGCAACGACCATTCCCCCCAAGAAGGTGGCCTTCCAACCGACGCACCCGCTGTACCTGACACACGTCCTCCGTCGCCTGGCGCAGCCGAGGTACGTCCTGCTGGGCGGTGCACTGCCCCGCCGTCCTCAAGCAGGCAGTACCACCGCAGCCGCCGTCGCCTACTACGCATTCGTGTTGGGCATCTTCAAGGCTCACCGCGGCCAGCCGGTAGCCGCCAATCAAACGGTGAAGGAAGCGTACGATGCTTGGTGGACGGACCTGGGAACCACCGGTGCAGGCCAATCCTACAGAGCCTGCGTCAGTGCCCTGCTTGACAACATCGAAGCAGAGCACCTCGCCAGCAGCCGGCGCCAGGCCGAATACAACTTGCGACGTCGCCAGCGCCGCGCCGCCGCTGCGGCTGCCGGTCTCCCCCCGAACTACACCTCCAGTGACTCGGATGATGACGACCCGGACGCCGCGCGAGGCCGCCTCGAACCCGACCCTGACACACAGCCACCACACGACAATCAGGTCGAGCGGTATGACTTCGTGCCAGGCCAAGGCGACCCGACGACGGGGCTCAACCTGTCTGACGTCGCCCTGACGGACCTGTACGACCGCACCACGGTGGAGGGGCTGTACGCATACGGTGCAGCCCGGCGTTGCCGTGCGCTTCCTCTACCCGACGCACTCGGTGCCAACACCAGCCCCTTTATCCGTCGTGTACGCGCCACCGACATCCCGCTGCTGAGTGAGGCTTCCAAGCGGTTGAAGCGCTACGTGGTCCTGACCGAAGGCGCCATCGCCACGCCGGCTACCGCCGTCCGCACCCCCCGCCTATGTCTGGATCGCCGCCCCGGCTACCCGCTAGTGGCGGTACTCATGAACGACGGCCAACAGTCTGACCGCGCACTCGTCACAGCGGAGATGCCGACATACCTGCGTCTGGCTCAGCCGCCTACCGTTGACGACACCATCGAGCTCTTCACCCTGGCGCCGGATCAGGCTGTACCGTTCATGCTCGTGGCACGCTACTTCGACCGCCGCAACGAACCCGATCCAGGCGTCCCGCCGCAGATGCTCATCATGGGTCCCCCGGGCACGGGCAAGACAAGGTTCGTGCACGCGCTGCTGTGGTACACGTACCAGCATGACAGCCCCGACTGGGCCGCCACATGCGCGTACTCCTGGGCCGCCGCGATCGCCTTCAACACCCCAGTGCACCGCAGCCTGTCGACCCACTCGATGTTCGGCATCTCTGCGAACCAAAGCGGCTCGCGTGGCGCCAACCTTCCCAGGCGCGGTGCCCACGCCAGCCTTCAGGTACGATCCACTTGCCGGAGCACGTACGACAACCATCCCACGAATCCACACCTCCCGCCCCAACATCCTACGCACCCCCCTTCTCCACACGCTCCCCCCCACCCTTCGTAGGTCAAACGCAACGTCGGTGATGGCGCTGTCTTCATCGACGAAATCGGCATGCAGAGCCATGAGCACCTCGGCGCCATCAGCTACTCCTGTACGGCCAGCGTGCCGCCTCCGTCACATCTTGGACCCACCCACTCGAGCACCCGTGTCCTGTCCGGCCGCGCCGCTGCCGGAATCGGCGACCTGCTACAGCATCCTCAACCGGGCGGCTCGCCACCATACCGCTTCGCGGCCGACGTCGAACGGAACCCCAACTTCACTCCGTCGGCACCGAACACCCGGCGCCGGCCAGCCTCGGCTGACGAAGACGAAGGTCGCCGTGCGGATGGCAGCAACACCGGCAGCAGTGACGAGCACAACAACGACCGCGACACTGCCGCGACCATGCGTCGCCCTCGCCGACCCGTACCACAGACGCACGCCCGCCTGCACGATGGCTTCCAGCTGTACCGGCAGCTCGGCAACGTCGTGTTCATGCTGCAAAAACAACAACGACAAGACAACAGCCCGTCCGGTCAGCAGCTCACGCAGTTCGCGACCATGTTCGGCGGCGGCGAACCCACTGAAGCGCGCATGGCGGCACTGATAGACGCGCTCAACCAACGCGTCATCACCGACCTATCGGACCTCACGGACCTCGAGCCCCGCGTGGTGTTGCAACGCAATGAACCCAGGCACGTCCTCAACACACGACTGCTCATGCTCCAGGCGCGTCGCAAGGGTGCACGGTTGGTCAGCTGGAACGCGGACCACGTCCCGGTCCGCCAACACGGCACAGCCCAGCAGCCGCTACTCTCGCACATCGAGAAGGCTGTCGCGATGCGAGTCAAAGACGCCGCCTTCGACCACACAACCGCCGACACTTGGTACTACGAAGGAGCACGCTATACGCTACTCGACACCGTTGCCGCCGACGCTGGCGCCTGCCACAACAATGAAGTCGAAGCGTGCGGCCTGCTCACCGATAGTCGCGAACCGCCCGACGACGGCCACGGCCCATACTGGCGCCTTCACTACCTACCCGCAGCCGTCATGGTCCGTCCAATTAAAGGACACGCGCCCAATACGGTGCTAGCGGACTTGGCGGACTTCGCATCCAAAGGTGGTGCCTTCACCGTCGTACCACGCCCCTCACCAGCAGCCAATATCACCGTACCTGCTGTCAACACCGGCACCGCCACCAAGAACGTGCGTCGCATCAACGTGCCGCTGGGTGACTACTACGCCGTGACCGACTATTTCGTACAGGGTCGCAGTTTCAAGGAGGAATGCTGGGTTGCGGACCTCTCCGTCCCACCTGGCGGCTTGAAGCGCGCAACCGTGTATGTACTACTGACACGGTACAAGACACTCAACCACATCCGCCTCTTGCGCCCGCTCTCTACGACACCCGACGAACGAAAACGAGTTGTCCAGCAGTTTCTGGCAGCAACGAAGCTCGACCCCGACCTGGCGGCCGAACTGCGCCTCCTCGACCGCCGCGCGACCGCAACCCGCAACCGCTATGCACCCGAATACGAGCACGCTCGGCACCTGGAGGAGCGTTGGACTACCGCAGCCACCACCACGTGATACGGCGACGACGGTGGCGAAAAACAGGGCGGCGGATGAAGATGAGAATGCGGCTGTGGATGAGAAAGCTGTGGCAGGTTGCCGATTCCGAGTGCTCGGGTAGGTGGGCCCAAGATGTGGCGAACGCGGTACGTTGATCGTGCGTTGGTCGTCCCGAAGTGGCTGGTGACGCCGAGGTGCTCATGGCTCTGCATGCCGATTTCGTCGATGAAGACAGCCCCGTCACCGACGTTGCGTCTGACCTACGACGGATGGGGGCAAACGTGTGAAGAAGGGGGAAGGAGGGTGCCCGTGTAAATATGTGCCGGACGTTGGCATTGCAATACATCTGCCGCATGCGCGCAACACGAGTCGCGCAGGTGTTGAGAGACGCAGGGACGACGTAGTCTGTGGGGCAGAGGTTGAGCACAAGAGACGGCCGTGGTCGAGTGTGTTGTGGCGGTCCAGCGGCGTGTTGGGGAGTCGAGGCAAGCACCGAAATGACACGGGTGTTTGTCCGTGTGCTTCCGTCACCCGTACTTCACTCCGGCAAACTACTGTAGAGTGAAATACGGGTGATGCAAGCACACGGACAGGCACCTGTACCATTTCTGTGCTTGCCTCGAATCCCCAACATGCTGCTGGACCGCTACAACACACCTTTCCGCCTCCTGTGCCCGCTCTCTGCCACACCGCCGTCCCTACATCTCCCAACCCCTTTGCGACCTGTGACGAAGGCGCGAAGCGCGGAGAAGGGGAGCGCGTAGGATGGTGGGGTGGAAGATCCGGGACTGGAAGTCTGACGGACTCGGCGGATAGCTGTACGACGACGGCGGCAGTGGCGAGGGCAAGAGGCGTTGCATTTGACCTACGAAGGCGAAGGACTGCGCGTAGGGAGGGAGGTGTAGATCCGTGGTATGGGTCTCCTACGTGCTCCGGAGAGTGGATCGTACCTGACCAGGTGGGGCGAAGACGATTGGAGTAGGTGTAAGTATAGATATGTGCCGGACGTTGGCATTACGATACATCTGCCGCATGCAAGCAACGCAGATCACACAGGTGGGGCAGAGAATGAGCACAGCAGACGGCCGTAGTCGAGTGTGTTGTGGCGACTCGGCAGCATGTTCGAGGACTCTAGGCGAGCACCGAAGTGACACGGGTGCCAGTCCGTGTTCCACTTCGGCGGCCAGGCCATCCAGGTTGAAACTACGGCGTCGCGGAGCCTAAAGTACGCTGTGAATTGAAGGGGGCGTTGTAGATTGCGCTCGTCCGCAGTCGATTGCGCCTTAGGACGCGGTGGCGCACGGACAGCCCCCCCTCCCGTCTGTACGCCCCCTGCAATCCACAGCGTACCTTAGGTTCCGCGACCCTAGGTGGCCTGGGTGCCGGAGTGAAAGCACACGGACGAACACCCGTGTTCAGTGTTCGCTTCGAGTCATCCGAAATGCTGCTGGACCGTTACGACACACGTTCCCGCCTCCTGTACCCGCTCTCTGCCACACCTGACGAACGAAACAGAATTGACAAGACCGTCCCTACGTCTTTCAACGTCTGTGCGACCTGCGTTGCCAACACCAGCCCCTCCATTCGCCACACTCGGTGCCAACACCAGCCCTTTCATTCGCCGTGTGCGCCCCACCGACATCCCGCTGCCAAAGTCCGTAAAAGCACGCCCGGCACCGGACTATCGCATCCATCACCACCTGACGCAACAAACCGGGATTTCGCACTTGAGGACCTAGTCTACACGCGAGCCGTCCGCAGCTATCAGGCGTCTAGCCCACCACGTGACACGGCGACGATGGTGGGGGTTCTGCAACGAAGGTCTGCAACGAAGGCAACGATGACGAAGGACAAGGCGGCGGCAACGACGGCGACAGTCGTGATGGAAGTGGCAGAGTGGCAAAGTGGTGACCGCGGCAGTAGCGAAGGCAGAAGGCGCGAAGAAGGGGAGGTGGGAGGTATGGATCGGGCGGGTTGTCGCTGGACGACGGATGCCTTGTAATGCCGATGCCCGACAATCGTGTGACTTGCAGCTGGGTAACGAAGCCGTCGGACGGACGGACTCTGCGCGTCCGAAAGATGCCGAGAACGGGGCCGTCGAGGTTGCCGCGCGCAGCAAGTGGACCGCGGTGACCCGTGGGTTGATGAGGCGGATTTGAACACAAGATTGCCAATCTTGTACAGGCGTTATACCGCGGTGTCCAGCGTTGCACAGCGTTAAACACACGGAGCTTCCCATAACTTGTACTCTACCTTAACATCTCTCTACCCATATACTGCGCCGCTTTCCGTCGTCCCTTCCCGCCCCGAATGGAATCGCCCGACCCCAAACGCCGGCGACTCACCCCGGCACCGTCTACAAGCAGCACATCCACCTTCGGCAGCCCCACCGACGCTGCCTCCGCGTCCACGTAAGCGATAGCTACGGGCCATCTTTAAGGATGAGGACTAACATGCGACTAACGACCCCATCCGTAGGTCGCGAACCGTCACCTGCCACGTCACCTTCACCGCCGGCCCGGTGACTAAAGATGAAGACCGGCTCTTTGCCGGCGCACCGAACCGAAACGGCAGCTTCGTCGCAGGCGTGAACACAGTCGGACAGGGCGTCATCATCCTGCAGCTCGATAACCGCGCCCTAGCCGACATGGAGACCAACCACGCC
This sequence comes from Volvox reticuliferus, assembly GCA_019650235.1. NCBI lineage: Eukaryota > Viridiplantae > Chlorophyta > Chlorophyceae > Chlamydomonadales > Volvocaceae > Volvox > Volvox reticuliferus. The sequence goes on from BNCP01000018.1 coordinate 1,251,971, forward strand.
TTTGCACGGGCCGTCACGTTCACGAACGTGGAGCCAGCTGCCCTGCCCGCCTTCGTCACCTCCCGCTTCGCCGGACCGACACTGGCCCAATACAAGGTCACCCCGACGACTCAAATTTCCGTGGCCAGCACCTCCGTCCTCCCGATGCTGTACACCGCCAAGCTGCGTTATCCCACATACAACGCGGCAACCGACAAAGCGGACGCCGAGGACAAGTACCCGGCCGACGGCAGCGCCCTCCTGGTCGTCCCGCACGGTAAGCTGTTCCGCGGCGGACCCTTCCGCAAGTTCAACGCCTGGGTCGCGTGCGGCAACCCCGACGCCCCCGACCTCGGCTGCGTGGAGCTGGCGGTCAAGCAATCCGCGCCCGACAACTTCGTTGCGCAGCTACAAGCGGCGGCTGACGACAACACGCCGCTATACATCTACGCCGCCAAAATCAGCGCGCCGTCCAATACTCAGTACAACAACAGCATCTTCCTCAACGGAGCGCTAGTCGCGGCAGCAGCTGCCCCGGGCAAGCGCCCTCCCAAGCGGGTACAGACCTTCCGAGCAGCTACCCAGCAGACCACTGCGGCCACCGACAGCCGCGCCGACACGAACGACATGATGGTTGCGTGGGAGCAACGCGACCGGGCCGCCGTTGTCCTACCGTCGGATGGAGCACACGCCGCCGCCACCCTCTCCCCGAATCCCAGCTCCGTCACGACGGTCGGCTCCCGGCCCGTCATACCACTCGTCCTCAGCGTCGGCAATAGCAAGTATCCAGTCTGCACGGACAGCCCCAGCGTCCTCCAACAGCTGCCCAACTACGCGGACTTCTTCGCCGACGCGAGCTTCGCGGACGACAACGACCGCGTCGCGTACACCGCCTACGACTCCTTCGCCATCGCCGGCACCGTCACCACCAGCACGGAGGGCCGGACCACTTTCGTCACGGCCCTCCAACAGTAAGTCACTCCGGTTGCCCCAAACACAGGTGCGTGCATGGAGTTGCCGCCACTGGATGGCGTTAAATGCCAGCGTCAAACGGCCACCTCGCTGTATGACGACACGCTTGCACGGCCGAGTGCGATCCGCGCGCTCGTGGGTTCGACTCCCACGCTGGTGAACTGCATCTCTGCATCCCTCTGCATTCTTGTATTACCCCTTCCATTCGGCACGCGTGCCCTCGCCTCCGCCGCGGGGACGGGGAACTACGGCCCCCCTCGCGGGCGGACGGCCCGCGTCTAGTCTGTCCGGAACATATTTGGTAACTCGCCGTTTTTCTCGGCGTCGTAGTGCCTTCGGAGCGTCGCTCGCGCTTTAGACGTCGCGGCGTAAAAGGCGAGGTCGCGGGTTCGATTCTGGTCGTCACCGGACGTTTCGCGGCACAAATTGTCACCGCGCCGTCACAGGACGTTTCGCGGCGCGTTCAGGTGCGACATCTCAATATATGCAAGGGCACGCACATATGCAAGGGCATGCCTTTTATCGTCACCGGACGTTTCATGGCGCGAACCGGACGTTTCATGGCACGAATCGTCGCCGTGTCATCACCGCACGTTTCGCGGCACGATTCGTCGCCGCGGCGGCGTCTGGCCGTGTATGATATTATGATATTATGGCACATCGAATACGGCACGTCAAATTGCGCACCTGGACGCAACGATGCGCCTTGCGCGAACCGGACGTTTCACGGCACGAATCGTCGCCGCGCCGTCACCGGACGTTTCACGGCGCGTTCAGGTGCGACATCTCAATATATGCAAGGGCACGCACATATGCAAGGGCATGCCTTTTATCGTCACCGGACATTTCATGGCGCGAACCGGACGTTTCGCGGCACGAATCGTCGCCGTGTCGTCACCGCACGTTTCGCGGCACGAATCGTCGCCGCGGCGGCGTCTGGCCGTGTATGATATTATGACATTATGGCACATCGAATACGGCACGTTGAATTGCGCACCTGGACGCAACGATGCGCCTTGCGCACCTGACATATGTGATATGCTGATGCATGTGCAAGTCCGTCTGTTCGACTCTTTGTTGTGTGCGCAAGTATGCGCACACGTGCAAGGGCACACATTTTAGCGTGAATGACATGATCTCATATAACATAATATGACATATGTAATATGCTGATGCATGTGCAAGTCGTCGCACCGGATGTTTCGCGCCGCGTTACAGGTGCGCGATTCGACGTGCGACATGCCAATATATATTGTAGCCATCTATGATTATGGCTACGATCAGGGAAGATCACCGGCGTCAAAGTGCGCATCTGCGGCCGTCCAACGTTGTCCGCGTGAAATGTAGGGCTTCTTGTAAGATGTACGGCCTTCTTCGCGTGCGTCGGCTCGCTACAGTAGGTCGGATTGCATCGCGGATATACACATCCGTCCGATTTCTTTATCTTAACATACGGTACTGCGGCTGCACACTGCATTACTGCACACTGGTCGGTGGCGCCGCCAACGTAAGCTGCACGGCCTTTCACGAAGCTGGGCTATTTACATGCGTCGGCTCGCTACTGTGGGATTGTATCGCATATAGATCGCGTATATATCACACGATGCGTGGTATTGCGGCTGAAGACAGCTTCCATCCGTTCAGTCACATGGCATCACGGTCCTCAACCCCGACCCCAATATGCTACGTGGCCAGCTGCCTACAACGTCCCCCTAAGATCGGCGTAAGGTCTCCGTTCCGACGACGGAACGACTATCGTCATTCACGACGGACAACGCACAAAAGACGGAACGACAGACCGGCGGACCTCGGTGAGACGGAGGCAAGTGCAGCACGGCGTCGACGCCGAGGCGGACGGATCACGTCATCGTCGCCTGGGTGTGCTTTCGTCCGCGGCTGAAGACGGCTTCCATCCGTTCAGTCACATGGCATCGCGGTCCTCAACCCCGACCCCAATATGCTACGTGGCCAGCTGCCTGCGCGTGTTGGACGGACGGACAGACGGACAACGTCCCCCTAAGATCGGCGTAAGGTCTCCGTTCCGACGACGGAACGACTATCGTCGTTCACGACGGACAACGCACAAAAGACGGAATGACAGATCGGCGGACCTCGGCGAGATGGAGGCAAGTGCAGCGCGGGGTCGACGCCAAGACGGACGCAGGCGTGCAGGCGCGTTCACGGTGGTGTGCATAGACCAGGTCCGAGACCGGCAGGATTTGCTGGATCGCGTCCGCCATGCGCCTGGCATTAAAGTGCGCGGACACGTCATCATCGCCTGGGTGCGCTTTCGTCCGCACAACGATGAGGATGAACTTGCGGTGGATTACCCCCCTGCACCTCGCTTCCGGCATGGCCACCGTGCTGCGTCGGCACGCATACCCTCACCTCCATGATGGTCGCTCCACGGGGAACTACGGCCCCCCTCGCGGGCGGACAGCCCGCGTCTAGTCCGTCGTCGTAGTTCCGACATAGACGTGAACGACGATAGTCGTTCCGTCGTCGGAACGGAGACCTTACCCCGATTTTTCGTTGTCCGTCCGTCTGTTCGGTTTTTTCTGGAAACTCGCGTTTTTCGGGCCGTCGTTCTCGGGTTTCGGAGCTCCGCGCGCGCTTAAGACATCGCGGCGTAAAAGGCGAGGTCGCGGGTTCGATTCCGGTCGTCACCGGATGGTTCTCGCTGAGCGATCGCGGCGCGACTCGATGCATCTCCGGGTGCGCGGTTCGCTATACATACTTGTAATATTGTAGTCGGACCGGATTGATATATACCCATACATATTTGATAGCCATATATTCGAACCTTCCGGCGTTGGATGACGCGGTCATCCAACGCCGGTGCGCGTCCCGTCCAACGTTGTTTGCGTAAAATGTGTGGCTTTTTGAAAGGCGTACGGCCTTCTTTGCGTGCGTCGGCTCGCCCCAGGTATCATATGCATCGTGGTCGCGGATATATATATATATCCGTTCGACTTCTTTCTCTTAACGTGCAGTCGCCGGCTTTTCCTGGACTTGGGCTCTTTACAGTTGTCGGATCGTTCCTCGTCGGTTCGTCCCCCCGTTGGCCCGGCCGTCGGTTCGTTTAGAGACGGCTCCCATCAGTTATGACGGACCGAATAAATGATTCGCCTCGGCGGGCTGAGGCTCGCGGTCGCGAGCGCCTGGGTACACTGGCCGGCGGTTTCCATTTGAGAGGTACGAGTGCGTCGAGCGTGCAGCTCAGCGCGGATGCAATACAGATGCGGGAAGCTCGTCTCGATCCGGAGCGCAGGGCTGCGGAGCAGGGGCGTGACGTCGCTGACGGGCAGAGGTCCGCGCTTGCCACTTCGCTCTGTGCGGCGCCGCAGTCCGAGGTGCGTAGTCGGGAGCGTCTGGGTACACTGGCCGGCGGTTTCCATTTCAGAGGTTTCAGAGGGACGAGTGCGTCGTGCGTGCAGCTCAGCGCGGATGCAGCACGGATGCGGGATGCTCGTCTCGATCCGGAGCGCGCGGCTGCGGAGCAGGAGCGTGACGCTGCTGCGCGAGCGGTTGCGCGTCAAGATCCGGAGCGCAGGGCTGCGGAACAGCGGCGTAACACCGCTGCACGAGCGGCTGCCCGTCGAGATCCGGAGTGCAGGGCTGCGGAACAGCGGCGTAACACCGCTGCACGAGCGGCTGCCCGTCGAGACCCGGAGTGCAGGGCTGCAGAGGCTGCGCACGCGCAGGCCCGTGCTCAGCTGCGTGGGATACAGCTTCCGCGAACTAGCTTGCTTGAGCGTTTGCGGGACCTGATGCGGTTTCCCTGCTTGCACGAGGGCCGGCACCCTGCGCCGCCTGATTTTCTTGGGGTGATTCCGGAAGGGCGCGTGCAGGATTTGCCTGGTGGTCAACTTCCGGTGGAGCGGCAGGTACCATATGAGAAACACCTGCAGCTTGCTTCCAGCATGGCCGCCGCACTGCGTCGGCGCATGCCTTCCCGGGTGTGTGCCGTCTGCTCGGAGCAGTGTTCGGAGGACCAATCCGCGCTTCGTGCTTGGGTGGACATCCCCAACGTGGACATCTTACGCGCTGACATCATGTGCACAGGCGCCGTGCCGCGTCATGCGCGTACTCTGGCTTGGCGGCGCATGCCCTGCACCGCCCAAGGTGTTGCACCACCGGCACCGGATCCGGTTTTACCGGTGCGGTATCGTATCGGCAGATCGGAGCGCGGCAGTACTGCGGGTGCCAGCGCTGACGCCGATCCCACGGCATTCGTGGATGAAGATGCGGCGGCGGCTGACAGTGATGGTGGTGTCGATGGGGCTGACGAGTCGGATTCATCGACGGGTGCTGCAGAGGGCACGGCCCCATCGGAGTTGCGGCCATATCCACCACGGGTGCAGCCGCGACCTTGCTTCGACGATCCGCGGAGTGTGGAGGTGCCGTTCTGCATGCGCCTTGATGCGGATTTGCCGAACCGGACCGTGTTCTGCGGCGATGGTGGCTCCGAGCGATTCGTTATCTGCGCCTCTTGCGAGAAGGCACTGGCGGGTGAGGATCTTTTCCGGCTCGTTTTTCCCCATTCGAGTTTGCTTAACCGATGTCCGCCTGTCGCCGCTCTCGTTGCAGTACGCCGAGTGCCTGAAGCGGCTCTGGCGCGTCTCGATCCGGGCGACGTGCCGTCTGTCAATCACCTGGGCGACCCGCTGCCTACACCGACGTTTGTGGAAAGTCAACTCTTGGGGCGGGGCCGTCTGATGCAGCAGCTGCTGATTGTGCATCTCACGGGCCGTCCCCCCCAGGTCTTCCCGTGTGCCGTTCAGTCGCATGGTATCGCGGTCGTCAACCCCGATCCCAACATGCTACGCGGTCAGCTGCCTGCGCGCATTGCGGATTTGGCAGGTGCGTTCACGGTGGTGTGCGTGGATCAGGTCCGAGACCGGCAGGACTTGCTGGATCGCGTTCGCCGTGCGCCTGGCGTTAAAGTGCGAGGACACGTCGTCGTCGCCTGGGTACGCTTTCTTCAACACAACGACGAGGATGAGCTCGTGGTGGATGAAGATGCTCTGCGGGAGTACGAGCGTATGGGATGTGTTGCGCAGGTACCCGAGGCGCTGCTGCGCTCCGCGATCGGTCCTACAGATCCGGAAGTCGCCGGCGTACTACGGAGCACGTTCCTCCATGACCGCACTGGCGCCGCTGATGTACGGCAGCTGCAGGAGACGTTACAAGAAAACACGGCTGGTGAAATCGTTCAGGGCGACGGTGCGTATGTATCGCCGTCTGATACAGGTGTGCTTCCTTCTTGTTGAAAGTCGGGGTAAGCCGACGGGGCTCACAGACGGGGAACGGTTGGGAGACGTGCCGGGCGGGAAACGTAGATACGTCACTATCGGACTGACAATTTTGGTTCCACGTGCTTTGCCCGCATCCTTCCGGCCTTGACATCTGCTGGAGGTCCCGATGTGCCCACGACCGGGCCTACCGTCTCGGACACTCCTATGGCGGGTATGTCTGTGAGGGCACAGCTGCGAGTTGCCCGTGCCGCTGCTGTGTTTTGCGACCTGTACGTACCCGTGGGTTTGCACGGGTCGCGGCTGCTGGTCTGTGTGTCGATCGGACGCGCTCAGCCTCCTGTCAGGTTAGGCGTGGGGGAATACTCTACGTATTGCCACTTGTTGATCTACGGTGTGTGCGCGACTGTGACTACTGTTCACTGCAGAAGCTGGCGCTACGGGCTTACCGCCCCTCGCGGTCGTCGTGCGTCAGGCAGCTGACCCTGCTCCCATCCGGAGTGAGTGAGGGCGTGCATTTTATCACCTTCGTACACCTCCATTCGCGTATTCCGTCACATCCACCGAACGGCCTCGAAACAATTCGCGCATACATACGACCTCAAGAGGGTGCACCCGTCCATCTGTCTGCCCGTCGTGTTAAGCTTGTGGATTCCCGTCCCCTCTGTCCGACACAGCTGATGCCGACCTGGGCGCTCCGAATGAGCTGGAACTGGTCCTGCCGCAGCCCGCTGCCGTTCCGACCGACGGCAGCGAGTTTGATACCCGGCCCAACGTGGTGCATGATCTGCTGACCGGCCGTGCACGTCTTGCATTCGCCGCTGGCGGCCGTGACGCTCGGATCCTGGATGATCGTCATCCGGCCATCCTCAACGTCTGCTTCCCGGTCTCGTTTCCGTATGGCTTGTCCGGACAGCGGCCGCCGGGAATGTCCTTCGCATCATACTGCAGCCACCTGGTACGGCGGGTGCCTCGGGCACAGTTCAGCGGCAACTTGATGCTGCTTGCCCGCATGTACGACATCAATGTTCGGCAGCAGAGCATGGCGCAGGTGGGAGTGGCCCTGCGCATGCGACCACGGCTGGGTGAACCAGCGGCGCGAGTTTCAAGGGATGTCGTACGCGCCATGGCGGACATCTTGGCGCTGCCGTACCGTCACGCCCAGCGACGGCAGCTGCTGTCGCAGCAGTCGCCCGTGGTGCGCGCTCTCCTCGAGGGCGCACGTGCCAGCTTGCTGCGAATTGACCTCACGGATGCCTACTACAACGGTGCGAAGGCCACGATGCGTGCAGCTGCCCTCACTATTGGCTGGCCGCCGCTGTTCTTCAACCTCAACCCGGCGGACATGCATGCTGCTTGCGCCGTTGTAGCGTCTGGCCGGTTCATCGAGTTCGACGACACCGGCCGTCCCGCCCAGATCACCAGCACGGTGGAAAAGTGGCGCCGCGTTAAGGAAGACCCGTACAGCTGCGCCGCGCTGCTCGTTGCCACGAAAGAAGTGGTGGTCGAGCAGCTGTTTGGCTTTGCACCTGGGGCAATGCGGCAGACTGACCCGAACTGCTTCTGCGGTGTCGTATTCGAGGTGGTTGTCAAGGTGGAGCAGAGCGGGCGATTGGCGTTACACCTGCACGGAGTTGCACATCTCGAGTGCTTCGCGCTGGAGAACCTGCAGGCGTTCTTTTGTGGACCCAACTGCCGGGCTCTGGCACTTGCGTATGCGCTCTGCGAAATGTGGTATCCTTCGCCGTACTACGCTCCGGCCCCGGACGGTGCAACGCAGCCTCTGGTCATGGGTATGTCTGAAGCGGAGGCGCAGCAGCACGGCCTGCCCGTGCCGGCGGTGCAGGTAGATTGCCCACCTGCCGCGTGCGACTTCGAACGACTGGCCGGGTGCGCGAACGGCGGGCTCCCTCCACCATCACGGCACGCCGCCTGCCGTGCCCACCACGCTGCCGTCATACACGGTACCCTCACCCACACCCACAATACGACCTGCAAGCGCCACGGCTGCCACGGCACCGACGACAGCTGCGGCATGGCCTTCCCCCGGCTCATCCGCACGGCCTTTCAGTGGATCGGCACCGGCGGCCTCTTCTTGTTGCCCCGCCTGGCGTCCAACCTCGTGCCGCACATGCCTGCCGTTGCGCTCGCGTTCGGCTGCAACCAGTTGATGTCCCTGGCCTGTGAGGTCGACCGGGAGTACACGGCTGACGTCGCCGCACAACTAGCACGCCCCGTCAACGAACGTGGTGACTGCCCCCTCCTACAGCCCGCCATCGACCGTGCCCGTGATGCTGCGTACTACAGTTCAAAGTACACCGCAAAGACAATCGAGCGCAGCCAGGCACACCTCACCTGTGCCGCCGTCGGGCGCGTGCAGGACTTCATGATGGCGGGGAGCCCGCCCAGCGCCAGCGGCGATGGCCCCAGCGCGTTCGCCAACCTATGCGCCGCGGTACACCGCATGACGGCCACCATCACGGCCGGCATGGCACTGATCGTCTTCAAGCTCTCGGGTCACGATACGTTTCAAGCGTCGTACAAACGTAACTACCTGCCGGTGGGCGCATTCACTGCACTGGCGGCCGAGTCCGCCGTGGAGCCAGAAGACGCGGAAACCGGCGTGGAGCTTGTGGAGGCAGAGGAGCACGGTGGCTACACTCTCGCCGACGCCGTACAGAACTATACGCAGCGCGGAGTGGAGCTCAGCGGCTTCGATTGCAGCGCCTACAATATCGTGGCCAACTTCGAAGTGCAACGTGTGACGCCCGCACAGCACCCCCACGCTGCTATCCTTGGCGCCCAAGTCCTTCCCGCGACTCGTCACCGCAAACGCAAGGCCTCTAACACCGCTGTGACCCCCGTGACTGATGCACCTTCCGGCCCATCTGGCGCCCAGCCCACCGCCGCCGCGACGTTCCTTGCGTCAGGCGGTTCAGCTGCGGACCAGCTACCGACCAGTCCAGCAACGACCATTCCCCCCAAGAAGGTGGCCTTCCAACCGACGCACCCGCTGTACCTGACACACGTCCTCCGTCGCCTGGCGCAGCCGAGGTACGTCCTGCTGGGCGGTGCACTGCCCCGCCGTCCTCAAGCAGGCAGTACCACCGCAGCCGCCGTCGCCTACTACGCATTCGTGTTGGGCATCTTCAAGGCTCACCGTGGCCAGCCGGTGGCTGCCAATCAAACGGTGAAGGAAGCGTACGATGCTTGGTGGACGGACCTGGGAACCACCGGTGCAGGCCGATCCTACAGAGCCTGCGTCAGTGCCCTGCTTGACAACATCGAAGCAGAGCACCTCGCCAGCGGCCGGCGCCAGGCCGAATACAACTTGCGACGTCGCCAGCGCCGCGCCGCCGCTGCGGCTGCCGGTCTCCCCCCGAACTACACCTCCAGTGACTCGGATGATGACGACCCGGACGCCGCGCGAGGCCGCCTCGAACCCGACCCTGACACACAGCCACCACACGACAATCAGGTCGAGCGATATGACTTCGTGCCAGGCCAAGGCGACCCGACGACGGGGCTCAACCTGTCTGACGTCGCCCTGACGGACCTGTACGACCGCACCACGGTGGAGGGGCTGTACGCATACGGTGCAGCCCGGCGTTGCCGTGCGCTTCCTCTACCCGACGCACTCGGTGCCAACACCAGCCCCTTCATTCGCCGTGTACGCGCCACCGACATCCCGCTGCTGAGTGAAGCTTCCAAGCGGTTGAAGCGCTACGTGGTCCTGACCGAAGGCGCCATCGCCACGCCGGCCACCGCCGTCCGCCCCCCCCGCCTGTGTCTGGATCGCCGCCCCGGCTACCCGCTAGTGGCGGTACTCATGAACGACGGCCAACAATCTGACCGCGCACTCGTCACAGCGGAGATGCCGACATACCTGCGTCTGGCTCAGCCGCCTACCGTTGACGACACCATCGAGCTCTTCACCCTGGCGCCGGATCAGGCTGTACCATTCATGCTCGTGGCACGCTACTTCGACCGCCGCAACGAACCCGATCCAGGCGTTCCTCCGCAGATGCTCATCATGGGTCCCCCGGGCACGGGCAAGACAAGGTTCGTGCACGCGCTGCTGTGGTACACGTACCAGCACGACAGCCCCGACTGGGCCGCCACATGCGCGTACTCCTGGGCCGCCGCGATCGCCTTCAACACCCCAGTGCACCGCAGCCTGTCGACCCACTCGATGTTCGGCATCTCTGCGAGCCAAAGCAGCTCGCGTGGCGCCAACCTTCCCAAGCGCGGTGCCCACGCCAGCCTTCAGGTACGATCCACTTGCCGGAGCACGTACGACAACCATCCCACGAATCCACACCTCCACGCGCTCCCCCCCACCCTTCGTAGGTCAAACGCAACGTCGGTGATGGCGCTGTCTTCATCGACGAAATCGGCATGCAGAGCCATGAGCACCTCGGCGCCATCAGCTACTCCTGTACGGCCAGCGTACCGCCCCCGTCACATCTTGGACCCACCCACTCGAGCACCCGTGTCCTGTCCGGCCGCGCCGCTGCCGGAATCGGCGACCTGCTACAGCATCCTCAACCGGGCGGTTCGCCACCATACCGCTTCGCGGCCGACGTCGAGCGGAACCCCAACTTCACTCCGTCGGCACCGAACACCCGGCGCCGGCCAGCCTCGGCTGACGAAGACGAAGGTCGCCGTGCGGATGGCAGCAACACCAGCAGCAGTGACGAGCACAACAACGACCGCGACACTGCCGCGACCATGCGTCGCCCTCGCCGACCCGTACCACAGACGCACGCCCGCCTGCACGATGGCTTCCAGCTGTACCGGCAGCTCGGCAACGTCGTGTTCATGCTGCAAAAACAACAACGACAAGACAACAGCCCGTCCGGTCAGCAGCTCACGCAGTTCGCGACCATGTTCGGCGGCGGCGAACCCACTGAAGCGCGCATGGCGGCACTGATAGACGCGCTCAACCAACGCGTCATCACCGACCTATCGGACCTCACGGACCTCGAGCCCCGCGTGGTGTTGCAACGCAACGAACCCAGGCACGTCCTCAACACACGACTGCTCATGCTCCAGGCGCGTCGCAAGGGTGCACGGTTGGTCAGCTGGAACGCGGACCACGTCCCGGTCCGCCAACACGGCACAGCCCAGCAGCCGCTACTCTCGCACGTCGAGAAGGCTGTCGCGATGCGAGTCAAAGACGCCGCCTTCGACCACACAACCGCCGACACTTGGTACTACGAAGGAGCACGCTACACGCTACTCGACACCGTTGCCGCCGACGCTGGCGCCTGCCACAACAATGAAGTCGAGGCGTGCGGCCTGCTCACCGACAGCCGCGAACCGCCCGACGACGGCCACGGCCCGTACTGGCGCCTTCACTACCTACCCGCAGCCGTCATGGTCCGTCCAATTAAAGGACACGCGCCCAATACGGTGCTAGCGGACTTGGCGGACTTCGCATCCAAAGGTGGTACCTTCACCGTCGTACCACGCCCCTCACCAGCAGCCAATATCACCGTACCTGCTGTCAACACCGGCACCGCCACCAAGAACGTGCGTCGCATCAACGTGCCGCTGGGTGACTACTACGCCGTGACCGACTATTTCGTACAGGGTCGCAGTTTCAAGGAAGAATGCTGGGTTGCGGACCTCTCCGTCCCACCTGGCGGCTTGAAGCGCGCAACCGTGTATGTACTACTGACACGGTACAAGACACTCAACCACATCCGCCTCTTGCGCCCGCTCTCTACGACACCCGACGAGCGAAAACGAGTTGTCCAGCAGTTTCTGGCAGCAACAAAGCTCGACCCCGACCTGGCGGCCGAACTGCGCCTCCTTGACCGCCGCGCGACCGCAACCCGCAACCGCTATGCACCCGAATACGAGCACGCCCGGCACCTGGAGGAGCGTTGGACTACCGCAGCCACCACCACGTGACACGGCGACGATGGTGAGGGGTCTGCAACGGAGGCGACGGTGGCGAAAAACAGGGCGGCGGATGAAGATGAGGATGCGGGTGTGGATGAGAACGCTGTGGCAGGTTGCCGATTCCGAGTGCTAGGTGGGCCCGAGATGTGGCGGACGCGGTACGTTGATCGTACGTTGCTCGTCCCGGAGTGGCTGGTGACGCCGAGGTGCTCATGGCTCTGCATGCCGATTTCGTCGCGAAAATAGACTAGAGGGAGTAGACAGAACACCACCGTGTTACCGTATCGTCACCGACGTTGCGTCCGACCTACGACGGATGTGGGGGAACGTGTGAAGAAGGAGGGTGCGTAGGATGCTGCGATGGGAGGTGTAAATATGTGCCGGACGTTAGCATTGCAATACATCTGCCGCATGCGGGCAACACGAGTCGCGCAAGTGTTGAGAGACGCAGGGACGACGTAGTCTGTGGGGCAAAGGTTGAGCACAAGAGACGGCCGTGGTCGAGTGTGTTGTAGCGGTCCAGCAGCGTGTTGGGGAGTCGAAGCAAGCACCGAAATGACACGGGTGTTTGTCCATGTGCTTTCGTCACCCGTACTTCACTCCGGCACCCAGGTCGTGGAACCTGGTACGCTGTAGAGTGAAGTACGGGTGATGCAAGCACACGGACAGGCACCTGTACCATTTCGGTGGTTGCCTGGAATCCCCAACATGCTGCTGGACCGCTACAACACACCTTTCCGCCTCCTGTGCCCGCTCTCTGCCACACCGCCGTCCCTACATCTCCCAACCCCTTTGCGACCTGTGTTGCCTGCATGCGGCCGACGTATTCTAATGTCAATGTCCGTACCATGACCATGACGGTGACCCGTGAGTCCATGACGCGCATTTCAACACAAGACCGGCACCCCTCGCGGCGGCAGCGACGGCGGCAGTGATGATGGAAGTGACGGACTCGGCAGATGGCTGCACGACGGCGACGGCAGTAACAAAGGCGCGAAGCGCGAAGAAGGAGAGCGCGTAGGATGGTGGGGAACTGGAGGTCTGACGGACTCGGCGGATAGCTGTACGACGACGGCGGCAGTGACAAGGGCAAGAGGCGTTGCATTTGACCTACGAAGGCGAAGGACGGAGCGCGCGAAGAAGGAGTGCACGTAGGGAGGGAGGTGTAGATCCGTGGTATGGGTCTCCTACGTGCTCCGGAGAGTGGATCTTACCTGACCAGGTAGCGCTTCGGCCGTAGGTGTAAGTATAGATATGTGCCGGACGTTGGCATTACGATACATCTGCCGCATGCAAGCAACGCAGATCACACAGGTGGGGCAGAGAATGAGTACAGGAGACGGCCGTAGTCAAGTGTGTTGTGGCGACTCGGCAGCATGTTCGAAGACTCTAGGCGAGCACCGAAGTGACACGGGTGCCAGTCCGTGTTCCACTTCGGCAGCCAGGCCATCCAGGTTGAAACTACGGGGTCGTGGAGCCTAAAGTACGCTGTGAATTGAAGGGGGCGTTGTAGATTGCGCTCGTCCGCAGTCGATTGCGCCTTAGGACGCGGTGGCGCACGGACAGCCCCCCCTCCCGTCTGTACGCCCCCTGCAATCCACAGCGTACCTTAGGTTCCGCGACCCTAGGTGGCCTGGGTGCCGGAGTGAAAGCACACGGACAAACACCCGTGTTCAGTGTTCGCTTCGAGTCTTCCAAAATGCTGCTGGACCGTTACGACACACGTTCCCGCCTCCTGTACCCGCTCTCTGCCACACCTGACGAACGAAACCGAATTGACAAGACCGTCCCTGCGAACGTCTGTGCAACCTGCGTTGCCAACACCAGCCCCTTCATTCGCCACACTCGGTGCCAACACCAGCCCTTTCATTCGCCGTGTGCGCGCCACCGACATCCCGCTGCCAAAGTCCGTAAAAGCACGCCCGGCACCGGACTATCGCATCCATCACCACCTGACGCAACAAACCGGGATTTCGCACTTGAGGACCTAGTCTACACACGAGCCGTCCGCAGCTATCAGGCGTCTAGCCCACCACGTGACACGGCGACGATGGTGGGGGTTCTGCAACGAAGGTCTGCAACGAAGGCAACGATGACGAAGGACAAGGCGGCGGCAACGACGGCGACAGTCGTGATGGAAGTGGCAGAGTGGCGAAGTGGTGACCGCGGCAATAGCGAAGGCAGAAGGCGCGAAGAAGGGGAGGTAGGAGGTGTGGATCGGGCGGGTTGGCGCTGGACGACGGATGCCTTGTAATGCCGATGCCCGACAATCGTGTGACTTGCAGCTGGGTAACGAAGCCGTCGGACGGACGGACTCTGCGCGTCCGAAAGATGCCGAGAACGGGGCCGTCGAGGTTGCCGCGCGCAGCAAGTGGACCGCGGTGACCCGTGGGTTGATGAGGCGGATTTGAACACAAGATTGCCAATCTTGTACAGGCGTTGTACCGCGGTGTCCAGCGTTGCACAGCGTTAAACACACGGAGCTTCCCATAACTTGTACTCTACCTTAACGTCTCTCTACCCATATACTGCGCCGCTTTCCGTCGTCCCTTCCCGCCCCGAATGGAATCGCCCGACCCCAAACGCCGGCGACTCACCCCGGCACCGTCTACAAGCAGCACGTCCACCTTCGGCAGCCCCACCGACGCTGCCTCCGCGTCCACGTAAGCGATAGCTACGGGCCATCTTTAAGGATGAGGACTAACATGCGACTAACGACCCCATCCGTAGGTCGCGAACCGTCACCTGCCACGTCACCTTCACCGCCGGCCCGGTGACTAAAGATGAAGACCGGCTCTTTGCCGGCGCACCCAACCGAAACGGCAGCTTCGTCGCAGGCGTGAACACAGTCGGACAGGGCGTCATCATCCTGCAGCTCGATAACCGCGCCCTAGCCGACATGGAAACCAACCACGCCTTTGCACGGGCCGTCACGTTCACGAACGTGGAGCCAGCTGCCCTGCCCGCCTTCGTCACCTCCCGCTTCGCCGGACCGACACTGGCCCAATACAAGGTCACCCCGACGACTCAAATTTCCGTGGCCAGCACCTCCGTCCTCCCGATGCTTTACACCGCCAAGCTGCGTTATCCGACGTACAACGCGGCAACCGACAAAGCGGACGCCGAGGACAAGTACCCGGCCGACGGCAGCGCCCTCCTGGTCGTCCCGCACGGTAAGCTGTTCCGCGGCGGACCCTTCCGCAAGTTCAACGCCTGGGTCGCGTGCGGCAACCCCGACGCCCCCGACCTCGGCTGCGTGGAGCTGGCGGTCAAGCAATCCGCGCCCGACGACTTCGTTGCCCAGCTACAAGCGGCGGCTGACGACAACACGCCGCTATACATCTACGCCGCCAAAATCAGCGCGCCGTCCAATACTCAGTACAACAACAGCATCTTCCTCAACGGAGCGCTAGTCGCGGCAGCAGCTGCCCCGGGCAAGCGCCCTCCCAAGCGGGTGCAGACCTTCCGAGCAGCTACCCAGCAGACCACTGCGGCCACCGACAGCCGCGCCGACACGAACGACATGATGGTTGCGTGGGAGCAACGCGACCGGGCCGCCGTTGTCCTACCGTCGGATGGAGCACACGCCGCCGCCAGCCTCTCCCCGAATCCCAGCTCCGTCACGACGGTCGGCTCCCGGCCCGTGATACCGCTCGTCCTCAGCGTCGGCAATAGCAAGTATCCAGTCTGCACGGACAGCCCCGGCGTCCTCCAACAGCTGCCCAACTACGCGAACTTCTTCGCCGACGCGAGCTTCGCGGACGACAACGACCGGGTCGCGTACACCGCCTACGACTCCTTCGCCATCACCGGCACCGTCACCACCAGCACGGAGGGCCGGACCACTTTCGTCACGGCCCTCCAGCAGTAAGTCACTCCGGTTGCCCCAAACACAACGTGCATGGAGCGTGCATGGAGTTGCCGCCACTGGATGGCGTTAAATGCCAGCGTCAAACGGCCACCTCGCTGTATGACGACACACTTGCACGGCCGAGTGCGATCCGCGCGCTCGTGGGTTCGACTCCCACGCTGGTGAACTGCATCTCTGCATCCCTCTGCATTCTTGTATTACCCCTTCCATTCGGCACGCGTGCCCTCGCCTCCGCCGCGGGGACGGGGAACTACGGCCCCCCTCGCGGGCCCACAGCCCGCGTCTAGTCCGTCTGTCTGGAACATATTTGGTAACTCGCCGTTTTTCTCGGCGTCGTAGTGCCTTCGGAGCGTCGCTCGCGCTTAAGACGTCGTGGCGTAAAAGGCGAGGTCGCGGGTTCGATTCTGGTCGTCACTGGACGTTTCGCGGCACGAATTGTCACCGCGTCGTCACAGGACGTTTCGCGGCGCGTTCAGGTGCGACATCTCAATATATGCAAGGGCACGCACATATGCAAGGGCATGCCTTTTATCGTCACCGGACGTTTCATGGCGCGAACCGGACGTTTCATGGCACGAATCGTCGCCGTGTCATCACCGCACGTTTCGCGGCACGATTCGTCGCCGCGGCGGCGTCTGGCCGTGTATGATATTATGATATTATGGCACATCGAATACGGCACGTCAAATTGCGCACCTGGACGCAACGATGCGCCTTGCGCGAACCGGACGTTTCACGGCACGAATCGTCGCCGCGCCGTCACCGGACGTTTCACGGCGCGTTCAGGTGCGACATCTCAATATATGCAAGGGCACGCACATATGCAAGGGCATGCCTTTTATCGTCACCGGACATTTCATGGCGCGAACCGGACGTTTCGCGGCACGAATCGTCGCCGTGTCGTCACCGCACGTTTCGCGGCACGAATCGTCGCCGCGGCGGCGTCTGGCCGTGTATGATATTATGACATTATGGCACATCGAATACGGCACGTCAAATTGCGCACCTGGACGCAACGATGCGCCTTGCGCACCTGACATATGTGATATGCTGATGCATGTGCAAGTCCGTCTGTTCGACTCTTTGTTGTGTGCGCAAGTATGCGCACACGTGCAAGGGCACACATTTTATCGTGAATGACATGATCTCATATAACATAATATGACATATGTAATATGCTGATGCATGTGCAAGTCGTCGCACCGGATGTTTCGCGCCGCGTTACAGGTGCGCGATTCGACGTGCGACATGCCAATATATATTGTAGCCATCTATGATTATGGCTACGATCAGGGAAGATCACCGGCGTCAAAGTGCGCATCTGCGGCCGTCCAACGTTGTCCGCGTGAAATGTAGGGCTTCTTGTAAGATGTACGGCCTTCTTCGCGTGTGTCGGCTCGCTACAGTAGGTCGGATTGCATCGCGGATATACACATCCGTCCGATTTCTTTATCTTAACATACGGTACTGCGGCTGCACACTGCATTACTGCACACTGGTCGGTGACGCCGCCAACGTAAGCTGCACGGCCTTTCACGAAGCTGGGCTATTTACAGGCGTCGGCTCGCTACTGTGGGATTGTATCGCATATAGATCGCGTATATATCACACGATGCGTGGTATTGCGGCTGAAGACGGCTTCCATCCGTTCAGTCACATGGCATCGCGGTCCTCAACCCCGACCCCAATATGCTACGTGGCCAGCTGCCTGCGCGTGTTGGACGGACGGACAGACAGACAACGTCCCCCTAAGATCGGCGTAAGGTCTCCGTTCCGACGACGGAACGACTATCGTCGTTCACGACGGACAACGCACAAAAGACGGAATGACAGATCGGCGGACCTCGGCGAGACGGAGGCAAGTGCAGCGCGGGGTCGACGCAGAGACGGACGCAGCCGCGCAGGCACGTTCCCGGTGGTGTGCGTGGACGAGGTCCGAGACCGGCAGGACTTGCTGGATCACGTCCGCCGTGCACCTGGCATTAAAGTGCGAGGACACGTCAGCGTCTCCTGGGTGCGCTTTCGTCAGCACAACGATGAGGACGAACTTGCGGTGGATGAAGATGCTCTGCAGGAGTACAAGCGTATGGGATGCGTTGCACAAGTACCTGAGGCACTGCTGCGCTCCGCGATCGGTCCTACAGATCCGGAGGTCGCCGGCGTACTGCGAAGCACACTCCTTAATGACCGCACTGGCGCCGCTGGTGTATGGCCGCTGCAGGAGACGTTACAAGGAAACACGGCTGGTGAAATGCTGCACGGCAGCGGCGCGTATGCATCGCCGTCTGATACAGGTGTGCTTCCTTCTTGTTGAAAGACGGGGTAACCCGACGGGGCTCACAGACGGGAAACGGTGGGGGGAGGGGGCGGCGGGAAACATACGTACATCGCTTTCGACGGACTATCGTCGTTCTTGACGGACAACGCACAAAAGGCCGGCGCGCACTACGACGACGAGAACATCCGACGGAACGACAGACCGGCGGACCTCGGTGAGACGGAGGCAAGTGCAGCACGGCGTCGACGCCGAGACGGACGGATCACGTCATCGTCGCCTGGGTGTGCTTTCGTCCGCGGCTGAAGACGGCTTCCATCCGTTCAGTCACATGGCATCGCGGTCCTCAACCCCGACCCCAATATGCTACGTGGCCAGCTGCCTGCGCGTGTTGGACGGACGGACAGACGGACAACGTCCCCCTAAGATCGGCGTAAGGTCTCCGTTCCGACGACGGAACGACTATCGTCGTTCACGACGGACAACGCACAAAAGACGGAATGACAGATCGGCGGACCTCGGCGAGACGGAGGCAAGTGCAGCGCGGGGTCGACGCCGAGACGGACGCAGGCGCGCAGGCACGTTCCCGGTGGTGTGCGTGGACGAGGTCCGAGACTGGCAGGACTTGCTGGATCGCGTCCGCCGTGCACCTGGCATTAAAGTGCGAGGACACGTCAGCGTCGCCTGGGTGCGCTTTCGTCCGCACAACGATGAGGACGAACTTGCGGTGGATGAAGATGCTCTGCAGGAGTACAAGCGTATGGGACCTCGGCGAGACGGAGGCAAGTGCAGCGCGGGGTCGATGCCATGACGGACGCAGGCGTGCAGGCGCGTTCACGGTGGTGTGCGTAGACCAGGTCCGAGACCGGCAGGATTACCCACCTGCACCTCGCTTCCGGCATGGCCACCGTGCTGCGTCGGCGCGCATACCCTCGCCTCCGCGGTCGCTCCCCGGGGAACTACGGCCCCCCTCGCGGGCGGACAGCCCGCGTCTAGTCCGTCTGTCTGGAACATATTTGGTAACTCGCCGTTTTTCTCGGCGTCGTAGCGCCTTCGGAGCGTCGCTCGCGCTTAAGACGTCGCGGCGCAAAACGCGAGGGCGCGGGTTCGATTCTGGTCGTCACTGGACGTTTCGCGGCACGAATTGTCGCCGCGTCGACGTCACCGGACGTTTCGCGGCGCGCTCAGGTGCGACATCTCGATATATGTAAGGGCACGCACATATGCAAGGGCATGCCTTTTATCGTCCCCGGACGTTTCACGGCGCGAACCGGACGTTTCGCGCCACGAATCGTCGCCGCGTCGTCACCGGACGTTTCACGGCGCGTTCAGGTGCGACATCTCAATATATGCAAGGGCACGCACATATGCAAGGGCATGCCTTTTATCGTCACTGGACGTTTCATGGCGCGAACCGGACGTTTCGCGGCACGAATCGTCGCCGTGTCGTCACCGCACGTTTCGCGGCACGAATCGTCGCCGCGGCGGCGTCTGGCCGTGTATGATATTATGACATTATGGCACATCGAATACGGCACGTCAAATTGCGCACCTGGACGCAACGATGCGCCTTGCGCACCTGACATATGTGATATGCTGATGCATGTGCAAGTCCGTCTGTTCGACTCTTTGTTGTGTGCGCAAGTATGCGCACACGTGCAAGGGCACACATTTTATCGTGAATGACATGATCTCATATAACATAATATGACATATGTAATATGCTGATGCATGTGCAAGTCGTCGCACCGGATGTTTCGCGCCGCGTTACAGGTGCGCGATTCGACGTGCGACATGCCAATATATATTGTAGCCATCTATGATTATGGCTACGATCAGGGAAGATCACCGGCGTCGAAGTGCGCATCTGCGGCCGTCCAACGTTGTCCGCGTGAAATGTAGGGCTTCTTGTAAGATGTATGGCCTTCTTCGCGTGTGTCGGCTCGCTACAGTAGGTCGGATTGCATCGCGGATATACACATCCGTCCGATTTCTTTATCTTAACATACGGTACTGCGGCTGCACACTGCATTACTGCACACTGGTCGGTGGCGCCGCCAACGTAAGCTGCACGGCCTTTCACGAAGCTGGGCTATTTACAGGCGTCGGCTCGCTACTGTGGGATTGTATCGCACATAGATCGCGTATATATCACACGATGCGTGGTATTGCGGCTGAAGACAGCTTCCATCCGTTCAGTCACATGGCATCGCGGTCCTCAACCCCGACCCCAATATGCTACGTGGCCAGCTGCCTGCGCGTGTTGGACGGACGGACAGACAGACAACGTCCCCCTAAGATCGGCGTAAGGTCTCCGTTCCGACGACGGAACGACTATCGTCGTTCACGACGGACAACGCACAAAAGACGGAATGACATATCGGCGGACCTCGGCGAGACGGAGGCAAGTGCAGCGCGGGGTCGACGCCGAGACGGACGCAGCCGCGCAGGCACGTTCCCGGTGGTGTGCGTGGACGAGGTCCCAGACCGGCAGGACTTGCTGGATCGCGTCCGCCGTGCACCTGGCATTAAAGTGCGAGGACACGTCAGCGTCGCCTGGGTGCGCTTTCGTCAGCACAACGATGAGGACGAACTTGCGGTGGATGAAGATGCTCTGCAGGAGTACAAGCGTATGGGATGCGTTGCACAAGTACCTGAGGCACTGCTGCGCTCCGCGATCGGTCCTACAGATCCGGAGGTCGCCGGCGTACTGCGAAGCACACTCCTTAATGACCGCACTGGCGCCGCTGGTGTATGGCCGCTGCAGGAGACGTTACAAGGAGACACGGCTGGTGAAATGCTGCACGGCAGCGGCGCGTATGCATCGCCGTCTGATACAGGTGTGCTTCCTTCTTGTTGAAAGACGGGGCCGCGGCGACGATTCGTGCCGCGAAACGTGCGGTGACGACACGGCGACGATTCGTGCCGCGAAACGTCCGGTGACGACCAGAATCGAAACGTCCGGTGACGACCAGAATCGACCCTTCTTGTTGAAAGACGGGGTAACCCGACGGGGCTCACAGACGGGAAACGGTGGGGGGAGGGGGCGGCGGGAAACATACGTACATCGCTTTCGACGGACTATCGTCGTTCTTGACGGACAACGCACAAAAGGCCGGCGCGCACTACGACGACGAGAACATCCGACGGAACGACAGACCGTGATTCGATCGCGTATATATCACACCCGTATTACTCTCTTCCGTGCGTGGTATTGCGGCTGAAGACGGCTTCCATCCGCTCAGTCGCATGGCATCGCGGTCGTCAACCCCGACCCCAATATGCTATGTGGCCAGTTGCCTGCGCGCGTTGGATGGACGGACAGACAGACAACGTCCCCCTAAGATCGGCGTAAGGTCTCCGTTCCGACGACGGAACGACTATCGTCGTTCACGACGGACAACGCACAAAAGACGGAATGACAGACCGGCGGACCTCAGCGACACGGAGGCAAGTGCAGCGCGGCGTCGACGCCAAGACGGACGCAGGCGTGCAGGCGCGTTCACGGTGGTGTGCGTGGACCAGGTCCGAGACCGTCCGGACTTGCTGGATCGCGTCCACCGTGCGCCTGGCATTAAAGGCCGAGGACACGTCATCGTTGCCTGGGTGCGCTTTCTTCCGCACAACGATGAGAATGAACTTGCGGTGGATGAAGATGCTCTGCAGGAGTACGAGCGTATGGGGCGCCGCTGGTGTACGGCGTTCCAAGGAAACACGGCTGGTGAAATCCTTCACGGTGGCGGCGCGTATGCATCGCCGTCTGATACAGGTGTGCTTCCTTCTTGTTGAAAGATGGGGTAACCCGACCGGGCTCACAGACGGGAAACGGTGGGGGGAGGGGGGGGCGGGAAACATAGGTACATCGCTTTCGACGGACTATCGTCGTTCACGATGGACAACGCACAAAAGGCCGGCGCGCACTACGACGACGAGAAAATCCGACGGAACGACAGACCGGCGGACCTCGGTGAGACGGAGGCAAGTGCAGCGCGGCGTCGACGCCATGACGGACGCAGGCGTGCAGGCGCGTTCACGGTGGTGTGTGTGGACCAGGTCCGAGACCGTCCGGACTTGCTGGATCGCGTCCGCCGTGCGCCTGGCATTCAAGTGCGAGGACACGTCATCGTCGCCTGGGTGCGCTTTCGTCCGCACAACGATGAGGATGAACTTGCGGTGGATTACCCCCCTGCACCTCGCTTCCGGCATGGCCACCGTGCTGCGTCGGCACGCATACCCTCACCTCCACGATGGTCGCTCCACGGGGAACTACGGCCCCCCTCGCGGGCGGACGGCCCGCGTCTAGTCTGTCTGGAACATATTTGGTAACTTGCCGTTTTTCTCGGCGTCGTAGCGCCTTTGGAGCGTCGCTCGCGCTTAAGACAGTGTGGCGTAAAAGGCGAGGTCGCGGGTTCGATTCCGGTCGTCCCCGGCTGTTTCGCGGCATGCATCGTCGCCGCGTCATCACAGGACGTTTCGCGGCGCGTTCAGGTGCGACATCTCAATATATGCAAGGGCATGCACATATGCAAGGGCATGCCTTTTATCGTCACCGGACATTTCACGGCGCGAACCAGACGTTTCGCGGCAAGAATCGTCGCCGCGTCGTCACCGGACGTTTCGCGGCACGAATCGTCGCCGCGGCGGCGTCTGGCCGTGTATGATATTATGATATTATGGCACGTCGAATATGGCATGTCGAATTGCGCACCTGGACGCAACGATGCACCTTGCGCACCTGACATATGTAATATGCTGATGCATGTGCAAGTCCGTCTGTTCGACTCTTTGTTGTGTGCGCAAGTATGCGCACACGTGCAAGGGCACACATTTTATCATGAATGACATGATCTCATATAACATAATATGACATATGTAATATGCTGATGCATGTGCAAGTCGTCGCGCCGGATGTTTCGTGGCGCGAATCATTGCGTTCACGTGCGCGATGAGACGTGCGACATGCCAATATATTGTAGCCATCTATGATTATGGCTACGATCAGGGAAGATCACCGGCGTCGAAGTGCGCATCTGCGGCCGTCCAACGTTGTCCGCGTGAAATGTAGGGCTTTTTGTAAGATGTACGGCCTTCTTCGCGTGCGTCGGCTCGCTACAGTAGGTCGGATTGCATCGCGGATATACACATCCGTCCGATTTCTTTCTCTTAACATACGGTACTGCGGCTGCACACTGCATTACTGCACACTGGTCGGTGGCGCCGCCAACGTAAGCTGCACGGCCTTTCACGAAGCTGGGCTATTTACAGGCGTCGGCTCGCTACTGTGGGATTGTATTGCATATAGATCGCGTATATATCACACCCATATTACTCTCTTCCATGCGTGGTATTGCGGCTGAAGACGGCTTCCATCCGTTCAGTCGCATGGCATCGCGGTCGTCAACCCCGACCCCAATATGCTACGTGGCCAGCTGCCTGCGCGTGTTGGACGGACGGACAGACGGACAACGTCCCCCTAAAAACGGCCTAAGGTCTCCGTTCCGACGACGGAACGACTATCGTCGTTCACGACGGACAACGCACAAAAGACGGAACGACAGACCGGCGGACCTCGGCGAGACGGAGGCAAGTGCAGCGCGGCGTCGACACCAAGACGGACGCAGGCGCGCAGGCGCGTTCACGGTGGTGTGCGTGAACCAGGTTCGAGACCGGCAGGACTTGCTGGATCGCGTCCGCCGTGCGCCTGGCATTAAAGTGCGAGGACACGTCAGCGTCGCCTGGGTGCGCTTTCGTCCGCACAACGATGAGGATGAACTTGCGGTGGATGAAGATGCTCTGCAGGAGTACGAGCGTATGAGATGCGTTGCTTAAGTACCTGAGGCACTGCTGCGCTCCGCGATCGGTCCTACAGATCCGGAGCTCGCCGGCGTACTGTGAAGCACACTCCTTAATGACCGCACTGGCGCCGCTGGTGTATGGCAGCTGCAGGAGACGTTACAAGGAAACACGGCTGGTGAAATGCTGCACGGTAGCGGCGCGTATGCATCGCCGTCTGATACAGGTGTGCTTCCTTCTTGCTGAAAGATGGGGTAACCCGACGGGGCTCACAGACGGGAAACCGTGGGGGGAGGGGGGGGCGGGAAACATACGTACATCGCTTTCAACGGACTATCGTCGTTCACGACGGACAACACACAAAAGGCCGGCGCGCACTACGACGACGAGAAAATCCAACGGAACGACAGACCGGCGGACCTCGGTGAGACGGAGGCAAGTGCAGCGCGGCGTCGACGCCAAGACGGACGCAGGCGTGCAGGCGCGTTCACGGTGGTGTGCATAGACCAGGTCCGAGACCGGCAGGATTTGCTGGATCGCGTCCGCCGTGCGCCTGGCATTAAAGTGCGCGGACACGTCATCATCGCCTGGGTGCGCTTTCGTCCGCACAACGATGAGGATGAACTTGCGGTGGATGAACATGCTCTGCAGGAGTACAAGCGTATGAGATGCGTTGCTTAAGTACTGCTGCGCTCCGCGATCGGTCCTACAGATCCGGAGCTCGCCGGCGTACTGCGAAGCACACTCCTTAATGACCGCACTGGCGCCGCTGGTGTATGGCAGCTGCAGGAGACGTTACAAGGAAACACGGCTGGTGAAATGCTGCACGGTAGCGGCGCGTATGCATTGCCGTCTGATACAGGTGTGCTTCCTTCTTGTTGAAAGATGGGGTAACCCGACGGGGCTCACAGACGGGAAACGGTGGGGGGAGGGGGGGGCGGGAAACATACGTACATCGCTTTCAACGGACTATCGTCGTTCACGACGGACAACACACAAAAGGCCGGCGCGCACTACGACGACGAGAAAATCCAACGGAACGACAGACCGGCGGACCTCGGTGAGACGGAGGCAAGTGCAGCGCGGCGTCGACGCCAAGACGGACGCAGGCGTGCAGGCGCGTTCACGGTGGTGTGCATAGACCAGGTCCGAGACCGGCAGGATTTGCTGGATCGCGTCCGCCGTGCGCCTGGCATTAAAGTGCGCGGACACGTCATCATCGCCTGGGTGCGCTTTCGTCCGCACAACGATGAGGATGAACTTGCGGTGGATGAACATGCTCTGCAGGAGTACGAGCGTATGAGATGCGTTGCTTAAGTACTGCTGCGCTCCGCGATCGGTCCTACAGATCCGGAGCTCGCCGGCGTACTGCGAAGCACACTCCTTAATGACCGCACTGGCGCCGCTGGTGTATGGCAGCTGCAGGAGACGTTACAAGGAAACACGGCTGGTGAAATGCTGCACGGTAGCGGCGCGTATGCATCGCCGTCTGATACAGGTGTGCTTCCTTCTTGCTGAAAGATGGGGTAACCCGACGGGGCTCACAGACGGGAAACGGTGGGGGGAGGGGGGGGCGGGAAACATACGTACATCGCTTTCAACGGACTATCGTCGTTCACGACGGACAACACACAAAAGGCCGGCGCGCACTACGACGACGAGAAAATCCAACGGAACGACAGACCGGCGGACCTCGGTGAGACGGAGGCAAGTGCAGCGCGGCGTCGACGCCAAGACGGACGCAGGCGTGCAGGCGCGTTCACGGTGGTGTGCATAGACCAGGTCCGAGACCGGCAGGATTTGCTGGATCGCGTCCGCCGTGCGCCTGGCATTAAAGTGCGAGGACACGTCAGCGTCGCCTGGGTGCGCTTTCGTCCGCACAACGATGAGGATGAACTTGCGGTGGATGAACATGCTCTGCAGGAGTACGAGCGTATGAGATGCGTTGCTTAAGTACTGCTGCGCTCCGCGATCGGTCCTACAGATCCGGAGCTCGCCGGCGTACTGCGAAGCACACTCCTTAATGACCGCACTGGCGCCGCTGGTGTATGGCAGCTGCAGGAGACGTTACAAGGAAACACGGCTGGTGAAATGCTGCACGGTAGCGGCGCGTATGCATCGCCGTCTGATACAGGTGTGCTTCCTTCTTGTTGAAAGATGGGGTAACCCGACGGGGCTCACAGACGGGAAACGGTGGGGGGAGGGGGGGGCGGGAAACATACGTACATCGCTTTCAACGGACTATCGTCGTTCACGACGGACAACACACAAAAGGCCGGCGCGCACTACGACGACGAGAAAATCCAACGGAACGACAGACCGGCGGACCTCGGTGAGACGGAGGCAAGTGCAGCGCGGCGTCGACGCCAAGACGGACGCAGGCGTGCAGGCGCGTTCACGGTGGTGTGCATAGACCAGGTCCGAGACCGGCAGGATTTGCTGGATCGCGTCCGCCGTGCGCCTGGCATTAAAGTGCGCGGACACGTCATCATCGCCTGGGTGCGCTTTCGTCCGCACAACGATGAGGATGAACTTGCGGTGGATGAACATGCTCTGCAGGAGTACAAGCGTATGAGATGCGTTGCTTAAGTACTGCTGCGCTCCGCGATCGGTCCTACAGATCCGGAGCTCGCCGGCGTACTGCGAAGCACACTCCTTAATGACCGCACTGGCGCCGCTGGTGTATGGCAGCTGCAGGAGACGTTACAAGGAAACACGGCTGGTGAAATGCTGCACGGTAGCGGCGCGTATGCATCGCCGTCTGATACAGGTGTGCTTCCTTCTTGTTGAAAGATGGGGTAACCCGACGGGGCTCACAGACGGGAAACGGTGGGGGGAGGGGGGGGCGGGAAACATACGTACATCGCTTTCAACGGACTATCGTCGTTCACGACGGACAACACACAAAAGGCCGGCGCGCACTACGACGACGAGAAAATCCAACGGAACGACAGACCGGCGGACCTCGGTGAGACGGAGGCAAGTGCAGCACGGCGTCGACGCCAAGACGGACGCAGGCGTGCAGGCGCGTTCACGGTGGTGTGCATAGACCAGGTCCGAGACCGGCAGGATTTGCTGGATCGCGTCCGCCGTGCGCCTGGCATTAAAGTGCGCGGACACGTCATCATCGCCTGGGTGCGCTTTCGTCCGCACAACGATGAGGATGAACTTGCGGTGGATGAACATGCTCTGCAGGAGTACGAGCGTATGAGATGCGTTGCTTAAGTACTGCTGCGCTCCGCGATCGGTCCTACAGATCCGGAGCTCGCCGGCGTACTGTGAAGCACACTCCTTAATGACCGCACTGGCGCCGCTGGTGTATGGCAGCTGCAGGAGACGTTACAAGGAAACACGGCTGGTGAAATGCTGCACGGTAGCGGCGCGTATGCATCGCCGTCTGATACAGGTGTGCTTCCTTCTTGTTGAAAGATGGGGTAACCCGACGGGGCTCACAGACGGGAAACGGTGGGGGGAGGGGGGGGCGGGAAACATACGTACATCGCTTTCAACGGACTATCGTCGTTCACGACGGACAACACACAAAAGGCCGGCGCGCACTACGACGACGAGAAAATCCAACGGAACGACAGACCGGCGGACCTCGGTGAGACGGAGGCAAGTGCAGCGCGGCGTCGACGCCAAGACGGACGCAGGCGTGCAGGCGCGTTCACGGTGGTGTGCATAGACCAGGTCCGAGACCGGCAGGATTTGCTGGATCGCGTCCGCCGTGCGCCTGGCATTAAAGTGCGCGGACACGTCATCATCGCCTGGGTGCGCTTTCGTCCGCACAACGATGAGGATGAACTTGCGGTGGATGAACATGCTCTGCAGGAGTACAAGCGTATGAGATGCGTTGCTTAAGTACTGCTGCGCTCCGCGATCGGTCCTACAGATCCGGAGCTCGCCGGCGTACTGCGAAGCACACTCCTTAATGACCGCACTGGCGCCGCTGGTGTATGGCAGCTGCAGGAGACGTTACAAGGAAACACGGCTGGTGAAATGCTGCACGGTAGCGGCGCGTATGCATCGCCGTCTGATACAGGTGTGCTTCCTTCTTGTTGAAAGATGGGGTAACCCGACGGGGCTCACAGACGGGAAACGGTGGGGGGAGGGGGGGGCGGGAAACATACGTACATCGCTTTCAACGGACTATCGTCGTTCACGACGGACAACACACAAAAGGCCGGCGCGCACTACGACGACGAGAAAATCCAACGGAACGACAGACCGGCGGACCTCGGTGAGACGGAGGCAAGTGCAGCGCGGCGTCGACGCCAAGACGGACGCAGGCGTGCAGGCGCGTTCACGGTGGTGTGCATAGACCAGGTCCGAGACCGGCAGGATTTGCTGGATCGCGTCCGCCGTGCGCCTGGCATTAAAGTGCGCGGACACGTCATCATCGCCTGGGTGCGCTTTCGTCCGCACAACGATGAGGATGAACTTGCGGTGGATGAACATGCTCTGCAGGAGTACGAGCGTATGAGATGCGTTGCTTAAGTACTGCTGCGCTCCGCGATCGGTCCTACAGATCCGGAGCTCGCCGGCGTACTGTGAAGCACACTCCTTAATGACCGCACTGGCGCCGCTGGTGTATGGCAGCTGCAGGAGACGTTACAAGGAAACACGGCTGGTGAAATGCTGCACGGTAGCGGCGCGTATGCATCGCCGTCTGATACAGGTGTGCTTCCTTCTTGTTGAAAGATGGGGTAACCCGACGGGGCTCACAGACGGGAAACGGTGGGGGGAGGGGGGGGCGGGAAACATACGTACATCGCTTTCAACGGACTATCGTCGTTCACGACGGACAACACACAAAAGGCCGGCGCGCACTACGACGACGAGAAAATCCAACGGAACGACAGACCGGCGGACCTCGGTGAGACGGAGGCAAGTGCAGCGCGGCGTCGACGCCAAGACGGACGCAGGCGTGCAGGCGCGTTCACGGTGGTGTGCATAGACCAGGTCCGAGACCGGCAGGATTTGCTGGATCGCGTCCGCCGTGCGCCTGGCATTAAAGTGCGCGGACACGTCATCATCGCCTGGGTGCGCTTTCGTCCGCACAACGATGAGGATGAACTTGCGGTGGATGAACATGCTCTGCAGGAGTACAAGCGTATGAGATGCGTTGCTTAAGTACTGCTGCGCTCCGCGATCGGTCCTACAGATCCGGAGCTCGCCGGCGTACTGCGAAGCACACTCCTTAATGACCGCACTGGCGCCGCTGGTGTATGGCAGCTGCAGGAGACGTTACAAGGAAACACGGCTGGTGAAATGCTGCACGGTAGCGGCGCGTATGCATCGCCGTCTGATACAGGTGTGCTTCCTTCTTGTTGAAAGATGGGGTAACCCGACGGGGCTCACAGACGGGAAACGGTGGGGGGAGGGGGGGGGCGGGAAACATACGTACATCGCTTTCAACGGACTATCGTCGTTCACGACGGACAACACACAAAAGGCCGGCGCGCACTACGACGACGAGAAAATCCAACGGAACGACAGACCGGCGGACCTCGGTGAGACGGAGGCAAGTGCAGCACGGCGTCGACGCCAAGACGGACGCAGGCGTGCAGGCGCGTTCACGGTGGTGTGCATAGACCAGGTCCGAGACCGGCAGGATTTGCTGGATCGCGTCCGCCGTGCGCCTGGCATTAAAGTGCGCGGACACGTCATCATCGCCTGGGTGCGCTTTCGTCCGCACAACGATGAGGATGAACTTGCGGTGGATGAACATGCTCTGCAGGAGTACGAGCGTATGAGATGCGTTGCTTAAGTACTGCTGCGCTCCGCGATCGGTCCTACAGATCCGGAGCTCGCCGGCGTACTGTGAAGCACACTCCTTAATGACCGCACTGGCGCCGCTGGTGTATGGCAGCTGCAGGAGACGTTACAAGGAAACACGGCTGGTGAAATGCTGCACGGTAGCGGCGCGTATGCATCGCCGTCTGATACAGGTGTGCTTCCTTCTTGTTGAAAGATGGGGTAACCCGACGGGGCTCACAGACGGGAAACGGTGGGGGGAGGGGGGGGCGGGAAACATACGTACATCGCTTTCAACGGACTATCGTCGTTCACGACGGACAACACACAAAAGGCCGGCGCGCACTACGACGACGAGAAAATCCAACGGAACGACAGACCGGCGGACCTCGGTGAGACGGAGGCAAGTGCAGCGCGGCGTCGACGCCAAGACGGACGCAGGCGTGCAGGCGCGTTCACGGTGGTGTGCATAGACCAGGTCCGAGACCGGCAGGATTTGCTGGATCGCGTCCGCCGTGCGCCTGGCATTAAAGTGCGCGGACACGTCATCATCGCCTGGGTGCGCTTTCGTCCGCACAACGATGAGGATGAACTTGCGGTGGATGAACATGCTCTGCAGGAGTACAAGCGTATGAGATGCGTTGCTTAAGTACTGCTGCGCTCCGCGATCGGTCCTACAGATCCGGAGCTCGCCGGCGTACTGCGAAGCACACTCCTTAATGACCGCACTGGCGCCGCTGGTGTATGGCAGCTGCAGGAGACGTTACAAGGAAACACGGCTGGTGAAATGCTGCACGGTAGCGGCGCGTATGCATCGCCGTCTGATACAGGTGTGCTTCCTTCTTGTTGAAAGATGGGGTAACCCGACGGGGCTCACAGACGGGAAACGGTGGGGGGAGGGGGGGGCGGGAAACATACGTACATCGCTTTCAACGGACTATCGTCGTTCACGACGGACAACACACAAAAGGCCGGCGCGCACTACGACGACGAGAAAATCCAACGGAACGACAGACCGGCGGACCTCGGTGAGACGGAGGCAAGTGCAGCGCGGCGTCGACGCCAAGACGGACGCAGGCGTGCAGGCGCGTTCACGGTGGTGTGCATAGACCAGGTCCGAGACCGGCAGGATTTGCTGGATCGCGTCCGCCGTGCGCCTGGCATTAAAGTGCGCGGACACGTCATCATCGCCTGGGTGCGCTTTCGTCCGCACAACGATGAGGATGAACTTGCGGTGGATGAACATGCTCTGCAGGAGTACGAGCGTATGAGATGCGTTGCTTAAGTACTGCTGCGCTCCGCGATCGGTCCTACAGATCCGGAGCTCGCCGGCGTACTGTGAAGCACACTCCTTAATGACCGCACTGGCGCCGCTGGTGTATGGCAGCTGCAGGAGACGTTACAAGGAAACACGGCTGGTGAAATGCTGCACGGTAGCGGCGCGTATGCATCGCCGTCTGATACAGGTGTGCTTCCTTCTTGTTGAAAGATGGGGTAACCCGACGGGGCTCACAGACGGGAAACGGTGGGGGGAGGGGGGGGCGGGAAACATACGTACATCGCTTTCAATGGACTATCGTCGTTCACGACGGACAACACACAAAAGGCCGGCGCGCACTACGACGACGAGAAAATCCAACGGAACGACAGACCGGCGGACCTCGGTGAGACGGAGGCAAGTGCAGCGCGGCGTCGACGCCAAGACGGACGCAGGCGTGCAGGCGCGTTCACGGTGGTGTGCATAGACCAGGTCCGAGACCGGCAGGATTTGCTGGATCGCGTCCGCCGTGCGCCTGGCATTAAAGTGCGCGGACACGTCATCATCGCCTGGGTGCGCTTTCGTCCGCACAACGATGAGGATGAACTTGCGGTGGATGAACATGCTCTGCAGGAGTACAAGCGTATGAGATGCGTTGCTTAAGTACTGCTGCGCTCCGCGATCGGTCCTACAGATCCGGAGCTCGCCGGCGTACTGCGAAGCACACTCCTTAATGACCGCACTGGCGCCGCTGGTGTATGGCAGCTGCAGGAGACGTTACAAGGAAACACGGCTGGTGAAATGCTGCACGGTAGCGGCGCGTATGCATCGCCGTCTGATACAGGTGTGCTTCCTTCTTGTTGAAAGATGGGGTAACCCGACGGGGCTCACAGACGGGAAACGGTGGGGGGAGGGGGGGGCGGGAAACATACGTACATCGCTTTCAACGGACTATCGTCGTTCACGACGGACAACACACAAAAGGCCGGCGCGCACTACGACGACGAGAAAATCCAACGGAACGACAGACCGGCGGACCTCGGTGAGACGGAGGCAAGTGCAGCGCGGCGTCGACGCCAAGACGGACGCAGGCGTGCAGGCGCGTTCACGGTGGTGTGC
Organism: Volvox reticuliferus; assembly: GCA_019650235.1. Taxonomy (NCBI): domain Eukaryota; kingdom Viridiplantae; phylum Chlorophyta; class Chlorophyceae; order Chlamydomonadales; family Volvocaceae; genus Volvox; species Volvox reticuliferus. The sequence continues at coordinate 1,284,160 of BNCP01000018.1, forward strand.
ATAGACCAGGTCCGAGACCGGCAGGATTTGCTGGATCGCGTCCGCCGTGCGCCTGGCATTAAAGTGCGCGGACACGTCATCATCGCCTGGGTGCGCTTTCGTCCGCACAACGATGAGGATGAACTTGCGGTGGATTACCCCCCTGCACCTCGCTTCCGGCATGGCCACCGTGCTGCGTCGGCACGCATACCCTCACCTCCACGATGGTCGCTCCACGGGGAACTACGGCCCCCCTCGCGGGCGGACAGCCCGCGTCTAGTCGTCGTAGTTCCGACATAGACGTGAACGACGATAGTCGTTCCGTCGTCGGAACGGAGACCTTAGGCCGTTTTTGGGGCGCTTGTCGTCGTAGTTCCGACATAGACGTGAACGACGATAGTCGTTCCGTCGTCGGAACGGAGACCTTAGGCCGTTTTTGGGGCGCTTGTCCGTCGTCGTAGTTCCGACATAGACGTGAACGACGATAGTCGTTCCGTCGTCGGAACGGAGACCTTACCCCGATTTTTCGTTGTCCGTCCGTCTGTCTGTTCGGGTTTCTGGAAACTCGCGTTTTTCGGGCCGTCGTTCTCGGGTTTCGGAGCTCCGCGCGCGCTTAAGACATCGCGGCGTAAAAGGCGAGGTCGCGGGTTCGATTCCGGTCGTCACCGGATGGTTCTCGCTGAGCGATCGCGGTGCGACTCGATGCATCTCCGGGTGCGCGGTTCGCTATACATACTTGTAATATTGTAGTCGGACCGGATTGATATATACCCATACATATTTGATAGCCATATATTCGAACCTTCCGGCGTTGGATGACGCGGTCATCCAACGCCGGTGCGCGTCCCGTCCAACGTTGTTTGCGCAAAATGTGTGGCTTTTTGAAAGGCGTACGGCCTTCTTTGCGTGCGTCGGCTCGCCCCAGGTATCATATGCATCGTGGTCGCGGATATATATATATATATATCCGTTCGATTTCTTTCTCTTAACGTTCTCTTTTCCTGGACTTGGGCTCTTTACAGTTGTCGGATCGTTCCTCGTCGGTTCGTCCCCCCGTTGGCCCGGCCGTCGGTTCGTTTAGAGACGGCTCCCATCAGTTATGACGGACCGAATAAATGATGATTCGCCTCGGCGGGCCGAGGCTCGCGGTCGCGAGCGCCTGGGTACACTGGCCGGCGGTTTCCATTTGAGAGGTACGAGTGCGTCGAGCGTGCAGCTCAGCGCGGATGCAATACGGATGCGGGAAGCTCGTCTCGATCCGGAGCGCAGGGCTGCGGAGCAGGGGCGTGACGTCGCTGACGGGCAGAGGTCCGCGCTTGCCACTTCGCTCTGTGCGGCGCCGCAGTCCGAGGTGCGTAGTCGGGAGCGTCTGGGTACACTGGCCGGCGGTTTCCATTTCAGAGGTTTCAGAGGGACGAGTGCGTCGTGCGTGCAGCTCAGCGCGGATGCAGCACGGATGCGGGATGCTCGTCTCGATCCGGAGCGCGCGGCTGCGGAGCAGGAGCGTGACGCTGCTGCGCGAGCGGTTGCGCGTCTCGATCCGGAGCGCGCGGCTGCGGAGCAGGAGCGTGACGCTGCTGCGCGAGCGGTTGCGCGTCAAGATCCGGAGCGCAGGGCTGCGGAACAGCGGCGTAACACCGCTGCACGAGCGGCTGCCCGTCGAGATCCGGAGTGCAGGGCTGCGGAACAGCGGCGTAACACCGCTGCACGAGCGGCTGCCCGTCGAGACCCGGAGTGCAGGGCTGCAGAGGCCGCGCACGCGCAGGCCCGTGCTCGGTTACGTGGGATACAGCTTCCGCAAGCTAGCTTGCTTGAGCGTTTGCGGGACCTCATGCGATTTCCCTGCTTGCACGAGGGTCAGCACCCTGCACCACCTGATTTTCTTGGGGTGATTCCGGAAGGGCGTGTGCAGGACTTGCCTGGCGGTCAACTTCCGGTGGAGCGGCAGGTACCATATGAGAAACACCTGCAGCTTGCTTCCAGCATGGCCGCCGCGCTGCGTCGGCGCATGCCTTCCCGGGTGTGTGCCGTCTGTTCGGAGCAGTGTTCGGAGGACCAATCCGCGCTTCGTGCTTGGGTGGACATCCCCAACGTGGACATCTTACACGCTGACGTCATGTGTACAGGCGCCGTGCCGCGTCATGCGCGTACTCTGGCTTGGCGGCGCATGCCCTGCACCACCCAAGGTGTTGCACCACCGCCGCCGGATCCGGTTTTACCGGCACGGTATCGTGTCGGCAGATCCGAGCGCGGCAGTACTGCAGGTGCCAGCGCTGACGCCGATCCCGCGGCATTCGTGGATGAGGATGCGGTGGCAGTTGACAGTGATGGTGGTGTCGATGGGGCTGACGAGTCGGATTCATCGACGGGTGGTGCAGAGGGCACGGCCCCGGTGCAGCTGCCATCGGAGTTGTGGCCATATCCACCACGGGTGCAGCCGCGACCTTGCTTTGACGATCCGCGGAGTGTGGAGGTGCCGTTTTGCATGCGCCTTGATGCGGACTTGCCGAATCGGACCGTGTTCCGCGGCGATGGTGGCTCCGAGCGATTCGTTATCTGCGCCTTTTGCGAGAAGGCACTGGCGGGTGAGGACCTTCTCCGGCCCGTTTAGGGGAACATGAACGCCTCTGATTCATCGAGCCGCCTATATTGCCATTCGAGTTTACTTAACTGATGTCCGCCTGTCGCCGCTCTCATTGCAGCACGCCGAGTGCCTGAAGCGGCTCTGGCGCGTCTCGATCCGGGCGACGTGCCGTCTGTCAATCACCTGGGCGACCCGCTGCCTACACCCACGTTTGTGGAAAGTCAGCTTTTGGGGCGGGGCCGTCTGATGCAGCAGCTGCTGATTGTGCATCTCACGGGCCGTCCCCCCCAGGTCTTCCCGTGTGCCGTTCAGTCGCATGGTATCGCGGTCGTCAACCCCGACCCCAATATGCTACGCGGCCAGCTGCCTGCGCGCATTGCGGATTTGGCAGGTGCGTTCACTGTGGTGTGCGTGGACCAGGTCCGAGACCGGCAGGACTTGCTGGATCGCGTGCGCCGTGCGCCTGGCGTTAAAGTGCGAGGACACGTCATCGTCGCCTGGGTGCGCTTTCTTCAACACAACGATGAGGATGAGCTCGCGGTGGATGAAGATGCTCTGCAGGAGTACGAGCGTATGGGATGTGTTGCACAGGTACCTGAGGCACTGCTGCGCTCCGCGATCGGTCCTACAGATCCGGAGGTCGCCGGCGTACTGCGGAGCACGTTCCTCCATGACCGCACTGGCGCCGCTGGTGTACGGCAGCTGCAGGAGACGTTACAAGGAAACGCGGCTGGTGAAATCGTTCAGGGCGGTGGTGCGTATGCATCGCCGTCTGATACAGGTGTGATTCCTTCTTGTTGAAAGACGGGGTCAGCCGACGGGGCTCACAGACGGGGAACGGTGGGGGGGCGGGCCGAACGGGAAACGTAGATACGTCACTATCGGACTGACAATCCTGGTCCCACGTACTTTGCCCGCATCCTTCCGGCGTTGGTATTTCTGTACTTCTACATCTGCTGGAAGTCCCGACGTACCCACGACCGGGGCTACCGTCTCGGACACTCCTATGGCGGGTATGTCTGTGAGGGCACAGCTGCGAGTTGCCCGTGCCGCTGCTGTGTTTTGCGACCTGTACGTACCCGTGGGTTTGCACGGGTCGCGGCTGCTGGTCTGTGTGTCGATCGGACGCGCTCAGCCTCCTGTCAGGTTAGGCGTCGCGGAATACTCTACGTATTGCCACTTGTTGATCTACGGTGTGTGCGCGACTGTGACTACTGTTCACTGCAGAAGCTGGCGCTACGGGCTTACCGCCCCTCGCGGTCGTCGTGCGTGAGGCAGCCGACCCTGCTCCCATCCGGAGTGAGTGAGGGCGTGCATTTTATCACCTTCGTACACCTCCATTCGCGTATTCCGTCACATTCACCGAACGGCCTCGAAACAATTCGCGCATACATACGACCTCGAGAGGGTGCACCCGTCCATCTGTCTGCCCGTCGTGTTAAGCTTGTGGATTCCCGTCCCCTCTGTCCGACACAGCTGATGCCGACCTGGGCGCTCCGAATGAGCTGGAACTGGTCCTGCCGCAGCCCGCTGCCGTTCCGACCGACGGCAGCGAGTTTGATACCCGGCCCAACGTGGTGCATGATCTGCTGACCGGCCGTGCACGTCTTGCATTCGCCGCTGGCGGCCGTGACGCTCGGATCCTGGATGATCGTCATCCGGCCATCCTCAACGTCTGCTTCCCGGTCTCGTTTCCGTATGGCTTGTCCGGACAGCGGCCGCCGGGAATGTCCTTCGCATCATACTGCAGCCACCTGGTACGGCGGGTGCCTCGGGCACAGTTCAGCGGCAACTTGATGCTGCTTGCCCGCATGTACGACATCAACGTTCGGCAGCAGAGCATGGCGCAGGTGGGAGTGGCCCTGCGCATGCGACCACGGCTGGGTGAACCAGCGGCGCGAGTTTCAAGGGATGTCGTACGCGCCATGGCGGACATCTTGGCGCTGCCGTACCGTCACGCCCAGCGACGGCAGCTGCTGTCGCAGCAGTCGCCCGTGGTGCGCGCTCTCCTCGAGGGCGCACGTGCCAGCTTGCTGCGAATTGACCTCACGGATGCCTACTACAACGGTGCGAAGGCCACGATGCGTGCAGCTGCCCTCACTATTGGCTGGCCGCCGCTGTTCTTCAACCTCAACCCGGCGGACATGCATGCTGGCTGCGCCGTTGTAGCGTCTGGCCGGTTCATCGAGTTCGACGACACCGGCCGTCCCGCCCAGATCACCAGCACGGTGGAAAAGTGGCGCCGCGTTAAGGAAGACCCGTACAGCTGCGCCGCGCTGCTCGTTGCCACGAAAGAAGTGGTGGTCGAGCAGCTGTTTGGCTTTGCACCTGGGGCAATGCGGCAGACTGACCCGAACTGCTTCTGCGGTGTCGTATTCGAGGTGGTTGTCAAGGTGGAGCAGAGTGGGCGATTGGCGTTACACCTGCACGGAGTTGCACATCTCGAGTGCTTCGCGCTGGAGAACCTGCAGGCGTTCTTTTGTGGACCCAACTGCCGGGCTCTGGCACTTGCGTATGCGCTCTGCGAAATGTGGTATCCTTCGCCGTACTACGCTCCGGCCCCGGACGGTGCAACGCAGCCTCTGGTCATGGGTATGTCTGAAGCGGAGGCGCAGCAGCACGGCCTGCCCGTGCCGGCGGTGCAGGTAGATTGCCCACCTGCCGCGTGCGACTTCGAACGACTGGCCGGGTGCGCGAACGGCGGGCTCCCTCCACCATCACGGCACGCCGCCTGCCGTGCCCACCACGCTGCCGTCATACACGGTACCCTCACCCACACCCACAATACGACCTGCAAGCGCCACGGCTGCCACGGCACCGACGACAGCTGCGGCATGGCCTTCCCCCGGCTCATCCGCACGGCCTTTCAGTGGATCGGCACCGGCGGCCTCTTCTTGTTGCCCCGCCTGGCGTCCAACCTCGTGCCGCACATGCCTGCCGTTGCGCTCGCGTTCGGCTGCAACCAGTTGATGTCCCTGGCCTGTGAGGTCGACCGGGAGTACACGGCTGACGTCGCCGCACAACTAGCACGCCCCGTCAACGAACGTGGTGACTGCCCCCTCCTACAGCCCGCCATCGACCGTGCCCGTGATGCTGCGTACTACAGTTCAAAGTACACCGCAAAGACAATCGAGCGCAGCCAGGCACACCTCACCTGTGCCGCCGTCGGGCGCGTGCAGGACTTCATGATGGCGGGGAGCCCGCCCAGCGCCAGCGGCGATGGCCCCAGCGCGTTCGCCAACCTATGCGCCGCGGTACACCGCATGACGGCCACCATCACGGCCGGCATGGCACTGGTCGTCTTCAAGCTCTCGGGTCACGATACGTTTCAAGCGTCGTACAAACGTAACTACCTGCCGGTGGGCGCATTCACTGTACTGGCGGCCGAGTCCGCCGTGGAGCCAGAAGACGCGGAAACCGGCGTGGAGCTTGTGGAGGCAGAGGAGCACGGTGGCTACACTCTCGCCGACGCCGTACAGAACTATACGCAGCGCGGAGTGGAGCTCAGCGGCTTCGATTGCAGCGCCTACAATATCGTGGCCAACTTCGAAGTGCAACGTGTGACGCCCGCACAGCACCCCCACGCTGCCATCCTTGGCGCCCAAGTCCTTCCCGCGACTCGTCACCGCAAACGCAAGGCCTCTGACACCGCTGTGACCCCCGTGACTGATGCACCTTCCGGCCCATCTGGCGCCCAGCCCACCGCCGCCGCGATGTTCCTTGCGTCAGGCGGTTCAGCTGCGGACCAGCTACCGACCAGTCCAGCAACGACCATTCCCCCCAAGAAGGTGGCCTTCCAACCGACGCACCCGCTGTACCTGACACACGTCCTCCGTCGCCTGGCGCAGCCGAGGTACGTCCTGCTGGGCGGTGCACTGCCCCGCCGTCCTCAAGCAGGCAGTACCACCGCAGCCGCCGTCGCCTACTACGCATTCGTGTTGGGCATCTTCAAGGCTCACCGTGGCCAGCCGGTGGCTGCCAATCAAACGGTGAAGGAAGCGTACGATGCTTGGTGGACGGACCTGGGAACCACCGGTGCAGGCCGATCCTACAGAGCCTGCGTCAGTGCCCTGCTTGACAACATCGAAGCAGAGCACCTCGCCAGCGGCCGGCGCCAGGCCGAATACAACTTGCGACGTCGCCAGCGCCGCGCCGCCGCTGCGGCTGCCGGTCTCCCCCCGAACTACACCTCCAGTGACTCGGATGATGACGACCCGGACGCCGCGCGAGGCCGCCTCGAACCCGACCCTGACACACAGCCACCACACGACAATCAGGTCGAGCGATATGACTTCGTGCCAGGCCAAGGCGACCCGACGACGGGGCTCAACCTGTCTGACGTCGCCCTGACGGACCTGTACGACCGCACCACGGTGGAGGGGCTGTACGCATACGGTGCAGCCCGGCGTTGCCGTGCGCTTCCTCTACCCAACGCACTCGGTGCCAACACCAGCCCCTTCATTCGCCGTGTACGCGCCACCGACATCCCGCTGCTGAGTGAGGCTTCCAAGCGGTTGAAGCGCTACGTGGTCCTGACCGAAGGCGCCATCGCCACGCCGGCCACCGCCGTCCGCCCCCCCCGCCTGTGTCTGGATCGCCGCCCCGGCTACCCGCTAGTGGCGGTACTCATGAACGACGGCCAACAATCTGACCGCGCACTCGTCACAGCGGAGATGCCGACATACCTGCGTCTGGCTCAGCCGCCTACCGTTGACGACACCATCGAGCTCTTCACCCTGGCGCCGGATCAGGCTGTACCGTTCATGCTCGTGGCACGCTACTTCGACCGCCGCAACGAACCCGATCCAGGCGTTCCGCCGCAGATGCTCATCATGGGTCCCCCGGGCACGGGCAAGACAAGGTTCGTGCACGCGCTGCTGTGGTACACGTACCAGCATGACAGCCCCGACTGGGCCGCCACATGCGCGTACTCCTGGGCCGCCGCGATCGCCTTCAACACCCCAGTGCACCGCAGCCTGTCGACCCACTCGATGTTCGGCATCTCTGCGAGCCAAAGCAGCTCGCGTGGCGCCAACCTTCCCAAGCGCGGTGCCCACGCCAGCCTTCAGGTACGATCCACTTGCCGGAGCACGTACGACAACCATCCCACGAATCCACACCTCCCGCCCCAACATCCTACGCACCCCCCTTCTCCACGCGCTCCCCCCCACCCTTCGTAGGTCAAACGCAACGTCGGTGATGGCGCTGTCTTCATCGACGAAATCGGCATGCAGAGCCATGAGCACCTCGGCGCCATCAGCTACTCCTGTACGGCCAGCGTACCGCCCCCGTCACATCTTGGACCCACCCACTCGAGCACCCGTGTCCTGTCCGGCCGCGCCGCTGCCGGAATCGGCGACCTGCTACAGCATCCTCAACCGGGCGGTTCGCCACCATACCGCTTCGCGGCCGACGTCGAGCGGAACCCCAACTTCACTCCGTCGGCACCGAACACCCGGCGCCGGCCAGCCTCGGCTGACGAAGACGAAGGTCGCCGTGCGGATGACAGCAACACCAGCAGCAGTGACGAGCACAACAACGACCGCGACACTGCCGCGACCATGCGTCGCCCTCGCCGACCCGTACCACAGACGCACGCCCGCCTGCACGATGGCTTCCAGCTGTACCGGCAGCTCGGCAACGTCGTGTTCATGCTGCAAAAACAACAACGACAAGACAACAGCCCGTCCGGTCAGCAGCTCACGCAGTTCGCGACCATGTTCGGCGGCGGCGAACCCACTGAAGCGCGCATGGCGGCATTGATAGACGCGCTCAACCAACGTGTCATCACCGACCTATCGGACCTCACGGACCTCGAGCCCCGCGTGGTGTTGCAACGCAACGAACCCAGGCACGTCCTCAACACACGACTGCTCATGCTCCAGGCGCGTCGCAAGGGTGCACGGTTGGTCAGCTGGAACGCGGACCACGTCCCGGTCCGCCAACACGGCACAGCCCAGCAGCCGCTACTCTCGCACGTCGAGAAGGCTGTCGCGATGCGAGTCAAAGACGCCGCCTTCGACCACACAACCGCCGACACTTGGTACTACGAAGGAGCACGCTACACGCTACTCGACACCGTTGCCGCCGACGCTGGCGCCTGCCACAACAATGAAGTCGAGGCGTGCGGCCTGCTCACCGACAGCCGCGAACCGCCCGACGACGGCCACGGCCCGTACTGGCGCCTTCACTACCTCCCCGCAGCCGTCATGGTCCGTCCAATTAAAGGACACGCGCCCAATACGGTGCTAGCGGACTTGGCGGACTTCGCATCCAAAGGTGGTGCCTTCACCGTCGTACCACGCCCCTCACCAGCAGCCAATATCACCGTACCTGCTGTCAACACCGGCACCGCCACCAAGAACGTGCGTCGCATCAACGTGCCGCTGGGTGACTACTACGCCGTGACCGACTATTTCGTACAGGGTCGCAGTTTCAAGGAAGAATGCTGGGTTGCGGACCTCTCCGTCCCACCTGGCGGCTTGAAGCGCGCAACCGTGTATGTACTACTGACACGGTACAAGACACTCAACCACATCCGCCTCTTGCGCCCGCTCTCTACGACACCCGACGAGCGAAAACGAGTTGTCCAGCAGTTTCTGGCAGCAACAAAGCTCGACCCCGACCTGGCGGCCGAACTGCGCCTCCTTGACCGCCGCGCGACCGCAACCCGCAACCGCTATGCACCCGAATACGAGCACGCCCGGCACCTGGAGGAGCGTTGGACTACCGCAGCCACCACCACGTGACACGGCGACGATGGTGAGGGGTCTGCAACGAAGGCGACGGTGGCGAAAAACAGGGCGGCGGATGAAGATGAGGATGCGGGTGTGGATGAGAACGCTGTGGCAGGTTGCCGATTCCGAGTACTAGGTGGGCCCGAGATGTGGCGGACGCGGTACGTTGATCGTACGTTGCTCGTCCCGGAGTGGCTGGTGACGCCGAGGTGCTCATGGCTCTGCATGCCGATTTCGTCGCGAAAATAGACTAGAGGGAGTAGACAGAACACCACCGTGTTACCGTGTCGTCACCGACGTTGCGTCTGACCTACGACGGATGGGGGGGAACGTGTGAAGAAGGAGGGTACGTAGGATGCTGCGATGGGAGGTGTAAATATGTGCCGGACGTTGGCATTGCAATACATCTGCCGCATGCGCGCAACACGAGTCGCGCAGGTGTTGAGAGACGCAGGGACGACGTAGTCTGTGGGGCAGAGGTTGAGCACAAGAGACGGCCGTGGTCGAGTGTGTTATGGCGGTCCAGCGGCGTGTTGGGGAGTCGAGGCAAGCACCGAAATGACACGGGTGTTTGTCCGTGTGCTTCCGTCACCCGGACAGGCACCTGTACCATTTCTGTGCTTGCCTCGAATCCCCAACATGCTGCTGGACCGCTACAACACACCTTTCCGCCTCCTGTGCCCGCTCTCTGCCACACCGCCGTCCCTACATCTCCCAACCCCTTTGCGACCTGTGACGAAGGCGCGAAGCGCGGAGAAGGGGAGCGCGTAGGATGGTGGGGTGGAAGATCCGGGACTGGAAGTCTGACGGACTCGGCGGATAGCTGTACGACGACGGCCGCAGTGGCGAGGGCAAGAGGCGTTGCATTTGACCTACGAAGGCGAAGGACTGCGCGTAGGGAGGGAGGTGTAGATCCGTGGTATGGGTCTCCTACGTGCTCCGGAGAGTGGATCGTACCTGACCAGGTGGGGCGAAGACGATTGGAGTAGGTGTAAGTATAGATATGTGCCGGACGTTGGCATTACGATACATCTGCCGCATGCAAGCAACGCAGATCACACAGGTGGGGCAGAGAATGAGCACAGCAGACGGTCGTAGTCGAGTGTGTTGTGGCGACTCGGCAGCATGTTCGAGGACTCTAGGCGAGCACCGAAGTGACACGGGTGCCAGTCCGTGCTCCACTTCGGCGGCCAGGCCATCCAGGTTGAAACTACGGGGTCGCGGAGCCTAAAGTACGCTGTGAATTGAAGGGGGCGTTGTAGATTGCGCTCGTCCGCAGTCGATTGCGCCTTAGGACGCGGTGGCGCACGGACAGCCCCCCCTCCCGTCTGTACGCCCCCTGCAATCCACAGCGTACTTTAGGTTCCGCGACCCTAGGTGGCCTGGGTGCCGGAGTGAAAGCACACGGACAAACACCCGTGTTCAGTGTTCGCTTCGAGTCTTCCAAAATGCTGCTGGACCGTTACGACACACGTTCCCGCCTCCTGTACCCGCTCTCTGCCACACCTGACGAACGAAACCGAATTGACAAGACCGTCCCTACGTCTTTCAACGTCTGTGCGACCTGCGTTGCCAACACCAGCCACACTCGGTGCCAACACCAGCCCTTTCATTCGCCGTGTGCGCGCCACCGACATCCCGCTGCCAAAGTCCGTAAAAGCACGCCCGGCACCGGACTATCGCATCCATCACCACCTGACGCAACAAACCGGGATTTCGCACTTGAGGACCTGGTCTACACGCGAGCCGTCCGCAGCTATCAGGCGTCTAGCCCACCACGCGACACGGCGACGATGGTGGGGGTTCTGCAACGAAGGTCTGCAACGAAAGCAACGATGACGAAGGACAAGGCGGCGGCAACGACGGCGACAGTCGTGATGGAAGTGGCAGAATGGCGAAGTGGTGACCGCGGCAGTAGCGAAGGCAGAAAGCGCGAAGAAGGGGAGGTGGGAGGTGTGGATCGGGCGTGTTGTCGCTGGACGACGGATGCCTTGTAATGCCGAGAACGGGGCCGTCGAGGTTGCCGCGCGCAGCAAGTGGACCGCGGTGACCCGTGGGTTGATGAGGCGGATTTGAACACAAGATTGCCAATCTTGTACAGGCGTTATACCGCGGTGTCCAGCGTTGCACAGCGTTAAACACACGGAGCTTCCCATAACTTGTACTCTACCTTAACATCTCTCTACCCATATACTGCGCCGCTTTCCGTCGTCCCTTCCCGCCCCGAATGGAATCGCCCGACCCCAAACGCCGGCGACTCACCCCGGCACCGTCTACAAGCAGCACGTCCACCTTCGGCAGCCCCACCGACGCTGCCTCCGCGTCCACGTAAGTGATAGCTACGGGCCATCTTTAAGGATGAGGACTAACATGCGACTAACGACCCCATCCGTAGGTCGCGAACCGTCACCTGCCACGTCACCTTCACCGCCGGCCCGGTGACTAAAGATGAAGACCGGCTCTTTGCCGGCGCACCGAACCGAAACGGCAGCTTCGTCGCAGGCGTAAACACAGTCGGACAGGGCGTCATCATCCTGCAGCTCGATAACCGCGCCCTAGCCGACATGGAGACCAACCACGCCTTTGCACGGGCCGTCACGTTCACGAACGTGGAGCCAGCTGCCCTGCCCGCCTTCGTCACCTCCCGCTTCGCCGGACCGACACTGGCCCAATACAAGGTCACCCCGACGACTCAAATTTCCGTGGCCAGCACCTCCGTCCTCCCGATGCTGTACACCGCCAAGCTGCGTTATCCCACATACAACGCGGCAACCGACAAAGCGGACGCCGAGGACAAGTACCCGGCCGACGGCAGCGCCCTCCTGGTCGTCCCGCACGGTAAGCTGTTCCGCGGCGGACCCTTCCGCAAGTTCAACGCCTGGGTCGCGTGCGGCAACCCCGACGCCCCCGACCTCGGCTGCGTGGAGCTGGCGGTCAAGCAATCCGCGCCCGACAACTTCGTTACGCAGCTACAAGCGGCGGCTGACGACAACACGCCGCTATACATCTACGCCGCCAAAATCAGCGCGCCGTCCAATACTCAGTACAACAACAGCATCTTCCTCAACGGGGCGCTAGTCGCGGCAGCAGCTGCCCCGGGCAAGCGCCCTCCCAAGCGGGTACAGACCTTCCGAGCAGCTACCCAGCAGACCACTGTGGCCACCGACAGCCGCGCCGACACGAACGACATGATGGTTGCGTGGGAGCAACGCGACCGGGCCGCCGTTGTCCTACCGTCGGATGGAGCACACGCCGCCGCCACCCTCTCCCCGAATCCCAGCTCCGTCACGACGGTCGGCTCCCGGCCCGTCATACCACTCGTCCTCAGCGTCGGCAATAGCAAGTATCCAGTCTGCACGGACAGCCCCAGCGTCCTCCAACAGCTGCCCAACTACGCGGACTTCTTCGCCGACGCGAGCTTCGCGGACGACAACGACCGCGTCGCGTACACCGCCTACGACTCCTTCGCCATCGCCGGCACCGTCACCACCAGCACGGAGGGCCGGACCACTTTCGTCACGGCCCTCCAACAGTAAGTCACTCCGGTTGCCCCAAACACAGGTGCGTGCATGGAGTTGCCGCCACTGGATGGCGTTAAATGCCAGCGTCAAACGGCCACCTCGCTGTATGACGACACGCTTGCACGGCCGAGTGCGATCCGCGCGCTCGTGGGTTCGACTCCCACGCTGGTGAACTGCATCTCTGCATCCCTGTATTACCCCTTCCATTCGGCACGCGTGCCCTCGCCTCCGCCGCGGGGACGGGGAACTACGGCCCCCCTCGCGGGCGGACGGCCCGCGTCTAGTCCGTCCGGAACATATTTGGTAACTCGCCGTTTTTCTCGGCGTCGTAGCGCCTTCGGAGCGCCGTCACACGCTTAAGACATCGTTGTTCAAAACGCGAGGTCGCCGGTTCGATTCCGGTCGTCACCGGACGATTCGCGGCACGAAGCGTCGCCGCGTCGTCACCGGACGTTTCGCGGCGCGTTCAGGTGCGACATCTCAATATATGCAAGGGCACGCACATATGCAAGGGCATGCCTTTTAGCGTCACCGGACGTTTCACGGCGCAAACCGGACGTTTCGCGGCACGAATCGTCGCCCCGTCGTCACCGGACGTTTCACGGCGCGTTCAGGTGCGACATCTCAATATATGCAAGGGCACGCACATATGCAAGGGCATGCCTTTTATCGTCACCGGACGTTTCACGGCGCGTACCGGACGTTTCGCGGCACGAATCGTCGCCGTGTCGTCACCGGACGTTTCGCGGCATGAATCGTCGCCGCGGCGGCGTCTGGCCGTGTATGATATTATGATGTTATGGCACATTGAATACGGCACGTCGAATTGCCCACCTGGACGCAACGATGCGCCTTGCGCACCTGACATATGTGATATGCTGATGCATGTGCAAGTCCGTCTGTTCGACTCTTTGTTGTGTGCGCAAGTATGCGCACACGTGCAAGGGCACACATTTTATCGTGAATGACATGATCTCATATAACATAATATGACGTATGTAATATGCTGATGCATGTGCAAGTCGTCGCACCGGATGTTTTGCGGCGCGAATCATTGCGTTCAGGTGCGCGATTCGACGTGCGACATGCCAATATATTGTAGCCATCTATGATTATGGCTACGATCAGGGAAGATCACCGGCGTCGAAGTGCGCATCTGCGGCCGTCCAACGTTGTCCGCGTGAAATGTAGGGCTTCTTGTAAGATGTACGGCCTTCTTCGCGTGCGTCGGCTCGCTACAGTAGGTCGGATTGCCTCGCGGATATATACATCCGTCCGATTTCTTTATCTTAACATACGGTACTGCGGCTGCACACTGCATTACTGCACACTGGTCGTTGGCGCCGCCCACGTAAGCTGCACGGCCTTTCACGAAGCTGGGCTATTTACAGGCGTCGGCTCGCTACTGTGGGATTGTATCGCATATAGATCACGTATATATCACACCCATATTACTCTCTTCCATGCGTTGCGTGGTATTGCGGCTGAAGACGGCTTCCATCCGTTCAGTCACATGGCAGCGCGGTCCTCAACCCCGACCCCAATATGCTACGTGGCCAGCTGCCTGCGCGTGTTGGATGGACGGACAGACGGACAACGTCCCCCTGAAAACGGCGTAAGGTCTCCGTTCCGACGACGGAACGACTATCGTCGTTCACGACGGACAACGCACAAAAGATGGAACGACAGATCGGCGGACCTCGGCGAGACGGAGGCAAGTGCAGCGCGGCGTCGACGCCAAGACGGACGCAGGCGCGCAGGCATGTTCACTGTGGTGTGCGTGGACCAGGTCCGAGACCGGCAGGGCTTGCTGGATCGCGTCCGCCGTGCACCTGGCATTAAAGTGCGAGGACACGTCAGCGTCGCCTGGGTGCGCTTTCTTCTGCACAACGATGAGGACGAACTTGCGGTGGATGAAGATGCTCTGCAGGAGTACGAGCGTATGGGATGCGTTGCACAAGTACCTGGGGCACTGCTGCGCTCCGCGATTGGTCCTACAGATCCGGAGGTCGCCGGCGTACTGCGAAGCACACTCCTCAATGACCGCACTGGCGCCGCTGGTGTACGGCAGCTGCAGGAGACGTTACAAGGAAACACGGCTGGTGAAATGCTGCACGGTGGCCGCGCATATGCATCGCCGTCTGATACAGGTGTGCTTCCTTCTTGTTGAAAGACGGGGTAACCCGACGGGGCTCACAGACGGGAAACGGTGGGGGGAGGGGGGGGCGGGAAACATACGTACATCGCTTTCGACGGACTATCGTCGTTCTTGACGGACAATGCACAAAAGGCCGGCGCGCACTATGACGACGAGAACATCCGACGGAACGACAGACCGGCGGACCTCGGTGAGACGGAGGCAAGTGCAGCACGGCGTCGACGCCGAGACGGACGGATCACGTCATCGTCGCCTGGGTGTGCTTTCGTCCGCGGCTGAAGACGGCTTCCATCCGTTCAGTCACATGGCATCGCGGTCCTCGACCCCGACCCCAATATGCTACGTGGCCAGCTGCCTGCGCGTGTTGGACGGACGGACAGACGGACAACGTCCCCCTAAAATCGGCGTAAGGTCTCCGTTCCGACGACGGAACGACTATCGTCGTTCACGACGGACAACGCACAAAAGACGGAATGACAGATCGGCGGACCTCGGCGAGACGGAGGCAAGTGCAGCGCGGGGTCAACGCCGAGACGGACGCAGGCGCGCAGGCACGTTCACGGTGGTGTGCGTGGACGAGGTCCGAGACCGGCAGGGCTTGCTGGATCGCGTCCGCCGTGCACCTGGCATTAAAGTGCGAGGACACGTCAGCGTCGCCTGGGTGCGCTTTCTTCTGCACAACGATGAGGACGAACTTGCGGTGGATGAAGATGCTCTGCAGGAGTACGAGCGTATGGGATGCGTTGCACAAGTACCTGGGGCACTGCTGCGCTCCGCGATTGGTCCTACAGATCCGGAGGTCGCCGGCGTACTGCGAAGCACACTCCTCAATGACCGCACTGGCGCCGCTGGTGTACGGCAGCTGCGGGAGACGTTACAAGGAAACACGGCTGGTGAAATGCTGCACGGCAGCGGCGCGTATGCATCATCAACGATGAGGACGAACTTGCGGTGGATGAAGATGCTCTGCAGCAGTACAAGCGTATGGGATGCGTTGCACAAGTACCTGAGGCACTGCTGCGCTCCGCGATCGGTCCTACAGATCTGGAGCTCGCCGGCGTACTGCGAAGCACACTCCTTAATGACCGCACTGGCGCCGCTGGTGTATGGCCGCTGCAGGAGACGTTACAAGGAAACACGGCTGGTGAAATGCTGCACGGCAGCGGCGCGTATGCATCGCCGTCTGATACAGGTGTGCTTCCTTCTTGTTGAAAGACGGGGTAATCCGACGGGGCTCACAGACGGGAAACGGTGGGGGGAGGGGGGGGCGGGAAACATACGTACATCGCTTTCGACGGACTATCATCGTTCTTGACGGACAACGCACAAAAGGCCGGCGCGCACTATGACGACGAGAACATCCGACGGAACGACAGACCGGCGGACCTCAGCGAGATGGAGGCAAGTGCAGCGCGGCGTCGACGCCAAGACGGACGCAGGCGTGCAGGCGTGTTCACGGTGGTGTGCGTGGACCAGGTCCAAGACCGGCAGGATTACCCACCTGCACCTCGCTTCCGGCATGGCCAACGTGCTGCGTCGGCACGCATCACCTCGCCTCTGCGATCGCTCCACGGGGAACTACGGCCCCCCTCGCGGGCGGACGGCCCGCGTCTAGTCCGTCTGTCTGGAACATATTTGGTAACTCGCCGTTTTTCTCGGCGTCGTAGTGCCTTCGGAGCGTCGCTCGCGCTTAAGACGTCGCGGCGTAAAAGGCGAGGTCGCGGGTTCGATTCTGGTCGTCACTGGACGTTTCGCGGCACGAATTGTCACCGCGTCGTCACAGGACGTTTCGCGGCGCGTTCAGGTGCGACATCTCAATATATGCAAGGGCACGCACATATGCAAGGGCATGCCTTTTATCGTCACCGGACGTTTCATGGCGCGAACCGGACGTTTCATGGCACGAATCGTCGCCGTGTCATCACCGCACGTTTCGCGGCACGAATCGTCGCCGCGGCGGCGTCTGGCCGTGTATGATATTATGATATTATGGCACATCGAATACGGCACGTCAAATTGCGCACCTGGACGCAACGATGCGCCTTGCGCGAACCGGACGTTTCACGGCACGAATCGTCGCCGCGCCGTCACCGGACGTTTCACGGCGCGTTCAGGTGCGACATCTCAATATATGCAAGGGCACGCACATATGCAAGGGCATGCCTTTTATCGTCACCGGACGTTTCATGGCGCGAACCGGACGTTTCGCGGCACGAATCGTCGCCGTGTCGTCACCGCACGTTTCGCGGCACGAATCGTCGCCGCGGCGGCGTCTGGCCGTGTATGATATTATGACATTATGGCACATCGAATACGGCACGTCAAATTGCGCACCTGGACGCAACGATGCGCCTTGCGCACCTGACATATGTGATATGCTGATGCATGTGCAAGTCCGTCTGTTCGACTCTTTGTTGTGTGCGCAAGTATGCGCACACGTGCAAGGGCACACATTTTATCGTGAATGACATGATCTCATATAACATAATATGACATATGTAATATGCTGATGCATGTGCAAGTCGTCGCACCGGATGTTTCGCGCCGCGTTACAGGTGCGCGATTCGACGTGCACAACGCACAAAAGACGGAATGACAGATCGGCGGACCTCGGCGAGACGGAGGCAAGTGCAGCGCGGGGTCGACGCAGAGACGGACGCAGCCGCGCAGGCACGTTCCCGGTGGTGTGCGTGGACAAGGTCCGAGACCGGCAGGACTTGCTGGATCGCGTCCGCCGTGCACCTGGCATTAAAGTGCGAGGACACGTCAGCGTCGCCTGGGTGCGCTTTCGTCAGCACAACGATGAGGACGAACTTGCGGTGGATGAAGATGCTCTGCAGGAGTACAAGCGTATGGGATGCGTTGCACAAGTACCTGAGGCACTGCTGCGCTCCGCGATCGGTCCTACAGATCCGGAGGTCGCCGGCGTACTGCGAAGCACACTCCTTAATGACCGCACTGGCGCCGCTGGTGTATGGCCGCTGCAGGAGACGTTACAAGGAAACACGGCTGGTGAAATGCTGCACGGCAGCGGCGCGTATGCATCGCCGTCTGATACAGGTGTGCTTCCTTCTTGTTGAAAGACGGGGTAACCCGACGGGGCTCACAGACGGGAAACGGTGGGGGGAGGGGGCGGCGGGAAACATACGTACATCGCTTTCGACGGACTATCGTCGTTCTTGACGGACAACGCACAAAAGGCCGGCGCGCACTACGACGACGAGAACATCCGACGGAACGACAGACCGGCGGACCTCGGTGAGACGGAGGCAAGTGCAGCACGGCGTCGACGCCGAGACGGACGGATCACGTCATCGTCGCCTGGGTGTGCTTTCGTCCGCGGCTGAAGACGGCTTCCATCCGTTCAGTCACATGGCATCGCGGTCCTCAACCCCGACCCCAATATGCTACGTGGCCAGCTGCCTGCGCGTGTTGGACGGACGGACAGACGGACAACGTCCCCCTAAGATCGGCGTAAGGTCTCCGTTCCGACGACGGAACGACTATCGTCGTTCACGACGGACAACGCACAAAAGACGGAATGACAGATCGGCGGACCTCGGCGAGACGGAGGCAAGTGCAGCGCGGGGTCGACGCCGAGACGGACGCAGGCGCGCAGGCACGTTCCCGGTGGTGTGCGTGGACGAGGTCCGAGACTGGCAGGACTTGCTGGATCGCGTCCGCCGTGCACCTGGCATTAAAGTGCGAGGACACGTCAGCGTCGCCTGGGTGCGCTTTCGTCCGCACAACGATGAGGACGAACTTGCGGTGGATGAAGATGCTCTGCAGGAGTACAAGCGTATGGGACCTCGGCGAGACGGAGGCAAGTGCAGCGCGGGGTCGATGCCATGACGGACGCAGGCGTGCAGGCGCGTTCACGGTGGTGTGCGTAGACCAGGTCCGAGACCGGCAGGATTACCCACCTGCACCTCGCTTCCGGCATGGCCACCGTGCTGCGTCGGCGCGCATACCCTCGCCTCCGCGGTCGCTCCCCGGGGAACTACGGCCCCCCTCGCGGGCGGACAGCCCGCGTCTAGTCTGTCTGGAACATATTTGGTAACTCGCTGTCTCTCTCAGTGTCGTAGCGCTTTCGGAGCGTCGCTCGCGCTTAAGACAGCTCGGTGTAAGAGGCGGAGTCGACAGTTCGATTCTGGTTGTCCCCGGATGTTTCACGATGCGAATTCCCGGATGTTTCACGGCGCGAATCGTTGCGTCCAGGTGCGCAATTCAACGTGCGACGAGCCAATATTTATATATTATTATAATATAATATTGTATTGTTAATTTCTTTTCGCCGGCGCCGAAGTGCGCATCTGTGGCTGTCCAACGTTGTCCGTGTAAAATGTATACGGCCTTCTTCATGTGCGTCGGCTCGCTACAGTATATATACACGTCCATCGAATATATATATATATATATATATATATACATCCGTCCGATTTCTTTCTCTTAACATACGCACACAGAATTACATTAAAGCTGGCGGCTGTAGACTAGTCGGTCGCGTCGCCAACGTAAGCTGCACGGCCTTTCGTGAAGCTGGGTTATTTACAGGCGTCGGCTCGCTACTGTATGCTTGTATCGCATATACATCGCGTATATATCGCACCCATATTACTTTCCTCCGTGCGTGGTATTGCGCCTGAAGACGGCTTCCGTCAGTTATGACGGACAGACCAAATGATTCACCCCGGCGGGCCGGGACTGACGGTCGCGAGCGCCTGGGTACGCTGGCTGGCGGCTTTTCCCCTACAGGATTTCGTCCGTTGAGCGCGGACCTCAGCGCGGTTGCCGCTCCGGCCTGTGCAGCACCGCAGTCCGGGGTGCGTAGTCGCGAGCGTCTGGGTACACTGGCTGGCGGCTTCCATTTTAGAGGGACAAGTGCGTCGAGCATGCAGCTCGGCGCGGATGCAGCACGGATGCGGGATGCCCGTCAAGACCCGGAGTGCAGGGCTGCGGAGCAGCGGCGTGACACCGCTGCACGAGCGGCTGCCCGTCAAGACCCGGAGTGCAGGGCTGCGGAGCAGCAGCGTGACACCGCTGCACGAGCGGCTGCCCGTCAAGACCCGGAGTGCAGGGCTGCGGAGCAGCGGCGTAACACCGCTGCACGAGCGGCTGCCCGTCAAGACCTGGAGTGCAGGGCTGCGGAGCAGCAGCGTGACACCGCTGCACGAGCGGCTGCCCGTCAAGACCCGGAGTGCAGGGCTGCGGAGCAGCGGCGTAACACCGCTGCACGAGCGGCTGCCCGACGAGACCCGGAGTGCAGGGCTGCGGAGCAGGGGCGTGACACTGCTGCACGAGCGGCTGCCCGACGAGACCCGGAGTGCAGGGCTGCGGAGCAGGGGCGTGACACTGCTGCACGAGCGGCTGCCCGACGAGACCCGGAGTGCAGGGCTGCGGAGCAGGGGCGTGACACTGCTGCACGAGCGGCTGCCCGACGAGACCCGGAGTGCAGGGCTGCGGAGCAGGGGCATAACGCCGCTGCACACACACAGGCCCGTGCTCAGCTGCATGCGATGCAGCTTCCGCAGGCTAGCTTGCTCGAGCGTTTGCGGGACCTCATGCGGTTTCCCTGCTTGCACGAGGGCCAGCACCCTGCACCGCCTGATTTTCTGGGGGTGATTCCGGAAGGGCGCGTGCAGGATTTGCCTGGCGGTCAACTTCCGGTGGAGCGGCAGGTACCATATGAGAAACACCTGCAGCTTGCTTCCAGCATGGCCGCCGCGCTGCGTCGGCGCATGCCTTCCCGGGTGTGTGCCGTCTGCTCGGAGCAGTGTTCGGAGGACCAGTCCGCGCTTCGCGCTTGGGTGGACATCCCCAACGTGGACATCTTACGTGCTGACATCATGTGTACGGGCGCCGTGCCGCGTCATGCGCGTACCCTGGCTTGGCGGCGCATGCCCTGCACCACCCAAGGTGCTGCACCACCGCCGCCGGATCCGGTTTTACCGGCACGGTATCGTATCAGCAGATCCGAGCGCGGCAGTAGTGCAGGCGCCAGCGCTGACGCCGATCCCGCGGCATTCATGGATGAGGATGCGGCGGCGGTTGACAGTGCTGGTGGTGTCGATGGGGCTGACGAGCCGGATTCACCGGCAGGTGCTGCAGAGGGCACGGCCCCCGTGCAGCTGCCGTCGGAATTGCAGCCATATCCACCACGGGTGCAGCCGCGACCTTGCTTCGACGATCCATGGAGTGTGGAGGTGCCATTCTGCATGCGCCTTGATGCGGACTTGCCAAATCGGACCATGTTCTGCGACGATGATGGCCCCGACCGATTCACTATCTGCGCCTCCTGCGAGAAGGCACTGACGGGTGAGCAACTTCTCCGGCCCGTTTACATATTCTGCCCTCCCTTCGTGGGTCTATGCTCTCGAGCACATTTGATTCATCAAGCCGTCTATATTGCCATTCGAGCCTGCTTAGCCGATGTCCGCCTGTCGCCGCGCTCGTTGCAGCACGCCGAGTGCCTGAAGCGGCTCTGGCGCGCCTCGATCCGGGCGACGTGCCATCTGTCAATCACCTGGGCGACCCGCTGCCTACACCCACGTTTGTGGAGAGTCAGCTCTTGGGGCGGGGCCGTCTCATGCAGCAGTTGTTGATTGTGCATCTCACGGGCCGGCCCCCCCAGGTCTTCCCGTGTGCCGTTCAGTCGCATGGCATCGCGGTCGTCAACCCCGACCCCAATATGCTACGCGGCCAGCTGCCTGCGCGCATTGCGGATTTGGCAGGCGCGTTCACGGTGGTGTGCGTGGACCAGGTCCGAGACCGGCAGGACTTGCTGGATCGCGTCCGCCGTGCGCCTGGTATTAAAGTGCGAGGACACGTCATCGTCGCCTGGGTGCGCTTTCTTCAAAACAATGACGAGGATGAACTCGCGGTGGATGAAGATGCTCTGCAGGAGTACGAGCGCATGGGATGCGTTGCGCAAGTGCCTGAGGCACTGCTGCGCTCCGCGATCAGTCCTACGGATCCGGAGGTCGCCGGCGTACTGCGGAGCACCTTTCTTCATGATCGCACTGGCCCCGCTGGTGTTCGGCAGCTGCAGGACGCGTTGCAAGGAAACACGGCTGGTGAACTGCTTCAGGGTGGCGGCGCGTATGCATCGCCGTCTGATGCAGGTGTGATTCCTTCCGGTTGAACGACGGGGTAACCCGACGGGGCTCACAGACGGGAAACGGTGGGGGGAGGGGGGGGGCGGGAAACTTTCCAACTGACAATCCTAGTTCCACGTGCTTCGCGCACATCCTTCCGGCCCTGCTATTTCTGTACTTCTACATCTGCTGTAGGTCCCGATGGGCTCACGACCGGAACTACCGTCTCCGACACTCCTATGGCAGGTACGTCTGTGAGAATAATGCTACGAGTTGCTCGACATAGCGAGCTGGTACGTCCGCGACTGTTTCCACGCAACGGTGACGTGTCGCTGTTGTGTTTTACAACCTGTACGTACCTGTGGGTTTGCACGGGTCGCGCCTGCTGGTCTGTGTGTCGACTGAACATGTTCGGCCTCCTGTCAGACTAGGCATCGCGGAATACTATACTTATTACCACTTCTTGATGTGCGGTGTATGCGCGACTGTGACTACTGTCCACTGCAGAAGCTGGTGCTACGGGCTTACCGCCCCTCGCGGTCATCGTGCGCCAGCCAGCCGACCCTGCTCCCGTCCGGAGTAAGTGAGGGCGTGCATTTTTTCACCTTCATACACCTCCATTCGCGTATCCCGCCACATCCATCGAACGACCTCGGAACAATTTGCGCGGACGTTACAAGTATCCCTGCATTCCCGCTCCATCGGTCTGTCCGTCATGTTAAGCTTGCGGATTTCCGCCCCCTCTGCCCAACACAGCTGATGCCGACCTGGGCGCTCCGAATGAGCTGGAACTGGTCCTGCCGCAGCCCGCTGCCACTCCGACGGACGGCAGCGAGTTTGATACCCGGCCCAACGTGGTGCATGATCTGCTGACCGGGCGTGCACGTCTTGCATTCGCCGCTGGCGGCCGTGACGCTCGGATCCTGGATGATCGTCACCCGGCCATCCTCAACGTCTGCTTCCCGGTGTCATTTCCATATGGCTTGTCCGGACAGCGGCCGCCGGGAATGTCCTTTGCATCATACTGCAGCCACCTGGTACGGCGGGTGCCTCGGGCACAGTTCAGCGGCAATTTGATGCTGCTTGCCCGCATGTACGACATCAGCGTTCGGCAGCAGAGCATGGCGCACGTGGGAGTGGCCCTGCGCATGCGACCACGACTGGGTGAACCGGCGGCACGGGTCTCGAGAGATGTCGTACGCGCCATGGCGGACATCTTGGCGCTACCGTACCGTCACGTCCAGCGACGGCAGCTGCTGTCGCAGCAGTCGCCCGTGGTGCGCGCTCTCCTCGAGGGCGCACGTGCCAGCTTGCTGTGAATCGACCTCACGGATGCCTACTACAACGGTGCAAAGGCCACGATGCGTGCAGCTGCCCTCACCATTGGCTGGCCGCCGCTGTTCTTCAACCTCAACCCGGCGGACATGCATGCTGGCTGCGCCGTTGTAGCATCGGGCCAGTTCATCGAGTTCGACGACACCGGCCGTCCCACCCAGATCACCAGCACGGTGGAAAAGTGGCGCCGCGTTAAGGAGGACCCGCACAGCTGCGCCGCGCTGCTCATTGCCACAAAAGAGGTGGTGGTCGAGCAACTGTTTGGCTTTGCACCCGGGGCAATGCGGCAGACTGACCCGAACTGCTTCTGCGGTGTCGTATTCGAGGTGGTTGTCAAGGTGGAGCAGAGCGGGCGACTGGCACTACACCTGCACGGAGTTGCACACCTCGAGTGCTTCGCGCTAGAGAACCTTCAGGCGTTCTTTTGTGGACCCAACTGCCGGGCTCTGGCACTTGCGTACGCGCTCTGCGAAATGTGGTACCCCTCACCGTACTACGCTCCGGCCCCGGACAGTGGAACGCGGCCTCTGGTCATGGGCATGTCTGATGCGGAGGCTCAGCAGCGCGGCCTGCCCGTGCCGGCGGTGCAGGCAGACTGCCCGCCTGCCGCGTACGACTTCGAGCGACTGGCCGGGTGCGCAAACGGCAGGCTGCCTCCACCATCACGGCACGCCGCCTGCCGTGCCCACCACGCGGCCGTCATACGCGGTACCCTCACCCACACCCACAATACGACGTGCAAGCGCCACGGCTGCCACGGCACCGACGACAGCTGCGGCATGGCCTTCCCCCGGCTCATCCGCACAGCCTTTCAGTGGATCGGCACCAGCGGCCTCTTCTTGCTGCCCCGCCTGGCACCCAACCTCGTGCCGCACATGCCTGCCATTGCGCTCGCGTTCGGCTGCAACCAGCTCATGTCCCTGGCTTGTGAGGTCGACCGGGAGTACACAGCTGACGTCGCCGCACAACTAGCACGCCCCGCCAACGAACGTGGTGACTGCCCCCTCCTACAGCCCGCCATCGACCGCGCCCGTGATGCCGCGTACTACAGTTCAAAGTACACCGCGAAGACAATCGAGCGCAGCCAGGCACATCTCACCTGTGCCGCCGTGGGGCGCGTGCAGGACTTCATGATGGCAGGGAGCCCGCCCAGCGCCACCGTTGATGGGCCCAGCGCGTTCGGCAACCTGTGCGCCGCGGTGCACCGCATGACGGCCACCATCACGGCCGGCATGGCACTGGTCGCCTTCAAGCTATCGGGTCACGATACGTTCGAAGCGTCGTACAAGCGCAACTACCTGCCGGTGGGCGCGTTCACTGCACTGGCGGCCGAATCCGCCGTGGAGCCAGAAGACGCGGAAACCGGCGTGGAGCTTGTGGAGGCGGAGGAGCACGGCGGCTACACCCTCGCCGACGCCGTACAGAACTACACGCAGCGTGGAGTGGAGCTCAGCGGCTTGGATTGCAGCGCCTACAATATCGTGGCCAACTTCGAGGTGCAACGTGTGACGCCCGCACAGCACCCCCACGCTGCCATCCTTGGCGCCCAAGTCCTCCCCGCAGCTCGCCACCGCAAACGCACCGCCCCTGGCGCCGCTATGACCCCCGTGACTGATGCACCTCCCGGCCCATCTGGCACCCAGCCCACCGTCGTCGCGACGTCCCTTGCGTCAGGCGGCTCAGCTGTGGATCAGCTACCGACCAGCCCAACAACGACCATACCCCCCAAGAAGGTGGCCTTCCAACCGACGCACCCGTTGTACCTGACACACGTTCTCCGTCGCCTGGCGCAGCCGAGGTACGTCCTGCTGGGCGGTGCACTGCCCCGCCGTCCGCAAGCAGGCAGTACCACCGCAGCCGCCGTCGCCTACTACGCATTCGTGTTGGGCATCTTCAAGGCTCACCACGGCCAGCCGGTGGTCGCCAATCAGACGGTGAAGGAGGCGTACGATGCTTGGTGGGCGGACCTGGGAACCACCGATGCAGGCCGATCGTACAGAGCGTGCGTCAGTGCTCTGCTCGACAACATCGAGGCAGAGCACCTCGCCAGCGCCCGACGCCAGGCCGAATACAACTTGCGACGTCGCCAGCGCCGCGCCGCCGCTGCAGCTGCCGGTCTCCCCCCGGACTACACGTCCAGTGACTCGGATGATGATGACCCGGACGCCGCGCGAGGCCGCCTCGAACCCGACCCTGACACACGGCCACCGCACGACAATCAGGTCGAGCGGTATGACTTCGTGCCAGGCCAAGGCGACCCGACGACGGGACTCAACCTGTCTGACGTCGCCCTGACGGACCTGTACGACCGCACCACGGTGGAGGGGCTGTACGCATACGGTGCAGCCCGGCGTTGCCGTGCGCTTCCTCTGCCCGACGCACTCGGTGCCAACACCAGCCCCTTCATCCGCCGTGTGCGCGCCACCGACATCCCGCTGCTGAGCGAGGCTTCCAAGCGGCTGAAGCGCTACTTGGTCATGACCGAAGGCACCACCGCCACGCCGACCACCTCCGACCGCACCCCCCACCTGTGCTTGGATCGCCGCCCCGGCTACCCGCTCGTAGCGGTACTCATGAATGACGGCCAGCAGTCCGACCGCGCACTCGTCACAGCGGAGATGCCGACCTACCTGCGTCTGGCTCAGCCGCCTACCATTGACGACACCATCGAGCTCTTCACCCTGGCGCCCGATCAGGCTGTACCGTTCATGCTCGTGGCACGGTACTTCGACCGCCGCAACGAACCCGATCCAGGCGTCCCGCCACAGATGCTCATCATGGGTCCCCCGGGCACGGGCAAGACACGCTTCGTGCACGCGCTGCTGTGGTACACGTACCAGCATGACAGCCCCGACTGGGCTGCCACATGCGCGTACTCCTGGGCCGCCGCGATCGCTTTCAACACCCCAGTGCACCGCAGCCTGTCGACCCACTCGATGTTCGGCATCTCTGCCAGCCAAAGCGGCTCACGTGGCGCCAACCTTCCCAAGCGTGGTGCCTACGCCAGCCTTCAGGTAGGATCCACTCTCCGGAGCACATAGGAGAACCATAACACGGACCCACCATCCTACGCACCCCCCTTCTCCACACGCTCCCCCCCACCCTCTGTAGGTCAAACGCAACGTCGGTGACGGGGCCGTCTTCATCGACGAAATCGGCATGCAGAGCCACGAGCACCTCGGCGCCATCAGCCACTCCTGTACGGCCAACGTACCGCCTCCGCCACATCTTGGGCCCACCCATCCGAGCACCTGTGTCCTGTCCGGCCGCGCCGCTGCCGGAATCGGCGACCTGCTACAGCATCCTCAACCGGGCGGCTCGCCACCATACCGCTTCGCGGCCGACGTCGAGCGGAACCCCAACTTCACTCCGTCGGCACCGAACACCCGACGCCGGCCAGCCTCAGCTGACGAAGACGAAGGTCGCCGTGCGGACGGCAGCAACGCCGGCAGCAGTGACGAGCACAACAGCGACCGCGACATTTCCGCGACCACGCGTCGCCCTCGCAGACCCGTACCACAGACGCACGCCCGCCTGCACGACGGCTTCCAGCTGTACCGGCAGCTCGGCAGCGTCGTGTTCATGCTGCAAAAGCAGCAACGACAAGACAACAGCCCGTCCGGTCAGCAGCTCACGCAGTTCGCAACCATGTTCGGTGGCGGCGAACCCACTGAGGCGCGCATGGCGGCACTGATAGACGCGCTCAACCAACGCGTCATCGCCGACCTATCGGACCTCACGGACCTCGAGCCCCGCGTGGTGTTGCAACGCAACGAGCCCAGGCACGTCCTCAACACACGACTGCTCATGCTCCAGGCGCGTCGCAAGGGTGCACGGTTGGTCAGCTGGAACGCGGACCACGTCCCGGTCCGCCAACACGGCACAGCCCAGCAGCCGCCACTCTCGCACGTTGAGAAGGCTGTCGCGATGCGAGTCAAAGACGCCGCCTTCGACCACACAACCGCGGACACTTGGTACTACGAAGGAGCACGCTACACGCTACTCGACACCGTCGCCGCCGACGCCGGCGCCTGCCACAACAATGAAGTCGAGGCGTGCGGCCTGCTCACCGACAGCCGCGAACCGCCCGACGACGGCCACGGTCCATACTGGCGCCTTCACTACCTACCCGCAGCCGTCATGGTCCGTCCGATCAAAGGGCACGCGCCCAATACGGTGCTAGCGGACTTGGCGGACTTTGCGTCCAAGGGTGGTGCCTTCACTGTCGTACCACGCCCCTCACCAGCGGCCAATGTCACCGTACCTGCTGTCAACACCGGCACCGCCACCAAGAATGTGCGTCGCGTCAACGTGCCGCTGGGTGACTACTACGCCGTGACCGACTACTTCGTACAGGGCCGCAGCTTCGGGGAGGACTGCTGGGTTGCGGACCTCTCCGTGCCACCTGGCGGCCTGAAACGCGCAACCGTGTATGTGCTGCTGACACGGTACAAGACGCTCAACCACATCCGCCTCCTGCGCCCGCTCTCTACGACACCTGACGAGCGAAGACGAGTTGTCCAGCAGTTTCTGGCAGCAACGAAGCTCGATCCCGACCTGGCGGCCGAACTGCGCCTCCTCGACCGCCGCGCGACCGCAACCCGCGACCGCTATGCACCCGAGTACGAACACACCCGGCACCTAGAGGAGCGTTGGACTACCACAGCCACCACCACGTGACACGGCGACGATGGTGGGGGGTCTGCAACGGAGGCGACGGTGGCGAAGGACAGGGCGGCGGCAGCGACGGCGGCAGTGGTGATGGAAGTGGCGGATTCGGCAGACGGCTGGACGGTGGCGGCGGCGATGGCGGTGGAGGGGGGGGCGGGCTCGGCAGCAGCGGCGACGGCCATGAACAACTGAGCGGCGGCGACGACAGTGGCGGTGGTGGGGGTTCTGCAACGGAGGCGACGGTGGCGAAGGACTGGGCGGCGGCAGCGACGGCGGCAGTGGGGATGGAAGTGGCCGACTCGGCAGAGGGGGGTGGCGGATGGGGGGGTGGCGGGCTCGGCAGCAGCGGCCACGCCGATGGACGGCCACGACAGCGGGGGGGGGGGGCGGCGGGGGGGGCGGCGGGAGCAGAGGACACTCGGTTGCATACAGCCGTACAATTGAATGCAGTTGACTGCAGTTGAATGGAGTTGCCGCCACTGGATGGCGTTAAATGCCAGCGTCAAACGGCCACCTCGCTGTATGACGACACGCTTGCACGGCCGAGTGCAATCCGCGCACTCGTGGGTTCGACTCCCACGCTGGTGAACAGTACTGCGTCCCTCTGCATTCTTGTATTACCCCTTGCATTCGGCACGCGTGCCCTCACCTCCGCCCACCCCGCCGCGGGCACGGGGAACTACGGCCCCCCTCGCGGGCGGACAGCCCGCGTCTAGTCCGTCTGTCTGGAACATATTTGGTAACTCGTCGTTTTTCTCGGCGTTGTAGCGCTTTCGGAGCGTCGCTCGCGCTTAAGACATCGGGGCGTGTAAGGCGAGGTCGCGGGTTCGATGCCGGTCGTCCCCGGATGTTTCGCGGCGTGAATCGTCGCCGCGTCGTCACTGGACGTTTCGTGGCGCGTTCGGGTGCGACATCTCAAATTTAATATATGCAAGGGCACGCACATATGCAAGGGCATGCCTTTTATCGTCACCGGACGTTTCGCGGCACGAATCGTCGCCGCGTCGTCACCGGACGTTTCACGGCGCGTTCAGGTGCGACATCTCAATATATGCAAGGGCACGCACATATGCAAGGGCATGCCTTTTATCGTCACCGGACGTTTCACGGCGCGAACCGGACGTTTTCGGCACGAATCGTCGCCGCGTCGTCACCGGACGTTTCGTGGCACGAATCGTCGCCGCGGCGGCGTCTGGCCGTGTATGATATTATGATATTATGGCACGTCGAATATGGCACGTCAAATTGCGCACCTGGACGCAACGATGCACCTTGCGCACCTCACATATGTAATATGCTGATGCATGTGCAAGTCCGTCTGTTCGACTCTTTGTTGTGTGCGCAAGTATGCGCACACGTGCAAGGGCACACATTTTATCATGAATGACATGATCTCATATAACATGATATGACATATGTAATATGCTGATGCATGTGCAAGTCGTCACGCCGGATGTTTCGTGGCGTGAATCATTGCGTTCACGTGCGCGATTAGACGTGCGACATGCCAATATATTGTAGCCATCTATGATTATGGCTACGATCAGGGAAGATCGCCGGCGTCGAAGTGCGCATCTGCGGCCGTCCAACGTTGTCCGCGTGAAATGTAGGGCTTCTTGTAAGATGTACGGCCTTCTTCGCGTGCGTCGGCTCGCTACAGTAGGTCGGATTACATCGCGGATATACACATCCGCCCGATTTCTTTCTCTTAACATACGGTACTGCGGCTGCACACTGCATTACTGCACACTGGTCGGTGGCGCCGCCAACGTAAGCTGCACGGCCTTTCACGAAGCTGGGCTATTTACAGGCGTCGGCTCGCTACTGTGGGATTGTATCGCATATAGATCGCGTATATATCACACCCATATTACTCTCTTCCATGCGTGGTATTGTGGCTGAAGACGGCTTCCATCCGTTCAGTCGCATGGCATCGCGGTCGTCAACCCCGACCCCAATATGCTACGTGGCCAGCTGCCTGCGCGTGTTGGACGGACGGACAGACGGACAACGTCCCCCTAAAAACGGCCTAAGGTCTCCGTTCCGACGACGGAACGACTATCGTCCTTCACGACGGACAACGCACAAAAGACGGAACGACAGACCGGCGGACCTCGGCAAGACGGAGGCAAGTGCAGCGCGGCGTCGACACCAAGACGGACGCAGGCGCGCAGGCGCGTTCACGGTGGTGTGCGTGGACCAGGTCCGAGACCGACAGGACTTGCTGGATCGCGTCCGCCGTGCGCCTGGCATTAAAGTGCGAGGACACGTCAGCGTCGCCTGGGTGCGCTTTCGTCCGCACAACGATGAGGATGAACTTGCGGTGGATGAAGATGCTCTGCAGGAGTACGAGCGTATGGGATGCGTTGCTTAAGTACCTGAGGCACTGCTGCGCTCCGCGATCAGTCCTACAGATCCGGAGGTCGCCGGCGTACTGTGAAGCACACTCCTTAATGACCGCACTGGCGCCGCTGGTGTACGGCAGCTGCAGGAGACGTTACAAGGAGACACGGCTGGGGAAATGCTTCACGGTGGCCACGCGTATGCATCGCCATCTGATACAGGTGTGCTTCCTTCTTGTTGAAAGACGGGGTAACCCGACAGGGCTCACAGACGGGAAACGGTGGGG
Organism: Volvox reticuliferus; assembly: GCA_019650235.1. Classification (NCBI taxonomy): domain Eukaryota; kingdom Viridiplantae; phylum Chlorophyta; class Chlorophyceae; order Chlamydomonadales; family Volvocaceae; genus Volvox; species Volvox reticuliferus. Next base: position 1,314,868 of record BNCP01000018.1, read on the forward strand.
GGAGGGGGGGGCGGGAAACATAGGTACATCGCTTTCGACGGACTATCATCGTTCTTGACGGACAACACACAAAAGGCCAGCGCGCACTACGACAACGAGAACATCCGACGGAACGACAGACCAGCGGACCTCGGTGAGACGGACACAAGTGCAGCACGGCGTCGACGCAGAGACGGACGCAGGCGCGCAGGCGCGTTCACGGTGGTGTGCGTAAACCAGGTCCGAAACCGGATGACTTGCGGTGGATTACCCCCCTGCACCTCGCTTCCGGCATGGCCACCGTGCTGCGTCGGCACGCATACCCTCACCTCCACGATGGTCGCTCCACGGGGAACTACGGCCCCCCTCGCGGGCGGACGGCCCGCGTCTAGTCCGTCTGTCTGTTCGGGATTTTCTGGAAACTCGCGTTTTTCGGGCCGTCGTTCTCAAGTTTCGGAGCTCCGCGCGCGCTTAAGATGTCGCCGCGTAAAACGTTGGGCGTCGCCGGTTCGATTCCGGTCGTCGCCGGATGTTTCTCGCTGAGCGATCGCGGCGCGACTCGTTGCATCTCCGGGTGAGCGGTTCGCTATGTAATATTGTAGCCGGACCGGATTGATATATATATATATATATTTATACTTGATAGCCATACTCGAACCTTCCGGCGTTGGATGAGGCGGTAATCCAACGCCGGTGCGCGTCCCGTCCAACATTGTTCGCGTGAAATGTGTGGCTTTTGGAAAGACGTACGGCCTTCTTTGCGTGCGTCGGCTCGCCCCAGGTATCATTTGCGTCGCGGATATATATACATCCGTCCGATTTATTTCTCTTAACGGGGCCGCCGACTGCACGGCCTTTCGTGGACCTGGGCTCTTTACAGGCGTCGGCTTGTTCCTGGAGGATTGTATCGCGTGTATATGTTGCTTTCCTCCGTGCGTGGTATTGTGGCTCGAGACGGCTTCCATCACTTATGACGGACCGAACAAATGATTCACCCCAGCGGGCTGGGGCTCGCGGTCGCGAGCGCCTGGGTATGTTGCCTGGCGGCTTTCTCCCTACAGGATTTCGTCCGTTAAGCGCGGACCTCGGCGCGTTTGCCACTTCGGCCTGTGCAGCACCGCAGTCCGGGGTGCGTAGTCGCGAGCGTCTGGGTACACTGGCCGGCGGTTTCCATTTCAGAGGGACAAGTGCGTCGAGCGTGCAGCTCAGCGCGGATGCAGCACGGATGCGGGATGCTCGTCTCGATCCGGAGCGCAGGGCTGCGGAGCAGGGGCGTGACGCCGCTGCACGAGCGGCTGCCCGTCAAGACCCGGAGTGCGGGGCTGCGGAACAGCGGCGTGACACCGCTGCACGAGCGGCTGCCCGTCGAGATCCGGAGTGCAGGGCTGCGGAACAGCGGCGTAACACCGCTGCACGAGCGGCTGCCCGTCGAGACCCGGAGTGCAGGGCTGCAGAGGCCACGCACACGCAGGCCCGTGCTCAGCTGCGTGGGATACAGCTTGCGCAAGCTAGCTTGCTTGAGCGTTTGCGGGACCTCATGCGGTTTCCCTGCTTGCACGAGGGCCAGCACCCTGCACCGCCTGATTTTCTTGGGGTGATTCCGGAAGGGCGCGTGCAGGATTTGCCTGGCGGTCAACTTCCAGTGGAGCGGCAGGTACCATATGAGAAACACCTGCAGCTTGCTTCCAGCATGGCCGCCGCGCTGCGTCAGCGCATGCCTTCCCGGGTGTGTGCCGTCTGTAGTATCCTGGGGTATCTCGAGGCTAATATCCAGGTTAGCCAGTTGCCTGGCATCCTTCGATCGAGCCTTTGCTGTAGGCGGATATGACAGAGATACAACACCGTCTGCTCGGAGCAGTGTTCGGAGGACCAATCCGCGCTTCGTGCTTGGGTGGACATCCCCAACGTGGACATCTTATGCGCTGACATCATGTGCACAGGCGCCGTGCCACGTCATGCGCGTACCCTGGCTTGGCGGCGCATGCCCTGCACCGCGCAAGGTGTTGCACCACTGCCACCGGATCCGGTTTTGCCGGCACGGTATCGGATCGGCAGATCCGAGCGCGGCAGTACTGCAGGTGCCAGCGCTGACGCCGATCCCGCGGCATTCGTGGATGAGGGTGCGGCGGCGGCTGACAGTGATGGTGGTGTCGATGGGGCTGACGAGTCGGATTCACCGACGGGTGTTGCAGAGGGCACGGCCCCAGTGCAGCAGCCGTCGGAGTTGCGGCCATATCCACCACGGGTGCAGCCGCGACCTTGCTTCGACGATCCGCGGAGTGTGGAGGTGCCGTTCTGCATGCGCCTTGATGCAGACTTGCCGAATCGGACCGTGTTCTGCGGCGATGGTGGCTCCGAGTGATTCGCTATCTGTGCCTCTTGCGAGAAGGCGCTGGCGGGTGAGGACCTTCTCCGGCCCGTTTAGGGGAACATGAACACGTCTGATTCATCGAGCCGCCTATATTGCCATTCGAGTCTGCTTAACCGATGTCCACCTGTCGCCGCTCTCGTTGCAGCACGCCGAGTGCCTGAAGCGGCTCTGGCGCGCCTCGATCCGGGCGACGTGCCGTCTGTCAATCAGCTGGGCGACCCGCTGCCTGCACCCACGTTTGTGGAGAGTCAGCTCTTGGGGCGGGGCCGTCTCATGCAGCAGCTGCTGATTGTGCATCTCACGGGCCGCCCCCCCAGGTCTTCCCGTGTGCCGTTCAGTCACATGGCATCGCGGTCGTCAACCCCGATCCCAACATGCTACACGGCCAGCTGCCTGCGCGCATTGCGGATTTGGCAGGCACGTTCACGGTGGTGTGCGTGGACCAGGTCCGAGACCGGCAGGACTTGCTGGATCGCGTCCGCCGTGCGCCTGGCGTTAAAGTGCGAGGACACGTCATCGTCGCCTGGGTGCGCTTTCTTCAACACAACGATGAGGATGAGCTCGCGGTGGATGAAGATGCTCTGCAGGAGTACGAGCGTATGGGATGTGTTGCACAAGTACCTGAGGCACTGCTGCGCTCCGCGATCGGTCCTACAGATCCGGAGGTCGCCGGCGTACTGCGGACCATGACCGCACTGGCGCCGCTGGTGTACGGCAGCTGCAGGAGACGTTACAAGGAAACGTGGCTGGTGAAATCGTTCAGGGCGGCGGCGCGTATGCATCGCCGTCTGATACAGGTGTGATTCCTTCTTGTTGAAAGACGGGGTAACCCGACGGGGCTCACAGACGGGAAACGGTGAGCGGACGGGCCGGGCGGGAAACATGGATACGTTACTATCGAACTGACAATCCTGGTTCCACGTGCTTCGCCCGCATCCTTCCGGCCTTGGTATTTCTGTACTTCTACATCTGCTGGAGGTCCCGATGCGCCCACGACCGGGGCTACCGTCTCGGACACTCCTATGGCGGGTACGTCTGTGAGAGTGATGCTGCGCGTTGCCCGTGTCGCTGTTGTGTTATACGACCTGTACGTACCTGTGGGTTTGGACAAGTCGCGCCTGCTGGTGTGTGTGTCGACCGAACATGTTCGGCCTCCTGTCATATTAGGTGCTGCGGAATATTGTACTTATTACCACTTCTTGATGTGCGGTGTATGCGCGACTGTGATTACTGTCTACTGCAGAAGCTGGTGCCACGGGCTTACCGCCCCTTGCGGTCGTCGTGCGCCAGGCAGCGGACCCTGTTCCCATCCGAAGTAAGTGAGGGTGTGCATCTTATCGCCTTCGTACACCTCCATTAGCGTATCCCACCACATCCCTCAGACGACCTCGGAGCAATTTGCGCATACGTTACAAGTGTCGCTGCATTCTCGCTCCATCTGTCTATCCGTCGTGTTAAGCTTGCGGATTTCCGCCTCCTCTGCCCGACACAGCTGACGTCGGCCTGGGCGCTCCGAATGAGCTAGAACTGGTCCTGCCGCAGCCCGCTGCCGCTCCGACGGACGGCAGCAAGTTTGATACCCGGCCCAACGTGGTGCATGATCTGCTGACCGGACGTGCACGTCTTGCATTCGCCACTGGCGGCCGTGACGCTCGCATCCTGGATGATCGTCACCCGGCCATCCTCAACGTCTGCTTCCCGGTCTCATTTCCATATGGCTTGTCCGGACAGCGGCCGCCGGGAATGTCCTTCACATCATACTGCAGCCACCTGGTACGGCGGGTGCCTCGGGCACAGTTCAGTGGCAATTTGATGCTGCTTGCCCGTATGTACGACATCAGCGTTCGGCAGCAGAGCATGGCGCAGGTGGGAGTGGCCCTGCGCATGCGACCGCGGCTGGGTGAACCAGCGGCGCGGGTCTCGAGAGATGTCGTACGTGCCATGGCGGACATCTTGGCGCTGCCGTACCGTCACGCCCAGCGACGGCAGCTGCTGTCGCAGCAGTCGCCCGTGGTGCGCGCTCTCCTCGAGGGCGCACATGCCAGCTTGCTGCGAATCGACGTCACGGATGCCTACTACAACGGTGCAAAGGCCACAATGCGTGCAGCTGCCCTCACCATTGGCTGGCCGCCGCTGTTCTTCAACCTCAACCCGGCGGACATGCATGCTGGCTGCGCCGTTGTAGCGTCTGGCCAGTTCATCGAGTTCGACGACACCGGCCGTCCCACCCAAATCATCAGCACGGTGGAAAAGTGGCGCCGCGTTAAGGAGGATCCGCACAGCTGCGCCGCGCTGCTCGTTGCTACAAAAGAGGTGGTGGTCGAGCAACTGTTTGGCTTTGCACCCGGGGCAATGCGGCAGACTGACCCGAACTGCTTCTGCGGTGTCGTATTCGAGGTGGTTGTCAAGGTGGAGCAGAGCGGGCGACTGGCGCTACACCTGCACGGAGTTGCACACCTTGAGTGCTTCGCGCTAGAGAACCTTCAGGCGTTCTTTTGTGGACCCAACTGCCGGGCTCTGGCACTTGCGTACGCGCTCTGCGAAATGTGGTACCCCTCACCGTACTACGCTCCGGCCCCGGACAGTGGAACGCGGCCTCTGGTCATGGGTATGTCTGAGGCGGAGGCGCAGCAGCGCGGCCTGCCCATGCCGGCGGTGCAGGCAGACTGCCCGCCTGCCGCGTGCGACTTCGAGCGACTGGCCGGGTGCGCGAACGGCGGGCTGCCTCCACCATCACGGCACACCGCCTGCCGTGCCCACCACGCTGCCGTCATACACGGTACCCTCACCCACACCCACAATACGACGTGCAAGCGCCACGGCTGCCACGGCACCGACGACAGCTGCGGCATGGCCTTCCCCCGGCTCATCCGCACAGCCTTTCAGTGGATCGGCACCAGCGGCCTCTTCTTGCTGCCCCGCCTGGCGTCCAACCTCGTGCCGCACATGCCTGCCGTTGCGCTCGCGTTCGGCTGCAACCAGCTGATGTCCCTGGCCTGTGAGGTCGACCGGGAGTACACGGCTGACGTCGCCGCACAACTAGCACGCCCCGCCAACGAACGTGGTGACTGCCCCCTCCTACAGCCCGCCATCGACCGCACCCGCGATGCCGCGTACTACAGTTCAAAGTACACCGCGAAGACAATCGAGCGCAGCCAGGCACACCTCACCTGTGCCGCCGTGGGGCGCGTGCAGGACTTCATGATAGCGGGGAGCCAACCCAACGCCACCGTTGATGGGCCCAGCGCGTTCGGCAACCTGTGCGCGGCGGTGCACCGCATGACGGCCACCATCACGGCCGGCATGGCACTGGTCGCCTTCAAGCTCTCGGGTCACGATACGTTCGAAGCGTTGTACAAGCGCAACTACCTGCCGGTGGGCGCGTTCACTGCACTGGCGGCCGAATCCGCCGTGGAGCCAGAAGACGCGGAAACCGGCGTGGAGCTTGTCGAGGTGGAGGAGCACGGCGGCTACACCCTCACCGACGCCGTACAGAACTACACGCAGCGTGGAGTGGAGCTCAGTGGCTTCGATTGCAGCGCCTACAATATCGAGGCCAACTTCGAAGTGCAACGTGTGACGCCCGCACAGCACCCCCACGCTGCCATCCTTGGCGCCCAAGTCCTCCCCGCAGCTCGCCACCGCAAACGCAAGGCCCCTGGCGCCGCTATGACCCCCGTGACTGGTGCACCTCCCGGCCCATCTGGTACCCAGCCCACCCCCGTCGCGACGTCCCTTGCGTCAGGCGGCTCAGCTGTGGATCAGCTACCGACCAGCCCAACCACGACCGTACCCCCCAAGAAGGTGGCCTTCCAACCGACGCACGCGCTGTACCTGACACACGTCCTCCGTCGCCTGCCGCAGCCGAGGTACGTCCTGCTGGGCGGTGCACTGCCCCGCCGTCCGCAAGCAGGCAGTACCACCGCAGCCGCCGTCGCCTACTATGCATTCGTGTTGGGCATCTTCAAGGCTCACCGCGGCCAGCCGGTGGCCGCCAATCGGACGGTGAAGGAGGCGTACGATGCTTGGTGGGCGGACCTGGGAACCACCGATGCAGGCCGATCCTACAGAGCATGCGTCAGTGCCCTGCTCGACAACATCGAGGCAGAGCACCTCGCCAGCGGCCGGCGCCAGGCCGAATACAACTTGCGACGTCGCCAGTGCCGCGCCGCCGCTGCAGCTGCCGGTCTCCCCCCGGACTACACCTCCAGTGACTCGGATGATGATGACCCGGACGCCGCGCGAGGCCGCCTCGAACCCGACCCTGACACACGGCCACCGCACGACAATCAGGTCGAGCGGTATGACTTCGTGCCAGGCCAAGGCGACCCGACGACGGGACTCAACCTGTCTGACGTCGCTCTGACGGACCTGTACGACCGCACCACTGTGGAGGGGCTGTACGCATACGGTGCAGCCCGACGTTGCCGTGCGCTTCCTCTGCCCGACGCACTCGGTGCCAACACCAGCCCCTTCATCCGCCGTGTGCGCGCCACCGACATCCCGCTGCTGAGCGAGGCTTCCAAGCGGCTGAAGCGCTACCTGGTCATGACCGAAGGCACCGCCGCCACGCCGACCACTGCCGACCGCACCCCCCGCCTATGTTTGGATCGTCGCCCCGGCTACCCGCTCGTAGCGGTACTCATGAACGACGGCCAGCAGTCTGGCCGCGCACTCGTCGCAGCGGAGATGCCGACCTACCTGCGTCTGGCTCAGCCGCCTACCATTGACGACACCATCGAGCTCTTCACCCTGGCGCCGGATCAGGCTGTACCGTTCATGCTCGTGGCACGGTACTTCGACCGCCGCAACGAACCCGATCCAGGCGTCCCGCCACAGATGCTCATCATGGGTCCCCCGGGCACGGGCAAGACGCGGTTCGTGCACGCGCTGCTGTGGTACACGTACCAGCATGACAGCCCCGACTGGGCCGCCACATGCGCGTACTCCTGGGCCGCCGCGATCGCCTTCAACACCCCAGTGCACCGCAGCCTGTCAACCCACTCGATGTTCGGCATCTCTGCCAGCCAAAGCGGCTCGCGTGGCGCCAACCTTCCCAAGCGCGGTGCGAACGCCAGCCTTCAGGTAGGATCCACTCCCCGGAGCACGTAGGAAAACCATACCACGGATCCACACCTCCCGCCCCAGCATCCTACGCACCCACCTTCTCCACACGTTCCCCCCCACCTTCCGTAGGTCAAACGCAACGTCAGTGACGGGGCTGTCTTCATCGACGAAATCGGCATGCAGAGCCATGAGCACCTCGGCGCCATCGGCCACTCCTGTACGGCCAACGTACCGCCTCTGCCACATCTTGGGCCCACCCACCCGAGCACCCGTGTCCTGTCCGGCCGCGCCGCTGGCGGAATCGGCGACCTGCTACAGCATCCTCAACCGGGCGGCTCGCCGCCATACCGCTTCGCGGCCGACGTCGAGCGGAACCCCAACTTCAGTCCGTCGGCACCGAACACCCGGCGCCGGCCAGCCTCAGCTGGTGAAGACGAAGGTCACCGTGCGGACGGCAGCAACGCCGGCAGCAGTGATGACAACGAGCACAACAGCGACCGTAACACTACCGCGACCACGCGTCGCCCTCACCGACCCGTACCACAGACGCACGCACGCCTGCATGACGGCTTCCAGCTGTACCGGCAACTCGGCAGCATCGTGTTCATGCTACAAAAGCAGCAACGGCAAGACAACAGCCCGTCCGGTCAGCAGCTCACCCAGTTCGCGACCATGTTCGGCGGCGGCGAACCCACTGAAGCGCGCATGGCGGCACTGATAGACGCGCTCAACCAGCGCGTCGTCACCGACCTGTCGGACCTCACGGACCTCGAGCCCCGCGTGGTGTTGCAACGCAACGAGCCCAGGCACGCCCTCAACACACGGCTCCTCATGCTCCAGGCGCGCCGCAAGGGTGCACGGTTGGTCAGCTGGAACGCGGACCACGTCCCGGTCCGCCAACACGGCACAGCCCAGCAGCCGCCACTCTCGCACGTCGAGAAGACTGTCGCGATGTGAGTCAAAGACGCCGCCTTCGACCACACAACCGCGGACACTTGGTACTACGAAGGGGCACGCTACACGCTACTCGACACCGTCGCCGCCGACGCCGGCGCCTGCCACAACAATGAAGTCGAGGCGTGCGGCCTGCTCACCGACAGCCGCGAACCGCCCGACGACGGCCACGGTCCGTACTGGCGCCTTGACTACCTACCCGCAGCCGTCATGGTCCGTCCCATCAAAGGGCACGCGCCACATACGGTGTTAGCGGACTTGGCGGACTTCGCGTCCAAGGGTGGTGCCTTCACTGTCGTACCACGCCCCTCACCAGCAGCCAATGTCACCGTACCTGCTGTCAACACCAGCACCGCCACCAAGAACGTGCGTCGCGTCAACGTGCCGCTGGGTGACTATTACGCCGTGACCGACTACTTCGTACAGGGCCGCAGCTTCGGGGAGGACTGCTGGGTTGCGGACCTCTCCGTGCCACCTGGCGGCCTGAAGCGCGCAACCGTGTATGTGCTGCTGACACGGTACAAGACGCTCAACCACATCCGCCTCCTGCGCCCGCTCTCTACGACACCTGACGAGCGGAGACGAGTTGTCCAGCAGTTTCTGGCAGCAACGAAGCTCGATCCCGACCTGGCGGCCGAACTGCGCCTCCTCGACCGCCGCGCGACCGCAACCCGCGACCGCTATGCGCCCGAGTACGAGCACGCCCGGCACCTGGAGGAGCGTTGGACTACCGCAGCCACCACCGCAGGGGGCGGCAGCGACGGCGCCAGTCGTGATGGGAGTGGCGGACTCGGCAGATAGCTGTACGGCGGCGGCGGCAGTAGCGAGGGCAGGAGGCGCAAGGATGAGGACTAACATCCGACTAACGACCCAATCCGTAGGGCGCGAACCATCACCTGCCACGTCACCTTCACCGCCGGCCCAGTGACTAAAGATGAGGACCGGCTCTTTGCCGGCGCACCCAACCGAAACGGCAGCTTCGTCGCAGGCGTGAACACAAGCGGACAGGGCATCATTATCCTGCAGCTCGATAACCGTGCCCTAGCCGACCTGGAGACCAACCACGCCTTTGCACAGACCGTCACGTTTACGAACGTGGAGCCAGCTGCCCTGCCCGCCTTCGTCACCTCCCACTTCGCCGGGCCGACGCTGGCCCAATACAAGGTCACCCCGGCGACTCAAATTTCCGTGACCAGCACCTCCGTCCTCCCGATGCTGTACACCGCCAAGCTGCATTATCCGACATACAACGCGGCAACCGATAAAGCGGACGCCGAGGACAAGTACCCGGCCGATGGCAGCGCCCTCCTGGTCGTCCCACACGGCAAGCTGTTCCGCGGCGGACCCTTCCGCAAGTTCAACGCATGGGTCGCGTGCGGCAACCCCGACGGCCCCGACCTCGGCTGCGTGGAGCTGGCGGTCAAACAATCCGCGCCCGACAACTTCGTTGCCCAGCTGCAAGCGGCGGCTGACGACAACACGCCGCTGTACATCTACGCCGCCAAAATCAATGCGCCGTCCAATACTCAGTACAACAACAGCATCTTCCTTAACGGAGCACTAGTCGCGGCAGCAGCTGCCCCGGGCAAACGCCCTCCCAGGCGGGTGCAGACCTTCCGGGCAGCTACCCAGCAGACCACTGCGGCCACCGACAGCCGCGCCGACACCAACGACATGATGACCGCGTGGGAGCAACGTGACCGAACCGCCGTTGTCCTACCGTCAGATGGAGCACACGCCGCGGCCAGCCTCTCCCCGAATCCCAGCTCCATCACGATGGTCGGTTCCTGGCCTGTCATACCACTCGTCCTCAGCGTCGGCAATAGCAAGTATCCCGTCTGCACGGACAACACCAGCGTCTTACAACAGCTACCCAACTACACGGACTTCTTCGCCGACGCAAGCTTCGTGGACGACAACGACCGGGTCGCGTACACCGCCTACGACTCCTTCGCCATCACCGGCACCGTCACCACCAGCACGGAGGGCCGGACCACCTTCGTCACGGCCCTCCAGCAGTAGGTCAGTCCGATTGCCCCAAACACAGTTGCGTGAATGGAGTTGCCGCCACTGGATGGCGTTAAATGCCAGCGTCAAACAGCCACCTAGCTGTATGACGACACACTTGCACGGCTGAGTGCAATCCGCGCACTCGTGGGTTCGACTCCCACTGTCACGACGGATTAGGTGACCGCACATGGCAGGTGGCACCAGGGATCGCAGCATGCGTTGCGCAAGGGTATCATAAGGATAGATAGCATAACGAACCCATAAAGGCTAGTTAGACCGGATGCCTGGCCCATTCGTGTGGTTGAGCCTAGGATATTTAGTGGCAAGACTGGACCAAAGCGTGTCTTATATAGCGAGCTGGTTGTACGGCATAGCCATTTGGCGGGTAGAGCGATGACGCTCATAAGTTTGCCATAATTCAATCTGTTTATGTCTTAATGACTATTTCCGTGAGTTCTATTTTCTGCTATTTTTGGAGTCCGTGAGAGGTATTCTGGACCTTTCGACTGTCACGACGAAGATGTACGGCAATATCAGTCGAACAGGTATATTAGTGATGCTAGAGCAAGTGAACTTTGTCACTTGGCTCTAGAAGCGTAGTACTTCTTGAGCGTAATAGACCCAACTTTATGTTATTTTTGCCTTATTTTCTTTAGTGCCGACTACTGTAACGTGTGCGCTAGCCAAGCCCCTTTCCGAGCCGTGTCTGGAGCAAAGGACTACGAGTCAAGCCCTTCGGTTGGCAGGAATCCGATCCTGCAACCCGCGGACGAGAATCAGCTGGTTTAGGCGTGCAACGGAACTCAGTCGAGTACCTTTCAAGGCCATAGCCCAACCCATAGCCAAGTGACGACACTGCCGCGTAGCAGTAAGTCAGTCGGGGAGAAACATACACGTTGACGCTAGAGCTCTGGGTCTCTGGACCCTAGCCTAGCGCAGCGGTTGCTGCTCTGCTTGTCATCACTGCCGGTGTCCAACGCCTAGTGCAGCGAGCGCTTAGCTTTAGCGGCCCATCCGAGGGTCGTCTAGGCACGCTTGTCTGACTTGCGAGCAGCCAAAATCGTGGACGTTGTGCATCCAAGGGACAACGCCACCACTCACATCAGCGGCACGTCGCTACTAGTGGCGACGCCGGCAACTATTGCGAGCCCTGTAGACCTGTGATCGTGCTTCGCTCAGGTTGCATTCCGTTGCCTCCTGTGCATTAGTGTCAAGCAGGCACATCGACAGGGGCCTCGCGCGGCACTCACGTGACGACAGGTCACGGAGCCCGCATCAACATCGTCAGGACCGCCTACCCCCACGCCGACCTTGGGAGGAGGGCCGTCACTCGCCGCACAGAGAGGGAAATCCTGCCCCGGGGCAGCACGACCCTCACCAGCGAGACCCCCACAGGTCTCCTTCACGTGCGAGGCGCATCAGCACTGAGCCCGGGCGCCGTCGTGGTGCCCAGGATCCAGGTACCCGGAACCGCTCACCACCCCCGCGCCCAAGCCGACAGCGGCACCATCCACGCCTGCACTCGCGATCCCGGTCACGAAGTGCTGAGCGTTGGGAGGAGCACGCTACTCGACGGCCTGCCCATCACCGAGGAACGCGAGACACACCACAGAGGAGTGCAGGCTACTGAATTACCTGCGCAGTACCTTTGGTGGATCCTTGCGCCACACCCAGGTGCAGTGTGGGGACGGGGATATCAGGAACTACCCCCCCTTGCATCCGGACGTACCCGTGGGTGTACAGCAGGCAGCTCCGGGACCTAGTGCTCAGCAAACCCAGCGCGCATCTCCACAGGTGCAGCCAGAGGCACGGGCAAGGGAGCAGGAGCAAGGGCAGGCACGCATAGGTACTGATAGCACCATTGGTACCTCAGCGCTGTTGCCCACGTCAAGTGTGTCCACAGAGTGTTAGACGGCATCTGCACCCCTGGCGGACACATCACAGCCCCGGCGCAATCCCCCGCGCGCTGTAAGGGCGTCTACTAGCTCGGCATCGGGAGCTCCTTCGTCTGGGGAGGCCAAGGCAGGTGAAGTGCGGCGGGCAACGTTGGAGTGGCAGCGTAACCCCGAGTACGAGGAGGAGGACGAGTACGTGCCAGTTGTCACACCACACCCTAGGCGCAGGACCTTCCCTAAGCCAGTGCAGCGGTCCCCGTCGGCCCCCGAGCTGTACGTAGGTCCGCGGCAGGCTTCTCCCTCCACAAGCGAGAGTCAAGCAGTTGAAGAACAGCACCAGCGCGTCACCTGGAGAGGAACCGTCGCCCTTGCACCTGTCATCGGAGGACCCGGCCTCCCCGATTGATACCTTGGGCGACGCAGACAGCTGAGTCAGTGAGTAGTAGTGAAGCTTCGCAATTGGACGACGGTAGTGAGGAGGAGACCATGCAAAGCACGGGCCCCCACAACATGCCCAAGTTCACCTATGACGAGTTCCCCTTCTTTCAACAAGCGGCATACAAGGCCTTGGCCAACCTCCAGCAGCGCAAGGAATATGCCAAGGGCTGCTTTCCCATCACTCATGCTCTCAGCATCCTGCGGAATATGCCGGTGCCAGGCTCTAGCTTTGCAGCATGGCATAAGGAGCAGCTCCCAACCCTGGAGTGTGACGCTGAAGCGTGGCTGGCGGCCAAGGACCCCTCAGCCAAGTTCGACGGTGAAGCCCTGATGGACTTCTACGTCAACAAGCTGGAGAAGCATTTCGAGCCGGAGATGATTAGCAGCAAAATTGCGCAATACATCCCCCTTCGGCAGGGTACAACCTCGCCGAAGTCCTACCTGAGGCAAGTACGGGAGCTGGTGCCCTACATCACGGAGCACTACCCCTTGTCAACAATAGCGCGGCGCTATGTCATGCGCCTTGAACCGCACGTCCGGGACCATGTCCTAGGCAAATACGGATCGGTGGACAACAAGCTGTGGTACGAGCGCCTGGGGGAGATTGCTGACTATGCGGAGCAGTATTGGCAAAACTTGGTGCAGATCAGGGCCGAAGACGAAGACTACAAGCCTGCACCCGCTTCCGCGCGGGCGCAGGAAAGGTCAGCGTCGGCTCAGCGGGACGGCACCAGGAGGAGCATGCCGAAGGCCCAAGAAGGCAAGCACTACTGCTCCCATCATGGCCAAAACTCCACGCACGACACCAAGGACTGCAGGGTGCTAATCAGGAGCAAATCGGCAGCATCTACATCCGTGCAACATCGGTCCAAGAAAGAGGAGTCGCTGGATGAGAAGATTGCCAGCAGGGCAGTCCAGGCTGCACTCGCGACCCAGCATGGAGCTGCACCGGCGCAGCCCAAGCCAGCACATCAGGCGGGGCCAAGGCGGCAGGAGGGCCAAGTGTGTGACTACTGCGGGCGTAATGGTCACGATGAGCGCCATTGCCACGTCCTTCACCCAGATCAGGCGGAGCCAGGCTGGGAACCAAGGTCAATACCGCTACGTCGCCTGTTCCTGCAGAACAAGGAGAAGCTGCAGGCGCAGCCGCAGAGACAGCAGCAACAACAGGCAAGACCCCAGCGTGCAGCTGCAGTGGCGGCGGCGGTGCACAGCGACGACGATGAGGAGGAAGTATACGTGCCTCACCGCCGCAATGCCAACGTATCCATGACGCAGGCAGTGGAAGTCAAAGGGAAGCCGCGGGTGCACTGGAGCCAGGAGGTGATGGAGCGCACAAGAGCCATGGATGATGAGCCGCAGGGGGAGGCTTGTGCGACGCTGACCCATCAGGCGCCACCCTTGTCTTTTGAACCGGTGGAGATCAAGCCCGACGCTTATCCACTCCCCAGGCCGGCACCCCGTGCACGTCCGCAGCCACGCAGCCAGACGGATGATGCCCTGCACCTGCGCCTTGACATCACGGCAGGGCCGAGCACCATGCGCCGTGTAATCAACGTGCTTCAGGAGGAAGAGGAAGGCGTCAAGCAAGAAACGGCTGTGCGGGTGATCTCGGCAGCTCCGGCTGCCAGAGATGTGCCCCCAGCTGTGCAGCACGCCACTCCGCAAGCGCAGCAGGGGAATCAGGAGACAACGACGTTCCAGGCTCAACATGCGGCAGCTAGCACGGCCATCCAAACACGAACGACGCCCTCGGGGGTGCCGTATTGCGTTGCTGGGGCTGTGGAGGGACGTGTGCGAGGTATCGAGGACATACCCTCAAGCGTAGCTAGCATGCTGCTGAAGCGAGATCAGCAAGCCGCGAGCTATTTCGACCGTAAACAGCTGATGTTTTATTATCCGGAAGGTGCCATCCAGATAGGAGAAACGGCAGCCCCACAGCTGCGCTACCTAAGGGATCACTGTGCCGACGTGAACTTAATCACGAGGCGTGCAGCAGCCTTGCTGGGCTTACCAATCCGGAGGACGTCCACGAGCCTAAACACTTCTGCGGACCAAGACGCTGAGGTCATCGGGGAGGTGGAGGCCCAAGGGGTCAAGGTCACAGTACTGCCTGGTACGGTGCATGAGGTATGGCTGGGCCTCACCCAGACATTGGTGGTTGAGCAGGCGGCTATGTACGATGTGCTTATTGGCAACGACCAGATGCACCCAGTTGCGGACGCCATCACCCAGTACCCTGTTGCCCAGCTACACGTGTACCCCAATCTATTGGAGCACCCCAAGTACATTGTGTCAATCCCCATGACGACAGTCAAGCTGCCTACCAAGGGAGCTGTTGTCACACACAAGCGGGTGGTTTTTATGGCTTGCAGCTCATCCGTCAACCCAAGGGAAGGGCTGGGGGGGGGATGCAGCATGCCCATGCCCGTCAACCCTATGGTGGAGCAGCTAAGGTGGGAGTGGCCAACGCAGGCTCTAACCGTAGCAAGTTCAGTTGGCTGCATAGCAGTTAGCAACTTAGTAGGGGCAGTGGTACCGAAGGTGGAGCTGCAACCTAGCCCATTGTCAGGAAAGTGGCAATCAGGAGTTGGATAAATATTTGGCCTTGCGTTTCTTAGCGCTGGTGAATGCAGGCGCAATGTTTCTACCATTCAAGTGGAAAGATGATGTGTTGCAGTGACTAAGAGGTGCAGCATGTGTGTTCAAGTTTCTGCCAGGAAAGCCGGACCTGAAGGCGCTAGAGCCGAGAGCCTTGGAGCGTGCGCGAAAGGACGGTTTGGGCATGAATGTCATCGCAATAGATGTTGCGGTTGAGGTATTGGATTTAGTGTTCCCGGTCATCGTGCAGTTTGCTGGAGTGGTGGCCCTTGCGTGTGTAGCCTACCGCTACCTGACAGCCGCTGACTATGCTAGGATGCGGTGGCTGCTCAGTTTGTGCAAGCAGGACAGGTTGGCTATCATGAAGATGGGGGAGCGCATGTGGGTCATGGTTTTCAACAACGCCCTATGGAAGCATGCACTACTACTAGACGAGAGTGGTCTACTTGGACTTGCCTAGAATCCCTTTTCTTGGCCAGCTCACGGGAGCCAATACAGCACCCAGAGCTGGGGGGGGGAGTAAGTGTTTCGCATCTAGTGTGTTTGTGGGGCGGTAATCGGGCGTGACAGCTGTCACGACGGATTAGGTGACCGCACATGGCAGGTGGCACCAGGGATCGCAGCATGCGTTGCGCAAGGGTATCATAAGGATAGATAGCATAACGAACCCATAAAGGCTAGTTAGACCGGATGCCTGGCCCATTCGTGTGGTTGAGCCTAGGATATTTAGTGGCAAGACTGGACCAAAGCGTGTCTTATATAGCGAGCTGGTTGTACGGCATAGCCATTTGGCGGGTAGAGCGATGACGCTCATAAGTTTGCCATAATTCAATCTGTTTATGTCTTAATGACTATTTCCGTGAGTTCTATTTTCTGCTATTTTTGGAGTCCGTGAGAGGTATTCTGGACCTTTCGACTGTCACGACGAAGATGTACGGCAATATCAGTCGAACAGGTATATTAGTGATGCTAGAGCAAGTGAACTTTGTCACTTGGCTCTAGAAGCGTAGTACTTCTTGAGCGTAATAGACCCAACTTTATGTTATTTTTGCCTTATTTTCTTTAGTGCCGACTACTGTAACGTGTGCGCTAGCCAAGCCCCTTTCCGAGCCGTGTCTGGAGCAAAGGACTACGAGTCAAGCCCTTCGGTTGGCAGGAATCCGATCCTGCAACCCGCGGACGAGAATCAGCTGGTTTAGGCGTGCAACGGAGCTCAGTCGAGTACCTTTCAAGGCCATAGCCCAACCCATTGCCGCCACTGGATGGCGTTAAATGCCAGCGTCAAACAGCCACCTAGCTGTATGACGACACACTTGCACGGCTGAGTGCAATCCGCGCACTCGTGGGTTCGACTCCCACGCTGGTGAACAGTATTCTCCCCCTGCATTCTTATATTACCCCTTCCATTCGGCACGCATGCCCTCGCCTCCACCCACCCCTCCGCGGGGACGGGGAACTACGGCCCCCCTCGCGGGCGGACAGCCCGCGTCTAGTCCGTCCGTCTGTCTGGAACATATTTGGTAACTCGCCGTTTTTCTCGGTGTCGTAGCGCTTTCGGAGCGTTGCTCGCGCTTAACACATCGCGACGTAAAACGTTAGGCGTCGCCGGTTCGATTCCGGTCGTCACCGGACGAATTTATACTTCTTCATCTGCATGCATATATAGAACCACCGCCGCCGGCAAAGAATTTATAGCTTATACCCGATTGCGTTCATCGTTGCATAGGAAATGTTATTGCATTCAAGGAATCGTCGAATTGTTTAATTACTTTTCGCCGGCGCGCCGAAGTGCGCATCGGCGGCTGTCCAACGTTGTCCGTAGTTCTATGTAAAATGTATACGGCCTTCTTCACGTGCGTCGGCTCCTTACGGATATATATACACCTCCGTCCGATTTCTTTCTCTTAACATACGGTACTTCGGCTGCACACCGAATTACAGGAAAGCCGGCGGCTGTAAACGTGTCGGTGGTGCCGCCAACGTAAGCTGGCAGGCCTTTCGCGAAGCTGGGCTATTTACAGGCGTCGGCTCGCTACTGTAGGAAATCGCATATCCATCGCGTATATATCGCACCCCTATTACTTTCCTCCGTGCGTGGTGTTGCGGCTGAAGACGGCTGTCGTCAGTTATGATGGACCGAACAAATGATTCACCCCAGCGGGCTGGGATTCACGGTCGCGAGCGCCTGGGTACGCTGGCTGGCGGCTTTCCTCCTACAGGATCTCGTCCGTTCAGCGCGGACCTCGGCGCGGTTGCCACTCCGGCCTGTGCAGCACCACAGCGTCTGGGTACACTGGCCGGCGGCTTCCATTTTAGAGGGACAAGTGCGTCGAGCCTGCAGCTCGGCGCGGATGCAGCACGGATGCGGGATGCTCGTCTCGATCTGGAGCGCAGGGCTGCGGAGCAGCGGCGCGACACCGCTGCACGAGCGGCTGCCCGTCGAGACCCGGAGCGCAGGGCTGCGGAGCAGCGGCGCGACGCCGCTGCACGAGCGGCTGCCCGTCAAGACCCGGAGTGCGGGGCTGCGGAGCAGCGGCGTAACACCGCTGCACGAGCGGCTGCCCGTCAAGACCCGGAGCGCAGGGCTGCGGAGCAGCGGCGTAACACCGCTGCACGAGCGGCTGCCCGTCGAGATCCGGAGTGCAGGGCTGCGGAGCAGGGCCATGACGCCACTGCACACGCACAGGCCCGTGCTCAGCTGCGTGGGATACAGCTTGCGCAAGCTAGCTTGCTTGAGCGTTTGCGGGACCTCATGCGGTTTCCCTGCTTGCACGAGGGCCAGCACCCTGCACCGCCTGATTTTCTTGGGGTGATTCCGGAAGGGCGCGTGCAGGATTTGGGAGGGGCGCATGCCTTCCCGGGTGTGTGCCGTCTGCTCGGAGCAGTGTTCGGAGTACCAATCCGCGCTTCGTGCTTGGGTGGACATCCCCAACGTGGACATCTTACGCGCTGACATCATGTGCACAGGCGCCGTGCCACGTCATGCGCGTACCCTGGCTTGGCGGCGCATGCCCTGCACCGCGCAAGGTATTGCACCACCGCCACCGGATCCGGTTTTGCCGGCACGGTATCGTATCAGCAGATCCGAGCGCGGCAGTAGTGCAGGCGCCAGCGCTGACGCCGATCCCGCGGCATTCATGGATGAGGATGCGGCGGCGGTTGACAGTGATGGTGGTGTCGATGGGGCTGACGAGCCGGATTCACCGGCAGGTGCTGCAGAGGGTACGGCCCCAGTGCAGCTGCCGTCGGAATTGCAGCCATATCCACCACGGGTGCAGCCGCGACCTTGCTTCGGCGATCCACGGAGTGTGGAGGTGCCATTCTGCATGCGCCTTGATGCGGACTTGCCAAATCGGACCATGTTCTGCTACGATGATGGCCCCGACCGATTCACTATCTGCGCCTCCTGCGAGAAGGCACTGACGGGTGAGCAACTTCTCCGGCCCGTTTACATATTCTGTCCTCCCTTCATTGGTCTATGCTCTTGACCACATTTGATTCATCAAGCCACCTACATTGTCATTCGAGCCTGCTTAAGCGATGTCCGCCTGTCACCGCTCTCATTGCAGCACGTCGAGTGCCTGAAGCGGCTCTGGCGCGCCTCGATCCGGGCGACGTGCCATCTTTCAATCACCTGGGCGACCCGCTGCCTACACCCACGTTTGTGGAGAGTCAGCTTTTGGGGCGGGGCCGTCTCATGCAGCAGCTGCTGATTGTGCATCTCACGGGCCGCCCCCCCCAGGTCTTCCCGTGTGCCGTTCAGTCGCATGGCATCGCGGTCGTCAACCCCGACCCCAATATGCTACGCGGCCAGCTGCCTGCACGCATTGCGGATTTGGCAGGCGCATTCACGGTGGTGTGCGTGGACCAGGTCCGAGACCAGCAGGACTTGCTGGATCGCGTCCGCCGTGTGCCTGGCATTAAAGTGCGAGGACACGTCATCGTCGCCTGGGTGCGCTTTCTTCAACACAATGATGAGGATGAGCTCGCGGTGGATGAAGATGCTCTGCAGGAGTACGAGCGTATGGGATGCCGTACCTGAGGCACTGCTGCGCTCCGCGATCGGTCCTACAGATCCGGAGGTCGCCGGCGTACTACGGAGCACGTTCCTCCATGACCGCACTGGCGCCGCTGGTGCACGGCAGCTGCAGGAGACGTTACACGGAAACGCGGCTGGTGAAATCCTTCAGGGTGGCGGCGCGTATGCATCGCCATCTGATACAGGTGTGTTTCCTTCTTGTTGAAGGACGGGGTAACCCAATGGGGCTCACAGACGGGAAACGGTGGGGGGAGGGGGGGCAGGAAACATAGATACATTGCTTTCTAACTGACAATCGTGCCTTGCTATTTCTGTACTTCTACATCTGCTGTAGGTCCCGATGGGCCCACGACCGGACCTACCGTCTCCGACACTCCTATGGCAGGTATGTCTGTGAGAATAATGCTACGAGTTGCCCGACATAGCGAGCTGGTACGTGCGCGACTGTTTCCACACAACGGTGACGTGTCGCTGTTGTGTTTTACAACCTGTGGGTTTGCACAGGTCGCGCCTGCTGGTCTGTGTGTCGACCGAACGTGTTCGGCCTCCTGTCAGATTAGGCGTCGCGGAATACTATACTTATTACCACTTCTTGATGTGCGGTGTATGCGCGACTGTGACTACTGTCCACTGCAGAAGCTGGTGCTACGGGCTTACCGCCCCTCGCGGTCATCGTGCGCCAGGCAGCCGACCCTGCTCCCATCCGGAGTAAGTGAGGGCGTGCATTTTATCACCTTCATACACCTCCATTCGCGTATCCCGCCACATCCATCAAATGGCCTCGGAACAATTTGCGCATACGTTACAAGTATCACTGCATTCCCGCTCCATCTGTCTGTCCGTCGTGTTAAGCTTGCGGATTTCCGCCCCCTCTGCCCGACACAGCTGATGCCGACCTGGGCGCTCCGAATGAGCTGGAACTGGTCCTGCCGCAGCCCGCTGCCGTTCCGACCGACGGCAGCGAGTTTGATACCCGGCCCAACGTGGTGCATGATCTGCTGACCGGCCGTGCACGTCTTGCATTCGCCGCTGGCGGCCGTGACGCTCGCATCCTGGATGATCGTCACCCGGCCATCCTCAACGTCTGCTTCCCGGTCTCATTTCCATATGGCTTGTCCGGACAGCGGCCGCCGGGAATGTCCTTCGCATCATACTGCAGCCACCTGGTACGGCGGGTGCCTCGGGCACAGTTCAGTGGCAATTTGATGCTGCTTGCCCGCATGTACGACATCAGCGTTCGGCAGCAGAGCATGGCGCAGGTGGGAGTGGCCCTGCGCAGGCGACCACGGCTGGGTGAACCAGCGGCGCGGGTCTCGAGGGATGTCGTACGCGCCATGGCGGACATCTTGGCGCTGCCGTACCATCACGCCCAGCGACGGCAGCTGCTGTCGCAGCAGTCGCCCGTGGTGCGCGCTCTCCTCGAGGGCGCACGTGCCAGCGACCTCACGGATGCCTACTACAACGGTGCAAAGGCCACGATGCGTGCAGCTGCCCTCACCATTGGCTGGCCGCCGCTGTTCTTCAACCTCAACCCGGCGGACATGCATGCTGGCTGCGCCGTTGTAGCGTCTGGCCAGTTCATCGAGTTCGACGACACCGGCCGTCCCGCCCAGATCACCAGCACGGTGGAAAAGTGGCGCCGCGTTAAGGAAGACCCGCACTGCTGCGCCGCGCTGCTCGTTGCCACAAAAGAGGTGGTGGTCGAGCAGCTGTTTGGCTTTGCACCCGGGGCAATGCGGCAGACTGACCCGAACTGCTTCTGCGGTGTCGTATTCAAGGTGGTTGTCAAGGTGGAGCAGAGCGGACGATTGGCGCTACACCTGCACGGAGTTGCACATCTCGAGTGCTTCGCGCTAGAGAACCTTCAGGCATTCTTTTGTGGACCCAACTGCCGGGCTCTGGCACTTGCGTACGCGCTCTGCGAAATGTGGTACCCCTCGCCGTACTACGCTCCGGCCCCGGACGGTGGAACGCAGCCTCTGGTCATGGGTATGTCTGAGGCGGAGGTGCAGCAGCGCGGCCTGCCCGTGCCGGCGGTGCAGGCAGACTGCCCGCCTGCCGCGTGCGACTTCGAGCGACTGGCCGGGTGCGCAAACGGCGGGCTGCCTCCACCATCACGGCACGCCGCCTGCCGTGCCCACCACGCTGCCGTCATACACGGTACCCTCACCCACACCCACAATACGACGTGCAAGCGCCACGGCTGCCACGGCACCGACGACAGCTGCGGCATGGCCTTCCCCCGGCTCATCCGCACAGCCTTTCAGTGGATCGGCACCAGCGGCCTCTTCTTGCTGCCCCGCCTGGCGTCCAACCTCGTGCCGCACATGCCTGCCGTTGCGCTCACCGGTGATGGGCCCAGCGCGTTCGGCAACCTGTGCGCCGCGGTGCACCGCATGACGGCCACCATCACGGCCGGTATGGCACTGGTCGCCTTCAAGCTCTCGGGTCACGATACGTTTGAAGCGTCGTACAAGCGCAACTACCTGCCGGTGGGCGCGTTCACTGCACTGGCAGCCAAATCTGCCGTGGAGCCAGAAGACGCGGAAACCGGCGTGGAGCTTGTGGAGGCGGAGGAGCACGGCGGCTACACCCTCTCCGACGCCGTACAGAACTACACGCAGCGTGGAGTGGAGCTCAGCGGCTTCGATTGCAGCGCCTACAATATCGTGGCCAACTTCGAAGTGCAACGTGTGACGCCCGCACAGCACCCCCACGCTGCCATCCTTGGCGCCCAAGTCCTCCCCGCAGCTCGCCACCGCAAACGCAACGCCCCTGGCGCCGCTATGACCCCCGTGACTGATGCACCTCCCGGCCCATCTGGCACCCAGCCCGCCGCCGTCACGACGTCCCTTGCGCCAGGCGGCTCAGCTGTGGATCAGCTACCGACCAGCCCGACGACGACCGTGCCCCCCAAGAAGGTGGCCTTCCAGCCGCCGACGCACCCGCTGTACCTGACACACGTTCTCCGTCGCCTGCCGCAGCCGAGGTACGTCCTGCTGGGCGGTGCACTGCCCCACCGTCTGCAAGCAGGCAGTACCACCGCAGCCGCCGTCGCCTACTATGCATTCGTGTTGGGCATCTTCAAGGCTCACCGCGGTCAGCCGGTGGCCGCCAATCAGACGGTGAAGGAGGCGTACGATGCTTGGTGGACGGACCTGGGAACCACCGATGCAGGCCGATCCTACAGAGCGTGCGTCAGTGCCCTGCTCGACAACATCGAGGCAGAGCACCTCGCCAGCGCCCGGCGCCAGGCCGAATACAACTTGCGACGTCGCCAGCGCCGCGCCGCCGCTGCAGCTGCCGGTCTCCCCCCGGACTACACGTCCAGTGACTCGGATGATGATGACCCGGACGCCGCGCGAGGCCGCCTCGAACCCGACCCTGACACACGGCCACCGCACGACAATCAGGTCGAGCGGTATGACTTCGTGCCAGGCCAAGGCGACCCGACGACGGGACTCAACCTGTCTGACGTCGCCCTGACGGACCTGTACGACCGCACCACGGTGGAGGGGCTGTACGCATACGGTGCAGCCCGGCGTTGCCGTGCGCTTCCTCTGCCCGACGCACTCGGTGCCAACACCAGCCCCTTCATCCGCCGTGTGCGCGCCACCGACATCCCGCTGCTGAGTGAGGCTTCCAAGCGGCTGAAGCGCTACTTGGTCCTGACCGAAGGCACTGCCGCCACGCCGACCACCGCCGACCGCACCCCCCGCCTGTGTTTGGATCGCCGCCCCGGCTACCCGCTTGTAGCGGTACTCATGAACAACGGCCAGCAGTCTGACCGCGCACTCGTCGCAGCGGAGATGCCGACCTACCTGCGTCTGGCTCAGCCGCCTACCGTTGACGACACCATCGAGCTCTTCACCCTGGCGCCGGATCAGGCTGTACCGTTCATGCTCATGGAACATGTAACATGTAACATGTCACACATGCGGATCAGCGATCTGGTGTGATATGTACTACGGACGACGTCGCGAGTATAAGCCGAGCGATGACGGCCTTGTTTATATATTGAATATTATATGCTATCGATCTCCCTCGATCGTATGCTCTTCCATATTGATGTCCTGAGTCTGGATCCGCTTTTACTTGGCCTGAGCGAAGCCTGAGCATTAAAGGAGCGGCTAAGTGATGATTGTTGTATCCCCCCTTCCAATCGCCCATTGCTTCTGCGGAGAACCAGGCTTAGTGCATCATGCTCGATTATATCGGAACGTACCAATCGAGGCAGCGGAAGTCTTCGATGCAAGGAGTTACAATGTTTATTCCAAACGGGCGTAGATGACGTGATAGGCTATCAGTGCCTAGCCGAGGCAATCATCATCTAACCGATGCAAATCGGTGCTCGGGCTTATCCAAGAAATACGACCAGAAGCGATATATAAGGTGTAAGCTCAACCAAAGCGCAGTTAGCTTGTATTAATGCCAATCATTATGATTGCATATAAGTTCGCTCATATTTCACACTTAGGCCGTCAATGAGCATAGCAGATATACTCGCAGCGACGGCTCGCGGTACAAGAGATCTGCAAGTAGTAAGTGTACTACCGTGATCCTGCGTGCGGATATTGCTTTATAAGCCGTCATAGCAATAGTGCAATGTTCTTTACTCGCATAAAGGTGCCGACTACGCCATTGCGCGTAGTGTTGCATTCGACGTGCTACATCGCTCGAGCCATTGCCTCGCGACCTCGGGGTACACTCGCATTATCGTGCTCGAGCGCGTGCGTATGCACAGTGCACGTGTTATCATTAGTGCGCATCGATGTGCAATGCATTATGCATTCTAGGTCGTCCGCGACCAAGTCGCCGGACCATGCGCACTTATCGCGATACCGATCGCGTGATGTATGCTTGCAGCGTTGTGCACAATGCATTAGGCGGTATGCTGTTCACGGGTTGCTTGTTCCCTTAGCGTGTGCCTAGCGCGTGCGATGCGACGTGCTGCGTGGCATGCGTGTGGTCGCGTCTGTAGCAGTCGTTTTAATGATGCTGCTGGATTTATGCGGAAGCGTAGCTTTAGAAGGTTTGGTAATAGCCTTTAGGTATGTCAAGGTCGCGAAATTGTACATCTAGCAAGAAATGGTGACAGCGGAGTCTTGAACTCCGAACAATTAGTATTATTATACTAAGTTGTCAGGCCGAAGCTCTTCACCAGGGTGATTTTAATATCGGCTCACCTAGCCGAGATGTACGGCAATTTGTTTTGCCAATCGCGAGCTTTTCTCGTAGTTAGTTTTCGGTTAGGCATCATGCTTATTGCATGATTGCCTACCGGTTTGTCTAGGCCTATTTCTTTAAGGTAAATGTAGTTGCCTACATTCCCCCCCCTCTGAAGCGAACCGTCCCGGGAGCGTTACCGTCTCCTCTTGGAGGAGGATTCTTTTGCAGGGGGTTTTGGCCTTGCTTTGGCTTTGAGTTTTCGCTCATATTCCTCGATGGCTTCCACCAAGGGATCTGAGTCTTTCAGGGCCGCCTCGGTTTCATATGTATTGTGAGTGGAATCATATCCTTCCCACTTGATAAGGTACTCTCGACGAGTTTTACCTCTGCCCCCACGGATTGAGACGTCCCGATGATCTACAATGGCTTCAACCATGTAGAATGGCTCACCCTCAATAACAAGTGGTGAGGGTGGTTGTCGCTGTGTGCCCTCCTTGAACGGTTTCAGGAGAGACACATGGAAGACCGGGTGTAGGCGAGATTCAGCTGGTAACTCCAGTTTTACCGCTGCTTCGCCGATGTTAGCGACAACTGTATATGGGCCGATGAATTTTGGCATCAGCTTCTTCGTTCCAGGTTTTTTGAGATTTATGTTCTTCGTACTTAACAGCACTTTTTGCCCAACCTCATAACGCACGGGGCGCCGAGACGAGTCAGCATCCTGTTTTTGTCTAGATTGCGCAGCCTGGAGACAAGTTTTAGCGAGTTGTAATCACTTGCACATGATGGTGGAGTACTCATCAGCAGCCGGCACTTTAGAGGGTACATGCAAGTCAACCGGTACACGCGGTTGTTGGACACCGTTAAGAGAAAATGGTGTCATACCCGTCGAGCGTTGTTTGGAGTTATTAATAGCAAACTCAATCAACGGTAAGTGATCATCCCAATCATCCTGATTAGGGGAGATATAGTGCCGCAGTGTCTCTTCCAGTAGGCGATTCATCCGCTCGGTTTATCCATCGGTTTGGGGATGGAAGGCTGTGCTCATATGGAGGTTGGTGCCCAATAGGCGAAAGATTTCCTTCCAGAAATTGCTTGTAAAGCGTGGGTCCCGGTCAGAGATAATATTCTTTGGAAGGCCGTGCTGCCGGAATACAGTGGCTATAAAAAGGCGAGCCAACTCTTCCGCTCCTGTGGTCGTGAGTGTGGGAGCAAAGTGCGTCATTTTGCTCAGTCGGTCCACAAACACGACGATCGCATCATGCCCATTGCGAGTTGTTGGTAGCTGGGTTATCAAGTCCATTGATATGCTCTCCCACACGGAAGAAGGTATGGGGAGCGGCTGCAGCAAACCACCCGGTTTGGTGTTGTTTGGTTTGTTATGCTGACATTGAGGACAAGACTTGACGTAGGCCTTCACGTCAGTGTCTAGTCCAGGCCACCAATAAGTTTGTGCGATCGCTTGTTTGGTGCGGTCAATGCCGCGGTGGCCGGCACATGGGGTATCATGATACTCTTTCATGATAACCTGTCGTAAGTCAGCTTGATTAGGGATGTAGATCTGGGACCCATGGTACCAGAAGTTACCCTTCTTTTTGAGCCGCAGTTTTGCTACCTTAGTTTTCGTGAGATTGGGATCACCGTCATACCCGCGGATGATTCGATGTCCTAAGTCGCTGTCAATCAGCGCGGCAGAAAGCAAGTTGAGCACCACATCGTGGACCCGACTGATGGGGTCAGCTACATTCACCCGACCAGGGCGATACTCCCATTTAAATGTGAAATGTGATAATCGTTCCATCCAACGAGCTTGGCGGCGGGACAGTTTATCCGCGCTTTGTTGATCCTGTAGGTATACCAGTGGTTGGTGATCAGTGATCAACGTTACATCACTGGCTCCTTCAAGGTAGCAACGCCACTCTTCCAGGGCTAAAACAGTGCCTAGGCATTCTTGGTCTGTTGTTGTGTAGTTATATTCTGCCCTATTGAACTTAGAGCTGGTATAAGCTACAGGGTGGTCATCCTGCAAGAGGACGGCTCCCGTGCCATGTATAGAGGCATCAGACCAAACCGTGAAAGGTTTATCAAGCTCAGGGAGTTTAAGAACTGGTGCATTGGTCAAGGCATGCTTCACACCCTGGAAGGCTGCCTCGCAGGCTTCAGTCCAGCGGAAGGGCACTTTCTCGCTGGTAAGGGTTGTGAGGGGGGCCACAAGGGAGGAATAACCCTGAATAAACCTCCTGAAATAATTGGCTAAGCCAAGGAACGCCCGCAGTTTCTTAATATCCGTGGGGACAGGCCAGTCCTTAATGACTGTTACTTTGCGGTCGTCTACTTTCAAGCCTTCTTGGCTTACTTTGTGGCCCAGGAAATGCAGTTCGAGCCGGTTGAACTGACACTTCGACAATTTTGCCTTGAATTGGTGCTTTCGGAGCAAAGACAGTACCAAACGGAGGTGCTGTTCATGCTCGGCCGGGGTCTTACTAAAGACCAGGATATCGTCCAAGTACACTAGCACAAATTTGCCAATGTAGTCAGTGAAGACACGATTCATCACTGCTTGGAACGTTGCAGGGGCATTGGTGAGTCCAAAGCAAAGTACTTTGAACTGGAACTGGCCCATGCCTGGAGCTATAAAGGCCGTTTTCTCCACATCCTCGGGAGAAATCAAGATTTGGTGATACCCCTGTTGTAAATCCAGGGAGCTGAAAATGGTTGCTCCTTGGAGTTGGTCGAAAAGGTCTGTGATATTGGGCATGGGATACCGCCGTTTTATGGTCAGTTTATAAAGTGCACGGTAGCCTAAGACCATGCGTAGTCCTTGCCCATTTGCCTTTTCGACAAAGAGGACTGGAGCCCCATAGGGTGAGGTGGAGGGTTCAATGTACCGCTTATTAAGCAATTCAGTAACTTGCTTTTTAACCTCTTGTTGCTCCAGTTGGGTGAGTCTATAGGCTCGTTTAGCTGGTGGTACGGCACCATCCACTAATGGAATAGTGTGACCAATATTCCGGTCGGGGGGAAGGCCTTGAAGGTCTTCGAATACATCCTTGTATTCCTCTAGTAATTCGGATAACTTCGAATCAGCCAGGAGATTTTTTCCACCGGAACTGGGTTCAGGAGCAGTAATTTGTTCCTCTGCTTGTACGAGCAGGAGATAACTTCATTCGTGCTCCTTTAGCAATTCATTTGCCTGCTGCTTTAGCATCAAGATTATCGTCGATACCCGGGGAAGTCCAAAGAGATGGCGTAAACGTGTACGCCACATTTGGCTTCTTATACACTGTCAGGGTATTGGTTGTCCAGCACATTGTGGCTTTTCGTTTCCCCAACCAGTCATTAGCCAGGATAATGTCAACACCTGGGACATCTTGCTTGAGAACAAGGAGTTTGACTGTGTCATGGAACTTGTCAATTTGAAGATTGGCAACAACTGAGCCCTCAATCAGTTCTGTGTTGCCATTAGCCACTTGAACTGAGCTGGTGAGTGATGGTTTGAGAGCGAGGGCCATTTTCTTAACGGCTGTTAGGGATATAAACCCATCTGCGGTACCTTTACAGTCGGCACCAGAATCGGCCAAGGCTTTGCAGTCCGTTTGGCACAGGCGAGCATCAAAGATCATAGACGGTGTAGAACCAACTATGGAGTTTAAGTGCACGGTAGTGGACGGTCGGTCATACCATAGCTGGAGAGGCCATGAAACACCTGGCATGAGTTCCCGTACTCCTGTGCTACTTTTCTGCAGGAATAATCGTTTCCCTGGCGTGTATGTTTTGATCAGGCGAAAGCCTGCTGCTCGCATACTGTGCTCTATTGAGCTCCACTTTGGGACTACAAAGACTGCAGAGGTATTTTCTGGATCTTTGTGTTTGCAGGAGATGTAGTGTTTTTGCCACTGAGCAATTTGATTGTAAGGAGGATGAATCCAGGCAAACTCACCCGCAAGATTATGATTCACGAATGGGTTTGATGGGGAGGCAAAACGTGGACAGAGACTATTATTGCCCGAATCGTTACATGCGGCGTCAAAGGTAAATTGGCGGCCGAGTTGAGCCTCAACCTGACGGAATTCGTCAGGCCGGAACATCCGATCAGCCCGAGGGCTGTCGGTCATGGGCAACACAAACTCTCCATCTGGTGCAACCAGTTTAACTGGTTCACACTCCTCCACACGCTTGCCAGGGTCCTACTCCTGCATTTTAGATTCGAGCCGGGCAGCGAGCGCCAACTTCTTTTCCGCCTCAGCCTTGATCGCCTTGGAGCAGTCCACCGCGTGGTCCAGCCAAGACTGGCCTGGCTTCTTGAAGCCGTGGCAATAGCGGCACCGGTTGCCGGAAGGCTTTTCAGAAGCGTGGTCGGTCCGGGGTTTCTTGCTCGCGGACTGCCAGCCCTGTTGTGGTCGGGAAAAAGGGCGTTTTTGGTAGGGATGCCTGGATTTAGGGGTGATTACCGTAGCAGCTTTCAGCTCAACGGTGGCAGTCTTGTCTTTTCCTGCCTTCCACCGGACCTCTTGGCCGACTGCATATAGAATACATTTATCTAAATCCTGCCAGTCCTTGCCCTCATCGTCGGTTGCACACCGACCCCGAAGTGCTGGAACTAAGCCTTTGATGTACCAGCTAATCTGGTCGGCTTTGTCCATGTCCTTAGCTTCACGTAGGACATCATGGAAGCGCTGGGTATACTCAGCAACGGTTTCGGCAGTTTTCATGTCGTATTCATGAGAGTGTAAGCGATCCCGTGCTGCCATGGCAGTGTTGCGTTGCGTGTCCCCATATTGCAAGAGAAACGCCGCCCTTAAGGTTTCGCGTGTGAGGGGTTTCTTGCCCGACTTGTGCATCTCGAGGACATCTGCCGCCCAGACCTGTGCTTTGCCCGTTAAGAAGTACACTATGTGCTCAAACGGGTCCATATTCATCAGGTCAAAATATTGCATGAGCACATTGAACCATGACCGGGTGCAAGTGATGGTGCTATCCTTCTTCCCAGAAAATTTGGGGGGATGCGGAACCCGTCTATTAGGGCTTACCTCACTTGGCCGGCTGGACTTTGGGGCCGTTGTCTGGAAACCGCTACCCCCAGCTAGGTGTGCGGTTGCCTCCACCCAGAGGGACTGAACCTCCTCTAGGGTTGGCACCGGAACTAGGTGCTTCTCTAGGATGGCCTGCAGCGTTGTTTGCTGGAGGGCATCCTTAGGCAACAGGGTGGCGACGCTCGACCCAGCAATCGTGGAAATAATGTCCAGGATCGCTTTCTTGCGGGAGTCAGCTGCTTCGGACGTTTGGGAACGCTCCGAAAGGCGTTCGAAGATCTGCTCTAAGAGGGCTCTCGTGCGGTCCGTATCCTCGCGGAGGGCACCCATCTGATCATCGAACGACTCCTTAAGGCGTGTGAATTCGCCTTCTAACGCCACCACGCGATTATGGGTTGCGTTGCGCATGGTTTCGGCAACATGCTGGGCCGCGCGCATTTGCTCAGGTGTGCGCTGCGGCAGGCCATTGGAAGGCAACACGACGTCGCCTTCATCCGCCATTGGTTCCTGCGGACCGCGGATAATAGGAATATTATTATTATTATTACTTGTGGGAATTACTGGTGCCAAAGGCACCGTTTCCGGAGGGTCAATGTTCGAACGACTTGGTCGTCGAATGGCGGCAACGGCGGCTAAACGCTTTAGTCGCAAAATTTCATTGACATTTTTACGTTTAAAACGTAAGAGTTTCTTCCGCGCTTTTTGCTGCGGAGGATTTGTTGTTGTGGTGTGCTTGTCGCGTGGCATTGTGCAAAGTTTAGCTCACCTGTGGAGGATCGTTGCTCAGACCCTCGCTACCAATTGTAGCAGTTGTCTTAATGATGCTACTGGATTTATGCGGAAGCATAGCTTTAGAAGGTTTGGTAATAGCCTTTAGGTATGTCAAGGTCGCGAAATTGTACATCTAGCGAGAAATGGTGACAGCGGAGTCTTGAACTCCGAACAATTAGTATTATTATACTAAGTTGTCAGGCCGAAGCTCTTCACCAGGGTGATTTTAATATCGGCTCACCTAGCCGAGATGTACGGCAATTTGTTTTGCCAATCGCGAGCTTTTCTCGTAGTTAGTTTTCGGTTAGGCATCATGCTTATTGCATGATTGCCTACCGGTTTGTCTAGGCCTATTTCTTTAAGGTAAATGTAGTTGCCTACAGCGTCGCACCCATTGCCGTACTGCTCCAGGCGTCCACGTACGACAGGGGTGACGTCATCGGTGCCGTATCGCTCCGCAGTGTCCACGTACGACATGGGTGACGTCATCAGTGTCGTACCGCTCCGCGTGTCCACGTACGACAGTGCCGTACCGCTCTGTGTACGACAGTGCCGTATCGCTCCGCGCATCCACGTACGGCAGTGCCGTACCGCTCCACGCATCCACGTACGACAGTGACGTGGTGCCGTGCGTGACATAGTGATGGTGGGTGCAACCCTAGCAGAGCTTCGGCAAAGTGAAGCGTGGTACAACAATGATAGCGTGCTTCCAGTTCTGATAGCCTTCACTGGATACTCTGCATTCTGGATCGTACGTTGTAATCCCTGGCCTCTGAAGACTTCCGCTGTGCCTGACTCTCATTACGGTGCGCTTGGCTTGCTGTGCTTGCACCTTAGCACTTAACACCGAAGCGTGCAGAAATATGCTTGAAAGGCAGGAGGGGTACAACAGTGTGCAATGATCAGAGTGCCACATTCAGAGAAAACATGGAGTTTATGGAGGAAATTAATGCATTATAATAAATGTCAGCCTTACATAGATAGCCATGCCAGCAGATGCCCCCAGCAGCTAAGCTGAGAACAGACCCCACTGCTAACCAAACCTACCCAGACTTGCCTAGCTGACCCGCTTCATAAACTGTCCTGCTGATTGAACCAGTATTCCCGCTTGACCCCGCTACGACTCCCTACCAAAACCCCATATTCCAGTTGGATCAGTGGCCACCGAGGCCGATCCAGGCTCGGTGGACAGCAAACGTGAGTAAGTGCCCTACCGGGTGGTGAGGGCAGATAGAAAAAGGTTTACCTAAGGTCAAAACACGGCCAATAGCTGGACAAGTTGTGACCTGAGACTAATCTCAAAGCATCCGTACGGCAAGAACGAGCAAGATGTACTTAGTTACTTGCCTCGTACAAGGACTAGCCTTCTCACGTCGAGAAGCCACCATGTCTTGTCCTCGGTAAAAGCAAAACACTAAGGAGGCCCCAGCAGCAATGCCGCCGCCGGCAACTTCACTGCTAACCTACCCAGCAGAGTCACCACCCAAACTCAATTCCCCAAGTTCAAGTCCAAGTATCCAATGCAGTAGCTGGTTATGAGTTGTCTACAGCAAAGGTAAGTCGAAAGATGTCAGATGTCGACACATATCCCATGGGGCCACAGGTCGCACATGCAGGCCTGGAAGTGTGCCGCATCCAGTGCCGCATCCAGCTCGATTAGGCGTAGCAAGTACGAATGTTGACAGGGACAAACAGATTTTGGGTCCAGTCTCAACAATCTTGAGATCATCACGGCATGTGACTCCAGACAGCATGAAGTACAGTAGTCCTAGGGTGAAAACTTCAAGCATGTGAGTGAAGCAATGACCAGAAGTCGTTGCACCTTGTCCTTGATGGACAGTGATAACGTATGCGAGCTCGAGGGGAAAGGTACCTTAACAAAATGTGTTGCCATTTATGCGCTTTTGGCTGCACCTTGTACGGCAGATCTGATAATATTGTCCATTGAATCCAAATGAACAGTAATGGAGCGAAGATGCGAGCCCTCAGGTACATAGTTTAGGGCAAGAACTGTCCAGTGAAGCCATTAGCGGCCCCTTTGGCAAGATGTACATTCCGGGTGATTATAACTCGTGCACCAACGGCCACCTGTATAGTATGTAGTGTTATGAAAATGTTATTGTTAGATATGTTTAGCGAGCCGTCCTAGCTGGTTTGCGTATCCATGAGCGAGCTATGCAGTACGACCTAGTCATGTACGCGAAGTGAGCTTTTCAGGGATCTATTTGTGGTACGTTATAAGGTTTCGAATTATGTATATTTTGGTATGTTTTGTGGGCGAAGTTCCTTTCAGTTTGCGTACAGCTGCATGGACCCATCCGACAGACGTTGCTTCTATAGACGTTTTTATCCCTCTCTTTTTCTATTATCCAATATATAATTATGTAATAAATACTTCCTCGTATTATGGCCAAGCTTTGCTAATGTCCGCTGGACTATCTCACAACAGGTTATGAGCCCCGGCAAAGTGTGCCGTGGAGCTTGGCATCTTTCGCCCATTTATTAGTGTTGATTTTCGCGATTATAGGTCTTCACAATGGGGAAGGATAGGTTAGACGAACCGCTTGACCTTCACAACTACAAAACCTGGAAGCTACGATTCGAGCTACTATGTGGAGAGCTCGGATACGGTCATGCTCTGCTTGCTGCACCGATTTTAGAAGCAGACGTTATTATGTCGAACAAGGTCAAGAGCGTCATGGCCAAGAACGTCAAGAACCACCACCTCCAGACCATTGTGCGGGCAGCTAATGCCAAGGCTGCCTGGGATGCTCTGGCGGCGACGTTCGCATCAACCTGCAACACGAGGAAGATAGCTCTACTACAGGAGCTCAGCGACTTCAAGATGGCCAATGGAGAGCATATGCCGGTCTACGTCAGCAGGGCGCGGCAGCTCCAGTCAGACTTGCTGGATGTCGGACACGTGGTCACTGATGCTGAGCTGACTACGATTATTATCAAGGGTCTCCCACGCACGTATCACGTTATTATGACTGCCCTTGAGACGCACAAAGGTGAGCTGGATTTTCAACAAGTCGTTTCAAGGCTGATGGCTTATGACTCAGCGGAACGAGAGGCAAGAGGAAAGGAGACGACGGCGTTTAGTGCACGCCGGGGTGGTGGCAACGCCGGTTCGTCAGGGTGAGGTCAAGGAGCAAGGACTGGTGGCAGACCCAATGTTACCTGCCACTACTGTGGAACGCCCGGACACTTTATGAGGGATTGCCGGAAGCGTCTAGCAGATCAGGGGAGCAAAGGGCGTGGAGGAGACAGCAAGCAACGTGGCGGGAGCGCATCAGCAATGCCCAGTAAGTTGGCATTCACGCTTGGAGGAGAATCCCGTTTGAAGGACTGGCACATTGACTCGGGATCGGAGTGGCACATTACCTACGATGCGTCCGAGTTGAAGAACGTTCATGCAGTCAAGGCGGAGGAACTGTTCAACGTTATCGGCTACGATGGCTCCAGGCATCAGCCGACGCATGTGGGATTGTGCACCTTAAAGAGCAACGTGATCGAAGGGTTGGAGATTGACCTACTCAACGTGTACGTGGTGCCGAAAGCTACCGTCAAGCTTATCTCGGCGGGTATCCTCGACGACCGCGGCGCCAAAGTGGTGCTGGGCGACGGGAAGGCTCTGGTGCAGCATCAAGGACGGACCATTCTACAAGGCGAGAAGGTTGGAAACCTCTACGCAATTCGCTACAACGCAGCAGAGCATTTGGTCAGCGATAGCCGCTCATGTGCGGTGACAGGGTCAGGAGACTCGGCGGCAGCGCTGTGGCATCGGCACTTGGGACATCTGGGCTTCGGGAGCCTGGAACGGATGTGCTGGGAGAATATGGTAACCGGCATGGAGCTTGATCGCGGGAGCTTGGAGGCAGCCAGCTCACGGATCTGCGAGCCATGAATCTATGCGAAGCAATCATGTGGACCGTTCCCAGCTACTGGACACAAGGCGGTGAGACCGCTTGGGCTGGTTCATATGGATGTCTGTGGTCCCATGCCCGAGACGTCACTTGGCGGATCCCGGTACGTGACTACGGTGCTGGACGATTGCACGGGACTTTCAGCGGTGGCCTTCACAGAGACCAAGGACGCCATCGGCAAGAAGGTTCACGCTATTTTTGAGGCGCTGGAGAATATTGCTGGACGTCGTGTCAAGGAGGTACGCACGGACCGTGGATGGGAATTCGTCAACCAGGCCATGGGCGACTACTTCAGCAACAAAGGCATTATCCACGGCACAACAGTGGGGTACACTTCAGAGCAAAATGGGGCAGCAGAACGCCTAAACAGGACTCTTCTGGAGAAAACGCGGGCTATGCTGGTGGAGTCTGAACTGCCACAGCAGCTATGGGCAGAAGCACTTGCGACGGTGAACTACCTTCACAACATCTTGCCTGTCGCTGGCGCTAAGGTAACACCGCATGAGGCGTTCATCGGCACAAAGCCAGATATCAGTCATCTAAGGGTCTTTGGCTGCGCAGCATACGCGCACGTGCCTAAGGAGAAACACAACAAGCTGTAGCCAGTGAGTCGGAAGGGGATTTTCGTCGGATACGAGCACGGTGGGCACTATCGCATCCTTTTCGACGACGGCAGCATCACTAAGCATTCTGCGGTGAGGTTCGACGAGACGGCCATTGGAAATAGCCGTATGGACTCTGATGACGATGAGGAGGAGGCTGACGATGGCGCTGGGATGGTACTGCCGTCAGGGGGTGGCGGAGGCACCCTGGATGGTTCAAATATGGACATTGAGATGGCGGAGAACAACAGTGGGCCGTCAACCAGCAGTGGGCAGACGGCGCCACCAAGAGGCGCTATTCCCACGGACACATAACACAGAGCAGTCACGTGGTGGTGACGGCGATGGTGGTGGAGGGCCTTCAACCAGCGGAGGACAACTAGCACCCGCAGGAAATGCAGATGTGGAGATGCAGGATCACCGGTATCCATTGCGTGAACGCAAGCGGCTAACCGAATGGAGACGGGAGCCCAACGGGAGGGTAACCTATGGGCGGATCAATTCGGCATCTACTGGAGAAATACCTGAACAGTCAACGTACACTGAGGCTACGAATGAATGGAAGAAGAATGGAAGAAGGCGATGGATGAGGAGATTGCGGCGCAGCTTGCCAATGGAACATGGGAGCTGGCACGACCGCCGGAGGGCACACGACTGCTACCTTGCCGGTGGGTATACAAAGTTAAGCGTGGAGCAGATGGGGAAATTGAGCGCTTCAAGGTGCGTTTGGTGGCGAAGGGCTATGAGCAGCGGGCGGGGATTGATTATGGGGAGTTGTTTGCCCCTACCTCGCGTTTCGCTTCGCTAAGAGCTTTGCTGGCGGTGGCGGCAGCTAAGGGTATGCCCATCCATCAGCTGGACGTGTCAACGGCTTTTCTGAATGGAGAGCTGGAGGAAGAGCTATGGATGCAGCAGCCGCCGGGCTATGAGTCGAAGGATCCCAACCTGGCGTGCAGACTTAAAAGGTCTATCTACGGGCTGAAGCAGGCCCCGCGCTGCTGGTACGTGAAACTGGTGGCGGCGCTGGACAAGCTCGGGTTCAAACCATCACAAGCAGACCCGGCACTATTTATCAAGAAGGACGAGAATGGGATCGTTTATCTGCTGGTGCACGTTGACGATATTATCACTACGTCTGACGACGTGGAGCTAATCAAGAAGGTGAAGGCGGCAGTGGGAGAAGCTTTTAAGATTCGAGATCTTGGGGAGGCGAAAGTCTTCTTGGGGATGGAGATCAGCAGGGGAGAGAATGGTGAAGTTAAGCTTTCGCAGCGGAGGTACATTGAGGAGCTGCTACAGCGACACCAGCTCACGGATGCTAAGCCGCGAAGCACTCCATTACCTCCTGGCTCGAAGGTTCTACCGACAGGAGAAGGTGAGACGGAGCTCGTGGACAGCACAGAGTACCGGACGCTAATTGGAGAGCTGAACTACTTGGCAACGAGCACAAGACCGGACATCGCACAGGCGATGAGCGTGCTGGCGCGCTTTATGGGCAAACCGTCGAAGACTCACATGGGACTGGCTCTGGGCGTACTTCGCTATTTGGCGGGCACTAAGGAGCTAGGACTACGTTTTGGCGGAGCTGGAGAACTTAAAGTGGAGGGATACAGCGACTCAGACTGGGCTGGTGATCCAGTGACGTGCAGGTCAACGACTGGATACGTTTTCCTGTTGGGCGGAGCAGCTATAAGCTGGAACAGTCAGCTACAACGCACCGTGGCAGCATCTTTGGTGGAGGTGGAATATCAGGCTACGGCAGCAGCAGTTCACGAGGCTCTATGGCTTCGAAAGCTGGCGGGAGATTTCGATCTGTGCTCAGACGCGATTGGGATCTGGATGGACTCTCAGGGGGTGCTTAGCTTAGGAAACAACCCTATTACTTCGGTTCGGTCCAAGCACATTGATGTGCAGCATCACTTGGTGCGAGAGTGGGTTGCTAGAGGGGAGGTAACGCTTTCCTATTGCTCTACAGAAGATATGGTGGCCGATATTCTCACGAAGGCTTTGGGAGATATCAAGTTTAAGAAGTTTCGGAACGGAATGGGAGTTATGGCGTGAAGTTCTATCATTTCTTTTGCGTGCTATGGTGACTTAGGGTGATGGTGTGAGCATGCAACATCTTTGTGGTGCTGGAGCTGTTAACTTGCCAGACCGACGTCTTTGGAGCTAGGAACGTCTCGAGGGGGCGTGTTATGAAAACGTTATTGTTAGATATGTTTAGCGAGCCGTCCTAGCTGGTTTGCGTATCCGTGAGCGAGCTATGCAGTACGACCTAGTCATGTACGCGAAGTGAGCTTTTCAGGGATCTATTTGTGGTATGTTATAAGGTTTCGAATTATGTATATTTTGGTATGTTTTGTGGGTGAAGGTCCTTTCAGTTTGCGTACAGCTGCATGGACCCATCCGACAGACGTTGCTTCTATAGACGTTTTTATCCCTCTCTTTTTCTATTATCCAATATATAATTATGTAATAAATACTTCCTCGTATTACGGCCAAGCTTTGCTAATGTCCGCTGGACTATCTCACAACATGTAGGAGTATGTTGGGTTTTCCTGAATTATTGTTGGGTTTTTCTTTATCGTCTGCTGGGAACTGGAGGGTCCTGCCTGTATTTGCGCATCATACTTATCCAAAAAGCATTGATACTTGCTAGGCATAATTAAAGTATTTAACTGTACCTGTTATTAGGGTTTATCTTATCCATGTGATTTCTTAAGCGGTGTTTATCATTTAACGTCAGGTATGGTCATTGGTGGTGGAGCATCTTCGGGGGCTGGCACCAAGCCCTCAGGTTGAGCGGCGGCTAGAAGACATTGCCAGTGTGATTCTTGCGAGGGTAGGCCCCAAGACTTGGAAAGCGTATGCCTCCCATTTTGCTGCCTTTGTTGTTTTTGCTACCGCTTTTATTAGCTAGCCTAGTCATTTTTAGTTGCTTGTAGTTTATTTAGTTTATCATGCTTTTAAATATGCATTTGACTACCGCTTTCTATGCTGTAACTCCCAGAAGTGTACGGTGTTGTACCCCTCCTGCCTTTCAAGCATGTTTCTGCACGCGTTGGCGTTAAGTGCTAAGGCACAAGCACAGCAAGCCAAGCATACCGTGACGAGAGTCAGGGACAGCGGAAGTCTTCAGAGGCCAGGGGTTACAATGTACGATCCAGATTGCAGAATACCAATGTAGGCTATCAGAGTCAAAGATGGTCCTTCATCATCTAGCCGCTCCTAGCAATACTCAGGCTTAGCTCAGGCCAGATAGAGCGCATCCAGGCTCAGAATATCGATGTTCAGGATAGTCTGATCAAAGGAGATCGAAGGCAAGTTGTGTTCGATACAAACAAGGCCGTCATCACACGTCTTATACTCGTGACGTCGGTCTGCTGTACATATCACACAGATCCCTGATCCGCATGTGTGACATGTTCGTAATTGTGGCGCAGACGATATCTTATCGTACTTAAGCCCTCACAGTACTCACAGTATTAAAGCAGTGCATTTGCAGCAATTGGCATTGTTCGTTATGCTGCCTAACCGCCATGTGAGTCGATGCAGATATCACTCACTCAGTCGCGTTCCGCACGCACAAGTGTAGTGGACATTGCATTATAAATCGGTATATGTTAATGCACGCTCTTAGATAATTATTCTAGTGCGCCTGCGCGGACTTGCTCTGGTCGCGTGACTAAAGCTTCCGCTCGGCATCGCGCGTTCCGAACCGCATTCTCACACTTGTGAGTCGCGCAGTCAAACCATTTGTGCAATAATAACAGGGATATTAATGCTTATTATATTATGCAAATAGAATGCTAAATCCCTCATGTGCTCGTGTCGCTCGCACAATGTTGGTTGTTGCATTGTCGGTCATATTGCCAGAACGCATGTATAAGACCGATCTATTGGTGCATAAATATAAAGCTCAGTGCTAATATTACAATGCACTTAATTGCGGGTTGCCTGGTGCCTTACCGGGTCATATGGTCCAGTGCATGGGCGTGAGGTGAACCGTGATACAACAGTTGTGCGGGGACTGGGGCCTGCCGCCCCAGTTCCCCGCACTTCCACCGTCTTGTTGTCCAGGGATTCAAAGTAGATTTACTGCCCCAGTTCCCCGCAGTTCCACCATCTTGGTGTTCTGGGGTCCAAAGTAGATTCTTGTTGAGACAAGTAAAGGCAGAATAGTATATTATTTATTGCATTATAAGGCTTCAAATCCAATGTTGTAAGTAAAGAGGGAGCAGTTGTAATATAGTTCATATTATTAATTTTCCACTAGATATTTTCCCTCTATGTGTGCCGCTGATTTTCCTCTTAGATATTTGTGGTGGTCTGTATGTAGTTAATATTTTTGGTCACCTCAAGCATCCCATTCATCAGCTAGCTAGCAAGGAATTAAGTGGTGTTACACTGTGGATGACTCGCCTTGCAAAGATGAGCACCGGGGGTCCTGACCGGACTGAGCCGAGGGGCACTTGGCTTGGGCACAAGGAATGTATATGTTATGTATGATATATACTTTTGTCATCCTATCAGTATAGTTTATGTTATCCTTATAATTAGAAAGGGTGTATCCTGGTAATGTGGTACCACATGCCAGCAGCACTGCACGGCAGTGGCAGCTCACACACAGCACTGCATGCCAGCGGCACCACATGCCAGCAGCACCGCACGCCAGCCCAGCGGCACTGCATGCCAGCGGTACCACATGCCAGCAGCAACGCATGCAAGTGGCACCGCATGCCAGCGGCACCACACTGCAGCTGCACCATGCATGCAGCAGCTGCACCGCATGCCTGCTGCACTGCATGCAAATGGAACCACATGGCAGCAGCACTGTGAGGCAGTGGCAGAGTGCAGCAGCTGCACCACGCGGCAGCTGCACCACACGTCAGCGGCACTGCACGGCAGCTGCACCACGCGGCAGCTGCACCACACCACAGCTGCACCACACTGCAGCTGCACCACACAGCAGCTGCACTGCACCGCCTGATTCATTCAAAAATCACATTCCTAAATCGTGCACATTCCGAAATTATTTGATGACTGAGTCTGGCAAGTAATGCTTACCAGGATGGCAAAGGTGATGTTGAGAATCCTCTGTGAAGCTCCATAAAATTGCTGAAGATCGAAAGAAGTATGTATCTATAGAAATTGCAGGCTAGAAATAAAGCGGCAGCTATAACAGCAGAAAATCATTGCTGTACGATACAGATTAACAGTCAACTAAACATTGTAAAGATTTTTTTGTTTCATATGCTAGCAATCCTTTTTCTAGAAAATATTATCTAGAGCATAATAAAAGCTTTAGAGCATGAATCCTGCAGGGCGGGCACTGGCCAACCCTGCAGGATACATAGGTACTACATGAAATAAGAGACTAAAAAAACCTTGGTAAAGAAGTCAGAAAATGCTTTTAATAGCCTAGGAAATTGGCTAACAAAAATCAATGCATTTACCTCACGACTGCATAAATTCCCGAGGGCCTTACATGACTAGCACGCCTTACAGGGGCGGACGACTGTAAAAATTCCTAGGGGCCTTACATGACTAGCACTCCTTACAGGGGCTGAATGTACGACACGAAAACGAAAATAACGAAAACTAAACGACATAAATAAACTACAAGCAACTAAAAATGACTAGGCTAGCTAATAAAAGTGGTAGCAATTAGTTGCTTGTAGTTTATTTTTTCGTTGCTTTTACCTTTCGTTGCTCTTAGTTTATTTAGTTAATTATGGTACATTCATTATCGTACATTCAGCGCGCCCCTGTAAGGAGTGCTAGTCATGTAAGGTCGTCCGACCCTGTAAGGAGTGCTAGTCATGTAAGGCCCTCGGGAATTTTTGCCGTCGCGAGGGAAATGCACTGACTTTTCTTAGGCAAATTCTAGGCTATTAAAAGCATTTTCTGACCTCTTTAGCTAGGTTTTTTTCAGTCTTTTGTTTCATGTAGTAGCTATGTATCCTGCAGGGCATTGGCCAGCCCTGCAGGACTCATGCTCTAAAGGCTTAATTGTGCTCTTGATAATATTCTCTAATGAGCGGCCTGTTAACAGGTCAAACAAGAAAATTCTTTACAACATTCTGTTGACAGTTAATCTGTATCGTCCAGCAATGACTGTCCGCTGCGCTATTAT
Organism: Volvox reticuliferus; assembly: GCA_019650235.1. Lineage (NCBI taxonomy): Eukaryota > Viridiplantae > Chlorophyta > Chlorophyceae > Chlamydomonadales > Volvocaceae > Volvox > Volvox reticuliferus. The sequence goes on from BNCP01000018.1 coordinate 1,355,862, forward strand.
AGCTACCGCTTAATCCATAGCCTGCAATTTTTATAGATTAAGTGTTTTGGCTGCCAAACTTGGAGCTTCAGCAACTGGTGGATCTTGCCAATATCTATCTCCTTTTCCATTCTGCTTGCAAAAGGTAAGCATTAGTCGCTAAGGTGCGTCTCCAAATAATTTTTAAATGTGAGTTTAGAACGCAGTTTTAGTTTTAGTTTTAGGATGCTATCGCGCGGTGCTGCTGCAGCTGCCACGCGGTGCAGCTGCCCTGCGGTGCAGCTGCTGCATGGTGCCAGTGCCACCCGGTGCTGCTGCCGTGCGGTGCAGCTGCTGCGTGGTGCTGGTGCTGTAGTAGTTGATTGCCGCAAAGGCCTCTCGAGATGTTGACAGGGTGCTTCTAGCACCTTATGTTATGATAGTGTGTTGCCGTACGTCTACGACTACTACAGTTGCTGTGTGGTGCCACTGCCGAGCAGTGCAGCTGCCGCATGGTGATGCTTCACGGGGGGCCACTGCCATGTGGTGCCACTGATACACGGCGGGTGCAGCTGCCATGCAGTGTCTCATCACTACCGATTGACCAATGTGTGTCCCCCTAGGTTTGTGGTGCCACTGCCATGCAGTGCCCCTGGCATGCAGTGCCACTGGTGCACGGTGTTGCTGTGTGCAGTGCTGCTGGTGTGCGGTGCCACTGCCGTGCAGTGTTGCTGCCATGCAGTGCCACTGCTGTGCAGTACCACTGGCGTGCAGTGCCGCGTGTAGTATCCTGGGGTATCTACGGGTAGTATCCGAGGTGGCACCTGCTCCTCTTTCGATCAAGCCTTTGCTGTAGGTGGATATAACAGAGATACAACACCGCGGCATGCGGCATGGTGCCACTGGCATGCAGTGACGCTGGCATGTGGTGCTGCTGGCATGCTGTGCTGCTGGTATGTGGTGGTGCTGCTGCATGGTGCTGCTGTGCATGGTGCAGCTGGCATGCAATGCCGCTCGCTGGCATGTGGTGCCCAGCAGGGTACTTCATCCCGGACGGGACCTGGCAATTTTTAGAATTTTAAAAAAATGCCTGTGAAAGTGTGGGGATCCCTTGGAAATATCGGCCGGGCAAAACATGGCTTTCCGGGGGCAGGAAAAAAATGTGGGCAGCTGCACCACGCGGCAGCTGCACCACACCACAGCTGCACCACACTGCAGCTGCACCACACAGCAGCTGCACTGCACCGCCTGATTCATTCAAAAATCACATTCCTAAATCGTGCACATTCCGAAATTATTTGATGACTGAGTCTGGCAAGTAATGCTTACCAGGATGGCAAAGGTGATGTTGAGAATCCTCTGTGAAGCTCCATAAAATTGCTGAAGATCGAAAGAAGTATGTATCTATAGAAATTGCAGGCTAGAAATAAAGCGGCAGCTATAACAGCAGAAAATCATTGCTGTACGATACAGATTAACAGTCAACTAAACATTGTAAAGATTTTTTTGTTTCATATGCTAGCAATCCTTTTTCTAGAAAATATTATCTAGAGCATAATAAAAGCTTTAGAGCATGAATCCTGCAGGGCGGGCACTGGCCAACCCTGCAGGATACATAGGTACTACATGAAATAAGAGACTAAAAAAACCTTGGTAAAGAAGTCAGAAAATGCTTTTAATAGCCTAGGAAATTGGCTAACAAAAATCAATGCATTTACCTCACGACTGCATAAATTCCCGAGGGCCTTACATGACTAGCACGCCTTACAGGGGCGGACGACTGTAAAAATTCCTAGGGGCCTTACATGACTAGCACTCCTTACAGGGGCTGAATGTACGACACGAAAACGAAAATAACGAAAACTAAACGACATAAATAAACTACAAGCAACTAAAAATGACTAGGCTAGCTAATAAAAGTGGTAGCAATTAGTTGCTTGTAGTTTATTTTTTCGTTGCTTTTACCTTTCGTTGCTCTTAGTTTATTTAGTTAATTATGGTACATTCATTATCGTACATTCAGCGCGCCCCTGTAAGGAGTGCTAGTCATGTAAGGTCGTCCGACCCTGTAAGGAGTGCTAGTCATGTAAGGCCCTCGGGAATTTTTGCCGTCGCGAGGGAAATGCACTGACTTTTCTTAGGCAAATTCTAGGCTATTAAAAGCATTTTCTGACCTCTTTAGCTAGGTTTTTTTCAGTCTTTTGTTTCATGTAGTAGCTATGTATCCTGCAGGGCATTGGCCAGCCCTGCAGGACTCATGCTCTAAAGGCTTAATTGTGCTCTTGATAATATTCTCTAATGAGCGGCCTGTTAACAGGTCAAACAAGAAAATTCTTTACAACATTCTGTTGACAGTTAATCTGTATCGTCCAGCAATGACTGTCCGCTGCGCTATTATAGCTACCGCTTAATCCATAGCCTGCAATTTTTATAGATTAAGTGTTTTGGCTGCCAAACTTGGAGCTTCAGCAACTGGTGGATCTTGCCAATATCTATCTCCTTTTCCATTCTGCTTGCAAAAGGTAAGCATTAGTCGCTAAGGTGCGTCTCCAAATAATTTTTAAATGTGAGTTTAGAACGCAGTTTTAGTTTTAGTTTTAGGATGCTATCGCGCGGTGCTGCTGCAGCTGCCACGCGGTGCAGCTGCCCTGCGGTGCAGCTGCTGCATGGTGCCAGTGCCACCCGGTGCTGCTGCCGTGCGGTGCAGCTGCTGCGTGGTGCTGGTGCTGTAGTAGTTGATTGCCGCAAAGGCCTCTCGAGATGTTGACAGGGTGCTTCTAGCACCTTATGTTATGATAGTGTGTTGCCGTACGTCTACGACTACTACAGTTGCTGTGTGGTGCCACTGCCGAGCAGTGCAGCTGCCGCATGGTGATGCTTCACGGGGGGCCACTGCCATGTGGTGCCACTGATACACGGCGGGTGCAGCTGCCATGCAGTGTCTCATCACTACCGATTGACCAATGTGTGTCCCCCTAGGTTTGTGGTGCCACTGCCATGCAGTGCCCCTGGCATGCAGTGCCACTGGTGCACGGTGTTGCTGTGTGCAGTGCTGCTGGTGTGCGGTGCCACTGCCGTGCAGTGTTGCTGCCATGCAGTGCCACTGCTGTGCAGTACCACTGGCGTGCAGTGCCGCGTGTAGTATCCTGGGGTATCTACGGGTAGTATCCGAGGTGGCACCTGCTCCTCTTTCGATCAAGCCTTTGCTGTAGGTGGATATAACAGAGATACAACACCGCGGCATGCGGCATGGTGCCACTGGCATGCAGTGACGCTGGCATGTGGTGCTGCTGGCATGCTGTGCTGCTGGTATGTGGTGGTGCTGCTGCATGGTGCTGCTGTGCATGGTGCAGCTGGCATGCAATGCCGCTCGCTGGCATGTGGTGCCCAGCAGGGTACTTCATCCCGGACGGGACCTGGCAATTTTTAGAATTTTAAAAAAATGCCTGTGAAAGTGTGGGGATCCCTTGGAAATATCGGCCGGGCAAAACATGGCTTTCCGGGGGCAGGAAAAAAATGTGCCATGAAGAAAAAAGGCTTTTTAGGGTGTACTGGAAAAATATTGCTTAAAGCATGGTCAAGTTATGGGGATTACTGATGTATGCATGACAGCTTGACGCTTAGGAAAAGCTGAAAATACAATAAATCCTAAAAAATAAAAAATATAAATATAATTTGTAAGCAGTTCGACAAAACATCATTTTCCTCAGGACTAGCATTGACATTTTGGCCTTCATCAAGCAATGATAACACCAGCGAAGCAGATTCCTAACTTTCTTATACCCACAAGTGTTAGCTTAAAGCAATAAAAAACTAAGCATATTTAGGATGAAGGAATACAAAGCAGATCAAGAGAGCCAGGGAAACTGGTATCTGTGTTAATTAATGAGCTGCTGATGCCAGGTATTGGGTATTGGATAAATGGGTAGCAAGAAACATATCATATGTATACTTGCTAGCTACCTGATGAATGAGATGCTTGAGGTCACCCAAATTATTAGCTACATACATACAGACCACAGCAAATATCTAAAGAAAATCGGGGGAATACCTAGGGGAAATACCTAGACAGAAATTAATAATAAGAAATATATAACAACTGAATGAACTTTGGATCCCAGAACACCAAGGATGGAAGTGCGGGGAACTGGGGCGGCAGGCCCCAGTCCCTGCACAGCCACCGTACACTTCTGGGTGTTAACAGCATTGAAAGCGATAGTGAAATGCATATATAAAATCATGCTTTTAAATATGCATTTCACTACCGCTTTCAAAGCTGCTAACACCCAGAAGTGTACGGTGGTTGTGCAGTGCAGCAGCAGTGCATGGCAACTGCACTATGCAGCAGCGGCGGCAGTGTGTAGCAGCGGCACCGTGCAGCAGCAGCAGCACACAGCAGTGGCAACATGTGACAATGGCAGCGCATGGCAGCGGCAGTGAGTGGCAATGGCAGTGCACGGGAGCAGCAGCATGCGGTAGAGGCAGTGCACAGCAGTGGCACCAAGCGGCAGCTAGCAGCAGTGCATGGCAGCTGCACTGCATGGCAGCAGCAGTGCATGGCAACTGCACTATGCGGCAGCAGCGGCAGCACGCGGCAGCAGCGGCAGCACGCGGCAGCAGCACCGTGCAGCTGCAGCAGCACATGGCAGTGGCAGCATGCGGCAATGGCAGTGCACGGTACCGGCAACATGTGGCAGCGCCAACTAACATGTGGCAGCTGCAACATGCGGCAGCAGCAGCGTTCTGAAATCACATTTAGAATTATATTATTTTTTTTATTTGGAGACTTACCTGAGCGAGTAATGCTTACCCTTCACGAGCAGAATGGCAAAGGCAATGTTGGCAAGATCCAACGAATTGCTGAAGCTCCAAGTTTGGCAGCCAAAATGCTTAATATCTATACAAATTGCGGGCTAAAGATGAAGCGGTAGCTATAACAGCGGACAATAATTGCTGTGCGATACAGATCAACTGTCAACTGAATGTTGTAAGGATATTTCTTTCTAGACCCATTAGCAGGCCATTGACTAGAAACATTTTTTATCCTAAACAAAAATAAAACCTTAAGAGCATGAATCTTGCAGGGCTGGCCAGTGCCCTGCAGGATACATAGCTACTACATGCAACAAACGACTGAAAACACCTAGCTAAAGAGGTCAGGAAATGCTTTAAATAGCTTTAAAATTGCCCAACAGAAATCATTTCATTTTCGTCGCAACGGCATAAATTCCCGAGGGCCTTACACTACTAGGTCTCCTTACAGGGCGGACGACTGTATAAATTCCCAGGGGCCTTACACTACTAGGACTCCTTACAGGGGCGGACGACTAAACAAATTCCCAGGGGCCTTACATAATCGATTACATAACTGACAAAAAACTATAATAACAAAAACGAAATAAACTAAATAAAAAAACTAAAAGCAACTAAAAATTACTAGACTAGCTAATAAAAGCGGTAGCAATTAAAACCAAAAATCACCCTCGCTCACTAGGCAGCTACCATGCGGTGAATTTTACGGAAAATTTGGAGTCAGCAATCTTTTGTCTGCCAGGGCCCTGACATGAATATTGTGACTTGTAGGCATGATACTGTCGCCTTAAATATAGGTTTGGAATGCTCTGCCCACTTGCCTTCCGTAAAATCACCCACTGTACTTTATGGAAGGAAAACTGCATATTACGGACAAAAAAACATTTACGGAAAAAAACCTTTCCCAGAGTGCCACACACTGTCGCTGCTGCTGCATAGTGCAGTTGCCATGCACTGCTGCTGCCATGCAGTGCAGCTGCCATGCAGTGCTGCTGCTGCTGTGTGCGGCCACTGCCACGTGCTGTGGCTGCCGCACTGTGCTGCTGCCGCGTGCTGCTGCTGCAGTGTGCTGCCACGGCCACATCTGTATTGTACAGCAATGATTTTGAGCTGTTATAGCTACCGCTTTATTTCTAACCTGTAATATCTATAGATACATACTTCTTTGCATCTTCAGCAATTTTATGGAGCTTCACAGAGGATTTAGTCGCCCACAGTGTAACACCCCTTAAATTCCTTGCTAGCTAGCTGATGAATGGGACCAAAACATATTAACTACATAGAGACCACCACAAATATCTAGGAGGAAAATCAGAGGCGCACATAGGGGGAAATATCTAGTGGTTAATTAATAATATGGACTATATTACAACTGCCTGTCTTTACTTAGGGATTTTAAGCCTTATAATGTAATAAATAATATACTATTCTGCCTTTACTTGTCTCAACAAGAATCTATTTTGGACCCCAGAACACCAAGACGGTGGAAGTGTGGGGAACTGGGGCAATGAATATACTTGGGACCCCAGTACACCAAGACGGTGGAGGTGCGGGGAACTGGGGCCATGCAGTGCTGCTGCTGTGTGGGGCCGCTGCCACCTGCTGCGGCTGCCGCACTGTGCTGCTGCCGCGTGCTGCTGCTGCAGTGTGCTGCCATTGCCACATGGTGCAGTTGCCACTGCAGGGTGCTGCTGCCGTGCAGTGCAGCTGCCACGTGACATCCTAAATTTAATTTAGACCCAAGGGTTTGCTAGCCATATGAGTACATTCAACAGCGGCACCAAGTTTAACTGCATTATCACTCTTGCAATCAACATTTTTGTAGATATTTTGCCGCATCCATTTTGCATAAATTCAAAAATATTAACTTTAGGAATATCAGTTGCATGATTATTTACATGATATTTAGGCAGCTCATACTCATGAGATTGATCATTATTTAATTCCGATTCCAGATCTTTAAGGTTGGTTATTTCTGCATAGATTTCATGATTTTAATATTCATACCTGTACATTAAATATGTACCTATATATATTAGGCATTTAAAGCAATCCAATAAATGGATGAATAACTTCAAAATAATATTGGCTCATGTAATTTATCGCTGATTCGGACAAAGTACTAGATTCCCATTACCTGCCAAGCTCTTTGGTATAATATCCACTGATTTTGAGTTTTAAGTTTAATTTGGAGCCCATGAATTCGTATTGTTATTCCTCTATTTTTCATTCATTTTTGATTATGGATGGAATAATTAACGAAAACCTGTCTGATTCAGGAAAACCCTAAAGTAATATAAAGTTATGTAGTGGATATTAAGTCAGTTTGGAGTATGTAATATATTTAATATGTATTTAGCCTACATATTATTTATAGGCTAAATGGCCAAAAATAAAGAAATTTGGGATAAAGTTAATCATGAAGAGAGTACAATATGCTGCTAATTTCATTTGATTAGGTAGATGACGATAACGATTTTTTCATCCATCGATGATTTGCTGGATTTTGCAAGGGGTGCAGCTGCCATGTGCTGCCGCTGATGCATGGTGCAGCTGTTGTATCTCTGTCATATCCGCCTAAAGCAAAGGCTCGATCCAAGGATGCCAGTCAACTGGCCAACCTGGATATTAGCCATGAGATACCCCAGGATACTGCAGCAGCTCCCACTGCAGGGTGCTGCTGCCACGCAGTGCAGCTCCCACTTATTTCTTTAATAAGTCGCATTTCCAAACTCATGGATGGCGCATTGAAGCTAAATAAATGTACACATATGGACAGTGTGAGCCATGAATGCCAAATAAAGGAGGGATATGATGAAGGTGGAGGGCGGCCTGGATGCCCCCCCTGGACTACAACGTGGGAAAATGTTGAACCAAAATATTAGCTACATACACACCACCACAAACAACTAAGAGAAAAATCAGACGAATACCTAGGGTGAAACATCTATGGCAAGTGGAAGTGTGGGGAACTGGGGCAATGAATATACTTTGGACCCCAGTACACCAAGACGGTGGAAGTGCGGGGAACTGGGGCGGCAGGCCCCAGTCCCCACACAACCACCGTACACTTCGGGGTCTTAACAGCATTGAAAGCGGTAGACAAATGCATATTTAAAAGCATGATTATCAAATAATCTTCTACTTTACATTAGATCTTCGTTTGATATTAACAGGCCTTGTAATGCGAAGAGTACCAAGTAAGAAGCAAAGCAAGGACAACTTGCTCAAGCCTCCAAATATGTGAGCAAACTAGTAAACGATGTAAGGAAGTAAAGGTTGGTTATAAATGCGAAAAAGAAATAGCGGAATCAAAGAAATCAATTGAGGTCGTACATGACAGTCTGTAAGGTACGACCAAAACAAATTTCGTTTTGGCAAGCTAAAGTCATAGGATTTCACTTATTAATTTGCCATTCTTAAACAGTAAAGAAGATTTTTACACAGGCACAATCTATGCTGGTTAAAGGAATCCCGATGTGATAGGTGTGACAACAAAGTTGAGCTCCAAGACCTGGAAATGCAGACTCTAAAATTGTCACTAAGAAATACAACAGATTACGGCAAATTTTTAAGGATTAAGAAGGCTCAGGCATTGGTCTGGATGATTGTTGACCAGCGTCAGCAGCCGCACTTTTGGCGGCCTGAATGGATTGAAGCAGCAAGAGCCTTGGAAATGATGTAAGTATCATACCTACTGCATGAATACAAAGATAATAACAGGAATATGTGTCTGCGGACCAAAGATATGCTTGCGTGCTGGCTCAATGCCACTTTGCTTTGCTATTTCGGAAAAAGATGAAAAGTGCTTTGTTCAATAGGAATTCAATTCCATAATAACTGCAAACAGGCTGCCTGCCTCCCTCCCGTGCATCCCTCCCTCCTGTGCCTGCCTCCCTCCCTGTGCCTGCCTTGCTTCCTCGCAGTGCCTGCCTCCCTCCCTGTGCCTGCCTTCCTCGCAGTGCCTGCCTCCCTCCCTGTGCCTGCCTCCCTCCCTGTGCCTGCCTTGCTTCCTCGCAGTGCCTCCCTCCCTCCTTGTGCCTCTCTCCCTCACAGTGCCTGCCTCCCTTCCTCCCTGTGCCTCCCTCCCTCCCTGTATGTGCCTGCCTCCCTCCCTGTGCTTCCCTTCCTCCCTGTGCTTCCCTCCCTCCTGATGCCTTCTGTGCCTTCCTCCCCTTCTCCCTGTCCCTACCTTCCTGCATGCCTGTTCTTCCAATACTTCATAGCAATAGGCATCTAAGCATGGTATAAGGCTTTTGAGTGGCTAAACCTTAGTGTTCTTGTTAAAAAACTGATGTTAAAATCCTGGAAAACCATACAAATCCATAAAATTTAATACATGAACTTTCCATAAACCACAGTTTTCCTTCCGTAAAGGTTTTCCATAAACCCGGTGGGCATATTATGGAATCATTTTACGGAAACTTATTTTCCGTAAAATGGGGTCATTTTACGGAAAAAATCCACCCCATTTTACGGAAAAATGACCCCCCGGTTTTCCCAGAGTGTGGCAGCAGCACTGTGCAGCAGCAGCAGGACGCAGCAGTGCGTGGCAATATGTGACAGTGGCAGTGCATGGCAGCGGCAGTGAGTGGCAATGGCGGGGCACGGCAGCAGCAGCATGCGGCAGAGGTGGCAGTGCGCAGTAGTGACACCAAGCGGCAGCTAGCAGCAGTGCATGGCAGCTGCACTATGCGGCAGCAGCGGCAGCGCACGGCAGCTGCACTATGCGGCAGCAGTGGCAGTGCACGGCAGCGGCACCGTGCAGCAGCAGCAGCAGCACATGGCAGTGGCAGCACGCGGCAATGGCAGTGCATGGCACCGGCAACATGCATGTGGCAGCGCCAACATGTGGCAGCTGCAACACGCGGCAGCAGCAGCGTTCTGAAATCACATTTAGAATTATTATTATTATTATTATTATTATTATTATTATTATTATTATTATTATTATTATTATTATTATTATTATTGTTATTAATTGGAGACTTACCTGAGCGAGTAATGCTTACCCTTCGCGAGCAGAATGGCAAAGGCGACGTTGGCAAGATCCAACAAATCAGTTTGGCAGCCAAAATGCTTAATATCTATACAAGTTGCCGGCTATAGATGAAACGGTAGCTATAATAGCGGACAATCATTGCTGTTCGATACAGATTAACTGTAAACTGAATGTTGTAAGGATATTTCTTGCTAGACCCATTAGCAGGCCATTGACTAGGAACTTTTTATATTTTAAACAAAAATAAAACCTTAAGAGCATGAATCTTGCAGGGCTGACCAGTGCCCTGCAGGATACATAGCTACTACATGCAACAAAAGACTGAAAACACCTAGCTAAAGAGGTCAGGAAATGGATTTAATAGCCTAGAAATTGCCCAACAGAAATGATTGCATTTTTGTCGTGATGGCATAAATTCCCGAGGGCCTTACACTACTAGGACTCCTTACAGGGGCGGACAACTGTAAAAATTCCCAAGGGCTTTACATAACTGACAAAAACTAACATAACCAAAAATAAATTAACTAATTAAACAAACTAAAAATAACTAAAAAATACTAGACTGGCTAATAAAAGCGGTAGCAATAATACCTTTGGATTATGAATCCTGCAGGGCATTGGCCAGCCCTGCAGGATACATTGCTACTACACGAAACGAAACACTGAAAAAACCTAGCTAAAGAGTTCAAAAATGCTTTTAATAGCCTAGAATTTGCCAAACAAAAGTCAGTGCATTTCCCTCGCGATGGCAAAAATTCCCGAGGGCCGTACATGGCTGGCACTCCTTACAGGGACGGCTGAATGTACAACAATTAACTAAATAAACTAAAAACATTCTTGCTCTATCTGCAAAGGGAAGCAATTAAATGACACAAGGGTAGTTCAGCCTATGCCATTTGATTGCCTTTGCAGTGGTAATGATAAAGTAACATGCCAAGATGCGGTGAACACTACCTGAATGGGGTGTTTTATTGCTGTGCACCATAACTCCAGAGTTGATAGATAGTCTAGCACGTGCTCCCCTATGTGCCACCCCCATTCAAATGGGGGTAAGCTTATATAATTGTTAAATTATATCCAGCCCTCAAGATATAGACATCTACTGCGGTAGCTATGAATGCGGACTGTGTGGGTTCAAATCCCGCTCCCCGCACAGACTAAATTTTCCTTTTGGGCGGTCATGCAACGCGTGCGACGACACGCGACGATGCGCGACAACGCGCGTGGGAAAACGCGCGCGGTTCAGTGCACGAGTACCACTACTGTGCGAGTACCAAACCGAACGAATCATTTCCTATATAACTAAATCTTTATTATGCTTAAAACGTTGGCCATGATGCTTACCTTTAGCAAGATTGCTTGGCGGCGGTGGCTTGCTAATCATCTTCCAGAAAGGTCCAGCAATAGTTCAGCTTCAATATGTACTAGCCAAAAAAGTAGCTGACTATACAATTTGCAGGCTACAATAGCAGATTAATGCTGTACGACTAAGATTAACTGTCAACGAACATTGTGAGGATAATTCTTGATTGACCAGGCTGGAAGCGTTTGCCTAAAATTTTTCATATTATATACCATTATATATCCTTTAAGCATGAATCCTGCAGGGCTGGCCAGTGCCCTGCAGGAAACATGGTGACTGCATGAAACAAAAGACTGAGCAAACCTAGTTAAAGAGGTCAGAAAATGCTTTTAAAAGCCTAGAAATTGCCTAACAGAAATCAGTGCATTTACCTCGCGATGGTATAAATTCCCGAGGGCCTTACACTACTAGGACTCCTTACAGGGGCGGACGACTGTAAAAATTCCCAGGGGCCTTACACTACTAGGACTCCTTACAGGGGCGGACGACTGAGAAAACTCCCAGGGGCCTTACATAAATAAACGACCAAAACTAAAATAACTAAAACGAAATAAACTATATAACTAAACTAAAAACAACTAAAAAATACTAGACTAGCTAATAAAAGCGGTAGCAATCATGATTGTGTTTCGGAAGAGTTGGGGGTTTTGCCTGCTGCCCTTATACGGGTGTGCTGTGGGCCCAGCACCTTGTGACAAAAGGTACAGTGCAAGCTTGTACTGCACAGCCTTACTTCAGTGCGGTCAATACGGTTCATGAGCTGTTGGGTTTGCCCAAGCCTTGCACCAATGATAATCATATGTTTGCTGCTTTCCGTCATGGTTGGGAGTGCTTGCAGGTGTCTTTGCTGCCTCGGCCCTCACTTGTTTTAGCGTTCAGTGCTGGTGATCTGTTGTCTTTATGTGAGTTGTTCCCAGGGATTCCCCTCTCTTCGGTGTGTTTTGCCCCAGTGCTCTTTGTAGTTCTCGTTTTTTGTACCTTTCTTCGTCCAGGTTCTCTGTTGTCTGTCGTCTGGGCGGCTCAGGTTTGTGAGGTGGAAGGTTTGGCTGTTTTTCGGTATAAGCCCCTGAACTGGAAGGGCCGTATTGTGAAGCCAGGGTCTGCTCCTGTTCTGCAGTTCCCGCTTTGTGGTTTGCCCAGGTTGCGCCTTGAGTTGGCTCGGCATCTAGGGCATTTAGCTTTGGCCTTTTTGGCAGTCTACTTCGGGGGTGGAGCAGCGGTTTCGTTCGGTGTTAGTCCATGGGGGTTTGGGGCATTTAGTTGATTTTCATACCCTCTACAGCTTGTGCAGGGATGGAGCTTCAGCAGCTCGGGCCGTGGGGGTGCCTATATATGGAAGTTATTCAGAGCTTTAGGGGCTGGTCCGCTGGCTCGGTGGCCTTGCTGAAACACTATTTGGATATGGGGGTTCTGGGTTCTCGGGCGGCTCAGGCAATTTTTGGTTCATTGGCAGCTGGGCATGTGGCGCCTTTTGGCTAATCTAGTATCTCTTAGTTGGCAGTCGTGCTTCCCAGCTTCAGTTGATGCAGGCTTAGTGTGCTAAGGCGGGTTAACTGAGGGTTTAGTTTTCGTGGTGAAAATTTTGGTACGGCTTTTCATCACTCAGTCCGAGCTCTCAGGACTGTTTACAGCGTCGCAACTGAAATACAATACAATGCACCCATAATCTTCCATAATCCATTGTCTCAATTCCATAAAATACACTGCCTAGTGCAACGCACATACCCATGCACAAATCTGATAATACTGCTCTGGTAAGATGCATTTTGTACTAGAGGCCATATGCACTTCATGGTGACCACTTTACTATGAGTTAAGCCGTGGACCCAGGGGGACCTGCCTCGGTCTATATTTGGTGGACCTTAGTGTGGAATATGACGAGATAGATAGGGGCCATACATAGATGCGTGCATCCCAACTTCCTGATCATGATGAACGAAGAACTAGATAGCTCGGCGACTGACCAAGTAATAAAGCAATTTCGTACAATATTCTCAAAATGTATTATATTTACGGAGGTGCTCAAACGATGACATTCTTCGAGCAACCGCTTAGTGGCCATGTTTTCCCTCTTTTGTTCCTTTGATATCTTTCAGAGGAGAACATGTCCGGTACGACAAGTTTCAGCAGTTTCTTTTGCTCATCGTGCCTAATAAAGTGAACTCAATGAAACATTTTACAGTGATTTTAATTATACAAAATGCTTACACGTTGATTGGAAAAAAAGGAGGAAACGAAATTTCGTTTCCTTTAGATAGTGTTAATAGTCCGATTCGATTCCGTCCGATTAACAGATAGACATGCATGCATTTGTCTATAGCAATTGCCATATAATTAGTTGCGGGTGCGACCACCAAACCTATATTTTATATACATAGAACGTATCACGGCAAGCAATATGCTTTATTCTGCATTCCAGGTATTCTATGACAAAGACAATTGATTGCCGTACCCGCAGCTCAGTACAAGTTCTGTTGCTTGGCATTAAGACTCATTGTATTTAAATTAGCTTTTAAAAGCAAAATTAAAGTTTTTTTGCTTGGAATTGTTGTCCGTTATGATTTGGCGGACAAAGGATGGAAGTCCACATACGGTAACTAGCGTGTGGAGTTGTGAACCTACACAAAATCGGCACACAAGTCAATATAGTAAGCATATTTGGTTTGTTAGGATGGCTCGCATGCGCCTTATTCGCCACCTTCTCGTTCTTGCTTTGCTTGTTTACTTCGCGCAAGCTTCGGACGAATCCATCCTGCCAGGTAGGCCCTAAATAGCAGGTTTTAATATCATTTTGGTGCTACCTGAAATGCTCGACTTTGGAGATTTATCCCCGCGGCTTGCTTACGGCTGCTGCGTGCAGACTCCCAGCCGTTATTGCCAGCAGCAGCCATTCAGCGTCCTTTTCTGGCATTAAGGGACACTGTCCGTGCGGGTAGCAAAGACATACAGAAGTTCTACGAGCAAACGGCAAACATTTCGGCGGTTGCATACCTTCTTTTCGGGGCTGCAGAGCCGCTTTCACAGGCGTCTGGTAAGCAACTAACGGTTAGCGTTTATTTGAAGGTTGCAGGCCCAGCAACGGCCTTCCGTTTTCCATATATACCATTTTCCCGGCGACTACTAGCAAACACTCTATCTGTGGGGCGTGCGTGAGCAATTGATTGAGAACTACATACATACATAGATCTAGATGCGTGTAAATAGGCCTCGTGCTCGCTGCATCTTCTATTTTACCTAGGCAAGCACACGATGGGGCTCTACCAATCGATGTAAGTATTGTCTCTATGCATGCAGGATCATCCAACGCCCTCTTGCCGTACTTGACACCTATCATCCTGAGGCTGTACACATCTAGGCCCCAGCGCGCCACCTCGGCGTTATCCCAGCAGTTGTACGAACTTTCGTGGTCTTTGTACGGATCATCTCCGTCGTTACGGGTAATTACGTATGGGCTACCTTTCACTGTCCTTGATAAACGCTTATGTATCATTATTGCAGTGAGTTTGGGGAGTATCTTCGTGTGCCGCCACACACTGTAATGAATGCAGCAAGCAAGATAGCGGAGCTAGGACTGCAAGCAAGCAGGCACATAAAGAATTGCAATAAAAGCTGTATGTGTTGTCACCAATACTACAGCTGGTTTTCTATAGCATCAATCTGGGTAGATAGCTTAAGTACATCTCTACAATCTATTTACATAACGTTAAGTAGATTTTATTGAAACCTGCAAATTGTTGCATATACTTGTATAAAGGTATATACAATCGGAAACCCACATTCTTGCCAAGAATGTGAGATTTGACTCTATCATCGATAGTGTCAAAAACCACCGGTTCATAGCCACTCTGGGAAAAAGGGGGGTCCTATATTCCGTAAAATGCGGTGGTTCTTTTTCGTAAAATCAACCAATTTTACGGAAAATGATTCCATAATATGCCCACCGGGCTTATGGAAACCTTTACGGACGGAAAACTGTGGCTTACGGAAAGTTTTATGCATGAAATGTTTATGGATTTGTATGCTTTATAACATCAGTTTTTTAACAAAACCCCTAAGGTAGGTTTCAGCCACTCAAAAGCCTTATACCCGGCCTAGATGCCTAATGCTATGACGTACAATAAAGGGGGAGGAAACAATGGCAGAAGGGAAAGAAGAAAAGGCAGGAAGGGCGGGACAGGGAGGGGTGAAGGGAGGGACAGGAAGGAAAAAAGGCACAAGGAGGGAGGGAGGCAGGCACAGGGAGGGAGGGAGGCACTGCAACTGCATATCTAATTCATCCAGAGCAATGATTTATACATGTATGCCCAATCAACAGTAATCATTATTGAACACATATTAACATGTTTTGCCGTAATTAGTTCAATGGCTGGCGCAATCGCTTTTACATGAGACAGCCCACTTCTGACTCCTGCATTATATTAACATTAAATCGTTGTTTATATACATCGTTGTCGGACCATTATTGTTTAAAATTCTTGCAGGCCTGTCAGTACGACCTGTACACCTCCCTTCACTCCACGTTTTCTTGGGTCCGGGACAACATCGCAGTGCGGCAGCAGGAGGTCCCAGGGCAGCCCCTGGCCTCCGCCATGTGGCCCGACATGACCAAGTTCCCCGCCCAGAAGCTAACTGCCGCGGTAGCAGCCGCGTTGGCCAACCCTTTGAAGCTGGGAGAGACTGCCATGTTGATATCTGGCAGCTGCGGCCTGGCAGTGACGGACTTTGCAGCTCTCGTGCCTGATGTCGCAGTGGTGCTAAAGGACCTTCACGCCGACCTGCTGCTACTTCAAGATGTAGCAAACACGATGCACAATGCGCACTGGGATGCCGAGCAACTACAGGATGCACTCCAAATCCTTCCCAACCCATCAAACCTTCGCCGTAGATTGGCCAGCCGACGCAGCGTGCAGTTAAAGGATGCCGACACCGCAGCGGATATTGCAGAGTTCAGCAGGGGCCATGTGGAAGATGGCAGCAACATCCTGTTGAGTGACGTTTCTGTGAAGGACAAATCGAACACTGCTGGGGATAAACTTTCGACTGCCCTTCATCGACGAAGCCTTCAAACCAATACTAGTAGCCGTGTTTATTTCTTGCCGCCAAACTTCACACCAGCGGCACCAGCAAATATGCCCGCCCTTCTAGTTCCGCTGGTCTTTACCATCATGCTGTACAATGATAGCACTGGTGTTATTGGCCCCAATCAGTACGACCAGGCACCAGCATTTGTTGACCGTTTGGTCCGGCAGTTAAACCTGATGTCGAAGCCAACGAACATCCAATTTTTTGTTAAAGTAAGTCCCTAATCATAAGTATATAAGGACACCAGCCAACCAGGACAGAATGAATGATGTATGTGGCCACATATACACACATGCATGACTGGAAAACCTGTAGTTACATAGTGTGAATATGGTGTAGGTAGGTAGGTATCAATGTATATATGTGCTGTACATGTATGTATGGGGTGTTACACTGTGGGCGACTCGCCCTACAAGGGCGAGCACCAAGGGGCCTGACCGGACCGAGCCACAGCGCAGGGGAGGGGCACGTGGCTTTGTCTGTCTGTCCTGCCACGTGCTCCCCCTCTCACTAAGACCAGCTAGAGCAAAGAAAGACTCAGAGGCTCTAGCCTGGCCACTAACAGAGCACTGAGGAGCACCACGAAAACGAGGAGGGAACAAAAGAATGTATATGTGTGTACATGTATGTATCAATGTATGTGTACATGTATGTATCCATGTGTATATATGTGTACATGTATGTATCAATGTATATATGTGCTGTACATGTATGTAGTACATAACATACCTCTGTCTCCTTACGTATTCATGATGACTCAGGATGTCCGCAACAATGCGACTAGGTATCCAAGCCTCCTGCTCTCCAGCCGCAATGTATGGCTCAACATGCCTTTCTGCACTGCAGTAGGATGTCTAAATGATGCATCTACCGTTTCCAAGTAAGTCGCGTTGGCAAATAAAACATTGGAAAAAATTAATGCCCGATAAATATTATTATGTGAGCAAGGATGCCAGTTCCATCCACCGACGACCAGCCATGTACACCATTATTTGACCTGCCGTCACCATGCCTCCCAACGCCCTGATTATCTACGAATAGTGGATGAAATTGAAAGGAATGAAGTATTGTGCTATTACTTGCCGCACTTTAATTCGTCAATTCACTTGTTTTTTAATCGAGTACATATAGATACGTTTAGTTTGGATGGCAGTTTCAGCACTACTCAGGGGCCTAAACTTGATCCTTGTTTCATCCATAAGGTTATATGGCTGGGTATTGTAACAGCCTACCTGGAACCTTAGGAAGAGACGACTAGACCGAGATGGAGGTGTTGATAAACACCGGGGTCTTCCCTGGGATTATATACTTGCTTGCATTATATACTTGCATGTTACAGGTATGCACGCTACAGACTTACAGACACACACATACATATATATGTATATATGCGTTGCTTACATACATTGTTGGCTTGAGTGAGATGGGGGGGGCGCGGCAGGCCAGAGAACGAAGCCATGTGTCCCTCCCCTGCCTGCGCTGTGGCTTGGCCTGGTCATCAGGTCCCTCGTGCTCGTCTTTGCAGCAGGGCTAGTCGCCCATGCATAGTGTAACACCCTTTCATACAAGATAGAGGCCAGACACATTATTTACTAAGCGATAAGCGTCATATATAGGCCGGGTAATGTATAGCGTGCCACCTATAACATACTTACCCTTACTGGTTGGTGCATCCATCTGAACCCACGCACCACCCATGCATCGCTCGCCTTATTTGCAGCTTGATCTACGACTGGCCACGTAGCATCAATGTGATTGTAGCAGCTGACACTGCATCAGGCAACAGCATCCTGGGTTATGCGTATGTCCCAGCGTAAGTTTTCATTTATACTTTCATCTAATTTTCATATCAAGGTGAAAGTGGTAGTCAAGTCGCATTCGACATTCCGTTAGCTGTGCTACATATCATATACTCGTGTGCCAATCTTATACGGCAACAGGGATTACTTCATTTGATGTGTAAGTTGTGCATTTAGATGGCAAGGCTTGAATTGTATAGGGTAAGATATCATATTATTTGTATATATATATATATACACACATATATATATAGAGAGAGAGCTAGGCAAGTTGGTTGCTGGATGCATGGATGGGTTCATTCGTTCGTTGCTCATCATACTATCTAGCTCAGCCAAGTGAGTGATGAAAGGGCCACAAAGACGGCCAGCCAGTACGTACTCTCACTCTATCTGCGGACATCCCTTATCCTTCAATCACTATCCGCGGGTGCAATCACATGTTCAAGGTGTAGTAAGTGTGCGCTTGTCTTCCTATAAGACCTCTTGAGTGAAATGATGAAATCTGTTGTATATGTGTGCATTTTACGCCTGCCATAATATAATATATATGTTTATGCGTGCCGTCCACCCCCGATCATCCACACACTGTACGGCTACTACATAGGGGTAACTGCCTACATACCACTCTAAACATAAATGTATATATACGTCATAGAATAAATATGCATACAGATGTGCACATGCACCTACCAGCATTGTGAAAACCACACAGTGGGTGTGCAACACTGTAACGATTAATGATACAGTTACTTTTCTGGAGGTTGTGTTCACAATCACTTACCCTACCTCAAGCATGGATGAATGGCTATGATTTTGATATCTGCTTGCCCATACACGCGCTCAGGTCCGATAGAACACCATCATCAGGCATTGTGTTTCTGACATGGGACAGTGTCTCAACCTCTGGCTACAATTCACCTGCATACTTCAACTACGGCGCCTTCACACTGCTTCACGAAATCTTCCACCACCTGGGATTACACCACCCCTTTGGCCCATCCGCACAATACACTTGCAATGATGACGACTATGTCATCGACACACCATCTACCTTTGGTAATAAGTTTCGTGTCGGGACTTGG
This sequence comes from Volvox reticuliferus, assembly GCA_019650235.1. Lineage (NCBI taxonomy): Eukaryota > Viridiplantae > Chlorophyta > Chlorophyceae > Chlamydomonadales > Volvocaceae > Volvox > Volvox reticuliferus. The sequence continues at coordinate 1,374,960 of BNCP01000018.1, forward strand.
CTGTCAATAGAGTCAGCAGTAGATGCAGATCTACACAAGCGATCTATGTATGTAGATATTATGCATATATATGTATGTACTTACTCTACATACAATCAGCGTAGCAAGGTAGCAAGACGTCATGGACATTTTATATACGAATGTACTGTAGTGTTTAATGGTACAGTACGGCGGCCCATGTATTTATAAGCGAGTTTGTATTCATGTGCACATCATCAGCCAACATTCTTGGTGCATGGATGGAAATACGAATACGGGCATTCAAAGCTGCGCATACTGATGACTTGCATCATTACGTGTGTGTATATATTATATACACATGATTAAGAAATGTGTATGTCCCTGCTGCAGGGCCGGCAAACTACTACAGCTCGATCTACTCAACCGCCATGAGTTACTGCCTGGAAGTCTTCTGGACTAAATATGGCGGAAACTGGGATAGGGTGTACGAAACCTTATCTACACGCCTGGAAGTTCCGGAAGCCGACATGAATGCTTGGGCGGATAGCTGCCCGGTAAATCCCGGGTACGACGAGCTGGGTAACTACATGACGTACAATACGCCTGTATGTTTTGCAGCGCTAGGGCACCTCACGCCAGGCCAGGCTCAGCGGGCCCACTATTTCACGTCGGAGTTGAACCCCATTCTGTATACCTGGGCCCAGTACTACGCTGCCACTGCACCCCCGCCACCACTACAGTCTTATTCCCCTCCACCTTCATCGTCTATCGACATCTGCAAGGTAAGCGGGGGGTTGCAACTTCTAATATACGTTGTAGTTACATAGGCTATTTGTGGCGCCACAGCTTGGCGCTTCTTGTCTTGTAAGGTGGCACGTTTCATGATGATACCTTTATGCACGGCGTGTCTTATGATGGAAGTGTTCCACTAGCCTTGCATGTGAATACTAATAGCTAGGGCGTGTGGAGCCGGGCTTGTTGTATGTACGGGTAAGTTAAGCTGGATAACCGTCTGTTGACGACTTACTTGAATTACTTGCTCGCTTGTGCAATTTGCAAACGCTTAGAAACCGCATATTTCTTGTCATCAGTCTCTTCGCACTTCTGTCTACTGTCCGGAAATAGGTTTCGGGAACGTTATGTCCATGCAAGCAAAACTGGACATATAATGGCGTACAGAACAGTTATTGCGCTCAAATAACATCCACCTCCAACCGCCTTTGGTAGGTGACCCTGGCCAGTATGAGTACCTGCCTGCTCACATCGTTTGTGTACATATTATAATATGTTATATATCATATGACATCATTTGATGTCAGCTTTGTTGTCTTTTTATGTGGATTCATGGTTATCTATAGGATATCTATAGGTGTGTGAACCGACGACGCACGGATACCATTGACCACAGGGCTAGCAGCAGCTAGCTTACGACCTCACAAGATCATAGGTGCATACATTATACACGCATGGATAAATACTTATCAAGGCACATGCATAGATAGAGGATTACAAATGCGTAATACATAGTCAAGCTCTGGAATTACCAATTCGTCTGTTGCTTCATGTTGGGAGATAAGTTGAGTTGCGCATGTCATTAAATTCTCACAGGTGTCAAGTGGACGGCATTTGTGATTTCTGCGGTAGCTTGCCTAACTGCGTGATGACCTGCAATGGTAGGCGCAACTTAGCCATACACCATGCATGTACAGTAGTCAGTATTTGTAAATCCCTTCTCCTATCCCAGCAACATTTAGCAAATCATGTTGCATTCTATCAGGGGCCAACAAATTAAAACGCCATGCATATTCAGGGCATATCAATTTGTATGCAAGTTTCATAAGGTCCATGGATTAATCCTACAAGGTATGTATTTCCTTTTATTCCATAAAGCACACCATGCATTACCTCAGCGGCATGAGAGACCATTCCGGGACTCATCTACACCTCCACCATCCTCACTTGTCCTTGCCTATTACCTCGCCCCCATATACATATCTATGATCCCCATGTACTGATACGTATGCCCTCAGCGGCCTGTTCCTTCTAATTGCTACCGCTTTTATTAGCTAGCCTAGTAATTTTTAGTTGCTTTTAGTTTCAGTTGCTTTAGTTTTCATGTCGTATATTCAGTTTGTAAGGCCCCTGGGAATTTTTAAAGTCGGGAGTCCCTGTAAGGAGTCCTAGTAGTGTAAGGCCCTCAGGAATTTACGCAGTTGCGAGGTAAATGCACTGATTTCTGTTTGCCAATTTATAGGCTATTAAAAGCATATTCTGACCTCTTTAGCTAGGTTATTTTGGTCTTTTGTTTGGTCTTTTTCTGCCCGCTAAAGGGAAGCACTGCGGCAAACATGTTCCAAGTCCACATGACGGCTTTCCTAATTGAATTTAGTTCTTTACAAGTAATTCAATTAATATTCAATAATTAAGCAGTTCAATAATTCACTACCTGTAATAATGAATATTACTTCCACGGTTCTGCCTTCTTGTCGCATTGCGCTACTCGCCAATTAGTTACGGTAAATCAATCATGAAATTTGATGATGCATTTCTAGGATGCTTGCGTGTGATTCTCAGCCGTGCAGTGCCTCAGGCATGTGGTGCCACAGCCGTGCAGTGCTGCAGCCACGTGCTGGTGCAGCCACACCGTGGCGCAGCCACATGCTGCCTCAGCCACGTGGTGCAGCAGCTGCATCTTGCCACAGCCACGTGGTGCTGCAGCTGCATGCTGGTGCAGCCAAGCGCTGGTGCAGCCGTGTGCTGGTGCAGCCACGCGCTGGTGCAGCCGAGTGCTGGTGCAGCCACGCGCTGGTGCAGCCGAGTGCTGGTGCAGCCGAGCACTGGTGCAGCCAAGTGCTGGTGCAGCCACGCAGTGCCTCAGCCATGCTGTGCCGCAGCTATGTGGTGCAGCAGCTGTGCATTGAAGCAGCTGTGCATTGAAGCAGCCACATGGTGCAGCAGCCATGCAGTGCCGCATCCATGGGGTGCCTTACCCACGCGCTGCCTCAGCAGGTCAGTGGTGCCACAGCCGTGGGGTGCCACAGCCGCATGTTACCTGAGCCAGGGTGCTGCAGCTGTGCATTGTTGCTGGTGAGTGCTGGCACAGCCACATGCTGGCGCAGCCATGTGGAGCCGCAGCTGTGTGCTGGTGCAGCTGCTGCACAGTGCCGCTGGCATGTAGTGCCGCTGCCATGCAGTGCCGCTGGCATATTGAGCCCTCCATTACCGCATATGCACCCGGGAGCTCTCGGACTAGGTCACCTGCAGTGCCACTGCCATGCAATGCTGCTGCCATGTGGTGCCGCTGCCATGCGGTGCCACTGGCATGCTGTGCTGCTGGCATGTGGTACCAGATTACCAGGATACACCCTTTCAATTTATTAGGATAACATAAGCGATACTGATAGGATGACAATAATAGTACATATCATACATAACATACATTCATTGTGCCCAAAGCCACGTGCCCCTCTCCTGCACTGTGACTTGGTCCAGTCAGGATCCCCGGTGCTTGTCTTTGCAGGGTGAGTCGCCCACAGTGTAACACCCCTTAGACTCCTTGCTAGCTAGCTGATGAATGAGATGCTGAGGTGACCAAAAATATTAACTACATACAGACCACCACAAATATCTAAGGGGAACATTAAAGGCACACATCGGGGGAAGTATCTAGTCGGAAATTAATAATATGGACTATACTACAACTGCTTCCTCTTAACTTACAACATTGGACAACCCTAAGCCTTATAATGCAATAAATATTATATCATGCTTTTAAATATGCATTTCACTACCGCTTTCAAAGCTGCTAACACCCAGAAGTGTACGGTGGTTGTGCGGGGACTGGGGCCTGCCGCCCCAGTTCCCCGCACCTCCACCGTCTTGGTGTACTGGGGTCCCAAGTATATTCATTGCCCCAGTTCCCCACACTTCCACCGTCTTGGTGTTCTGGGGTCCAAAATAGATTCTTGTTGAGACAAGTAAAGGCAGAATAGTATATTATTTGCTACCGCTTTAATTAGCTAGTCTAGTATTTTTTAGTTATTTTTAGTTTGTTATGTTTAGTTATTTTTTTAGTTATTTTTAATTTGTTGATTTAGTTAATTTATTTTCGGTTGTTGTCGGTTATGTAAGGCCCCTGGGAATTCTTACAGTCGTCCGCCCCTGTAAGGAGTCCTAGTAGTGTAAGGCCCCTGAGAATTTTTACAGTCGTCCGCCCCTGTAAGCAGACCTAGTAGTGTAAGGCCCTCGGGAATTTATGCCGTCGCAAGCAAAATGCAATCATTTCTGTTGGGCAATTTTTAGGCTACTTTAAGCATTTCTTGACCTCTTTAGCTAGGTGTTTTCAGTCTTTTGTGGCATGTAGTAGCTATGTATCCTGCAGGGCACTGGCCAGCCCTGCAAGATGCATGCTCTAAAGGTTTAATATTTGTTAGTATATGCCAAGTTCGTAGTCAATGGCCTGCTAATGTGTCTTGCAAGGAATATCCTTACAACGTTAGTTGACAGTTCATCTCAGTCGTACAGCTTTAATGGCCTGCAAAATTGATGGACACTCACTTCTCTGATTTGTTATCATTGGAGCTATCTACTTGTTCATTATTGGAGCTATCTATTGCTGTTTTTTTAAGGACAAGGATTGTTAAGAGAGCCGCCAACCTGCTGGTAAGCATTGTGGCTGACATAGTGCAAGTTGGCATAACGGCTTTTTAATCAATTGTTATATTCATTACAGGTAATGCAATGGAGGAATATCAGCCCAAAATTCGCCTACGCCGACCTACCAGCCCAAGTTTGCCTTTCGTGATCTTGTGGCGCTCTTTGGTGTGACGATTGCAAGGTAAGCCATAAAATAATTATGAAAAATTTTGCATGCATTTCTGGGATACATTTAGGTAGTGCTTTGCCATTGCTGCCCGGTGCTGCTGCCGCACGATAGCGACACCGTGTAATTATACCGTGCGATAGTGATACCATATAATAGCTATCTTATGGTATCACTATGGCGCAGTATTACTATCACGCGGTGTTGCTATTGTGCGGCAGCCGCACTGGGTAGCATATTGTGGTGCCATGCTTTTCCTAAAAGGAAGGTTTGCTATATTGCGTAATATAAATAGATTTATTGTCCGTGGTAGATTCTGTGGAATTGCACTCGGTTGTGCGACGCGCCCAGTTTCGCGACGCGCGCGGTTCCCTGACATGCCCGTATCCGCGACGCGCCCGGTGCCGCAACGCGCCCGGTGCGGCGACGCGCCCGGTAAAATGGTGCACCATATTTCACGATACCCACTAACTGCGATTAGTGGGAATCGATATCGAGCGGTCAATTGCATTGCGTTGCATTGGTATCATGACATACCGCAGATAGCAGCCTATCTGCACATTGCTCTAGCAGTATAGAAATTTATATAACCTAATAATGCTCCTAATTTATTTTTTAATGCTCTGAAATGTGTATGCATGTTTGCTGCTGCTGCTGTTGCTGCTGCCTTCATGTGCTCATGTACTGAATGCCGGACTGGACCTGCAGCCCACCTTGCGTCGGCAACGGTGTGATTCAGAGGAAGATCTGGAAATCGGCAATGAGGATAGCCCGGACGATGGGCACCTGTCAGCTCAAGCCCTGGCCAATAATAATCACCCTCCCTAGCAAACTCCACCACCTCCTACTTCACCACCTACAACGTCACCACCTATTGCCACTCCAACACTTGACACCTCAAATTTTCAAGCTATGATGACTGCCATGTTGACAAGTCCTATGTTTCTTCAACAAATGGCCATGGTGAGCTGCAGTGTGTGCTTGTAAGGTGCTTACCTAGGTTTAGCCTGTTTAAATATATTGTTTGACTACTTGCCACTTGCCTGGGGTATGTGGTAGGTTAAGCCTGTAAAACCTGTCATTTTACTGATAGTCATTTGCCTAGGGTCTGGCCTGCTCATCCTTCATCAATGTTACCCTGCTAGCAGGGTAACATAGATTATGGGTAACATAGATTATATAACATAGATTATAGATTATATAACAAAGATTATTATTATTATTATTATTATTATTAACATGGTTTATCAAAATGAGCTGTGGCTTGTGTACCTTAGGTCAGGCATGTACCTGGGTTTAGCCTGTTGAAACATGTCTTTTAACTGATAGTCATATGCCTAGGGTCTGACCTCCTCATACTTCATCTATTTACCCTGCTGGTTTATCAAAATAAGCTGTGGTTTGTTTACCTTAGGTCAGGCATGGACCTTGGTTTAGCCTGTTGAAACATGTGCTTTAACTGACAGTCATTTGCCTAGGGTCTGGCCTGCTCATCCTTCATCTATGTTGCCCTGCTAGCAGGGGAACATAGATTATGGGTAACATACATTATATAACATAGATTATTATATAACATAGATACTAGAATATAGATTACACACTATATAACATAGATTATTATTATTATTTACATTATTTATCAAAATGAGCTGTGGTTTGTTTACCTTGGGTCAGGCATTGACCTAGGTTTAGCCTGTTGAAACATGTCATTTAACTGATAGTCATTTGCTTAGGGTCTGGCCTGCTCATCCTTCATCTATGTTACCCTGCTGGTTTATGAAGATGAGCTGTGGTTTGTTTACCTTGGGTCAGGCATGGACCTAGGTTCAGCCTGTTAAAACATGTCATTTAACTGATAGTCATTTGCCTAGGGTCTGGCCTGCTCATCCTTCATCTATGTTACCCTGCTGGTTTATCAAAATGCTTTTCTTTCTGACAAACGTGTGCTGTAAATATTTCTTGTCAATGTGCAGGCTATGCAGCAACTACCCCAAGCACAAACTACATTTGTACCACCAACTCAACAACCTGAAGCTTCAGCTGTTCATCAAGCCATTTTATTCTGATAGGATAGCAATAGACATTACACATTATATACATTACTTCAATACTACATTACTTCTTATTCATCAATGCCAGAGGGGATCTATTTTTTACCTTTCTGGCCACCATACATGTCTAACAGGCAAACCAGGGATATGCTGAAACACATATGGATTAGGTTCTAAGTGCTGCCTCTCTACTTACAATATTCACTTTTAAACCTTATACTGCAACAAAGAATGTACTTTTAACAGCCTACCCGGCACCTTAGGAAGAGACGACTAGACTGAATATTATAAGTACTGATGTGGTCTGTTACAATACTTTCTGATTTTATTTGTCTCAATGAGAATCTATTTTGAACCCCAGTACATCAAGATGGTGGAAGTGTGGGGGACGAGGACTACTTTGGATCCCAGTAAACCAAGACGGTGGAGGTGCGGGGAACTGGGGCGGCAGGCCCCAGTCCCCGCACAACCACCGTACACTTAAGAGAGTCAACAGCAATGAAAGCGGTAGTAAATTGAATATTTAAAAGCATGATTATTACATTATAAGGCTTAAAATCCCTAAGTAAAGACAGGCAGTTGTAATATAGTCCATATTATTAATTAACCACTAGATATTTCCCCCTATGTGCACCTCTGATTTTCCTCTTAGATATTTGTGGTGGTCTCTATGTAGTTAATATGTTTTGGTCCCATTCATCAGCTAGCTAGCAAGGAATTTAAGGGGTGTTACACTGTGGGCGACTAAATCCTCTGTGAAGCTCCATAAAATTGCTGAGGATGCAAAGAAGTATGTATCTATAGATATTACAGGTTAGAAATAAAGCGGTAGCTATAACAGCTGAAAATCATTGCTGTACAATACAGATGTGGCCGTGGCAGCACACTGCAGCAGCAGCACGCGGCAGCAGCACAGTGCGGCAGCCACAGCACATGGCAGTGGCCGCACACAGCAGCAGCAGCACTGCATGGCAGCTGCACTGCATGGCAGCAGCAGTGCATGGCAACTGCACTATGCAGCAGCAGCGACAGTGTGTGGCAGCGGCACTGTGCAGCAGCAGCAGGACGCAGCAGTGCGTGGCAATATGTGACAGTGGCAGTGCATGGCAGCGGCAGTGAGTGGCAATGGCAGGGCACGGCAGCAGCAGCATGCGGCAGAGGTGGCAGTGCCCAGTAGTGACACCAAGCGGCAGCTAGCAGCAGTGCATGGCAGCTGCACTATGCGGCAGCAGCGGCAGCGCACGGCAGCTGCACTATGCGGCAGCAGTGGCAGTGCACGGCAGCGGCACCGTGCAGCAGCAGCAGCAGCACATGGCAGTGGCAGCACGCGGCAATGGCAGTGCATGGCACCGGCAACATGCATGTGGCAGCGCCAACATGTGGCAGCTGCGACACGCGGCAGCGTGTTGTTCTGAAATCACATTTAGAATTATATTATTATTATTATTGTTATTATTATTATTATTATTATTGTTATTATTTGGAGACTTACCTGAGCGAGTAATGCTTACCCTTCGCGAGCAGAATGGCAAAGGCAACGTTGGCAAGATCCAACAAATCAGTTTGGCAGCCAAAATGCTTAATATCTATACAAATTGCCGGCTATAGATGAAACTAGCTATAATAGCGGACAATCATTGCTGTTCGATACAGATTAACTGTAAACTGAATGTTGTAAGGATATTTCTTGCTAGACCCATTAACAGGCCATTGACTAGGAACTTTTATATTTTAAACAAAAATAAAACCTTTAGAGCATGAATCTTGCAGGGCTGACCAGTGCCCTGCAGGATACATAGCTACTACATGCAACAAAAGACTGAAAACACCTAGCTAAAGAGGTCAGGAAATGGATTTAATAGCCTAGAAATTGCCCAACAGAAATGATTGCATTTTTGTCGTGACGGCATAAATTCCCGAGAGCCTTACACTACTAGGACTCCTTACAGGGGCGGACAACTGCAAAAATTCCCAAGGGCTTTACATAACCGACAAAAACTAACATAACCAAAAATAAATAAACTAAATAAACAAACTAAAAATAACTAAAAAATACTAGACTGGCTAATAAAAGCGGTAGCAATAATACCTTTGGATTATGAATCCTGCAGGGCTGGCCAATGCCCTGCAGGATACATTGCTACTACACGAAACGAAACACTGAAAAACCCTAGCTAAAGAGTTCAAAAATGCTTTTAATAGCCTAGAATTTGCCTAACAAAAGTCAGTGCATTTCCCTCGTGATGGCAAAAATTCCCGAGGGCCGTACATGGCTGGCACTCCTTACAGGGACGGCTGAATGTAAACAATTAACTAAATAAACTAAAAGCAACTAAAAATGACTAGGCTAGCTAATAAAAGCGGTAGCAACTAGGCTAGCTAATAAAAGCAGTAGCAAATAACAAGACATTACCAGAGCAAAATGTGATTATTGATGGTGTGAGGTGGCCAGCCATTACATACCATTCTTGCTCTATCTGCAAAGGGAAGCAATTAAATGACACAAGGGTAGTTAAGCCTATGCCATTTGATTGCCTTTGCAGTGGTAATGATAAAGCAACATGCCAAGATGCGGTGAACACTACCTGAATGGGGTGTTTTATTGCTGTGCACCATAACTCCAGCAGAGTTGATAGATAGCCTAGCACGTGCTCCATATGTGCCACCCCCATTCAAATGGGGGTAAGGTTATATAATTGTTAAATTGTACCCAACTCTCAAGATGCAGAGTTCTACTGCGGTAGCTATGAATGCGGACTGTGTGGGTTCAAATCCCGCTCCCTGCACGGACTAAATTTTCCTTTTGGGCGGTCAGGCAACGTGTGCGACGACACGCGACGATGCGCGACAACGCGCGCGGGAAAACGCGCGCGGTTCAGTGCACGAGTACCACTACTGTGCGAGTACCAAACCGAACGAATCATTTCCTATATAACTAAATCTTTATTATGCTTAAAACGTTGGCCATGATGCTTACCTTTAGCAAGATTGCTTGGCGGCGGTGGCTTGGTAATCATCTTCCAGAAAGGTCCAGCAATAGTTCAGCTTCAATATGTACTAACCAAAAAAGTAGCTGACTATACAATTTGCAGGCTACAATAGCAGATTAATGCTGTACGACTAAGATTAACTGTCAACGAGCATTGTGAGGATAATTCTTGATTGACCAGGCTGGAAGCGTTTGCCTAAAATTTTTCATATTCTATACCATTATATATCCTTTAAGCATGAATCCTGCAGGGCTGGCCAGTGCCCTGCAGGAAACATGGTGACAGCATGAAACAAAAGACTGAGCAAACCTAGCTAAAGAGGTCAGAAAATGCTTTTAAAAGCCTAGAAATTGCCTAACAGAAATCAGTGCATTTACCTCGCGATGGTATAAATTCCCGAGGGCCTTACACTACTAGGACTCCTTACAGGGGCGGACGACTGTAAAAATTCCCAGGGGCCTTACACTACTAGGACTCCTTACAGGGGCGGACGACTGAAAAAATTCCCAGGGGCCTTACATAAATAAACGACCAAAACTAAAATAATTAAAACGAAATAAACTATATAACTAAACTAAAAACAACTTTAAAAATACTAGACTAGCTAATAAAAGCGGTAGCAACTATTCTGCCTTTACTTGTCTCAAGAAGAATCTACTTTGGACCCCAGAACTCCAAGACAGTGGAAGTGTGGGGAACTGGGGCAATGAATATACTTTGGACATTAAAGGCACACATCGGGGGAAGTATCTAGTCGGAAATTAATAATATGGACTATACTACAACTGCTTCCTCTTAACTTATAACATTGGACAACCCTAAGCCTTATAATGCAATAAATATTATACTATTCTGCCTTTACTTGTCTCAAGAAGAATCTACTTTGGACCCCAGAACTCCAAGACGGTGGAAGTGCGGGGAACTGGGGCGGCAGGCCCCAGTCCCCGCACAACCACCGTACACTTTGGGGTCTTAACAGCATTGAAAGCGGTAGACAAATGCATATTTAAAAGCATGATTTATTACTAGGGCCGCCCGAATGTAAGCTGTCCTTGTTGCCACTGGTGCCCGCCTTGCATCATCATTTCACCAGATATACCTCAACCTCTATCAGTGCGTATATACATTACTCAACATCGCGGTCAGCTGCTTCACTGGACCGCCTGGTTACAATGTTTAGTTGACTGTTACATTGTATCATACAGCAATGGTTGTCTGCTGTTATAGCTACCTGCAATTTCTATAGATACATACTTCTTTGGATCTTTAGCAATTTGGATTCTCAACATCGCCTTTGCCATCCTGGTAAGCAAGCATTCCAAGGTAAGTCACCAAGTAATTTCATAATGCACTTTAAGAATGTAATTTTTGAATGAATCATGCGGTGCAGCTGCCAGTGCTGCTGCCGTGCAGTGCAGCTGCTGTGCGGTGCACGCAGCTGCCGCGCAGTGCAGCTGCCGTGTGGTGCAGCTGCCACCTGGTGCAGCTGCCGTGCAGTGCAGCTGCCCTGCAGTGCTGCTGCCGTGTGGTGCAGCAGCTGCTGCGCTCTGCCACTGCCTCACAGTGCTGCTGTTGCTTGGTGCCGCTGGCATGCACGTGGTGCTGCTGCCATGCATTGCCGCTGGCATGAGGTGCCACTGCCATGTGGTGCTGCTGCCATGTGGTTCCATTTGCATGCAATGCCACAGGCATGCGGTGCAGCTGCTGCACGCATGCTGTAACAGACTAGATCGTGACTTATAATATTTCTATAAAGACATTTTTCTCTAACCTATGAATTACTATTAAGGCGCATACCGTACAGCGGTACACATACATCTATCCAGTACGGAGCAGTACATAGTTACGGCTATGGCTGTACAATCCGGTACATGGTAACCGTACATGGTCAGATCTCTATCGCCAATTCTCCAGATGGTTCAGGAGCCGTCATCTAATGGTACAACCCTACCACATCTGCGCCTATGCCGTACTGTAAGCAAGTATATAATCCCTGGGAAGACCCCGGTGTTTATCAACACCTCCATCTCGGTTTAGTCGTCTCTTCTAAGGAGCCAGGTAGGCTGTTACACATGCTGCAGCTGCCTCATGGTGCTGCTGCTGTGCAGTTCCATTGGCATGCGGTGCAGCTGCAGTGTGGTGCCGCTGGCATGCGGTGCTGCTAGCATGTGGTACCAGATTACCAGGAAACTGTTGTACCCCTCCTGCCTTTCAAGCATGTTTCTGCACGCATTGGCGTTAAGTGCTAGGGCACAAGCACAGCAAGCCAAGCGTACCGTGATGAGAGTCAGGGACAGCGGAAGTCTTCAGAGGCCAGGGGTTACAACGTACGATCCAAATGCAGAATAACAGATGTAGGCTATCAGAGTCAAAGATGGTCCTTCATCATCCAGCCGCTCCTAGCAATACTCAGGCTTAGCTCGGGCCAGATAGAGCGCATCCAGGCTCAGAACATTAGTATCCAAGATAGTCCATTTATAGGAGATCGAAAGCAAGTTGTATTCGACACAAACAAGGCCGTCATCGCATGTCTTATACTCGTGACGTCGGTCTGCGGTACATATCACACAGATCCCTGATCCGCATGTGTGACATGTTCATAATTGTGGTGCAGACGATATCTTATCGTACGTAAGCCCTCACAGTATTAAAGCAGTGCAAATACAATGCTTGGCTATGTACGTTATGCTGCCCAACCGCCACGTTAGTCGATGCTAGAATATCCCATACGGTCACGTTCCGCACGCGCACACGTGGTGTATATTGCATGATAATTCAGTATGTGAGAATGCACGCTCTCAGATAATTATTCTGGTGCGCGTACACGGACTTGCCCTGGTCGCATGACTAAAGCTTCCGCGCGGTGTCGCGCGCTCCGGGCCGCATTCTCACACTTGTGCGTCGGACAGTCGAACCATTTGTGCAACAATGAACATGATATTAATGTTTATTATATTATGCCAATAGAATGCTGAATCCCTCATGTGCTCGCGTTGCTCGCACAATGTTGGTTGTCGCATTACCAGTCACATTGCCAGAACGCATGCATAAGACCGATCTATTGGTGCATAAATATAGGGCGTGATGCCAACATGACAATGCACTTGATTGCGGGTTGCCAGGCACCTTACCGGGTCATAGGGTCCGGTGCATGCGCGTGAGGCAAACTGTGATACAACAGAAACACCCTTTCAATTTTTTAGGATAACATAAACTATACTGATAGGATGACAATAGTACATATCATACAGAACATACATTCCTTGTGCCCAAAGCCACGTGCCCCTTGGCTCGGTCTGGTCAGGACCGCCAGTGCTCGTCTTTGCAAGGTTAGTCACCCATAGTGTAACACCCCTTAAATGCCTTGCTAGCTAGCTGATGAATGGGATGCTTGAGGTGACCAAAAGTATTAACTACATATGGACCACCACAAATATCTAGGAGGAAAATCAGAGGTGCATATAGGGGGAAATATCTAGTGGGAAATTAATAATATGAACTATATTACAACCCTCTTTACTTACAACATTGGATTTATAGCCTTATAATGCAATAAATAAATACTATTCTGCCTTTATTTGTCTCAACAAGAAACCCCAGAACACCAAGATGGTGGAAGTATGGGGAACTGGGGCAATGAATATACTTTGGACCCCATTACACCAAGATGGTGGAAGTGCGGGGAGGTGGAAGTGCGGGGAACTGGGGCGGCAGGCCCCAGTCCCCGCACAACCACCGTACACTTTTGGGTGTTAACAGCATTGAAAGCGGTAGTCAAATGCATATTTGAAAGCATGATTCAATTAATATTCAATAATTCAACAATTCAATAATTCACTACCTATAATAGTGAATATTACTTCCACGGTTCTGCCTTCTTGTCGCATTACAATTATTGGCGCTACTTGCCAATTAGTTACAGTAAATCGATCATGCAATTTGATGATGCATTTCTAGGATGCTTGCGTGTGATTCTCAGCAGTGCCTCAGGCAGGCGGTGCCTCATCAGGCATGTGGTGCCACAGCCGAGCAGCCACGTGCTGGTGCAGCCACCCTGTGGTGCAGCCACATGCTGTCTCAGCCGCGTGGTGCAGCAGCTGCATCTTGCCACAGCCACGTTGTAGCAGTCGTCTTAACAATGCTACTAGATTTGTGTGGAAGCGAAGCCTTAGAAGGTTTGGAAATGGTTCGTAAGTATGTTAATGTCGCGAAGTTGTACATCTAGCGAGAAAGGGTGACAGCGGAGTCTTGAACTCCGAACAATTAGTATTGCTATACTAAGTTGTCAGGCCGAAGCTCTTCACCAGGGTGATTTTAATATCGGCTCACCTAGCCGAGATGTACGGCAATTTGTTTTGCCAATCGCGAGCTTTTCTCGTAGTTAGTTTTCGGTTAGGCATCATGCTTATTGCATGATTGCCTACCGGTTTGTCTAGGCCTATTTCTTTAAGGTAAATGTAGTTGCCTACACACGTGGTGCTGCAGCTGCATGCTGGTGCAGCCACGCGCTGGTGCAGCCGTGTGCTAGTGCAGCCACGCGCTGGTGCAGCCGAGTGCTGGTGCAGCCGAGCACTGGTGCAGCCAAGTGCTCGCTGGTGCAGCCACGCAGTGCCTCAGCCATGTGGTGCCGCAGCTATGTGGTGCAGCAGCCGCATGGTGCAGCAGCTGTGCATTGAAGCAGCCACATGGTGCAGCAGCCATGCAGTGCCACATCCATGGGGTGCCTTACCCACACACTGCCTCAGGTGAGCGGTGCCACAGCCGTGGGGTGCCACAGCCGCACGTTACCTGAGCCAGGGTGCTTCAGCTGTGCACTGTTGCTGGTGTGGGCTGGCACAGCCACATGCTGGCGCAGCCATGTGGAGCCGCAACTGTGTGCTGGTGCAGCTGCTGCAGGGTGCCACTGCTTCACAGTGCTGCTGCTGCATGATGCCGCTGGCATGTGGTGCCGCTGCCATGTGGTGCCACTGCCATGCAATGCCACCGGCATGCAGTGCTGCTGGCATGCAGTGCCACTGGTATGAGGTCCTGCTGCTGTGATGCCACTGCCATGCGGTGGTGTTGGCATGCAGTGCTGCTGGCATGCAGTGCTGCTGGCCTGCGGTGCCACTGCTTCACGGTGTTGCTGCTGTGCAGATCTGCTGGCATATGGTGCAGCTGCAGTAGTGTGATGCCGCTGGCATGCAATGCTGCTGCCATGTGGTGCCGTTGCCATGTGGTGCCACTGCCATCACTTGGGAAATGGTCATATCTTGAGAGGTCTCTTATCCACTTGAGCTGGCATGCCGTGCTGCTGGCATGTGGTACCAGATTACCAGGATACATCCTTTCATATTTATATTAGGATAACATAAACGATACTGATAGGATGACAATAGTACATATCATACATAACATACATTCATTGTGCCCAAAGCCACGTGCCCCTCTCCTGCACTGTGGCTTGGTCCCTGGTGCCCGTCTTTGCAGGGCGAGTTGCCCACAGTGTAACACCCCTTAGATTCCTTGCTAGCTAGCTGATAAATGGGATGCTTGAGGTGACCAAAAATATTAACTACGTACAGACCACCACAAATATCTAAGAGGAACATTAAAGGCACAGATTGCTCTGGGGAAATATCTAGTCGGAAATTAATAATATGGACTATATTACAACTGCTCCCTCTTAACTTACAACATTGGATTTTAAGCCTTATAATGCAATAAATATTATACTATTCTGCCTTTACTTGTCTCAACAAGAATCTACTTTGGACCCCAGGACACCAAGACGGTGGAAGTGTGGGGAACTGGGGCAATGAATCTACTTTGGACCCCAGGACACCAAGACGGTGGAAGTGCGGGGAACTGGGGCGGCAGGCCCCAGTCCCCGCACAACCACCATACACTTCGGGGTCTTAACAGCATTGAAAGCGGTAGTCAAATGCATGTTTAAAAGCATGATTATTAGTTACAAGCCCCTGATTAAACCTCCTCACAAGGCCCTGATTAAACATCCCTCCTGTTATTTCTCCAAATTTACCTAACAATGTTTGCAGTGGCTGCTACACCTACATCCTGCAAATTGCCCCTCGCTCCGGGATCGTTGGCACCTCCACCTCCTCAACCGAGGCCACCCTCACCACCCCCTGCACCTCCACCGCCTCCACCCCCAGCTATACCTAATGCCTGCAAGGTCTGTCCCACACACGACTAGTTTTGTATTGATATATTAAAATTGAATTTTTTTATGTTGTTATGCATAAACGTTATTGATAAACATACTAATATAAAATGTGATAAAACAATATCTGTAAGAGTAGAAAGGAGGTTTAGAGATCCTCTTTATCAAAAAACTGTAAAAAGATCTACTAAATATGCAGCTTGGCATCTTAATTGTATTAGCCCGCTGGCGGTAGGCAAATTTGATACCCGTAAAACTGTTAACGGCGAACTATGCAGTAATCAGTTCCGGAGAGATCAGCTCACGCATGAATATTTCTTTATTCGTATAGATGGAATGAATCATTAAATGCAAAACTTTACCTATTTCTGCATCAAATTTATTTTTTTCCTCAGTCATAATCTCCCCTTAAATTGTTGCTTGATTCATATGATATATAGTTACTGAAAAGTAAAATTCAACTCAAATAAACGTATCTAAGCTTCCTGGTATATTTTTAATAGGAATTATTAACGATTTTATCGCTATTACCTATTTCCTTCCTTTAATATTAATAATCAGTAGCTGTTTTCATGTTGCTTTTCGGAACAAAATTAAAATACTTATTTTTTTACTTATATAATGTTTCTGAATGCAGCTCGCTCCGTCCGTGCTTCTGAATGTTATCAATTAGACAGCCTTACCTGATGACCAGCTAGACAGATGACTGGCAAATCAGCTCATGTTCGAGTTCCTCGTCGGCTAGCTAGCTAGCCTGGTAGGCGAGCTGGCTCCGTGCCGATCCATAGATGTATATAGCTGACTATGCGTACATCCTTCCTATGCAAAGGAAGCAAGGTTTAGGGAATACTTACAGAGGTGTGAAATAGGACTGCTGTTGTAACGTGTCGGTACCTTGTTAATGATTTGATTGCTCAAATACTTGCAAGTATTTGGAGTGTTTTAAATGTCTAATTTGTTTAATGCTACCGCTTTTATTAGCTAGTCTAGTATTTTTTGGTTATTTTTAGTTTGTTTATTTAGTTTATTTATTTTTGGTTATGTTAGTTTTTGTCGGTTATGTAAGGCCCCTGGGAATTCTTACAGTCGTCCGCCCCTGTAAGGAGACCTAGTAGTGTAAGGCCCTCGGGAATTTTTACAGTCGTCCGCCCCTGTAAGGAGACCTAGTAGTGTAAGGCCCTCGGGAATTTATGCCGTCGCGACAAAAATGCAATGATTTTTGTTGGGCAATTTCTAGGCTATTAAATCCATTTCCTGACCTCTTTAGCTAGGTGTTTTCAGTCTTTTGTTGCATGTAGTAGCTATGTATCCTGCAGGGCACTGGCCAGCCCTGCAAGATTCATGCTTTAAAGGTTTTATTTTTGTTTAGAATATAAAAAGTTCCTAGTCAATGGCCTACTAATGGGTCCTAGAAATATCCTTACAACATTCAGTTGACAGTTAATCTATATCGTACAGCAATGATTGTCCGCTATTAAAACTACCGCTTCATCTATAGCCCGCAATTTGTATAGATATTACGCATTTTGGCTGCCAAACTGATTTGTGGGATCTTGCCAACGTCACCTTTGCCATTCTGCTCGCGAAGGGTAAGCATTTCTCGCTCAGGTAAGTCTCCAAATAATAATAATAATAATAATAATCAATAATAATAATAATAATAATAATAATAATAAATAATGTAATTCTAAATGTGATTTCAGAACGCTGCTGCTGCTGCGTGTTGCAGCTGCCACATGTTGGCGCTGCCACATGCATGTTGCCGGTGCCGTGCACTGCCATTGCCGCGTGCGGCCACTGCCATGTGCTGCTGCTGCTGCATGGTGCCGCTGCCGTGCGCTGCCCCTGCTGCCGCATAGTGCAGCTGCCATGCACTGCTGCTAGCTGCCGCTTGGTGTCACTGCTGCGCACTGCTGCCTCTGTCGCATGCTGCTGCTGCCGTGCGCTGCCATTGCCACTCACTGCCGCTGCCATGCACTGCCACTGTCACATGTTGCCACTGCTGCGTGCTGCTGTTGCTGCATGGTGCCGCTGCCACACACTGCCACTGCATAGTGCAGTTGCCATGCACTGCTGCTGCAGTGTGCTGCCACTGCCACATGGTGCAGCTGCCACTGCAGGGTGCTGCTGCCGTGCAGTGCAGCTGCCACGTGAATGTAGACCCAAGGGTTTGCTAGCCATATGAGTACATTCAACAGCGGCACCAAGTTTAACTGCATTATCACTCTTGCAATCAAACGTTTTTGTAGATATTTTGCCGCATCCATTTTGCATAAAATGCAAAAAATATTAACTTAAAGAATTCAGTTGCCATTATTATTAACATGATATTTAGGCAGCTCATACTCATAAAATTGATCATTATTTAATTCCGTTTTCAGATTTTTAAGGTTGGTTATTTCTGCATAGATTTCATGATTTTACTATTCATATGTTTACATTAAATATGTACTTAAATATATAAGGCATTTAAAGCAATCCAATAAATGGATGAATAACTTCAAAATAATATTGGCTCGTGTAATTTATCGCTGATTCGGACAACGTACTAGATTCCCATTACCTGCCAAGCTCTTTGGTATGATATCCACTGATTTTGAAAGCTTGTTTTGGAGCCCATGAATTCGTATTGTTATACCTCTATTTTTCATTCATTTTTAATTATGGATGGAGTAATTAACGAAAAGCTGTCTGATTCAGAAAAACTGTAGACTGTAGTAGTTGTAGACGTACGGCAATACACTAACACAATATAAGGTGCCAGAAGCACCCTGTCAACATCTCGAGAGGCCTTTGCGGCAATCAACTACTACAAAAACAGTAAAGTAATATAAAGTTGCTTAGTGGAAATTATGTCAGTTTTTTTAAATAATGAAGAAACTTGGGATAAAGTTAATCATGAAGAGAGTACAATATGCTGCTAATTTCATTTGGTTAGCTAGAAGACGATAACGGTTTTTTTCATCCATCGATGATTTGCTGGATTTTGCAAGGGGTGCAACTGCCATGTGCTGCCACTGATGCACCAACCAAAATATTAGCTATCTACATACACACCACCAAAAACAACTAAGCGAAAAATCAGAGGAATACCTAGGGTGAAACATCTACGGCAAGTGGAAGTGTGGGGAACTGGGGCAGTGAATCTACTTTGGACCCCAGTACACCAAGACGGTGGAAGTGCGGGGAACTGGGGCGGCAGGCCCCAGTCCCCGCACAACCACCGTACACTTCGGGGTCTTAACAGCATTGAAAGCGGTAGTCAAATGCATATTTAAAAGTATGATTACCGTGATATGCTTGTTATAACATTTTGTCTTATTTTGGCAGCGATGAAGTCACCTGCCTGATGCATCCCGTCGTCTATTACAGGTAGCAGGTAATGGTTGCGCCTGTCGCAGCACTTGGTATTACGGTGGCAAAATGTACGCGTCCTACTGTTCGAACCCGGATGGGAACAAATACCTCTGGTACGTGCGTAGACATGCAAGCAGGCATACATGCACGCAATATGATGATAAGCGAAACTCGGCCGGTCAAAAGGCCTTGCCATCTACTAAGCAGGGCCGTCCCCAGAGTGTGCTGTTACTCCGTATTTACGTAATCAGAGGCCACGGCAAACATCGATGTGTATGGATGGGGCCATGGATGGGCGAAACGTTCCCGAAACCTTCCCAAAACCTTCCTGAAAGGGTTCAGGTGTCTGCATCGTTCGTCGTCCTCTGGATATTATATTATATGTATGGTATCCAGGTTGTAAAATATCAATAAAATATATAATACATATCCAGGTTGTAACACCAAGGAGCATCTATACATATGTCAGATTATTTGAAGAAATATGTCACAGTTTTATTTGGTATTAGATATTATACATATTATTAAATTCAAGCCCTTCGCTATGGATGCAGGTGCATGGTGTCGCCAACATGCCCATCCTATACCACCAGCCCATATCAGTATTGCTCAAGCACGCTTACTGCTTCATTTTGTAATAGTGAGTATTGCTATTTCGGCTTTGTTTACGTGTGCCATGTCGGCATCCCAGAATAAAATTTAACGGCACGCCCTTACTTGCTTGGCATCCAACCGTCCACCCTACTCAGGCCAAGTTGTCTACATCTCTACCACACGTATACCACCTGCGCCGCCCCCAGTCCCGTTTCCGCCGCTGCCGCCAAGTCCCCCCCCTTGGCTGCCATCCCCTCCCCCTCCATTGCCACCAATGCCGCCGTCGCCAAAACCACCATCACCGCCTCCCCCACCATCACCAACGCCACCAAGCCCTCCTCCACCATTCCCACCTCCACCGCCCTCTTCACCACCACCTTCACCACCGCCTTCACCCTGGCCCCCAAGCCCTCCTCCGCCTTCGCCCTGGCCCCCACGCCCTCCTCCGCCATCACCCCAGCCGCCGTCCCCACCTCCACCGCCCTCTTTACCACCACCTTCACCACCGCCTTCACCCTGGCCCCCAAGCCCTCCTCCGCCTTCACCCTGGCCCCCAAGCCCTCCTCCGCCTTCACCTAGGCCCCCAAGCCCTCCTCCGCCATCACCCCAGCCGCCGCCCCCAACTCCACCGCCATCTTTACCACCACCTTCACCACCGCCTTCACCCTGGCCCCCAAGCCCTCCTTCGCCTTCACCCTGGCCCCCAAGCCCTCCTCCGCCTTCACCTAGGCCCCCAAGCCCTCCTCCGCCATCACCCCAGCCGCCGCCCCCAACTCCACCGCCATCTTTACCACCACCTTCACCACCGCCTTCACCCTGGCCCCCAAGCCCTCCTTCGCCTTCACCCTGGCCTCCAAGCCCTCCTCCGCCTTCACCTAGGCCCCCAAGCCCTCCTCCGCCATCACCCCAGCCGCCGCCCCCAACTCCACCGCCCTCTTCACCACCACCTTCACAACCGCATCCACGCTGGCCACCAAGCCCTCCTCCGCCACCAAGCCCTCCTCCGCCATCACCCAAGCCGCCGTCCCCACCACCACCCTCTCCTCGACCTCCATCTCCCACACTGTCACCCAGGCCCCCAAGACCCCCTCCGCCAGCACCTAAGCCACCATCACCCAAGCCGCCGTCCCCACCTCCACTGCCCTCTCCTCGACCTCCATCTCCCCCACCGTCACCCAGGCCCCCAAGACCCCCTCCGCCATCACCGAAGCCACCATCACCCAAGCCGCCATCCCCACCACCACCCTCTCCTCGACCTCCATCTCCCCCACCGTCACCCAGGCCCCCAAGACCCCCTCCATCACCACCTAAGCCACCATCACCCAAGCCGCCATCTCCATCTAAGCTCCCTTCTCCACAACCACCATTACCCAACCCGCCACCATCACCGAATCCGCCATCTCCTCAGCCCCCCTCACCGCCCAGTCCTTCTCCACCTCCGCCATCGCCACCACCCTCCCCTCCTCAGCAACCCAGACCTTTACCTCCCTTCCCTTCACCTCCTACGTCACTTCCATCTCCTCCTGAACAACCTTCAGCACCATCCCCACGGTTCCCAGACTCGCCAAGCCCCTTTCTGCCATCTCCTGAATCACCGTTTCTTGAACCGTCTTCACCAGAGCCTTCGAGTCCTTCACCGCCATCTCCTGAACCAATGTTCCGTGACTTCGCTGGGCATACACCAGCGCCGGCATCTCCACCTAGCTTTCCCCCTCCACTCGTTTTCTCATCAGGTTTGCTTATTGTGTTGCTAGCTCAGCAAGTTATGTTGCATCCAGAATCCATCTTTATGAGGACACTATCACATATATGCTCTTATATATACGTAGCTAGGCTGCGCCAGCCGGCGCCCATCGATAATAGGAAATTGGGCTATTTGATAGGCAAGTGAAGTACCTACATATGCAGGACAACAATGCGGCCTATAATACATAGTTTAACTATTTCAGCTACTCTGCTTGTAGACTACTTCACTACTTCGAACCCTTGCTCGAGATAAACATATATGCCTTTAGAAGCATGTGTGGCCCCTGCCTTGCCTGCCAACGACAGTATTATAAAGGTTTGAAATGCATGCACAATTGCTGTCTATCTTCCATAGATGTTTATTTATAAAGTGTCTGTCTTCGTGTTCGCGTGCATGAGCTAGTACATAATTATGAAGACACGAGAAAGGCAGGCAGGTTGTAGCAGTTGATTGCCGCAAAGGCCTCTCGAGATGTTGATAGGGTGCTTCTGGCATCTTATATTGTGATAGTGTGTTGCCGTACGTCTACGACTACTACACAGGCTGCTGAACTCGCAGTTTTTCTTTGCCATTTTAGCATCCGGAAGAAGGAGCAATAACTGCTACTTCCCCGACCCGTGCGTGCCTGACAGCGTTCAAGTTTGCTTAACTCGAATATGATGAATTTTACCGCCCGACGTGCATGTTCCTATAGCTAGCGGCGGGCGTGGTGGTGTTTAAGGGGTGTTACACTATGAGCGACTCGCCCTGCAAAGACAAGCACCGGAGGCCCTTTGTATGTATGTCCATCTTCGTTCAGGGTAGATAGGAAAGCGTTAGTAAGAGGCAAGGAGTCTTCGAAACGAAAGGCCTGCTGCCTTACTCCAAGCCCCAAGCA
The DNA here is from genome assembly GCA_019650235.1 of Volvox reticuliferus. NCBI lineage: Eukaryota > Viridiplantae > Chlorophyta > Chlorophyceae > Chlamydomonadales > Volvocaceae > Volvox > Volvox reticuliferus. The sequence continues at coordinate 1,397,522 of BNCP01000018.1, forward strand.
GATGCCGCCCCCCCTCATGCTTTAAGTAATAGCCCCAGCCGGTCCTGCACATCAGTTCTGCATGATGAATGATGTTTCAATTCGGCTCACCTTCATTATATATGGTATTTCACACGCGCCCGCTGCCCTGCTGCCTACGCCATGTCACGTTCTCCGTTCGCACAGGCTTCTCACTTGAAGAAACATATGCGTTCATGAATGGGAGTGTCACCCTGAGTGCCCACTGCAGCATCCTGGCCGATACCACCTTAACCACCAAGCTGACCACCGACTTGCAGTCAGAGCTGGCGAGAATATTTCGGGTGGGTATTTATTTGGGGTCGTCATCACGATTGACAAGCCTAGAATATAATAGCGCTTCTTATGTGGTGTTTTTTGCATTTGCTCATTCTTATGATAATAATAACATACACGGCTGGTATATCTAGGTTTAGAACCGATCGAGGCTTAAACTTTGAACGTTCAGTAAGCTGATCACATTATCATTTTTATGCCTGCCTAAAACCTGCACCCCACTACCACTACCAGGGCGAACTTATTATGAGTGTGCCGAATGTACGAAAGTAAATGGAGTGTGCAACAGTGTATGTGTTGTATGAATGCATTATCATATATTATATATCATTATACATTACATAAATATCACACACATATATACGCATATATACATATAATATGTGCAATGCAAGTTCAATATATAAAAATATATATGAACCTCCTTAACTTCCATAACTTAAATGTGTATCCTTAAGCTGCGCGCATGTACGGCATGCGCGCAGACGGCGCCCTTGGAAAACGTTATCATCGACAAGCTGACGTGTGGTTCGATTATTGCGATCTATAAAGTCAATTTTACAAAGGGAACAACACAAGACCAGGTGAGTAGCTGCGTTCACGGATATTGAAAGCTGATGAAAGCAAGGTTTTACGTACATATCAGATGTGCTGCGAGCAGGCCTGTATGTGTCTTGTGCATGACATGTACGTTGGTTTGCCGTTTACGATTAAAACTGGGGAAGTACACATCGATCGATGTTACATATTTAAATGGTACGGAAATATGCATAAATAAATAAATATATATATAGCTTGAATGATGCTGTGCTGCTGCAGATCTTGCCCGTACTCTTTCTAGCAAGTAATGTAAATTCGCAAATTGGAGCGGACTTCATTTCCAAATGGGGACCCATTATCTCGTCAGAATGGACAGCCTACAGGTCTTGGGGAGGGCAATTTTCGCGGCAGCAGAAATCGGCCCCATCATCACCAACACCATCATTATTAGATGGTGGGTTCATTCATTGATGCATTGCAGTAGTTTGTTAGTTAGGTGCGTTGATTGGTTCACACTAACCCGGTGGTATGCTTGCATATATATCGAATTGAGATAGATATGTTAAATACTCACGCCTTGTCTAGTCTATTAGGAAACATCCCACACAGCAGCAGTTTAGACATGCGTGAACCTCAAGCCAACGGAAAGAAGAATAGCTTCGTTCAGAGAGAGACAATATATAATATACCTATCCGATTCAGATGGTCCCTTTTATATCTTGGACCATCTGCTGCCTCGGGCAAGCTAGGCGACACCATCGATTACAATATATATTTTATTCATTCATTCATTCATTCATTGCCTCAAATGACTACGGATAGGTTGCGTTGTTGCCAGCTTTGTAGCAAATAATCTATAACTACATACTGCCGCCCGTGAACCAGCTGGGCGGGTACATACTTCCCGAAGCACTCCTGAGCGATTCGAGCACTTCCGAATATTACCTAGCTAGCTGGATACGCGCGCGTATTTCATCCACATCTCAGAATGATTCCCAAAGTGACATTTAGCTTTGTGTATGTAAATAAATAGTTATATAATATACATACTCGCCCACAGTGTAACACCCCTAAATACTACTACTAATAATGTTGACCTACTGTGCGTGGTTGCGCGTGACACCTGCGTACTTTCTGTGTGCATGTGCCTGTGTCCACCTACCTTTATGTGCACCCGCCTTGCTTTGTACATATGCCCTGCTCGTATGCGTGCATGCATTGCAGCAGATTCTCTTGCACCCGCGGACAGTAGTAGCAATACCAGCAGCAACAGCAACAGCATTAGAAGTGGTAGTCTCAACAGTAGCATCAATAGTGGTACTGATAATTCAATTACGTCATCTTCACCTACTGACGGCAAATCCAGCAGCGCCTTTTCAACAAAGGTCATTGTCGGGGTATCTGTGGGTGTGGGGGCAGCCCTGGCGGCAGTCCTGGCGGTCAGTGTGCATGTGGCCAGGCGCAAACACAGGATCGCACCTGAGCACATCCTGGAACGTTCATCGCGGACTTCTTCAGGCCGATCAAATCGGATCGTACCCTTGCCTTTTTAAAAAGACGTGCTTCTACAGCTTATCATAGAAGGGAACCAACAAAGCGGATATTAGGGATATTACTAATCCGGTTTCTTTCCGTGTCAATCTATCTGTGTGCATCCCTCCATCCATGCGTGCATATATACGTACAAACAATCTTAATTGTACGCACGTACGTACGATCACCAATCCACCGTTATTCGCTCGAACTGGAACGGGAGCTGGATCAAACATTGAGCGGCCAATCATCATTGAGCCGTTGTCATTCGTTAGTTTTTAATGGATGTGTTCGATAATTGCACGTACACGCACATACACAAACTTTGCAGTCAAGACATACATGAACACTGCTGATTTTTCAACACCATGCATGCATGCATGCGTGCACATTCAGTGCTAAACGAATGTGTACATGAATGTACGGAGACTTGCTATTGTTTATAATATAATGTATGTCGCTATTTATCTATTAGGTTATTATATGCGTCCGTGATATCGGTACATGCAAAGAAGAAGGCAGCAGGGTGGATATGCCTTTCAACTTACGATATCGGTTTTCGGCAGTTATTGCAGATAGATAGATAGATGGATAGGTAGAGAGATAGATCTATTACGATACGACGTTCGTTGGCTGGGTTGAATTTCGTCGGACGCGTATCTACCTGCTGGCATTTATTTATTATTTGCATTCGCAATTTATTTATGATTATCAAGGTGTCGTTAATCGAGAAATCGGCGCGTGTACTTATTATATATGCGTTGAGCGAGAGAGCCTTGGTCGTCGTTTTATGCATGTGACCTTCATCTATCTATCCGTCGAGCTGGAGGCAGCAGCAGGGTGCGGGAAGCCGTCACAACCAACCTATCCGGATCCCCGCATATCGGCTATAGAAAATTCACCTCATGCCATTGTGCAATCAAAAGCGTCCATCACCAAGCAAGCAGTAAGCGATCAATCGCTCGAGTGTTGTCCTAAATAACTGGCGGCAGATCGATGTGTGGTATGTATCAGTACGGTCGTAGTGAGACAACCGTCTACACGTAGACTGGTGTTCCGTTCTACCTACCGATGGCTCAACGCCGTACAAAAATACGGGATTGTGCAGGATATAGCTCAGCTACTGGCTGATGCCATAGCTTCCAAGGGACTTACTGCATGGGGGTTACTGCATGGAGTTGGTTAAAAGTAGTAGCAAAGCTAGGACTTGCACTTTTGCCGATAGCTGCTGGATTTGTACCGTGCGCGTTCCTCATGCGCGTTCATCATCCCCATCATATCCGCTCATCGAATTCACTGCTGCACTGCCCGGCCAGCTACCGGTGCTGGGCTGCAGCCTTTCAAATAATCGACCATCTGTCTGTCAATCCAATCATCGTAAGTACTATTCGTACATGTATCCATGCAGCCGTACGCTGTATCTGTAATATTGTACGTTTATTGTTGCATTTCCCACTCTAACAAATCGGGGGTTTCCCAACATCCATAAAGCGCATCCTCCTTTTCCCAAACTTTAACTCCATTGTATTCTGGTATGGAATCCATAAACAAGCCCACCACAAGGATATGGACGATATTCTATGGAATTGCAACAGCGTTTTATGGAAACTTTCAATCGCTGGTATAGAGGGCCTACAAAAGTAATGAGTTCATTTAGCATTTAAATTACGGCCACTTAGCATCCTTTTCCTGGCTGCGTATGTGCCACCCCGTTGTCAGTCACGTCATGCCGTACAGTATGTCATGGTTTTTATGAAACAAGGATCTATTTAATCACCTACATACATATTGGCGAAGACGGAGAATGAAGTCGACTTCATGAAGTCGATCACATCGCTGACGTCATCGATGTGGTTGGCACGCAGCGCGGGCGGCGGGAGTGGCCAGCGCCGCCGCAGGGGTGCGCGGCGGGTTTGCGGAGCTCCATCCGGTTCACACTTAAGATTATACACGCATGGCTGGTTTGGGGATGCATGTCATACATGTGCATGTTCTCTAGTCCATATCATTTTTGGCTGGACGATGGCAGCACTATTATTACCTTATTATTAGTGAATCAGCAGCAGCAGCATTTTTGCATTGCTCGATCACTCGATCACTCGGCGCACTGGATCCACCGGACTCCATCCGCGCACGATGGCAATCCCCACACCTTACAACCTTTTTCACTGTTGCTTACTGTACGTATCCGTACGTACGTACATGTATACCTATCTAGCTACGTATTGTGCTTGTGACCGATAGATAAATAATCTATCTAGAAAGGTGTTATATATTATTTCATATATTACCGATGGATTACATGCATTTTCCTTGCTTTGTAAAATCCATGAAGAGTAGTTGATGTGATAGATGTTACCAGCTTCATAGGCTTGTAATAATAAGCAAGCAAGGCTCGTAAGCAAGGCCCGCCGGTGAGCGAGCCGAACCAGCATCCAGCAGGCAGGCGTGCGAGAGCGTGCGGCTCTACGGACTCTAGCTATCTGAAAGGATTGCCAGAACTCAAAAACACAAAAAAACAGTTCTGATATAACAAAAAGTGAGATTGACGATAGATGAGAAGCTGCCAAGATATCGATTACGTAATATACGTTTATATTATATATGCATATATACGTTTATCGATTACGAGATGTATGCTTTGCTGGAGTATACGGCCTGTATGTTACCGTCCGGTATACCCATGCATGCACGTGCGTGCGTACCCGTCCGATGGTAAGGCAAGAGCTGGTCGCTGAAGTGCCCTGCTGCACTGCTGCTCGACTTGTTCCACTACTTGTAACAATTCAAACAGCACAGGGCACTTCAGTTGATATATATGCATGATGTATTAAATTACTTTATTAATTAATACATACTATTGTAAAAACATGCATGGCAAACGCGTACAAGTCCCCAAGCACATTCCCAAACTATCTAACTTATTAAATCTCGGCTGCTGCTGCTGTTGCTTCAGTGCGTGTAATCGGCATACATGCAATCCGTTAATTACGAACGTACGGCATCACTCTTCGTATATGTTCCGTCCAACTCATCCGTCTGACATCTCACTCATGTGTGCAATGCGTATACGTACGACTTGATCGATAGCATGCATATATAAGCAAGCTCACGGCCTGTCAGTATAAATTCCACAACAAATTGTCTACGTCGAAACGAGCTTTAATCCGTCAACCATCCATCATACTGCTGCCTACTCATTTCTCATGAGCGGATGTGTGTAATTGATTCATAAGCTATAATCAAATTTTGGTTGTGTCCTTCACCAACGAGGACAACTTAATCCTTGAGATAGACTAATCTTGAAATATAAATAAGATGTCGCCGCAGACCGGACAAAGGTCGTCTCTCGGAGGCCTGCTCGTGCGGCTGCTTCTGCTGGGCGTTCCCCCGCTGCTTGGGGTTGCTGCAGCCGCCCAGTCGTCGTCCACAAGTGCGTCCATGCATGCATGCGTGCAATGTTATTACTGACTGACGTACGACGACATACCACCATCTGTAACACGGCCGATGTATAAGGCCACGAAGTAATAAGCAAGACCGATTAGATCGACAAGGTCGTTAATAAGACCGACACGAAGGTTTCGGCGCACGGTTACACGTTATACATCGCTCGTCCTTGTATGCTCTGCCGTGCCCATTTCCAGCACGCAGAAACCAGTCCCCAACCAGTCCGTGAAAGTACGATATCCTGTATGCGCATCGCATCTCACGTACGTACGTGCATCACGCCCTAATTTATTTTACAGGTCTGCGCAGCTGCGTGCAAGTTCCATCTCCGTGCGGAGGCAACTCGACTTGTGTCAACACCACCACCTATTACCAGTGCACGTGCCCGAAGGGATACATGTACGACCGAACCCTCAAGACCTGCGTCGGTGAGTGATGGCTCGGTTCTCCCGCCCTAAACACATGCATGAGCGAGCGTGTGCATGACGACGAGAAATAAAACGAGGCTCGACGCACATACAAGAACGCACTTTAGCTTAAACATTACATATATATATATATAATACTGACTGATACATTCCTTAATGTGCATCAGCAGTATAATCAAATGAGAAAGAAGTAATAAGCCCATCGCTAGCCAGGGCGGTTTCCTAGCTCGATAGGGTTTAGTTCATTCCAAACCCGAAAACCATTTTCTAGAATCATGTTCTTAATTGATTTCTTGTGTCTGCATCGCATGCGTGTCTTGCGCGTCTTGCAATCCAGATGTGGACGAGTGCGCAGTCACCAACCCGCCCTGCGTCAGCCCGGATGACTTTGACACGGCCAACAATACGCGCTGCGTCAATACACCGGGCAGCTACCGATGCGAGTGTCCCCCGGGTTACCAGCTCATCCAGCAATGGGTCAGGAGATATATCCTTACCTATGCTTGCGTAGGTACGTCAATTATTACGTTGCTTGCGTGAATTATTATTAGAACGAATGATAACGCGCAGGACAACCCGTTGAAACGGTAGATTTGTACGAGATCTCTATCTCTATCTCTATCTCCGTACTTCTTGCCGATGAATGTATGGCTGCTAATAATAATCAACGCTGTCAACCCATGCATGCATGGCTTGCCTGGACTAATAACAGTCTGCCGTGCCCCTATCTGTCCTGTACGACCCCCGTATATACATGTTAACAGATATAGACGAGTGCCAAACCATGGCTTGCGGTGACCCCGCAGCGACATGTGTCAACAGAGAGGGTAGCTACGTGTGCAGGTGCCCGGATACGACATACTACGATGCGAAGAGCAAGAAATGCGTCGGTATGTGTATATATGTCTCCATGTGTGTGAGTACGTGCCATGAGCCGGCCTGCATTCCCGTCGTCTTCTGGCTGTTGGCTTACCTGTCTGTTTGTCTAATAAGAGCTAGCGAGCCAGTCGGCGGAATTTTCAAAACGCTATTCACCACAGGCCTTCGCACAGCTTGAGCGAGCACACAGGGGCGATGTATGCAGTTGAATATATATTACTTAAGAATATGGAATGCAGCTAAGATAAAGATAAGATAAGATTGCAAGATGTATCCCTGATGATTTTTATTTCGCTCGTACGAATCGGTTTGTTCTTACGGTTTACATACGCGACATCTGTCGAAGCTCTGACCCCAAAGTCTCTCAAAAAGAGTCCCATGCTCATCGCTAGGGCCCCTAGCTATCACGCACGCAACTCATTCAACACACATACACATAGACATACATGCTCGTCATGCCCCGGTGCGTCTTTGCAGGGCGAGTCGCCGTCCACAATCTAACACCCCTTAAACATGCACAGCGCACGTTTATGCCTAAAGTAAACGTAAAGCCACACCACTCATCATGGTCCCACACGTGTCATGGTCCCACACGCGTCATGGTCCCACACCAATGCCACAGATGTTAACGAGTGCGCAGTAACCAACTCGCCTTGCGGTGGCTCGTCCATATGTACGGACCAACCTGGAGGATACTCCTGTGGGTGTCCCGCGAACTCCGGCCTGGCCTACGTCGCAACCATGAACGACTGCTTAGGTGAGCGTTTGGAGATTGCCGTCCGTTAGTTGATATCACATGACGAAGCAACTCGTTATGTTAATAGGTCAAGTGCAAGGAAGTCATATCCGTGCCTGCACCTCTTCTAACACTGGCGTCTCCATCCCTCCCGCGCTCTCCGTATGTGATATATATATATATATATAACGACCCCCGGGGGTCCGGTCAGGGCCCCCGGTGCTCGCCTTTGCAGGGCGAGTCGCCCACAGCGCAGTGTAACACCCTTCCAATATAGCGACGTGCGTTGCGCCTTGCTTCGTTCCCCTCCCTCCCTGCCTGCAGCTGACCTATGTTCGCCCCAAACCTGCGGCGGCAACTCCACCTGCGGTATGTCCAGTCCTACGAGCTACTTCTGTGGCTGCGCGCCCGGGTTTGCGTACAATGCAACGCTGCGGACGTGCACCTCCATGGCCGGACTCGGTAAGCGCGGAGCAGTTGGACGAGCAGAGGCAGGCAACAAACACATTCATATTGTTTCATATGACATGCACTGCTGACCGTCTGCTGAATACTGTCGTCTATATATCTGACCCACTACTACTACTACTCACGCCACGCCGCTGCAGACTCCATGAGAGTTGAGGCTGGCCAGATCTGTCCCACCGACTCCACCACCTGCCCCATCAACGACGGCACCTCCTGTGGGCTTTACTTTGCTAAGGCTCTGAAACCAATCGACAACCTGAGCAAGACCTGGCCCTGCAACCGCCTGATCTCTCCTAACGGCAAGTTTAAAATGGTCGTGCTGTACAGCGGCCAGGTCGTCATTTATAACGGCACTAAGATTTTCTGGCAGACCGTGGCCCCAGCACTGCGGGAGCGCCGGAGCCTTCTGCTGCAAGAGGACGGCACCTGGGTGCTATGGGACATCGATGCGGACTGGTCAACAGATTACTCCGGATTTTACGGGACCACCCTCCTGGAAAACATAGGTCCAGAGCAAGGCCCCTTCATCATGCGGATGGGGAATGATGGACGCGCCCAGATCGTGAACGGCCTGGGAGCCATTGCTTGGACGAGCGACATAATGCCGCCAGCAGCGGGCCGCCGCCTGCTGAGGGGCTAGCTATCACGGGCATCGCGCATTTTAATATATTTATGGCTGCGGACGAAACACGGCAGTTCCTACGGACCGCTGCGGACGGGGTTGGATGTTGCTGAGATACATCGTTTTTTTGGGGTGCTCGGCAAGCCCCGGTGTTAAGAGAAAGCGCACACTGCAAGCCTTCCATGAGATGTCCGATTAATGCGAAGGTAGATGTTGGGCGGTACTGCGCGTAGTGCAGCTTGCATGTTAGTTTGGCGGAGAGGGGTTTCCGAGGCGTGTTCCGATCGATGGGCGGGAGGCGTTGCTCCATCCGTCAGGTGCTAAAGTGCACATACAGGAAGGCTGGCACGAACGGCAATTGCATTATAAAGACAGAATTACGAAACGTTCATTTGCGCCATACATGCGTATGGTATGTACGTAGAAGTAGTGTAGTGGCACGAATGTGTGTGCGTGTGTATGTGTGTTGGGCGGGTTGGGGGTATAAGACGGCGGTTAGGGTTTTAAAAAGCGTAGAGGGCGCTGGCAGGTGGAAGTTTTGTGCGTCTTGGCCGTTTTTCCGTAGGTAGGGACAGGCAAGGCGTCACCTGTGCAATGCATTCATGTGCATGTCGACTGCATGTGCAGTATCATACTAGTTAGCTAACTAGACGATGGCGCGCACCGAGATCTATCCGTGCATTGATAGATGTGATGAATGCACTTACGATGCATATAAGAGTTCTTTGACATGAATATATGTGTATATACACACACACACATATATATATATATATGATATATTGCAGGATCGGAAAGCGGTCGGAGTGCAGCAGTTTGAGTATCCGTCCTTCTGTTGTGTAGAAATTTGTCGTCGGATGGTGTATGACATTGTACATATTTTTTACCTTGTAGATCGATCGGTAGTGGGTTGTATGTGATGAGACCTCTTAAGACGCGTAGAGCTCCGGGTCCACTAGATAGACATCCGTACATCATTCAGACATCCGTACATAAATACTGCCCTGTTCGGTGACTCGCTATTACACCTACGATACCGGCAACAGCACTTAACGCCTCTTTGCAGTCTTGAGGCAGGACCTGCGGAGGCATAGGGGTCTGGCCAGTTGAGTCCCCTTAGATTGGCTGGGAGCCCGATTAAAGGGCACTGAAGCGCCGACGAGCGACGCAGCGCTTGGGGCTTGGGTGTTGATTGAGTTCATTCGTGGCATGGTTAATCGTACCGAGATGTAACAAATTATTGCCACCACGCAAAGTCTCTCTCTCCATCAATCTTCCACCTGAGCCATCTATCACGCATCCCCCAAAAGCAGGCTCCGGAGCCTGCTTTTGGGGGATGGAGGCAGGGTTGGAGGCCGGATCCGGCCTCCAACCCTACTTCCTTCCTTTACACGTACGTGTTCCCGAAAGCATCTCCCTGACGCAGACACGTGCCCGTTCCTCTTTCCACGCCCGTAGGCCGCAAAGCATGTATGTCACCCTACCCAGGATGGCTGCATGCTGCTGCATCGACATGGACATTCCTGCAATACTTGAATGGCCAGCGGTCCGCGCACCATCCCGAAAGCGCAGCCAGGCTCAATAGATGTCAATAGATGATTTAACACGGCTAATAATAGATACTCCTTATCGCTGATACGGCAAGAAAGCAGAAAACAGTGTTTGTGATGCGATCACAAGTGCACAAGGGGAGCTCACTTCCCATATATACCCGCACGTTCCAAGGCCAGCGTGCCTCGTCAACGCATTCAAGCCCAGAAACCCCATCAGATTAGCCACGCCAGCGAGATACGCTGAAAAGATCGCGTCCATTTGGCATGCATGCGTTGCGACTAGGTGATAGCACGTGCGTGTGCTATCCAACAAACCTGCCAATCCGTCGAAGCATAACAAAGTCGCAAGTAGTACAACATGCAAGCAGAAGCCATATTGAGAGATGGCATACCTCGCGCGCGTCCATTATGTTTTTTCCATTATGACAGCTGCTGTACGACGTACAATGAAACTGTACGATGATGTATGCGACTCCTGGCTGAAGACCACAAGTCCGTAATTCATATATATCCCACAATTTTGATTTCTATTTGGATGTGGATGTTCGCTGTAGGTCCCATCGAAGCCCTGGCAGCTGCCTACGCGGAAAGTCGCGTTAAAATAGCCATTAAACGCACAAAAGTAAGTTTTAGTGCGGCTGATCAAACCTACGCCCCTGCCTTGGTATTCCCCTGAGCGTGGCGTGCAGCTCCCTACATTTTTGGGGTGGCGAGCCTGATGATACATCTGATACCAGGAGGCAGCGGATGCGGAGAGGACGGTTACAAATGTAAACAAATGCACGCACGGCACGCATAGTCGAAGGGAAACGAAGGTGGATTTCGGGTGGATTCACACAGTGGGCGGCAAAAAGCCCAGTGGACGATCAGGCATAGGCAAGACGATCAGGCATAACAATGATGCAGATATCCATTGCTCTGATGCAGATATCCATTAGATGCCGCTGAGCCACTGCGTTACTGTCTCCCCACAAAAAAAGTTGGGGATGAAAACCGGGTACGGAAGCTCACCCACTACTGTTTTGGCAAAAACGCCGCCCCCCATGTCGTATATGACGTACACCCAAGACGGACAACCCTTACATGCTCCGACCTGTGCTTCAACTTTATCCTTACCTGCATACTCTTAAGACCAAGTGCAAATTGCTGGTATATGAGGTAGATGTGGCACTTATACTTCGCATGGCTTGCCTTTCCCCCATCCTATACGGTCTTCTAGCCCAACCTTGCCATCTCCCATGCTAGTAGTGGTCGCAGCAGCCACTACTACCTACCAGGCATACATGTTCGTAAGGAGTGGCAAACGAAGGGCATCTGCGATTGCATGTGTCGTCCAACGCCGGTTGCTATTAATTTTTGCTGCAATCTCCGTCGCTGTACGCTTTGCTTGCGTAGCTTCTTCTATCTATCTTCTTCCAAGCTATGAATCAGCACGTCCTTTGGAAAGTTGGCATGCAGCGGCTTCCGTGACGGAGGATGGACGTAAATTACTCCTCACCCGAAGTACTTTCATGTGCTGTGTAACGCACCGCCATCGGTCACCATGTTGGCCTGCTGATTAACAACAGCCTGAGAAGGCCGATGGGGTGGGGACCAACAGCCAGATCGCAATGAGTGCAACCTTGCAGGCCGAGGTGGCCGTTTGTTTCCCATTAGACGCAGTGATTCCACTGTGTCCCGGATAAAAGGACATAGGGGACGTGGATGTTGGAGTATTTATGCGCTAGATTTCTGAACAGTAAGGTCCCTTTGGGGTTTTACCCACACCTGACCTGCTGCGTGGAGGGCCCCGTCAGGCAATCTAACATCCACCGGGTTCTCTAAGGTGTTCTGGCCGTTGGATACCGCCATTCTTGGCAGCCATTTGGCAAAGGTAAAAGCCATGCCACAGGTGGAGTTGGGATGCCGCATGGGACGGCTTCGACTCCTTTCTCCCCCATGCACCCTTGCAACAATATACCCCTTAAAGGCCCAAGCGAGCAAATGCACTTTTCCCGTGTAAACCATAGTTGCTATCACTCCAGCGCACCAACAACAGTAACCGCACCGGCAATTTCTCCGAAAGTATGACAGTTTGTTCGCTCGGCTTCCATGCAACTGTGTATTGATATCTTCTAAGTCCTGTAACTCGCAGCTTCAGTGGCAACGGTGGCCGGATGCGAACGATCACCTGCAGTGAACGGATCGAACAATATTTCCGACTTTGCCTGTTAAATTGTAAATTATCATGGCTATTGGTAGTATTTTTCACTGTTGCTTCCTATTACAAATGCTTGTTGGTAAAGCCACTCCTCGTGTGAGTCGACTGGATAGTTTAAATCCATGGCAGCTCCTTTCCTTCTGCAATTCTTTAATCTATATCATTTTTGTATAAGCAAAACTAATGAAACCATAACAGCATTCTGCCGTGTCGCCGGTTCATTTGTGTGGGCGGGAAGCCTAATCATGTAACCAAGTTTCATGTAACATTACCCATTGCATGTATACGATTAAGACATAGAACAAAACAGGGAGTATTCTACGAGCAGGGCGTGCAAAAATGCAAGATGGTTTCAGAGCGCATGACGGCTTCAAGTTCACCAAGTAAACATCAGGAAGCATATTCTCCACTCGAACAAATATTGTTGTAGCGATTTCACTGCTATACACGTTCAGATGTATTTTTTCGCGTATTATTGAAGAATGATCCGAATCACGAACGCACGTATCCAATGCAGCGTTACAGATTTACATAGAGAAGAAGAAATAATTATGATACACGAACGCGTATTGGTCTCACTTTATATTACCCTGCGTGACGACTTATTTTAGGACCAGATGACTGGAAGCATCAACCAAAGAATGTGTAACGTCGGGACTATTCGGTAGCCTATTCGGACTATGCCTTTCCTTGGCATATTCATGTCCTGAGTAATGCTTACACTGGCAGACGTGCTGATACGTGCTGTGCTCCTATTCGCCGCCGTGTCCTCCGTGAATGTGGCGATATGCCGCGCGTTGGAAATTCGAAATCAATTAGGTACGGTGGGCGTAAGAACGTAAAGCAGGTTTGGATATATTACCGACCAACCGTGGATTGGCCAGTCTGTGACCAAGCATTCCATTCCTGACGTAACCGTATAGGAAGCTTTGAACCCTTATCAAGGTCGTTTTCAGCGATAGCGGATCCCGTCTCGGCGTCCAGCCAAGATGTTCAGAGGTTGTACGAGCAAAGCACCAGTGCGTCTGCTATCGCGTATCTCCTGTTTGCGGCAGCTCAGCCACTATCACAGGCTTACGGTGGGTGGTCGATCTTGCAATTTATGAATACAAATTGCAATTACGGTCGTGAGCTTTCTGCTGCGAGGGGCATTCCATTCCGACTACTCGTTTATTGGACCACGCAGGCACATCGCTTCTTCGTAACCATGTCTGGTGTTTCGCGCTCGTGACATCCCATCCCAATTGTTATTTATAGCAACCTGCTCCACTGCTGCACTGTCGCAGGATCTTCCAATGCGCTGCTGCCGTACTTGGCTCCAATCATAATACGGCCATACATTTCCCGACCGGACCGCTGCGCCTCGCCCCTGGTTGAGCAGCTGTTCAGGTTGTCGAAGAAGCTGTACGGGTCTCCAACTCTGCAGGTAGAGGGAACGGATGTGGCCAACAGAGAAGGATGCGCCATGCCATCCTATCTGCGGAGAGGGCCTTATGTCTTTATGGGACTTGCCGCGTGCAGCAATGTTTCGGCATTATAGGGTTAATAGAAGGACCATACGGATGGCAAATGACGCTAAAGACCTTTGCTAATGATTTTCCTACGCCTTCATGCTACTCGCTAATCCTTGCAGGCCTGCCACTACGACCTGTACACCTCCCTCCGCTCCACATTCTCTTGGGTCCAGGACAACATCGCACTGCGGCAGCAGGAGGTCCCAGGGCAGCCCCTGTCCTCCGCCATGTGGCCCGACATGACCAAGTTCCCCGCCCTGGAGCTAACTGCCGTGGTAGCAGCCGCCCTGACAGACCAGGCCAAACTGGGACAGACTGCCTTGCTGGTGAACGCCAGCTGCGGCCTGGCAGTGACGGACTTTGCGGCTCTTGTGCCTGATGTCGCAGCGGTGCTAAAGGACCTTCATGCGGACCTGCCGCTGCTTCAGACAGTTGCTGAAAATTTCTACGAATCGCACTGGGCAGCAGAGGCTGTTAAGAGTAGCGGCGTCCCCACCAGCGACGGCATCCTCATCAAGAGGCTATCCGCAGCAGATCCGCAGACCCTGACGGTTGTGTCGACTACTTCACATGCAGGGCCCGCTCATGATGCTTCCCTTCTTGTCCGTGATATGCGGAGTAGCGCTGACGTAGCTTCTCAGCCGCACCGCCTTTTGACCACCTCCACAACATTCTACTACACCATGCCACCGAGCCCGTTCAGCGCTTCTGGCCCTGCCGCCATGCCCGCTGTCCTGGTGCCGCTCATCTTCCATATCATGCTGTACACGGACTCGACTGGTGCGATTGGCCCTGCCAACTACGATAAGGCCCCCAACTACCTCGAACGCCTGGTCCGTGTGGCGAACTACATGGCCAAGCCAACCAACATCCAGTTCTTTATCAAGGCAAGCGGCGTATAGTCAAATATGCATGGTGTAATGTCAGGGACATGTACCAACTGCCGCATTGCCATTACCCTTGCTGATATGCGCGTATGAGCATATGTAATGATACAGCAGCATTCTGGGCTTGAGTTGTACCGATCCTTAAAAACATTTTACAACGAAACCCTAACTATTTCAAACACCGAACACCGCACGGTACACCGCACAGTATCGATCAGTTCATTACTACTGCCTCCGCTGCTGTACATAGATTGCCCTTTAGGCCGTTGCTCACGACGGCGTGCCGGCGTACTCGTACAATGCTCATCCGAGGGGCATGTGTATACCGAGATGTGTGTGTATTTGTATGTGCGACGTACAGGAGGTACGGAACAACGCCACTAATTACCCGGACCTGCTGGTGCCTGACCGCGCTACATGGCTCAACCTACCAAACTGCAGAGTGGGAACCTGCCTTCGCGACGATGACTTTCTCATGAGGTATGCAATAATGGGTGGATTTGCAGTATCCTGGGTATGCATGTCCATACATCTACAAAGATGTCACACGAATGAAGTAAGACAAGAAAGCGACAGGAGGGCATGGATTCACGGTTGGTTGTCTGGGCTTGGATTCTTTGGGTTGCAGATACAGCGGTTTTACGTTGCCTTGTTACGGCAGAACCGGACATCAGAAGCATTGTGCCATGAGAAGCCGCTGCGAACGCATCGATGAGGACTCCTTGGTCACGCATAGTTCTGTATGCTTGGGCAAATCTGTGCAGCGGAGCACGTTTTGAGGTTTTGACCATGTAGCCGATGAAGTGAAGGAGCATGGAGTATCCAAACAATTCGATGTTACATACATTATGATAGACATGATAGAACCCTAAAACCCTAAACCACTAACTTTTTTAACTTAAAATATACATCCGCATCTTAACCCATCCATCCGGACAAATCTATTAACCATGGGAACACAACACCAGACGACACAACCTATCTAAATGAGCGCACATATAGATGTACACCTTGTACTTGACATTTGCACATGTACACGTGTGCGATCACATCGTTGATAATAAGTATAACAATTTAATAATATTGTAACCGCCTGTTCTCAATCCATCCCCAATTTTATTTTTTTCAATAACATCAGGCTCATCACGGACTTTCCGCGGAGCATTAACGTCTTCGTCACCAGCGATACGACCTCGACACAGATTCCGGTAGTTGGCTATGCGTTCGCTCCAGGGTAGGTTCCATCGCCTCTGGGGGATAGCCTTCACTTGCTCCAGAACACAAATGTCCACTCAAGGATGGATATCTCGCTCAAGCATGCATGGGTTCCGTCGTCCCAGGGTAGCTTTGATGTAGGAATAAAACGTATTCTAATACTTTCCGTTACAGAATCAAAACCGTCTTCGTCCTTCATCAGCTCTGATGGTTCACCATGATGTAGCGTTGGCCTTCAGGTCCTTGGCGCCCCTAGGCACGGCCTCTTTATATATCTAGAGGCCCATATTGATGTATTGCCCTATGGTGTAGGGCCTTATTCGGTTATCGTTTTGGTCCCAGCCTTGCAAAGTAGCGGGTACACGGTAGGTGTGTCTTGCATGCATGGCGCACTAGTTCGCTCTTACTCTGGTGCCATAGCTAGCTGCCATAGTTAGCTGCCAGATAAACTAGGGGATGAATGACGGATTCATGCCCCGAGGGCCGCCTTTGGAAAGCACCGCTGATCGTCCATTGGTCCTCCTTGTATGCATCCTTCCTTGTATGTGTGGTGCGTGTATATATCCATCCATCACATACGTGCATTGAAAGCAAGTGATTCGGCCGCCGTCCCGGACCAAAATAACATCGCGATCGTGTTAATTTACATTATGGTTTTATCGGTCCCCACTTGTTCCCTTTTCAATATCTTGCTCAAGGTCTGACGTTGACCCCAACGCGGGCTTTGTCTTCATCTCTTGGGACTGTGTGTCGACAAGCGGCTACAACTCACTCTCACAGTACAACTACGGCGCCACCGTGCTGCTGCACGAATGCTTTCATCATTTGGGGCTGGAGCACAGCTTCGGCACTAGTTCAGTGGACAAGACGTGCTTGGACGATGATTACGTCATTGACACACCCGTAACACTCGGTACGTGTGTGTGTGTCCGTTTCTCGTGTGTCCGTTACTCGTAGTGTGTGTCCGTTTCTGTGCGTTCGGTTAGGTAAGGGGCTCGTGACCCGTGTTCAACACGCCTCGGCCCTCGGAGTTATTGTCCTATTTTATAAAGATATATAGTCTATACAAATTAAAAACTCCGTAGGGCTTTGCGTTTGGGAAACAGTTTTATTCAATGTTTCCGTACATGTATAATATTTATAAGCTATAGAGAAATCACAAGGAGGTCGTATATATGTTACACAAAGGCTGCATATAACATTTTAAAAATATATAATATATCTTATTAATGTATAATGTATGTAGATTGCTAATGAACGATAATTTAGCCTAATGGTTATGACACGCACGAGGGGCTTACCATCTCCTCCTGTAGGTGCCGTCAGTGCCTCGAGCTCTACTTTGAGCACTGCGAGAGCATATTGCATGGAGCTGTTTTGGGGGCAGTACGGCGGCGACTGGGACGCGACGTACACCCGTTGGAGCAGTACCCTAGGAATTCCCGTCACCGACATGAACGCCTGGGCGGATAGCTGCCCGGGGAATCCCGGGTACGACGAACTGGGTAACTACATGACGTACAACACGGGAGTGTGTTTTGCGGCGCTGGGGCATTTCACGGCGGGTCAGGCACAGCGGGCGCACTACGTAACCTCAGAGCTGAACCCTGTTCTGTACGCCTGGGGTCAGTACTACGCACAGAATGCCGCTCCACCACCGCCTCAGGCCTCTCCGCCGCCGGAGTCGTACACTAACATTTGTAAGGTAAGCATTACACAGCTATTGACAGCGACGCCCTCCGTAAACCAAATTTTAAGCGGATCCGAAACCAGCTAAGGATTGTCGCTTAGTCCTGAATGCCATAACCATACGGCTAAGTGTATGCATTATACGTAACACAGTAATCAACACGCGTCTGTAGGTTTATGCTGCTTTTCCTCTCGGTTGCATGTGCGGGTCCTCTTTTTGCAGCCCCTCTATCTCCTCTGAAGGGGCCCGTGTGGGAATGCCTGGACCTTGCCGGGGAGTGATAAGAGGAAGGGAATGGGTCATGTGTTTGAGGGGAGGCTCGTGGAGGCGTTTTCCCCTCTCTTTGGGCTTTGCAGTGGTTGGTGGCGGCCCTGCGCCTCTTTGTAACCGGGCTAGGGACTGGTGAGATTTGCATGTTCCTGCAGGCCTGGGTTTAGAAGATAGTAGAGCATGTCGCGGACAAAGCCTAGTGCCCCATCCTCCTGCGCTGTGGTTCGGGGCCCGGTCAGGGTCTCCTGTGTTCATCCTGGCAGGGCGAGGCACCACAGAGTATAATAACACCCTTTATACATGCATACATACATTTAGGAAACCCGAAAACCTAATATACATATCCGTACGCATATATACGCACTTCTACATACTGTTTTTACTTCTTTGTTCTAAAGGGATGCTTAGGTGCGTGGGCATTTCTAAGCCAGTCTCCGCTGCCCCGCACGGCATTCCTCAGCAGTTGCTTGATGCGCGTCTTGATACATGGCTGTGGGCTGGCTATCCCCCTGCCCAGACGAAGTTGCTTCGCCGTCGTAAGCAGATTTTAGTCCTGTGCTCATGCACTGTTTTGAAACTACGACTTATGACTGATTGTATAATAATCCAGACAATAACCTCGTCTTTGCAGGGCGAGTCGCCCACAGTGTAACACCCCAATAACCGGTAACAAAAACTAAATATGTTACTTTATGTTTACCCCATTTCGTATGCATCGCCGCATGAAATACGCGACCGACTGACGCCAATTGCCTTTCGGCTTTGGGAAAGCTAAGGCGACGCAGTCAAGGTGTCCTTGCAAGCGCAGTTGGTCGTACGGCGGAAATAACTATTCGTACTGCGATCGCATCTCCAACAGCTCCAACACCTTGTGGTGAGTTCACAATAAAAAGAAATAATAAATAATGTTGGTCCTTGGTATCCAGAACTACTCGTCAGTTCTCCAGCCGGCACATCACCAGCCACAAATGCCAGAAGTGGCCCCGCGTCTTGAATTAAGGGACGCCAACACATGATTTGCCGTACGAAAAGATGTATACATCATTCGTTGTCGTGAGCATGTCATCGTAGTGAACATCCGTTCACATGTACGGCATGTAAGATGTGCTTGTACGTTTCTCCGACTCCTTTGATCGACAGGTGTGAGGTGCTTGATTCATCCTCCTGCGCCGACTGCATTGCCGTAGAGGATCCTCAATGCGTGCTCAAGTGTACTGGTGAGCTGCTGCAAGGGTGGGGGCCAGGTGTGGCCGGGTGACGGGAAGATTGGTGAAGGGAAGGGGAAAATCTGGGCTTCCACGCGCGCGTGTCTGAAACCAACACCCCACCGTATAGATCCCTGAGTACCTCTTCATGTAGCCATTTCATCAAATGCCATGTTCACAAATGTTTCACACCATGCACATGAAAGGATGGCGTGATTAGCCAAGACATCGTGCATTTGACGATGTTGGTTTTGGACACGTGGCCTCTTCCTTGGCTCTTTGCTTCCTTGATGACCAAATTAAGCTCGAGTAAAACTTGAAAACCCGAAAACCCGAAACTCCGAAAATAAGACATTGCGTTTTACTGTTTCCTGGTGCACGCTTTGTCCGAGCTTCCTTTCATAACAAATAAGAGACGTTTGGCTGCTGGTTCAAACGCTGACCTCATACATATCCGCACACGAGCACAAAAGAGATTTTTGCAAACGGACCCCGCACCATAGACACGCACGCCGCGCACCTCCTTATGCATGCCCCGCCCTCACAAACGTCCGTACGCGTGCAGGGACTGCACAGATTTGCAAAGTGCCGCCAGCGCCGGGTACCTCTATGCCGCCGCCCCCGCCCCCTCGTCCTCCGTCACCCCCGCCTTTCCCGCCGCCGCCGCCACCGCGCTCGGTTCCGTCAAGCTGCAAGGTGCGGCCCTTGACGCGGCACGGCAGTAGCCCATACCGCGATAATCTGCTCTCGCCCTCTGGATAAGTCGCGAACGAAGGAGCTGTGCCGCCAGCCTCCGTCCTGCAGAGCGATCGCGTGTGTTACTGTGCATCCTATTTAACAATATGAAGATAGCGCTAAATTTATAAAGTTAGTATTATAAATATATCCTAATGTTTTACCTAAAATAAAAAGGAAAGGATTATGGGGGGTTCCCCACCCTAAGAAGGGGCAAGGTATGTACCTGACGTTGATTCACGCCGGGTCGGGAGATCAGACGTGTGGTCGTCAGGTTGCCGGTACCCATATCAGGGCGCGCCTTTCTTGCCTGTTTTGGCAATGTTTTCTCTTTGAAATCCGCAGACATCTATCACCGGATGCGATTGCCGTAGCACCTGGAAGTACGGCAGCAAGTTCGCCAGCTATTGCGGCTCTCCGAACGGATCGAGTCCCCTGTGGTAGGTTGTTGACGGGGAGGACACACAAACTGACGGACAGACGAACTCGGTGACTTTAAAATCTCAAATCTAAAGCCTCGTGTACTACTTGTGAACAAAAAATCTGCAGTGCAGTGCAGAACGCAGAATTGAGGGGCAGAAAACGATTTGATGGCCATGATGCATGAAGATCACGAAGCGTCATGCAAGTGACAAAATTATTGTGTTTCTGCCATTGGTGATGGCGTTGCAGGTGTCAGGTAACGTCGTCGTGCCCACAGTACGACTCCGCGCCGTACCAGTACTGCGATAGCAGCCTGACGATTGACTATTGCGGAGGTAGGTGTGATGGGTCGGTGAGTAGATTTAGGTGCGTGTGTGCTTCGCTCCCCTTGCTTGAGACCCACATACGCTGTAGTAGTTGATTGCCGCAAAGGCCTCTCGAGATGTTGACAGGGTGCTTCTTGCACCTTATATTGTGATAGTGTGTGTCGTATGTCTAGGACTACTACATACGCTGTTGTTCACATTAACTTAAAAACACATACTTTTAAAGAGAGGCACACATGGGTGCGATGTTTTCGCGATCATCCCTTCTTTTCAGAAACGCGCAAGCGCACGCTCACACATGCACGTATACAGGTACAGTCACCTGCCACGACATAGTACTGCAAACCGTACAACGCAAGTGCGCTTACTAACATTACTCGGCCCAGTACGTACTACTCTTCCCGGCACCCTACCAGCAGGCTTCCATCCGGTTTGATTCCTTATCTTAAACAATATGACAATGATATCTATCTAACAATATTTTAACGAGGTCTCAACCATAACGGCTCATTTCGACTCCATTCGCCTTTTCCTCATGTGCCTTTCCTTAACTGATTTTAACACAAATTCTTATTTTCTTAACTATTTGCAAACGTATGCCTCTTAGCCGCTGATTTCAGCCGATTCAGGCCGGGATCCCGAGGACCTTAGATGCACGAGCCAACTCCGTAAGGGTTATTTATGGAACCATCTCATTACGAACTTAACGCTCGCCGTACAGGTCCTGCCTACATATCCACGACGAGGATTCCACCCGTTCCTCCGCCTGCGCCATTATCGCCCTCTCCCTCTCCCCCACCTCCACGCCCCCGTCCTCCGTTTTTTCCCCCCTCACTGCCGGCATTCCCTCCCTCGCCTCTGCCACCAAGTCCGTCTCCTCTTCCACCATCACCTGCGACTCCGTCACTACCACCTGCATCTCCCAGCCTACCATCCCCGCAGCCGGCAACTCCAGGCCTTCCTCCGTCCACGCCACCACTCAACCTCTCACCGTTGCCGCCCGGAAACCCGCAACCCTCATCACCTCAGCCATTCTTTCCGCCGGCCCGTCCACAGCCACCTCCCGATCCATTACCGTCCCCATCGTCACCGCAGCCATTCTTTCCGCCGGCCCGTCCACAGCCACCTCCCGATCCATTACCGTCCCCATCGTCACCTCAGCCATTCTTTCCGCCGGCCCGTCCACAGCCACCTCCCGATCCATTACCGTCCCCTCCGTCGCCACTTCCACCCAGCCCTAAGCCTTCAGCTCCCATCTCCAGACCGCCCTCCCCCCAACCTCTTCCCCCATCACCCCCGCCCAGTCCACAACCCCCAGGTAATATTACCTCCGCTAAATCTTACACCGACCGCTCTCAACTACTTTGCTAGTTTGCGCCCCTATGGCTACAATTTAACAGAGCACAGGAATTTACTGGGCAGTCGTCATGGTGCTTTATGTGTAGATAGGCCAGTAGCCATAATAGCAGTTGCTATAAATCCTGTGGAGAGACTCACCCAGAACACTGACAGCAGAAAGAAAGAGGCACTTACGTGTACGGAAATGATTGCACGGGCCCACCAATGTCAACTGGGGAGATAGATACAGGACGAAGCAGGAGACAGATTATATGCTACGCTGTCGGACTTGCAGCGACCATCACATTTAAGTTGAAGCAAGCCTTACACCCTAAGCATCCTCTCGTGACAATGCCGCATGCAGTATTGAACTTGGTGGGGCTCCTGAGAGGCAACCTGACTGTTGCTGCCAACTGCAGCCTACTAGATGCGCCGTTAATAAGGACAGCATTTCTCAACGATCTCACTCAGGAGCTTGCCCGGGTGTTTGGGGTAAGGGGTAAGGGTAGGGCAGATGAGGTGTATGTGGAGAAAATGGGGTGGTGCTGGAGGAACGGGCTCAGAAAAAACACATTTACACACACAAACCCTTTGCAGGTTTCCGCGACCGACGTCCGCATTCGCAGTCTTGGCTGTGGTTCCATCGTTGCGGCCTACAGCATTTACTTTTACGAGGGGATACCGCAAGCCACGGTGGGTGATGCGGGACCCTGCGTCGTGTTGGTGATGGGGGGACGGGAAGGGGGGGTTCAAGGGGGGGTCAAGAAAACCCTTGACGTTGCAGTATGCCGATGAGGTGGGTAGTCGCGGCAAGATGAGGGGACGCGGATGGGAGGGGGTGGGACACGTGTCATCGACAGGACCGACATCGTAAAGTGTCCGTCATGAGGGGGGGTTGTAAGTGTGTGTTTTTGGGGGAGTCGGGAGGAAGGAAGGGAAGAGCGGGGATGGGGCCATGCATACTGCGTGCACCTGCTTGGAGACACCGAGCTATATCATAGACGGTACTGCATGTTGGACCCTTCATTGGATGTAGCATATGGCATGGCATATAGCATACGCCCCTTCTTCATATGTGCAATTAAGAAGCCACTGACGGTTTCTGGACATCTGTCTTGTCCTTTCTGTGGAATGTTCTGCCGTACATCACCCTGCAGTTCATATCCTCACCTGCTCGAGCATCCAATCTCTCCAGCCAAGTTAGCTCGGCCTTCACGTCCAGCTGGGGACCCGTCACCTCGTCCAGCTCGAGTGGACTCGCGATGGATTCGGGTAGGCGCGATACAGTTCTGTGTGAATGAATGGCGGATAATGTTTTAGCATTGAAATAGGCCGCCCGTGGGTGCGGTGATAAATGATGACTGTTTAGTGAAAGGGACGGATGTTCCTTCAGTTCTTGATAACTAACGAAACGTCAGTTCGTTGTGTGTAAAATCTGTCGTAACTTGCCAGCGCCGAAAACTAAAGGGGACAATCCAACCTGTTCAAACTTTGCATGCCATCCAGACTTGCAATTTCTCACTCGGATCTCTTTATTGGTGTACGGCATTTCTGCTGAGTTGTCCAAAGGGCCCAACACTGAGTCGTGGGGAGTGCAGGGGCTTTCTTTACGGGGAGGGGACTGGAATCTCCCTGGACCTCCCTGGAGCGGGGACACTTCTCCCTTCGACGTCTCCCCCCCCCCCGTGCCCAACCATTCCTCCGTTTCGGACATCCTGTTGTCGACCCACCATTCGTACCCCAGCACCAAACTTCAAGCCCACAAAACCCAGTTATTTCAATGCCCCTGCCGTACCAATACCCTATTCCCGCTCCTCCTCCCCGACTCCCCAAAACACACACGCACGCACGCACAACTGCGGCGCAAACCTGCCGCGGATTACAGGTTTGCCTCCCGGCGGTATGCCGTCCACCCTCGTCCCCGCCTCTCCGCCACCACCAAAGCTTCTAACCGCGGAGGATAATTCCAAGCTGTCGGTTACTGTCATAATCGGCGCCACAGTTGGCGGAGGCGTGGCCGTGATCCTACTTACCTCTGCCGCGGCCTGGTACATCTCACGGCGGCGGCGGTCGGCGGTACTTGCTGCACGACGTGATCGTCGGGTGGCGCCAGGGCACCATCCAAACCCATTACACGCACATACGCCTCCGGGGTATTCCTCAATTTATAACGGGCTGGATTTCGCCTAGCTACGTACAGCAGGTGGCGGGCCCTGCAGCGCCGTTGGTATATGTACGGCATGGCGACCATGCATAAAGTATATATGCTAGTTGCTGCAGAGAACCGTAAACCGTACTATTGACCTGGCATGTCGCCTGCCTGGTAGCTGTGGCAGCCGTCATGCTACCACTGACCTTGCCTATGATTCCTACCAAACAGAGCCGTCGTCGTCTCTTTCGTAGTCGCGGCTGTCTTCCTTCAAAATTCTACGAATCTACACTTTAAAGTTTTAATATCGTGATCGTGATCGTGATCAGTGGTGCTGCGTCGCGAATGAAGATTGGTCAGGCAGGAGTCTGAAAGCGCAAGCGGCAGATGGCCAGATGATAACATTGAATTGTTGATAGATGCAGGATGTTACACAGGGTTTCGTAGGTATGTCTGTAGATAAGCGCTAAGGAGCTGCGGACGGCGGGATAGAGAGGCCGACGACAGACTGATGGAACGGCGGACACACAATTCCGTCCGTCCCGGTCCGTGTTGTTAGTTCTTAGCTGTGCTGCGGTGTGCGATGTGATAGCATTTAGTTGAGTTGCGGGGTGTGTAATAAAGTATGCGGCATGCAGTATAGTACTTCTGATAGGGCATGTTCCTTGTAACCTACCGTGGCGTTAATAACTGAGTTAGCTTACACGGGGAGGATTCTAAACGGGATGTGAGGCGGTACAAGGCGACCTCGCTAGATTGGTACAACAAGGAATGAAGGCAGCAGGTCAGCGCGTATTGAAGATCGATGTTGCATGCGGTGTCGGGAGCGAAGCTGTATGTGGCGGACGATCTTGATTCGGTCGAGAGCTAGCAGCGGATAATGGTTGTTGTAGAGGCGCATACATCCTCACACTTATATATCATCACGCACGCTCTACTTCATTCACAGTGAGGATCCTGAGAGGTTTTACCTTGTAAAGTGTAAAGGGTCTTCGGATTAGGGGGCGTAGTGGTTATATATATTTTATTTTCAATTTTCGATTTTTTCCCTTTTTTTCGGGTTTAAGGGCTTTAGGCTTCAGGTTTTCAACCCTTTAGCTGCTACTCTTACCTCTTCATAAGTAGCGATGAGCAGGCCACTCCATGTGCGCCTCTACGTATCTTGTGTGTAGGATAGGGGGGTATATTTATAACGCTTAGCTACGTGCGTACGTTCCACAAGGGTAAGCTGGGCAGGGGCTGGGCAGGGGCTAAATCTGTATGTATTTGGATAATTTGGCGCGTGTCTGACCCATCAGGACTCATCAGGAAATCCCAACGTGAGATATCCAGTGCACAAGGAGGCATGGCATGTGATGCTTAGTGCTAGCGGATCGTGTCCTTTTTGCGCTGCTGAGAATGTTGCAAACTCTGATGATCATGGGCGGCAGGGTGATTGTTTCTTGCGTTCATCCAAATTATTGGATAGATCATTTGGAGTAGGATGTGCGCGAAGGACGGTTGGTACATACGTACCTAATAATAGGGCATCCATCCTCGAGTGCATTCTAGGGTGCGTGAAAAGATTGCCTGTTAAGACAACGGTATATGTATGCATGCTTACGTGCGATCGGTGCGTCCATCTGATTCGCGAATTTCATTTATTTAACTATATGATGATGATGTGCATGAAGTACACATCCAAGGTGCTTTGCCGCAGGGCGGGTCAGTGCCGCACGACACATACAGGGGTCACGCAGCACGCCCGGTGCCACGACATCTGCGAGAAGTAAAGAGGGTGGTTTCTTATAATATAGTCCATGCAGAGACAGCAGCAGCCTATGTGATTGAGCTGATAGGAGTTTACTTATATATTAAATAATCATGCGGATTCTGATTATGCGCGCCGGGAGAAATTTGGGCGGGTGCTAAAGGGTGCTAATTCCCTGCCATCCTGTCGGTTTGATCGCGTTTGATCATGAAATAATAAGGCCGCCAACAGAACGCGTGGTCCAATAGCTAGCCAGACAGCAAGCTCATCATTTTGGCCGTAAGAAGATGAGAAGCACAGCTTTTGAGCGAGCGGCAACAAGCACGTCACGGCCATCATTATTCATTTGGTCTACGTTACGTATGTGGTCACGAAGCAAGACCGCCGATAGGCATACGTACGTACTGCAGTGTACATACTGCCGACAGCTAGCCACGGGATTGAATAATTGCGCATGCTGCCGGGACTGAAGCATCTGAGCATGCGCTTTGCATGCACTGCTTTGATTGCAATTAATAAACTAGCTAAATAAAGCGGTAGAAATAATATAATTTTGCTACAGCGTTTTCTGCTTTACACTCTGGGAATATGGGGGGTCCCGGCTTCCATAAAATTTATCGTCCTTTTCCATAAAATGGCCTCCATATTATTTTTGTATGGAATCCACAAGCCTGCCACCAGGTAATGGAAGTTATTTTATGGAAGGCATTTTATGGAATGGAAACGGGATTTTATGGAAAGTTACAATGGCTGGCATTGAGGGTACAAACGGAAGCGACCATTTCGCATTCCAAACACGGCGATTATTCAGCTTCATGGCCTGTCATTTGCGTTATGTCCTATCATATTATTAGGCATCATCTATCGAACCTACCATTACTATGCATGATGTGTAGATATCTAGGGTATCTCTGCCCACCTATCTACCTTCCTACCTAACTAACCAACTAACTAACTTCGTACCTATCTATGGTTACCTAATAATGCTCTCTATTTTGTAACTATCTAAATACATACTGCTGCAAGTAAAGGTTATTGTCGCATACTTGCACATGTCAGCCACTTCTTTGAAGAAGTAACACACAGAGTTACCGCAATCCATGCAAGTAACCGCAATCCACACTGCTGCAAGTAAGAAAACCAATGTCGGAGTCAGAACAAATCTAATACTCGTCAGACATACATACGCCAAGACGGTGGAATGAAGTGCGGGAAACCGACTGTGGCAGCAGCAGGCCCCAGTACCCGCACAACACCGTACCCTTGAGGTGCTAGGTGCGAGGGCGGGGAAAGCGGTAGTCCAAGGAAGATCTAAAAGCATATTTGTATGTTTGTAGCATAATTACTTCCAAACTTGCAAAGATATATAGGCAAAGATGAATGCATAAATATAAACAGTTATTATC
Organism: Volvox reticuliferus; assembly: GCA_019650235.1. Classification (NCBI taxonomy): domain Eukaryota; kingdom Viridiplantae; phylum Chlorophyta; class Chlorophyceae; order Chlamydomonadales; family Volvocaceae; genus Volvox; species Volvox reticuliferus. Next base: position 1,425,133 of record BNCP01000018.1, read on the forward strand.
CAAAAGCGTTCATTTGCAAAATGTTTCTATTCCGCCAAAGCATATACATACATACATATCTACGAGTACCGTACTATGTTATGACAGTATATAGTGTACCTAGGCAATGGCAAGCATATGCCAATAATAGGGCCAGAGTGCGGGGGACGTGCCCTCCATCGGTGGGAGAGTGTAGTAGTTGTACAATGTACGGCATACATAACCATAACATATATATGGTGCAGAAAGCACCTACTCAGGTTCTCAGGAGGCTTTTTGGCACTCAACTGTAGGCAGGGTGTATACAATCACATTATTATATTATTATTCAATGCCGGCAGTTAGCCAGGTAGATGTCCCTATTTACGCCACAATATACTCTCGCCACAGGAACCGGATGCACTCCAAAGCGCTCTCTGATGATGAGCCGATGAGCCGACGGAGATGAGCCGACCTGAACCCGAGCTGAAGATGCTGCCACCTACACCACCACCTCCGATCTGTCGACCCTTATTGGTTACAAAGATCAGCTGGCTGACAGCGCCTCCTGCTCTGCCTTTCACACTAGTAATCACTTCATCAGAGTCCAGGTAAACAGTGCTGTCCTTCACACTACCATGAGCACCACCAGAAACATTGCCATACAGGAGCTCCACACCCTCAACATGCCGGTTATAGCTGATGGTGACACCTGTAATGAACGTGCCCGTTGGATTGTCTTCAAAGGCGGTATCCCAAAGTAGGTTGACCAGGTATTGTTGATTTGGTTGACTGCAATCAGAGCACATACAGTAGGCGGCCGGGGTGGTATGTAAAGCGGGTGTCACAAATCATGGGTAAGGACACATAAGTTATGATGAAATATATGAAGAGTAAATTGTTGCTCTTCTATTATTATTGCTTCCTGGTGCCCGATCGAATGGGTCCCTCATATATCGTTACTGCATCTGTAGTAGTCGTACACAGTACCGTACACACAAGCACAGTATAAGGTGCATAAAACACCATCTCAGCATCTCCGGAGGCCTTTTTAATGCCGCACTATGTTGACCGCAGCATTTAGCTTAATTAGCTCCGAAGCACCCTGGTGCAGAGAGGCCGTTTTAGTTTTGCGTTTCAGCGTTGGATCGTGAAATTTCCCTGCCTTTATTTAAAAACCACAAAAGTCGCATATAGATATTTGAAAAGCTAAATGCATGCCCATGTGGCAACAGGACTGCCACATTGCACCATCCGCTGACAGAATAGGTGTAGGGACTCATTTTTATAGGTCGCAACCGAGGCTAGACCATTTGCGTGAGTGTGAAATGAACACTGAAGACACAAGACAATAGGCAGCGCTGAAGCGACAAAAGTGACGGTTTTAACGACCCTTCAGATGCAAAGTGTAGTAGTCGTACATGCACGGCACACACAAGCACAATATCAGGTGCAGAAAGCACGATCTCGAGAGGCGTCTTTGGCACTCAACTACTACACAAAGAATGTGAAAAGACAAGTTAGATGCTGCACATCATGCTTTTAAATTTGACTACCGCTTTCAATGCTGTTAACACCCAGAAGTGTACGATGGTTGTGCGGGGACTGGGGCCTGCCGCCCCAGTTCCCCACACTTCCACCGTCTTGGTGTACTGGGATCCAAAGTATATTCATGGCAGAGCGCGGCAGTGTGGCAGCTGCACCACGCGGCAACTACTGCATCGCATGGCAGCGGCATCACACGATAGCATTCTTATATTGCATATCAAAATTGCATTTCATAATTAGTTGGCGACTTACCTTGGGGACTAATGCTCCCTTTCACGAGCAAGATGGCCAAGGCGATGTTGGTGAGCAAGATCTAACAAATTGCTGAAGCTCCAACAAATGGCAATTACATATTTATACAATTTGCAGGCTATAACTAAATCGGTAGCTAAAAACATTGCTGTACGATTGAGATTAACTGTCAACTAACTAAAATTGTAAGGATATATTCTTGTTAGACCTGTTGTTAGCAGGCCGTTCACTAAAAAGGTTTAATATTTTAGAGCATAATACAAACTTTAGAGCATGAATCCTGCAGGATTGACCAGTGCCCTGTAGGATACATAGGTACTACATAAAACAAAAGACCGAAATAACCTAGCTAAAGAGCTCGGAAAATGCTGTAATAACTTTGAAATTATCTAACAGAAATCTATGCATTTTCCTCACGACGGCATAAATTCCCGAGGGCCTTACGCTACTAGGACTCCTTACAGGGGCGGACAACTGTAAAAATTCCCTGGGGCCTTACATGGCTAGCACTCCTTACAGGGCCTGAATGTACGACACGAAAACTGAAATAACTAATAATAAATAAAAAACTGCAAGCAACTAATAATGACTAGGCTAGCTAATAAAAGCGGTAGCAATCACACTTTGGGATTATTCCTCTACACGGGCCAGATTCCTCTACAAGGCTGGCATTTATTATGAATTAATTTCCTCAAAAAATTTCCCGGGGATCCCCAGAGCAGCCCAAACATTTTACGGGCGTTTTCCTAAAGACTGAAAAGTTTCCGGGTCCCATCCGGGGTGAAGAACGCTGCATCACAGGCCATGGCGGGACGATAGATAATAATGGAAGAGCGGGGATGGACAAGCCTACTGGTGCGCACCGTTTCTTAGGGATAGATCCCATGTATGATAATCCTCCCTACACCGTACGTACGTCTAAGATACGACAGGTGTGTACTTATTGTACGTACATGTATGTGTGATGGAAAATAAAGCTGCTCGTCCATAACTTTAAGCTGCTGCTAAGTTCATCACTCCGAGACTTTAGGTCTTCTGAAGTCCTGAAGACCTCCTGAACGCTAAAATCCGTAAAACGTGCGTAGCCATATATATTTTACGCGAAGTTATGCATGAGGATGCGTGGGAAGGCAAGAGCAGTCACTAAGCCTCGCATTGTGTCAAGAACGTTACGTTCAGCATATATATAAGCAAGTTTGAACTGTAAATATCATAAACCAAATTATTATTATTATACTTATTGGATTTTGGTTGGTCAAAATTTCCGTAAAAGTAGCAAACCAGAGTTTAGGGAATTTAAACTGCAGTTTAGGGAAGAAAAACCTTACGGGAAAAACTCTCCCAGATCACGGATAAAACTGTTAAAATTGTTTTAATTGTAAGAAGTAATTTATAAATAGAAAGTATTAGACGTCAATTATTCATGTCACTGTTACTATTACACTTGCCCCAAATAAGACAATGAAAACCTTCTGTGTCACCCAGTGTGTGGTGTTAATGATGCATTTGTCCCCCGCCCACGCACTCTGGGGAAATGGGGGTGTCCGGCTTCCATAAAACTGATCGTCATTTTCCATAACCTGCTGTCCTCCAATTATTCCAGTAAGGAATCCATAAGGGATATGGAAGACAGTTTATGGAATGGAAACTGCATTTTATGAAAACTTACAATGACTGGCGTGGAGGGTCTACAAAAGTAGAGAGTCCATTTCATACATCACCTTCCAAGTACTGCCATTATTCAGCTTCTTCTTTACTTGTCAGCTTTATGAACATGATCATGTCCTGTCATTAGGACACAGTCAAGGTATCACATCATTTATCTAAGGAAAATAAGGCATGGTATGTAGATAGGGTATCTCTGCCCGCCTATCTAGCTTCCTACCTACCTACATACCAACCTAGCTACCTACCTTTGTACCTAACGAACAATGGTAATGGCATAGGTAGGTTATTGGAAATGCACTCACACAACATCAGCACCTAATGATGCTCTCTATTTTGCAACTATCTTAATATATTCTGTTGCAAGTAAAGGTTATTGTCATATACATGCACAAGCCCGCCAGATCTGTGAAGACCACACACAGAGTAAACTCAATTCACACTGCCACACGCAAGCTGGGTGTCTGAATAATTTCTATGTCTCATACTCATCATACACCACAACGCAAGCAAAAGGAGAATTGGCACCCCTGTGGCTCCCTGGCATGAAAACCTCAGTACCGGTTGATGTACATGGCTGGCCACCATTGCTGCCTGTGCCACATGAGATCCCTGATGATCGTGCCATACTAATGCTGCTTGCCGTAGTCTCCCCACTTGCCACCTCACCCTGCATGCATGGTGGTGGTTAATTTTTGCTTGACGCATGCCTCGCCATCCAGTTGATGCCTCCTACCGCGCACTTGGCTACCACTTTCCCTGTGTTGCTTCTTCCCAAATCACAGACAGAAACAACAGGGGTAGGTAGTGCTGTACTGCAGTACGATATGCATCACTGCTGCAAATAGTCCGGTGAACATGATGCGGCACATATGACCCCTTAAAGTAAAATATGTGCAGCCTATCTATGCTTACATTTGTGCAAGAGTATGTTGGCTGCTGCACTGTGTAGTATCCTGGGCTGTATATACAGGTAGTATCTGGGATGGCTGAGTCTGGTCATCTTCGGATTAGGCCTGTGTTGGCAGGTATAACAGAGATACAACACACTGGATAGTGTACTTTATGAAATGCGGACTATGGTTTATGGAGGTTAATGGGCTACCAGGACAATAACCAGCCCAAGACAGAAAAACATGTCCCCACAACCTGTCTCAACAGGGCATATTTACTTTAAAATATATGCCATGGCTGTATGTAGGTATTTTTGCCGACCATATGTGCGTGGCTTTATGGAAGTCCTTATGGATCCAACATAGAATATGGGGGATGATATGACCTTTCCCAGAGTGACCATGTGTGGGAACTAAAACCTTCAGAATAATCTGCTATGTCAGTTTGCAAATTTCCTTGCATTACCTGCACTTAGTGGCTATGCACGCATGCACCTCTCAAGCATTATTCTCTTTACAAACAACGTACCTATGAGAATCAGAGGCGCATGAAGCATAAAAGCATGCCCGGTGTCCTGAACTCTGAAACCGGCATCATGCTGGATTGTGCAAACGTGAAGTAAAAGCAACATCATTATTGTCGATACAATAAAGTGATGCTACATTAGCTTGGCACACGTATACATTAGCTTGGCACACATATAAATATACTAACGGACAAGCCCAAAATGGACAAATGGCTCTCATTGTGCAAAACGTCAGTTGGTCTTTGTGATAAACGGCCCGTGGATAGATGCGCATAATGGGTGCTCACCTTGACATATGTCAAGGTGTTCTTACTTCCACAAGTAACGTCGTGAACTAACACCTTCCAGGCACCCAGAGGTTTTGACACACAATCCCAAAGTAGGAAACGGCCCTGCTGCGCCTTCGACTTTGCAGCTCGCTTTCATTTGTATGGTCGGCATGGATCAACCCTGTATGCTGCGCCTTTCGCCAGCCATTGCTGCCATTGCCACCATGCCTAAGTCAGCATGAATCCCATGCCACGAGCTCATGGCGCCTCCCTTCCTGCCCGCCTCAACATTACCCGCCCCTTTATTACCTGTCTGCAACCGCCCTTTGTAGGGATAGATGCATTATGCAGCGTACAAGCCAAACACGCACACACATATAGACACACATAAACACATACACACACACACACACGCGTGCACGCACACACACACACACACACACACACACTCGCTCTCACGAGCACGATGTATGCAAGCTTTCCATGCATGTCATTAAAGGTCGCACAGTGCCATAAAAGATCCTCATTAAAGGCACATACACGCACCCAAATACACACATACCAAATATGGTGCTAAATTACACACAGCCTGGCTAGAGCCTCTGAGTCTTTCTGTGCTCTCGCTAGTCCGAGTGAGAGGGGGAGCACGTGGCAAGACAGACAGACAAAGCCACGTGCCCCTCCCCTGCACTGTGGCTCAGTCCGGTCAGGGCCCCCGGTGCTCGTCTTTGCAGGGCGAGTCACCCACAGTGTAACACCCCCTATACACACAACATCTCAAGAGGCCTTTTTGGCAGACTCCGACAATGCCGGCCCAACATGCTGCCGGGGCTTGTGCATTCAGCCCAACATATATAAACTCAAGATGGATATGCAATGCAGACACTACGCAATCTATCTATGCTGTGCTCACGACGCATCATCCTGCCACATCATGCAGTGTACATAGGGGCTTGCGTGCTTGTCATACGGCAATGCAGGCTAGCTCATCATAAGTACTTATGCAATGTATTATGTATGATGCAGAACGAATGAACAACCAGGCCACGGGTGTGTGCGGCCATACGTACCACTCTGCACGCTGTTGTATTAGTAGTAAGCGTAATCACGGAAGCGACATGGGAGTGACAAGACTCATAGAAATGAGGGCAACTGGTAACTCGAGATTGGTGGTAGTGATAACTACTGGTTGATAGGAAGAGCAGAGCATAGGTACCCTGAGATCAGTACGGCAAGCCTCCATAAAGAGCTGTAATCTCTAAGGCAGAGAAATACATAGGATCAACCAGTGAAACCAAACTCAACTGAGTCTACCAGTGACAGTGTCACAGTTGCACTAGGGCATGCAACCCTTTAGCCTATACATTTGCACATAGAGGGTGTAGCCGAGGGGCTACTTACTAGCAAGGAGCTAAGGCCAGTACCATAATACAACACACATAGTACTATTCATCGATATACATGCAACATTCACAAACGACTGACTGACCGACCCCGATCAAACGACCACCCCTGACTGAAATTTTGTTAACGGTATTTTGCAATAATGGCAGCAGGTGCATACGGTGGATGCACACATGCTCTCTCCTGCATGCAGTGTTTCATCAACGTCAGCCAATATTCATCTTGCATATGCATTCTATCCCCGTGGCATCTCTTCATCCGTCGGCAGACTCCTACAATGCCATTGATAAAGGCGTACACAGAGACATAAATAAGCATTCCCCATCCTACTCCATTTGATAGCTTGTTGCTGCTGGTTTGTTACGCCACCAAGCTCCCACCAAGTTATGACCTTCACCATTCCTTCATTTCTTCATCACCACGCATACACGTTGTACAATAATAGTGGTCAGCCTAAAGACCATCGATGTAATTAATAATGATAGGAAGGTTAAGTACATGCAGTCATAAGTAGTTTCATATTCTGTGCACCAAGCGATAAAATTCAGCCGCGGTGTTTGTGGCAGGGTCTTAAAACCCTACATAAATGACGATAGGTAGACCTGCTTGATGATGCCCGAATGCTTCAAAACCCCTACTGATGAAATGAGCCGTGCGTCACACCCACACATGGCATGCATACATCCTGACGATTACACAATCATTAAGCAATGAGGTTTCATGACGGCCTGGATTCATAAGATCACGGCTGCGATCAGCCGTAGCCTAATTGTCTCCATAAATTCATCATCAATATGCCTGGCGTGTCCGATAAAATCTCATCTGCGCTCACATGCATGCATGCATGTCCTTTACACATTGCAGACTTCGTTTAATCCCTGCTCGCTCCCACGTCATCGAACGAATTGCCGCAACGCCAGGTGTCATTCTTGCTTGACAATGGCGAGTGAAAATCTAGATATCGCAACAATGATGACATGCATATACCGAGACACACGACGATGACTGCTGCTGCTATCTAATAAATTGCCTGCAAAATGTTGATACGATCGTAAATTCGCAAAAGGTACATCACAAGGCGTACATCAAACATATACAAACGACCTCCACTCGCTCCTTGCCATCAAAAGTAAGCCGGCTTTTACTTACTCCATCCTCTGTCGTCATTTCTACTGTGTATGTGGATGCATACAGATAGATATAAGTCCATCCTTTGATATTCATATATCTTCTACCTGTATGTGTCCTCTACCCGTGTGTCTTCTACCCGTCCAACTGCATGCCACACCTGAGAATGCATACAGCAGCAGCACTCATCATTCAGCACCCTAACGAGACACCACAGTCGATTAACACGCATCACGGCGCAATCGGACTGATTAATCCACTAAAGCATTCATTCAAGCTCATGACTACATGTCTCTGCATACATATCCGCATACTGCATGCTGTTCATACCCCTTCAATATCTCAGCACAAAATGTTTCAAACTCTCAAGTTTTCAAAAACGCATTCTGTGTCCCATGATGGAATCTACCCCAATCAGATTAGCACACATACACCCATCGATTGGGGCACCAGTGCGAAACGATGAAAGGCCCAACGGTCGCAAAATATCTACCGGATAGATCGTAAGCAAGCAATAATTCCCAAATATACGAAGCATGTGTAATCGCTCGCTCCCACCTACCCGCACAAGCACCAGAAAGCTGATGCGAGCCTTAACATTTGTTGTCCCAATGCCGTCAAACAACTGATTCATTTTCACAACGTTTCATTTTCAAAACTATTTCCGTCGTGCACTAAATAGTCCCACACGTGTGAGACATCGGAAACAATGTCTGTAATTGCACCGAGGCGCAAAACCCAAGACTTGTTGCCGATGCAGCTCTGTTGTCGAACGAAGACTTGTTGCGAATAGTTTGGTGGGCTCACCCTTGCATCCCGGTGGGTACATCACACATACAGAGACGTATATAAAGACGTCTTGCATGTTGAAATGACCTCCAGCCAGCCAGGCCTGCCACTTTCCCACTCACGCAGCAGTAAACGCGCGATCGGCAAAGTACCTTTGTGTTGTCCACAGTGGCGACCCGGCGTACACACAGCATGATGTAACCGATGTAACGGACAATGGTCAGATGATGGCAGTTATATGTACTCCTTGTGACGGCGGTCGGTGTCCGCAAAGCATGAGACGCTAATTGTTGCCATTTATCTGTTTAAACTTGCATAAGTCACAGCAATTGCAGGGCTGCATAGTATGTAGTGCAGCTGTTGCGAGTTGTTGCGGTGTTGCCAGTTGGAATCTGTACAGCAATTTCACTCCACTCCGAAGCTCGGCTGGCGCTGAGAACCAGCAGCCAAGGCTTCCGGCGCACGACTGATGAGGAGTTGTTGAGCATCATCCAAGCACAGTCGTCACCATAACGGAAGCAGCCGCCGCCACAGCCACCGCTGCAGCAAGGAGAAGAACAGCAGCAGCAATCAGCTGCTGAACGTGGCGAGTGGTAACGGTCCTCTTCAGCATCACACACGCGCATGCTGTAGGGTTCCGTCCTGTGAACACTCTGTGTTATGGCAGCAATTACATCGTCAGCATCCGCAGGTGCTGCTTGCCACTCTGCCTCCACAACATCCACTGAGGGTACCGCTGATGCTGCCAAATGGATCCTCCTGTTTATCGCCATGAGGCCCATAGCCGTGGTCTGAAGCCTAACTGGCGTTAGCGGCTCCAGGTGAGACTGAACTCGCGGCTTTAAACACATCGCCTGCATGACGCCATCATCATCTGTAATGTTGTGCAGCAGGGGTTCCATAGCTGCTGCCTCGGCCACCACCTCTTCCTCTATCTGCTGATCTTCAGTCTCCAGGTCCTCCACAATCCAAAGTGGCACCTCAACGCCAGGTGCGGTCAATCCTCCACATGTTAGCAGCCAGTCCGCAGCAGCTTCACGCTCGCAAACCTTATTTGGTACCCTGACGAGCTCCTCAATATCATCGTATTCCACGATCCCGCGGGATCTGCTTCTGCTGGGAGATGGCCGCAGCAGCACCTTCGTCGAAGTGGCATCTGGTTTCATGCCGTTGTGAAGGGAACTGGCTGATTGTTCGCTTGGGAGAAGCATCAGCTGCTGCTGCATCATAAATGGGCAAGCACCGAATGTGCAGCAGAGCGCCGAGATCCAGCAGCTCACAGACCACTATGCACGTAGCTCGTATCCACACGTACAGTAGTGCAGGTACGTTGGCTTCTGCTTGGGCGGTCAAGCGAGGAAATCTCCTGCTGGACTGTGTAGCTTGCGGCGGTTATCTATCCCCCTTATCTGCACCTGCCTGCCTGCTATGTTATTAAGTTCGGGGATGAAGGGACAACGGACCAAAGGACGTTGTTGGTTGGGAGTTTTTGGGTCTAAATCAAATGATATAATATATATATATAATAATAAAATAAGCCGTGTGGCGAGATACAAACACACACATATATATATATATATATATATATATATATATATATATATATAAGTAAACATATGTATGTTGGAAATGGAGATGCGTGACGTGCAGTGCCACTCCAAACATCTCGCCCCTAAATATTGGCCAGCTACATATCAGCAGCATGAGGAAGGGATGGACCGCATCGTGCGCCTGGGATATATAATGACGACGAGTATGTGAGTTAGAGACTCACACATATACGCATATATACACCCAGATACATAAAATGTAAATATATACACATATATATTTATTTATTTATAGAGAGAGAGATACGCAGGCCGTAGGCTCGCTCGATCGTTGTCTGGGCAATAATACGTGCGTGGCAATGCACGGGTTGGCTAGCGACGACCGAAGCAAGCGGACATCACCCACCAGCAGGTAGGAGCATGCAGCTTGCCGCCTCCAGGCAAGCCGTAAGATACAGGATTGACAGCGGTATATGCCAGTCGATTATGCTATGTCGTCATCCTGCCTACTGTTGCGTCCTTGTAGTCGCCGCGAAGCGAAATGTCATTTGCCGCCGGACGCCAAATTACGAACAAGATATATGGAGGTCCAGAGCGGTGTAGAATTTATACTCTGGAAGTTTTACTTGCGAGCCAGTCGCCGCATAATTTTAGGGATTACGTCGGAAGCGTTCGTATTTAGCGTCATACATCACGCCGGCAGCTTCTAAAATATGAGTCCAAATTGCCTGCTCTACGATCGTATGATGCTGACGTTTCTCCAGAAAGACGGTCGTCATGAATCGACATAATAAGTCTGCAAGAAAGTACGTACGTACGGTGAGAAGTTCCTGACAGTTATTAGTTCTCACATACACTCGCTCATCGCAATCGAACAGGCCACTCTGGGAAAAAAAGGATCAGTACTACACTGCTGCTCGCACTACTACACCAATCAACCTTATTACCGTCAGTCCTGATAATGGGATGGGTTGCTGGCCGGAGTCCAGCGATGCCAGAGAGACTCGTGTCCGTTTCGGTAGATCATTACCACATCAGGGTTCTTCACGGCGGGGGTCGCTGTTTGTTCGGGGGCTCCCCGGAGCCCCAAAAATTCTTTTCCGAGATGGTCCCCGGAATTCTAGCTACCTAGGTAGGCCCTAAAACGTTCCGGGACCGGGGACCGGGGATGCGAAAATGTTTGTGTTTCTGGTATGTGCGGCTTTATTCAGGGGAAGAGGAGGAGGGTGAGGGGGAAGATTTCCATAAATTTGTTTAATGCTGACTGCAAATATATATGCGAAATATTTCGATTGCATCAAGCTTATATTTATTGGTTTGAACAAGTTAGAAATGTTCGTAGCTAAGTCCCCACATCGATGCTGCTAACCTGGCTATGGCTTTACCTTTGCATACTTAAGGAAAAATGTCGATGAAGGAAATTTTATTTTGTAGCTATGGAGCCTTTTAAAATAAATTGGTTTTACAGGGATATCCTGTTTTCCTAAAATTCAATCTATAAATCATACACACATTAAATCATAATGGTTCTGGAGCCAATAATCCCCGGACCTCAACCTTGCTTTCTGCTAACTTTCTCCGGGTACACCCGGAATAAAGCTATTTTCTTCACGGGACACTCTTTTTGCCCCCGGGAAGCTGCGCTTCACACTGGAAAAATTTCCCGGGGATCCCCAGAGCAGCCCCAACATTTTTACGGGCGTTTTCCTAAAAACTGGAAAGTTTCCGGGTCCCGTCCGGGGTGAAGAACGCTGCATCACAGGCCGCGGCGGGACGATAGATAACAATGGAAGAGCGGGGATGGACAAGCCTACTGGTGCGCACCGTTTCTTAGGGATAGATCCCATGTATGATAATCCTCCCTACACCGTACGTACGTCTAAGATACGACAGGTGTGTAGGTATTGTACGTATGTATGTGTGATGGAAAATAAAGCTGCTCGTCCATAACTAAAAACTTTAAGCTGCTGCTAAGTACATCACTCCGAGACTTTAGGTCTTTTAAAGTCCTGAAGACCTCCTGAACGCTAAAATCCGTAAAACGTGCGTAGCCATACATGTTTTACGGGAAGTTATGCATGAGGATGCGTGGGAAGGCAAGAGCAGTCACTAAGCCTCGCATTATGTCAAGAACGTTACATTCAGCATATATATAAGCAAGTTTGAGCTGTAAATATCATGAAACAAACTTATTGAATTTTGGTTGGTCAAAAGTTCCGTAAAAGTAGCAAACCAGAGTTTAGGGAATTTAAACTGCAGTTTAGGGAAGAAAAACCTTACGGGAAAAACTCTCCCAGATCACGGATAAAACTGTTAAAATTGTTTTATTTGTAAGAAGTAATTTATAAATAGAAAGTATAAGACGCAATTGTTCATGTACACTGTTACTATTACACTTGCCCCAAATAAGACAATGAAAACCTTCTGTGTCACCCAGTGCGTGTGGTGATAATGATGCATTTGTCCCCCGCCCACGCACTCTGGGAAAATGGGGGTGTCCGGCTTCCATAAAACTGATCGTCTTTTTCCATAACCTGCTGTCCTCCTATTATTCCAGTAAGGAATCCATAAGGGATATGGAAGACAGTTTATGGAATGGAAACTGCATTTTATGAAAACTTACAATGACTGGCTTGGAGGGTCTACAAAAGTAGAGAGTCCATTTCATACATCACCTTCCAAGTACTGCCATTATTCAGCTTCTTCTTTACTTGTCAGCTTTATGAACATGATCATGTCCTGTCTTTGGACACAGTCAAGGTATCACATCATTTATCTAAGGAAAATAAGGCATAGTATGTATCTAGGGTATCTATGCCCACCTATCTAGCTTCCTACCTACCTACATACCAACCTAGCTACCTACCTTTGTACCTAACGAACAATGGTAATGGCATAGGTAGGTTATTGGAAATGCACTCACACAACATCAGCACCTAATGATGCTCTCTATTTTGCAACTATCTTAATATATTCTGTTGCAAGTAAAGGTTATTGTCATATACATGCACAAGCCCGCCAGATCTGTGAAGACCACACACAGAGTAAACTCAATTCACACTGCCACACGCAAGCTGGGTGTCTGAACAAGTTCTATGTCTCATACTCATCATACACCACAACGCAAGCAAAAGGAGAATTGGCACCCCTGTGGCTCCCTGGCATGAAAACCTCAGTACTGGTTGATGTACATGGCTGGCCACCATTGCTGCCTGTGCCACATGAGATCCCTGATGATCGTGCCATACTAATGCTGCTTGCCGTAGTCTCCCCACTTGCCACCTCACCCTGCATGCATGGTGGTGGTTAATTTTCGCTTGACGCATGCCTCGCCATCCAGTTGACGCCTCCTACCGTGCACTTGGCTACTACTTTCCCTGTGTTGCTTCTTCCCAACCCCCGCCAGCTCACAGACAGAAACAACAGGGGTAGGTAGTGCTGTACTGCAGTACGATATGCATCACTGCTGCAAATAGTCCGGTGAACATGATGCGGCACATATGACCCCTTAAAGTAAAATATGTGATGCTTACATTTGTGCAAGAGTATGTTGGCTGCTGCACTGTGTAGTATCCTGGGCTGTATATACGAGAGTATCTGGGATGGCTGAGTCTGGTCATCTTCGGATTAGGCCTGTGTTGGCAGGTATAACAGAGATACAACACACTGGATAGTGTACTTTATGAAATGCGGACTATGGTTTATGGAGGTTAATGGGCTACCAGGACAATAACCAGCCCAAGACAGAAAAACATGTCCCCACAACCTGTCTCAACAGGGCATATTTACTTAAAAATATGTTCCATGGCTGTATGTAGGTATTTTTGCCGACCATATGTGTGTGGCTTTATGGAAGTCCTTATGGATCCAACATAGAGTATGGGGGATGGCCTTTCCCAGAGTGACCATGTGTGGGAACTAAAACCTTCAGAATAATCTGCTATGTCAGTTTGCAAATTTCCTTGCATTACCTGCACTTAGTGGCTATGCACGCATGCACCTCTCAAGCATTATTCTCTTTACAAACAACGTACCTATGAGAATCAGAGGCGTATGAAGCATAAAAGCATGCCCGGTGTCCTGAACTTTGAAACCGGCATCATGCTGGATTGTGCAAACGTGAAGAAAAAGCAACATCATTATTGTCGATACAATAAAGTGATGCTACATTAGCTTGGCACACGTATACATTAGCTTGGCACACATATAAATATACTAACAGACAAGCCCAAAATGGACAAATGGCTCTCATTGTGCAAAACGTCAGTTGGTCTTTGTGATAAACGGCCCGTGGATAGATGCGCATAATGGGTGCTCACCTTGACATATGTCAAGGTGTTCTTACTTCCACAAGTAACGTCGTGAACTAACACCTTCCAGGCACCCAGAGGTTTCGACACACAATCCCAAAGTAGGAAACGGCCCTGCTGCGCCTTCGACTTTGCAGCTCGCTTTCATTTGTATGGTCGGCATGGATCAACCCTGTATGCTGCGCCTTTTGCCAGCCATTGCTGCCATTGCCACCATGCCTAAGTCAGCATGAATCCCATGCCACGAGCTCATGGCGCCTCCCTTCCTGCCCGCCTCAACATTACCCGCCCCTTTATTACCTGTCTGCAACCGCCCTTTGTAGGGATAGATGCATTATGCAGCGTACAAGCCAAACACGTACACACATATAGACACACATAAACACATACACACACACATACACACACACACATTAGCTCTTGTTGTACCACGCTTCACTTTGTCCAAGCTCTGCTAGGGTTGCACCCACCATCGCTATATCGCGCACTGCACCACGTCATCCATGTCGTATGCGGACGCGTGGAGCGGTACAACACTGATGATGTCACCCATGTCGTACGTGGACGCGCGGAGCGGTACGACACTGATGACGTCACCCATGTCGTACGTGGTCGCGTGGAGCGGTACGACACTGACACTGATGATGTCACCCATGTCATACGAGGGCGCGTGGAGCGGTACGACACTGATGACGTCACCCATGTCGTATGTGGGCGCGCGGAGCGGTACGACACTGATGACGTCACCCCCATCGTACACGGACACTTGGAGCAGTACAGCAGCGGGTGAGATGCGACCGCATGCACGCCACGCAGCACGTCGCATTGCACGCGTTAGGCGCATTGGCTAAAGGCACAAGCAACCCGCGAACAGCATAAGGCCTAATGCATTGTGCGAAACGTTGCAAGCATACATCGTGTGAGCGGGATCGCGATAAGTGAGCATGGTCCGGCGACTTGGTCGTGGACGACCTAGAATGCATAACGCATTGCACATTGATGCGCACTAATGATAACACGTGCACTATGCATACGCGCACGCTCGAGCACAATAATGCAAGCGCACCTCGAGGTCGCGAGGCAATGGCTCGAGCGATGCGGCGCGTCGAATGCAACGAGTACACGGTCTTGTCGTTCGGGTTGACTAACGCCCCTGCGACATTTCAGGCAGTCATGGATCGCATGTTTAGGCCGTATATCGACAGGTTCGTCGTTTGCTACTTGGACGACATCCTGGTCTACTCCAAGACGCGCGAGGAGCACCTGGAGCATAGTAAGCTTGTGCTTGAGGTGTTGAGGCGGGAGCAATTGTTTGCTAAGCGTGCCAAATGCTTCTGGGCACAGCCTCAGGTGGAGTACTAGGGCCACATTGTGTTGGCCACCGGTGTCAAGATGGATCCACGGAAGGTAGCTGTGGTTCGTGATTGGCCAGCGCCTCAGAACCTTCAGGAGCTTCGTAGCTTCCTCGGCTTGACCAATTACTTCCGTAAGTTCATCAAGCAGTACTTGCGGCCCCGCTCACTGATTTGACTCGTAGGGGAGCTTTCGATTCGCCTAGTGCCTGGACACCCGAGTGTCAGCTGGCGTTCGAAGAGCTGAAACGTGTTGTACCACGCGTCACTTTTCCTAAGCTCTGCTAGAGTTGCACCCACCATCGCCCTGTCGCGCACGACACCACGTCACCCTGTCGTACGTGGACGCGGCGGAGCGGTACGGCATTATCGTACATGGAATGGTACGGCACTGTCGTACGTGGACGCGGCGGAGTGATACGACACTATCGTACGGTACGACGGTACGGCACGGTACGACGGTACGGCACGGTACGACGGCACGACACCATCGTACATGGATCGGTACGGCACTGTCGTACGTGGACGCCGCGGAGCGGTACGGCACCGATGACGTCAGCTGTCGTACGTGGACGCCGCGGAGTGGTACGGCACCGATGACGTCAGCTGTTGTACGTGGACACGCGCGGAGTGGTATGGCACCGATGACGTCAGCTGTCGTACGTGGAAACGCGCGGAGCGGTACGGCAACGATGACGTCGGCTGTCGTACGTGGATACGCGTGGAGTAGTACGGCAGCGGGCGCGACGCGATCGCACGCATGTCACGCAGCACGTCGCACCGCACATGTTAGGCGCATTGGCTAAGGGCACAAGCAACCCGCAATGAGCATATCGCCTAATGCATTGTGCACAACGCTGCAAGCATACGTTGCGTGGCCGGTATCGCGAATAGTGCGCATGGTCCGGCGACTTGGTCGCGGACGATCTAGAATGCATGAGGCATCGCATATCAACGCGCACTAATGATAACACGTGCATTATGCATACGCGCGCGCACGAGCACGATAAGGCGAGCGCACCTTGAGGTCGCGAGGCAATGGCTCGAGCGATGCGGCGCGTCGAATGCAACACTACGCGCGATGGCGTAGTCGGCACCTTTAAGCGAGTAAAGAACATTGTATTATTGCTATGACGGCTTATATAGCAATATCCGCACGCGGGATCACGGTAGTACACTTACTACTTGCAGATCTTTTGTACCGCGAGCCGTCGCTGCGAGTATATCTGCTATGCGCATTGACGGCCTAAGGGCGAACCATGAGAGAATCGTTACGCGAACATCTCGATTGATGTCTATACAAGCTAACCGCGCTTTGGTTGAGCTTACGTCTTTTATATCGCTTATGGTCGTATTTCTTGGATAAGCCCGAGCACCGATTTGCATCGGTTAGATGATGATTGCCTCGGCTGGGCACTGATAGCCTATCACGTCATCTACGCCTGTCTTGGAATATACGTTGTAACTCCTTGCATCGAAGACTTCCGCTGCCTCGATTGGTACGTTCCGATATAATCGAGCATGATGCACTAAGCCTGGTTCTCCGCAGAATCAATGGGCGATTATGAGGAGTGATACAACAAAACGTGTCGTTGCAGACGACGTTACCCTTGCATTCCCCGACTACTCGTTGCCATTTCGTGTCTAAGTGTTTTCGGATGCTTCGTTGTATGGGAGTGGTGCTGTACTGTTGCAGGAAGGGCGGCCGATCGCCTTCACGAGTAAGAAGTTTACGGGCGCAGAAACCCGTTACACCACAGGGGAAGAGGAGCTGTTAGCGGTCTTGCACGCGCTTAAGGAGTGGCGTTGTTACCTAGAGGGACGACCCTTCACTCTTAAGACTTCCCACAAGCTCCTGACGTTTTTGCAAAGCGTCCCCATGTTGAACCGGCGCCAAGCGAGGTGGATGGAGTACCTCGCACGGTTTGACTGCACCTGGGAGCACGTTGCCGGCCGGATTAACATCGCCGACGCTCTCAGTCGACATCCGTCGCTACATGCTGCAATTCTGGCAGCACCTGTCCTACGTCCACAGACCCCGGACGTGCCTCTGTCCTCAGACCTCGCGGCTCGCCTGAAGGATGCCTATGCCGGTGATTCATGGTTTGCTTTGCCTGGCAATGTTGAGCACCTACTCAAGCAGAATGGTCTTTGGCTACGGACGGAAGGATCGACGACTCAGATCATCATGCCCAACGATGATTCCCTTCGTTGCGATATCCTTTCCCGTTTCCATGAGGACCCGTTGGCAGGACACCCAGGTAGCACGCGGCTGGTCGAGTTGGTGCGACGCTCGTTCTGGTGGTCTCGTCTGGCGAGAGATGCCGAGAACTTCGTGCCGACATGCAGTTTGTGCCAGCGTAACAAGGCTTTGTCCGGTAGGGGCCACGGGTTGTTTCAACCATTGCATGTCCCTGACGCGCCTTGGGAGAGTGTTTCCATGGACTTCGTGGTCGCGCTGCCCAAAACTGAGGGGGGATACGACTCGGTGCTTGTCATGGTTGACCGTTTGACTAAGATGGTTCACCTTGCACCTACCACGTCGACCTGCACTGCTGAGCAGACTGCACGCCTGTTTTTCGATAATGTGGTCCGGTTGCACGGCATTCCTAAAAATGTGGTCTCGGACCGTGGGGGTCAGTTCACGTCTAAGTTTTGGGAAGCGCTCTGCAAGCTAGTCGGCATGCGGGTTAATCTGAGCACGGCGTACCACCCGCAGTCTGACGGCCAGACCAAACGCACAAACCACACACTGGGGGATATGTTGCGCAACTTTGCTGGTCGCACACCTCTCATTTGGGATACTTACCTGACTGCGGCAGAGTTTGCGTTTAACAATGCTGTTAATCGGTTGACAGGTCAAAGCCCGTTCTTCCTTACTTATGGGTTTCACCCAGCGCTACCTGTGTGGCGTGAGCGTGAGTTAACGTCCCTGCGGCTAAGACCTTTGCCAAGACGTTCTTATCCCGAATAACAGACACGAAGTCGTGTTTGGACGCGGCGCAGCAACGAGCAACGGAGTACTACAACAAGTCCAAGCGGGACGTGGTCTTTTCAGAAGGACAGATGGTTCTGCTGAGCACTAAGAACTTGCGTTCCTTTGCCGAAGGATCCCGTAAGCTTTTGCCCCGTTGGATTGGTCCGTACCCCGTTGTGCGCATGGTAGGAACGCAGCCGTCGAGCTCGCGTTGCCCTCTAACTTGAACATCCACCCAACGTTCCATGTGTCACTTGTTCGCCCGTATCGTGGCACGGAGCCCACGCCTGTTACCACTGATACCCCAGCAGCGGTCGAACCAGGTCCTGGGACTTGGGTCGCAGGAAAGCAGAAGGAATACAATGTGGAGCGTATCTTGGACTACCGCACCTGGCGCGTGGGTAGACATCGACGCAAGCGCACCGTGCACGAGTACTTGGTCAAGTGGACGGACTACTCAAGTGAGCACAACTCGTGGGAACCTGGGCGTTATTTTTCCCCGGAGATGGCGCCCATCCTCGAAGAGGCTAGGTTGCGTGCCACGCAATCTCAGTAGCCTTTGTCGCTAATGCTCGGTGCGGCAGTGAGGACGCTGCCTATGGGGGGAAATAGTTGTTGTACCATGCTTCACTTTGTCCAAGCTCTGCTAGGGTTGCACCCACCATCACTATATCGCGCACGGCACCATGTCATCCATGTTGTACACAGACACACGGAGCGGTACGACACTGATGACGTCACCCATGTCGTACGTGGGCGCGTGGAGTGGTACGACACTGATGACGTCACCCCCGTCGTACATGGACACTTGGAGCAGTACGGCAGCGGGCGCGACGCGACCGCATGCACGCCACGCAGCACATCGCATCACCACGTTAGGCGCATTGGCTAAAGGCACAAGCAACCTGCGAACAGCATAACGCCTAATGCATTGTACGAAACGTTGCAAGCATACATCGTGTGAGTGGGATCGTGATAAGTGAGCATGGTCCGGCGACTTGGTCGCGGACGACCTAGAATGCATGAGGCATCGCATATCAACGCGCACTAACGATAACACGTGCACTATGCATACGCGCACGCTCGAGCACAATAATGCAAGCGCACCTCGAGGTCGTGAGGCAATGGCTCGAGCGATGCGGCGCGTCGAATGCAACACTACGCGTGATGGCGTAGTCGGCACCTTTACACAAGTAATGAACATTGCATTATTGCTATGACAGCTTATATAGCAATATCCGCAAGCGGGATCACAGTAGTACACTTACTACTTGCAGATCTCTTGTACCGCGAGCCGTCGCTGCGAGTATATCTGCTATGCTCATTGACGGCCTGATATTGGAGACTAATCGAGCAATAACATCAATTGCTATTGAGTTAAGCTAACCGTGCTTTGGTTAAGCTGACACCTTTTATATCGTCTCCAGTCGTATTTCTTGGATAAGCCCGAGCACCGATTTGCATCAGTTAGATGATGATTGCCTCGGCTAGGACCTTCCTCACAAGGTCTGAATATGGACTGATGGTGGGTCTATATGGGTGTTTAAATGTGTGTGTTTCAGTCTGTGCCTAAACATCTTTAAATGGGTGAACTGGACGTGACTGTGTGTCTGTGCCTGCCAGTAGCACATCTACATATTAAAGGCAATGAATTGCGACGGCGCCTTTGCGAGGAAATGCTCGCAACCTTGTATATAATAAATATGCCGTGTGGCGAGATATAAACACATACATATAAAAGTAGACATATGTATGTTGGAAATGGAGATGCGTGACGTGCAGTGCCACTCCAAACATCTGGCCCCTAAATATTGGCCAGCTACATATCAGCAGCATGAGCAAGGGACGGACCGCATCGTGCGCCTGGGATAATGACGAGTATGTGAGTTTTAGAGACTCACACATATACGCATATATACACCCAGATACATAAAATGTAAATATAGACGTGTACAATATATACACATATATATTTATTTATTTATAGAGAGAGAGATACGCAGGCCGTAGGCTCGCTCGATCGTTGTCTGGGCAATAATACGTGCGTGGCAATGCACGGGTTGGCTAGCGACGACCGAAGCAAGCGGACATCACCCACCAGCAGGTAGGAGCATGCAGCTTGCCGCCTCCAGGCAAGCCGTAAGATACAGGATTGACAGCGGTATATGCCAGTCGATTATGCTATGTCGTCATCCTGCCTACTGTTGCGTCCTTGTAGTCGCCGCGAAGCGAAATGTCATTTGCCGCCGGACGCCAAATTACGAACAAGATATATGGAGGTCCAGAGCGGTGCAGAATTTATACTCTGGAAGTTTTACTTGCGAGCCAGTCGCCGCATAACTTTAGGGATTACGTCGGAAGCGTTCGTATTTAGCGTCATCACGCCGGCAGCTTCTAAAATATGAGTCCAAATTGCCTGCTCTGCGATCGTATGATGCTGACGTTTCTCCAGAAAGACGGTCGTCATGAATTGACATAATAAGTCTGCAAGAAAGTACGTACGTACGGTGAGAAGTTCCTGACAGTTATTAGTTCTCACACTCGCTCATCGCAATCGAACAGGCCACTCTGGGAAAAAAAGGATCATTGCTCACTTGAGTCCGTAAAACTGAGTGTTTTTCCCGTAAAGAGACATAACTTTGTCAAAGACATAAAACGTTTCAGTAATATTGCTGCCTGGTTTGTGGAAACCTTTCTGGACGACAGAAAACGGCAGTATAAGGAGTAGTTTTATTTTAAGCAGTAACAACCTCTATCCCAGCAGGCCGCCGTACTCAGTTGGCGATCGCTCATGCATGGTCTGCATTCATTTGAATAATGATATAGCTTCTATATATTGACGAGGCGGCCCGTGTATCCTTCATATCGTAGGGTAGTAAACTCGTGGAGAGGACATACATTGCGCCAACCAAGGAAATTTGTGGCCAAGCAATTAATGCACACGTTCTCATCATTTTCCTTGCAGTCATTAAGTTGAAGTGTGACGCAGCAGGCATGTTAGGGGGTCAAGCTCGCCCGCTCCAATAATCCGCGCGGATTAATATGGAGCGAGACCATTTTATGGAAAAGGACGATACATTTATCGTCCATAAAATTTAATCGTCCCGGTTTATGGAAGCCGGGACCCCCCATTTTCCCAGAGTGCGCTGCTTATATCTCCAAAATTTATTGTTGCTGCTGCCGTCGTTCAACGATTTTCGTTTCCCACAAACGCCTCACCCTTGCTATCCTTTCAAAAGTTATCACAAGCTAGAATATATATGATGAATATATAACACCCGAGAGATCCGTATATGTAATATGCATGTAACCAGGAGAGCTTGCTTATGTATGTATTTTTTGGGGGGGGGCTGTTACACTGTGGGCGACTCGCCCTGCAAAGACGAGCAACGGGGCCCCTAACCGGACCGGGCCACAGCGCAGGGGAGCGAGGGGCACGTGGGTTTGTCTGTTGTACAGACAGGACATGTCCTGCCCCGTGCTCCGTAAGGAGGTAGCTTATTATTACATGTCGGGTTGCCGTGCAAGCAAGGCGCGGCTGGTCCAAATTAAAATCCGCCCAAGCATGCCCTGAAATATGTTATAAAAAATTAATATTTATATTTGGAATACCCTTGAGTTTCGTCGGGTTTAAGCTTGGAGGTGTCGTAAACGAAGCGCTGGAGTTGTTTGTTCATTCTGCATCCCCTCCCCTTCTCTGTTTGGTATCTCAAGTCAACAAGTTGCCGCTCAAGTTTATTACAGCTGCCGCATAAATGACGATGGAGCGTTCCAGCTAGCTTATTAGTTAGTGATTTATTTTGATATTAGTTTTCAGCTCTAAAGTTTCAGCTCTTCGTGCCGATTACGCATGCAGACCATGCATGTCTGATGCACATCAGACATACATACAGCTAGTTGTCCCCCGTTTTCCGTTGGTTCCCTCTGTGGTTTCTTGGTGCCCCTCTGTGCTCTGTTAGTGGCCAGGCTGAAGCCTCTGAGTTTGTTCCTAGCTCTGGCTGGTCCGAGTGAGAGGGGGATACATGCATGTCCGCTCTATTCATTTCTTCTGGCCCGCCCCCTGCATGGTCATCGTCGATCTCATTACCATGATTGTAGCAGCATTCTCATAACCATAAATTACGCTGTATGTCCTCTCCTTTTACAATATATTGGAATAATGTATAAGATAGAGCATGTGACAGGCAGGAGGTGCAAGCAAGTTTCAAGCAGCCGCCGCAATACACCTTATAAGAGGTTTGTTTAGACTGCTGACCTTCATCCTGCCTATTACCTACAACTCTGCGCCGTTCATTCTATCTGTGATAACCTTCTTAGCCATAGCCAGCTTCACTATTCTCTGTCGTACTTGTACATGATACATACATCTTCGCTTTGTCACATTCGTTACGTGATACTTGTCTGATTGAGTGGCATGATAACGAACGTTGGTAATGTAACGTTCCTTTCGCAACGAGTATTGAGGAGTAATATGTGTATATTCGTTTTTCTTAATAACCGTGGCTAAGAATTTATACATATTTAATGATGGATTCAGCCAA
Organism: Volvox reticuliferus; assembly: GCA_019650235.1. Lineage (NCBI taxonomy): Eukaryota > Viridiplantae > Chlorophyta > Chlorophyceae > Chlamydomonadales > Volvocaceae > Volvox > Volvox reticuliferus. The sequence goes on from BNCP01000018.1 coordinate 1,448,296, forward strand.
GCAAATAGGCCTGTTTTGCATGCATGCCCTATGTATGGTATATCATTCGCCTTTATTCGGTGGCCCCATGTTTGTCCTCGTACTCCCGTACAGACATCAGGGGCCCCACCCGTTTTCCCGGCTTCAAGGAATCCTTGGCCACCGTTACTGGTAGGACTCCTTAGTGGTTGAATGCTCCGCCCGTGAAGTGGCCCTGGGTGGGCCATGTGGTGCGGGGTGGGTTGATACGTACCCACCTAAATGCCAGGCGGTCCAGTCAGGACTTGCACATGGATAGGGCCGCAGAGAGCAAGAGAATCTGCGAAATCAAACAACCCAGTGAACCCTAGCTAGCAGCCTCATCAAATGAGGGGTACGTATGCCTGGTTGGTGTAATATCCCGGAGTTCTCTATAACACACGCCAGATTAGGGACGACGGCGTAACAAAAATAATAATCATACGAGTACATTGCCGCAGAACGGCGGCGGCAGCGTCACCTTTTATTTTGGAATTCGGAGTCAGGTATGTACGTAGAGTCACTATGTACGTGCTCGCATATCCATGGCTAGGAACCGAGCCGCAGTAATTTGGGATCAATTAATACGGAATTCAATGCTAATCAGTACCAATTATATATATATATATATATATATATATATGAGCCTAGTGAGTAAGATCTGTTTTGGGTGCATATCGCACCTCTCGCACCGGGGCAAACAAAGTTGAAAATAGCCCTCTGCTGTTCGTCATACGGTTATTGTGGTGATTGCGATTTTATAATCGTACGGCAAGTTTCTGACTCTTCTCTCCCCTTCTGTCCCCACCTGCTCCATTCCCCGGAGCTGATCGAGCCACGCAGGAGAACCGCCGTGTTGTGTTTCGCGTCCTTCTTGTTCGACCCGCTGCCATGCCCCGAAACGAAGCGGCCGCGCGCAGCAGATAGAGGCAGCAGAAGCATCAGCAGACGAGACCAAGCAGTATTGGCTAGTCACCTTGTATGTAGGTGTTGGCGGACGGAAGCTATAACAAAATGTGACAGACGCAGCGAACATATGCCCATTTTTTTCTTGGAAACATTCCGAACCTCTATCCCCCAAAAGATAGAGGCGGCTTGCTTTCGGATAAATCACCCCAAAGCTGTCGTCGTCACTCCAGGGATCAACCCTGGTCACCTCGCCGTTGGGGAAGCGGCCATACGTACTTGATGACACTTATAGTGACAACTTAATAGCTTTGCAACCATATCGGACGTTTTGAATTGGTTTCTATTAGCGAATACTCCTTTCAGCAAGCTTTATTCCTTCAGATAGCTTTCGTTCCATTTCCTTCCAATAGGCTTCATTAATTTTAAGACTCTATCTTATTTATCATTCAAATCTTTTCTACTTCAGAGCCCTTCGTCAGCCCTCTTTCCGGCTAAGTAGTGTCGAGCGAGTCCATGGATCGAGGCCATGCATCGTGCGTGGTACGGTAGGTAGAACGACATTTTGAAGCTAACGGAACGTGAATAAGGAAGAAATTAAGACAAAATATTGAAGTTTTAGGTATTATCAGGACATATCTAGTGCTCGCGTGTTAAAGCGATGCTTCATCAGTTCTATGGCTGGAAACGTTCATAACACGCACGCACTGCTGCCATTGAAATGGAAAGACAAGAATAAGGCAATACAAAAGCACATTATTTTGATGAACCTTCTTAACATTCAACGCATCTTCTTACTGGTTTTGCTCGCGCACTTCTCGCAAGCTTCGGATGACTCGTCCGAACAGTCAGGTAGGGAAGAATCAGAATCATTACTGGATAAATTTGATCCTAATGTTTGTTTTCTAACCAGTTAAACAGAATACAAACTTTAAATGGTGTTCCTGCTCCTATCTACCTCATCAGGTTTTTTTGTACGAGAAGCTGCCCAACGGCCATTTCTGGCGTTGAAGGACCCCATTCATGAAAGCAGCGAAAATATACAACAGTTCAATGAACAGGCTTCCAATGCGTCGGCGATAGCGTACCATCTGTTTGGTGCGGCAGAAGCACTTTCACAGGCCCAGGGTGAGGGAGAAAACGATCTATTGCTTATTATATAGATTACTGGGGTTTTTCTGACGAGGTTACGGGATGAGGGGGCCGCCTTCGATCTGGAAGCAAACCGATATATCACGCACCGATGATATGATTTTTGTTCAGGCATGTTTCATCAGGCATGTTTTACAGGTTGCTAATAACCCGGGTACGTAGGTACATACGGACAACTAATAAGTAACGGGCACTGCATGCATCTTCTCCGATTCAAGGACAAGCAAAACGTATACGTGTGTATGTATATATGTGAATTTAAATATCTAAAATGGGGGGCCCATAATGCTATCTAAATAACATGTTTTCATATCTCGATAGATGCGGTTAGGGGGACCGGTCTGGATATCAAGATCCGGCGAGTTATGCTCCGTTGTTGCTGTCACTATTCGTGACAGCAATCATGAATTGGCATTGTAGAACAACGTGATGAAATACGCCTGTAAGCATATATGGCCGGAGTACTTGCCTAGGGTTATTATTTATGGCCCAGTGGACAGCTTCCCTTGCTGTTGTTTTCCGCTCGGAGTACAACTGTTAATTGAAGTCTGGCGGCTTCCGGGTAGCCAGATAGTTGCTGCTAATAAAAAGGGTTCCACCCGGATGTCTACGTAGGTGGTATGTAATATGTATGGCTTGAGGTCGCATCTCGCTGAGGCCCATCCTTGACACTAGTACGCAGTGATGGGCAAACGGTAGGAAATCTTGTGCAAACATTGTGTAAGAGGCCAAGGACCGCGTGAACCCGCCAGTGGTCGGTGCGCCTAGCTGGCCATGGCTCTGTCTGTCTGTGCGTGCAGATGGCCAGATGGCCAGCTTGACGCGTGCACGCGTCATGGTTCTGCGCAGAAGACTGCTAGCTAGCTATGCGCCGCTGCTTTAACAAAAGAAACAGCGTAGTATTTTTTCACGAAGCTCCTGCTCAACATTGTCTTTGAACTAGCGAGCATATAAGTAGAAGGACAAGGCTATGTTTTGGGGGGGGGGATAAAATGGTGCGTATATATGGAGACATGCCACATCCATTATTGAGTAATAATATATGGTTATGCCGCCCTTTGGCTGGCGTGTGTTGAAGGGAACCCCGAGATATGAAACCAATCAGGCACGCGTACCCCTCTTTTGTTGAGGCCGCTAGTGTTCACTGGATTGTCTGTTTTCACAAATTCTCTTGCTCTCTGCGGCCCCTATCCATGTCCCAGTCCTGTCTGGACCACCTGCTGTCGTTTAGGTGGATATCTACCCGCCCACCCAGCACTACATAGCCCGCTCAGGGCCATGGTTTTGCTGTCCCTGCTGCTCGTCTTCTCACTGGGGCCCTCGCAGATCCTATATCGTTTGGTCTCTCGTTAATAAAATGATTGTTGGCAATTCGGATCGAACTAATAATAACAGCTAACAAGTATAAATGATGCCGTAACTCGTATTAGGAACATTTTAAGGAAGATTATTGCACATACATATATATATATATATATATATATATTCTTACCATCATGCTTTTAAATATGCATTTGACTACCGCTTTAATTGCTGTAACTCCCAGAAGTGTATGGTGGTTGTGCAGGGACTGGGGCCTGCCGCCCCAGTTCCCCGCATTTCCACCGTCTTGGTGTACTGGGGTCCAAAGTAGATTCACTGCCCCAGTTCCCCACACTTCCACATGCCATAGATGTTTCACCCTAGGTATTCCTTTGATTTTTCTCTAAGTTGTTTGTGGTGGTGTGTATGTAGCTAATATTTTGGTTCAACATTTTCCCACGTTGTAGTCCAGGGGGGGCATCCAGGGCGCCCTCCACCTTCATCATATCCCTCCTTTATTTGGCATTCATGGCTCGCACTGTCCATATGTGTACATTTATTTAGCTTCGATGCGCCATCCATGAGTTTTGAAATGCGACTTATTAAAGAAATAAGTGGGAGCTGCACTGCGTGGCAGCAGCACCCTGCAGTGGGAGCTGCTGTAGTATCCTGGGGTATCTCATGGCTAATATCCAGGTTGGCCAGTTGACTGGCATCCTTGGATCGAGCCTTTGCTTTAGGCGGATATGACAGAGATACAACAGCTGCACCATGCATCAGCGGCAGCACATGGCAGCTGCACCCCTTGCAAAATCCAGCAAAACATCGATGATCGATCAAAAAATCGATATCGTCTTCTAGCTAATCAAATGAAATTAGCAGCATATTGTACTCTCTTCATGATTAACTTTATCCCAAGTTTCTTTATTTTTTTAATGGCCATTTAGCCTATAAATAATATATAGGCTAATTATATATAAAATATATTAAATAATCCAAACTGACTTAATATCCACTACATAATTTTATATTGCTTTAGGGTTTTCCTGAATCAGACAGGTTTTCGTTAATTATTCCATCCATAATTAAAAATGAATGAAAAATAGAGGTATAACAATACGAATTCATGGGCTCCAAAATAAACTTTCAAAATCAGTGGATATTATACCAAAGAGCTTGGCAGGTAATGGGAATCTAGTACTTTGTCCGAATCAGCGATAAATTACATGAGCCAATATTATATTGAAGTTATTCATCCATTTATTGGATTGCTTTAAATGCCTAATATATATAAGTACATATTTAATGTACACATATGAATATTAAAATCATGAAATCTATGCAGAAATAACCAACCTTAAAGATCTGAAATCGGAATTAAATAATGATCAATCTTATGAGTATGAGCTGCCTAAACATCGTGTAAATAATCATGGCAACTGAAATTCTTAAAGTTAATATTTTTTGCATTTTATGCAAAATGGATACGGCAAAATATCTACAAAAATGTTGATTGCAAGAGTGATAATGCAGTTAAACTTGGTGCCGCTGTTGAATGTACTCATATGGCTAGCACACCCTTACTTGGGTCTAAATTAAATTTAGGATATCACGTGGCAGCTGCACTGCACTGCAGCAGCACCATGCAGTGGCAACTGCACCATGTGGCAATGGCAGCACACTGCAGCAACAGCACGCAGCAGCACGGAGCAGGTGGCAACTGTAGTATCCTGGGGTATCTCATGGCTAATATCCAGGTTGGCCAGTTGTCTGGCATCCTTCGATCGAGCCTTTGCTTTAGGCGGATATGACAGAGATACAACAGCAGCGGCCCCACACAGCAGCAGCACTGCATGGCAGCAGCAGTGCATGGCAACTGCACTATGCAGCAGCAGTGGCAGTGTGTGGCAGCGGCACCGTGCAGCAGCAGCAGCACACAGCAGTGGCAACATGTGACAATGGCAGCGCATGGCAGCGGCAGTGAGTGGCAATGGCTGTGCACTGCCTCTGCCGCATGCTGCTGCTGCTGTGCACTGCCATTGCCACTCACTGCCGCTGCCATGCGCTGCCATTGTCACATGTTGCCACTGCTGTGTGCTGCTGCTGCTGCACGGTGCCGCTGCCACACACTGCCGCTGCTGCTGCATAGTGCAGTTGCCATGCACTGCTGCTGCCGTGGCAATGGCAGTGCACGGCAGCAGCAGCATGCGGCAGAGGCAGTGCGCAGCAGTGGCACCAAGCGGCACCTAGCAGCAGTGCATGGCAGCTGCACTGCATGGCAGCAGCAGTGCATGGCAACTGCACTATGCGGCAGCAGCGGCAGCACGCGGCAGCAGCAGCAGCACATGGCAGTGGCAGCATGCGGCAATGGCAGTGCACGGTACTGGCAACATGTGGCAGCGCCAACATGTGGCAGCTGCAACACACGGCAGCAGCAGCATTCTGAAATCACATTTAGAATTTTATTATTATTATTATTATTATTTGGAGACTTACCTGAGCGAGTAAAAGCAGAATGGCAAAGGTGATGTTGGCAAGATCCAACAAATTGCTGAAGCCCCAAGTTTGGCAGCCAAAATGCGTAATATCTATACAAATTGCGGGCTATAGCTGAAGCGGTAGCTATAATAGCGGACAATAATTGCTGTGCGATACAGATTAACTGTCAACTGAATGTTGTAAGGATATTTCTTTCTAGACCCATTAGCAGGCCATTGACTAGGAACTTTTTATATTTAAAACAAAAATAAAACCTTTAGAGCATTAATCTTGCAGGGCTGGCCAGTGCCCTGCAGGATACATAGCTGCTACATGCAACAAAAGACTGAAAACACCTTGCTAAAGAGGTCAGGAAATGCTTTAAATAGCTGAAAAATTGCCCAACAGAAATCATTTCATTTTCGTCGCGACGGCATAAATTCCCGAGGGCCTTACACTACTAGGTCTCCTTACAGGGGCGGACGACTGTATAAATTCCCAGGGGCCTTACACTACTAGGACTCCTTACAGGGGCGGATCATGCTTTTAAATATGCATTTGACTACCGCTTTCAATGCTGTAACTCCCAGAAGTGTACGGTGGTTGTGCGGGGACTGGGGCCTACCGCCCCAGTTCCCCGCACTTCCACCGTCTTGGTGTACTGGGGTCCAAAGTAGATTCACTGCCCCAGTTCCCCACACTTCCACATGCCATAGATGTTTCACCCTAGGTATTCCTTTGATTTTTCTCTTAGTTGTTTGTGGTGGTGTGTATGTAGCTAATATTTTGGTTCAACATTTTCCCATGTTGTAGTCCAGGGGGGGCATCCAGGGCGCCCTCCACCTTCATCATATCCCTCCTTTATTTGGCATTCATGGCTCGCACTGTCCATATGTGTACATTTATTTAGCTTCGATGCGCCATCCATGAGTTTTGAAATGCGACTTATTAAAGAAATAAGTGGGAGCTGCACTGCGTGGCAGCAGCACCCTGCAGTGGGAGCTGCTGTAGTATCCTGGGGTATCTCATGGCTAATATCCAGGTTGGCCAGTTGACTGGCATCCTTGGATCGAGCCTTTGCTTTAGGCGGATATGACAGAGATACAACAGCTGCACCATGCATCAGCGGCAGCACATGGCAGCTGCACCCCTTGCAAAATCCAGCAAAACATCGATGATCGATCAAAAAATCGATATCGTCTTCTAGCTAATCAAATGAAATTAGCAGCATATTGTACTCTCTTCATGATTAACTTTATCCCAAGTTTCTTTATTTTTTTAATGGCCATTTAGCCTATAAATAATATATAGGCTAATTATATATAAAATATATCATGCTTTTATATATGCATTTCACTACCGCTTTCAATGCTGTTAACATCCAGAAGTGTTCGGTGGTTGTGCGGGGACTGGGGCCTGCTGCCCCAGTTCCCCGCACTCCCACCGTCTCGGTGTACTGGGGTCCAAAGTAGATTCTCGTTTAGACAAGTAAAGGCAGAATAGTATATTATTTGTTGCATTATAAGGTTTAAAATCCAAGGTTGTAAGTCAAACGGGGGCAATTGTAATATATGTCTTATTATTAGTTTCTGTCTAGGTATTTCCCCTAAGGTATTCCCCAGATTTTTCTCTTAGATATTTGTGGTGATCTGCATATATTTAATATTTTTGGTCACCTCAAGTATCTCGTTCATCAGCTAGCTAGCAAATGACATATTTTATGAATCACGTGTATGATTGTATCCAAATAGTTTAAAAGGGTGTATCCTGATAATCCAGCACTGCAAGCCAGCAGCACTGCACGGCAGTGGCACTGTATGCCAGTGGCACAGCACGGTAGAGGCACGACGCAGCAGCGGCACTGCACGGCAGTGGCACCACATGCCAGCAGCACTGCATGCCAGGGCACTGCATGCCAGCGGCACTGCACACAGCGACACTGTGCACCAGTGGCACTGCATGCCAGTGGCACCGCATGGCAGTGGCTCACCTGGCTCACCTGGCTCTATAACATGTTTATAATAATAATAAATAATAATAATGAAATACTCAAAGAGCAACAAAGAGATGTTGATTAAAATTATAATAGTTGCGATTACAAGAGTAGCTGAATGAAGTGGTATCATTAGAAATAGTATTACCCCACAATAGCATACCACATGGTACATGGGTGTACCACGGTACACAGCACCATGCAGCAGCTGCACCATGCGGCAGCTGCACCACGTGGCAGCTGCACCGTGTGGCAGCGGCACCAGCAGCATGGCATGCCAGCAGCACCAAACGGCAGTGGCACGGCATGCCAACAGCACCACATGCATGCCAGCGGTACTGGGTGCCAGCAGCTCCACGCGGTAGCGGACCTGCATGGCAGCCACACCACATGCCAACGGCATTGCATGCCAGCAGCACTGCATGGCAGCCACACCATGTGCCAGCAGCACGGCATGCCATTGGGGCCGCGCGGCAAAGGCCCTGCACGGCAGCAGCCGCACCACGTGCCAGTGGCACCTCTTGCCAGCGGCACCACGCGGCAGCCACACTGCGTGCCAGTGGCACTGCATGCCGTGCTGACATTCAGTGCCGCTGGCATGCGGTGCCGCTGCCGCGCGGTGTGCGTGGCTGCTGCATAGTGCCGCTGGCATGAGGTGTCGCTGGCACGTGGTGCAGCTGCCGTGCAGGGCCACTGCCGCCATGATGTGCAGCTGCTGCACGGTGCAGCTGCCACGCGGCAGTGACCCTGCACGGAAGCCGCACCACGTGCCAGCGGCACCACGCGGCAGCAGCACAGCGTGGCAGCAGCACTGTGCGGCACTGGCACCACGCACACTACTGCAGCTGCACATTGTGGCACTGGCACCGGGCAATCCATGTCTTTGAAATTATCTAAGAGAATCAGTGCATTTTCGTTGTGACGGCATAAATTCCCGAAGCCCTTACACTACTAGGACTCCTTACAGGGGCTGTATGTACGACACGAAAGTTAAAATAACTAAAACTAGACTAAAAGCAACTTAAAATTATTAGGCTAGCTAAATATGCCAGTGCACGGCAGCAACAGTGCACAGCTGCAGCACCCTGCAGCTGTGGCACCACCTGGCTCAGGTAACATGCGGCTGTGGCACCCCACGGCTGTGGCACTGCTCACCTGAGGCAGCTGGCGGGTAAGGCACCCCATGGATGGAGCACCACATGGCTGCTGCACCACGTGGCTGCTGAACTGAGCAGCTGCTGCACCACATGGCTGCTGCACCACGCACATAGGTGAGGCACCGCATGGCTGAGGCACCCTGTGGCTGCACCAGCACTCGGCTGCACCAACGTGTGGCTGCACCGACCAGCACACGGCTGCAGCAGCATGCAGCTGCACCAGCACGCAGCAGCTGCAGCACCACGTGGCTGTGGCACCATGCTGGTGCTGCACCACGCGGCTGAGGCAGCACGTGGCTGCATCACCAAGCGGCTGCACCAGCACGCGGCCACGGCACTGCACGGTTGTGGCACCAAGTGCCTGAGGCACTGCATGCGCGGTTGAGAACCACTCGCAAGCATCCTAGAAATGCATCATCAAATTGCATGATTGATTTACCGTAACTAATTGGCGAGTAACGCCAATAATTGTAACGCCTAATTTAGTGACAAGAACCAGAATGCCTAGGATCACCACAGGCTAACTTGGGCTGATGTTGCGTCGAAGGCAGAACCGTGGAGTACCTATTTATTAATTGAATAACTTATAAAGAACATAATTCAATTAGGAAAGCCGTTGGACATGGACTATGTTGGCCGCATAGCTTCCCTTTAGCGGGCAGGAAAAGACCAAACAAAAAAACAAAATAACCAAGCTAAAGAGCTCAGAAATGCTTTCAATAGCCTAAAAATTGCCTAGCAGAAATCAATGCATTTACCTCGCGACGGCATAAATTCCCGAGGGCCTTACACTACTAGGACTCCTTACAGGGACTCCCGACTTTAGGAATTCCCAGGGGCCTTACATACTGAATATACGACACGAAAACTAAAATAACTAAAACTAAAAATAACTAAAAAATACTAGACTAGCTAATAAAAGCGGTAGCAATTAAATAATCCAAACTGACTTAATATCCACTACATAATTTTATATTGCTTTAGGGTTTTCCTGAATCAGACAGGTTTTCGTTAATTATTCCATCCATAATTAAAAATGAATGAAAAATAGAGGTATAACAATACGAATTCATGGGCTCCAAAATAAACTTTCAAAATCAGTGGATATTATACCAAAGAGCTTGGCAGGTAATGGGAATCTAGTACTTTGTCCGAATCAGCGATAAATTACATGAGCCAATATTATATTGAAGTTATTCATCCATTTATTGGATTGCTTTAAATGCCTAATATATATAAGTACATATTTAATGTACACATATGAATATTAAAATCATGAAATCTATGCAGAAATAACCAACCTTAAAGATCTGAAATCGGAATTAAATAATGATCAATCTTATGAGTATGAGCTGCCTAAACATCGTGTAAATAATCATGGCAACTGAAATTCTTAAAGTTAATATTTTTTGCATTTTATGCAAAATGGATACGGCAAAATATCTACAAAAATGTTGATTGCAAGAGTGATAATGCAGTTAAACTTGGTGCCGCTGTTGAATGTACTCATATGGCTAGCACACCCTTACTTGGGTCTAAATTAAATTTAGGATATCACGTGGCAGCTGCACTGCACTGCAGCAGCACCATGCAGTGGCAACTGCACCATGTGGCAATGGCAGCACACTGCAGCAGCAGCACGCAGCAGCAGCACAGTGCGGCAGCCGCAGCAGGTGGCAGCGGCCCCACACAGCAGCAGCACTGCATGGCAGCTGCACTGCATGGCAGCAGCAGTGCATGGCAACTGCACAATGCAGCAGCAGCGGCAGTGTGTGGCAGCGGCACCGTGCAGCAGCAGCAGCACACAGCAGTGGCAACATGTGACAATGGCAGCGCATGGCAGCGGCAGTGAATGGCAATGGCAGTGCACGGCAGCAGGAGCATGCGGCAGAGGCAGTGCGCAGCCATTGCCACTCACTGCTGCTGCCATGTGCTGCCATTGTCACATGTTGCCACTGCTGTGTGCTGCTGCTGCTGCATGGTGCCGCTGCCACACACTGCCGCTGCTGCTGCATAGTGCAGTTGCCATGCACTGCTGCTGCCGTGGCAATGGCAGTGCACGGCAGCAGCAGCATGCGGCAGAGGCAGTGCGCAGGAGTGGCACCAAGCGGCACCTAGCAGCAGTGCATGGCAGCTGCACTGCATGGCAGCAGCAGTGCATGGCAACTGCACTATGCGGCAGCAGCGGCAGCACGCGGCAGCAGCACCGTGCAGCAGCAGCAGCACATGGCAGTGGCAGCACGCGGCAATGGCAGTGCACGGTACCGGCAACATGTGGCAGCGCCAACATGTGGCAGCTGCAACACACGGCAGCAGCAGCGTTCTGAAATTACATTTAGAATTATATTATTATTATTATTATTATTATTTGGAGACTTACCTGAGCGAGTAATGCTTACCCTTCGCGAGCAGAATGGCAAAGGTGATGTTGGCAAGATCTATCCAACAAGTTTGGCAGCCAAAATGCGTAATATATATCTATATAAATTGCGGGCTATAGATGAAGCAGTAGCTATAATAGCGGACAATAATTGCTGTGCGATACAGATTAACTGTCAACTGAATGTTGTAAGGATATTTCTTTCTAGACCCATTAGCAGGCCATTGACTAGGAACTTTTTATATTTAAAACAAAAATAAAACCTTTAGAGCATTAATCTTGCAGGGCTGGCCAGTGCCCTGCAGGATACATAGCTGCTACATGCAACAAAAGACTGAAAACACCTTGCTAAAGAGGTCAGGAAATGCTTTAAATAGCTGAAAAATTGCCCAACAGAAATCATTTCATTTTCGTCGCGACGGCATAAATTCCCGAGGGCCTTACACTACTAGGTCTCCTTACAGGGGCGGACGACTGTACAAATTCCCAGGGGCCTTACACTACTAGGACTCCTTACAGGGGCGGACGACTAAACAAATTCCCAGGGGCCTTACATAAACGATTACATAACCGACAAAAAACTATAATAACAAAAACGAAATAAACTAAATAAAAAAACTAAAAGCAACTAAAAATTACTAGACTAGCTAATAAAAGCGGTAGCAACGACTAAACAAATTCCCAGGGGCCTTACATAAACGATTACATAACCGACAAAAAACTATAATAACAAAAACGAGATAAACTAAATAAAAAAACTAAAAGCAACTAAAAATTACTAGACTAGCTAATAAAAGCGGTAGCAATCATACGCTCTGAAGGTGTAATCATAAACAATTAACATTCCCCTAGGACAGTTTCTAGATACAGCGAGGGGGCGGTCTAAACTATCTAAATAAGGCTGCGACGATACCCAGATGTGATGAAAAGGGTCTGAACAGCGGTCAAGGGGACTTCAAAGTATCTGAATGGTGTGGCCCCCTCCTATATTTTGATGCGGCAGGGACGGTATCCAAACGCAAACAAACAAAGATCCCCTTGCATCCAGATGCATGTGATTTGGATAGAATCATGATGTGGTTGCAAGCGAGGCACAAGCCATGTGCGTAACATCCCGGGGTGTCAACGTATGGGTAGTACCTGGGATGCGCACTTGTCTGGACATCTTTCAATCTAGGCGGATATAACAGAAATACAATAATGTATTCCCCCTTCAGATGCGAGATTCTGCAACTCTGTGATGCACATCCATATCCTTTCATACCTGACCAAGTGAAGTACATTAATAAAACGAATAAAAGTTCTGGATTTAAGAAACTTAACAACTTAGGCGTATCTCTAAAGCTCTAAACCTTGTTAAGCTGACCACTGTGTCACTGGATTCAGTTTCACCGAAGACACAATTTTCGTAGCACTGTGTACCTTTTCCACCTCCCAAATTGCAGCAACGAAAAATCACCGACGTCTATAGGGATTTTCGGCTGGTGAAACAGGCTACGTTTGAGATGGGTGCATCATGAAGTTCATTGCATGGTGGGGTTGCAGAACAGCACACTTGTCCACAATTTCATAAACAGAAATCTTCTGCAAATTGACGGCAGCATGCCTGAATGACTCGTGCACTATGTGTAGGGCAGAAGATGAAAGAGGTGTTGCCGTTAGTCGGTACAGTGACTTTTGAGTTATAAGCACAAATGTTTGTATATATGTAGCTTTATCTTGTTCATGCCCAAAAAGCATTTTGTAGTTATCCTAGTAAACCATTACCCATTGGCTGTGTATCTTCGGCACGTTTGGCACCAATGTGATTACTGTAACAGCAGCCTCTCTTGGCTTAAATGGCCTCAACCATGCTTCTAGCATGGAGCCTATGCGATCCTGTTGCAGATCGATCCCTCTTGTGCCAGCTCACTGTTAGTTGAGTTTTGACTTTACGTATGAACTAGAGTATTGAATGAAACTTATTGCTGAATTTATGCCAATATATTTCAGGCTTCACTCAGCTTTTGAGCTAGATTTAGATGGAATTTCAGGCCTAGTTAACTATGCATGGTGTACTGGGCATGTCTCTGTATAGCTAGGCTTGTTGCAAGGAACCTACATTGAAACATCAAATCAAAGAAACAATAATACATGAATTTCTGATAAGTGATTTCTATATCTGTAATCATGCTTTTAAATATTCAATTTACTACCGCTTTCATTGCTGTTGACTCTCTTAAGTGTACGGTGGTTGTGCGGGGACTGGGGCCTGCCGCCCCAGTTCCCCGCACCTCCACCGTCTTGGTTTACTGGGATCCAAAGTAGTCCTCGTCCCCCACACTTCCACCATCTTGATGTACTGGGGTTCAAAATAGATTCTCATTGAGACAAATAAAATCAGAAAGTATTGTAACAGACCACATCAGTACTTATAATATTCAGTCTAGTCGTCTTTTCCTAAGGTGCCGGGTAGGCTGTTAAAAGTACATTCTTTGTTGCAGTATAAGGTTTAAAAGTGAATATTGTAAGTAGAGAGGCAGCACTTAGAACCTAATCCATATGTGTTTCAGCATATCCCTGGTTTGCCTGTTAGACATGTATGGTGGCCAGAAAGGTAAAAAATAGATCCCCTCTGACATTGATGAATAAGAAGTAATGTAGTATTGAAGTAATGTATATAATGTGTAATGTCTATTGCTATCCTATCAGAATAAAATGGCTTGATGAACAGCTGAAGCTTCAGGTTGTTGAGTTGGTGGTACAAATATAGTTTGTGCTTGGGGTAGTTGCTGCATAGCCTGCACATTGACAAGAAATATTTACAGCACACGTTTGTCAGAAAGAAAAGCATTTTGATAAACCAGCAGGGTAACATAGATGAAGGATGAGCAGGCGGCCAGACCCTAGGCAAATGACTATCAGTTAAATGACATGTTTCAACAGGCTGAACCTAGGTCCATGCCTGACCCAAGGTAAACAAACCACAGCTCATCTTCATAAACCAGCAGGGTAACATAGATGAAGGATGAGCAGGCCAGACCCTAAGCAAATGACTATCAGTTAAATGACATGTTTCAACAGGCTAAAGCTAGGTCCATGCCTAACCTTAGGTAAACAATCCACAGCTCATTTTGATAAATAATGTAAATAATAATAATAATCTAAGTTATATAGTGTGTAATCTATATTCTAGTATCTATGTTATATAATAATCTATGTTATATAATCTATGTTACCCATAATGTATGTTCCCCTGCTAGCAGGGCAACATAGATGAAGGATGAGCAGGCCAGACCCTAGGCAAATGACTGTCAGTTAAATGACATGTTTCATCAGGCTAAAGCTAGGTCCATGCCTAACCTTAGGTAAACAATCCACAGCTCATTTTGATAAAACAGCAGGGTAAATAGATGAAGTATGAGGAGGTCAGACCCTAGGCATATGACTATCAGTTAAAAGACATGTTTCAACAGGCTAAACCTAGGTCAATGCCTGACCCAAGGTAAACAAACCACAGCTCATTTTGATAAATAATGTTAATAATAATAATAATAATCTATGTTATATAGTGTGTAATCTATATTCTAGTATCTATGTTATATAATAATCTATGTGATATAATCTATGTTACCCATAATCTATGTTCCCCTGCTAGCAGGGCAACATAGATGAAGGATGAGCAGGCCAGACCCTAGGCAAATGACTGTCAGTTAAAGCAAATGTTTCAACAGGCTAAACCAAGGTCCATGCCTGACCTAAGGTAAACAAACCACAGCTTATTTTGATAAACCAACAGGGTAAATAGATGAAGTATGAGGAGGTCAGACCCTAGGCATATGACTATCAGTTAAAAGACATGTTTCAACAGGCTAAACCCAGGTACATGCCTGACCTAAGGTACACAAGCCACAGCTCATTTTGATAAACCATGTTAATAATAATAATAATCTTTGTTATATAATCTATAATCTATGTTATATAATCTATGTTACCCATAATCTATGTTACCCTGCTAGCAGGGTAACATTGATGAAGGATGAGCAGGCCAGACCCTAGGCAAATGACTATCAGTAAAATGACAGGTTTTACAGGCTTAACCTACCACATACCCCAGGCAAGTGGCAAGTAGTCAAACAATATATTTAAACAGGCTAAACCTAGGTAAGCACCTTACAAGCACACACTGCAGCTCACCATGGCCATTTGTTGAAGAAACATAGGACTTGTCAACATGGCAGTCATCATAGCTTGAAAATTTGAGGTGTCAAGTGTTGGAGTGGCAATAGGTGGTGACGTTGTAGGTGGTGATATAGGAGGTGGTGGAGTTTGCTAGGGAGGGTGATTATTATTGGCCAGGGCTTGAGCTGACAGGTGCCCATCGTCCGGGTTATCCTCACTGCCGATTTCCAGATCTTCCTCTGAATCACACCGTTGCCGACGCAAGGTGGGCTGCAGGTCCAGTCCGGCATTCAGTACATGAGCACATGAAGGCAGCAGCAACAGCAGCAGCAGCAAACATGCATACACATTTCAGAGCATTAAAAAATAAATTAGGAGCATGATTAAGTTATATAAATTTTATACTGCTAGGGGTAATGTGCAGATAGGCCGCTATCTGCGGTATGTCACGATACGAATGCAGTGCAATGCAATTGACCGCTCGATATCGATTCCCAACCATCGCAGTTAATGGGAATCATGAAATATGGCGCGCCATTTTACCGGGCGCATCGCCGCACCGGGCGCGTTGCGGCACCGGGCGCGTCGCGGATACGGGCATGTCAGGGAACCACGCGCGTCGCGAAACTGGGCGCGTCGCAGAACCGAGTGCAATTCCACAGAAGTTACCACGGACAATAAATCTATTTATATTACGCAATATAGCAAACCTTCCTTTTAGGAAAAGCATGGCACCACAATATGCTACCCAGTGCGGCTGCCGCACAATAGCAACACCGCGTGATAGTAATACTGCGCCATAGTGATACCATAAGATAGCTATTATATGGTATCACTATCGCACGGTATAATTACACGGTGTCGCTATCGTGCGGCAGCAGCACCGGGCAGCAATGGCAAAGCACTACCTAAAAGTATCCCAGAAATGCATGCAAAAGTTTTCATAACTATTTTATGGCTTACCTTGCCGAGTAGCTCCAGCAATCGTCACACCAAAGAGCGCCACAAGAATCACGATGCCCAAGATCACCAAAGGCAAACTTGGGCTGGTAGGTCGGCGTAGGCAAATTTTGGGCTGATATTCCTCCATTGCATTACCTGTAATGAATATAACAATTGATTAAAAAGCCGTTATGCCAACTTGCACTATGTCAGCCACAATGCTTACCAGCAGGTTGGCGGCTCTCTTAACAATCCTTGTCCTTAAGAAAACAGCAATAGATAGCTCCAATAATGAACAAGTAGATAGCTCCAATGATAACAAATCAGAGAAGTGAGTGTCCATCAATTTTGCAGGCCATTAAAGCTGTACGACTGAGATGAACTGTCAACTAGCGTTGTAAGGATATTCCTTGCAAGACACATTAGCAGGCCATTGACTACGAACTTGGCATATACTAACAAATATTAGTATGAGCATGCATGCATCTTGCAGGGCTGGCCAGTGCCCTGCAGGATACATAGCTACTACATGCCACAAAAGACTGAAAACACCTAGCTAAAGAGGTCAAGAAATGCTTAAAGTAGCCTAAAAATTGGCCAACAGAAATGATTGCATTTTGCTCGCGACGGCATAAATTCCCGAGGGCCTTACACTACTAGGTCTGCTTACAGGGGCGGACGACTGTAAAAATTCTCAGGGGCCTTACACTACTAGGACTCCTTACAGGGGCGGACGGCTGTAAGAATTCCCAGGGGCCTTACATAACCGACAACAACCGAAAAAAATTAACTAAATCAACAAATTAAAAATAACTAAAAAATAACTAAACATAACAAACTAAAAATAACTAAAAAATACTAGACTAGCTAATAAAAGCGGTAGCAATCATACATACAATCATCTGTAATAATAAAAAATAAATAAATCTGGAAATGGAGTTGTAACAAATCAAGCATGTTAAAATCATCGGAAAGGATTGCCGATAAATCTTGACGTGACATGATACATACATAAGATGTGTTGTCATTCATTTTCCCAAATTAACTATAAACATGTAATTGCTAACTACTACTTGAAGCTGTATATATTTGTCAATTTATATAGCTCCGTTTCCGTTGCTCGGATCATCTTATTATATCTGCCCTTACCGTATACATACAGGATCTTCAAACGCCCTCTTGCCGTCCTTAACACCTACCATCCTGAGACTGTACCTATCTCAACCCCAGCGCGCCACATCGGCGTTATTCAAGCAGTTGTACGAGCTGTCGTGGTCTTTATACGGACCACCCCCATTTCCACAGGTGATGTTGTTTGAGTCATATTGGAAACCCAAACTTGAATTCTATAAAAACGACAAGCCGATTATGGCCGTGTTTTAATCTAGTGTTCCAGTACGCATGCATCTAGGGCAAGATAGATTTGAATAAGCATTCGTGAAAGGATTCAGCACGGGTTGAATGATACATGTATGCGTATTTTATGCATATTAGCACGCTTTCATTTGGCAAAGCACATATATAGCAGGGATCTGAATCTTGCCATTTTGGACTTATCCTGGTGCACGTTTTGGTAGGGGTTCCGATAATGATTATGATGTCTGATCTGTCCTTAACTCACGAACCCTTTGCTTATAAGGGCGGACATCATAAACAATTATTGGATACCCTTTGTACTGCTGTCGCATGCATGGATAGATGGGATGGGAGCTGTACGTATGCATTCCTTTGTTCTCTGTATAAATATCTACATGAAGGTTGGCTGTAGTAGTTGAGTGCCGAAAAGGCCTCTCGAGATGTTGACAGAGTGTTTCTTGCACCTTATATTGTGAGAGTGTGTGAGGTACACCTACGACTACTGCATGGGCAGTACGCTGCAACTCACAATATGCTTGTAATAATCTTAACACTTGGAATCAGTCTTTAAGATTATCTCATGTTCTCTCTGCTGCTTCCCTTTAACCATTTCTGTTACAAATATAGGCCTGCTATTACCACATGTACATATCTCTTCGCTCCACGTTTTCCTGGGTCCGGGACAACATCGTACTGAAGCTGCAGGAGGTCCCAGGGCAGCCCCTGGCCTCCGCCATGTGGCCCGACATGACCAAGTACCCCGCCCAGAAGCTAACGGCTGTGGTAGCAGACGCCCTGACAGACCAGGCCAAACTGGGGGAAACCGCCATGTTGATAACGGGCGGTTGTGGCATGGCAGTCAAGGACTTTGCAGCTCTTGTGCCCAACATCTCAGCTGCACTGAAGGAACTTCACGCGGACCTGCATCTGCTTCAAGATGTAGGAAGCAAGATGTACAAAGCGCACTATCAAGCAGAGCAGAGCACTGGCATTAGCTGGCTCTTGAACAATCCGCTCAGCAGCCGCAGACAAGCGCTGGCCACGACGGCCAGCCAACACAGTGTGTCGCCGGACGTTGACACCAGGGAAGGAAGGAGACTTACGCAAAGCGGCGTCTCAAGAACCGCTTCGTTCAAAGATAATAATGATGCCAAGCAGCATGCAGACGACTCCTCGTATTCTGATCGATTACATTCCCGCGGTCGCCTGTTGCAGACAACCGTCAACTCCATGCCACCCAATACCTTCAGTCCAGCAGCACCCTCCACAAAGCCGGCCCTTCTGGTGCCTCTCGTTTTCCACGTTATGCTGTATAATGACTATACGAACGGCGGTATTGGACCCGCACAACACGACCAGGCACCAGCATTCATCGACCGTTTGATCTGGCAGTTAAACCTGATGTCGAAGCCAACGAACATCCAATTTTTTGTTAAAGTGCGTAATGCATGCTTATGTATGTGCGTGTGCATGTGTGTACTGTGTCTCTCTAATTGCACTCCTCATGTGAATGTTCGATTACGTACGCATCCAAAAGGTCCTTTCAAGTTGTAGCAGCAGGCGCCTCTTTCAGATTCCTACGTACACGCCTCCCTCATAGCGCATGCAAACCCACAGGAACGCACTGCACATACATATATCTCTATCTGACACATATCATGATAATTCATACATGCGTCTTACAATGAATGAAGCGCCCGGAGCACCCAGAACGCTACATATGGCAATGACATACAGTGAAGCTATGCGGCGCACAAAGCAAGCTAGTATCTCTTCGTTGTGCTCGAGCAACTAGCCGGCCTATCTACGCAAATGTGAAGAAGTCCCGATCTTGCACTGCCGGCGGCTTCAAGCCTGTGCGTGAACACCCCCTTGTTGCGTACTGGATAAGTTGCACCTAG
This sequence comes from Volvox reticuliferus, assembly GCA_019650235.1. Classification (NCBI taxonomy): domain Eukaryota; kingdom Viridiplantae; phylum Chlorophyta; class Chlorophyceae; order Chlamydomonadales; family Volvocaceae; genus Volvox; species Volvox reticuliferus. The sequence continues at coordinate 1,468,021 of BNCP01000018.1, forward strand.
ATAGGAAACGGCATTGAAATATATCTGCCTATCTCTACCATGTATGCAGGAGGTCCGCAACAGCGCTGACAGCTACCCAAACCTGCTGCTTCCAAGCCGCTCTTCTTGGCTCAATACGCCATTCTGCTCAAATTCATTACTCGGCGGCTGCCTTCAAGATCTGAACTTTACTTCCTCGTAAGTTCCATCACTTCACAAGGCTTAATGCATCAACATGAATAATGATAGTAGTAACGAAAAACACATATTGTGTTAATAACGTATGAGCGAGGGCGTAGTTAAACATTGTGGCAGGTCCGCGCAGTCGTGTCATGTAATGATTACTTACTTGATAACAGCGAATAGGCAGGATCATGTGCGGACGGGCGGTTGCGTCCATCTCAATGTATCAGCATCATCGAGGGATCCGTATATATAGGAGTCACAAGGTGATGTGGAATTGCCATGGATTATATGGAACATTTCTGATGATGGAGAGGAAGTCGTGAAACAGCTTGGCATCTTGGATGGCAACAGGCAGCAGGGACGACGACGCCAAGAGCGTAATAGTATACAACGGCCCTAGGTCCGTGCAACTAACGAGCTGTATATATATATATATATATATGTATGTGTGTGTATGTGTGTGTGTGTATATGTGTGTGCGCGTGCATGTCAGGAATGAGCCGGCAATCAATAATAATGGAAATAAGTTCAAGGCAGGAGTAATCACGAAAATTCCTCTTAAAATGCCACTCATATTTTTGAAAACTTTGTTCATGCTAATATATACATCATGCTTTTAAATATGAATTTGACTACCGCTTTCAATGCTGTAACTCCCAGAAGTGTACGGTGGAAGTGCGGGGACTGGGGCCTGCCGCCCCAGTTCCCCGCACTTCCACCGTCTTGGTGTACTGGGATCCAAAGTAGATTTACTGCCCCAGTTCCCCGCAGTTCCACCATCTTGGTGTTCTGGGGTCCAAAGTAGATTCTTGTTGAGACAAGTAAAGGCAGAATAGTATATTATTGCTACCGCTTTTATTAGCTAGCCTAGTAATTTTTAGTTGCGTTTAGTTTCAGTTGTTTTAGTTTTCATGTCGTATATTCAGTTTGTAAGGCCCCTGGGAATTTTTAAAGTCGGGAGTCCCTGTAAGGAGTCCTAGTAGTGTAAGGCCCTCAGGAATTTATGCAGTCGCGAGGTAACTGCACTGATTTCTGTTTGCCAATTTATAGGCTATTAAAAGCATATTTTGACCTCTTTAGCTAGGTTATTTTGGTCTTTTGTTTGGTCTTTTCCTGCCCGCCGCTCAAGGGAAGCACTGTGGCAAACATGTTCCAAGTCCACATGACGGCTTTCCTAATTGAATTTTGTTCTTTACAAGTGATTCAATTAATATTCAATAATTCAACAATTCAATAATTCACTACCTATAATAGTGAATAGCTACTTCCTCGGTTCTGCCTTCTTGTCACACTACAATTATTGGCGCTACTCGCCAATTAGTTACAGTAAATCGATCATGCAATTTGATGATGCATTTCTAGGATGCTTGCATGTGATTCTCAGCCGTGCAGTGCCTCAAGCATGCAGTGCCTCAGGCACGCAGTGCCTCATCAGGCATGTGGTGCCACAGCCGCGCAGTGCCGCAGCCACATGCTGCCTCAGCCGCGTGGTGCAGCAGCTGCATGTTGCCACAGCCACGTGGTGCCGCAGCTGCATGCTGGTGCAGCCACGTGCTGGTGCAGTCGTGTGCTGGTGCAGCCACATGCTGGTGCAGCCGAGTGCTGGTGCAGCTGAGCACTGGTGCAGCCAAGTGCTGGTGCAGCCATGCAGTGCCTCAGCCATGCGGTGCCGCAGCTATGTGGTGCAGCAGCCGCATGGTGCAGCAGCTGTGCATTGAAGCAGCCACATGGTGCAGCAGCCATGCAGTGCCGCATCCATGGGGTGCCTTACCCACATGCTGCCTCAGGTAAGCGGTGCCACAGCCGTTGGGTGCCACAGCCGCATGTTACCTGAGCCAGGGTGCTGCAGCTGTGCACTGTTGCTGGTGTGCGCTGGCACAGCCACATGCTGGCGCAGCCATGTGGAGCCGCAGCTGTGCGCTGGTGCAGCTGCTGCTGCACGGTGCTGGCTTGTAGTGCCGCTGCCATGCAGTGCCGCTGGCATATTGAGCCCTCCATTACCGCATATGCACCCGGGAGCTCTAGGTCACCTGGAGTGTCACTGCCATGTGGTGCTGCTGCCATGTGGTGCCACTGGCATGCCGTGCTGCTGGCATGTGGTACCAGATTACCAGGATACACCCTTTCAATTTATTATGATAACATAAACGATACTGATAGGATGACAATAGTACATATCATACATAACATACATTCATTGTGCCCAAAGCCACGTGTCCCTCTCCTGCACTGTGGCTTGGTTCGGTCAGGACCCCCGGTGCTCGTCTTTGCAGGGTGAGTCGCCCACAGTGTAACACCCCTTAGATTCCTTGCTAGCTAGCTGATAAATGAGATGCTTGAGGTGACCAAAAATATTAACTACGTACAGACCACCACAAATATCTAAGAGGAACATTAAAGGCACACATCGGGGGAAATATCTAGTCGGAAATTAATAATGTGGACTATATAATTACAACTGCTCCCTCTTAACTTACAACATTGGATTTTAAGCCTTATAATGCAATAAATATTATATTATTCTGCCTTTACTTGTCTCAACAAGAATCTACTTTGGACCCCAGAACTCCAAGACGGTGGAAATGTGGGGAACTGGGGCAGCAGGCCCCAGTCCCCGCACAACCACCGTACACTTCGGGGTCTTAACAGCATTGAAAGCGGTAGTCAAATGCATATTTAAAAGCATGATTTATTGCATTATAAGGCTTCAAATCCAATGTTGTAAGTAAAGAGGGAGCAGTTGTAATATAGTTCATATTATTAATTTTCCACTAGATATTTTCCCCCTATGTGTGCCTCTGATTTTCCTCTTAGATATTTGTGGTGGTCTGTATGTAGTTAATATTTTTGGTCACCTCAAGCATCCCATTCATCAGCTAGCAAGCAAGGAATTTAAGTGGTGTTACACTGTGGGTGACTCGCCCTGCAAAGATGAGCACCGGGGGTCCTGACCGGACTGAGCCGAGGGGCACTTGGCTTGGGCACAAGGAATGTATATGTTATGTATGATATATACTATTGTCATCCTATCAGTATAGTTTATGTTATCCTTATAATTAGAAAGGGTGTATCCTGGTAATCTGGTACCACATGCCAGCAGCACCACACTGCAGCTGCACCACATGCCAGCAGCACTGCACGGCAGTGGCAGCTCACACACAGCACTGCATGCCAGCTGCACCACATGCCAGTAGCACAGCATGCCAGCCCAGCGGCACTGCATGCCAGCGGTACCACATGCCAGCAGCACCGCATGCAAGTGGCACCGCATGCCAGCGGCACCACACTGCAGCTGCACCGCATGCCTGCTGCACTGCATGCAAATGGAACCACATGGCAGCAGCACTGTGAGGCAGTGGCAGAGTGCAGCAGCTGCACCATGCAGCAGCTGCACCACATGGCAGCAGCAGTCCACAGCAGCTGCACCACACGGCAGCTGCATCACACGGCAACTGCACCATGCTGCAGCTGCACCACGCCGCAGCTGCACCATGCGGCAGCTGTAGTAGTCGTACATGGTTTTAGGTGAGGTCGCCGGTTCGATACCTATGGACAGCGATGTCATGAAGCTGACATGATTCAGGTTCCCAACGGAAAGTTGGACAGTGGTTGAAAGTCAATAAAGTCTTGATGTTTGAAATACCTGTGGGATTGAGTAAACCTTCCCATGGCCGGGGTAGGCGATGGTTAGCATTGGCCGATGGGGCCTATATGCCCGAGACGTGCCCTCCTGAGGGGGGGGAGTGTAGTAGTCGTACACACTCTAGCACAATATAAATGTGCAGATACACGCCATCAGCATCTCGAGAGGCCTTTGTGGCTCTCAACTACTACAGCAGCTGCACCACGCCGCAGCTGCACTGCACGGCAGCAGCACCGGCAGCTGCACCGCCTGATTCATTCAAAAATCACATTCCTAAATCGTGCGCATTCCGAAATTATTTGGTGAATGAGTCTGGCAAGTAATGCTTACCAGGATTAAATTGCATTATGAAATTACTTGGTGACTTTAGCGAGTAATCCCTACCAGGATAGGTGATGTTGAGAAGCTCCATAAAATTGCTGAAGATCCAAAGAAGTATGTATCTATAGAAATTGCAGGCTAGAAATAAAGCGGCAGCTATAACAGCAGAAAATCATTGCTGTACGATACAGATTAACAGTCAATCAAACATTGTAAAGATTTGTTTGTTTGATATGTTGGCAATCCTTTATCTAGAAAATATTATCTAGAGCATAATAAAAGCTTTAGAGCATGAATCCTGCAGGGCGGGCACTGGCCAACCCTGCAGGATACATAGGTACTACATGAAACAAGAGACAAAAAAAACCTAGGTAAAGAAGTCAGAAAATGCTTTTAATAGCCTAGGAAATTGCTAACAAAAATATGCATTTACCTCGCGACTGCATAAATTCCCGAGGGCCTTACATGACTAGCACTCCTTACAGGGGCTGACACGAAAACGAAAATAACGAAAACTAAACAACATAAAAAAACTACAAGCAACTAAAAATGACTAGGCTAGCTAATAAAAGTGGTAGCAATCACGATGGACGATACAGCTTGGCATTATTATTGTTGTGAATGAGTGACACACGTTGATATATTATCAGGGGAATGAATAAGAAAGAAGTAATACAGCCGGGGGCCAAGCGTGTCAGTTCCTAACAATTATTCTGCGGTCAAATCATCATCTTGCTACTGTATTGCATCTTTATTTGGTTTTCTGAGTGCGTTGCGACCGCAGTGCATGTGGAAGGTGCAGCTAGATGGCGTTTCTAAAGATGCGCTTACTGAAGCAGTTGATGAGCCCCAACACAGCAACTTGGCCGCAACGTTCATAATAACATGTGTATGCCGTCTATCTGTCTGCAGGTTGGTTTCTGACTGGCCTCGCAGCATCAACGTCTTCGTGGCATCAGAGTCATATATGGCATCCGGTATCCTGGGATACGCATTCGTACCATCGTAAGCATTTATTGCTACCACTTTTATTAGCTAGCCTAGTCATTTTTCGTTGCTTTTAGTTTATTAGTTGCTTTTAGTTTATTTTTTCGTTGCTTTTATTTTTCGTTACTTTTAGATTATTTAGTTAATTATCGTACATTCATTATCGTACATTCAGCCGCCCCTGTAAGGAGTGCTAGTCATGTAAGGCCCTCGGGAATTTTTGCAGTCGCGAGGGAAATGCACTGACTTTTCTTAGGCAAATTCTAGGCTATTGAAAGCATTTTCTGACCTCTTTACCTAGGTATTTTCAGTCTTTTCTTTCATGTAGTTGCTATGTATCCTGCAGGGCATTGGCCAGCCCTGCAGGACTCATACTCTAAAGTTTTTATTGTGATTCATAACATCAAAAGCTCCTAGTCAACTGCCTGTTTATAGGTCTAGCAAGGAACTTGACAACATTAGTTGACAGTTGATCTCAATAGTACAGGAATGATGATCAGCTTTAATGGCCTGCAAAATCGATGGACACTTACTTCTCTGATTTTTAATCATTGGAGCTATCTACTTGTTCATTATTGGAGCTATCTATTGCTGTTTTCTTAAGGACGAGGATTGTCAAGAGCGCCGCCAACCTGCTGGCTGAAGGTAAGCATTGTGGCTGACTTAGTGCAAGATGGCATAACAGCTTTCTAATCGATTGTTATATTCATTACAGGTAACGCAATGGAGGAATACCATCCCAAAATTCGCCTACGCCGACCTACCAGCCCAAGTTTGCCTATCGTGATCTTGGGCATCGTGGTTCTTGTCGTGCTCTTTGGTGTGACGATTGCTGGAGCTACTTGGCAAGGTAAACCGTAAAATAGTTATGAAAGATTTGCATGCATTTCTGGGATACTCTTAGGTAGTGCTTTGCCATTGCTGCCCGGTGCGGCTGCCGCACGATAGCCACACCACGTAATTATACCGTGCGATAGTGATACTATATAATAGCTATTTTATGGTATCACTATGGCTGTCGTATACAACGTCCTTTAAAGGTCCGTTGACCTAAGTCCTACACTGGTAGGCAGGGCTTCACGGGAAGCTTGGTGACACGCGTCACTGGTAGTTCGGGATGTCGACCATCCCACCGCATGAACTATCTATCGGTTGATATATAAAAGTCGAATCTTTTATAAAGGCCTTGAATATAACTATCTCGATGATAGTTTGATCCGTCGTACGGGATCTCGTGAACGCTATTTAGGTCTTCCGCTCTATCAATCGGTAGTTCTCACTACCACGCTCACTAAAACGATTTTTATAAAATGTTTTTAATTGTTGCTTAATACAACAATGGCGCAGTATTACTATCACGCGATGTTGCTATTGTGCGCCAGCCGCACCGGGTAGCATATTGTGGTGCCATGCTTTTCCTAAAAGGAAAGTTTTCTATATTGCGTAATATAAGTAGATTTATTGTCCGTGGTAATTTCTGTGGTATTGCACTTGGTTCTGCGACGCGCTCAGTTCCACAACGCGCCCGGTTCCCTGACATGCCCGTTTCCACAACGCGCTCAGTTCCGCAACACGCCTGGTGCGGTGACACATTCGGTTCCATGGCGAGCCAGGTTTCACGATTCCCACCAGATGCGATTTGTGGGAATCGATATCGGTCAAATGTATTGAGCTGCATCGACAACATAACGTACCACAGATAGCAATCTATCTGCACATTGCCCCTAGCAGTATAATAATTTATATAACCTAATAATGCTCCAAATTTATTTTTTTAATGCTCTGAAATGTGTATGCGTGCTTGCTGCTGCTGCTGTTGCTGCTGCTTTCATGTGCTCACTGAATGCCGGACTGGACCAGCAGCCCACCTTGCGTCGGCAACGGTGTGATTCAGAGCAAGATCTTGAAATCGGCAGTGAGGATGACCCAGACGATGGACACCTGTCACCTCAAGCCCTGGCCAATAATAATCACCCTACCCAGCAAGTTCCACCACCTCCTACTTCACCACCTACAACCTCACTGCCTGTCGCCACTCCAACACTTGACGCCTCAAATTTTCAAGCTATGATGGCTGCCATGTTGACAAGTCCCATGTTTCTTCAACAGATGGCCATGGTGAGCTGCAGTGTGTGCTTGTAAAGTGCTGACCTAGGTCTAGCCTGTTTAAATATATTGTTTGACTACTTGCCACTTGCCTGAGGTGTGGCCTGCTCATTCTTCATCAATAATCTGCTGGTTTATCAATTTCATTTTTTGGTAACACATGTGCTGCAAACAATTTTTTGCTGAATATGTGCAGGCTCTGCAGCAAGTGCCCCAAGCACAGACTACATTTGTCCCAGCAACTGAGCAACCTGAAGCTTCAGCTGTTCGTCAAGCCAGCCCCTCATCACCACCACAACCTGCACCACCTCCAGATCCTACGGCTGTCAATGCTCCCACACTTGAACAAAGTGAGTGGCAATGGGCCTGTGCTTGCACCGACTGTGACATTAGCATTTACATTGAAACTATTATCTTATTAGATGCTTTCATTTTTTAATGCTCTAAAATGTGTATGCATGTTTCATGTGTATGCATGTTTCACAAGATGCAGTGGACCAGCAGCAGCCCAGCTTGCATCGGCAATGGTGTGATTCAGAGCAAGATCTTGAAATTGGCAGTGAAGACGTGTAACCTCAAGCCATTGCAAATAATAATCACCCTACCCAGCAAGTTCCACCGCCCCCTATGTCACCACCTACAACGTCACCGCCTATCGCCACTCCAACACTTGACACCTCAATTCAAGCAATGATTGCTACCACTTTTATTAGCTTGCCTACTCATTTTTAGTTGCTTGTAGTTTATTTAGTTTATTTTTTAAATTTAGTTGCTTTTAGTTTTTTATGTCGTTTAGGATTTTTGTTATTTTAGTTTTCGTGTCGTACATTCAGCCCCTGTAAGGAGTGCTAGTCATGCAAGCCCCTCAGGAATTTATGCAGTCGCGAGGTAAATGCACTGATTTTTGTTAGGCAATTTCTAGGCTATTAAAAGCATTTTCTGACCACTTTCTGACCTCTTTTTTGACCTTTTTTAGTCTTTTGTTTCATGTAGTACCTATGTATCCTGCAGGGCACTGGCCAGCCTAAATGCTCTAAAGCTTTTATTATGCTCTAGATAATATTTTCTAGTGAGCGGATTGTTAACGTATCAAACAATAAAAATCTGCACAATGTTTAGTTGCTTGACTGTTAATCTGTATCGTGGGTTTATGACTTATGTATTGCACTATTTTGGATGCTTGAGCTGACGCTACTTCAGAACAATGCATGTATGTATGTAAGTAATACTTCTCTGGATACACCTTTTTAATATTTAACAATAACATTTTATTCCGATAGGATAGCAATACACATTACACATATATTTTACTTCCTAAGTGATTCATCAATGCCAGAGGAGACCTATTTTTTTACCTTTCCGGCCACCATACATGTATAACAGGGAAACCAGGGATATGCTGAAACACATACTAATAATATGAATTATGTTCTAAGTGCTGCCTCTCTACTTACAACATTCATTTTTAAACCTTATAATGCAACAAAGAATGTACTTTTAACAGCCTACCTGGCACCTTAGGAAGAGACGACTAGACTGAATATTATAAGTACTGATGTGGTCTGTTACAGTGCTTTTCTGCTTTTATTTGTCTCAATGAGAATCTATTTTGAACCCCAGTACATCAAGATGGTGGAAGTGTGGAGGACTAGGGCCGTAAATCTACAGTAAACCAAGATGGTGGAGGTGCGGGGAACTGGGGCGGCAGGCCCCAGTCCCCGCACAACCACCGTACACTTAAGAGAGTCAACAGCAATGAAAGCGGTAGTAAAATGAAGATTTAAAAGCATGATATGCTTATATTATAATATAATCGAAGTGAAAGAAGCATAGAAAAATTGCACATATAGCGAATAAACATCTAACCTAATTATTTATATATTGTATGTCTCTAGATCTATGTGTCTACACATCTCTACTGTTGTGTTGTGTTGACTGGGCGGAGGCGACTGTGTACATACGTTGTGTTACACAACTATATAATACAATTTTATATTAGACGACAAATGTGGTTGTGAGAACTACCGATTGATAGAGAGCAAGACCTTTATTTATCAATCGTTGACAGTTCATGCAATAGGATAGGTGATATCCCAAACTACCAATGACGTGTGTCACCAAGCTTTACTGCTGCGTCAAGGGCTAGTTGCTTAGCTTCAGCCAGTGCTGCAACATTACCAACTAGTTGACAACCTGGTACACTTTGGCAATAGCTTCACGGAGCATTCGGTTGCCAAACAGAGGACTTTGTACTAAGCAGAATCAATCTGCACTGGGAGAGGGTCTCTCTGTTGCAGTTCATAGTACATTTCACACGTTATTGGGCAATCTCTAGGCATGCTTCGAGATGGAAGACAAAAGACTTAACGTAGGTCTTGCTTGGCTATCAGGACAGCAGATAGATAGCTCAACTAACCCATGCCAAACTATTGTGGCAGAGTTATACCTGTAGTTAAGAAGGATATCAACTTCACAGTGTTGTTCATCAGGAACTCGGTGGCTGTGATAAACATATCTTGGGATCTGTCCTGTAAAAGCCCGCAACATAACGCTGAGCATGCGATGTATGTGCTCCGTCCGCCCATCAGTCTGGGGATGATAGGACATCAGCTTAGGCATTCGTACCTACGAGCTTTGCCTAACACATCTCAGAACTGAATTATATTCGTTGGGATGCAGCCGACGACACTGTCAGAAGCAGTTTCTTTGTCTGTTCTGCCCTAACCACGTGGTTATAGGCGCCAGGAGGGCAACGTTTTTGTGGGGGTTGTACCGTTGACACATCACAGGACAGGATGTTATTGATAACACCCTTTTGTTCAGACCTTGGCCAGAGGTTGAACTGGATACCATCAGGTCATCCAACCTAACCGGAGTAGGATTTGACAGGTTTAGGTATAATAACCTGGCCTGACTCGTGCAGGGCTTCTTCATGGGAATTGTTGAATCGACAACACATACATATTCCCCTTCCATGTACAGTGTCCTTATGGCATTGAGGAAAATTTGGCTTCATCTTAGAAGCATAGTCCACATCGTGTGGATAGCAGCTGCAGTGTACATGGACGCCATCCCGGGATTAAACTGCCATGCAGAAAGGCTTCACACAGCCTTCTGAGGTGAATCTCCAGCAACTTCCCCCCACGTCAAGACAAATCCACCTCAAACGTCAAAACACCAATCAAGACTGACGGAACCAACAGTGAAATGCCTGTTTAAGCTCGGTAAACAGGATTCATAGCCAGAAAACAAATGATTTTCCATACTTAAAAGCAATCAAAGAGATGGTCTCCAGGATTGGTTTTATTATTTCTTATGTGTGCATGCATGCATTGTCCATACTGCACTCAACATTCCTGATATAACTGACAATTATGTCGTCCTGAGCAAATATATTATTTGCTAAAATTATGGACTATGGACTATATTATTTGCCCTCAGGTCGGATGCATATCCCGAACAAGGATTTATTTTTCTAACATGGGACTGTGTGTCAACCAGCGGCTTCAACTCAGACATGATGTACAACCAAGGCGCAGTCGTATTAATCCACGAGATCTTTCACCATTTGGGACTAGGCCACCCATTCGGACCATCGTCGGATTACTCTTGCAATGATGATGACTATGTCATTGATACACCAATAACATATGGTATGTACATTGGCTAACCTTCAACAATGCTATCCTGGCTGGAAATGGAAATAGACAATTATATTGATATTACTATCATGCTTTTATATATGCATTTGACTACCGCTTTCAATGCTGTTAACACCTAGAAGTGTTTGGTGGTTGTGCGGGGACTGGGGCCTGCTGCCCCAGTTCCCCGCACTTCCACCGTCTTTGTGTACTGGGGTCCAAAGTATTCCCCTGATTTTTCTCTTAAATATTTGTGGTGGTCTGTATGTAGTCAAGATTTTTGGTCACCTCGAGCGTCAGCTTGCTAGCAATCAATTGCTATAAGTTCTGTGGAAAATGATATTTTTGTCGAACTGCTTACAAATTCTATTTATAATTTTTCTAGCTAGTAAATTATATTTTGTATTTTTAGCTTTTCCTAAGGATGAAGCTGTCAAGTAATCATCAGTAATCCCCGTAACTTGACCATACTTCCAGCAATTGTTTCCAGTGCACCGGGAAAAACCTTTTTTTCATGGGGAATGTTTTTTCTGACCCCGGAAAGCCATGCTTTGCCCGGCCGAAATTTCCCAGGGATCCCTGGAGCAGACCCAACACTTTTACGGGCATTTTCTAATACTTTATAAGTTTCCAGGTCCCATCTGGGATGAAGTACCCTGAGCAACTGGTGCATGGTGCAGCTAGCATGCCATGCCACTGGCATGCGGTGCTGCTGCCATGCCATATATACATACTGCTGGCACCACACAGCAGTGGCACCACATGCTGTGGCACTGCATGCCAGCAGCACCGCACAGCAGTGATGGCAGTGGCACCGCACGCCAGCAGCACTGCACACAGCAACAGTGGCATGCAGTGCGCCAGTGGCACTGCATGGCAGTGGCACCACATACCTAGGGGGACACTCATTGGTCAATGACACTGCATGCCAGCTGCACCGTGCACCAGTGGCACCACACAGCAGTGGCACCCCCTGGCAGCATTACTGTGCGGCATCTGTACCATTCGGCAGCAGCACCATGTGGCAGTGGCACCACGCGGCAGCTGCATCATGTGGCAGTGGCACCGCATGATAGCATCCTAAACTTGCATTCTAAAATCATCCTTGAAACTATTTGGAGACTTACCTGAGCAAGTAATTGCTACCGCTTTTATTAGCTAGCCTTGTCATTTTTAGTTGCTTTTAGTTTCAGTTGTTTTAGTTTTCATGTCGTATATTCAGTTTGTAAGGCCCCTGGGAATTTTTAAAGTCGGGAGTCCCTGTAAGGAGTCCTAGTAGTGTAAGGCCCTCAGGAATTTACGCAGTCGCGAGGTAAATGCACTGAGTTCTGTTAGTCAATTTATAGGCTATTAAAAGCATATTCTGACCTCTTTAGGTAGGTTATTTTGGTCTTTTGTTTGGTCTTTTCCTGCCCGCTAAAGGGAAGCACTGCGGCAAACATGTTCCAAGTCCACATGACAGCTTTCCTAATTGAATTTTGTTCTTTACAAGTAATTCAATTAATATTCAATAATTAAGCAGTTCAATAATTCACTACCTATAATAATGAATATTACTTCCACGGTTCTGCCTTCTTGTTGCATTGCGCTACTCGCCAATTAGTTACAGTAAATCGATCATGAAATTTGATGATGCATTTCTAGGATGCTTGCGTGTGATTCTCAGCCGTGCAGTGCCTCAGGCATGCGGTGCGTGCCTCATCAGGCATGTGGTGCCACAGCCGTGCAGTGCTGCAGCCACGTGCTGGTGCAGCCACGCCGTGGCGCAGCCACATGCTGCCTCAGCCGCGTGGTGCAGCAGCTGCATGTTGCCACAGCCACGTGGTGCCACAGCTGCATGCTGGTGCAGCCACGCGCTGGTGCAGCTGTGTGCTGGTGCAGCCGTGTGCTGGTGCAGCCACGCACTGTTGCAGCCGAGTGCTGGTGCAGCCGAGAACTGGTGCAGCCAAGTGCTGGTGCAGCCACGCAGTGCCTCAGCCATGCGGTGCCGCAGCTATGTGGTGCAGCAGCCACATGGTGCAGCAGCTGTGCATTGAAGCAGCCACATGGTGCAGCAGCCATGCAGTGCCACTGGCATATTGAGCCCTCCATTACCGCATATGCACCCGGGAGCTCCTGGACTAGGTCACCTGCAGTGCCACTGCCATGTGGTGCTGCTGCCATGTGATGCCACTGCCATGCGGTGGTGCTGGCATGCAGTACTGCTGGCATGCGGTGCCACTGCTTCACAATGTTGCTGCTGTGCAGATCTTCTGGCATATGGTGCAGCTGCAGTAGTGTGATGCCGCTGGCATGCGGTGGCGCTGGCATCCAATGCTGCTGCCATGTGGTGCCACTGGCATGCCGTGCTGCTGGCATATGGTACCAGATTCCCAGGATACACCCTTTCAATTTATTAGGATAACATAAGCGATACTGATAGGATGACAATAATAGTACATATCATACATAACATACATTCATTGTGCCCAAAGCCACGTGCCCCTCTCCTGCACTGTGACTTGGTCCGGTCAGGATCCCCGGTGCTCGTCTTTGCAGGGTGAGTCGCCCACAGTGTAACACCCCTTAGATTCCTTGCTAGCTAGCTGATGAATGGGATGCTTGAGGTGACCAAACATATTAACTACATACAGACCACCACAAATATCTAAGAGGAACATTAAAGGCACATATCGGGGGAAGTATCTAGTCGGAAATTAATAATATGGACTCATTACAACTGCTTCCTCTTACAACATTGGATTTTAAGCCTTATAATGCAATAAATATTATACTATTCTGTTTTTACTTGTCTCAACAAGAATCTACTTTGGACCCCAGAACTCCAAGACGGTGGAAGTGTGGGGAACTGGGGTAATGAATATACTTTGGACCCCAGTACACCAAGACGGTGGAAGTGCGGGGACTGGGGCCTGTCCCCGCACAACCACCGTACACTTCGGGGTCTTAACAGCATTGAAAGCGGTAGACAAATGCATATTTAAAAGCATGATGCTTACCTTTCACAAGCAGAATGGCAAAGGCGATATTGGCAAGATCCAACAAATTGCTGAAACCCTAAGTTTGACAGCCAAATTACTTAATATCTGTGCAAATTGCAGGCTATATATAAAGCAGTAGCTATAATAGCAGACAATCATTGATGTACAGATTAATTGTCAACTGAATGCTGTTAAGATTCTTCTTTTTTTACCTGTTAACAGGCAGCTCATTAGAAAATATTACCAAGAGCAAAATTAAACCCTTAGAGTTGTTTCCTGGCCATCAGTGCCCTGCAGGATACATAATGACTACATGAAACAAAATACTACAAATACCTAGCTAAAGAGATCAGAAAATGCTTTTAATAGCCTAGAAATTGCCTAACAGTGCATTTTCCTTGTGATGGCATAAATTCCCAGGGGCGGCCTTACATGACTAGAACTTCTTACAGGGGCACCTGAATGTACGACATGAAAACTAAAATAACGAAAACTAAAACAATAACTAAAACTAAACTTAATAAACTAACAGCAACTTAAAATTACTAGGCTAGCTAATAAAAGCGGTAGCAACTAGCCGCCAAAGTTACAGCCACAGTTGCTGCTCCCCCCATCACCACCACCACCACCACACGATTTATATTTTCAGTCAATAATTTCTGGTGCGTGCAGTGTACATTGGGCTAAGCAGCCTTTGCTGTGATGTGCAACTCGCCAGTTAAGCCACAGAAACCCATCCAACCTGCAATCTCACTTTTCCAAGGGGCAAGAGTCTGCATCCTGCACTGTACATCAGCCGGTCCATCAACTCCATCACCAAACACACATGAGGAGGCCTGTGGGATTTGGATGTGATTTGGAGTCGAATCTAGTAGAGTGGAGGGGAGGGGAGGGGGGAGAAATAGATTGAAACACGACATGTTGGATGGCTGGGTCTCGAGCTACCTGCCCTGATGATAATCAAAGAGAAGGCGTACATTGGTGGAGGGCACATGGAAGCTATCGAGCTATGCTTGCAGGTGCATCAACCTATGTGCAGCAGCTTTTTGGCAGTGCAGTGACCAGGACATAAAAACATCAAGTATTGGCATCAGTGCTGAGGCTTTCCTTAAATTACGTATAGCAGCTCATAAGGGAGAGATATATCCATCAAGCCCCGCTTCCCAAGCTTTCCCTTGCCCCTCATGTAGTATCCTGGGGTATCTACGGGTAGTATTAGGATGCGTGATGCTGCCAGCGTGGGGTGCCACTGCTGTGCAGTAGGTGCTGCTGCAGCGTGGTGCTGCTGCTGCGTGGAAGGTGCCGCTGCCGTGGGGTGCAGCTGCTGCACGGCACAGCTGCTGCACAGTGCAGCTGCCACCTGGTGCAGCTGCCATGCTGTGCAGCTGCCACGCGGTGCCACTGCCACACAGTGCCGCTGCCGTGTGGTGCCACTGCTACGTGGTACCACTGCCACACAGTGCCACTGCCATGCAGTGCCGCTGCGGTGTGGTGCTGCTGCCACGTGGTGCAGCTGCCACGTGGCACCGGTGCCGATGCTGCACGGTGCAGCTGCCACATGGCACCGGTGCCGCTGCCGCACAGTGCAGCTGCCACGTGGCACCGGTGCCGTGTGGTGGCAACAGTACAGCACGGCAGCGGCACCATGTGGCAGCTGCACCACGGTGCAGCTGCACCACACGGCACCGGTGCCGCTGCCTGTAGTAGTCGTAGACGTACGGCAACACACTATCACAATATAAGGTGCCAGAAGCACATGTCAACATTTCGAGAGGCCTTTGCGGCAATCAACTACTACATTTTGTAGCGACACTGGATGTCACTGATGGACCGTAAGGTCCTCAGTTCGATAATAACTGTCTTGTTCGAATTGATGTGACACCTGGTCATCTTTCGATCGAGCCTTTGCTGTAGGCGGATATAACAGAGATACAACACCTCATCACCCCTTACCGCTCTGACCGCCGTTCGTTACGTGATACTGAGATTAAGCTCACTGCCAGCACCTAGACATATTGTAACCGTGGATTAGCGGTGGCATGTAGTTGCATATGTGCGCGAGTTCGATTCCTACCTCATGTGAATTGGTTTCACACCAGGAGCCAAACCACGTGAGGTGCAGAGCTGTGGGCATCATGGATGCGCGCACCTTGTGGAACCGCGCGCATTACGAGTAGTATTATGGCTTTTATGAATTTTTACATATTTAAATTTTTATTTAAAAATGGCGCGGTATCGCACCGTGTCGCTATTACACAGCAGCAGCACCACGCGGCAATGGCAAAACACTATAGAACAGAATCCTTGAAATGAATGCTAAAGTAGATAATAAATTTGGCAGGACTAGAGCTTACCTTGGCGCGTTGCACCAGCAATAATCACGCCAAAGATAGCGAGATTGCCCAAGATCGCCAGAGCCAAACTTGGGCTGATATGGCGGCCACCCTTGCGTCCTTTACTTCCATTGCATAACCTGTAAAAAGCAAGAATCGATAAGGAAATCAATATAAACTTGCACTATGTTGGCCACGATGCTTGCCTTTAGCCAGCAGGTTGGCAGCGACGTCAATAATCTTCTTCCAAAAAGATCCAGCAATTGTTGAGCTCGAATAATTAGTAGCCAAAACAGTAGGTGACTATACAATTTGCAGGCTACAATAGCAGATTAATGCTGTACGACTAAGGTTAACTGTCAACTAGCATTGTAAGGATAATCCTTGTTTGACCTGTTTGGAAGCCTTTGACTAAATCTTTTGATACATTAAAAATCTTTAAAGCATGAATCGTGCAGGGCTGGCCAGTGCCCTGCAGGATACATAGCTACATACTACATGCAACAAAAGACTGAAAACACCTAGCTAAAGAGGTCAGGAAATGCTTTTAATAGCCTAGAAATTGCCCAACAGAAATCATTGCATTCTCCTCGCGACGGCATAAATTCCCGAGGGCCTTACACTACTAGGTCTCCTTACAGGGGTGGACGACTGTAAAATTCTCAGGGGCCTTACACTACTAGGACTCCTTACAGGGGCGGACGACTGTAAGAATTCCCAGGGGCCTTACATAAACGATGAAAATAACATAACCAAAATTAAATAAACTAAATAAAAATAACTAAAAGTACTAGACTAGCTAATAAAAGCGGTAGCAATTATACTATCACATGATTCCTAATAAATAGATAAATATTTGGTAAGAATTTTGATGCACATCCCCAGACACATCCTAATGATCGTGAGTAGCTTGAAGAATCCTACCTACGTACTGATCAGCCAGATAGTAAGCTGTGTACGACATGTGCCTGCAGTATGTATGTATTTGTACACGAATAGGTCTTGTTGGGGGTGGCGGATTGTGATAATTATGTATGTGCGGCCATCGGCCAGTGAGGCTTCCTAGTTACATTTTTTTTCTGGTCTATGCAGGGACTGTTAACAGCTCTGTTTACGCAGTCGCTGCAAGGCACTGCGTAAAGACTTTCTGGGTTAAGTACGGCGGAGACTGGAACGTAGCATACAAGCGCATGGAGTCAGGCCTAGGCATTCCAGAAGCTGACATGAACGCCTGGGCGGATAGCTGTCCCGGACAACCCGGGTACGATGAACTGGGTAACTACATGACGTACAACACGGGAGTGTGTTTTGCGGCGCTTGGACACTTCACGGAGGGTCAGGCGGAGCGGGCACACTATTTCACGGCGGAAGTAAACCCCATCCTGTATGCCTGGGGCCAGTACTACGCTGCCACTGCAGTCTGGCCACCACCACAACCACCTCTCCCGACTTCACTAAATATCGACTTCTGTAAGGTGGGTTCGTTTTTGCCTGCTAGCTAATATTTACCACTGATGTTGATTTTGAAAAGGATAAGAGACGATGAACACACACAACGTGCGTTACATGCAATAGCCTACCTGATGACGACTTAAGCAAGCAAGAGACGATTATTAGCCCGACATGGGGGTGTTGATAGACACGCACCAAGGTCTTCCCTGGGATTATATACTCGCTTGCAGTACGGCATTGGCGCAGATGTAGTAGTGTTGTACCATCAGATGAAAGATCTTAAAATATTATATAGGTAGTGATGTAGTCTGTTACACGTTGCCAAAGATGCACAGAGGCAGGAGGAGTAACTTCATCAATATATCAAACAAATAAACGGAACAAACGAAATAACGAGATACCAGACCGACGGACATCTATACTCATCAAATAATCAATAATGTTGATCATTGCAGGTGTCCGAGAACAACTGCGCATGCAAGAGTAATTGGAACTACAGCGGCCAAGTTTACAATGCATGTAGTGCGGCATCCCGTTATTCTGATCGATTATGGTAAGTAATTAAGCTTTCGCAGCTGGGCAAACATATATATATATATATATATACACACACACACACATATATATATAAGAGACAGACTTATTAGCCATGTTGCCTCCATTCCTATTTTGCTATGCATTTTATATACTATAATGATTTAAAAAACTCAAGAATATTCCATTATGGCCAATTATGATATAAATATATATCCAGGGCGTTCAAGTTTGGGGATGATTGATAGTACAGCAGGGAAGACCACTACAAAATACTCTCTCGTGCCCGGCTTGCGGGTCTGGCTGACTCACCGTGAGGCACACGTTTCAGCATTTTACGTGGCTTGCACCACTCACACCTGCGGTTTTATTTGGATCCAGGCGGTCACTGGCTGAAGAGCCGGGCGGCCGAAGCTGCAATCCCTAGCAGACCCCTTCACGGTCTTATTATTGTAATCATTGCAGTACGTACGGAAATGGCCATGTACGGTATACCTCAATGGTGCACATCTGTTTGGTGCCTAAAGGTGTAATACACATGCAATATACAGTGTGTGATGCCGGGTGGCAAATTCCTCCTAGTTACATTCCAACCCCCCTTCCCTCGCGATTGTATCATCATATATACATTTCCAAATTAATACATTATTGACTGAGCTCTTATCGATGCACTCATTCATCTTCGTGCAGGTGTGAAGTGGAAAGTAGCTCCTGTCCTTCCTGCAGCCGCTACTACAGTTGGCAACAATGTATTCAACCATGCAATTGTAAGCAAGCAGAGATTCGTAATGGGGCGGATGATCTACTGTGGCTGATATCTAGGTCGGCTACTTAATCCGTACGTAACTGCGTGCTGCTGCCCAAGGAAACTGCAGTACATCTTATAATATAATATAATATAACATGTATGCAGCTCGGCGTGTTTTTTAACGATAATGTTTAGCATGTGACGCATATTTAAGGGGTGTTACATTGTGGGCGACTCACCCTGCAAAGACGAGCACCGGGGGTCCTGACCGGACCGAGCCACAGCGCAGGGGAGGGGCACGTGGCTTTGCCTGTCTGTCCTCCCACATGCTTCCCCTCTCACTCGGACCAGCAAGAGCAAATAAAACCTCAGATAAATGAAAACGGGGGATGACTAGCTGCTCAAAAGAATGGGAACACTCTCCTCCTCATTTTATGGTTTCGATCCTGAGCACACATAGTGAACAAATGAACCTTTGCTGCAGTTCGTTATCGACGCGCATTAAATAAAACGCTATGGTTGTTGCTATAATTGTAATTCAGCATGTAGTCATTCCGAAGCATACAGCAATGCAAATAAAATGGCAGAGGGACACACTTTATTTCGTGTGTTACCCCTGCGCACACTTTCTTGTGAGATAGAATATACATGAAAGTCCCAGCAAATTCAATAATGTAATTATCATCAGCTTCAAACATCTGTGCTACTTCCACTATTTTAATTTTAAGTGGCTGCTGGATACGTATGCTAGAAAACGCAAGGTACGCACGTAGATGTGGCATGTTATATAAAACATCATCGTCATTGTCTAAGTGTTTTCAATTCGATTTGAAATATGATGTAAGACTGCTTGATTGGTTGATTGTAGGGGTAGCTACACCTCAACGCTGCAACGTGTCCCTGCGAGCTGGAAGCACATTGCCACCACCACTTCAACCCAATCCCCGAAGGCCACCCTTACTGCCTCCAGAACCTCCGCCGCCGCCACCCCGGGATGTACCTAGCGCCTGCAAGGTCTGTTTCTGATCTATCCAGATCTGGGCCATCCGGGTTTATACATACATGCATATATATATACAGACAAAGCCAGGTGCCCCTCCCCTGCGCTGTGGCTCGGTCCGGTCAGGCCCCCCGGTGCTCGTCTTTGTAGGGCGAGTCGCCCACAGTGTAACACCCCAAACATATATATATACAAATTGGCGCCCCCCTTTCTAGGGGGGCGCCAATTTGGCTCGTCATCCCCCCCTCTGTCTTTAGCTGGGTTCTTCCTCCTTGGCTGTGTTTGAGTGTGCTCTCCTGTTGGCGTCTCTCATCTGAGGGCTTCTGTGTGTCTTTTTCAGGCTCTTGCTAGTTCAGTTTTGTGTTGGAGGAGAGCGGTCCCCTTCTTTGTGCAGTTAGTCGCCCCCTGTTTGCTTTTGTTCCCTACTTGTTTTCGTGGTGCTCCTCAGTGCTCTGTTAGTGGCCAGGCTAGAGCCTCTGAGGCTTTCTTTGCTCTAGCTGGTCTTAGTGAGAGGGGGAGCACGTGGCTGGCAGGACAGACAGACAAAGCCACGTGCCCCTCCCCTGCGCTGTGGCTCGGTCCGGTCAGGCCCCTTGGTGCTCGCCCTTGTAGGGCGAGTCGCCCACAGTGTAACACCCCAATATACATATATCTGTTGGTTACATACGACGATCACGATCTATCGACTTCACTGTACGTACATAGCATGGCATTCCCCCTGAGGGTATGCTCTGCCCGGCCCATCTAGCTACAATAATGACCCAGTCCATCTGTTATCTGATTCCATGAATGAATTGTGTTCATTTCTTCATTTAGGATATGGCATTTAAGATATGGCATCCATACTTCTATCTATCGGTCTACCTGTCAACGATAGGCCGCATGTAAACGGTCTCTATCCATAGGCAGGTATTCTCGTTGCAACTTATGAGAATGAAGTCTTATGAACAAGATGTGTTCTGCAGGTGGCTGCTAGCGGTTGTCCCTGCCGAGGCACCTGGTACTACAATGGCAAAGGCCCCGCGTCATACTGCTCAAGTCTAAATGGCAGCAGAACCCTCTGGTATGTATTTCTATAGTATTAATCCAGGAGCCCTATAGCAACGTATCCCTAGGTAGGGGTATACCTACATACGCTCAGTGCCGTTTACATACATATACGTGTACATGCACATGTTGCTGGCCTGAGTGAGAAGGGGAGCACGTGGCAGGACAGACAGACAAAGCCACGTGCCCCTCCCCTGCGCTGCGGCTTGGTCCGGGCAGGGCCCCCGGTGCTCGTCTTTGCAGGGCGAGTCTCCCACAGTGTAACACCCCTCAATATACACATATATAAGTACGTGCATTGATTCAGCAAGTGCCCATGAGACAGGACCTGGCATGTTATACAGGATTATGAAAGGGCAAACATGTATAAGGACTGTAGGATATTTTACAAGGACTAAATATAAATCCCTAGAAAAGGCAGGACCTGATAAGCAGCCAGTGCCCTGGGCCATTATAAGTGGTTGCTCGGTGTGGGAAAGCTTTTATTTCATTTGGCATGCTGCTAGCTGTAACTTATTACTCTTACTTGGAGAGCATACTGCACAAATTTGCCCTCAGTATAATATGAAATATATAGTCCAGAGTGTGTGAATAGTTTAAAATTGGCATTCGCTTCCTAGAAATAAACGATTTGAAGCACATCATATGTAATAATACGCAAAGAAACCCTATGTTTTAATTGCTGGGCGCGAGTGCATGATACGTGTGCATGCATTTGTTAGGGTTTGGTTGTTCTTGGCACGTTTCACGTACGCAAGTTAATCCGTCTTGTTAACGGACCGGTGCAGGTGTCAGGTAACTCCCACGTGTAAGGATTATTCCACCAAGCCGTATCAATCGTGCGACAGCAGCCTTACGGCCTTGCAATGCCGGAGTAAGTGAGAGCTAGATACATCTGTAGCTAAATAGACCATCGATCGCAGATCGATGTACGTGCGTGTGCACTTCAGGTATTTTTCCTGGTTTGCCTACCAGCGTAACGATTACTTATCTAATGGATGGCATACTTGTAACAAGTAAGAACAAGTCCGTACAATTAGGTAAAGTTTATGCTTGCTAGCAGTTGGAGCTTCATCTGCGCCTATATACACGTACGCAGCAGGTTACATACAGCCTCTCTCTCTCTCACACATGTATATATATATATATATATATATATATATGACGATCTCCTACGCACGCCCTCACGGATCCATTGATTCCTTCCCACAGGCGTAAATGGATTTAACTACATTGCAGTTCAAGGCGTCGTAACAATTTATTACAGCTGTTACAGTACGACGGCCGGTGGCTCACTTTATAACTCATTTATTGGAGATTTGGAGTCAGAACTCACAACGATTTTCAATGTGCGTTTACATGTACAACGATTTTATGTGCAATAACTTAGGCAATGGACTCAGGATCACGTACCAGGGGCTTGGAAGCCTATATCATTCTATTTTTTATATTCATCAGGGCTCATGTTTGCCTGTTATAGCCTGCTGGTCCTATTCCGCACCATCGGCCCACTAACCTGGGCGGGGCCCTGCTTAGCCAGGTTAGAGGACCGACTTATCTATTCAGCCCATTCAGCTCTACTTAATTCAAGATGTATTTGTTGATGTCCAGCACTTTCCACCAGCTTCCGGCTGGATCTCGGCGGATCGATGGTGCATGTAAAACAACTCTTTCCCGGTAGTCATCTCTCAAACCACTTCGATCACGTCCTGCACAATGTCTATGTATCAAGTTCGGAGCCGGATGAACGATTTGAACCAATTGCCTTAGGGAACATTATTATTCGCACTATGACTTCCTCAACTGAAGACTTTGGACACTTCATTCACGAATTTCACCAATTTATTTTACTCATATGATAACCACTAAATCAATACTCACATCGTAGACCAACGCGGTACTAGTTAAGCTTATTATGCAATCACCTTGGCATGTTTCCAACCCGGAGAACCGGCGTCGTCGGTCAGCTAGCGTTAGGTTGTAGTTGCCGGCCAGGTTTCCTCGCAATATGCGCGCAACGGAATGTCCCCGTTGTGTTTAAAATAATACTAACAACATTTGATGCATAATTACCATTTCTAATTCATCGGTGACCCTCTGTGACAGGCCACCGAAAAGAAAGTGATCATAACAAGTGTCACATGTGGCTGGACATCATCATACACAACAGCCAATTACGTTGCCAACATAATGGCAGGACAATACGGAGATTCAGATCCCAAGGTACGCAAGTTCTTTTCAAGGATGGACACGGTGATGACGAAAACAGAGATATTTTAATAAAGTTCTTTATTACATATTTATTCCGTAAGGCTGGATGAGCAAGTTGCAGGTGTAGCTAAATTAGCAAATAATAAATATCATCATTATATTGAATCGTTATCGTGGTTCGGGTTTCTGATTGGTTGTAACTTTATTTTTTACTTTGAAGGGCATCGATGATGATACAAGAGCAGGCCCCTCCATCCAATGCCTTAATATATTTAGCAAAGTGTGCGCGCATTTGTATATGGGGAAGGCCGAAATCGGTCGAGTAGCTAGGCAGGGTGTTCATTTGCATCGTACATACAGGAGGGTATAAACGGGTCTTAGATATGGTGAACCACATGCCTGTGGATATCATTTTACTAAGTGCATCAAAATTATTATTATTAATGGGCACGCGGCTAACGGTTAGGCAACGTCTTAAGTATCTAGATGCGGTTTCTAGGTACCCAGATACAGCTAAGGGGGTCCCCTCAATCTTGAGATGCTACTTGCTGAACATCTAGATGAGGCTTCCATATTATAGATATATAATGTGTGTATGTGTGTAGCCAGATAAGCTACAGTACACGCCCTGGCGTAGGTATCTTCATGTGTCTAACTGCGACACGCAGGAAGGGCCCTTTAGACCATCACATTATTATTCGCAGGCAGCAGCGTATTGGTTGGATTTCTTTTGCTCCGAAACCGAAACCTAGCTTTGACAATCACTGGACAACATGTTTATGCATGGTGGTTGTATGCCATAATAAAAGTATATAATATATATTGAAAGCTTTGTGTGAGTGGCGTACGTACACATGGCCCTGTGCAGATGGACAGCTCGCTTTAGATAGATGCTCTAGGACTATCTCCAGCTGCCAGGGAAAAGGGGATCTAAAATATCTAGATGCGGCTGGGTGGTACCTACATGCCGCTGCAATCTAGATGTTAGCAAGGTACCCCGCACCTCTACAGATGTGAAATGCGGCAAGTATGTGATACCCTCCACTCGTACATGCTGGCTAAACCTAAGCCATCCCTCAGCATCTGAAATCCCTCAAGCTTGGATGGACGATAGCAAATCATTTTGTGGAACCTAGATATAAGATAGATAGATAATAATGACATAAGGCTGCATGAAGGCTGCAGCGGTTGTTGCCGTATTAACGATAAATATCGACTTGAGTAGCTTGCAATTTGTGAGATAATCTTAAGCTGTATTTGGGGTGTGTCACTGTGGGCGACTCGCCATGCAAAGGCGAGCATCGGGGGTCCTGACCGGACCGAGCCACAGCGCAGGGGAGGGGCACGTGGCTTTGTCTGTATGTGATAATTATGATGATTATAACAGTATATCATGATGATGCATGACGTATGTATATAGGCTGTCCGCATCTTAGACTGACTGCTGTCGATCGATATTGTCTCTGGCATAACTGTTTGTTTTGCATCCAAATGTATATGCACGTGTGCCGTGAATTTCGTCTACAGGTGCTATATGCTAATAGTGCTGCCAAACGTCTTCAGAACCTAATAAGCACGAATTTTACTTCCTCATGGGGTTCAGTCGTCTCATCAGAAATGTATCAAAATAGTCCTACATGGCCAGGTACGCATCGATCTCATGCAACAAAAACGCGTTTCTTCTTATAGGGTTTTTGTATGTCATGGATTATGGTAACATTTTTATTGAATTAAATCAATGTATTTACTATTTATGGTTTATGAATACTGGCATTTCATTAGCTTTTGTTTCTTCATCTGTTTGTTATATTATTACCCGGCGGAATAAGGTTGCACCTATCGACGTTTGTATTCTTCTTTAGTGGCCCTTTTACTTTGTGCTATATAGTATTGCAGCAAAGTTATCAGTAGTAGAAATGGTTTTAGTGCCATTTAAATTTAATAAAACTACACACGGAGTTAGTGCTACCGAACTTGATTACTTTTGGCCCCCCAAAAATACAATTCAAATATTGTACTTATGGGCGTATACTGTGGGAAAGTGTCCAAAAGTACTTTATAGGTTTGGGGTGTAAAAATACGAGTTTAGAAAGATACAATTTTACACTAGTGGAACATTATTACTCTATACCATAAATTATTTTGCTAGTTAAGGAAGAAGCTTTTGCCTGTAAAAATATATTTTTGGCTCTTAAAACCTTGCAAATTACATAGTTTTTTTGCTAATCTCATGAACATTAAAAATATAAAAATTACAGGGAAGGAATATAGAGAGTACTTTAGATGATCAGACGGTTATTTCAATATATACGTATCATAAAC
The DNA here is from genome assembly GCA_019650235.1 of Volvox reticuliferus. Classification (NCBI taxonomy): domain Eukaryota; kingdom Viridiplantae; phylum Chlorophyta; class Chlorophyceae; order Chlamydomonadales; family Volvocaceae; genus Volvox; species Volvox reticuliferus. The sequence goes on from BNCP01000018.1 coordinate 1,493,512, forward strand.
TGCGCAACTAGCTAGATAGATAGGTGAGTTGGTAGTAGTCAGCGAGGGCCCGTTATGTTAGGGCCCTATTGTGTATTGAAAGGGTGTTACACAGTGGGCGACTAACCCTGCAAAGACGAGCACCGGGGCCCCTGACCGGGCTGAGCCACAGCACAGGAGAGGGGCACGTGGCTTTGCCTGTGTGTCCTGCTCCCCCTTCAGGCCAGCAAGAGCAAACAAGAACTCAGAAGCCCTAGCCTGGCTAACAACAGAGCACAGAGCTGCACCAAGATGTTACAAAATAACCCTAGGAAAAGGGGACAACAAGCCGCTCAAAACACGACCACCACTCCCTCCTCCACCACTACCCTGACCTGTCAAGAGCTCACACAAGTTCCCTCAAAGGAGAGACGCTGCCAGAAGAAGACACCCCCACTCAGCCAAGCCGGAAAACAGAACCAAACTACAGACGGGGGGGATGATGGGCCATACTGGCGCCACCCTGGAAAACCTCCGGGCCCCACCCACAGACGGCCCCACAAACGCCTGCACTGCACGAAGAGGAAAGACCTCCCTCACTGGCCCCCCAACACCCTCAGGACCCGTAGCCTCTAGCCAAGCTCAGGAACCTTTAGCCCAAATACCTCGATCCTCACCCTGCCCAGCCTCAAACACTATATGTATGTATTACGGGGTGTTACACTGTGGGCGACTACTTGCCCTGCAAAGATGCGCACCGGGGGCCCTGACCGGGCCTAGCCTCAGCATCATTACTCACAGGCAGGATCATGAAAATTCGATGAATCCCGAAATGCTTGTCCAGGGTTGACATCTTGAATGGGGCTCTGTCTTGATGTTATTACTCAAGGCTGTATATGTAGACAAATGAGGAATTTATGTGTTGTTTTCCTCTTGCTGATCATTAGTTCGCGTATTTGTGTTCCCCATCACTTCGTTAAATCATTCGTTGCAGGTTCACCGAGTTCCAATCAGTCGAAAAGCAAAGGCCTCTCACTTTTCGCCATCATAGGCCTTTCTTTGTCTGGAGTCGTTTTGGTGCTTATTATCATAGCATTTGTGGTTCGATTCAGCATCGCAAAACGCAGGGCGGCGCAATCGGGCTCTCCCCCTCCCCGGATGAACCAGATCGCGCCTACGACTTAATGCTTCCGTTTGTTGCAAGCGATGACGCATTCTTACAAACACGAATGACGTTACGTTCGTTGCATCATTATTCATCCAATCGCTGTACTGAAAATGACTCATCATCACCTCGTTCCTTTACATACATACATAACTCACTGCGTGCATGCAGTTAGTTGTGGTGTATGTGACGTTATGATGCATCAATGTGTATTATTTGCTCGCTGTCTGCCTGCCTTGATTGGCATGATCATCATCATCATCATCATCATTTCACTTTATTCGTGACATTTATCGATGCTCAGCATTGCAATCATTGATCATCGAACTGAAATATATATATACATATACTACTACATATAGTATATTTGTGTCTGTGTCTTTGTTCATAAATAACGATGATACTGCTAGTGTGTGTGTTCCTAACACCGCAAGCGTGAGAGCACGTATAAATGGATGGAATGCAGCCTTAATATCATAAGGTGTAGAACGAACGTGCATATAAGTTGCCGATTGAGTTGTATCGCACGTAGGGGGAGGTCAGCATTGCTTGTTCTGGAAATCAATGAACAAAAATGCATTTCACTACGTTCATCGGCTACGTGCATTATTGGACGCTGTATGGGTTCATTGAATTTACGGCATCTGATAATTAGTTTGACAATACAAATGGTTTGGGTCAGTCGTAGCTTCGTCGTACAAGGTATGCGCTACTTGATCGAGTTGTCTACCGTACGTTTCAGGCGTGTTGACAGGGAGGAATTGGGAAACGTATATTATTATTTATGTGTATTTGTGTGTATGTGTGTGTGTCACCCTCCTCCATCCCTGCGTCCTGCTGTACACGTGCAAACCTTGAAGGCGAATTACTCGATCCCCCTAAACTCCCCGTAAACTTTAATAGGTGAATGGAGGCAGCTAACGTCGTTGGAGAGTGGATAGATGCATGCGTCCTGATTGAAGAGATAGATAGATGGGAAATGTGAACATACGATCCCATCACTTGTTTGCACGGTCACTGCGTTATCAGTAGGTGCATCTATCTGTCCGGCGGCCTACCGGGCTCTTGAGTGAAGGCCCTTGATATATAAGCCCGCTCGAGATGATGGCAGAACGTGTGCATTTATCCTCGTTAGTGTGCTACTAGTAGTACTACACCGCACAGTACTACACCGTACGATCGGCTATATATTGCACTTCCCACCTCGCTCTGGAGTGACGACGGTTTTTGGCTCAGTTGTAAGGCCCTGCTGCTGCCCTGCAAGCTCTTTCCGCCTCCGTTGCTTGAATAGTCGGCTGCTAGCTAGTGTGCTGATTAGTCGGTTGCTAGCTAGTGTGCGGTTGTTTCCTGCTTTTCTTTCTTGTATCTGCTTGCTTTGGTCTTTGCATTGCCTTTGACGAGCAATCAAGTGAAGCGATGAGAATTGCGTTGAGACGTGTGTTGAGAATTATTGCTTGGCATAAGCGCTGGATGATCAGGACGCATGGACGGATGGACGCGGCGATAGCGGTGGCATTCGCAGTAGGGCAAAAATCAACTCAGATGCTGAGGATAAAAAATATATAGATATGATATAGCGTTATTCGTTGCAATTATTGTCGTGCACATTCGGCGATATCAACTTGTGTCACAGATATAATTAGTATTACAATATAGCCTTATAAACGAACTAATGTCCTTGGAGAGACAGGGAACGAACATTGAACCTGCAGGTCACGCAATCTATCAACCGGATGGACACATTAGCTGCCTTAGATCTCCGTACTTGTAAAATTATATTTATGTGTCCTGAGCATGAAGGTAACGGAAAGACGAAGATTATATGCATATACAGCCAAGCTGGGTTATTGACACAGCACAATGAAGGGTCAACAGCAAAAAACAGAAAGGTTGTTAAGCTGATCACTGTGTCAGACCAGACCGAGCAAGTTCGGATCCCCCTCCCCGCGTGGAAACAGGCAGCAAATCTGACTGCTCTACCTAGCTCTCCACCTCGGAGAAGTAGCCCACCCTACAATCAGGCCGTGAGGATCAGCCCCCCCCAATCCAGCCAAAATCAGATCCTGTCTGACTGGGCGCAGGGACACTCATGATCCTTATGTCTAATCTGTCATTAACATGATATAAGACAGCAGCCTTGCAAAAGAGACTTACCAATGTAGCAGCTCATTATTATACGAACACATACGTGTGATTGAATGGATCCGGCATCCATACCCATACACATCTGCTGGTGTATGTACATATGGGAGGTATGCAGGATGCCTAGTAAATCATGCTTTTAAATATGCATTTGACTACCGCTTTCAATGCTGTTAACACCCAGAAGTGTTCGGTGGTTGTGCGGGGACTGGGGCCTGCCGCCCCAGTTCCCCGCACTTCCACCGTCTTGGTGTATTGGGATCCAAAGTATATTCATTGCCCCAGTTCCCCGCACTTCCAGCATCTTGGTGTTCTGGGGTCCAAAGTAGAACGTAGGTCCAAAGTAGTATCTTGTTTCTTGCATTATAAGATTTAAAAGGCAATATTGTAAGTAAAGGGAGCAGAGTAATATAGTCCATATTGTTAATTTTGCCCTATATGTTTCACCGTAGGTATTCCCCTGATTATTCTCTTAGACATTTGTGGTGGTCTACATGTAGCTAATATTCTGGGTACACGTTTTTTCACATTGTAGTCCAGGGGGGGCCATCCAGGCCGCCCTCCCCTTTCTTTAAAAAAAATGCCAGCTGCACCACATGCCAGCGGCACCGCATGCCAGCTGCACCACATGCCAGCGGCACCGCATGCCAGTGGCACCACAGTGCAGCGGCACCGCATGCCAGCGGGATTGCACAGCAGCAGCACCGTGAAGCAGCTGCACCATGCAGCAGCAGCAGCACACGTTGGCGGCACTGCATGGCAGTGGCACCACATGGCAGTGACACCACATGGCAGTGGCACCGCATGTCAGCGGCACTGCATGGCAGCCGCACCACATGCCAGCGGCACCATGCAGCAGCAGTATGAGGCAGTGGCACCGTGCAGCTGCGGCACCATGCAGCAGCACCACCACATACGTGACTATGGCACAGTGTGGCAGCTGCACTGTGTGGCAGCTGCACAGCATGGCAGCTGCACCGTGTGGCAGCTGCACGGCATGGCAGCTGCACCACGTGACAGCTGCACTGCGCGGCAGCTACACCGCGCGGCAGCTACACCGTGCAGCAGCTGCACCTCACTATAGCATTCAAAAAATTACATTCTTAAATCGTGTGCATTCCGAAATTATTTGGTGACAGACTTTGGCGAGTAATGCTTACCAAGATGGCAAAGGCGATGTTGAGAATCCTCTGTGAAGATCATAAAATTGCTGAAGCTCCAAAGGAATATTTATCTATAGAAATTACAAGGTAGAAATAAAGCGGTAGCTATAACAGCTGAAAATCATCACTGTATGATACAGATTAACTGTCAACTGAACGTTGTAAAGATTTATCTTGTTTGACCTGTTAGCAGGCCGTTCACTAGAATTATTATATAAAGCGTAATAGAAACTTAAGTGCATGAATCCTGCAGGGCTGGCCAGTGCCCTGCAGGATACATAGCTACTACATAAAACAAAAGACTGAAAACCCTTAACAGGTCAGAAACAGAAACAGAAAATACTATTAAGAGCCTAGAAATTGCCTAACAAAAGTCAGTGCATTTCCGTGCGACGGCATAAATTCCCGAGTTCCTTACATGACTAGCACGCCTTACAGGGGCAGACGACTCTAAAACTTCTCAGGGGCCTTACATGACTAGCACTCCTTACAGGGGAGGCTGAATGTACGACCATTAACTATTACCTAAAAGCAACGAAACATAAACTATGAGCAACTAATAAACTAAATAAACTACAAGCAACTAAAAATGACTAGGCTAGCTATAAAAAGTGGTAGCAATTATTATTAATAACTTAAAGCAAGGCTAATAAATGCTTGGATTTAAGGGCCCTTATTGTGCAAATATTACTATAACTGGTCATTATATAACAATTGTGCAAGATTTATACAACTAATACTTATGTGTTTTAATTTCATGGGTTAAGGTTATATATATTATTTTGTTGTTTAAGCCATGGATTGTATTGATTATCGGTAGGAAAATCATGGAGGGAAGCAAGTGCTGCAGTGAGTGAACATTCTAGAAAGAAAAGCAATATTTCCATGTAATTGTGCCCAGAAAGGTTTTTCCAAATGAGTACTTGACATTAAAATTGATTGGAAGAACTTATATCTTTAAGGGACCAGTCTGATTGCATCTTAAATATTCTATTTATTCTTCAGTTCTACAGCAAACGTTAAGCCAAAAGATGGTTGAACTAAAACATTGATCATGTTAAGGAAATGCTTCATAGCAAAAACATTGTTAGCATTGAGAAACATTATGTATCAAATACCTACTGGTACTTTTACAGCCGTACCAATAAATATAATATTATGATTCCTGCAATTATTATCGGTAATTTTCTTGGAATTAAAAATTTCTGGAAATGTTCACTTCCAATATAAATAAATTGCCATTTGAATCATGAACAGGCCTGGTATAACTTAAGAGATTATTTAGGACTATAAGTGATACATAGTGGTACAGCCGCAGGGTCACAGCATGAAAAAGCTATAGTGATGTACATGGTCGCAACATGCATGCGTAAAGCATACAAAGAAAAATTTTCTAATATTCATTGTAAGTGGTGATTGCACTAAAGAAGAAATTCACCCGTTCATTTCAAATGAGGAAACGTTTTTCAAGCTTAAGTCCAAGTAGATATTTATATGTACCTTGAGTAGGATATGTACATTTAATGTAGCGTCTAAGGCATAGTGTTACCGCGCGACAGTGATAGTACACGATATCAATACTCACAACCCGCGCAATGTCGCTATCCGTGTGATACCGCTGCCCACATGGGAAGCCGCATCACACGGGCAGCGATGACGCGTGGGTTCCATGTAGCACCGTGGCTCCGCATATCTCACCGCATTTTTATACAACTAAATATTTATTATGCATTAAACCAAGCTGTTTATTTCAAAAAAGCGTGCAACCATGCGGTTGTGATACCGCGCGATAGTGACCCCGCGTGATAGGAATACCGCACCATAGTGAAACCGCGCGATAGCAATACCATGTGGTAGGTACTACGCAGTATTGCTATGACATGGTATCACTATGGCGCGGTATTGCACGGTTTCGCTATCACGCAGCAGTGGCACCGCACCGCAAGGCAAAGCACTATGCAATAGTATCCTAGAACTGCATGTTAAAGTCGATGATAAGTTTGGCAGAACTAATTTATGGCTTACATTGGCGAGTAGCACCAAAAACATCATGCCTAAGAGCAATGAGAAGCGAAACTGTGGAAATTCCCTTTATTTCGTCCATTGCATCGAACTTGTAGGAAATAAGAATTGATTAGGAAAGCAGTTCTGTAGACTTGCACTATGTTGCCCGCAATCCTTACCTTCAGTGAGCAGGTTGGCGGCGATGTTGACAATCCTGTTTCCTGTTCCTTTAAAGATCGAATAAGCTCCAATAATTAACAACCAAAGAATACGTGTTCATAGAATTTGCCGGCTATAAAAGGAGATCATTGCTGTACGATTGAGATTAACTGTCAACTATTGTTGTAAGAAAATTTCTTGCTAGACCTATTAGCAGACCGTTGATTAGAAATTTTTTGGTATTATAAACCTCAATAAAAACTTTAGTGCATGAATCCTGCAGGGCACTGGCCAGCCCTGCAGGATGCACAGGTATTACATGAAACAAGAGACTTAAAAAACCGAGCTAAAAAACCGATCTGTAAATGCTTTTAATAGCAAACGAATTGCCTAATAAGAATCATTGCATTTTCCTCGCGACGGCATAAATTCGCGAGGGCCTTACACTATTAGGACTCCTTACAGGGGCGGACGACTATATAAATTCCCAGGGGCCTTACACTACTAGGACTCCTTACAGGGGCGGACGACTGTAAGAATTCCCAGGGGCCTTACATGAAAGATGAAAACTAACATAACTAAAACTAATCATGCTTTTAAATAGTCATTTGACTACCGCTTTCAATGCTGTTAACTCCCAGAAGTGTACGGTGGTTGTGCGGGGACTGGGGCCTGCCGCCCCAGTTCCCCGCACTTCCACCGTCTTGGTGTCCTGGGGTCCAAAATAGATTCTTATTTCTGTCTAGGTATTTCCCCTTAGGTATTCCCCTGATATTCGTGGTGGTCTGTATATAGTTAATATTTTTGGTCACCTCGAGCATCTTGTTCATCAGCTAGGTAGCAAATAACATATTTTATGTATCATGTGTATTCTTGTCTTCCTATCAGTATAGCATGTTATCCAAATAGTTTAGAAGGGCGTATCCTGATAATCCAGCTCTGCACGCCAGCAGCACTGCACGGCAGTGGCATGGCATGGCAGCGGCACCCGGTGGTGGCGGCATCATGCATCCTAAAATCCTGAAATCCTAGCATCCTAAAAGTGCTTTCTTAAATCGCAGTCTAATATTTCTTGGCAATATACCTTGGCGAGTAATGCTTACCTTTTGCCAGCAGGATGGCAAAGATAGACCATGTTGGCAATTCTATTAGGTGAAGATCTGAGTAATTTCTGAAGCTCGAATAATTGGTAAACAAAAAAGTACGTATCCATACAATTGCAGGCTTTGAGTAATAAAGCTGAAGCTATAATAGCGAGTCATTGCTGTACCATTCCGATTAACTGTCAACTAAAGGTGTAAGGATATTCCTTGTTTCACCTGTTTGCAGGCCATTCACTAAAAACATTTAAACATTCAAGAGCAGAATAAATTAATATAAACTTTAGATCATTGGCCAGCATTGGCCAGCCCTGCAGGATACATAGCTACTACATGAAACAAAAGACTGAAAAAACTAGGTAAAGAGGCCGGAAAATGCTTTTAATAGCCTAGAAATTGCCTAATAAAAATCATTGCATTTTCCTCACGACGTCATAAATTCCCGAGGGCCTTACACCACTAGGACTCCTTACAGGGGCGGACAACTGTAAGGAGTGCTAGTCATGTAAGGCCCCTGGGAATTTTAGGGTTTTAGTTTCAGGGGCTGACTGTACTACAGGAAAATTAAAATAACTAAAACAAAACAACACGAAAAGTAAAAAAACTAATACTAAATAAACAAACTGAAAGCAACTAAAAATTACTAGGCTAGCTTGGGGTGTTACACTGTGGGCGACTCGCCCTACCAGGGAGAGCACCAAGGGGCCTGACCGGACCGAGCCACAGCGCAGGGGAGGGGCACGTGGCTTTGTCTGTCTGTCCTGCCATGGCTAGCTAAATAAATCGGTAGCAATTTTATGTTTAACTATACAATAGCTAGCAGTTGCATGCATTACATTGTGGTACAGGGTCACAGCATGAATAAGCTTTAGTGGTGTACATGATCATGACATGTGTAAAGCATACAAAGAAATATTCAAATTTCATCGTAAGTGGTCATTGCACTAAAGAATAAATTTACCCGTTCATTTCAAATGTGACAAGGAAAAGTTTATAAAGTCTTGGCCCTATGCGAGAACCCCCCTAGCAGATAGCCTAGCAGCCGATGCTGATAGGCTATCAAGGCCCTATCAGCACCGGCTGCTAGGGGGCCAACTGCCTGCTAGGCCTGCTAAGCTATGATAGGGCCCTGCTAAGCACCTGCTAACATGCTGCTAGGTCTGAGTTGCTAGCCTAGCAGGACAGATATGCCTGCTGCTAGGTTATCTGCTAGTACCAGATCAAGATTAAATATTTCCCGCCAAAAATATTTAGTCTTCCCTGCTGAACTTCTGCCTGATGTACACCCTATATATGCGATCAAATCCTCATCATTCAGCTAAATTTGATAGAATTTATAGCTTTAAATTAACGATTCTTATGAGAATTTCAAATATCAGTGATAAGTAGTGGGGATTCTATCTCTAAAGTGCGTTTCCCCACGCCCACTTAACCGTATACCTGCACTTGCGCATGTCGTCATGCCTGTTGGCTTGGATGGCATTGACAAGTATTACTTATTGTCGTGATGAAATTAATCATGGCTGAATCCAAGCTTCATTAAAATTTGCATACCTAAGTTCATGCATGGGTTCCGAAATCACTGGTTACTGGTAATCTGTATGCCATTCCTATCATGTGCCATTATGGCGTTATTAGTATGTGATGGCCCCAGCTGCATAGCTGGACATATCTGAAAGTCAAATATTTAGGGCAGATTTATAATATCAAGAAGTATTACAAAAAACTCGCAGACTTAGCAACTACAAAGCAAATGGCCATCAGTATTCTAGCAGATAGCCTAGCAGACACATATCCAGGGGTTATCAGATAGGCTAGCAGCTAGCCTGGCCCTGCTACCTAGCAGGTTCCCTGCCAGCTAGCCTAAAGCTAGGCAGCAGATACATGCCCGGATAGGCCATTTTCTGCTAGCCTAGCACAACCTATCTGATAGGGGGGTTCTCGCATAGGGTGGGCTAGATTATTGAAAGCATTTTAAAGGATTTATAGTATTTATTATATTTATTATATAACATTGTGTTGTTGCAGCGTGCGTGCTGATAGCGGTGCTGATAGCAGTACTGCGCAAGGTCGATTCCTGCACGGCCTGCTACGCGTGCGGGAAGCGATAATGTTTGCGATATGGGGATATTGCGTTGGTAGCAATGTCGCGCGAAAAGCTAAATTGCAACACTCGTACATTTTCTCGCTTCCAGCAACGTGCGACATCGGCACCCTAGCACTGTGGCACTGCGCATTAATTTGTATGTATACATTTTTATTGGCAGGCCTTACAGGGGCAGACGACTGTAAGAACTCCCAGGGGCCTTACATAAATGATGAAAACTAACATAACCAAAACTAAAAAATCGAATTAAAAGGAACAAAAAATTACTAGACTGGCTAATAAAAGCGGTAGCAATCATGTTAAGGAAATGCTTCACAGCAAAAACATTTGGTAGTATTGAGAAACATTATGTATCAAATACTTCCATTTCTGATTAATGCACACAAACAAACACGAACAAACAAAGACAGGTGCAAACCTACAATAATGCACCTTGCTGTGGGATAGAAGACCGGCTACTAAAGCACACACAGAGCACTGCCTGCAGCAGGGTTGTCAGCCAGCATCTATCACCAGCACCAAATAAATGTTTATCTTGGAGGCTTGGTTAATTTGTCCATAGCTCCTCCTATTATAAATTGTATTACCTAGGTACAGCTAGCCCAAATGAGTTCAGCCTTCCTTCGTGGTTCATTGTGTGTGGGGTTTGGGTTCCATAATGGCTTGCAGTGAAAGTTAACAGCCTTGCCTGTGTTTACACAGCATTATGTTTGGGCAACATATCTAGGAATATATGGGGTGTTACACTGTGGGCGACTCACCCTACAAGGGCGAGCACCAAGGGGCCTGACCGGACCGAGCCACAGCACAGGGGAGAGGCACATGGCTTTGTCTGTCTGTCTTGCCACGTGCTCTCCCTCTCACTCGGACCTCTATGCATATGTCTAGCATCAGTTAAGAGCTTTTTCGAAGAAGTCCCTATACGTATTCCAATAGAGCATGGCAATCCAGCCGTTTTGGCATGCATTTACTATTTCATGCATCTATATGGAGCTTTTGTGGTTTTTGTGGTTATTTCCAACGCTGAAATACAAAACTGAAACGGCTTCTCTGCACCAGGGTGCATGCTGCGTCAGATTTCCATTTTCAGTAAACATAGTGCATCATAAAAAATATTTTCATATCATTGTAAGTGGTAATTCATCCGTTCATTTAAAATGCAACAAGGAGAAGGTTTTCAAGTCGAGCTTTCACTTCGAATAATTTGTAGTAATTATTATTATAAAAAATAATATACCACAAAGCAAATATCACTATGTACTGTGTGATTGATGCCCGTGTGGAGTCGTAACCTACACGCTAGTGCCACCCGCTCGATATTGAAACCCACGGATAGCGAAAGATAGGAGTGCACTACCCGCCCTACATTGATACCATGGGTAGGGATGCCGCGCGGGCAGCGATATGTGACGTGATAAGCGGTACCACACGATGTAGCAGCGCCACCACATTAAAAAAATAAATACATAGATTGTTTTATGCATCAAAGGATCTATTCATTTCAAAAAAGCGTGGTACCAGGCGGTTGTGATACCGTGCGATAGCCACACTGCACGATAGCAAATCCTTGCTATAGTGATACCACGTGATAGCAATAATATTTCTTATCACCTGGTATCAGTATGGCTTCGTTATCGTGCAGTGTGGCTATCGCACAGCAGCAGCGGCACTAGCAATGACAGCGCACAACACAAATGTATCATGGAAATGCATGCAAAAGTAGATAATAAATTTGTCATAACTACTTTAAGGCTTACCTTGGCGAGTAGCGCCAGCAACCCTACACCAAAGAGCGCCACAAGAGCCACGATGCCCCAGATCACCAAAGACCAACTTGGGCTGGTATGTGGCGAACCCGTGAAAATACGTATTCCTCCATTTCATTACTTGTAAAGGATATACGAATTTATTAGAAAGCAGTTCGGCAAACTACTTGCACTATGTCAGCTGGCGGCGTAGTTGATAATCCTCTTCCTTAAAGAACCAACAGTAAATGAGCTCCAATGATTAACAACCAATGAAGTAATTGTCTACAGAATTTTCAGGCTATAAAAGCAGATCATTGCTGTACGATGGAGATTAACTGTCAACTAATGTTGTAAGGATATTTCCTGCTAGACCTATTCGCAGGCCGTTGACTAGGAACTTTTCATATCCTAAGCCATAATAAAAACTTTAGAAAATGAATCCTGCAGGGCTGGCCAGTGCCCTGCAGGATACATAGCAACTACCTGAAACAAAAGACTGAAACAACCTAGCTAAAGAGGTCAGAAAATGCTTTAAATAGCTCTGAAATTATCTCGCAGAAATCAGTGCATTTACCTCGCGACGGCATAAATTCCCGAGGGCCTTACACTACTAGGACTCCTTACAGGGGCGGACGACTGAAAAAATTCCCAGGGGCCTTACATAAACGACGAAAACTAAAAAAACGAAAAGAAAATAAACTAAATAAACAAATTAAAAATAACTAAAAAATACTAGACTAGCTAATAAAAGCGGTAGCAATTAAACTAAATAAACAAACTAAAAATAACTAAAAAATACTAGACTAGCTAATAAAAGCGGTAGCAATCATTTTCCGTATTCATTAGCATTTTCCGTTATTATTGGTATTATTATATTTATTCCGTAACGTCAATTTTTGTGGAACCCAATAATGGGAAGATAGAAAACGAATAACTTCCATCCATGAAGGAAAGGCGCCATTTCTTACTTGGGTTTGGATTTCCATATACGTATGCAAGACATGTGCCTGCATATGTGTACGCATGTATGTTTCTTACGCAATAGAATTCTAGTGGATACGTATACATACATATTCGGATAGTCAGATAGAAAAAATATTGTTGCAAACATGTGCATACGTACGTACGAGCACTATTTGAGGAAGCAAGATTTCCGGCAGACGCATACATATATATGCATGGAAAAGGAGTCAAACAACTTTCATCACGCAACCTCAGCCAGCCTCCAACCATGTTAACATATTATCGAATACTTTTAAAACGTTAATATCATTACGCGTTGTCATGTTCCTTGTCCATTCATTTATAAATATATATATTGGTTCTTCATGCATGCATGTATGTAATTATTTCCTCTATAAAGAACGCCCACGTTTTCCAAATTTAATATTGCACGCAAAGTGCGCACCTACCTAATAAGCACGGTTTATTTCGGATCTATTTATTTCCAGAAAGGAATCATTAATAATCGTACAATTCCTGCAAATCAATTCATTTTTCCTAAACCACGCATTCATCGTCAAGTAAACCATATACGCAACTATTCCGTATACCTACCTTGCCTAAACCACCTTTCAACAGCTAACGACCCTCATTCGCTCATTCAGTAAACCTCAATACATAATCTTCATTCGACCGTACCATGCTCTCCTGGGAAACGGGGATCCGTCCAGTGCTTGCCTCATCCCTATCTTTGCCACAAGCTATCTATATCACTACAACTATCTATTGACCTCGCAGTCCTTTCTACATTACACACACATTAATTCATATTAGCATAATTACAGACATATAAGATGTTTAGTAGTAACGCGCATGTGTCTTGTGAATAGTGGCCTCAAATATAGTAGTACCACGCAGCTGCGGTAATGGCAAACCTTTAATTATATTCGGTTAATCGTTATGCTATGGGGGGGTATTGGAAACTGTTTAGGAAGCCTGGTGAGGAAGCATCACAGCCATGAACACCTAGGTTTCCCCCCCAGGCGTACGGAGATGTGTCCCAAACTCTCCATGCTGATGTCGTACTGAACCTGGTGGAAGATGCGGCGTCTTTAGTGTGTTCCTCGCCAACGTTGCTACCACTACGACTCCCCACAGTGACGTACAAGGTGATATTGTACGTGGGCCCGCAACTGTCATGAAAACACAAAACGCATGTACGGTACTCGGCTGGATCCGGTAGAACTTCGGAGATATCATCCCAGGAAACAGTTTCGAAGTTAGGAACGGGACTCATGCCCCTGTTGTCACCTCCGTAGCGGCCACCGCGTGTAATAGCGGTACCGTACGTGAGCTCGTATATCACGCCGTCAAATGTCCAGGAAACCATGATGTCGAGGTCAGCGTCGCTTGCCGCTGCGAAGTGAAGGACATATATGTATTCACACTTTATCTAAATATGCATTATAACATAGATGTACTAATACATGTGTGCATATGTATTTTATGTAGCATGAATGTATATTAAGGGGTGTTACACTGCGATGTGGGCGACTCGCCCTGCAAAGACGAGCACGGGGGGTCCTGACCGGAATGTATATATATGTACGTAATTATGGGTTCATTCGTATCATCGCTCCCTCCCCGCCCCTGCTACTCTTCCATACACGTGGCAGTCAGCGTTTTAGTTTACGAACTACATACACATGTGATGTAAAGAAGAAATCCAGCTAGCTATGACTTGATTCTTTTATTAAATACGTATGCCATCGAGACTTACCCCCATCAATAGTCCATGTTACTTTGAACTGAAGAAACGTCGTAGGTATGGCGCTTGCTGGAGGCATACCGACATTCGGAGACGCAACATTCCCTGTTGCACGTACGGCATATCCTGGGGGTAAGGTACGGACTGCTGGAGGGATGACATCGATGCCTGGTACAATACCCGCGCTACCTGCTGCAGCTAGAGGTTCAACTTCCACTACTTGAGGTGTAACGCCATACGCTGGATGTGCGACTTCAGCCGGAGGCACATAGTTACGCATTGGAGTTGCTAGACCCATGGGAGGTACGGCACCATGCGACGAGGATACGGCATCCATGGGAGGTACGGGACCATGCGACGAGGATACGGCATCCATGGGAGGTACTGGAGCCAGTGGAGGTGGCTGAGATGGTAACATGGGCGAGATGTTGGGTGCCTTGGGTCGACGAGAACTTGTTGTTATGAAAATTGGTTGACCTGCGAATATTTATACGTGTTACGAATATTTATACTTAAATATAGCAGGACATACGGACAACATATTTATAACCGATTGGTTGCTGATTGCCTGCTTAAGATCTTGATGAGGTAAAGAGGAGATATGTACATATTATATATATACACATATCTTCTTCTCTTTGCTGCTAGCCCCCTCCGTCTTTATATACCACGCACTCATCATCATCATCATCATCTGCTGCTGCTGCTGCTGCTGAAAGCCGTCCAGAACTACTACAACAACAACTGTCGGACTTTGCTCGTTGTGTCACAGTCTGTATATAATGCCACGCATACAATGGCCACACATGCCACACATACACACCCTAAAATCAAAATCATAATTCATTGGATTTTCGGATGACGTTCGGATTTTCAGGTTTTAAGGCTGTTTCTGTTGTATTTCCATTATACCAGCCTGCAGCAGATGCCTGATCGATCGGAGCATCGCACCTAAAATAAGGATAACTACTCATCCACTACCCGTACAAAATAGCTACCCTGCCTGAGTCATATACGAGATTCATTTTTTAACTAGGGTTGGCTGATGACATAATAAGGCCGAAATACGTACTCACTTCGACAGTATGCGGCCGTGAGCTCATTAGCACAAGGCTCATAAGGGCGGATTGTGTAAGTTGGGCAAGTCGGGGTAACTTGGCACCTGCAACAAATTAAGCAACAGAACATCAGCAGAGCCTTAACGTGTCGCACGCATGCACTAAGCTGTATACATGTAAGCTGTATATATATATATATTATTTATTT
This sequence comes from Volvox reticuliferus, assembly GCA_019650235.1. Lineage (NCBI taxonomy): Eukaryota > Viridiplantae > Chlorophyta > Chlorophyceae > Chlamydomonadales > Volvocaceae > Volvox > Volvox reticuliferus. The sequence goes on from BNCP01000018.1 coordinate 1,509,034, forward strand.
ATATAAGCTGTATGTGCTACATATGGCCAAGTCAAGGAAGTAATATTGTTACATAAAATATACACATATCTTCCTCTCATGCGTAGACGTTATCCTGTTCAAATCTGTGGTTTTAATTTGTAGTAAATTATTATTATATTTTATTATCATTATTTTATTACCTCTTTGACGTGGCTGTAAATGCTATTACTCAACCGACCTGCATGCCATTCTCATCATGCCATCCTCATCATGATATTTATTATATATCCGATAGTTATTTACTCCTAAAATGATATGTAAATACGCACCAGAGGTGACTGCTGCCATCGGGATTTGAGCAATAGGAAGCGTACGGCCAAGTACGGCTGCCCCAGTACCAAGTGCTACGACAAGCACACCCGTTAGTGGCTACCTGTGGGGTTTTAGAAGTTCAAGTCCATTCGAGTAAGTACATATTTACATGACAAGCACTATCTGATGGGTCGTGAGTTAGAAGGCCACCATTAAGTATGTCATATATGGTTGGCATTTAGGCAATCGCTTCATCAAATAATAAATAAGTCCCATTTGGATATTCACCTAGGTATTTTTATTTTTTGTGTGATATCGATATGCTTAGATTAGCACATGTATACATACATTTGCAGGGCGAGTCGCCCACAGTGTAACACCCCTTATTAACATATAAATTATGTAAAGTTAAAAAAGCAGTACAGCAGCAGTACGGCTTGCAACTAATTGCTTGTTTCCCATTACGTACTGAGCAACATCAGCCTTTTGGTCAACGTCAACTCAAGCAGTTTAGTTGCTTTCACAGCATCAAAGCTTCGCTGCGCGCATGCCTTCCATCCTACTCCCTTGCCTGTCAAACAAGTACGCATTCTGGGGCATGCAGGCCCGGCTCCCCCGAAAAAACTATTGAATACGCTTCGACCGGTACTCTTCTAGGGCCGACGGTATGTGGGCGTTACTCCGGATTGCGGCTGCTGTCTCCCTCCGGATTGCGGCTGCTGTCTCCCTGCCCTTCTCAAGAATTTGATGGAATTGTCTTTCGTCTCAGATCCGGGAGTTTGATGGTGCGGTGACTACTTCCGGGGCTGCGCGTGTCCCCATGAACGTGTCCCCATGAACGTGTCTCCATGAACGTGTCTCCATGAACCTGTCCCCATGAACCTGTCCCCATGAACGTGTCCCCATGAACGTGTCCCCATGGAAGGTCTTTCGCGAAATCCTCTCGAGCTCGATCTGTCTCTTTCTCGGAAAGCATCATCGGACCCCGTATCCGGTCTACATTCTTGATGCTCAGTTACCGGGTATATATATGCCGTACAGATACACAAAATACAGCTAAATAATAAATAAGCTAGGTATTATATCGGCATATTATATTCACGGCACCGAAAGTGCTTCGTTCGTGGCCAGCAAAGCCTAGCTAGGCTTGGTGTTCGGCATACATTTTCCCATTAGCTTCATCGCCAGCTGCTTATCGCAAATAAGATAGACCTTCTCATCGATGAGTTGCTCGCGGGATGCCCATGATGTTATTTCTTTGTCCAAAGCTGGCCGTAAGGGTTCTGTATGGCGACGACATAGCCATGCGCGGTCGCCTTGCACAGCCTTACGTTTTGCGCATGCACGCATGCATGCATGGTTCATTGAGACGCCGGTATTGTGTTTATTTGGTTTTGTATTTCATGCGTATTGATCCTTACCTACTTTTCCTCCGTTATCTTATAATTATTATTCGTTATAACTGTATTCATTGCTCGATCTTACATCACATTGCACCATTTTTACATAACATTCCAAACTATCAGCAAGCCAGTTATAAGGCTACTAATATTAGGCCCATAACTTCAAGTATTACAAGCTGTATGATTTTAACAGTTACATCTATCTGCTAGCTAATAATAGTAAGTTAGAAAGCGACATATGTCAAAAACTTGCCATCAGCTAGCTACATACACACTTACGTACCTTGCAGGCATCTGGTATGTCGAGCGGTGGAGGCGGTGGAGGGGCGAGTGGATGCAATTGTCGCCTTGGTGGAGAGGGAGGTGGTGGTGACGGCACATTGGGCCACCGCTGAGCACCAGGCGATTTGCAGAGTTTTGCAGTAGCTCCGGCTGCATGGAATTAAAAGTGTATACCATTCTTGATTATTATTATGGGCTTACTAATTAATATAATCCTAAACCCTAATAATTAATATATCCACATACAAGTATTTAATGGTATTTCCTCAATATGTCAACTAACCCTAAGCATGGAGATAATGATTGTAAAGATTCATAATTGAATCACAAAATCGTTAAGTACGTGCGTAAACCCATGCCTGGTGCAGGGAAGCCGTTTTAGGTTTGCATCTCGGCATTGGATCATGCAAATTTCCCTGCCTTTATCTAAAAACAACAAAAGCTGCATATAGATGCATGGAAAGGTAAATGCATGCCCTAGCTGCGGGGCTGCCATGCTCCGTGAGCAGATCTTGAGTCTTGACATACGAGTAGGGACTTATTCGAAAAAGCTCTGAATGTACACTGAAGACGCAAACCAATAGTTAGTGCTGAAGCGACAAGAGCGATGGTTCAAAAAAACCCTTCGATGCAAAGAATACGAAAAGACAACTTATATGCGAATCACAATCTTGGTGCTTCATTCTTCTACATAGGCATCCACTACAAAGCTGACATTCCTATATATCTTAATTAGGCATCAAATTCCTCACATATATTATATATTCCATATTTTCTCAGGATGCGGCACACTGATAATGTAATATCAGGCTTCATACTTGTACCTTCTTGTATACTAGATAGATGATAACTAATATTATTCTTCGAACTCCCTTCATTCCCATTGTGAATATAACTGTCCTCCCTGACGGATTATTTCATTTAATCATCATCTAATGGAGTGTTCGCATTGGTGTCAGCTCACCGGTTCTTTTGTACGTAGTAGATGCATGCGGTATAACGTGCAATTGAAATGTTTGACGTTTCTTTATCCGCTTACGCAGGGCTCCTTCCCCCTGCTCCTTATTATAGCTTATTTAACTTATAAACATAAGTTATTCATTTTATTTGCTGCCCGAGCCAGTAATCTATGGAGTTAAGATTGAGTTAGATTGTTTTAATTATGGTGAATAGTTTCTTGAACTTAACAGTTTGGCATTAAATCAAGTTTGCTCGTAACTCATTGACGGATGGACAGACAGATAGACGTAAGGATAGGCGGACGGCCAGGGGAATATATAATCCTATGTATGCGTATGCCCCACAGGGGGCCCATCACGCTAGATGATGAACGTCACGACACGAACGCCAACAATGCGATGACCTCTTAATGAGGTGGTAACTGCTTACCACTGCATTTCATGAAGCAGCCGACGAAAGGGCCCTCCGAAATGCAAGAGCCACAATCGTCTACTTCGCACCTGCAGTTCATTCATGGATTTGAGATCCATAAAACCTAGGATATCTTATGAAGCAGATAGATTGTTTTATGCTCGTAACAAAATAAGTCCAATGTTATGAATATATATATATATATATAAACAGCAAGTGCTATCTTTTAGTGAAGCAACGAATGCACATCTGGTATGTATCGAACTATGATATATATATATATATATATATATATATATCTTAGTGAGAGTCTTAGTGAGAGGGGGAGCACGTGGCAGGACAGACAGACAAAGCCACGTGCCCCTCCCCTGCGCTGTGGCTCGGTCCGGTCAGGCCCCTTGGTGCTCGCCCTTGTAGGGCGAGTCGCCCACAGTGTAACACCCCAATATATATACACACATATCTATATAATGCATGTGTGCTGAATGCGCTATCATTAAATTCGGTACCACACATATGTCTTAATTAGGCACGCACGCACCATCCATGCATATATAAATTATACACCTTCCCTCAAAAGGTTTGCTGGCTAATAACGATGGGCGGGGTTACGTAGTTACCAAGTAAGTCGACACGCATGTATGTATGGCTTTATTTATTTTCATTGTCCGCGAGCCGTGCTGAATGAACGAACGAAGACCATGCATGTCGTAAGTACGTGGCCACGTACCTACCAGAGCTGTTTCGAAGTAGCGTCGATCGGACTGCAGTAGTTGTACTGCTTCTTCCTCATCGTCCAAGTCTTTTTACACGGGCAATTGCTTGCGGTCACCTGCACTTATCATCATCAGCAACAGCATCTCAATTTTTGCCAATGGCCGATACGTTGCATGTATATGCGCACATGCGCACATACACATACTCAGACACAAGATAGACAGTTATGCATAGTTCGGAAAACGCCCGCACCGTACAATTTGTACGTACCTGGCTTTGGATGCTTCGCGGTATGTACATACTTTACGTATTTATTAAATCGATTAAAAGTGTACGGCAGGCCTATCTATCTATCTATAAGTATATTGCCAACATATATATAAAGTCACATTCTACATGCGATAACATATAGCTATATATATAATATATATAATACATTTATGCATGATGTATAAATAACGGCCGACATTATTACACGCATATATAAACAAATACGTACTTGTCGCCGACGCGACCACAGCGAGCTATCTTATCTGATACGTGAACCAAAGAAGCATTTAATCTTTCAACATAACTTCAACAATGTATGCATGCAGACATTGCAAACATTGCTAACCTTACAAATGTCAGTAGCGCCCGCTCCAACGGCAGATAGAGCAGAGACCTCCCGAAGTGGTGGCGGGGCTGCAGTGGCAGCGTAATACTGACCCCAGGCATACAGAATGGGGTTCAGCTCCGACGTGATGTAGTGGGCCCGCTGAGCCTGGCCTGGCGTGAGGTGCCCCAAAGCTGCGAAGCAAACTTCCGTATTGTACGTCATGTAGTTACCCAGTTCGTCGTACCCGGGATTTCCCGGGCAGCTATCCGCCCAGGCGTTCATGTCGGTGGCGGGAACTTCCAGGCGTGTAGATAAGGCTTCGTACACCCTATCCCAGTTTCCGCCGTACTTAGTCCAGAAGACTTCCAGGCAGTACCTTGCGGCCGTTGAGTAGAAGGAACTGTAGTAGAGCGGCCCTGTGTGCGGATGGGGAACGCAGCATACCGGCAGCGTGTGACGGTCTGTCTATCTGTCTGTACATAAGGGTACATATGTATATGATAATATAATAAAAGATAATTGGATGAAAGACAATCAGATAAAAGACTTATTATGATGAAAGACTTATCTCAAATAACGTTATACAAAATCTAATAATATCATACAATATGCCAGGTAACGTTTTCGTACAGTGTTCCTCAGCCATTCCTCATGTATATAGTTAGTTGAGTATGTAAAACAATCCCTCGCTCCATCCAAACAAACGTTGCACCAGGAAACGTTCAGCTCGTTTCCATGTATTCCATGAACTATGTACTTTATACATAAACATTAACACATATACTATATATATAGAGAGAGAGAGAACGAAGCACATTAAGGAACGTACCAAAGGATGCGGGCGTGTCAACAACATAGTCATCATCATCACACGTAAAGGATTGCGATGCGCCGAAGGTGTGGACTAATCCCAGGTGGTGAAAGATTTCGTGAAGCAGTATGAGGGCGCCGTAGTTGTAAAATAAATCGGAGTTGTAACCGCTGCCGGGCGACACACTGTCCCATGTTAAAAAGACGTGACCTGATTCCGGATTGATGTCTGAGCTGTAGAAGTTTGGAAGGAAAAGATTATCATCATAATTGTATACATTATCACTTGGCAGGACAGAGAGACAAAGCCACGTGCCCTCCCCTGCGCTGTGGCTCGGTCCGGTCAGGCCCCCCCGTGCTCGTCTTTGTAGGGCGAGTCGCCCACAGTGTAACATACACCCCAATTATCAATCAATACGTAAGTGTAACAGACCACATCACTACTTATAATATTTCTATAAAGACATTTCTCTCTAACCTATTAATACGTAAGTTCATCATGCACATGGATTTTTCAGTTAAGCATTTAGCTGTTTCGTTGCGCGTCGAGGAGCAAACACACACAGACATGAACACAATCATACCCGTGCGTACGTATGCACGCATTACTAAGTTTAACAAGAAATGGCCTTCAATTAATATCATATCAATGTCGTGTTTTCTTATCATGAGAGTTTAGAGAGTACGATTGATGGTTATGCATGGTTATATAGCACCCAAAACTTAGTAACATGTGCGATGAATGTGCGATGAAGTTATGCTATAAATATATACTTGGACCTGCTGCCTCGTTCACAGACGCACATGCTCCATCCACTACGTACCCGCTGATGCACACAATATATAGGTATATATAGATAGACAGGCAAGCAAAATGCACGCGCATAGGGGCTTCCTAACAGTAAGATATATTTATATGTATACATATATACAAGCAATCGTATCTATTTTTCTTTTTTAAGAGGAAATGCACGGAAATTTACATAGGGTCTTCATGGCTCGTCACATGGACCTACCCATTTGATACATAAAACATAAATGAACCAAACTATGTTAATGTCGTACCTATCTACGTTAATAATAAGGCTTTGTGGAAAGGTTTATAAACTTACGAGGGCACGTGCGCATATCCGAAGATCTTTGATGTCAAATCAGCTGTTATAAAAATGTTGATGCTGCGCGGCCAATCATACACGAGCCTGCAGCACGGTGGCGCGCGACATGGAGACAATGCACACTAGTTCGGCGGGGTGGACTTTGTCGTCAAGCAATAAGCATCTCACGATAGTAAGTAAATCAGCAGGGCCCACCAGCAGGGAATCAGCAACCACTAATTTTTTATGCATGGCACTAATACGGCAGGATTATTACACACTAAATAACCAGTGGCATCATATGGCGGCGGTGATATCTATTTTCAACAATTTAATATATAAAAAGTTTGAAAAGAACAAAGGGATCGAGGGAGACTTACGAGGACACGGTGTCGTGGTCACTTAAGCACCCCATGCCATCACAGAACGGCATGTTTAGCCATGGAGTACGGCTCGGAAGCAGAAGGTTTGGATATTTTGTAGCGTTGTTTCGAATTTCCTGCGTTCGTGCATAAATTTGCAAACCTTTCATGCATGTACAGATAGATGATAGAAGGGTTTTAGCACGTATGAGGAACTTGCATAACGAAGCGAGTGCGTATGTAGCTTCATTCAATCATCATATTAGGGTTTCCGCAATCACAAGTATATATTATTACATATGATTACATATGATTCGATAGCCAGCACGTTTATTTATTTATTATTATATGTTGCAATATCCATTATTAAGCTGACCACTGTGTCAATACTGTAAACGTGGATTCTGTTTCCACATTAGCTCCGAAGACGCGATTTTCGTAGCGCCCTGTACCTATATCGCCTCCATAAATCTTGCAGCAACGGTTAAAGGAAAATCACCAACGTCTATAGGGATTTTCGGCGGCTGGTGAAACAGGCGAAGTTTGAAGATGGGTGCATCACGAAATATAGAGAAATCTGCTGTACATTGCCAGCTAGCTGCATGCCTGAATAATAATGGCACGCGCACTTTGTGTACGGCAGAAGGTGAACGGGCAGTCACTTAATATGCAGCAGTCACAGCTACCTTTTCTTTCCAATTAAATGATAGATTTCAAGAAGTATTATTTCTTTTACTTTTCTAAGTCAGCTTATTAAGTATGCTTGTTTAGAATGTTCCCGTTGGTGAGAGCTCACCGTAGATAGACCACATACACTACACATACATCCCAGCATTCACCTCTCTAATAATAATGTCATACGTGCATAAAATCATCATAATTAATTGTCATGCCTGTGGTAAATCAACCAACATATATATAGTGTTTTTTTACATATATTATTCATATATATAGATATTGATTAGGTGTATCTCAACAGGCCCAGCCAGCCAGCTCTTTCCCAGATTACTGCATGCGTGCTCACATTCACGAAGAACTGAATATTTGATGGCTTCGACATCATGTTCAGCTGCCGGACCATGCGGTCAATGAATACGGGTGCCTGGTCGTACTGCCAAGGCCCAATTGTCGTACCATCATTGTCCAAATACAGCATAACATGAAAAATGAGAGGTACCAAGAGGGCCGGCATTGTGGCGGGTGCTGCTGGACTAAAGTTCCCCGGAGGCATGTAGTAAACACGGTTGCTGCTGCTACTGCTGCTGCTACTGCTGCTGCTACTACTGCTGCTACTGCTGCTGCTACTGCTCTGTTGCTGCTGCTGTACAATCCTCCTCCAACGGTGAGGACGCAGCACGCCTAATGAGTCAGCAAAGGAAGGCGCAGCTCGCTGCTGATATCTGGAGTAATGGTGGCGTTGAGGAGTAGTCTTCTCTCGAATGCTATTAACTCCTGTTCCGCTCTTCTTATTAGCTCGCGGCTTCTGCTGTTGGTTTTGATCAATGATATCGGCATCAACATCATTATCATCATCATCATCATCATCATTGGAACTGCGTATACCAGTAGCTCCGATTGGGTTATTTTGTCTGCTGCTAATTCCTGCTGGCCCTGATCCTAATAATGACGATGATGATACCCTCTCTGCATCCACATCCACGCCATCATCAACGTCCTCGTTGTCCGTCGAAATCACTTGTCGTCCTCGTCGGAGTAATATTTTCTGTCGTCTTTGTTGCTGTCGAGATCTCGTGCTGCCGCTACTGCCGCTACTGCCGCTACTGCTGCTACTGCCGCTGCTACTGCTGCTACTGCCGCTGCTACTGCTGCTACTGCTGCTGGAGAGTGCGCGGCGGCGATGACGATGACGCCCGTGGGATGGATCATCATCATCATCATCATCATCATCATTACTATTATAATTATTATTGCTTGGAAAGACAGCCCCATCGTTCAACTGCTGGTGATGGATGATCTCTGGACGACGCTTTCCCTCATCATCCTCACCACCACTTATTAGCTGCCGTTGTGGAGTATCCGCTTGCCAGTGGGCCTTGTGCATCACACTCGCTACACCTTGAAGCAGCGGCAGGTCCGCATGGAGGTCCTTTAGCACCGCTGCGACATCAGGCACAAGGGCCGCAAAATCCGTCACTGCCAGGCCGCAGCTGGCGTTCACCAGCAAGGCAGTCTGTCCCAGCTTGGCCTGGTCTGTCAGGGCGGCTGTTACCGCGGCAGTTAGCTTCTGGGCGGGGTACTTGGTCATGTCGGGCCACATGGCGGAGGCCAGGGGCTGCCCTGGGACCTCCTGCTGCCGCAGTGCGATGTTGTCCCGGACCCAAGAGAATGTGGAGCGGAGGGAGGTGTACAGGTCGTAGTGGCAGGCCTGTGGGTTGGTATAACGGCGTGGTCGTCAGAAGCCAGGATGGAGAGTAGTGATACAAAAGGAACAAAAGCTGCTTGATTAAGAGCTTGATTAAGAGCTTGATTAAGAACGTGATTACGTAATAAACTCCATCAATCATCAACCGCCTCGAGTAGTTCCATTTGAACAAACAAGACTAACCAATTACATACGAATGATGCATGATGATAGGCGCTAATCAAAAAACAATTAGGTCGTTAGCGCAATTTCACTATACAACACGCTCTGCATCTCATCGTCAGAATGACGTGGCGACAATAATACATGTATGAAATGACGACGCACGCACGTATATACGTACGTACCATCCGACCGGCCGCTCGCTGATTGCAGCCTATCTATCTAGTTCTTCTCGTTGTTTCTCTTCGTATGTACGGACGGGAAAGCGCTGATACGTACCGCGGGAACAAATAATTGTATTTCTAAACATTAAAAATATGGATGAGCCAGCGCGGCAGCAGGGCGCCTAAAAATCAAATTGTAGAGTTTATATAGGTCGTTAAGCTAGCTGCCTAGCTAGCTAGTATGTAGTCATACCATCATCTCTCTATATATCTCCATATGTTTCCGGACAGCTGGTTAGGTTTGTACTTATATATGTCCTGCTGCTGCGTTAAGGGTTGGTTACCACCTAGCGTTTTAGGTTGTACGATATTGTTTATATGTGTACCCTTAGTCATATCATCCGCACATCGATTATTGTACACACACACGCACGCTCGGAATTCTGGGCTTTGACTCTCGGGGCCTAAACTGCGATGTACTTGTCGTCGCGCACCTTCAAACCTGCAGATGACCCGTACAAAGACCACGACAGTTTGTACAGCTGCCTGATTATCGTTGCGTTAACGCGCTGGGGCCGAGATGTGTACAGTCTCAGGATGATAGGTGTCAAGTACGGCAAGAGGACGTTGGATGATCCTGATGAATACGAAATACAAATATATACAAGCATTCGCAAGATCATAAATAAAGCCAGCATGTAAGCCAACAATCCCAACAATGGAGAAATACACATACATAAGCAAATGCACACACACACACATATACATACGTACACATCCACCCATACACACACGCACACACACGCACATACGACCCCATCTGCCCTAGCTATCCGCCTACCCATCGGTCCCCCACATGGCCACCCGCAACCACGCAGGCAATGTTCCGTTTCACCTCAGCCACAACTCTGACTCCTGCGTGCGTACGTGCGTGCGTGTCTCCCCCCCGCGCCTAGGGTTTAACTGTGCCCTTTCCCCCCACCACCTTTGACAGACAGACGGACCCGTCGACCCCCCTTGCCTTACGCATGTACCTTGTTTTACACAACAGAAATAATAAAGTTTCATTAAGTATTTTTAAGGCGTAAATGCACATGCATATTTAGGCATGCAAAGCTCCATGTGCTGGGGGCGGCTCCGTCTCTATCTGCTCTTACCCTGGGCTTGTGAAAGTGGCTCTGCCGCCCCGAAAAGAAGGTAGGCTATTGCCGAGATGTTCGAAGCCTGCTCATAGACCTGTTGTAAATCCTTGCTACTTGCATGAACGGTGTCCCTCAACGACAGGAAAGGTCGTTGGGCTGCGGATTGCGTCGTCGTCTGCTGCGCTTGGCCGGGACCTGCTGCTGTTTGTTATGTCGTATGGATGCATGCATGATGGCCACGATATATGTTGCCGGCGGGCAGCAGTAGTGCATCCGTGAGATAGATAGGGCAAATAGAGCGGCTTGCTTGTGCCGCGAGATTTTATGTAAGCAAGCCTGGTCTAAGTCCTCATCAGCAGCTTAAAATGATTATTCGATTCATCTGATGAACGAATGAAGGCGGCGGGTCTGGCCTGGCCGCTGTCCTTACAATGTTATCATTAGGTGCTATTTAGGATGGATAGATAAGTCTGCTGCCTCGCCATGGGAACCCAGCTACGCTTACCTAGCAAATGGCTTGAATCCCGTGAAGACGCGATCGAAGCCATTGTAATTATTAGTACGCAGGACGCCTGAAGATGGAAGATACAATTGGCCATTTTGTTTATTTTTTGGAAAACTGATGTCGTCATAATATAAATCTTCCGGCCTACACGCGCCAATTTGTGGTCATCTATCGATTTATCCGCGCCATCGTTATCAAGTACATACCGAAGTTCAAAGTGGAAAAACCGATCAAACGATAAAATATCGTCGTAAAAAACTCGAAAATCACCCATTCCCGCGCAAAATGTCAGTCGCTCACACCAAGTGTACCTGATAAGTACGGTGTCAACAGAGATGTTTCCGTTTTCCGAAACCTACCTTCATGGTATTTGCGCTGCAGATGGACAGAAAGAAAGGCATAATAAAAGATAGAAATAAATTGAAAAAGTTTATTTTGCAAAGTCTGCAAAAGCTGGAAGATTTGTAATATTATTACTGCAAATACAAATCCTAATCATGCTTCATCCTCATATGATCCGTTAAAAATTGCCATACCATGCAGCTACCGTTTAGGTCTTTCAAACCGTAATCCTAATGGCGCTTTTCTTTTGGAACCGGTTGTGCTGATTCCGAGCCTCAAATGATGCAGGACTCCTCCCGTCATGCGCCATGTATATGAGTCCGTCGTCCAGCCCTGATCGGTCCTCCCTGTAATGCGTGACGCTTTCATATTAGCGCCATCCCTTTTATAAATTCGAAGAATGCCAGAAATTTTGCATGTTAGGCAGGAGTGCTTCACTGTACAGTATTAAAAAATGTAATATGATGTTTGGTGCTTAACAAACATTGAGCATTTCTTAAGCTTTAATATCTTAATAAATCCATATGTCCTGACCAACTCTATCTGCAATTGTCGCGCCAAGGTGTCGCCGACCGAGTTGCTTGCAAGCTGCCGCGGCTGCCCAAGAACGAGACGCAAGCTGGCTCGATCACATCTAAAGTGCGAAGTGCGCGCGTATTTGCACACCCAATACCCGTGCGTCAGCCTGGTTGCATGATGTGAAGCGACACCCGCACCAGCGGCATGCAGGTGGGTGAGCAGCAAGGCCAAATCTATCTGCCAACATGCAGCTCTATGAGCTGCCTCCATGACAGGACGGCATGTAAACGAACACATACCATCCAAAGACGTACAGACATACACAGAAACGGATGTATGCCGACAGACAGACAGACAGACAGACAGACAGACAGACAGACAGACAAACGGACAGATTTGCACACATATATACACGTACAAGTACACAATTAATAACCATTTCTTGCGCACACACACAAGCCTAACACCAGCCTTTACAGATCAGAAGTATGAATAGTATAACAGTACGGATTTTTCTCCGCATACAGAAAGGCACATTCGGATTGTTCGACAAAACCCCCACCGCGCCGCGCCGCGCCGCACCGCGCCGCCCGGTGTCAATAAAACGACGACAACACGTTTGCCAGAACCCATACGTTGCGCTCGCTCAGGACTGGCATCATGACAATAATGATAATTAAGATCTGAAAAAAGTCAATCATAAACATGAGGGGTGGGCCTATTTGCCGTGCAGAAGTGCAAGAATATAGGTATAAGAAGCTCCAGCACCGACAAAATGGATCAATAATCGCGCCATCATCTTCGGTTGTGTTGATAATAGGTTCCCGTTGTTCCCAATTTCTTGACGTATCCGTCGACCAACCTTCCCGCTCCGCACCTTTGGGCGCTAACGATCGCGGCGGAGGGTTTTACACGAGGGTAACAATAAATCACTTAAAACGTTTGCCTCAATCCACGATAACATTTATTTCCAACCAAAATCGGTGTATATATGGGTGCTCGCATCTACAAATCTACTGGTAGTACGGCAACGAGGCCCAAGCAAGCCTGGCATGCGTCGTAGGTGCCATTGGACTTTCAACCTCCCCCGCCGTCCCCCGCTCCCCATACCCCCCCTACCTTCTCTTCCTTCCGCCTCCCCTTCTCCCTGGCCGCCTTCCCCCACCCCACCCCCAGTGGTGTAAAACCCGAACAGCTGATGACGACGCACGGCCGTTGTGAGGTTGGGCGCATGCGAGGCATGTGCCCTTTAGAGGAATTGGCTGTCTGAATTGCATGTTGCAGGCATTCAGCAAGTGTGAGTACCACTTTAAGCCCCCCCGCCCCAACCTCCCCGGCCCCCCGCCCCAACCTCCCCGGCCCCCCGCCCCAACACCCCTTCTCCACCACCATCATCATCATAATCATCATCTCCACCACCATTTTGATGACCCTCCCCCCACAACCCATCCAACCCACCCCATCAACATCAACATCATCATCACCCCACCATCATCGCCAATTCCATCCACACCACCACCCACACCGCCACCCTCACAAGCAACCTAACCTCACAAGCACCTTGTGGCCATCACCAATAGTTATCCCAATGTGCTGCTGACAGACGACTCTCATTCCTATATAGGCTGGCCCCCCTTCCTCCTCATGCGGCTATTCCCACAGCTCGCTCGTACTAACACTACGACAGATTCACGACAGTTGCACAAAGGCATCACATTTTGTTGTTGTTGTTGTTGTTGCCGTACAACAGCATCAAGTTGAAAAGAAACCCTTATTATCTCACGAATGCCGCTCACCCTATACATATTAATATAAATATACTGCCGTACACACATCAGCAATAAGAATACACAGTTATTTAATACGTCGTTGCTTTTTCCGCTAGCGCCTGTATTTATCCGTTACTGTCCCGGTATAAACAAGAATGAAGCAACGCAACAGTAATCCCAAATAAATAAGCACGTACGGATGATAACGTCGTACAAGTGTAAATGAGGATCATCATATGTTCATAACATGCTCCAGGCATCATCAGTCAAGATGACCCGGTATACGAGCGTGTCGTACAGTTGCCTTCGTTTGTTTGTCAAATCAAAATAATTATGGATTCAATTCCGCAACAGGTGAATGGCAAGTGGCTATGCACAATAATAGCCTGGTAAAGCAGACACGCCTTCTGCCAATCACAAAGACATCTTATAAAATACATATCTTCAATTACGTAATACGTGTCAGGATTCGTACTCCTCGATCACCCCGCCCCTCCTTGCAATTTCGCTGATGTACCTTCCGCTGCGCACCAGCCAGGCTGAGGCCGGGCGGAATGTCTCTTGTACGGCTAATCTCTTGCATGGGTCATGTCAGGTGGTGCTCAGACGAGTCAATCATTGGAAATGTAATCGGGGCCATAATCAGCCACAAGCGCCTACCCCTACCTGTCGACACCAGCTGCCGCCATCGCCTCGCTCCTGTCTTACCGCCAATGCCACCACCACCACCACCACCACCACCACCATCGTTTCCCGTCACCGTCGCCGGCATCACCCACCGCCAGCAACTCCGCCTGCCGCCACCGCTACCTCAGCAGCTGCCCCGTCAGACGGCTCCTCTTGGAGCCATCGTCGCCGTATACAAGCTACATCACGCGCCGCAGCCAAACAGAGCTACAGCAGACAAACAAACCGCTGCAGCTGTGCGGCTGTAGCAATTATTTAACGTAACGCTGCCATACACCGCCAGCATAGCCACAGATGCACAAGCAACGGCATCCGTACGGCAGTGCCCCCGAACGGCGTCCGTACATGTACTGCACTGAGACAGGCAATTTTCGTTATGGCAACACTCAATGTGAGAATGGGACATTTCGGAAACAAATATCCGAGTCCTAGCATCCCGATCGGTTCAGCTGATAAGCAGAGGATATATATGACTATTGACAAAATCACGTACTACCGCTACTGCCCAACTCTTTAACTCTTGTTGCTACATGCACTGCTACTGCTGCTCCTCTGCGTACGCAGATACCCCACCGGGTAACAGGGACAGCTGCTGCTGCTGCTCCGAAACCTCGTTTATAACCTCGTCGAGCTGGCCCTGAACTGCTGATAGCGCCTGATTCGATGCGACGGTCGTCGTCATCATCCCGGCTGCCGGATGCAGCGGCAGCGGCGAGGGGCCTGCACGCAGCGGCGCGAGTCGCCGCCCAGGCGGCACAGTCGGCATTGTCGATGGCTGCCACAGCGACTCCACCCCGGGTGCTACCGCGCTATTGACCGGCGGCAGCACTGAAGAAGACAGTGGCGAGGGCAAGTCCGACGGCGGCTCCACCACCGCGCCTGGAGCAGCCGTCGGCAACGCGGCGGGGATTCGCACAGGCGGCGGGGGGTCGGATTGCGGCGTCACCGCCGCCGCTGATGCAGCGGCGGATGCACCCCCAGTATTACCGGGCACCGTCGCCACCGTCGCCGCCGCCGTAATGTCCACGTCATTTCTTCCGCCGCTGCTGCCGCTGGCGCCATCGTTCCGGTTCGACGACGCCCGACCACTCGCCTGTTCTTCCCAGGCCACGTTCCCCGCGCCTGGGCTCACTCGGGTTCGAACCCGTGACCTTCGGCGGTGCCAAACCACCCCCAAGGCAATGAGAGCCAGCAGCAACAGCACGGCCACTCCGGCACCCGCCGCTATGCCAATAATTTGGTTCGGGGACAGATCTCCCCTAGCATCCCCCATCACCGCCGTCGCCGCCTCAGTGCCAGTTGGTGGACCTGCCGCTGAGACTGACGCCGTGGTGGCAGCTGTGCCTCCTGGCGGTTGCGCAACCTCATCCTGGCAAGCTCCCAGCGATGCAGCGCCAACGCCGCCGTTGCTGCAAGCTGCACGACGTACGGCGCAAAGATGGCGACGGTTAAGGTCTGTAGTACGGTTTCGGAGTTTCTTTATTATGCCATGTCGTTGTCATGGTTCACCGCACGTTTCCCATCCAGGTCGAAAGATACAAGAATAAAATTAATTTTCCATTTTTCAATTTCTTGAATATTATTTATTCCAAAAACAGCAATCTGTGTTACCTGTGAGCCGAACTGGGGTTACGGAGGACGGTGAAGACGGCAGGGAAGGCGGTTGAGGCGCTGATGGCGATGGCGGCTGTGGCGGAGGACGCGGCGGACGCGGCGGACGAGGCGGCGACGGCGGCGGCGAGGGGGGCAATGGCGGCGCGGACTGTAGAGAGGTTGCGATACGGATCCTGCCACCTGCCGCACAGTCACAGTCACAGTCGTCATGACGACAGTCAGTCGTCACAGTCAGTCAGTCGTCACAGTCAGTCGACAAAGTCCCCAGCCATGCCAGAGCGTGGTCAAATAAAAAAAGGCACAGCGGGGTCAGTTTCGAAACAAACAAACAAAAATATATATATAGGCGGATACAATTGCGGACATTCACACCGATTTTATTGAAATATTAAAATAAATTTTTAAACATTTTATTGTGCTTATTTGATTATCCAAGATCCCGCTCTTTATGCCGTACGGGGAAAGGGAGGAGGAAAACGCCCGTAGATCCCACCACCATGACTCCCTGGAAGGGCACCAAATTATCTCACTTCACACCTCCCATTCCTGAGAATAAGGCCTATCATGAGTTGATCACAATTCAACTGTAAGTACTAGCCATATTGCTCGTACAAGGCTAAGGCAGTCTTGGTCTCATCGATGCAGCTATTATTAAATGGCTGCGGGATAATTCGTCAAGTTCGTGTCTCCAAAACCTGCTTGATGTACGACATGTACGACACGTAAGGATTCATGCATGATAGCGTGTGCCATGAGGCATTAAATCATATGATAAATTCGTATTGTTCTTGTTAGCCTGAGTCTTCATGAGTCATGACTTACCACTGCACCTTGTGATGCTTAAGTTAGCGGCGCAAAGTTGCCAAGGACTTAATGGGTTGAAGGAAGGACAGGATGCCTCCACTTGACATCTGTGTACGACAGTGGGTACGGCAAGCCGGTACTTCGCATGTTCGCACAGAGGAATACTGTCCTCTGGACGATTACTGGCCGAATGGCCGTACACCTTGTCATGTACATAACATTTAGCGTGTGTCTATCGAAAGCATATAATACATCTCGTACATGTGGTCGTACATGTGTTCGTACAGAACAGGTGAACAACAAAGTGGCTGGTAAACTATATACGTGTACGGTCGGGAAAGCGCGGAATAAGTGCAGAAGAAAACAAAGCAGAGATGAGGGTACGATATGTCAATAGTAAAAATGTTATTGATTTAAAATGTGGTTCTGTTCAACAATTTCTAAGTTTCTGAAAATGAAAGCTCTAATCAACGATATTTCTTAGACATTTTCAGACGGATAAAGAAACAGCAACAAACATGTACGACAACAAGGATACATTCGTCACAAAGCAAATAATTGCTCGACCAGTACCGGTAATAACCCTGCGCCCTAAACTTACTGCAGTTGTACGGCACCGTTGGGAGCAGCGCAGTAGCTGTAGAAGCTGCCGTCAACCTGCCACATGCTCCGGCACCGGCATCCGCTTTCAGAAATCTGCCACGTCATCCACATCCGTACACCACATCACATATTCATCACATTTACGTATATATTACAACATTTACATACGTGCGCGCCGAAAGGCAAAAAATCAAAAGCTGATCGGGAAGCAGCTGTCATTCCGTCCGTAATCGTAATCTGGTTGCTGCTGATAAAAAAAACATTTTACTCAGTATCGCCATTTATAACCACTTCCATTTCACCCGAGGCAGCCCTTCATATATATACACACACACACATATACATATATATACCCCTGACGTGGGAGAGGGTATGTTTTTGCGGTCGTCCCGTAACAGGTCAGGCCGTTAGCTCTTTGCCGTTCATCATCCCTGGCCAGGCCCGCTTAGGTTCTAACGTAGGACCGACACACGGACACACATACGTACACATAAATACATACCTTCTCCCGACCATATGACGTACACCATAATCGTTTTTTCCGTACATCACGCAAGAACCCCTTCCTAGTTCCAACTAACCTTGCACTCGGGGGGCACATTCAGGGGGGGTGGCGGCGGCGGCATCGGCGGCGGCGAAGGCGGGCGCGGCGGCGGCGGCGGCGGGCTCCGCGTTCCCGGTGCGGGCGGTTTCTTGCACATTACGGGAGTGCCTGAACCGAAAAGGTCGTTGATTCCGCACCCGGAATGATTTTGTTCCCGGCTAAAAATAAAGCAAATAAATAAATAAAGATTTTATGAAAATAAATCATTTATAAAAAAATAAAGCAAAAAAAAGTAGCATCAACAATCACCCTCTTACCAGCGCATGGCGCAAGGCACGTCGTCTTGGAAGCGAGTGTCGTACATGAGGCGCACGCCGTCGCGTTGAGCACTTCACAACTGCGTACGGCAGCCAGGTGGGAGTGCCGTACATGTATAGGTAAGAGGCGCGCCTATCGCTACTGGTGCAATGCTCATGGGATTGGGATAAAGTGCTAAGGATTAACGGTATGGCTTAGGAAGGGAGACGACTGACGAGGGAGGGAGGGAGGGAGGGGGGCAAAACACCTACATGAGCGTGTCGTTGTTGAAGACGCGATCGCAAAACGAGTACGATGTGCCGTTCAAGCTCCAGGAGCTCTTACACGGGCAGCCACGACGGGTCGTCTGCAACGTCGGTTTCGACAGGGAGTAGTTGGTGGTTGTTTTCGTTAGAAGTCTGTTCTTAGGTCCGTTTGCTTAGGTTGGCTATGGCTCCCCACAATCAGTACAAATCAACCACTGTCCCACGCACCGACTCACCGACTTCGTCCCAATACACACACACACACATACGCACACCCGCGCGCGTAACCCCGAGTGAGATTCTTTTTACAACTTTTTCTAATTTCACACGTGCAACATATGTTCACATTAACTCCACGTCTCCTCCAATCCCCCCCGTCGTACACACACACACACATATTCCCCAGGTCCGTCGAATTCCCCACCGCACTTCTACACGTCAGCATTGCAGCAACCGCGTTCCAGTTTCACCTTCGTACATCCTGTCCGTTTGCCTGACCCATGTGCACCTCCCACCCCATTGGGCAGCATCACACCCCTCCATGCACGCCCTCACAAACACGTAATTACCAAGACACGAAAATACAAAACCATCTTGTCGTACCAAACGCACCGTGCAATTGTTGTCGTACACGTCCGGTGGCGATGCAGATCCTACTGACAACTGTGTCGTCGCCGCCGCCGCCGCCGCCGCGTAATACTGACCCCAGGCATACAGAATGGGGTTCAGCTCCGACGTGATGTAGTGCGCCCGCTGAGCCTGACCCGCCGTGAAATGCCCCAGCGCCGCAAAACACACAGGCGTGTTGTACGTCATGTAGTTACCCAGCTCGTCGTACCCGGGATTCCCCGGGCAGCTATCCGCCCAGGCGTTCATGTCGGTGACGGGAATCCCTAGGGTACTGCTCCAACGCGTGTACGTCGCGTCCCAGTCGCCGCCGTACTGCCCCCAAAACAGCTCCATGCAGTACGCTGTGGCCGTTGCAGCGAAGCTGCTGGAGCCGATGGTGCCTGTTCGTTGGCAGTTAATACAATTGGCCGTTGCAGGTTGGCTCACGTAAACATGTATAAAGATGTGCTAAGATGTGTAGTGTTGTTACATGTGTTCAGATTTGAATGCAACCCGGAATGCACGCGCACAAGATATTGAGACAGTCCCCGAAGATGCCGGGCCGTATGACTCCAGGGGGGTGGGCCGTACAAGGCTCCGAAACTGCCCGGAAGCTCCAAGAATGGGAACGCCAGAACCGCCCGGAGCCCCGAAACCAACCGGTACGGCTGCAGTGTTCTCCAAGAAACGAAATGTATTTACCAACTATTTAACGAACACGTAAGGCCACATCTCCTAGCACATTTTAAGTACTTGTCAAATTAATTTGAACTAGCATCATACCTCAATGGCGATTCTATATTATTATTATTATTATTAAATGTAATGCTTTGAGAAAAACGAGTTCCAATATTTTAGGAATTGACGACGTACCAAGAGTCGTTGGCGTGTCAATGACTGTACGATAATGTCGGATAAGGTGAGTGGCCATTCGACGGCGTCCCCATCCGGTTCCAGGCAAGGCGCAGGTGGGTGAGGGCAAAGGATAGCGGTTCAGCCGTGTTGGAAGCAGAGCGTAAGATAGGAGGGGGAAGAAGTCAACTACTACTACTGCTACCTCTCTCTCTCTCTCTCTCTCTCTCTCTATATATATATATATATATATATATATATATATATATTCCTATCTATCTACCTATCCACCTGATCTCTGCTTTTTAACAGGGAGTATCTGTACAGCATAAGTGCGTAATCAACCAAATGCTGGCTATCGCTCACCGTAATCCGCATCGACACAGCCACTGCCTTGATTCGCACCAGTGCTACTGCCAGCTGCTGCTGTAAACGTGTGCTTAATGCCCAGGTGGTGGAAGGTCTCATGCAGCAGGGTGTTGGGGCCGTCGTTGTAAAGCGCCAACGAATTCGAACCCGATGTCGACAAACCGTCCCAAGTCATGAACACAAAGCCACACTTCGGTATCACGTCGGACCTGTACGATAAAGCAGCCGGACGTTCGTACATATATGGCATAGGGGTAGTTATGATAGACTAAGATAGTTTAAGGGTTCGTTGTGAAGTCGTACACGGAAGGAGACACTGTAACGTGCGCTGACATAATTATCGATTTATTGCGATGTATCACGATGTATCGCAATATCGTGATAACTTTAAGTTACGTTTTTTCGACCATAATGGAAATAGGTTCCCGCACGCGTCTCTCCACGAACTCAAGTCTGTACTTCTAGCTATCAACGTCGTTCTTTGTCACGCCATGGGGTTTGAACACCGATTTTGAAGGAACCGTGGTCTCCCTCTAATAGGGCTACACAGTACGAACGAGTTCAGCTCATGTACGACATTGCTTAATCAAACCAAGCCAACAATAAGAAAGATTTTTGTGTAGTACAAGCGAAATGGGTCGGCTAAATTCAGCCAGAAACGCATGCAAGCCATCCCATCACCATCTTCACTCACTCAGTGTGACCACGCAGTAAAATAAACACAGGGTGCCCTTCATGTACCATTTATGCATTATTGTCTTGCTGTCCTCCCCTCCCCTCCCCTCCCCTCCCCTCCCCTCCCCTCCCCTCCCCTCCCCTCCCCTCCCCTCCCCTCCCCTCCCCTCCCCTCCCCTCCCCTCCCCTCCCCTCCCCTCCCCTCCCCTCCCCTCCCCTCCCCTCCCCTCCCCTCCCCTCCCCTCCCCTCCCCTCTTGCTGTCCTCCCCTCCCCTCTTGCTGTCCTCCCCTCCCCTCTTGCTGTCCTCCCCTCCCCTCTTGCTGTCCTCCCCTCCCCTCCCCTCCCCTCTTGCTGTCCTCCCCTCCCCTCTTGCTGTCCTCCCCTCCCCTCTTGCTGTCCTCCCCTCCTCCTTCTTAAGTACATTGGTACCCACCCTGGAGTCCAAGAGTATCCCAAGGGGTAGTTCGTCATGACGGTGGTGTCACTCACAATGAAGACGTTGATTGCACGGGGAAAGTCGGCCACGGCGCTGTGTGTATGTGTGTATGTATGTGTGTTTGGTGGTCGGGGATGGGGGTTCGGGGTGGACGAGAATGGGCCTTTCAATAATAAGGAAGCAAATATGTTTTCGTATTACTTATAAAACACACACACACTTCTATATATAAAGAGATAAATAGAAAGATAGATAGGTAGATTGAGGCGCGGGCATGGCAGATGCACTAAGGGCCGAGGGCATGATAAACGAGAAGCGGAGAGGGGCGGAAAAGACGCGGGCATAAAGGCACCAGAAAGCACGGAAATTATACACAAGCGCAGGTCGGGAAGGTTCGTATTGGCTTACACCTCTCTTTCCCCCTATTCCCCTCCCCACCCAGCCTTACACACACGCACACACATACAGCCATCTCTACACCCATATACACATGCACATACGCGCATGCTCGGTCCAGTCAGGCACTCCCCCCCCGGTGCTCGTCTTTGCAGGGCGAGTCCAAGCCCACAGAGTAATAACATCACCCCTTTCATATTATACACACACAAGTACACTCACGAACATGATGGGGCCAATGTGGTCGCCGCTTGCTATCTTGCCCGGTAAAGGATACTCGTCAAACAAGAAACGGACATGCGTAACCGACATTGCTAAAACAGGACATTCGCGCGCGGGCAGCATATGTACAGATGTACAAACAGACAAACCTACGTTTTAGTGCATAACCTGGTGAATAACAATAAGAGTTATCCAACCAAGTGCATTTCCCCGTACTGGCCGAGGAATTAATTTTTTTGGCCAAAGCGATCCGAATGTCAACGGTAACGGACAACCGCCGGCAACAGAATATATGTTAGGCTCTTTCGGGTCGGCGCTGCGATGCGGCCAGAGATCACGCAACGGGCGCCTCTACCGACCTGGCCAAGAATGTTTGGTTTTGGAGGCATTGATCTGCGAATGCGCCACCGCTCGGACACGTCAGCCAGGCCACCCGGTTTGGCAGCAGCAGGTAGGGGTAGGTCATCGGGTCGTTCCGTACCTCCTGTACGGACAGTACGGCGGTACGGC
The DNA here is from genome assembly GCA_019650235.1 of Volvox reticuliferus. Taxonomy (NCBI): domain Eukaryota; kingdom Viridiplantae; phylum Chlorophyta; class Chlorophyceae; order Chlamydomonadales; family Volvocaceae; genus Volvox; species Volvox reticuliferus. The sequence goes on from BNCP01000018.1 coordinate 1,531,815, forward strand.
ACGTACCGATACGTTTCCCAGGATATGCTCATCATAATGAAAAACTCGGTCATTGCATGGAATATAGAAATCGTAATCGTAATTGTGATCTTGATCGGATGGTGTGCGAGAGGTCCTGAGAGCTTCGAACTTGCACGCTTGGTACCTCCGCTCGCACAAAATGCATACGCACAAAATTCATACAGATATACATACTGACATACAGACATATACACATACAGACATAAAACACACCTTTGCAAATAGTTGTATATTAGTTGGACGGGCCATGGTGTTGGCCACCCGTACCAATCGCTCCACATATGCGGGCGCCTGCGTGTACTGCGTTGGCGCGATGGTGGCTCCACGATCCACGTACAACATGATATGGAAGAGTAACGGTAGCAGCACTGGAGGCAGCGTTGCTGCCGGCGCGGGTACGAATCCTTCTGGCGGCATACTGTAAAAGTAAGTGTCGTCGCCAGTGGCGCTGCCGCCAAGGCTAGCAGTACTGCTGCTGCTGCTGCTGCTAGCAGTGGTAGTCGTGCTGGATGCCGTCGCCAGCCGCCGTCGCTGACGGCGTCGGCCGCTGTCCGCCGTTGCATCGGCAGCGGCATCATCACCGCCGCCACTTACGTCAGCAACTTCAGACCAACGGTTATCCAACAGATTCTTTCCTAACTGCTCCAGTAGCAGCAGGTCCGCATGGAGGTCCTTTAGCACCGCTGCGACATCAGGCACAAGGGCCGCAAAGTCCTTCACTGCCAGGCCGCAGCTGGCGTTCACCAGCAAGGCAGTCTGTCCCAGCTTGGCCTGGTCTGTCAGGGCGGCTGCTACCACAGCCGTTAGCTTCTGGGCAGGGTACTTGGTCATGTCGGGCCACATGGCGGAGGCCAGGGGCTGCCCTGGGACCTCCTGCTGCCGCAGTGCGATGTTGTCCCGGACCCAAGAGAATGTGGAGCGGAGGGAGGTGTACAGGTCGTAGTGGCAGGCCTGTTTGTGTGTGTATGTGTATAAGTGTTTGCGCACGCGTGTGTGTTTTGGGGACACGTGGGAACATATGAAGGATCAGCGGCAACGAAAAGGGAAAGCCAAAAGGAAAAAAGAAAGCAGCATTGAAAGGAACCATACAACAACAAAATGGTGGTATCTTATAGCCCGCTATCCAAAGCCCCTTGACCGTACGACCCAATAATACACGCAGGTACATGCAACCAATTGCAACCCAGCTCTCTTTACCTTCATTGAGTCCCTGCCGTACAAGGTATTCGAGAGGTCGTACAATCGCTTGATAAGGTCAGAGCTGCACCGTTCCGGATGGGCCGCATAGAGTCGTAGCACGGTGGGCGAAAGGTACGGCAATAAGGCCATCGTGGATCCTGATCAGGACATAAGGTGGAAGAGGATGCGGAGGGGGCGGAGTACCCATGGGCTTAGCGGAGGCGAACGCTTTAAATGTGGGTATGTCGGTATGTGCGTATGTGCGTATGTCGGTTTGTGCGTATGTGGGTATGTCGGTATGTGCGTATGTGGGTATGTGCGTATGTGGGTATGTGGGTATGTCGGTATGTGCGTATGTGGGTATGTGCGTATGTGGGTATGTGGGTATGTCGGTATGTGAGTATGGGTTTGGGTGGGCTACTCGGCAATTCCCAAGAAGTCCTTGCTTCCGATTGCCTTGCTGTGCTCCAGATGGCTTGTGTACAGATGCCAAGGTTAAGCAGACCCCTCTGCTGAAACCCTAAGTCAACGCCATGGCGTACCCTGGGCCTTCGATAACGGTTCCGCTGCAGCGAACAATAGGTAGCTGATGGAGGATATGCTGGCGATCTGCTCATAGAGTCGCTGGATATCCTGACCAGCTGCGTTGTCAGGATCCTTTAACGCGAGGAAGGGCCGAGCTGCACCTTCGGGTATCAACTTGATGAAGTCCTCAGGAGGAGAACCTAGGTTTGGAAGCAACAAAAAAATAAGCCGCCGTAGCCCGATGGCCAACTGGTAGGTGTTGGAATTTGACAGGTAGAACTTTCTTCCTGAATTGTCACACTCTTTGATCGTCCATTTACACAATTGACTATGTTACCAGAGAGAAGCTCGCTCTGCAAGCCTGTACATGTTGAGCTAGTTGTCCCACTAAAATCATATGTCACCGCACACCTTGGCCAGCAAAAACAACTTCTGGAATCTGTAAGCTGTACTGTTGACTGCATCCGCTACGCAGTAACCACACACACTGACATAGAAGTAATAGTCTGCCGGTCGTCAGGGAAACATCTAAGAACATATTTCAGGCCTTGCGGTAAGTAGTCAAAAGATGGCACCAAAAAATGGCACCATATTTGACAGGGCATCTGACGTTTCTTCGCCATGAAATGACATTTGTTGGTCGAAGCTTACGAAGGCTGCAACGCCCCCCCATAACTTATGTAAAAGATAATGGGTCATATTAGCCCTGCTATGCCGTCATCCTTCAACTTATGCAATTTTTGGGCGCGTAAAGCATCGCCCGGTGGCCGGTGCTTTGCCGTCTACCGTTAATACAACCATACCGTAGAACCGTACAGTAGGTAAAAAAGTCATTGATACAAAGAGATCAGTTGCTGTAGTGGTTTTCCCCGTTCCAAACAAAAACAATGATATACGAGTAGATACGGGTAGATACGAGTCTGTGCATAGAGGGGTGGATTCAATCTGTTTGCCTCCCAAAGTAGTCTTTCGCTCTAACACGTAAGTCTGTTTTGTACCTCTGGTAGCGTAAATTACGATCAGTATTTGCAGTAGGGACACAGCCCCTTTCACCCATCCTGATGGCGCCTCTGACTGCGCCAAAGCAGCGGTGCTTTTACGAGGTCCTTGAAGTCCCGCGCGACGCAGACGAAGATGCCATCAAAAAAGCTTACCGGAAGCAGGCGCTGCTGTGGCATCCCGGTGGGTCCCGGTTCTGAGAGATGAACACATCATCGGGTAGGCACTAAGCTGGGGCTTTACCTACCAGATTTCATGTCACCAGCCGGCAAGGTTCCCAGGTGACGCACGCTTGCCGCAGACCAATCCTGAAATATCATACGATGCGATAATCACTATTTCGTGCCAACCAACCGTTCATTTGCCGTTGTCCATAGCCACGTGTGTCCGTCCTATTAAATGTTGCGAGGGGTTGGGGTACAGGAAGTTGGGTTAAGATGTTGTTCGGCATGGCCAATTTACTCATCCTTCCATCTTTTCATCGGCTCAGGCGAGCTCCATCGATAAAGCCATACTCTGGGTTGGTTGACTGCGTGGGCATGGGGCCAGCGTGTGCGCACCGGGGCCAGCTCATGTGCGCACCGGGGCCAGCTCGTGTGCGCATCGGGGCCAGCTCGTGTGCGCACCGGGGCCAGTGTGTGTGCGCATCGGGGCCAGCTCGTGTGCGCATCGGGGCCAGCTCGTGTGCGCACCGGGGCCAGCTCGTGTGCGCATCGGGGCCAGCTCGTGTGCGCACCGGGGCCAGCTCGTGTGCGCACCGGGGCCAGCTCGTGTGCGCATCGGGGCCAGCTCGTGTGCGCACCGGGGCCAGTGTGTGTGCGCACCAGGGCCAGCTCGTGTGCACACCAGGCCCAGCGTGTGCGCACCGGGGCCAGCTCGTGTGCGCACCAGGGCCAGCTCGTGTGCACACCAGGCCCAGCGTGTGCGCACCGGGGCCAGCTCGTGTGCGCACCAGGGCCAGCTCGTGTGCACACCAGGCCCAGCGTGTGCGCACCGGGGCCAGCTCGTGTGCGCACCAGGGCCAGCTCGTGTGCACACCAGGCCCAGCGTGTGCGCACCGGGGCCAGCTCGTGTGCGCACCAGGGCCAGCTCGTGTGCGCATCGGGGCCAGCTCGTGTGCGCACCGGGGCCAGCTCGTGTGCGCATCGGGGCCAGCTCGTGTGCGCACCGGGGCCAGTGTGTGTGCGCACCAGGGCCAGCTCGTGTGCACACCAGGCCCAGCGTGTGCGCACCGGGGCCAGCTCGTGTGCGCACCAGGGCCAGCTCGTGTGCACACCAGGCCCAGCGTGTGCGCACCGGGGCCAGCTCGTGTGCGCACCAGGGCCAGCTCGTGTGCACACCAGGCCCAGCGTGTGCGCACCGGGGCCAGCTCGTGTGCGCACCAGGGCCAGCTCGTGTGCGCACCAGGGCCAGCTCGTGTGCACACCAGGCCCAGCGTGTGCGCACCGGGGCCAGCTCGTGTGCGCACCAGGGCCAGCTCGTGTGCACACCAGGCCCAGCGTGTGCGCACCGGGGCCAGAGCGTGTGCACACCAGGCCCAGCGTGTGCGCACCGGGGCCAGCTCGTGTGCGCACCGGGGCCAGCTCGTGTGCGCACCGGGGCCAGCTCGTGTGCGCATCGGGGCCAGCTCGTGTGCGCACCGGGGCCAGTGTGTGTGCGCACCAGGGCCAGCTCGTGTGCACACCAGGCCCAGCGTGTGCGCACCGGGGCCAGCTCGTGTGCGCACCAGGGCCAGCTCGTGTGCACACCAGGCCCAGCGTGTGCGCACCGGGGCCAGCTCGTGTGCGCACCAGGGCCAGCTCGTGTGCACACCAGGCCCAGCGTGTGCGCACCGGGGCCAGAGCGTGTGCACACCAGGCCCAGCGTGTGCGCACCGGGGCCAGCTCGTGTGCGCACCAGGGCCAGCTCGTGTGCGCATCGGGGCCAGCTCGTGTGCGCACCGGGGCCAGCTCGTGTGCGCATCGGGGCCAGCTCGTGTGCGCACCGGGGCCAGCTCGTGTGCGCACCAGGGCCAGCTCGTGTGCACACCAGGCCCAGCGTGTGCGCACCGGGGCCAGCTCGTGTGCGCACCGGGGCCAGCTCGTGTGCGCACCAGGGCCAGCTCGTGTGCACACCAGGCCCAGCGTGTGCGCACCGGGGCCAGCTCGTGTGCGCACCGGGGCCAGCTCGTGTGCGCACCAGGGCCAGCTCGTGTGCGCACCAGGGCCAGCTCGTGTGCACACCAGGCCCAGCGTGTGCGCACCGGGGCCAGCTCGTGTGCGCACCAGGGCCAGCTCGTGTGCACACCAGGCCCAGCGTGTGCGCACCGGGGCCAGAGCGTGTGCACACCAGGCCCAGCGTGTGCGCACCGGGGCCAGCTCGTGTGCGCACCGGGGCCCGGCAGGCTAGGCCAGGCCCACGGTCCCACGGTCCCACGGTCCTTAAGCTTCTGGGAAGGTTGGGATTCGGCCTTGGCACCTGCCTGTGGTTGGGCTTTCTGTGGTCTTTCCTTTCTATTGTGGAGTGGCTAGAGCTCCGAGTTCACAGACACGGCGGACAGGGCGGCACGCGGCATTACCGGCGGTGGCGTTACCAGATATCATGATCTCATCACTATCCATCACTGTCCACTATGACCCCATCACGAACCCCATCGCCTCCTTCCCGATGCGCAGACAAGAACGCCCACAGAGCGGAGGAAGCGGCGGAGCGGTTTAAGGAAATCCAGAACGCCTACGAGATCCTGAGTGACAAGCACGAGCGGGCATGGTAGGTACCTGGTGGTGCGGGGCCCGAACCGGGGCCAATGTATATAGTGTTATGGGGGCCAATGTATATAGTGTTATGGGGGCCAATGTATATAGTGTTATGGGGGCCAATGTATATAGTGTTATGGGGGCCAATACGACCACTCAGGTGAGGTGAGGAAGCCCGAATAACTCATGGATTCATACCCGTATAGAAAACCTGATTGGGGGAGGGCTACAGCGGCAGTAGCAGTCGGTACAGGATGGTTCTGAAGCATCCCGTGGATAAGGGTATCCGTGCGGACGGGGTTGCGCGCGTGGGAGGGAAGGCGCCGGAAGTTTCGTCTTGGTGTGCATGGAGTTTTGAAAGATGACGGACCCGTAGGTCACATAATCCTCTCACGGTGAACGAGTTACTGCTTCTGCATGTTAACATATTTATTATTAAAAATTATATTATCATTTATTTATATCGTTTTAATATAATTGTCAATTTTACTTATTTGATTATTTACTTATTGAAAACCACTGCAGAAAACTAACGTGAGGCGGTCTCAGCAAACAAATGACGCGAAACGCATGCGTGTGGGCAATGCAACAATGATTATTATTTATTTTGCAAATCGATGAAAAAAGTGAAACCGTGTTAGTTGGGACGGGGGATTGCTGATTGGCGATCACGTAAAAACCAAGATATCATTGAAGTGCCAAAATAGGAATGCGGACGATGGGCTCCGAGATGGATTGGAGCTGCCCGCCAGAAGCAAGTAGATGAGGCGGAGGAGGAGGAGAAGGGCGGGAGAGGAACGTTTAAACATTTTTGAAATAATTAAAAAATATTAAGATAAATAATAGTAGTAGTAGTAGCAGTAGTAGTAGTAGTAATAGTAGCAGTAATCTTTCTTGCTCGTGGCCAGATACCGACACAGGGCTATGCAATTTATTTTGTTTAATACACCTAGGGTGTCCCGCGCGTGATTAACCAGCAACCAGTAACGAATAACGAACCCCCGAAGTACGCACCATACTCCACATCCCATCGTCACACGCTCCAATTTCCCCTCTTCCGTACAATACAATGCCATACGGCACGGCAACAAAACCCTGTTAGGTACGACGACCATCGCGATCAGATCTTACGCAGCGGCGAGCGGCATCAGGCTGGTGGTGGCGGGGGCTTTGAGGGCGGGACGGGGAAGCCTGCGGAGGATGAGGAGCTGTTCTCGTTCTTCACAAGCAGCTGCTACTCGGGTTATGGAGACGGGCCCAAGGCAAGGTCTTTTGGGGGACGTGGATGGTGTGTGTGTGGGAGATGGAGTGAGTTGCCGATATGGGGCGTGAGGGGGGAAAGTGAATCTATGAGATCTGATAACGGGGGTACGAGAGGGGGAGTACGACATAATGCGGAGAAGGAAGATTCCACACACCCATACCTTTTAGGTTTCCAAATGACGGCTATGTACGTGGAATCGAATGTACAATAATGGATGCCATATGAATGGATGTCGTACAATTTGTCGTACTATGCAGGGTTTCTATGGCGTGTACGCGTCCGTATTCGCGAAGCTGGCCAAGCAGGAGCAGGAGGCCTGGGAGCGGCGCGACGCGGGTCGGTGGGTCCTGGCTGACCGATGGGTCCGAGGAAGGAGGGAGGGAGGGAGGGGGGGAAGGAGGGAGGGGGGGAGGGGGAGGGGGAAATTACCGAGCGGGTTTCTCAGGGTTTACTTACCCAACTTAACTAATGTTACTCCTTGGTGCTTCAATGTGCGTGTGTGTGTATGTGTGTGGGGAGGAGGGGCGTGTAGGGAGACCTGTTGCATTTTGATGTGTGATTCCGATAGGTTATTTTTCCTTTTTCTCCAAATATCCTCCTCCTCGATTTTTCCTAGGATTTTTCTTTCCGCGTATTGCTAGGCTGCTAAGCTGTCATCATCATATTTGCCGCGTGCACATGCTTAAGGCGCCCTCTCCCTAATTGTAATACCACCCTTTTTCATTACGTGACCGTTGCTCCAAGACATCCTTCCACTTGCCGGGTTGTTATTTAACCCTGACATCATCACATGTAAAAAATGATACTATAATGATATAATTCATGTATATATGATTTCTTACAATGCAGCGAACGCCGACGGCGATGACGATCTGAGTGGCGGTGGCGGCAGCTCGTCATCCGCTCCAACCTTCCCCGGTTTCGGCACCTCGCTGTCGGATACGGCAACGGTCAACGCCTTCTATTCACATTGGTTGAACTTTACGACGTGCCGTAACTTCGCCTGGGCGGATTTATACAACCCAGCAGCAGCGCCCAATAGGTACGTATTAGGCCTCTTCAGTGCCAAACCTCGACATCTTCGAGTCTGGTCTTCGCGTATGTGTCATGCGATCACGTCGTACACACAAATACACACGTGCCCCTCCCCTGCGCTGTGGCTCGGTCCGGTCAGGCCCCCCGGTGCTCGTTTTTGCAGGGCGAGTCGCCCACAGAGTAACATCCCATATACAGACACACATACACACACACACACACGCACACACGCATATACATACTTTACGCCCATCCACTCGCTCCACCAACATCGCTACCACCTCCTTGCCTGTTTAGGCAAGTCCGTCGGCGGATGGAGGAAGAAAACGCCAAGGCCCGTCGAGCGGCCCGGAAGGAATGGATCGACACTGTACGGGAGCTGGTGGGGTTTGTACGGAAGAGGGACAAGCGCGTGGCCAGAGCACAGGTGGGACATTTGCTTCTTCATTCGGTGTACGGCTTTGTGTGCCGGTAACGAGCGTGAGGGAAGAGAAGGGCACGGATGCGGGGGGGGGAGGCACGGGCAGGGGCGGGGAATGGTATGTAGGTTAACGAACATTTTGAGGAATGTTTTTTTTCCGTTTTGCAATTAGTCACATACTCTCTTCCTACCCATTTCTTGCCCGCATCGTCCTTCCCTCCGGTTTGTACGAACTGACGCTGCCGTATAGTCGCGTGAGACACAGTAACGGTCACTGCCATACTCCCGAACTTCATTATCGTCGCATCTGTCTGTCTGCTTGTCTGTCGGTCTGGATATGTGTGTGTCCATCTTTTTCCATCTAAAACCCATAATACTGTACGGCAGGCGGAGGAGGCTGCTCGCAGGGCGGCACGTGAGGCCGAGGATCAGGAGCGGCGGCGCGCGGAGCGAGAGGCGCGACTGGCGAAGGCGGTGAGCGAGATGGTGGTGTTGGGGGTGGAGGTGGGAGCGAGGGTGGAGGTGGGAGTGGAGGTGGGGATGGAGGTGGGAGTGAGGGTGGAGGTGGGAATGGGGGTGGAGGTGGGAGTGGGGGTGGAGGTGGGAGTGGGGGTGGGGTCGGGGGTGGGGGTGGGGTCGGGGGTGGGAGTGGGGTCGGGGGTGGGAGTGGGGTCGGGGGTGGGAGTGGGGTCGGGGGTGGGGGTGGGAGTGGGGTCGGGGGTGGGGGTGGGGTCGGGGGTGGGGTCGGGGGTGGGGGTGGGGTCGGGGGTGGGAGTGGGGTCGGGGGTGGGGGTGGTGGTGGGGTCGGGGGTGGGAGTGGGTTTTAGGGTTTTAGGGTTTTAGGGTTTAGTTGGAGAGGTTCTGGGAAGAGGCGAATACACGAGACCCTAAGTATCAAACCCTATGTCCTATTTAGGAACAGAAATTTGGCATAAATGTACGATTTCCAAACAAGCACCGTAATGGAATTATGAGCAGCAGTGGGATGTGGTTGGGAGAGAGGGACTGCGATGGGTGTAGAGTAAGAGGGGTACGAGGAGGGGGGGAGGTAAAGAGGGGGAGGCGAGAGGGGGAAGACGAATATAGAAACGCTGGTGGTGGTTGCTGACGAAGCAAGGACTAACCTGGGGGACGGGGGGAGGGAAGGGAGGAGCAAAGGAAGGGGAGTTGCAACAAAGAGCAGGTGGAGCCCCGCTCTTTTAGATACGTGATGGAAAATCCACATCGATTAAACAAATACAAATAAGACTCAGTACGACTGCATGTAATTTTTCCGTTAAGATTCGGTTTATTTCTCTGTTAGTAATGAGTTCGATATTGTATGGAGGTTGGCGGATTGGGATCGTCGGCGTGTTTTAGCTGTGAGCCCGCCGTCCCTGTACGGCAGGCGGAGTACGAAGATGCAGACTGGATTCGGAGCAGCGAGGCTCCTGGTGATGGCGAATACAGCGGGGACGAGCAAGAGGAGGAAGAGATGGAGGTGCACGAATGCGTGGTGTGCGACAAAGTGTTTCGGAGCGAGAAACAGCTGCGAAATCATGAAAGGTGAGAACAACATCTCTCCACAGCTCTACGTGAGTCATGCACTCTATGCTTTATGCATAACGTGCACTTTCCACTTCAGTTATTCAGTTGTTTAGTTATCCTGTTATTCTGTTATTAAACGTGTATGTGTGTACGTATGTTTACATATCTCGCTCGGCCGTGTGTCGTGTGTGTATTGGTACCGTGTATTGTGTGTATTCTGCAGATGGCATCTCCTCTCCCCCGCTTCGGTCCTCTTCTGTTTGTCTGTGTGTCCACCCTTCCCCTTCACCAACCCCACCCGCACCACACCCACCCCACCAAAACGCAATGACGTCATCGTTGTACAACAACGACAGTAGTCGCTGGCATATGCCCTTTTCTGGTTGTGGTAGACAGGTGGTGTGATGTATTTTCGTTCCCCTTTATGAAAAGAAAGATATGTACGACGGTTCGTTACCACAACGGAACGCAGGTCAAAGAAGCACACGGAAGCGCTGGCGGCGCTTCGCGCAATGATGGAGGAAGAGGAAGCGGCGCTGGGAGGTTTAGGCGGTGGCGACGGCGACGACGGCGATGCCATAATGTACGGCAGCGGCGCCACGGCGCGAGTCGGCTCCGGCGCCGCCGCCGCTGGCCCCGCTTCTAGCGGCGGAGGTGGCGGAGGCGGAGGTGGCGGTGGCGGAGGCGGCGGTGGCGGTGGCGGTGGCGGAGGCGGCAACAGTAAGAAGAAGAAAAAAGCCAAGAAGCGGTGGGTGCTGAGAGAGGATGCCGAAAAGGTTTGACCGTTATGTGGTTGGGTGCCACGTCTGAATTATATTTATTATTATTATTATTATCATTAAAATATGAAAATTAGGATTGAACCATATTTCATCGCATTTACGTTTATTTTATTGCATTTACGTGAAATGTGATATATTTCGTTATGAGGAGTCTAAAAGCTGTGTATTGTTTTTATGACTCATCACACACATGAACGAACCCAGGAACGAATGTGGGACGGAGGATGTCACTGGTTCGGGAAAGAGGTTGAACGAACAAAACTGAACATGGCATAAACATACTGACGAAACAACATATAACTCAACGAAACAACCAACCGACGCCGCGCCGTCCCGTACGTACTTTTGACCCGTATGCGCTTTTGGCCCGCAGGGCTCAGAAGGCAGCTTCGTCTTCCGTTCTCCAATCCTTAGATGAGGACGAGGAAGCCGACGGCGGGGACGGAGATGGTGGGGACGACGGCATTGTACGACAGGCCTCGGCAGGTACGGCACATTTCTCCAGCCAGATTCGGGCTATAATAAAACAAAAAGCACCATCACTGGTTGGTTTCTTTCTCCCTCGGTCGATAGCATATATGTCTTTGCAACGGACATATCATAAAACAGAGTACGACACAGTACTTTGAAAGCTGGCGTCATCGTTTCGCGCCCGCGTGACTGTTCCGCGTGTAGTTGGTGCCGTTAGTGTATGTTACCGGTGTTACGTCATCACTCCGCGATTGCGGCGTATAGGAAATTACATGGAAAGCATTCCAGAATCCTATCATTGCCGCCATGGAATTCCTTTACCAGTACCTACCTGACGAATACAAAGCATTAATCGACCTCTCTACTATCAAAGTAGAAAAGGTGGACATGTATGTGCGATATAACCCGATAGAACTTAGAGTCTCCATTATTTAGATCCGCCATATCGCTCTCTCTCTCTCTCTCAAATGTACATATAGGGCCCCTGAGTGACGTTTTCGTTTTCTTTTGCAACTTGAACCCCCCCTGACCCATACGGTCCGTCGTTTTCTTCTCCTCCTTCTTTCCCTTCCACTTCTTCTTCTTCTTCTTCTTCTTCTTCATCGAAAGCAGCAGCACCAGTGGCAGCGGCAGCGACAGCGGCAGTGGAACGGAAGCTGCCTCAAGCCCAGGATGAAGCCGCGGACAGAACCAAGTCCAGGACCAAGTCCTCGCCGCCTCCGAAGCCGACTGCTAAAGCCGACCGCAAGCGAGGCGAAGGCAAAGGCGAAGCGGCGGAAGCGGAGGATGAAAAAGCGGCAGCGGCAGAGGACCAGGAAGACGAACAAGAGGACGAAGAGGACGAGGATGAGGACGCCTTCTTAGCTCGTATGCTGTCCGCCCAGGCCCGAGTTCGCGATGGTGTGAACGACGGAGGCGGAAGTGGGAGCAGCAGCAGGGGGAGTAAGGCGGCCGGAGTAGACGAAAGCTCTGATGTGCAGCAGGAGCAGAAGCTGCAGGAGGAGGAGGAGGAGGAGCAGGAGGAGGAAAAAGAAGAATCCACAGGGAGAAAGACGCGAAGGGACAGCGAGGATGGGAATGGGGACGAAGACGGGGAGGCAGAAGAAGATGAAGATGAGGAGGAGGAGGAGGAGGGGGAGGGGGAGGGGGAGGGGGACGAGGATGCGATGCTGGCTCGCATGCTCAGATCGCAGCGGCCAGCGGCGCCAGCCAGCGGAAGTAGAGGCGGCGGCAGAGGGGGCGCAGCAGCAGCAGCGGCGGCGGCGGCGTCGGAGAAGGAGAAGGATGAAGATGACGACAAAGGCAATAGTAGTGCCTGGGCCAGCGGCAGCGGTTCGGCTCAACAGCAGCAGCAGCAGAAGCGAACGAAAGGGTGTCTAGAGAAGACGCAAGGGGGGGTCCCTTCCGGACAGGGTAAGGGCCGTCGAGGCGGCGGCACCGCCACCACCACCACCACCACCGCGGCGCCGGCGGCAGCGGTCCCTGTCGCAGAGGATGAGGACGAGGACGGCAACCCCCTCAGTAAAAAGGATAAACGCAAGCAGAAGCTGGCGGCGCGCAAGGCGGCGGCGACTGCCCCAGGGCCTGGGCAGCTCGCCTGTACGATGTGCGGTCGGGCGTTCGCCAGTCGAAATCAGCTGTTCAAACACATCGCGGAAACGGGGCACGCCGCCCTCCGGGGGTAATAGGGTGGGGGGTTGGGAGGTGGAGGAGGAGATGGAGGTGGAGGTGGAGGAGGAGATGGAGGTGGAGGAGGAGATGGAGGTGGAGGGTGGGGAATTGGAGGTGGAGGTGGAAGTGGAGGTGGAGTTTTCGGTGGGGGCCATGGCGGCACCCGGACACACCCGCTCTCCAAATACGGTGTCGCTAACTCAAGAGGGCTGACCTGTCCCAACCCGCAAATAAGCGGCAGTGAGGTGGTTTCGGAGCTGATTGGGGCGAATATGGCGCGCGATATGTGTGTATGTGTGTATTTATTTTTATATTTGCGTGACCGTGTGATGGGAGCGAAGCGGGCAGCGGATCACAAAGATAGATAACCGGAACAACGACAATAACAACGATAAAACCTAACTTTAACTTTAACGACAACTAGTACTACAACGACGATGACGACGCCGATAACCCTAGCGACGAGAACATCACATACAGTAAGCCGTTACAACGCGCAGTTGCGCGTAATGCACAGGAGAGGGAGAGGCACGGGGTGATGTATCCCCGTACGCCGAACGCAGGGCGGCATGCCTCTGTGAAGCGCCATGCCGCCGTATGTGTGTTGTGAGAGCGCAGGCGGTGCAGAGGGGACAAGCAGGGGACAGCTGAGGTGGGGGGGCCCGCACAGCCCCCGCCACAGCCGTATGCGTAAGTGACCGCCGCGACAGGAGGAACGTGATCAGCCCTACCCTGACCTCAAACAATACGACATGACGAACTTATCAATCACCGTAATTCGCGAGAGCGCAGATTATGATACCAGTTGCTGTTGACTTGTGCCAGTGCGGCATGTGTGTTTACGTGTGTGTGTATGTGTGTGTGTGTGTGCGTGTGGTGATAGCGAGAATGCACTCGTTTTCTTACGTCGCGCGCACTTATCTATGTCTTTTTTCCCTCTTGCTTACCCTTAGCCTTATCTTACGTCTAGTGCGTGCTGCTTCTCTGTCCCCCGCTAAGTTACTCGTAATAAAAATAATAAGCTTGCTCTTCTGCTTGTTTTTATGACGAGAAAAGTACATAGTTGGCATTCCACAAAGAGTACACTCATTCCAAACCTTACAAATTGCGTCACGTTTGCGTATGGACCCGTTTCCAAAACTGTGGACAAGTATTGTCTGACTTTGTGAAAATGTGAAAATGTGAACAGCTTACATTTGCCGTTCGGTGCGGCATGCGGCACATGCACGGCATGATGATGGCCGTTATAACTATGAAATGAATTCCGTTCCACCTAACCTAAACCCAATGTTTCCACCTCGCACCTGACCATCCTATAATATAATCAATATATATAATGGAGTTGACAATGGAGTTGACAATCCGGTATGTATATATATATTATCGGAATAATGCAAAACACTCTCCCAACACTGCAATGGCACCCTGTGAGGCAAGCAAGACCAGGCAGCAAATATCCTTCAAATCGCGTTGGCTGCAGTTCGCAGCAGCAGAGGGTGATGGATGGTTTGGTTTTAATGGGACTGGTGGAGGGGGGGAAGGAGGAGGAGGAGGAGAGATCGTATGCACCCTCTTCTGTAGCTTAACCAGTCCGTCCGTGCACTCATCATAAACCCCGCCCCCCCGCGCGCTTTCCCGCCACCCCTCCTCCACCACATCACAAACTTTCTCATCAAATTCTACCGCATCCTGCTGTGTGCCGCCGCCTAACACGGCTTTTAGTCTATAATCTACCAGCCAACAACACCTTCTACTCTTCATTCCCTGCTTCCCCCACCCACAGCAAAACACGCGCATCAGAAAGTGTAAGAAATGGAGCCAAAGCAGAAAAGGAACTGACCTAGGGACTGCCAACTACTACTCCTGGCACCAGCTATGGGCTCTCACGCCTGCGGGACATAATATTCGTAGCCGGTCCGTAGCGGCATGATGCACGATCGCGATCGCGATCGCGATCAAAATCTAGATTGCTAAATGATGCTCTCCATCACCGCCTGTACCTAACCCTGCCATCATCGTTTATCTTCCGCCGTGCCGAAATATATGTGTTGATGTATTTATAATAATACTGCTGCTGCTCAAATGTGGTTTACGACTGGCACCCTTTTGTGACCTCACCTCATGAAATCGTACTCTACTTCTGCACACACTACACACACTACACACATTGTTGCCGACCCTCCGGTCCGCGAATAGGTCGCGACTTGATCGTACGCGCTAGCCACATGGCCACATGACCACATGATCTTCCCGATAATTATTATGGTCCCAATAAGCACGCAAATAAGCACGCAACACGCAAACCCAAATTATCTGTAGCTGATGCTGAGGCCTCCTAGGAATCAACACGTGCCAACAAGGCACCCCGAAGGGCCTCTGAAGTAACCCTCCTGGAGTACCTGAAGACCTGAAGCGGCCCCCACCTAACCTGCCTAAGAAGCTGAACCTTAAGTTGCACGGGGCTGAACCGGATAAGCTGAAGCGGGCAAACAAGAGGGGACGGAGAACAATCCGTACGGCACATGAGCTGCCCCATGTCTAATAACGAGAACGCAGGAACGATCCATTCCCGGAATGTACACACGCGTGCCGTGATACGTACGGCATCCCCCTTCCTCTCCCATGCCAATAAATCACTTCCGCCCCCCCCCACACACGAAGATGTTCTGAACTCCTGGGGGACCCACCAGCCATCAGCCAAGATTTTCTAAGTTCAAGGGAAAGCATGACACGCATACACACACATGTACTACACATGCACGCACATATGCCCATGCGCTATACTCACACGCAATACCTATGCGTATACATGTTCCCATGCACATATACACGCATGCACACACACACACACACACACACACGCGCGTGCGCGTACGAACAAGGTATGCTTGCACGAATATTCGGCATAGACATATGGCCACATACGGGCAAAGCATATTGCTTTGGCACCCTGCCACTGGCGTTGGCCAGCGGGACATGAGAATGCCGTCTGGTACTGGCGGACGGAGGAACGCTGCAGCCCACGAGCCCACTACTACTGCGCAGACACCACCCCTCACCCAGATCCCCCCACCCGCACATCCCCACCCAAGATGAGGGCGCGCTGTGGAAAAGGAGGTTCAGGTTCTACGTCTGCACGTGGGAAAGCTGAGGCCGGGCACGACAGACCTTCAGTGCCTCATGATGCTCCCTCATGATGACCGATGATACGGTTCGTTTCCCACTCCTCTCTTTGCTCCCCATCCTCCCAATAACCTGATTGTGGAGTGGCCCCGGTGTTGATGTCGATGTCGGTGTCGGTGTCGGTGATGAGTGTACGGTGATGGTGATGGTGATGAGTGTACGGTGTCGGTGATGGTGATGAGTGTACGGTGATGGTGATTAGTGTACGGTGATGAGTGTACGGTGATGGTGGCAGTAGTGATAGTGATGGCGGTATACCCCCTTTCGGCGGAGGTGTCGCACGAAACGCCCGTAAACGCCCACCTCACCAGGCCGCTACCACGACCACACACAATTTCTGCGCGGGACCTGTCCTTTGCCCTCCTGGGGGCTAGTCCGCTTAGTACGACGACGGTCGTACACATTGCATTGCGGCATCGTGACCCCTAACCCCATCGTGTGTACGTCTCTAAAATCTCTGGGTCGTCATCATCATCATCATCATCATCATCATCATCATCATCATCATCATCATCATCATCATCATCATCATCATCATCATCATCATCATCACGTCATTGACATGGTTCGGCCCTGTGATCGCACAGCGTGGCCGTGTGGATGTGGATGTGGATGTGACGACTGTTCTTGTGCCAAAAGCAACTGTCAGTGGTTATAGGCACCGGGGCCGGGCACTGCCTGCGCCATCCGCATCGCGACAGTCGAGAAGCGCTCCGACCGACCGAAGGTGCATCTGCGTTGACGTGGCCGCGTGAGACATGCACGGTCGTTAACTTTCTGTTAGGGTTGTTTGTACGACACGAGAACAGGATTACTCTTGGCAGCCGCCAGTGGCAGGGTGGAACACTCACCTGGGCTGCGTCTTGCGGTTGGAAGTCAGCTGCCGGCCCATTGAGTCGACTGGTACGGCAGTCATGGGACCCGGCGAGTGGGTGCCGTACCGTTCCCGTTCGTGTTCCCGAGAGAGCACCACAGGTGTCTGACATTCCCTGTGGAGTGATATTTACACAAGGGGGGAGAAAAGGCTGCTTGTGATGATGATGATGATGATGATGATGATGGTGGTGATGATGATGGTGATGGTGATTACAAGCTGAAGTAGGCCATACTGAAGTAGGCTTATACGACATCTCGCTTTTCCACGCTGAAGACTGACTACCCCCCATCACCCCCCATCACCCCTCATCACCCCCCATCACCCCCCATCACCCCCCATCATCCCCCATCACCCCTCATCACCCCTCATCACCCCCCATCACCCCCCATCACCCCTCATCACCCCTCATCACCCCCCATCACCTGGGGGAGTAGTCCCGCCACCCCGACTGCAGCGCGTTGCGCCACGTGCTGATCAGTTGTGTGGAGCCCGTCAAGTTATTGGAGCTGTGCGACCGCAGGTACCTCCCGGGGCCTGGGGGCACTGCGAGAGTACACAACACAGCATACGGAAGATCAAGATGAAAAAATACGACAACTCGAATTGAATGCTCGATGCACCTGGATTTACCAGCCGTCTCGTGAGGTTTACGAGAGGAAAGGAAGACACCCGCATACGACGCGGTGGATACGCATGTGGTGGTTGGGATCATGATGGTAACAGAAACATAGGGTGGGGAGGTGTGTAAGGCCCAACTGGTATAAAGACGGCGTCATGTGGTATCTCTCTGTTGTCTCCCCCCACAGCTAAGGTGGGGGTTTTAACATTATGTGCATATATATGTATACATGTGTGTTTGCCTGTGCGTCTGTGTGTGTGTGTCTGTGCGTCTGTGTGTGTGTCTGTCTGTCTGTGTGTGAACGCCAGGGGTCTTCCAGCCACGGACACTGTGTTACACCACTGTGTACCACCTTGTTTAGCAAACCATACTCATAACGTACCTCGCGCTGCCACTCACACCGCGATGATGCGAAACGCAACATTGTTTTTTGTCCCATGCGAATCTGGGACTCTTGCCGTACAGGCCGTACTTGATATTCTATCCGGAACAAGAACTTTCCACTGTCTGGAATTCAGCTGCTTCCCCCGACCCCCCCGCCGACCCCCCCTAAGCAGCTACGTCACCGTTGTTCGCTCACTCGCGTATTTGTGGCGTGGGAGGCCCAGGTTCGTCCTGACCGTACTATCCGCTGCCCACTTTGTGTTGGCGTAAAGACCGGGCTTGATGAGTGCCCCTGCGGAACGCAGAACGCAGACTGTGTTAGGGCAGAATGCAGACTGTAGACCGCAGAATGTGGAATGTGGAGCGAGCCACCATGATTCCAACCGGCATGAACGTAAGTTCGCGGTTCGGTATAATTAGGTAGAGATAGTTGATGGGGTAAAATATATAACCTTGATCGTATCTTAGCTGGGGGCGGCCACTCCAGCCTGGTGGGCTACGTTACTGACGCCCTTTTTTACGCGTTTCATGTAACCCGGTACGCGCATTGCCGGTGCCGGTATCTGCGGGCAGCACCTGAGTGATGAAGCGCAGCGGGGTCAGCGCTGTAGGTGCCGGGCCCTGGAACCGCTTCTACCACTGTCAGATGCTCCGGCAGCCTCTGCAACAGGCATGGTCATGTTCCAGTAGCGAAGGGTTTTAGCAAAAGAAATGACAGCAGCGTATCGAGAGAAGCATGAAGGCCCATATCATCACGTCCAGGACGCCACCAAGCAAAGACACGTGTCAACTTGCCTTGGAACAGGCCGCCTCACCTCCTTTTCGCCATACCCGATAGAGTACGCAGGCGTGTTTTTTCTTTGAGTGTAGAAGCTTGTCCGAAAAGTGGAGTAAGGGACTCTGCGGATCGAAGGACAACAAGTCGGAGCTAACCGTTTCCAAGCGACAGGCAGTGCAAGGCTTGACAGGCAGAATGTTATTCTGAAATAGGTGTTGAAATATTATTCATGTTCTTATTTTATATATCCAAATCCAATATATCCACATATTTTGAAAACTGAAGAGCAGAGTTAAAAGTTGCTCACCCTGGGTCGTGATAAGTCATGATGGCTTAATTCAGGAATGCATATGTTGACCAAACGCGTAAAATTTACGTTGCTGCATGCTTCAACGTCACACCCTGGAAACTTAGTTATGGAAGCCGAAGCCATCGTACAAGGAGTACATGACATCGATTGGCTGTAAGCAGCGCGGCCGCGGAAACTCCAGGTCTTCTTATGCCGCTTTTAAACTATTTAAACCTTGCTTGTTTATCTGCCTTTCCCTGGCCTTGTAGGGAGGCTCCTAGAGGTTGCGTATTACTTAGGGCTCTACTGCAAAGGCAGCCGCGTCTCAAACCTGCTTCCAGCCCAGTAACAATTCGGATTTCTGCTGTCCGGTTACGGGCGTTGCCTTCAACGGCCGCTACAAGTTCGTCGTCCTGCGGCCAAGCGGCCACGTTGTGAGCGAGAATGCCCTTTTTAAGGAGGTGCCTCCAGTGGTGGAAGAGCTGGCCGGGAAGAAGGTTTCGGAGCTGAAAACCATACCTAGTAATCCCGTCAGGAAACAATAGGGGCTGGGAAGGCTGAGACTTATCTTTTGGAGGGGACGGGCGTACGGCGAGGGTAGGGCTCCAGACACAGCCATATGTGGTATGAGCCATACAGGGCATCTCGAACGCTCACCTCGCTGTCCGTACAGCCCTCGTAACCATATGCCGCATAATACAAGCTGCAGCATCGGGAACGGCGGGCGATTCTATTGCCCACACAACCGCGTGACTTCCCTGTTTCGGCCGTACACGTTACCGTCCATATCCCCCTGCTGTCCTGCGGTCCCCTACTGCCGCCGTCCAGCCACACAAGAAGCCGCTTCCGAGCATGCCGGTGGCTCAGGAGAGGGAAGTCGAAAACCCCGCCGCGATTCGCTGTATGCGCATGACGGATCAACAGCGGGACGTGGACGTGGAGAGAAGGAGACCCAGTCCCACAAGGCCGGCCTCCGCGCGGTCTTGGTCCGTTCGGATCCACCACCAGGGCCTAACTCCCTGCCGCATGGACCTGATGATGACACACCCACAGACATTGGACAAATAATTCGCGGAGCATAATCAAACCCGCTGCGATAACCATCCCAACATGCATTATTGGAGTATATGCACGATTCCATGCATAGATCATTCGGCACTTCAGCCATATCACCCAAAACACTACCCCACGTCGCAGCTCGCCCTGCTGATTGTCCTTTGTTTGCGCTTGTTTGCTGCGTGTTCTGCGGCTGCTACCTCTGCTAACAATGCCATTGAGGGCTTGCAGCCGCTTACGCTACGGCTTCAACCCCCGTGCGATGTAGCCACTCCTCGAATTGGCCGACCCCGGTCTCGCATTGGCGGGGATTCGCGCGTGCTTGCTTGCTGAACCTAAACCCCAAAGCCCCGCTCCCTGGCAGGCCGCTTTCGTTGCCGCGGATGCGTTTAAGGCCCGTGGCCTATGCGGCCGGCGGAGCTGCGTGCCGCACACACTTGCGAATGGTAGTCTCTCAGACACCACCGTGCGTTAACAAGTTGCCAGCCCCGGCACCTGTTCTCCCTTATTGAACCTTGCCAAAGAGGATGTCGATACTTCCGTTGCGCGAGGAGCATACTGGCTGCCAGCTCGCTCCTTGCAATTAAATCCATTATATATAATTGCATGATATCCAAAATACGGCATAGGAGACGCTTAAAGCGAAACGACCAAAACTCCTCAATTTTGAGCGGCAACACGTGCGGCAGGGTTAATATTTTTGCAGATACGCTCTCACATAACTTTTAAATAGTGTAATAATAAGGAACTGTACATGTAGGCGATACAAATTTTTAAAATGTGGCGGACGTTGTAACGGGGAGCGACGATGCCTAGGTAGGGCAAGGCACTTCTTAAAGTAATATTAGAGGTATTAGCTTTGTTAGTTTTCCCATGGTGAGACTCAGAGCGGTCAGGGACTCATAGGGATGGTACGCATCGTGACTAAATGTTGTACAGATTTTCTTGTTTGACCTGTTAACAGGCCGTTCACTAGAAAATATTATCAAGAGCGCAATTAAACCTTTACAGTTGTTCCTGCAGGGCTGGCCAGTGCCCTGCAGGATACATAATAATGACTACATGAAACAAAAGACTGAAAAGACACGGTGCGCTGACACAAGAGGTATATATATATATAACTACAAGCAAGGTTGCTTACAACTAACTGACGACCGATTAATAAACATATAAATGTCATATGTTATATATGTCATTGGGACAAAGAGATAGATCCGTGGTAAGGTGGCCAACGATGCGAAGGTTTGCACGGTCACGTACGCTGAACCGACATTCTAAATAAGAACAAATAAGAAGACTTACAAACGTAGAAGAAATAACATTTCTTAAAATTTATCATATAATAAAGAAGAGGTATGAAAGATTAAAGAACATGAGCTAAGCTTCGCTGTGACTGCTGCATATTAAGTGACTCGTTCAACTTCCGCCGTACACAAAGGTAAGGTGGCCAACGATGCGAAGGTTTGCGCGTGAGGTGACTCGTTGACACCTTCCGGCCAGCGGTAACACACTAAAGAAGTAAAAATAAGATGATTTGCAAAAGTAAAAGGAATAATATTATTTTTTTTGAAACTTATCATAGAATCAAGAAGAGGTATGAAGGAGTAAAGAACATGAGCTAAGCTTCGCTGTGACTGCTGCATATTAAGTGACTCGTTCAACTTCCGCCGTACACAAACAGCGCGAGTCATTAATATATGTAGCATCAATGTGTCGGCGATTTCGGTAGATATAATTGCATGCTATTCAATGTACTGTTGTGCAACCCCGTGCGATGAATTTGGTGATGCACCCCTCGCAAATAAACGAGGCCTGTTTCAGAAGCCGACAATCCCTGTAGGCGTCGATGATTTTTCGTAAACTATTTTTGCAATTTTTGAGGCAAAAACGGTACAGAGCTCAACGAAAATTGGGTCTTCAGAGCTAATACGGAAACTGAATCCACGTGTACGTACAGTGACACAGTGGTCAGCTTAAATAAAAGCCGAGCAACTACTTGTGTCACAGAAACACATCTTTCTACTGTGTTGATAAATCTTATTTCCTATTGAATGTTTTCATGGATTCATGTCTGTATTCTGGACTGCCATTAGTGCTTTACGGAAGTTCATATCGACATTAGGGATCCAACCAACGATATGGACTTCGATGAAGTACGTTTCCCGGATCGGACAACGCAACCAACACACCCGCGTACACGCGTTTTATGTTTCTGTTATTTTCTTACAGTACAATGGCCAGAGAGACCAGAGCTGAGTTTATAAACATCCGAGCATCAAGGCCCACCACCCAGATTGCAGGACACACCCGTAATGGCTCGTGTAGTACGACACTGACCTGCAAGTAAGAATTACCAGTATAAATACCTCTTATGAATAAACGAAGATTACGTTCTGCGCCCCTATAATTTGTGGGTTTTTTGGTATTTATTACGTATACCGAACAACTTTATTTCTATCGCGGTATGTATTCCTATCTAGCTATGCGCACTATGCAAATATATATGCGAGCCATACAGCCTGTTATTTATTGAAGACATCGTTATTGAGCTGCTGATACGTAATGTAAGTGCAGTCTGTTTCATCTTTCTGCGCGCGCGCACGATGCACATGATGATGACAAGTCCCTACCTGGCTGGTAAACAATGCTTTTCCTTCCACTGCTGCTGCTGGCTCATCATTACATCTTGCGCAATATGTGATGATGAGCCAGCAGCAGCAGTGTCCGTTACCCTCTGTACTGCGCGGATCAATGTAATATAATATACATTGATCCGCGCAGTACAGAAGGTAACGGACACGCACGAGACGTTTGCAAGCAGCATTGCAAGGCGAGTGATGATCATTGTTTGTGAAGCGAGTACGAAGTTAAATAACGGCGCACCTACTCTATCCGGGTTTCTGCCCTTAGCCGTAATCATTATGAAATCTTTCGTGCAGGCTATATTTTATATGACGGACGGCCGTTCTCATCAATCGCGCCTTCACTAAGGATTTTGTAAGACTACAATCGCTACTGCCAACCGTTTCATCATGTCGTCAAGGGTGATGCTGTTTTTCTGCGTCCTGCTAACATCTACGATTGGGCAGCTCTCGCATGCACTCTCGCTAAGTAAGTATCTAGATATATAAGGGAAATGTTTCATAACAGGTAGTTAGGAACAGAAGTTGCACACTGACAGAAAAATCAAGTCATTTGTTCACAAGCAAAAAAGTAAGAGATGAATACAGCACTCTGGGAAAATGGGGGGTCCCGGCTTCCATAAAATTTATCGTCCTTTTCCATAAAATGGCCTCCATATTATTTTGGTATGGAATCCATAAGCCTGCCACCAGGTTATGGAAGGTATTTTATGGAAGGCATTTTATGGAATGGAAACGGCATTTTATGGAAAGTTACAATGGCTGGCATGGAGGGTACAAACGGAAGCGACCATTTCGCATTCCAAATACGGCGATTATTCAGCTTCATGGCCTGTCATTAGCGTCATGTCCTATCATATCATATCATATCATATCATATCATATCATATCATAGGGTATCTAGGGTATCTCTGCCCACCTATCTAGCTTCCTACCTAACCAACTAACGTCGTACCTATCTATGGTTACCTAATGATGCTCTCTATTTTGTAACTATCTAAATACATACTGCTGCAAGTAAAGGTTATTGTCGCATACTTGCACATGTCCGCCACTTCTTTGAAGACTACACACAGAGTTACCGCAATCCATGCAAGTAACCGCAATCCACACTGCCACAAGTAAGAAAACCAACGTCGGAGTCAGAACAAATCCAATACTCGTCATACATACACCACGGTTCAAGCAGAAGAAGGATAGGCATGTACGTGCCATTTTCTCTGCACTAACGCCCAGCAGAAAGGGCTGTGTTTGCAGACACTGCATGCAGCTAACAACATACATTTCCGTATTGGTAAATCTGGCTCACCAATATAAATATTTGCAGTGCATGTCGCCCACAGTGTAACACCCCTAAATAATATGTAATCTTGCACATGTAGTGCTTATAGCCTGCAAAACACAAACCAACATACGTTGATTGCTGTTGTTCGGAGTCTGTGCTTCGGGCAGACAATGACTTTCCAGCTAGCATAGCTTCTGTCATTTAAATAAGCAGCACAAAAGTTGGCTTACTGCATTTGTATGTGTGCATGCTCTATGCACTACAGGTTGCTCTCGCCCAGCAGGCTGGTGCACCCAAAAAGGTTTACTTTTCCAATCTTTAGACTGTGATGGTGATGGTGTGCTGGACTTGACATGTGCTGGCAATGGTGGTTACCGCTGGGCCATTTTATCTCAAAATGGCTGTGCTGCGGACTGGACTGGTGGGAGGCCTGTAAGCGCCTGCCCCCAAAGCTTTAGTAAGTTGCCAACATTTACGTCATGTGCTAAAATTGGAGGGTTCACGAGTGCATGGCGAAATTGCTTGTGCCTGTTTTGTCATGACCACAGGTAGTTGAATAACCAAAATGCCACTTGAGACAATTTAACGAGTGTACACCATACATACTTGTATGTGTGTGCCATATTCCATAATTATGGTGATTATATATTCCTCATATTCCTGGGCTTTCATTTGGCCCTGCTTGTCCGGGTGTGATGGCTGCCAGCTTCTCAGGCCATGGGATTTGCACACATGTCACATTTTGGATGCCCCAATCTATCATTGCCCATAGGTATTTTAAGGAAGGCGGCAGATCAACAGCATGTAGCACCTTAGGGAACCCACCCTGTAGGGTTGCCAATGTCCATGCATGTGTGATGAGATTGTGTGTGTGACAACATAATGTATGTGTTTAGGGTCAATCAATTTTCAGTTAGCATAGCTTCTGCTGTCATCAACATTGGCAGCAGGATACAAGGCTAAGCGTGTGTGGGTGTGTTTGTGTGTATGTGTGCATGATCTGTCTGGCTCTTTGCACTACAGGTTGCTCACGCCCAGCAGGCTGGTGCACCCAAAAAGGTTTACTTTTCCAATCTTTAGACTGTGATGGTGATGGTGTGCTGGACTTGACATGTGCTGGCAATGGTGGTTACCGCTGGGCCATTTTATCTCAAAATGGCTGTGCTGCGGACTGGACTGGTGGGAGGCCTGTAAGCGCCTGCCCCCAAAGCTTTAGTAAGTTGCCAACATTTACTTCATGTGCTAAATGTAAAAGGTTCACAAGTGTATGGCAAAATTGCTTGTGCGTGTTTTGTCATGACCATTGGTAGTTGAGTGCCCAAAATGCCACTTGATACACTTTAAACACCGTACACTGTACATACTTGTATGTGTGCGCCATATTCCATAATTATGGTGATTATATATTCCTCATGTTCCTGGGCTTTCATTCGGCCCTGTTGTCGGGGTGTGATGGCCACCAGCTTCTCAGGCCATGGGATTTGCACACATGTCACATTTTGATGCCCCAATCGATCATTGCCCATAGGGATTTTAAGGAAGGCGGCAGATCAACAGCATGTAGCACCTTGGGGAAGCCACCCTGTAGGGTTGCCAGTGTCCATGCATGTGTGATGAGATTGTGTGTGTGACAACGAAATGTATGTGTTTAGGGTCAATGAATTTTCAGCTAGCATAGCTTCTGCTGTCATCAACATTGGCAGCAGGATACAAGGCTTGTGTGTATGTGTGAATGATCTGTCTGGGTTCTGCATGTGCAGGTTGCTCACGCCCAGCAGGCTGGTGCACCAACACAAGTTCTGTTTTCCGATCTTTAGACTGTGATGGTGATGGTGTGCTGGACTTGACATGCTCTAACAGTACTGGTGAACGCTGGGCCATTTTATCTCAAAATGGCTGTGCTGAGGACTGGACTGGAGGGAGGCCTGTAAGCGTCTGCCCGCAAAGCTTTAGTAAGTTGCCGACATTCACTTCATATGCTACATGTAAAGGGTTCACGAGTGCATGGCGAAAATGCTTGTGCCTGTTTTGTCATGACCGCAGGTAGTTTGAGGGCACAAAATGCCACTTGCTATGCTTTAAACACTGAACATAATACATACTTCTATGTGTGTGCCATAATCCATAAATATGGTGATTATATATTCCTCATATTCCTGGGCTTTCATTTGGCCCTGCTTGTCCGGGTGTGATGGCTGCCGGCTTCTCAGGCCATGGGATTTGCACACATGTCACATTTTGATGCCCCAATCCATCATTGCCCTTAGGTATTTTAAGGATCAACAGCATGTAGCACGTTAGGGAAGCCACCCTGTAGGGTTGCCAATGTCCATGCATGTGTGATGAGATTGTGTGTGTGACAACGAAATGTATGTGTTGAGGGTCAATTAATTTTCAGCTAGCATAGCTTCTGCTGTCAACATTGGCAGCAGGATACAAGGCTAAGTGTGTGTGAGTGTGTTTGTGTGTATGTGTGCATGATTTGTCTGGCTCTTTGCACTACAGGTTGCTCACGCCCAGCAGGCTGGTGCACCCAAAAAGGTTTACTTTTCCGATCTTTAGACTGTGATGGTGATGGTGTGCTGGACTTGACATGTGCTGGCAATGGTGGTTACCGCTGGGCCATTTTATCTCAAAATGGCTGTGCTGCGGACTGGACTGGTGGGAGGCCTGTAAGCGCCTGCCCCCAAAGCTTTAGTAAGTTGCCGACATTAACTTCATGTGCTAAATGTAAAGGGTTCACAAGTGCATGGTGAAATTGCTTGTGCCTGTTTTGTCATGACCATTGGTAGTTGAGGGCCCAAAATGCCACTTGATACACTTTAAACACCGTACACTGTACATACTTGTATGTGTGTGCCATATTCCATAAATATGGTGATTATATATTCCTCATATTCCTGGGCTTTCATTTGGCCCTGCTTGTCCGGGTGTGATGGCCGCCAGCTTCTCAGGCCATGGGATTTGCACACATGTCACATTTTGATGCCCCAATCTATCCTTGCCCTTAGGTTTTTTAAGGATCAACAGCATGTAGCACCTTGGGGAAGCCACCCTGAAGGGTTGCCAATGTCCATGTATGTGTGATGAGATTATGTGTGTGACAACGAAATGTATGTGTTTAGGGTCAATTAATTTTCAGCTAGCATAGCTTCTGCTGTCATCAACATTGGCAGCAGGATATAAGGCTTGTGTGTATGTGTGCATGATCTGTCTGGGTTTCTGCACATGCAGGTTGCTCACGCCCAGCAGGCTGGTGCACCAACACAAGTTCTGTTTTCCGATCTTTAGACTGTGATGGTGATGGTGTGCTGGACTTGACATGCTCTAACAGTACTGGTGAACGCTGGGCCATTTTATCTCAAGATGGCTGTGCTGAGGACTGGACTGGTGGGAGGCCTGTAAGCGTCTGCCCCCAAAGCTTTAGTAAGTTGCCGACATTCACTTCATGTGCTAAATGTAAAGGGTTCACGAGTGCATGGCGAAAATGCTTGTGCCTGTTTTGTCATGACCACAGGTAGTTTGAGTGCCCAAAATGCCACTTGATACACTTTAAACACCGTACACCATACATACTTGTATGTGTGTCCCATATTTTATAATCATGCTTCTAAATATGCATTTCACTACCGCTTTAAATGCTGTTAACACCCAGACGTGTATGGTGGTTGTGTGGGGACTGGGGCCTGCCGCCCCAGTTCCCCGCACTTCCAGCATCTTGGTATACTGGGGTCCAAAGTATATTCTTGTTGAATAATATTACTTCTTGCATTAGAAGGTTTAAAAGGCAATATTGTAAGTAAAGAGAGCAGAGTAATATAGTCCATATTGTTAACTTTGCCCTAGATGTTTAACCGTAGGTATTCCCCCGATTATTCTCTTAGATATTTGTGGTGGTCTATATGTATCTTATATTCTGAGTAAACGTTTTTCCACATTGTAGTCCAGGGGGTGCCATCCAGGCTGCCCTCCCCTTTCCTTTACCATGCCAGCGGCACCACATGCCAGTGGCACCACATCGCAGTGGCACCACATGCCAGCGGCACCGCATGCCAGCGGCACCACATGCCAGCGGCACCACATGCCAGCAGCACTGCATGCCAGTGGCACCACATGGCAGTGGCACCGCATGCCAGCGGCACTGCATGGCAGCAGCACCGCATGGCAGTGGGACCGCATGCCAGCAGCACTGCATGGCAGCAGCACCACATGCCAGCGGCACCGTGCAGCAGCACTATGAGGCAGTGGCACCGTGCAGCTGTGGCACCATGCAGCAGCAGCACCACATACGTGACTGTGGCACAGTGTGGCAGCTGCACTGCACGGCAGCTGCACCGTGCGGCAGTGGCACTGTGTGGCAGTGGCACCGCGTGGCGGCGGCACCGCACGGCAGCTGCACCGCACAGCAGCTGCACCACGTGGCAGCGGCACTGCACGGCAGCTGCACCTCACTATAGCATTCAAAAAATTACATTCTTAGAGTGTGCATTCCGAAATTATTTGGTGACAGACTTTGTCAAGTAATGCTTACCAAGATGGCTAAGGCGATGTTGAGGATCCTCTGTGAAGATCCATAAAATTGCTGAAGCTCCAAAGGAATATTTATCTATAGAAATAAAGCGGTAGCTATAACAGCTGAAAATCATCACTGTACGATACAGATTAACTGTCAAAGGAATGTTGTAAATATTTGTCTTCTTTGACCTGTTAGCAGGCCGTTCACTAGAAATATTATATAGAGCATAATAAAAGGGCTGGCCAGTGCCCTGCAGGATACATAGCTACTACATAAAACAAAAGACCGAAATAACCTAGCTAAAGAGCTCAGGAAATGCTATTAAGAGCCTAGAAATTGCCTTACAAATGTCAGTGCATTTTCCGTGCGACGGCGAAAATTCCCAAGGGCCTTACATGACTAGCACTCCTTACAGGGGCGGACGACTCTAAACATTCCCAGGGGCCTTACATGACTAGCACTACTTACAGGGGCGGCTGAATGTACGACATGAAAACTAAAATAACTAGAACTTAAAAAATATAATAACTAAAACTAAAAATAAACTAAATAAACTACAAGCAACTAAAAATGACTAGGCTAGCTGATAAAAGGGGTAGCAAATATGGCAATTATATATTCCTCATATTCCTGGGCTTTCATTTGGCCCTGCTTGTCCGGGTGTGATGGCCGCCAGCTTCTCAGGTCATGGGATTTGCACACATGTCACATTTTGATGCCCCAATCTATCATTGCCCATAGGTATTTAAAGGAAGGCGGCAGATCAACAGCATGTAGCACCTTGGGGAACCCACCCTGTAGGGTTGCCAATGTCCATGCATGTGTGATGAGAATGTGTGTGTGACAACATAATGTATGTGTTTAGGGTCAATTAATTTTCAGCTAGCATAGCTTCTGCTGTCATCAACATTGGCAGCAGGATACAAGGCTAAGAGTGTGTGGGTGTGTTTGTGTGTATGTGTGCATGATCTGTCTGGCTCTATGCACTACAGGTTGCTCACGCCCAGCAGGCTGGTGCACCAACACAAGTTCTGTTTTCCGATCTTTAGACTGCGATGGTGATGGTGTGCTGGACTTGACATGTGCTGACAATGGTGGTCACCGCTGGGCCATTTTGTCTCAAAATGGCTGTGCTGTGGACTGGACTGGTCGGAGGCCTATAAACGTCTGCCCCCCAAGCTTTGGTAAGTTGCCAACATTTACTTCATGTGCTAAATGTAAAGGGTTCAAGAGTGCATGGCGAAATTGCTTGTTCCTGTTTTGTCATGACGACATGTAGTTGAAGTGCCCAAAATGCCACTTGATACGCTTTAAACACTGTACATAATACATACTTCTATGTGTGTGCCATATTCCATAAATATGGCAATTATTGCTACCGCTTTTATTAGCTAGTCTACTATTTTTTAGTTATTTTTAGTTTAGTGATATAGTTTATTTCGTTTTAGTTGTGTTAGTTTTGGTCGTTTGTTTATGTAAGGCCCCTGAGAATTTTTTCAGTCGTCCGCCCCTGTAAGGAGTCCTAGTAGTGTAAGGCCCCTGGGAATTTATACAGTCGTCCGCCCCTGTAAGGAGTCCTAGTAGTGTAAGGCCCTCGGGAATTTATACCATCGCGAGGTAAATGCACTGATTTCTGTTAGGCAATTTCTAGGCTTTTAAAAGCATTTTCTGACCTGTTTAGCTAGGTTTGCTCAGTCTTTTGTTTCATGCAGTCACCATGTTTCCTGCAGGGCACTGGCCAGCCCTGCAGGATTCATGCATTAAGGATATAATATGGTATGGAATATGAAAAGTTTTAGTCAAACACTTCCAGCCTGGTCAAAGAAGAATTATCCTCACAATGCTAGTTGACAGTTAATCTTAGTCGTACAGCATTAATCTGCTATTGTAGCCTGCAAATTGTATAGTCAGCTACTCTCTTGGCTAGTACATATTGGAGCTGAACTATTGCTGGACCTTTCTGGAAGATGATTATCAAACCACGCACCGCCGCCAAGCAATCTTGCTAAAGGTAAGCATCATGGCCAACTTCTTAAGCATAATACAAATTTAGTTATATAGGAAATGATTTGTTCGGTTCGGTACTCGCGCAGTAGTGGTGCTCGTGCACGGAACCGCGCGTGTTTTCCCGCGCGCGTTGTCGCTCATCGTCGCGCGTCGTCGCACGCGTTGCCTGACTAGACGCGGGCTGTCCGCCCGCGAGGGGGGCCGTAGTTCCCCGTGGAGCGACCATCGTGGAGGTGAGGGTATGCGCGCCGACGCAGCACGGTGGCCATGCCGGAAGCGAGGTGCAGGTGGGTAATCCTGCCGGTCTCGGACCTGGTCTACGCACACCACCGTGAACGCGCCTGCACGCCTGCGTCCGTCATGGCATCGACCCCGCGCTGCACTTGCCTCCGTCTCGCCGAGGTCCCATACGCTTGTACTCCTGCAGAGCATCTTCATCCACCGCAAGTTCGTCCTCATCGTTGTGCGGACGAAAGCGCACCCAGGCGACGCTGACGTGTCCTCGCACTTTAATGCCAGGTGCACGGCGGACGCGATCCAGCAAGTCCTGCCAGTCTCGGACCTCGTCCACGCACACCACCGGGAACGTGCCTGCGCGCCTGCGTCCGTCTCGGCGTCGACCCCGCGCTGCACTTGCCTCCGTCTCGCCGAGGTCCGCCGATCTGTCATTCCGTCTTTTGTGCGTTGTCCGTCGTGAACGACGATAGTCGTTCCGTCGTCGGAACGGAGACCTTACGCCGATCTTAGGGGGACGTTGTCCGTCTGTCCGTCCGTCCAACACGCGCAGGCAGCTGGCCACGTAGCATATTGGGGTCGGGGTTGAGGACCGCGATGCCATGTGACTGAACGGATGGAAGCCGTCTTCAGCCGCGGACGAAAGCACACCCAGGCGACGATGACGTGATCCGTCCGTCTCGGCGTCGACGCCGTGCTGCACTTGCCTCCGTCTCACCGAGGTCCGCCGGTCTGTCGTTCCGTCGGATGTTCTCGTCGTCGTAGTGCGCGCCGGCCTTTTGTGCGTTGTCCGTCAAGAACGACGATAGTCCGTCGAAAGCGATGTACGTATGTTTCCCGCCGCCCCCTCCCCCCACCGTTTCCCGTCTGTGAGCCCCGTCGGGTTACCCCGTCTTTCAACAAGAAGGAAGCACACCTGTATCAGACGGCGATGCATACGCGCCGCTGCCATGCAGCATTTCACCAGCCGTGTTTCCTTGTAACGTCTCCTGCAGCGGCCATACACCAGCGGCGCCAGTGCGGTCATTAAGGAGTGTGCTTCGCAGTACGCCGGCGACCTCCGGATCTGTAGGACCGATCGCGGAGCGCAGCAGTGCCTCAGGTACTTGTGCAACGCATCCCATACGCTTGTACTCCTGCAGAGCATCTTCATCCACCGCAAGTTCGTCCTCATCGTTGTGCGGACGAAAGCGCACCCAGGCGACGCTGACGTGTCCTCGCACTTTAATGCCAGGTGCACGGCGGACGCGATCCAGCAAGTCCTGCCGGTCTGGGACCTCGTCCACGCACACCACCGGGAACGTGCCTGCGCGGCTGCGTCCGTCTCGGCGTCGACCCCGCGCTGCACTTGCCTCCGTCTCGCCGAGGTCCGCCGATCTGTCGTTCCGTCTTTTGTGCGTTGTCCGTCGTGAACGACGATAGTCGTTCCGTCGTCGGAACGGAGACCTTACGCCGATCTTAGGGGGACGTTGTCCGTCTGTCCGTCCGTCCAACACGCGCAGGCAGCTGGCCACGTAGCATATTGGGGTCGGGGTTGAGGACCGCGATGCCATGTGACTGAACGGATGGAAGCCGTCTTTAGCCGCGGACGAAAGCACACCCAGGCGACGATGACGTGATCCGTCCGCCTCGGCGTCGACGCCGTGCTGCACTTGCCTCCGTCTCACCGAGGTCCGCCGGTCTGTCGTTCCGTCGGATGTTCTCGTCATCGTAGTGCGCGCCGGCCTTTTGTGCGTTGTCCATCAAGAACGACGATAGTCCGTCGAAAGCGATGTACGTATGTTTCCCGCCGCCCCCTCCCCCCACCGTTTCCCGTCTGTGAGCCCCGTCGGGTTACCCCGTCTTTCAACAAGAAGGAAGCACACCTGTATCAGACGGCGATGCATACGCGCCGCTGCCGTGCAGCATTTCACCAGCCGTGTTTCCTTGTAACGTCTCCTGCAGCGGCCATACACCAGCGGCGCCAGTGCGGTCATTAAGGAGTGTGCTTCGCAGTACGCCGGCGACCTCCGGATCTGTAGGACCGATCGCGGAGCGCAGCAGTGCCTCAGGTACTTGTGCAACGCATCCCATACGCTTGTACTCCTGCAGAGCATCTTCATCCACCGCAAGTTCGTCCTCATCGTTGTGCGGACGAAAGCGCACCCAGGCGACGCTGACGTGTCCTCGCACTTTAATGCCAGGTGCACGGTGGACGCGATCCAGCAAGTCCTGCCGGTCTGGGACCTCGTCCACGCACACCACCGGGAACGTGCCTGCGCGGCTGCGTCCGTCTCGGCGTCGACCCCGCGCTGCACTTGCCTCCGTCTCGCCGAGGTCCGCCGATCTGTCGTTCCGTCTTTTGTGCGTTGTCCGTCGTGAACGACGATAGTCGTTCCGTCGTCGGAACGGAGACCTTACGCCGATCTTAGGGGGACATTGTCCGTCTGTCCGTCCGTCCAACACGCGCAGGCAGCTGGCCACGTAGCATATTGGGGTCGGGGTTGAGGACCGCGATGCCATGTGACTGAACGGATGGAAGCCGTCTTCAGCCGCAATACCACGCATCGTGTGATATATACGCGATCTATATGCGATACAATCCCACAGTAGCGAGCCGACGCCTGTAAATAGCCCAGCTTCGTGAAAGGCCGTGCAGCTTACGTTGGCGGCGCCACCGACCAGTGTGCAGTAATGCAGTGTGCAGCCGCAGTACCGTATGTTAAGATAAAGAAATCGGACGGATGTGTATATCCGCGATGCAATCCGACCTACTGTAGCGAGCCGACACACGCGAAGAAGGCCGTACATCTTACAAGAAGCCCTACATTTCACGCGGACAACGTTGGACGGCCGCAGATGCGCACTTCGACGCCGGTGATCTTCCCTGATCGTAGCCATAATCATAGATGGCTACAATATATATTGGCATGTCGCACGTCGAATCGCGCACCTGTAACGCGGCGCGAAACATCCGGTGCGACGATTTGCACATGCATCAGCATATTACATATGTCATATTATGTTATATGAGATCATGTCATTCACGATAAAATGTGTGCCCTTGCACGTGTGCGCATACTTGCGCACACAACAAAGAGTCGAACAGACGGACTTGCACATGCATCAGCATATCACATATGTCAGGTGCGCAAGGCGCATCGTTGCGTCCAGGTGCGCAATTTGACGTGCCGTATTCGATGTGCCATAATGTCATAATATCATACACGGCCAGACGCCGCCGCGGCGACGATTCGTGCCGCGAAACGTGCGGTGACGACACGGCGACGATTCGTGCCGCGAAACGTCCGGTTCGCGCCATGAAACGTCCGGTGACGATAAAAGGCATGCCCTTGCATATGTGCGTGCCCTTGCATATATTGAGATGTCGCACCTGAACGCGCCGTGAAACGTCCGGTGACGGCGCGGCGACGATTCGTGCCGTGAAACGTCCGGTTCGCGCAAGGCGCATCGTTGCGTCCAGGTGCGCAATTTGACGTGCCGTATTCGATGTGCCATAATATCATAATATCATACGTGCGGTGATGACACGGCGACGATTCGTGCCATGAAACGTCCGGTTCGCGCCATGAAACGTCCGGTGACGATAAAAGGCATGCCCTTGCATATGT
This sequence comes from Volvox reticuliferus, assembly GCA_019650235.1. Taxonomy (NCBI): domain Eukaryota; kingdom Viridiplantae; phylum Chlorophyta; class Chlorophyceae; order Chlamydomonadales; family Volvocaceae; genus Volvox; species Volvox reticuliferus. The sequence goes on from BNCP01000018.1 coordinate 1,565,926, forward strand.
GCGTGCCCTTGCATATATTGAGACTGAACGCGCCGCGAAACGTCCTGTGACGACGCGGTGACAATTCGTGCCGCGAAACGTCCAGTGACGACCAGAATCGAACCCGCGACCTCGCCTTTTACGCCGCGACGTCTTAAGCGCGAGCGACACTCCGAAGGCACTACGACGCCGAGAAAAACGGCGAGTTACCAAATATGTTCCAGACAGACGGACTAGACGCGGGCTGTGGGCCCGCGAGGGGGGCCGTAGTTCCCCGTCCCCGCGGCGGAGGCGAGGGCACGCGTGCCGAATGGAAGGGGTAATACAAGAATGCAGAGGGATGCAGAGATGCAGTTCACCAGCGTGGGAGTCGAACCCACGAGCGCGCGGATCGCACTCGGCCGTGCAAGTGTGTCGTCATACAGCGAGGTGGCCGTTTGACGCTGGCATTTAACGCCATCCAGTGGCGGCAACTCCATGCACGCTCCATGCACGTTGTGTTTGGGGCAACCGGAGTGACTTACTGCTGGAGGGCCGTGACGAAAGTGGTCCGGCCCTCCGTGCTGGTGGTGACGGTGCCGGTGATGGCGAAGGAGTCGTAGGCGGTGTACGCGACCCGGTCGTTGTCGTCCGCGAAGCTCGCGTCGGCGAAGAAGTCCGCGTAGTTGGGCAGCTGTTGGAGGACGCCGGGGCTGTCCGTGCAGACTGGATACTTGCTATTGCCGACGCTGAGGACGAGCGGTATCACGGGCCGGGAGCCGACCGTCGTGACGGAGCTGGGATTCGGGGAGAGGCTGGCGGCGGCGTGTGCTCCATCCGACGGTAGGACAACGGCGGCCCGGTCGCGTTGCTCCCACGCAACCATCATGTCGTTCGTGTCGGCGCGGCTGTCGGTGGCCGCAGTGGTCTGCTGGGTAGCTGCTCGGAAGGTCTGCACCCGCTTGGGAGGGCGCTTGCCCGGGGCAGCTGCTGCCGCGACTAGCGCTCCGTTGAGGAAGATGCTGTTGTTGTACTGAGTATTGGACGGCGCGCTGATTTTGGCGGCGTAGATGTATAGCGGCGTGTTGTCGTCAGCCGCCGCTTGTAGCTGGGCAACGAAGTCGTCGGGCGCGGATTGCTTGACCGCCAGCTCCACGCAGCCGAGGTCGGGGGCGTCGGGGTTGCCGCACGCGACCCAGGCGTTGAACTTGCGGAAGGGTCCGCCGCGGAACAGCTTACCGTGCGGGACGACCAGGAGGGCGCTGCCGTCGGCCGGGTACTTGTCCTCGGCGTCCGCTTTGTCGGTTGCCGCGTTGTACGTCGGATAACGCAGCTGTGCTGGACCGCTACAACACACTCGACCACGGCCGTCTCTTGTGCTCAACCTTTGCCCCACAGACTACGTCGTCCCTGCGTCTCTCAACACTTGCGCGACTCGTGTTGCCCGCATGCGGCAGATGTATTGCAATGCTAACGTCCGGCACATATTTACACCTCCCATCGCAGCATCCTACGCACCCTCCTTCTTCACACGTTCCCCCACATCCGTCGTAGGTCGGACGCAACGTCGGTGACGATACGGTAACACGGTGGTGTTCTGTCTACTCCCTCTAGTCTATTTTCGCGACGAAATCGGCATGCAGAGCCATGAGCACCTCGGCGTCACCAGCCACTCCGGGACGAGCAACGTACGATCAACGTACCGCGTCCGCCACATCTCGGGCCCACCTAGCACTCGGAATCGGCAACCTGCCACAGCGTTCTCATCCACACCCGCATCCTCATCTTCATCCGCCGCCCTGTTTTTCGCCACCGTCGCCTCCGTTGCAGACCCCTCACCATCGTCGCCGTGTCACGTGGTGGTGGCTGCGGTAGTCCAACGCTCCTCCAGGTGCCGGGCGTGCTCGTATTCGGGTGCATAGCGGTTGCGGGTTGCGGTCGCGCGGCGGTCAAGGAGGCGCAGTTCGGCCGCCAGGTCGGGGTCGAGCTTTGTTGCTGCCAGAAACTGCTGGACAACTCGTTTTCGCTCGTCGGGTGTCGTAGAGAGCGGGCGCAAGAGGCGGATGTGGTTGAGTGTCTTGTACCGTGTCAGTAGTACATACACGGTTGCGCGCTTCAAGCCGCCAGGTGGGACGGAGAGGTCCGCAACCCAGCATTCTTCCTTGAAACTGCGACCCTGTACGAAATAGTCGGTCACGGCGTAGTAGTCACCCAGCGGCACGTTGATGCGACGCACGTTCTTGGTGGCGGTGCCGGTGTTGACAGCAGGTACGGTGATATTGGCTGCTGGTGAGGGGCGTGGTACGACGGTGAAGGTACCACCTTTGGATGCGAAGTCCGCCAAGTCCGCTAGCACCGTATTGGGCGCGTGTCCTTTAATTGGACGGACCATGACGGCTGCGGGTAGGTAGTGAAGGCGCCAGTACGGGCCGTGGCCGTCGTCGGGCGGTTCGCGGCTGTCGGTGAGCAGGCCGCACGCCTCGACTTCATTGTTGTGGCAGGCGCCAGCGTCGGCGGCAACGGTGTCGAGTAGCGTGTAGCGTGCTCCTTCGTAGTACCAAGTGTCGGCGGTTGTGTGGTCGAAGGCGGCGTCTTTGACTCGCATCGCGACAGCCTTCTCGACGTGCGAGAGTAGCGGCTGCTGGGCTGTGCCGTGTTGGCGGACCGGGACGTGGTCCGCGTTCCAGCTGACCAACCGTGCACCCTTGCGACGCGCCTGGAGCATGAGCAGTCGTGTGTTGAGGACGTGCCTGGGTTCGTTGCGTTGCAACACCACGCGGGGCTCGAGGTCCGTGAGGTCCGATAGGTCGGTGATGACGCGTTGGTTGAGCGCGTCTATCAGTGCCGCCATGCGCGCTTCAGTGGGTTCGCCGCCGCCGAACATGGTCGCGAACTGCGTGAGCTGCTGACCGGACGGGCTGTTGTCTTGTCGTTGTTGTTTTTGCAGCATGAACACGACGTTGCCGAGCTGCCGGTACAGCTGGAAGCCATCGTGCAGGCGGGCGTGCGTCTGTGGTACGGGTCGGCGAGGGCGACGCATGGTCGCGGCAGTGTCGCGGTCGTTGTTGTGCTCGTCACTGCTGCTGGTGTTGCTGCCATCCGCACGGCGACCTTCGTCTTCGTCAGCCGAGGCTGGCCGGCGCCGGGTGTTCGGTGCCGACGGAGTGAAGTTGGGGTTCCGCTCGACGTCGGCCGCGAAGCGGTATGGTGGCGAACCGCCCGGTTGAGGATGCTGTAGCAGGTCGCCGATTCCGGCAGCGGCGCGGCCGGACAGGACACGGGTGCTCGAGTGGGTGGGTCCAAGATGTGACGGGGGCGGTACGCTGGCCGTACAGGAGTAGCTGATGGCGCCGAGGTGCTCATGGCTCTGCATGCCGATTTCGTCGATGAAGACAGCGCCATCACCGACGTTGCGTTTGACCTACGAAGGGTGGGGGGGAGCGCGTGGAGGTGTGGATTCGTGGGATGGTTGTCGTACGTGCTCCGGCAAGTGGATCGTACCTGAAGGCTGGCGTGGGCACCGCGCTTGGGAAGGTTGGCGCCACGCGAGCTGCTTTGGCTCGCAGAGATGCCGAACATCGAGTGGGTCGACAGGCTGCGGTGCACTGGGGTGTTGAAGGCGATCCCCGGTCTCGGACCTGATCCACGCACACCACCGTGAACGCACCTGCCAAATCCGCAATGCGCGCAGGCAGCTGACCGCGTAGCATGTTGGGATCGGGGTTGACGACCGCGATACCATGCGACTGAACGGCACACGGGAAGACCTGGGGGGGACGGCCCGTGAGATGCACAATCAGCAGCTGCTGCATCAGACGGCCCCGCCCCAAGAGTTGACTTTCCACAAACGTCGGTGTAGGCAGCGGGTCGCCCAGGTGATTGACAGACGGCACGTCGCCCGGATCGAGACGCGCCAGAGCCGCTTCAGGCACTCGGCGTACTGCAACGAGAGCGGCGACAGGCGGACATCGGTTAAGCAAACTCGAATGGGGAAAAACGAGCCGGAAAAGATCCTCACCCGCCAGTGCCTTCTCGCAAGAGGCGCAGATAACGAATCGCTCGGAGCCACCATCGCCGCAGAACACGGTCCGGTTCGGCAAATCCGCATCAAGGCGCATGCAGAACGGCACCTCCACACTCCGCGGATCGTCGAAGCAAGGTCGCGGCTGCACCCGTGGTGGATATGGCCGCAACTCCGATGGGGCCGTGCCCTCTGCAGCACCCGTCGATGAATCCGACTCGTCAGCCCCATCGACACCACCATCACTGTCAGCCGCCGCCGCATCTTCATCCACGAATGCCGTGGGATCGGCGTCAGCGCTGGCACCCGCAGTACTGCCGCGCTCCGATCTGCCGATACGATACCGCACCGGTAAAACCGGATCCGGTGCCGGTGGTGCAACACCTTGGGCGGTGCAGGGCATGCGCCGCCAAGCCAGAGTACGCGCATGACGCGGCACGGCGCCTGTGCACATGATGTCAGCGCGTAAGATGTCCACGTTGGGGATGTCCACCCAAGCACGAAGCGCGGATTGGTCCTCCGAACACTGCTCCGAGCAGACGGCACACACCCGGGAAGGCATGCGCCGACGCAGTGCGGCGGCCATGCTGGAAGCAAGCTGCAGGTGTTTCTCATATGGTACCTGCCGCTCCACCGGAAGTTGACCACCAGGCAAATCCTGCACGCGCCCTTCCGGAATCACCCCAAGAAAATCAGGCGGCGCAGGGTGCCGGCCCTCGTGCAAGCAGGGAAACCGCATCAGGTCCCGCAAACGCTCAAGCAAGCTAGTTCGCGGAAGCTGTATCCCACGCAGCTGAGCACGGGCCTGCGCGTGCGCAGCCTCTGCAGCCCTGCACTCCGGGTCTCGACGGGCAGCCGCTCGTGCAGCGGTGTTACGCCGCTGTTCCGCAGCCCTGCACTCCGGATCTCGACGGGCAGCCGCTCGTGCAGCGGTGTTACGCCGCTGTTCCGCAGCCCTGCGCTCCGGATCTTGACGCGCAACCGCTCGCGCAGCAGCGTCACGCTCCTGCTCCGCAGCCGCGCGCTCCGGATCGAGACGAGCATCCCGCATCCGTGCTGCATCCGCGCTGAGCTGCACGCACGACGCACTCGTCCCTCTGAAACCTCTGAAATGGAAACCGCCGGCCAGTGTACCCAGACGCTCCCGACTACGCACCTCGGACTGCGGCGCCGCACAGAGCGAAGTGGCAAGCGCGGACCTCTGCCCGTCAGCGACGTCACGCCCCTGCTCCGCAGCCCTGCGCTCCGGATCGAGACGAGCTTCCCGCATCTGTATTGCATCCGCGCTGAGCTGCACGCTCGACGCACTCGTACCTCTCAAATGGAGGTACAGTGTACCCAGGCGCTCGCGACCGCGAGCCTCAGCCCGCCGAGGCGAATCATTTATTCGGTCCGTCATAACTGATGGGAGCCGTCTCTAAACGAACCGACGGCCGGGCCAACGGGGGGACGAACCGACGAGGAACGATCCGACAACTGTAAAGAGCCCAAGTCCAGGAAAAGCCGGCGACTGCACGTTAAGAGAAAGAAGTCGAACGGATATATATATATATCCGCGACCACGATGCATATGATACCTGGGGCGAGCCGACGCACGCAAAGAAGGCCGTACGCCTTTCAAAAAGCCACACATTTTACGCAAACAACGTTGGACGGGACGCGCACCGGCGTTGGATGACCGCGTCATCCAACGCCGGAAGGTTCGAATATATGGCTATCAAATATGTATGGGTATATATCAATCCGGTCCGACTACAATATTACAAGTATGTATAGCGAACCGCGCACCCGGAGATGCATCGAGTCGCGCCGCGATCGCTCAGCGAGAACCATCCGGTGACGACCGGAATCGAACCCGCGACCTCGCCTTTTACGCCGCGATGTCTTAAGCGCGCGCGGAGCTCCGAAACCCGAGAACGACGGCCCGAAAAACGCGAGTTTCCAGAAAAAACCGAACAGACGGACGGACAACGAAAAATCGGGGTAAGGTCTCCGTTCCGACGACGGAACGACTATCGTCGTTCACGTCTATGTCGGAACTACGACGACAAGCGCCCCAAAAACGGCCTAAGGTCTCCGTTCCGACGACGGAACGACTATCGTCGTTCACGTCTATGTCGGAACTACGACGACAACGAAAAAGTGGGGTAAGGTCTCCGTTCCGACGACGGAACGACTATCGTCGTTCACGTCTATGTCGGAACTACGACGACAAGCGCCCCAAAAACGGCCTAAGGTCTCCGTTCCGACGACGGAACGACTATCGTCGTTCACGTCTATGTCGGAACTACGACGACCGCTCAAAAGGATTTGAGTGTGAGATATTCTTCATCATTACGTGAAGGGAGCGGGATTTGACCCCACGCAGTCCACATTCATGGGCCTCCGCAATAGAACTCTATGTCATAGCTACAGAAATGGTTATTAATAACAAGGTTGCAAGCATTCCTCGCAAAGGCGCCGTCGCAATTCACTCGAAGTGAATCGTGTTTTGACGTTTAGAGTGAGTACAATAAGATGAGCATCTGACTAGTTCCCAACAAGCAGGAATGTGCATTTATGTCATACATTGTCGATGATAATATTGTGTCCATAGTAGTGCTTTAAAATCGTTTGGCTGAATGCTGCAGTGTGCAAAGACAAACATGAAGTGCATGACCGCTCAACCAAAACAACATGGCAGGACAGACAGACAAAGCCATGTGCCCCTCCCCTTCGCTGTGGACCTGCCGGTCAGGCCCCTTGCTTCTCGCCCTTGTAGGGTGAGTCGCCCACAGTGTAACACCCGAAACAGTGCATGTGAATTGTGTTTTGATGTTTTGACTAGCAAAATGGCAAGTACGACAGGACGAGCAACTGACCAGTTTCCAACAAGCGGAAATTGCGCACTTTAATGCACTACATGCTGTTAGTTGTATCTCTGTCATTACACCTAAAGCACAGGCTCGATCGAAGGATGCCAAACAACTGGCCAACCTAGATATGAGCCATGAGATACCCCAGGATACTGCAATCATCCCCCTTTCTGTGGGTGTGTCCCCACACCTACAGGGGCAATCATGTTTCATTGCGTTCTTGTCCCTGATGGCCTCATACTTGTGGTTATATATCCCACACACATCAGCCGCACTTGCATTCCAGTGTTTGGATGGGGGCTTTGTACCTGGGTCAGTCCCTACCCATCTTCATGCCAATTTGTATGGCCAACCTGGATATTAGCCATGAGATACCCCAAGATACTACAGGTGCCAGGCCAATTAGTGGGGGCCACAGGGTACAGGGGATTGCCAAGCCGATCAGTGAGGCAGCACAGGGGATCACCAAGCTCATCAGTTGGACAGCACAGGGGTATGTAGAGAGCCGAAAGGGGACCACTTCTGTCATGGCTCGCTAGGTTATGAATTGTAACATACTGAGGATAAGAAGCATAGGTTTCTCAGGATGAGACAGCAGGTTCTTAGATGATGGTACAACAACTATCACTTAAGATTTACTGAACGAAGGAACGGGATGTCACTCCATGGCTATTCACCGTGTTGTGACGCATTATTGCATGTTTAGCTGCTTATCTATGCATGTGTGCATATGCACATGACTTAGCAACCAGTGTCCATGGTGGGCATCAAAGCCATCAATATAACTGGTGACATGGAGACCCTCTACACTGCACACTCCGTACCTGTAACACTGGTGCAATAGCGATTGATTCTGGGGTGTGAAATCCCTCATTACAATCCTCCCCGCCTTGCAGTGAACCTCCATGGGCACCCCTGGCACCCCGTAGGGCAGCTTCTGCCTTGCACCCAACGGATGGGGTTCTTTTGTTTTCCTGGCACTACTGCAGTTTTTCTTTGCTCATAACGGCTGGTTGTAACCCTGATACAGTGCCAACCCGGGCAACCACCTTAAGGCTGAAGGGATTCATGCGCATTCTGTTGTGAGTGTTCAGGCAGTGTGCACTAGATGTTGTATCTCTGTTATATCCGCCTACAGCAAAGGCTCGATTGAAAGGATGCCAGACAACTGGCCAACCTCGGATACTACCCGTAGATACCCCAGGATACTACACTAGACAGGGTTCGACACAGGGATCTAAAGGCAGATCCTAGCAGTTCATACCAATATAACACTGGTGCAATAGCGCATGATACTGGGGTGCGAAGTCCCCCATTACAGTACGTATCCAGTGGCGGCCACAGCTCCTGGTCCAGATCAGCCCCATGCAGAGGCCCCAGTACTGTGGGGCTGTCGAACCAGTAGTTCCACAGCCAGAGCACCAGAACAGAATTGGCAGCGGCAACCACCGCATGCTGAATGGGTGGCAGACTGGAGGCTGCAGGTGCCCATTCAGCCTGCGTGGTGGAGGTAAGCATGTGGGATATCCAAGAAGGAGGAGCCCCATGTACCCCTCCTGCCCTTCAAGCATATCTCTGCACGCTTTGGTGTTAAGTGCTAAGATGCAAGCACAGCAAGCCAAGTGTACCGTAATGAGAGTCAGGCACAGCGGAAGTCTTCAGAGGCCAGGGATTACAATGTACGATCCAGAATGCAGAATATCCAGTGAAGGCTATCAGAACCGGAAACACGCTATCATCACTTCACACTCCTTCAATGCTCAGGCTTCACTCAGGCCAAGTAAAAGCGTATCCAGACTCAGGACGTCAATAAGTAAGAGCATACGATCAAGGGAGATCGATAGCATATAATATTCAATATATAAACAAGGCCGTCATCGCGCGACTTATACTCACGACGTCGTCCGTAGTACATATCACACCAGATCGCTGATCCGCATGTGTGACATGTTCGTAATCATGTCGCAGACGATATTCTATCGTCCTCTAGCCTTCACAGCATTAAGGCAATGCAAATGCAATACTTGGCAACGTTCGTTATGTGGCTCAACCGCCATGTGAGTCGATGCGAATATCATTCACTCAGTCGCATTCCGCTCGCGCACGTGAAGTGGATATTGCATGATAAATCAGTATAAGAGAATGCGCGCTCTCAGATAATTATTTCAGTGCACGTACGCGGACTTGCCCTGGTCGCATGACTAGAGCTTCCACGCGGCGTCACTTCTCACATTTGTGCGTCATATTGGTCGAACCATTCGCATGATAAGGAACCGAATATTATTGCTTATAATATTATGCAAAGAGATTTGTGAAAAACCTACTTTTTGCGAGTGCTTGTCCTGTCGTACTATCCAGCTGGTTAGTACGACAGGGTGGATACCGGTCACATTGCAAGCGCTACACCGAGAGCATGGTGCCAATCTGATAATGCTTCTAATCACTGGTTGCCGGGCGCCTTACCGGGTCCTATAGTCCGGTGCATGGGCGTGGGGCAAACCGTGATACAACACTTCAGCGGCACCAGGACCGTGTTAATGAATACAACCAAAATGATGAAACAGCCAAGTGGTCGAGTGTCACAAAGATCCAAATGTCTGGAAGCTTCACATTACGATGGTTCACTGACGTCTTCTGCCTGTGCAGGCCAGGTTGGGCACAGTAATCACTAGCTCCTTACGTATTGAGAGGAGTCAACAATCCCGCCGTCGCCTTTTACCCTTGCCCTCAAAATAACTTCATACCACCCTTGGCTCCGACCCGGGTGACAGCAGCCTGCAACCCTTTACATTCTGGGTTTTTCCGCAACATAACACCCACCTAAACTCACATATGCACCTGAATGTGCTGCCTCAGCTTTCCCACTGCCCTGTACGCCCCTATAAGCCCCGCCACCAGCTGCTGGGCAGCCAGGCAACGGCTACACGTGGTAGAAATTACCCAACTTGTATCGCAAGGGTTGCTCTCATTGCCGTGCTTTTTGACGGCACTGCCGCCGCCCCCACCACCTATAGACCAATGTGTTACAATCCTCGAGAGGACCCCGCCTGGGGACCACCTGTGGGGCGGTGATCTGCTGTTCTTGTTTCGCCACCTTTGCCACCTGTGCGACCCCCTTCACCACGCAGGTGCTTCCCAACTGAAACCTACAATAATCCACCCTTGTTAATTTACTCCAAGCGCCCCCATTAAGCGTGACCTCTGGATGTCGCAGAGATGCCGCCCCCAACTTATGAAACCATTAATTGACCTACGGGCAGCCATTGCTCCGCAAACAACCAGCTGGAGAACCGGCGCCCTCATCAGCGGTGTAGGCACCTTATTTAAGATGCTGGCCTCCGAAATAAGCATCACACCGCCACATATGAGATAGCTTGTCCCATCTCATGTACAAACCTGGTGGTGGCGGGCATTGAGAACTCCTTGGCAGCCTGATGGCACCACCGCACTGCTGCCGCTACCACTGGCGCTAATGCTACACCAGCGGCCCTCCGATGATCCAGTGGTCACGGTGGTATGGCTAATAGGACGATGTATATGGACATTAGGTTAATTAGACGTGTATTAACGACCCAAATGGATCCCCACTGCCGCATCCCAATCTGCCAGTGGGCCGCTCTCCTGTGTTGCCACCATGCACAGGTGTGCATGTGGCATCAGTGGTGACACCGAGAGACAAGCAGGAACCGCTGAACAGTGACTCTGGTAATGCCGCAGTGTTGATGGTAAGGTGTGCTGCACAGGCGACAGCGTTGGGTGGCGACTGCAGCAGGGGAGGGGTGTGACGGGGGCGGTAGGTGGGTGCGGTTTCAAAGGGTTGGGTGCACGGCACCTGCGACAGAGTTGGGTGGCAACGGCGGCAGGGGAAGGGGTGTGACGGGGACGAGTCGATGGCGTCGGTTTCAAAAGGTTTGGGTGTGTGGCACAGGCGACGGCATTGGGTGGCAACGGCAGCATGCATGAAAGGAGCGTGACGGGGTAGGCACATGAATGCGGTTCAAAGGGTTGGGTGCACTGCACAGGCGACGGCATTGGGTGGCGACGGCAGCAGGAGAGGGGTGTGACGGGGGTGGGCAGGTGGGTGCGGTTTCAAAAGGTTGGATGCGTGGGTTGCATATGGTATCACAGCAGGGGACGGCATGGGGTGGCGACGGCAGCAGGAGAGGGGGGGGTGACGGGGGCGGGCAGGTGGGTGCGGTTTCAAAGGTTGGGTGCATGGCAGGGGCAACGGAGTTGGGTGGCGACAGTGGCAGGGGAAGGAGGGTGACTGGGGCGGGCAGATGAGTGCGGTTTGGAAGGGTTGCTACTGCTACTGTTCGTTTGCACAGGATCTACTGCGCTGTGATCCATTTATTTTTTCTTGCTTGCTACGATCTGCCCGCAGATGCACAAATGCCGCATGCAATCAGGTGCGCTAGCTGGCCAAGATGATTGTCCTGCTGCAGGCCTACCAGTATCAACAAGGCATGTCCAGTGAGTGTATCATCCTTGGCTGGGTAGCTCAGGGGTGATGATGTATGGCTGCAGCATGCACAGAAGGGTCAGGAAGGGGGCAGGTGGATGCGGAGGGAGAGCCGTTCCTAGAAGGGTTGGCAAATGACGAAGGGGTGTGGCGGTGATGGCGGCAGGGAAGGGGGTTGACGGGGGCAGGCACATGAGTGCGGTTTCAAAGGGTTGGGTGCACTGCACAGTCGTCGATGACATTGGGTGGCGACTGCAGCAGGGGAGGGGTGTGACGGGGTCGGGAGGTGGGTGCGGCTTCAAGGTTTGGGTGCGTTGCACAGGCAACCGAGTTGGGGGGCCGATGGAGGGGCCACATAATAAAGGGGGGCTTGAAGGCCTGGCAATGGGGGTTACAGACAGGAGGGGAGATGGGGCGTGCATTAGGATTTGCAGGGGATTTTGAAAGGACTTGACGTCTGTTTGCTGTGTTTTTTGTGTTCTTGCAGGTGCATGGTTGTGACTGTAATGTTCACCACTGGAGCCCCCGCCAGGCATTGCATGGATGGGCTAGGTTAGCGAAAAGGGGGCGGTGTGCATGGGCTAGGTAGGCGAAAGTGGGGCGGTGTTCATGCATGGGCTAGGTAGGCAAAAGGGGGGCGGTGTGCATGTGTGAAGGGGCTGGAAGCGAGAGTTATGGGAAATGGGGGCCAGGAACGGCAGTGAGTGAGGGGGAGGGCTGGCAAAAAGGGCGTGCATGTCTGCATTACGGGGTGGGTGGGTGGCTGGCCTACCGGTACTACAGTGTACCACAGCACATCACGCCATGTGATGTAACGCCTATAGCACTTACCTAGGTTTTTTAAAATTAATTTACTTAAAAGTTTAGCCGATAACTATATTCCTACCTCTGTATTCTGTATTCTGTTGTGTAGAGCTAGTATGTTTTCGCATCGTAGGATCACTTTCCAATAGCAAGGCGCGAAAGATTTTCTTTTATAGCTAAATTTCCTCTTTTATTAAGATATCCACGGTCTCTATTCGCACAGGATGCCTTCCTACAAGCCACGATGCAGGCGGACAAGTCGCTGCTCCTCTACATGACGCGGCGAGAAGCAATAATTGAGATGTAATCACAGTAAGTAAGTCATAACAGCATGTTGCAAGCAGCGACGGAGAGGGAGAAAGATAGGCGGCGGTGATTGGCGCGGTGATCAGAGTGATCAGCGGCGATAACTAGTGATCGGCGGTGGGATAAAATGCGGGCAGCGAAAATGGGTTGATCTTGCTGGGATGTTCATGTTGCAGATCATGTATTGCGCGAAATAGACATTCGTGATATTTGTTTGGTTATCGGTGTCATGGCTCATGTCTTCGTGTTCCTGCTCCCAGGTGCGCTAATCATCTCATGGCTTTCCTGGCAACAGCGAGTTTCTGTCGACAGGAGGCTTGCCCAGGACTGCGATTAAGGCGCAATGGCGCAGGTGGGTGAATCTTTGGGGCTGGTGTGTGCAGGGAGGTGCGGGTTGGTGGTGCGCAGTGCCACCATTATTTGTTGCCGCCATCCCGCTGTGCCACCGTCACATGTCGTGCTGCCGTCGTTCTGTGCCACCATTGTGCCATGCCGCAAAATTGCCGTGCCCCAGTCATGGCAGGGGCGACGGAAAGAGGGGGCGGACGGAAGGGGGAGGAGGGGCGGCGGATTAGGGGCTGCCAACGAATGCGGGAGGAGGGGCGGATGGGGGAAGAGGGGTGACGGAGGCGGGGGGGAAGGGGCGGCAGAGGCCGGGGGAGGGGCGGCAGAGGCGGGGGGAGGGGCAGAAGAGGGTGCAAAAGGGGCGGCGGAGGCAGGGGGAGGGGCGATGGAGTTGGGGGGAGGAAGGGGCGGCCGAAGCGGGGGGAGGGGCGGCGGAGGTTGGGGAAGGGGTGGCGGAGGCGGGGGAAGGGACGGCAGAGGCGGGGGGAAGGGGCGGCGGAGGTGGGGGAAACGGGTGGTAGAGGCGGGGGGATATGGTGCATCCGTTCCTGATGCCGTGCTGTAGTGCCGCCATCACGACTTCATCACATGTATTTGTCGTGTGTTTTCCGCATGTTAGTGATGGCACGACATCTGTGCAAGTGCCCGCTCCTATTCTGCTCGGATTGTGCCTGTTTATTGCTTTTCCTTGTGTGTTTTTACCATGTCTGTACAGCAACTCACGTCTGCTGCCTTGCTTGCGTGTCTTGTGTGCTGCCACAGGTCCTGAGCTGTGGCAACACCGGCTACATGTAGGAGTCTGCATGGACACTGGCTACGAACTTGAAGCGACAACACCAATGGTAAGTTGTGGGGGCTGGCTTAGGGCCGCAATGGGATGAAGGGGTGACGGAGGCAAAGGGGGAGGGCTGACGGAGGCAAGGGGGAAGGGCAATCGAGGGTGGAGAAGGGGCGGCGGAGGCTGGGGAAGGGGTGGCGGAGGTGGGGGGATATGGTGCATCCTTAAGGCAGGAGGGCTGAGGAGGGGAGAGGACGGATGACGGAGGCATGGGGGAGGGGTGACGGGGGCAATCCGTCGTCTTGCCATGTTGTTGCCTTGCTTTGCTGCCGTCTTGCGATGCCGCTGTCTCAGTGTGCGGCTATCCTGTCGTGCTGCCTTCATTCGTTCCTGATGTCGTGCTGTACTGCTGCCATCAGGACTTCATCACATGTATGTCTCGTGTGTTTTCCGCGTGTTAGTAATGGCATGACATCCGTGCAAGCCCCCGCTCCTATTCTGCTGGGTTTGTGTCTGTTGTCGCTTATCCTTGTGTGTGTTTTCCCTGTCTGTACAGCACCTAACGTCTGCTGCCTTGCTTGCATGTCTTGTCTGCTGCCACAGGTCCTGAGCCGTGGCAACACCAGCTACATGTAGGAGTCTGCATGGGCACTGGCTGACACCATGGTAAGTTGTGGGGCTGGCTTAGGGCCGCAATGGGATGAAGGGGTGATGGAGGCAAAGGGGGAAGGAGTAATCGAGGGTGGAGAAGGGGTGGAGGAGCCGGGGGAGGGCTGACGGAGACAGGTGGAGGGCTGACGGAGGCATGGGGGAAGGGCGACGGAGGCAAGCCTTCGTTGTGCCATGATGTTTTCCCACATTGAGGTGTGTGTATAATGTTAGATCTGGATGTGGCAGTCATTGCCCCGACACCTTTTCATCCATACCATCTGCCACAAACGAAGTTTGCTGTGTGTTTTTGGATAGATGCCGACATGGAGTGATTCTCCTAACACCTAACAATTATTGCTAGCCTCCCAGGAGCCATAATAATGGTATAATCATAGTGAACTATGTGTATTTTCCTCAGATATGGACAAGTTAGTGATTCCCCCTGACGCCTGGCAATTATTCCGTGCCTCCCACCATCCATCCAGTCAGTCTCAAACAAAGATTGCCATGTGTTTTTGGCTCGATCTGGACTTGACAGTGATTCCCCCCCACGCCTGGCAATTATTCCGAGCCTCCCACCGTCCGAACCAACTGTCCCAAACAAGTTTTGGTGTGTTTTTCGCGCGATGTGGACTTGGCAGTGATTCCCCCTGACGCCTGACAATTATGCTGAGCCTCCCAGCATCTGAACCTAATGTCCCAAACAAAGTTTCCGTGTGTTTTTGGCTTGATCTGGACTTGGCAGTGATTCCCCTAATGCCTGAAAAACAATAGGAGCCTCCTAGCAATCCGTACCATGTGCTCCAACGAAGTTTACCATGTGTATTGATTTGGTCTGGACTTAGGGATTCATTCTTCCATAACAAAACAGTTGCTGGGAAACGATGTACTGGTGCTTGCTTGTTGAATTCAAACTTGCTTTACAAACCTTTTCAAACATGTCTGCTGCACCCTTAGCTCCCGCCACACAGCAAACTGACTCTCCGTCTCAAGTCTCTTGTCTCATCAGCTCTGGACACCATGCCAAGGCACTGCAATATCTTCAGGTAAGCAGATACAGGTAAGTTAACGAGTTTCACTTTTTGATAATATTTGACAATCTTTTAAGGACATTGTAATTAGACGATAACTTTGTTTAAACGTTAGGGAAGAGAACGTAGTTTTATTGAGGCATTTTTGTTCAATATATCCAAATCCTAAAATATTAGATATCGTTTCTAAGTTATTTGCTATTTATTTTTGTGAAGATTTGTATAAAAAAATGAGTTAAGCTTGGAATTACTGATCCTTGTTTTAATTTACATTGGCTTTGCCTTTGTACCTTTGCCCCCCCCCCCACACAGTTAGACCTTGTGTAATTTGTACCTTTTGTGACAAAAGTAAGTAGTTTACTTAACTACGTTATGGGCAGTTTGTGCTAAACTGCGTTTGCTAAAGACTTCATCGTTACTTAACAGACTCGTTCATAGATAGATGCTATTTTGACCTAATTACGTTACAGGCATAAAAACCGCATCTAAAGGAATTGGATTACTTATTAAAGTTTTGTCTTGTAATGATATAGTATTTAATAATTTAGTTGTTGCTTGGTTTGTTTTTATTCTATCGTTATTATGTGTTTTAATACTTTTCGTGCTGATATAGCTGTTTTTTTCTTGAAATTTTGTAGTAAAATATTACGTTTTTTTTCCTTGTCGACCGTCCCGGCCTGGTGTCGGTGTCCTCAGACATTCCTCCCCGAAGCCCATTTAATAGCGAATGGTCGGACTGGAGTGAATCGATGAGTGCGTTAATGGTCTTCATCCGTTCTCCTATTAAGTCCACGTAAGAGCGCGTGGCCCCAATGGATGATCGGATGCGTTGTAGGTTCTCGGATGATGTTGTGGGTTAGATACTATACTCGTGTGCGCACATTATATATGATGTAGCCTTGCTATAGTTATATTCGTCACCATTATGCATTGCATGCATGTCACCTTTACACTATGTATTGTGTAAGAGACATCGGCTCTGGACACCCCAAGGCACAGCAAGATCTTCAGGGACTGAGGTGGTGGATCTGCAGTACAGGTTAGTTACACTGGGAACTTTACTTTGGGGTGTTATGCCAATCATATTTTATTGGGTCCTGATACTTGCAGCAGTCTTCTGTTGTCCTATTGGCATGTTTATGGCACAGTCCAGCTGGCACATAGAGATCAGTACAGCCATAGGGACCCACCACATAGACCCACCATCAGTCACAGCCAGCTCTTTCCAACCTAGCCTGTGAGTAAGCCCCCTCCTTGTGCCATGATCATTGTCTCCCTCAGGCAGACCTAATGTCAAGGGGTTCTATGCCTGTGGCCTTCTGCTGTTTTATTTTCCTTCCCTTAATCATCAGCTTTGGGCATGACCCCAAGGGGCAGCAGCATTTCAGGTAAGGATACAGGTAAGTTAACGATTTTATACCTTGTCGACCATCCCGGCCTGGTGTCGGTGTCCTCAGACATTCCTCCCCGAAGCCCATTTAATAGCGAATGGTCGGACTGGAGTGAATCGATGAGTGCGTTAATGGTCCTCATCCGTTCTCCTATTAAGTCCACTTAATAGCGAGTGGCCCCAATGGATGATCGGATGCGTTGTAGGTTCTCGGATGATGTTGTGGGTTAGATACTATACTTGTGTGCACACATTCTACTTGATGTAGTAGCTATACATTTACACCATTATGCACTGCAATGCATGGCCACTCATACAAAGAACAAAGCACAAATGATACATTAGAATCTGCAAATATGATGCAAAAAACGACTAGATATTTCATGAAACTCTGTCATGTTTGCGAGCACTCTCCCTGTCGTACTATCCAAATGAATAATACTACAGCACAAGTAACCGATTCTTACAAAGAGGCGAAAATTTGCGCACGCATTTTAAATCGCCTGTCTTATTGTGCGTGCCTAGAAATCCTGTCTGCTTGCAAATTTCATTTGGACGGTGCCTGTGATGTGCGAGGTAGTAAAACTTGCAATGCACAGCCGCCCATACAGAACAACAAAGCACAAAAGAGACATTACAATTGGCAGATCACAGATGCAAAAACGATTCGACAATTTTATGAAATGTCGTCACCTTTCGCGAGCGGTCTTCCCGTCGTACTATCCAAATTGTAATACGACAGCGAAAGTAACCCGATTTTAACAAAGACGCAAAAATTTCCACAAGCATTTTACGCCGGCTGTCTTATTGCTCGTGCCCAGAATTCCTGTCTGACTTGCAAAGTTCGTTTGGACGGTGCCTGTCATGTGCGAGAAACAAAATGCAATGCACAACGCTCATAAAAACAACAAAGCATAAAAGATTACATTACAATTTGGCAGAGTATCAAGATGCAATAACGATTCAAAATTTTATAAATGTTGTCACCTTTCACGAGCGGTCTTCCCGTCCGTACTATCCAAATTGATAATACGACAGCGAAGTAGTAACACCGATTTTTAAAGACGCAAAATTTCACGAGCATTTTACGCCAGTCATGTCTTATTGCCTGTTGTGCCCCAATGGAAGATTGGATGTGTTGTTAGGTTCTAGATGATGTTGTGGGTTAGATACTACACTCGTGTACGCACATTATATATGGCAAATGACATGAACTTTTAACAAAATTCCGTCAACGTCCCTATTGGCATTGGTTGGGAGGGTAATGGGTGGGGTACTGGGTGGGTAACCCTAGGGGTAGCGGTGCTATTTGGGGTGGGCGTTATCCTTTTGGAGGGGTAACACATCGTTAGCTCTGTAAGTAAAACGACTGGGAAAAATGCCTTGTCTCTGCAAACTGACTACGGCCAAAACTATCATGAGGTGAACTGAACGGCTTAACACAAAAATGAGCAATCATACTATAAGAAATAGACTGGAGTCTATGCATGGGCGAGCTATCTAACAATAATGATAACCAAATCTTATTTTCTGGATACACGTGCACAACATTCTCTTGATATCTTGTCGACCGTCCCGGCCCATCGTCGGTGTCCTCAGACATCCTCCCGGAAACCCATTTAAACGCGAATGGCCGGACGGGAGTGAATCGATGAGTGCGTATATGGTCTTCATCCGTTCTCCAATTCGGTCCACTTAAACGCGAGTGGCCCCAATGGAAGATTGGATGTGTTGTAGGTTCTAGGATGATGTTGTGGGTTAGATACTACACTCATGTACGCACATTATATATGGCAAATGACATGAAATTTTCACAAAATTCCGTCACCGGACGCATCAGTAATCTGTAAGTAAAACGACTGGGGAAAATGCCTTGTCTCTGCAACTGACTACGGCAAAACTATTATGAGGTGAACTGAACGGCTTAACACAAAAAATGAGCAATCATACTATAAGAAATAGACTGGAGTCTATGCAGGGCGAGCTATCTAACAATAATCAGAACCAAATCTTATTTTCTGGATACACGTGCACAACATTCTCTTGATTATCTTGTCGACCGTCCCGGCCCATTGTCGGTGTCCTCAGACATTCCTCCCGGAAACCCATTTAAACGTGAATGGCCGGACGGGAGTGAATCGATGAGTGCGTATATGGTCTTCGTCCGTTCTCCAATTCGGTCCATTTAAACGTGAGTGGCCCCAATGGAAGATTGGATGTGTTGTAGGTTCTAGGATGATGTTGTGGGTTAGATACTACACTCGTGTGAGTACATTATATATGGCAAACGATTCGAAATTCTGTCACCTTTCGCGACCGCTCTTCCCGACGTAGTATCCAAATGGATAATACGACAGCAGATTGAACCGATTCTGACAAACAGGCAAAAATTTGCACGCTCATTTTTTATTTTGTCTGTCTTGTTGTTCTTGCCCAGAAATCCTGTCCTTCTTGCAAATTTGGCTGTGTTGTGGGAGAGACAAACACGGCCGCTCATACAAAACAACAAAGCACAAAAGATACATTTCAATTTGGCTCATAATGGATGCTAAAACGACTCAAAATTTTCACGAAATTCCGTCACCTGTCGCGAGCACTCTTCCTGTCGTACTATCCAAATAAATAATACGACAGCAGAATGAACCGATTTTGACAAAGAGAGCAAATTGTGCAAACACATTTACATCGTCTGTGTTATTGCTTGTGCCCAGAAATCCTGTCTGGCTTGCACATTTGGCTGTGTGTGCGAGCACAAACAAGCAATGCATGGCCGCTTATATTAAAACACAAAGCACAAAAGATACATTTAAAATTGGCTAATAATGGATGCTAAAACGACTCAAAATTTTCACGAAATTCCGTCACCCATCGCGACCGCTCTTCCCGTCGTACTATCCAAATGGATAATACGACAGCAGAATGAACCGATTTTGACAAGCAGGCGATAATTTGCACACACATTTCACATCGTCTGTGTTATTGCTCGTGCCCAGAAATCCTGTCTGGCTTGCATATTTGGCTGTGTTTTGCGAGCAACATGGCCGCTCATATAAAACAACAAAGCACAAAAGATACATTTAAAATTGGCTAATAATGGATGCTAAAACGACTCAAAATTTTCACGAAATTCCGTCACCCATCGCGACCGCTCTTCCTGTCGTACTATCCAAATGGATAATACGACAGCAGAATGAACCGATTTTTGACACAAGGAGAGAAATTGTGCAAACACATTTACATCGTCTGTGTTATTGCTTGTGCCCAGAAATCCTGACTGGCTTGCATATTTGGCTGTGTTGTGCGAGCAACAAACAAGCAATACATGGCCGCTCATTTAAAACATACAATATACATTACAATATGCCTAATTATGGATAGAAAACAACTCAAAGTTTTTATGAAATTCCGTCACCTTTCGCGACCGCTCTTCCCGTCGTACTATCCAAATGGATAATACGACAGCAGAGTGAACCGATTTTGACAAGAGCCCAAATTTTACACATGCATTTTACGTCGTCTGTCTAATTGCTCGTGCCAGATATTCGTCTTGCTTGCAAATATGGCTGAGTTGTGGAGAGAGGCAGAATTTGGCTGTGTTGTGGGAGAGACAAACATGCAATGCATGGCCGCTCATACATAAACTGACAGGCTGACACCAATGGATGCCATGTCGAATTAAAACTATTTCAGGCTCTAAGGCACATTTCAATTAACAAAAAAAATAATGAAAAAAGTCGAAAATGGCAAGATTCGAACCGGCGACCTCACATGTACAAACAGGCTGTCATACCATTTCACTGACCGTTGACATAAGTTTCCATTATGGACAGTAACCGCAAGCGTGACTAGACGCGGGCCGTCCGCCCGCGAGGGGGGCCGTAGTTCCCCGTCCGCGCGGCGGAGGCGAGGGCACGCGTGCCGAATGGAAGGGGTAATACAAGAATGCAGAGATGCAGTTCACCAGCGTGGGAGTCGAACCCACGAGCGCGCGGATCGCACTCGGCCGTGCAAGCGTGTCGTCATACAGCGAGGTGGCCGTTTGACGCTGGCATTTAACGCCATCCAGTGGCGGCAACTCCATGCACGCACCTGTGTTTGGGGCAACCGGAGTGACTTACTGTTGGAGGCCCGTGACGAAAGTGGTCCGGCCCTCCGTGCTGGTGGTGACGGTGCCGGCGATGGCGAAGGAGTCGTAGGCGGTGTACGCGACCCGGTCGTTGTCGTCCGCGAAGCTCGCGTCGGCGAAGAAGTCCGCGTAGTTGGGCAGCTGTTGGAGGACGCTGGGGCTGTCCGTGCAGACTGGATACTTGCTATTGCCGACGCTGAGGACGAGCGGTATGACGGGCCGGGAGCCGACCGTCGTGAGGAGCTGGGATTCGGGGAGAGGCTGGCGGCGGCGTGTGCTCCATCCGACGGTAGGACAACGGCGGCCCGGTCGCGTTGCTCCCACGCAACCATCATGTCGTTCGTGTCGGCGCGGCTGTCGGTGGCCGCAGTGGTCTGCTGGTAGCTGCTCGGAAGGTCTGTACCCGCTTGGGAGGGCGCTTGCCCGGGGCAGCTGCTGCCGCGACTAGCGCTCCGTTGAGGAAGATGCTGTTGTTGTACTGAGTATTGGACGGCGCGCTGATTTTGGCGGCGTAGATGTATAGCGGCGTGTTGTCGTCAGCCGCCGCTTGTAGCTGGGCAACGAAGTCGTCGGGCGCGGATTGCTTGACCGCCAGCTCCACGCAGCCGAGGTCGGGGGCGTCGGGGTTGCCGCACGCGACCCAGGCGTTGAACTTGCGGAAGGGTCCGCCGCGGAACAGCTTACCGTGCGGGACGACCAGGAGGGCGCTGCCGTCGGCCGGGTACTTGTCCTCGGCGTCCGCTTTGTCGGTTGCCGCGTTGTACGTCGGATAACGCAGCTTGGCGGTGTACAGCATCGGGAGGACGGAGGTGCTGGCCACGGAAATTTGAGTCGTCGGGGTGACCTTGTATTGGGCCAGTGTCGGTCCGGCGAAGCGGGAGGTGACGAAGGCGGGCAGGGCAGCTGGCTCCACGTTCGTGAACGTGACGGCCCGTGCAAAGGCGTGGTTGGTCTCCATGTCGGCTAGGGCGCGGTTATCGAGCTGCAGGATGATGACGCCCTGTCCGACTGTGTTCACGCCTGCGACGAAGCTGCCGTTTCGGTTGGGTGCGCCGGCAAAGAGCCGGTCTTCATCTTTAGTCACCGGGCCGGCGGTGAAGGTGACGTGGCAGGTGACGGTTCGCGACCTACGGATGGGGTCGTTAGTCGCATGTTAGTCCTCATCCTTAAAGATGGCCCGTAGGTATCGCTTACGTGGACGCGGAGGCAGCGTCGGTGGGGCTGCCGAAGGTGGACGTGCTGCTTGTAGACGGTGCCGGGGTGAGTCGCCGGCGTTTGGGGTCGGGCGATTCCATTCGGGGCGGGAAGGGACGACGGAAAGCGGCGCAGTATATGGGTAGAGAGATGTTAAGGTAGAGTACAAGTCATGGGAAGCTCCGTGTGTTTAACGCTGTGCAACGCTGACACCGCGGTACAACGCCTGTACAAGATTGGCAATCTTGTGTTCAAATCCGCCTCATCAACCCACGGGTCACCGCGGTCCACTCGCTGCGCGCGGCAACCTCGACGGCCCCGTTCTCGGCATCTTTCGGACGCGCAGAGTCCGTCCGTCCGACGCTCGTACCCAGCTGCAAGTCACACGATTGTCGGGCATCGGCATTACAAGGCATCCGTCGTCCAGCGACAACCCGCCCGATCCATACTTCCCACCTCCCCTTCTTCGCGCCTTCTGCCTTCGCTACTGCCGCGGTCACCACTTCGCCACTCTGCCACTTCCATCACGACTGTCGCCGTCGTTGCCGCCGCCTTGTCCTTCGTCATCGTTGCCTTCGTTGCAGACCTTCGTTGCAGAACCCCCACCATCGTCGCCGTGTCACGTGGTGGGTTAGACGCCTGATAGCTGCGGACGGCTCGCGTGTAGACTAGGTCCTCAAGTGCGAAATCCCGGTTTGTTGCGTCAGGTGGTGATGGATGCGATAGTCCGGTGCCGGGCGTGCTTTTACGGACTTTGGCAGCGGGATGTCGGTGGCGCGCACACGGCGAATGAAAGGGCTGGTGTTGGCACCGAATGTGGCGAATGGAGGGGCTGGTGTTGGCAACGCAGGTCGCACAGACGTTGAAAGACGTAGGGACGGTCTTGTCAATTCGGTTTCGTTCGTCAGGTGTGGCAGAGAGCGGGTACAGGAGGCGGGAACGTGTGTCGTAACGGTCCAGCAGCATTTGGAATGACTCGAAGCGAACACTGAACACGGGTGTTCGTCCGTGTGCTTTCACTCCGGCACCCAGGCCACCTAGGGTCGCGGAACCTAAGGTACGCTGTGGATTGCAGGGGCGTACAGACGGGAGGGGGGGCTGTCCGTGCGCCACCGCGTCCTAAGGCGCAATCGACTGCGGACGAGCGCAATCTACAACGCCCCCTTCAATTCACAGCGTACTTTAGGCTCCGCGACCCCGTAGTTTCAACCTGGATGGCCTGGCCGCCGAAGTGGAACACGGACTGGCACCCGTGTCACTTCGGTGCTCGCCTAGAGTCCTCGAACATGCTGCCGAGTCGCCACAACACACTCGACTACGGCCGTCTGCTGTGCTCATTCTCTGCCCCACCTGTGTGATCTGCGTTGCTTGCATGCGGCAGATGTATCGTAATGCCAACGTCCGGCACATATCTATACTTACACCTACTCCAATCGTCTTCGCCCCACCTGGTCAGGTACGATCCACTCTCCGGAGCACGTAGGAGACCCATACCACGGATCTACACCTCCCTCCCTACGCGCAGTCCTTCGCCTTCGTAGGTCAAATGCAACGCCTCTTGCCCTCGCCACTGCCGCCGTCGTCGTACAGCTATCCGCCGAGTCCGTCAGACTTCCAGTCCCGGATCTTCACCCCACCATCCTACGCGCTCCCCTTCTCCGCGCTTTGCGCCTTCGTCACAGGTCGCAAAGGGGTTGGGAGATGTAGGGACGGCGGTGTGGCAGAGAGCGGGCACAGGAGGCGGAAAGGTGTGTTGTAGCGGTCCAGCAGCATGTTGGGGATTCGAGGCAAGCACAGAAATGGTACAGGTGCCTGTCCGTGTGCTTGCATCACCCGTACTTCACTCTACAGTAGTTTGCCGGAGTGAAAGTACGGGTGACGGAAGCACACGGACAAACACCCGTGTCATTTCGGTGCTTGCCTCGACTCCCCAACACGCCGCTGGACCGCACAACACACTCGACACGGCCGTCTCTTGTGCTCAACCTCTGCCCCACAGACTACGTCGTCCCTGCGTCTCTCAACACCTGCGCGACTCGTGTTGCGCGCATGCGGCAGATGTATTGCAATGCCAACGTCCGCCGCACATATTTACACGGGCACCCTCCTTCCCCCTTCTTCACACGTTTGCCCCCATCCGTCGTAGGTCAGACGCAACGTCGGTGACGGGGCTGTCTTCATCGACGAAATCGGCATGCAGAGCCATGAGCACCTCGGCGTCACCAGCCACTTCGGGACGACCAACGCACGATCAACGTACCGCGTTCGCCACATCTTGGGCCCACCTACCCGAGCACTCGAATCGGCAACCTGCCACAGCAGCTTTCTCATCCACAGCCGCATTCTCATCTTCATCCGCCGCCCTGTTTTTCGCCACCGTCGTCGCCGTATCACGTGGTGGTGGCTGCGGTAGTCCAACGCTCCTCCAGGTGCCGAGCGTGCTCGTATTCGGGTGCATAGCGGTTGCGGGTTGCGGTCGCGCGGCGGTCGAGGAGGCGCAGTTCGGCCGCCAGGTCGGGGTCGAGCTTCGTTGCTGCCAGAAACTGCTGGACAACTCGTTTTCGTTCGTCGGGTGTCGTAGAGAGCGGGGCGCAAGAGGCGGATGTGGTTGAGTGTCTTGTACCGTGTCAGTAGTACATACACGGTTGCGCGCTTCAAGCCGCCAGGTGGACGGAGAGGTCCGCAACCCAGCATTCCTCCTCGAAACTGCGACCCTGTACGAAATAGTCGGTCACGGCGTAGTAGTCACCCAGCGGCACGTTGATGCGACGCACGTTCTTGGTGGCGGTGCCGGTGTCGACAGCAGGTACGGTGATATTGGCTGCTGGTGAGGGGCGTGGTACGACGGTGAAGGCACCACCTTTGGATGCGAAGTCCGCCAAGTCCGCTAGCACCGTATTGGGCGCGTGTCCTTTAATTGGACGGACCATGACGGCTGCGGGTAGGTAGTGAAGGCGCCAGTATGGGCCGTGGCCGTCGTCGGGCGGGTTCGCGACTGTCGTGAGCAGGCCGCACGCTTCGACTTCATTGTTGTGGCAGGCGCCAGCGTCGGCGGCAACGGTGTCGAGTAGCGTATAGCGTGCTCCTTCGTAGTACCAAGTGTCGGCGGTTGTGTGGTCGAAGGCGGCGTCTTTGACTCGCATCGCGACAGCCTTCTCGATGTGCGAGAGTAGCGGCTGCTGGGCTGTGCCGTGTTGGCGGACCGGGACGTGGTCGCGTTCCAGCTGACCAACCGTGCACCCTTGCGACGCGCCTGGAGCATGAGCAGTCGTGTGTTGAGGACGTGCCTGGGTTCGTTGCGTTGCAACACCACGCGGGGCTCGAGGTCCGTGAGGTCCGATAGGTCGGTGATGACGCGTTGGTTGAGCGCGTCTATCAGTGCCGCCATGCGCGCTTCAGTGGTTCGCCGCCGCCGAACATGGTCGCGAACTGCGTGAGCTGCTGACCGGACGGGCTGTTGTCTTGTCGTTGTTGTTTTTGCAGCATGAACACGACGTTGCGAGCTGCCGGTACAGCTGGAAGCCATCGTGCAGGCGGGCGTGCGTCTGTGGTACGGGTCGGCGAGGGCGACGCATGGTCGCGGCAGTGTCGCGGTCGTTGTTGTGCTCGTCACTGCTGCCGGTGTTGCTGCCATCCGCACGGCGACCTTCGTCTTCGTCAGCCGAGGCTGGCCGGCGCCGGGTGTTCGGTGCCGACGGAGTGAAGTTGGGGTTCCGTTCGACGTCGGCCGCGAAGCGGTATGGTGGCGAGCCGCCCGGTTGAGGATGCTGTAGCAGGTCGCCGATTCCGGCAGCGGCGCGGCCGGACAGGACACGGGTGCTCGAGTGGGTGGGTCCAAGATGTGACGGAGGCGGCACGCTGGCCGTACAGGAGTAGCTGATGGCGCCGAGGTGCTCATGGCTCTGCATGCCGATTTCGTCGATGAAGACAGCGCCATCACCGACGTTGCGTTTGACCTACGAAGGGTGGGGGGGAGCGTGTGGAGAAGGGGGGTGCGTAGGATGTTGGGGCGGGAGGTGTGGATTCGTGGGATGGTTGTCGTACGTGCTCCGGCAAGTGGATCGTACCTGAAGGCTGGCGTGGGCACCGCGCCTGGGAAGGTTGGCGCCACGCGAGCCGCTTTGGTTCGCAGAGATGCCGAACATCGAGTGGGTCGACAGGCTGCGGTGCACTGGGGTGTTGAAGGCGATCGCGGCGGCCCAGGAGTACGCGCATGTGGCGGCCCAGTCGGGGCTGTCATGCTGGTACGTGTACCACAGCAGCGCGTGCACGAACCTTGTCTTGCCCGTGCCCGGGGGACCCATGATGAGCATCTGCGGCGGGACGCCTGGATCGGGTTCGTTGCGGCGGTCGAAGTAGCGTGCCACGAGCATGAACGGTACAGCCTGATCCGGCGCCAGGGTGAAGAGCTCGATGGTGTCGTCAACGGTAGGCGGCTGAGCCAGACGCAGGTATGTCGGCATCTCCGCTGTGACGAGTGCGCGGTCAGACTGTTGGCCGTCGTTCATGAGTACCGCCACTAGCGGGTAGCCGGGGCGGCGATCCAGACATAGGCGGGGGGTGCGGACGGCGGTAGCCGGCGTGGCGATGGCGCCTTCGGTCAGGACCACGTAGCGCTTCAACCGCTTGGAAGCCTCACTCAGCAGCGGGATGTCGGTGGCGCGTACACGACGGATAAAGGGGCTGGTGTTGGCACCGAGTGCGTCGGGTAGAGGAAGCGCACGGCAACGCCGGGCTGCACCGTATGCGTACAGCCCCTCCACCGTGGTGCGGTCGTACAGGTCCGTCAGGGCGACGTCAGACAGGTTGAGCCCCGTCGTCGGGTCGCCTTGGCCTGGCACGAAGTCATACCGCTCGACCTGATTGTCGTGTGGTGGCTGTGTGTCAGGGTCGGGTTCGAGGCGGCCTCGCGCGGCGTCCGGGTCGTCATCATCCGAGTCACTGGAGGTGTAGTTCGGGGGGAGACCGGCAGCCGCAGCGGCGGCGCGGCGCTGGCGACGTCGCAAGTTGTATTCGGCCTGGCGCCGGCCGCTGGCGAGGTGCTCTGCTTCGATGTTGTCAAGCAGGGCACTGACGCAGGCTCTGTAGGATTGGCCTGCACCGGTGGTTCCCAGGTCCGTCCACCAAGCATCGTACGCTTCCTTCACCGTTTGATTGGCGGCTACCGGCTGGCCGCGGTGAGCCTTGAAGATGCCCAACACGAATGCGTAGTAGGCGACGGCGGCTGCGGTGGTACTGCCTGCTTGAGGACGGCGGGGCAGTGCACCGCCCAGCAGGACGTACCTCGGCTGCGCCAGGCGACGGAGGACGTGTGTCAGGTACAGCGGGTGCGTCGGTTGGAAGGCCACCTTCTTGGGGGGAATGGTCGTTGCTGGACTGGTCGGTAGCTGGTCCGCAGCTGAACCGCCTGACGCAAGGAACGTCGCGGCGGCGGTGGGCTGGGCGCCAGATGGGCCGGGAGGTGCATCAGTCACGGGGGTCACAGCGGTGTCAGAGGCCTTGCGTTTGCGGTGGCGAGTCGCGGGGAGGACTTGGGCGCCAAGGATGGCAGCGTGGGGGTGCTGTGCGGGCGTCACACGTTGCACTTCGAAGTTGGCCACGATATTGTAGGCGCTGCAATCGAAGCCGCTGAGCTCCACTCCGCGTTGCGTATAGTTCTGTATGGCGTCGGCGAGAGTGTAGCCACCGTGCTCCTCTGCCTCCACAAGCTCCACGCCGGTTTCCGCGTCTTCTGGCTCCACGGCGGACTCGGCCGCCAGTGCAGTGAACGCGCCCACCGGCAGGTAGTTACGTTTGTACGACGCTTGAAACGTATCGTGACCCGAGAGCTTGAAGGCGACCAGTGCCATGCCGGCCGTGATGGTGGCCGTCATGCGGTTGTACCGCGGCGCATAGGTTGGCGAACGCGCTGGGGCCATCGCCGCTGGCGCTGGGCGGGCTCCCCGCCATCATGAAGTCCTGCACGCGTCCGACGGCGGCACAGGTGAGGTGTGCCTGGCTGCGCTCGATTGTCTTTGCGGTGTACTTTGAACTGTAGTACGCAGCATCACGGGCACGGTCGATGGCGGGCTGTAGGAGGGGGCAGTCACCACGTTCGTCGGCGGGGCGTGCTAGTTGTGCGGCGACGTCAGCCGTGTACTCCCGGTCGACCTCACAGGCCAAGGACATCAACTGGTTGCAGCCGAACGCGAGCGCAACGGCAGGCATGTGCGGCACGAGGTTGGACGCCAGGCGGGGCAACAAGAAGAGGCCGCTGGTGCCAATCCACTGAAAGGCCGTGCGGATGAGCCGGGGGAAGGCCATACCGCAGCTGTCGTCGGTGCCGTGGCAGCCGTGGCGCTTGCAGGTCGTATTGTGGGTGTGGGTGAGGGTACCGTGTATGACGGCAGCGTGGTGGGCACGGCAGGCGGCGTGCCGTGATGGTGGAGGGAGCCCGCCGTTCGCGCACCCGGCCAGTCGTTCGAAGTCGCACGCGGCAGGCGGGCAATCTACCTGCACCGCCGGCACGGGCAGGCCGTGCTGCTGCGCCTCCGCTTCAGACATACCCATGACCAGAGGCTGCGTTCCACCGTCCGGGGCCGGAGCGTAGTACGGCGAAGGATACCACATTTCGCAGAGCGCGTACGCAAGTGCCAGAGCCCGGCAGTTGGGTCCACAAAAGAACGCCTGCAGGTTCTCCAGCGCGAAGCACTCGAGATGTGCAACTCCGTGCAGGTGTAACGCCAATCGCCCGCTCTGCTCCACCTTGACAACCACCTCGAATACGACACCGCAGAAGCAGTTCGGGTCAGTCTGCCGCATTGCCCCAGGTGCAAAGCCAAACAGCTGCTCGACCACCACTTCTTTCGTGGCAACAAGCAGCGCGGCGCAGCTGTACGGGTCTTCCTTAACGCGGCGCCACTTTTCCACCGTGCTGGTGATCTGGGCGGGACGGCCGGTGTCGTCGAACTCGATGAACTGGCCAGACGCTACAACGGCGCAGCCAGCATGCATGTCCGCCGGGTTGAGGTTGAAGAACAGCGGCGGCCAGCCAATAGTGAGAGCAGCTGCACGCATCGTGGCCTTTGCACCGTTGTAGTAGGCATCCGTGAGGTCGATTCGCAGCAAGCTGGCACGTGCGCCCTCGAGGAGAGCGCGCACCACGGGCGACTGCTGCGACAGCAGCTGCCGTCGCTGGGCGTGACGGTACGGCAGCGCCAAGATGTCCGCCATGGCGCATACGACATCCCTTGAGACTCGCGCCGCTGGTTCACCCAGCCGTGGTCGCATGCGCAGGGCTACTCCCACCTGCGCCATGCTCTGCTGCCGAGCGTTGATGTCGTACATGCGGGCAAGCAGCATCAAGTTGCCGCTGAACTGTGCCCGAGGCACCCGCCGTACCAGGTGGCTGCAGTATGATGCGAAGGACATTCCCGGCGGCCGCTGTCCGGACAAGCCATACGGAAACGAGACCGGGAAGCAGACGTTGAGGATGGCCGGATGACGATCATCCAGGATCCGAGCGTCACGGCCGCCAGCGGCGAATGCAAGACGTGCACGGCCGGTCAGCAGATCATGCACCACGTTGGGCCGGGTATCAAACTCGCTGCCGTCGGTCGGAACGGCAGCGGGCTGCGGCAGGACCAGTTCCAGCTCATTCGGAGCGCCCAGGTCGGCATCAGCTGTGTCGGACAGAGGGGACGGGAATCCACAAGCTTAACACGATGGGCAGACAGATGGAGCAGGAATGGTACTTGTAACGTATGCGCAAATTGTTCCGAGGCTGTTCGGTGGATGTGGCGGGATACGCGAATGGAGGTGTATGAAAGTGATAAAATGCACGCCGTCACTTACTCCGGATGGGAACAGGGTCGGCTGCCTGGCGCACGACGACCGCGAGGGGCGGTAAGCCCGTAGCGTCAGCTCCTGCAGTGGACAGTAGTTACAGTCGCGCACACACCGCAGATCAACAAGTGGCAATACGTAGAGTATTCCGCGACGCCTAACCTGACAGGAGGCCGAGCACGTTCGGTCGACACACAGACCAGCAGGCGCGACCCGTGCAAACCCACGGGTACGTACAGCTCGTAAAACACAACAGCGACACGGGCAACTCGCAGCTGTGCTCTCGCAGACATACCCGCCATAGGAGTGTCCGAGACGGTAGCCCCGGTCGTGGGTGCGTCGGGACCTCCAGCAGATGTAGAAGTACAGAAATACCAACGCCGGAAGGATGCGGGCAAAGTACGTGGGACCAGGATTGTCAGTCCGATAGTGACGTATCTACGTTTCCCGTCCGGCCCGCCCCCTCACCGTTCCCCGTCTGCGAGCCCCGTCGACTTACCCCGTCTTTCAACAAGAAGGAATCACACCTGTATCAGACGGCGATGCATACGCACCACCGCCCTGAACGATTTCACCAGCCGCGTTTCCTTGTAACGCCTCCTGCAGCTGCCGTACACCAGCGGCGCCAGTGCGGTCATGTAGGAACGTGCTCCGCAGTACGCCGGCGACCTCCGGATCTGTAGGACCGATCGCGGAGCGCAGCAGCGCCTCAGGTACCTGTGCAACACATCCCATACGCTCGTACTCCTGCAGAGCATCTTCATCCACCGCGAGCTCATCCTCATCGTTGTGTTGAAGAAAGCGCACCCAGGCGACGATGACGCATCCTCGCACTTTAACGCCAGGCGCACGGCGCACGCGATCCAGCAAGTCCTGCCGGTCTCGGACCTGGTCCACGCACACCACCGTGAACGCACCTGCCAAATCCGCAATGCGCGCAGGCAGCTGGCCGCGTAGCATATTGGGGTCCACGATGGGGACCGCGATGCCATGCGACTGAACGGCACACGGGAAGACCTGGGGGGGACGGCCCGTGAGATGCACAATCAGCAGCTGCTGCATCAGACGGCCCCGCCCCAAAAGCTGACTTTCCACAAACGTCGGTGTAGGCAGCGGGTCGCCCAGGTGATTGACAGACGGCACGTCGCCCGGATCGAGACGCGCCAGAGCCGCTTCAGGCACTCGGCGTGCTGCAACGAGAGCGGCGACAGACGGACATCGGTTAAGCAAACTCGAATGGCAATATAGGCGGCTCGATGAATCAGAGGTGTTCATGTTCCCCTAAACGGGCCGGAGAAGGTCCTCACCCGCCAGTGCCTTCTCGCAAAAGGCGCAGATAACGAATCGCTCGGAGCCACCATCGCCGCGGAACACGGTCCGATTCGGCAAATCCGCATCAAGGCGCATGCAGAACGGCACCTCCACACTCCGCGGATCGTCGAAGCAAGGTCGCGGCTGCACCCGTGGTGGATATGGCCGCAACTCCGATGGGGCCGTGCCCTCTGCAGCACCCGTCGATGAATCCGACTCGTCAGCCCCATCGACACCACCATCACTGTCAGCCGCCGCCGCATCCTCATCCACGAATGCCGTGGGATCGGCGTCAGCGCTGGCACCTGCAGTACTGCCGCGCTCCGATCTGCCGACACGATACCGCACCGGTAAAACCGGATCCGGTGCCGGTGGTGCAACACCTTGGGCGGTGCAGGGCATGCGCCGCCAAGCCAGGGTACGCGCATGACGCGGCACGGCGCCTGTGCACATGATGTCAGCGCGTAAGATGTCCACGTTGGGGATGTCCACCCAAGCACGAAGCGCGGATTGGTCCTCCGAACACTGCTCCGAGCAGACGGCACACACCCGGGAAGGCATGCGCCGACGCAGTGCGGCGGCCATGCTGGAAGCAAGCTGCAGGTGTTTCTCATATGGTACCTGCCGCTCCACCGGAAGTTGACCACCAGGCAAATCCTGCACGCGCCCTTCCGGAATCACCCCAAGAAAATCAGGCGGCGCAGGGTGCCGGCCCTCGTGCAAGCAGGGAAACCGCATCAGGTCCCGCAAACGCTCAAGCAAGCTAGTTCGCGGAAGCTGTATCCCACGCAGCTGAGCACGGGCCTGCGCGTGCGCGGCCTCTGCAGCCCTGCACTCCGGGTCTCGACGGGCAGCCGCTCGTGCAGCGGTGTTACGGCGCTGTTCCGCAGCCCTGCACTCCGGATCTTGACGGGCAGCCGCTCGCGCAGCGGTGTTACGCCGCTGTTCCGCAGCCCCGCGCTCCGGATCTTGACGCGCAACCGCTCGCGCAGCAGCGTCACGCTCCTGCTCCGCAGCCGTGCGCTCCGGATCGAGACGAGCATCCCGCATCCGTGCTGCATCCGCGCTGAGCTGCACGCACGACGCACTCGTCCCTCTGAAACCTCTGAAATGGAAACCGCCGGCCAGTGTACCCAGACGCTCCCGACTACGCACCTCGGACTGCGGCGCTGCACAGAGCGAAGTGGCAAGCGCGGACCTCTGCCCGTCAGCGACGTCACGCCCCTGC
Source organism: Volvox reticuliferus (assembly GCA_019650235.1). Taxonomy (NCBI): domain Eukaryota; kingdom Viridiplantae; phylum Chlorophyta; class Chlorophyceae; order Chlamydomonadales; family Volvocaceae; genus Volvox; species Volvox reticuliferus. Next base: position 1,598,210 of record BNCP01000018.1, read on the forward strand.
TCCGCAGCCGTGCGCTCCGGATCGAGACGAGCATCCCGCATCCGTACTGCATCCGCGCTGAGCTGCACGCTCGACGCACTCGTACCTCTCAAATGGAAACCGCCGGCCAGTGTACCCAGGCGCTCGCGACCGCGAGCCTCAGCCCGCCGGGACGAATCATTTATTCGGTCCGTCATAACTGATGGGAGCCGTCTCTAAACGAACCGACGGCCGGGCCAACGGGGGGACGAACCGACGAGGAACGATCCGACAACTGTAAAGAGCCCAGGTCCAGGAAAAGCCGGCGACTGCACGTTAAGAGAAAGAAGTCGAACGGATATATATATATATCCGCGACCACGATGCGTATGATACCTGGGGCGAGCCGACGCACGCAAAGAAGGCCGTACGCCTTTCAAAAAGCCACACATTTCACGCAAACAACGTTGGACGGGACGCGCACCGGCGTTGGATGACCGCGTCATCCAACGCCGGAAGGTTCGAATATATGGCTATCAAATATGTATGGGTATATATCAATCCGGTCCGACTACAATATTACAAGTATGTATAGCGAACCGCGCACCTGGAGATGCAACGAGTCGCGCCGCGATTGCTCAACGAGAAACACCCGGTGACGACCGGAATCGAACCGACGACCTCGCCTTTTACGCAACGACGTCCTAAGCGCGCGCGGAGCTCCGAAACCCGAGAACGACGGCCCGAAAAACGCGAGTTTCCAGAAAGCCGAACAGACGGACGGACTAGACGCGGGCCGTGGGCCCGCGAGGGGGGCCGTAGTTCCCCGGGGAGCGACCGTGGGAGCAGCCGTGCAAGTGTGTCGCTGGCCTTTAACGCCATCCAGTGGCGGCAACTCCATGCAACTGCAGTCAACTGCATTCAATTGTACGACTGTATGCAACCGAGTGTCCTCTGCTCCCGCCGACCCCCACTACTGTTGCCACCCCCACCACCGCCGCTGTCGTCGCCGCCCATCGGCGTTGCCGCTGCTGCCGAGCCCGCCACCCCCCTCTGCCGAGTCCGCCACTTCCATCACCACCGCCACCGTCGCCTCCGTTGCAGACCCCCCACCACCACCGCTGTCGTCGCCGCCGCTCAGTTGTCCATGGCCGTCGCCGCTGCTGCCGAGCCCGCCACCCCCTCCACCGCCACCGCCGCCGCCACCGTCCAGCCGTCTGCCGAGTCCGCCACTTCCATCACCACCGCCGCCGTCGCTGCCGCCGCCCTGTCCTTCGCCACCGTCGCCTGCGTTGCAGAACCCCCACCACCGCCGCTGTCGTCGCCGCCGCTCAGTTGTCCATGGGCGTCACCGCTGCTGCCGAGCCCGCCACCCCCTCCGCCGCCACCGCCGCCGCCGCCGTCCAGCTCTCTGTCGAGTCCGTCACTTCCATCACCACTGCCGCCGTGGCTGCCGCCGCCCTGTCCTTCGCCACCGTCGCCTCCGTTGCAGAACCCCCATCACCGTCGCCGTGTCACGTGGTGGTGGCTGCGGTAGTCCAGCGCTCCTCCAGGTGCCGGGCGTGCTCGTACTCGGGCGCATAGCGGTCGCGGGTTGCGGTCGCGCGGCGGTCGAGGAGGCGCAGTTCGGCCGCCAGGTCGGGATTGAGCTTCGTTGCTGCCAGAAACTGCTGGACAACTCGTCTCCGCTCGTCAGGTGTTGTAGAGAGCGGGCGCAGGAGGCGGATGTGGTCGAGTGTCTTGTACCGTGTCAGCAGCACATACACGGTTGCGCGCTTCAGGCCACCAGGTGGCACGGAGAGGTCCGCAACCCAGCATTCCTCCTTGAAGCTGCGGCCCTGTACGAAGTAGTCGGTCACGGCGTAGTAGTCACCCAGCGGCACGTTGACGCGACGCACGTTCTTGGTGGCGGTGCCGGTGTTGACAGCAGGTACGGTGACATTGGCTGCTGGTGAGGGGCGTGGTACGACAGTGAAGGCAGCACCCTTGGATGCGAAGTCCGCCAAGTCCGCTAGCACCGTATCGGGCGCGTGCCCTTTGATGGGACGGACCATGACGGCTGCGGGTAGGTAGTGCAGGCGCCAGTACGGACCGTGGCCGTCGTCGGGCGGTTCGCGGCTGTCAGTGAGCAGGCCGCACGCCTCGACTTCATTGTTGTGGCAGGCGCCGGCGTCGGCGGCGACGGTGTCGAGTAGCGTGTAGCGTGCTCCTTCGTAGTACCAAGTGTCGGCGGTTGTGTGGTCGAAGGCGGCGTCTTTGACTCGCATTGCGACAGCCTTCTCGACGTGCGAGAGTGGCGGCTGCTGGGCTGTGCCGTGTTGGCGGACCGGGACGTGGTCCGCGTTCCAGCTGACCAACCGTGCACCCTTGCGACGCGCCTGGAGCATGAGGAGCCGTGTGTTGAGGGCGTGCCTGGGCTCGTTGCGTTGCAACACCACACGGGGCTCGAGGTCCGTGAGGTCCGATAGGTCGGTGATGACGCGCTGGTTGAGCGCGTCTATCAGTGCCGCCATGCGCGCTTCAGTGGGTTCGTCGCCGCCGAACATGGTCGCGAACTGGGTAAGCTGCTGACCGGACGGGCTGTTGTCTTGTCGTTGCTGCTTTTGCAGCATGAACACGATGCTGCCGAGCTGCCGGTACAGCTGGAAGCCGTCATGCAGGCGTGTGTGCGTCTGTGGTACGGGTCGGCGAGGGCGACGTGTGGTCACGGCAATGTCGCGGTCGCTGTTGTGCTCGTCGTCATCACTGCTGCCAGTGTTGCTGCCGTCCGCACAGTCACCTTCGCGTTCGCCAGCCGAGGCTGGCCGGCGCCGGGTGTTCGGTGCCGACGGACTGAAGTTGGGGTTCCGCTCGACGTCGGCCGCGAAGCGGTATGGTGGCGAGCCGCCCGGTTGAGGATGCTGTAGCAGGTCGCCGATTCCGGCAGCGGCGCGGCCGGACAGGACACGGGTGCTCGAGTGGGTGGGCCCGAGATGTGGCGGAGGCGGTACGCTGGCCGTACAGGAGTGGCTGATGGCGCCGAGGTGTTCATGGCTCTGCATGCCAATCTCGTCGATGAAGACAGCTCCGTCACCGACGTTACGTTTGACCTATGGAGGGCGGGGCGGAGCGTGCGGAGAAGGGGGGTGCGTAGGATGGTGGGGCGGGAGGTGTGGATCCGTGTTATGGTTCTCCTATGTGCTCCGGAGAGTGGATCCTACCTGCAGGCTGGTGTAGGCACCACGCTTGGGAAGGTTGGCGCCACGCGAGCCGCTTTGGCTGGCAGAGATGCCGAACATCGAGTGGGTCGACAGGCTGCGGTGCACTGGGGTGTTGAAGGCGATCGCGGCGGCCCAGGAGTACGCGCATGTGGCGGCCCAGTCGGGGCTGTCATGCTGGTACGTGTACCACAGCAGCGCGTGCACGAAGCGTGTCTTGCCCGTGCCCGGGGGACCCATGATGAGCATCTGTGGCGGGACGCCTGGATCGGGTTCGTTGCGGCGGTCGAAGTAGCGTGCCACGAGCATGAACGGTACAGCCTGATCCGGTGCCAGGGTGAAGAGCTCGATGGTGTCGTCAACGGTAGGTGGCTGAGCCAGACGCAGGTACGTCGGCATCTCCGCTGTGACGAGTGCGCGGTCAGACTGTTGGCCGTCATTCATGAGTACCGCCACGAGCGGGTAGCCGGGGCGGCGATCCAGGCACAGGCGGGGGGTGCGGACGGCGGTGGTCGGCGTGGTGGTGGTGCCTTCGGTCAGGACCAGGTAGCGCTTCAACCGCTTGGAAGCCTCGCTCAGCAGCGGGATGTCGGTGGCGCGCACACGGCGGATGAAGGGGCTGGTGTTGGCACCGAGTGCGTCGGGTAGAGGAAGCGCACGGCAACGCCGGGCTGCACCGTATGCGTACAGCCCCTCCACCGTGGTGCGGTCGTACAGGTCCGTCAGGGCGACGTCAGACAGGTTGATTCCCGTCGTCGGGTCGCCTTGGCCTGGCACGAAGTCATACCGCTCGACCTGATTGTCGTGCGGTGGCTGTGTGTCAGGGTCGGGTTGGAGGCGGCCTCGCGCGGCGTCCGGGTCGTCATCATCCGAGGCACTGGAGGTGTAGTTCGGGGGCAGACCGGCAGCCGCAGCGGCGGCGCGGCGCTGGCGACGTCGCAAGTTGTATTCGGCCTGGCGCCGGCCGCTGGCGAGGTGCTCTGCCTCGATGTTGTCGAGCAGGGCACTGACGCACGCTCTGTAGGATCGGCCTGCACCGGTGGTTCCCAGGTCCGCCCACCAAGCATCGTACGCCTCCTTCACCGTCTGATTGGCGGCCACCGGCTGGCCGCGGTGAGCCTTGAAGACGCCCAACACGAATGCGTAGTAGGCGACGGCGGCTGCGGTGGTACTGCCTGCTTGCGGACGGCGGGGCAGTGCACCGCCCAGCAGGACGTACCTCGGCTGTGCCAGGCGACGGAGAACGTGTGTCAGGTACAGCGGGTGCGTCGGTTGGAAGGCCACCTTCTTGGGGGGTATGGTCGTTGCTGGGCTGGTCGGTAGCTGATCCACAGCTGAGCCGCCTGACGCAAGGAACGTCGCGACGGCGGTGGGCTGGGCGCCAGATGGGCCGGAAGGTGCATCAGTCACGGGGGTCATAACGGCGCCAGGGGCGGTGCGTTTGCGGTGGCGAGCTGCGGGGAGGACTTGGGCGCCAAGGATGGCAGCGTGGGGGTGCTGTGCGGGCGTCACACGTTGCACCTTGAAGTTGGCCACGATATTGTAGGCGCTGCAATCGAAGCCGCTGAGCTCCACTCCACGCTGCGTGTAGTTCTGTACGGCGTCGGCGAGGGTGTAGCCACCGTGCTCCTCCGCCTCCACAAGCTCCACGCCGGTTTCCGCGTCTTCTGGCTCCACGGCGGATTCGGCCGCCAGTGCAGTGAACGCGCCCACCGGCAGGTAGTTGCGTTTGTACGACGCTTGAAACGTATCGTAACCCGAGAGCTTGAAGGCAACCAGTGCCATGCCGGCCGTGATGGTGGCCGTCATGCGGTGCACCGCGGCGCACAGGTTGCCGAACGCGCTGGGGCCATCGCCAGTGGCGCTGGGCGGGCTCCCCGCCATCATGAAGTCCTGCACGCGCCCCACGGCGGCACAGGTGAGGTGTGCCTGGCTGCGCTCGATTGTCTTCGCAGTGTACTTTGAACTGTAGTACGCGGCATCACGGGCGCGGTCGATGGCGGGCTGTAGGAGGGGGCAGTCACCACGTTCGTCGGCGGGGCGTGCTAGTTGTGCGGCCACGTCAGCCGTGTACTCCCGGTCGACCTCACAGGCCAGGGACATCAGCTGGTTGCAGCCGAACGCGAGCGCAACGGCAGGCATGTGCGGCACGAGGTTGGGTGCCAGGCGGGGCAGCAAGAAGAGGCCGCTGGTGCCGATCCACTGAAAGGCCGTGCGGATGAGCCGGGGGAAGGCCATGCCGCAGCTGTCGTCGGTGCCGTGGCAGCCGTGGCGCTTGCACGTCGTATTGTGGGTGTGGGTGAGGGTACCGCGTATGACGGCAGCGTGGTGGGCACGGCAGGCGGCGTGCCGTGATGGTGGAGGCAGTCCGCCGTTTGCGCACCCGGCCAGTCGCTCGAAGTCGTACGCGGCAGGCGGGCAGTCTGCCTGCACCGCCGGCACGGGCAGGCCGCGCTGCTGCGCCTCCGCATCAGACATGCCCATGACCAGAGGCCGCGTTCCACCGTCCGGGGCCGGAGCGTAGTCCGGCGAGGGGTACCACATTTCGCAGAGCGCGTACGCAAGTGCCAGAGCCCGGCAGTTGGGTCCACAAAAGAACGCCTGCAGGTTCTCTAGCGCGAAGCACTCGAGATGTGCAACTCCGTGCAGGTGTAGCGCCAGTCGTCCGCTCTGCTCCACCTTGACAACCACCTCGAATACGACACCGCAGAAGCAGTTCGGGTCAGTCTGCCGCATTGCCCCGGGTGCAAAGCCAAACAGCTGCTCGACCACCACCTCTTTCGTGGCAACGAGCAGCGCGGCGCAGCTGTGCGGGTCTTCCTTAACGCGGCGCCACTTTTCCACCGTGCTGGTGATCTGGGCGGGACGGCCGGTGTCGTCGAACTCGATGAACTGGCCAGACGCTACAACGGCGCAGCCAGCATGCATGTCCGCCGGGTTGAGGTTGAAGAACAGCGGCGGCCAGCCAATGGTCAGGGCAGCTGCACGCATCGTGGCCTTTGCACCGTTGTAGTAGGCATCTGTGAGGTCGATTCGCAGCAAGCTGGCACGTGCGCCCTCGAGGAGAGCGCGCACCACGGGCGACTGCTGCGACAGCAGCTGCCGTCGCTGGGCGTGACGGTACGGCAGCGCCAAGATGTCCGCCATGGCGCGTACGACATCCCTCGAAACCCGCGCCGCTGGTTCACCCAGCCGTGGTCGCATGCGCAGGGCCACTCCCACCTGCGCCATGCTCTGCTGCCGAACGCTGATGTCGTACATGCGGGCAAGCAGCATCAAATTGCCGCTGAACTGTGCCCGAGGCACCCGCCGTACCAGGTGGCTGCAGTATGATGCGAAGGACATTCCCGGCGGCCGCTGTCCGGACAAGCCATACGGAAATGAGACCGGGAAGCAGACGTTGAGGATGGCCGGGTGACGATCATCCAGGATGCGAGCGTCACGGCCGCCAGCGGCGAATGCAAGACGTGCACGCCCGGTCAGCAGATCATGCACCACGTTGGGCCGGGTATCAAACTCGCTGCCAGCCGTCGGAGTGGCAGCGGGCTGCGGCAGGACCAGTTCCAGCTCATTCGGAGCGCCCAGGTCGGCATCAGCTGTGTCGGGCAGAGGGGGCGGAAATCCGCAAGCTTAACATGACGGACAGACCGATGGAGCGGGAATGCAGGGATACTTGTAACGTACGCGCAAATTGTTCCGAGGTCGTTCTATGGATGTGGCGGGATAGGCGAATGGAGGTGTATGAAGGTGAAAAAATGCACGCTCTCACTTACTCCGGACGGGAGCAGGGTCGGCTGCCTGGCGCACAATGACCGCGAGGGGCGGTAAGCCCGTAGCACCAGCTTCTGCAGTGGACAGTAGTCACAGTCGCGCATACACCGCACATCAAGAAGTGGTAATAAGTATAGTATTCCGCGACGCCTAATCTGACAGGAGGCCGAACATGTTCGGTCGACACACAGACCAGCAGGCGCGACCTGTGCAAACCCACAGGTACGTACAGGTTGTAAAACACAACAGCGACACGTCACCGTTGCGTGGAAACAGTCGCGGACGTACCAGCTCGCTATGTCGGGCAACTCGTAGCATTATTCTCACAGACATACCTGCCATAGGAGTGTCTGAGACGATAGGTCCGGTCGTGGGCCCATCGGGACCTACAGCAGATGTAGAAGTACAGAAATGGCAGGGCCGGAAGGATGCGCGCGAAGCACGTGGAACTAGGATTGTCAGTTGGAAAGTTTCCCGCCCCCCCCCTCCCCCCACCGTTTCCCGTCTGTGAGCCCCGTCGGGTTACCCCGTCGTTCAACCGGAAGGAATCACACCTGTATCAGACGGCGATGCATACGCGCCGCCACCCTGAAGGAGTTCACCAGCCGTGTTTCCTTGCAACGCATCCTGCAGCTGCCGAACACCAGCGGGGCCAGTGCGATCATGAAGAAAGGTGCTCCGCAGTACGCCGGCGACCTCCGGATCCGTAGGACCGATCGCGGAGCGCAGCAGTGCCTCAGGCACCTGTGCAACGCATCCCATGCGCTCGTACTCCTGCAGAGCATCTTCATCCACCGCGAGTTCATCCTCGTCGTTGTGTTGAAGAAAGCGCACCCAGGCGACGATGACGTGTCCTCGCACTTTAATACCAGGCGCACGGCGGACGCGATCCAGCAAGTCCTGCCGGTCTCGGACCTGGTCCACGCACACCACCGTGAACGCGCCTGCCAAATCCGCAATGCGCGCAGGCAGCTGGCCGCGTAGCATATTGGGGTCGGGGTTGACGACCGCGATGCCATGCGACTGAACGGCACACGGGAAGACCTGGGGGGGCCGGCCCGTGAGATGCACAATCAACAACTGCTGCATGAGACGGCCCCGCCCCAAGAGCTGACTCTCCACAAACGTGGGTGTAGGCAGCGGGTCGCCCAGGTGATTGACAGATGGCACGTCGCCCGGATCGAGGCGCGCCAGAGCCGCTTCAGGCACTCGGCGTGCTGCAACGAGCGCGGCGACAGGCGGACATCGGCTAAGCAGGCTCGAATGGCAATATAGACGGCTTGATGAATCAAATGTGCTCGAGAGCATAGACCCACGAAGGGAGGACAGAATATGTAAACGGGCCGGAGAAGTTGCTCACCCGTCAGTGCCTTCTCGCAGGAGGCGCAGATAGTGAATCGGTCGGGGCCATCATCGTCGCAGAACATGGTCCGATTTGGCAAGTCCGCATCAAGGCGCATGCAGAATGGCACCTCCACACTCCGTGGATCGTCGAAGCAAGGTCGCGGCTGTACCCGTGGTGGATATGGCTGCAATTCCGACGGCAGCTGCACTGGGGCCGTGCCCTCTGCAGCACCTGCCGGTGAATCCGGCTCGTCAGCCCCATCGACACCACCAGCACTGTCAACCGCCGCCGCATCCTCATCCATGAATGCCGCGGGATCGGCGTCAGCACTGGCGCCTGCACTACTGCCGCGCTCGGATCTGCTGATACGATACCGTGCCGGTAAAACCGGATCCGGCGGCGGTGGTGCAGCACCTTGGGTGGTGCAGGGCATGCGCCGCCAAGCCAGGGTACGCGCATGACGCGGCACGGCGCCCGTGCACATGATGTCAGCGCGTAAGATGTCCACGTTGGGGATGTCCACCCAAGCGCGAAGCGCGGACTGGTCCTCCGAACACTGCTCCGAGCAGACGGCACACACCCGGGAAGGCATGCGCCGACGCAGCGCGGCGGCCATGCTGGAAGCAAGCTGCAGGTGTTTCTCATATGGTACCTGCCGCTCCACCGGAAGTTGACCGCCGGGCAAATCCTGCACGCGCCCTTCCGGAATCACCCCCAGAAAATCAGGCGGTGCAGGGTGCTGGCCCTCGTGCAAGCAGGGAAACCGCATGAGGTCCCGCAAACGCTCGAGCAAGCTAGCCTGCGGAAGCTGCATCGCATGCAGCTGAGCATGGGCCTGTGTGTGTGCAGCGGCGTTATGCCCCTGCTCCGCAGCCCTGCACTCCGGGTCTCGTCGGGCAGCCGCTCGTGCAGCAGTGTCACGCCCCTGCCCCGCAGCCCTGCACTCCGGGTCTCGTCGGGCAGCCGCTCGTGCAGCGGTGTTACGCCGCTGCTCCGCAGCCCTGCACTCCGGGTCTTGACGGGCAGCCGCTCGTGCAGCGGTGTTACGCCGCTGCTCCGCAGCCCTGCACTCCGGGTCTTGACGGGCAGCCGCTCGTGCAGCGGTGTCACGCCGCTGCTCCGCAGCCCTGCACTCCGGGTCTTGACGGGCAGCCGCTCGTGCAGCGGTGTCACGCCGCTGCTCCGCAGCTCTGCGCTCCAGATCGAGATGAGCATCCCGCATCCGTGCTGCATCCGCGCCGAGCTGCATGCTCGAGGCACTTGTCCCTCTAAAATGGAAGCCGCCAGCCAGTGTACCCAGACGCTCGCGACTACGCACCCCGGACTGTGGTGCTGCACAGGCCGGAGCAGCAACCGTGCTGAGGTCCGCGCTCAACGGACGAAATCCTGTAGGGGAAAAGCCGCCAGCCAGCGTACCCAGGCGCTCGCGACCGTCAGTCCCGGCCCGCCGGGGTGAATCATTTGGTCTGTCCGTCATAACTGACGGAAGCCGTCTTCAGCCGCAATACCACGCACGGAGGAAAGTAATATGGGCGCGATATATACGCGATGTATATACGATACAAGCATACAGTAGCGAGCCGACGCCTGTAAATAACCCAGCTTCGCGAAAGGCCGTGCAGCTTACGTTGGCGGCGCGACCGACTAGTCTACAGCCGCCGGCTTTAATGTAATTCTGTGTGCGTATGTTAAGAGAAAGAAATTGGACGGATGTATATATATATTCGATGGACGTGTATATGTACTGTAGCGAGCCGACGTGAAGAAGGCCGTATACATTTTACACGGACAACGTTGGACAGCCGCAGATGCGCACTTCGGCACCGGTGAAAAGTAATAAACAATACAATATATATATATATATATATATATATAATATATAATAATAATATATATATTAATATTGGCATGTCGCACGTCGAATTGCGCACCTGGACGCAACGATTCACGCCGCGAAACATCCCGGGATTCGCGTCGCGAATCATCCGGGGACGACCGGAATCGAACTGACGACCTCGCCTTTTACGCCGCGCTGTCTTAAGCGCGACCGACGCTCCGAAGGCGCTACGACGCCGAAGAAAAACCCGTGGGCGGGTGTACGTAGCACGGCGTCCAGGCCCTAACCTCGTCGGGCCCTAACCGGCCGGTCGGTCGGAGCCAGCCCCGGCCGGTCGACCTATAGGGGGCCGGGGCTACCAGGGACGGGGGGGGTAGTGCGTCGGGGCGTACCCCGGGGTATGGGTGTGGGCCGCTGCCCCCGACGGTGTACACAGGCGGCGGCCGCCCCGGTACACCCGCCCACCTGGCGGGGCCCACCTCGGCGGTCCGCCGGGGCGGCGTACGCCGCGGTACGATCGTACGATCGTATGCCGCGCTACCGTCCGTACCGGCCGGTACGGCCTACCGTCCGTACGGCCTGCTACCAACGTCTGTAGACAGACCGCGATCCCGCGCAAGGCCCATCGTACAACATCGTACATCCACCGGGTCGGCCGCCGGTGGTCCGCATCCTGGCCCGGATGCGGCCGCCCCGGTACACCCGCCCACGCCCTTGCGTATACCGCTATGACCGTCCCGCACCGTCCGGCCTACGGCCCCGCCGGCGTCCCTACCCATGTGCCCACCCCCAGCCGTGGGCCGGTACGGGGGTCCCAGCGGCTCCCCCCAGGCCTATCGGCCCCCTACCCGTTACCCCCAGCCGGTGGGGCCGCCTCCACGACCGAGCTTGCGGTGGCGAGCTGCGGGGAGGACTTGGGCGCCAAGGATGGCAGCGTGGGGGTGCTGTGCGGGCGTCACACGTTGCACTTCGAAGTTGGCCACGATATTGTAGGCGCTGCAATCGAAGCCGCTGAGCTCCACTCCGCGCTGCGTGTAGTTCTGTACGGCGTCGGCGAGGGTGTAGCCACCGTGCTCCTCCGCCTCCACAAGCTCCACGCCGGTTTCCGCGTCTTCTGGCTCCACGGCGGACTCGGCCGCCAGTGCAGTGAACGCGCCCACCGGCAGGTAGTTGCGTTTGTACGACGCTTGAAACGTATCGTAACCCGAGAGCTTGAAGGCGACCAGTGCCATGCCGGCCGTGATGGTGGCCGTCATGCGGTGTACCGCGGCGCACAGGTTGCCGAACGCGCTGGGCCCATCGCCGCTGGCGCTGGGCGGGCTCCCCGCCATCATGAAGTCCTGCACGCGCCCGACGGCGGCACAGGTGAGGTGTGCCTGGCTGCGCTCGATTGTCTTCGCGGTGTACTTTGAACTGTAGTACGCGGCATCACGGGCACGGTCGATGGCGGGCTGTAGGAGGGGGCAGTCACCACGTTCGTCGGCGGGGCGTGCTAGTTGTGCGGCGACGTCAGCCGTGTACTCCCGGTCGACCTCACAGGCCAGAGACATCAACTGGTTGCAGCCGAACGCGAGCGCAACGGCAGGCATGTGCGGCACGAGGTTGGACGCCAGGCGGGGCAACAAGAAGAGGCCGCTGGTGCCGATCCACTGAAAGGCCGTGCGGATGAGCCGGGGGAAGGCCATGCCGCAGCTGTCGTCGGTGCCGTGGCAGCCGTGGCGCTTGCACGTCGTATTGTGGGTATGGGTGAGGGTACCGTGTATGACGGCAGCGTGGTGGGCACGGCAGGCGGCGTGCCGTGATGGTGGAGGCAGCCCGCCGTTTGCGCACCCGGCCAGTCGCTCGAAGTCGCACGCGGCAGGCGGGCAGTCTGCCTGCACCGCCGGCACGGGCAGGCCGCGCTGCTGCGCCTCCGCCTCAGACATACCCATGACCAGAGGCTGCGTTCCACCGTCCGGGGCCGGAGCGTAGTACGGCGAGGGGTACCACATTTCGCAGAGCGCGTACGCAAGTGCCAGAGCCCGGCAGTTGGGTCCACAAAAGAATGCCTGCAGGTTCTCCAGCGCGAAGCACTCGAGATGTGCAACTCCGTGCAGGTGTAGCGCCAATCGTCCGCTCTGCTCCACCTTGACAACCACCTCGAATACGACACCGCAGAAGCAGTTCGGGTCAGTCTGCCGCATTGCCCCAGGTGCAAAGCCAAACAGCTGCTCGACCACCACCTCTTTCGTGGCAACGAGCAGCGCGGCGCAGCTGTACGGGTCTTCCTTAACGCGGCGCCACTTTTCCACCGTGCTGGTGATCTGGGCGGGACGGCCGGTGTCGTCGAACTCGATGAACTGGCCAGACGCTACAACGGCGCAGCCAGCATGCATGTCCGCCGGGTTGAGGTTGAAGAACAGCGGCGGCCAGCCAATGGTGAGGGCAGCTGCACGCATCGTGGCCTTTGCACCGTTGTAGTAGGCATCCGTGAGGTCGATTCGCAGCAAGCTGGCACGTGCGCCCTCGAGGAGAGCGCGCACCACGGGCGACTGCTGCGACAGCAGCTGCCGTCGCTGGGCGTGACGGTACGGCAGCGCCAAGATGTCCGCCATGGCGCGTACGACATCCCTCGAGATCCGCGCCGCTGGTTCACCCAGCCGCGGTCGCATGCGCAGGGCCACTCCCACTTGCGCCATGCTCTGCTGACGAACGTTGATGTCGTACATGCGGGCAAGCAGCATCAAGTTGCCGCTGAACTGTGCCCGAGGCACCCGCCGTACCAGGTGGCTGCAGTATGATGCGAAGGACATTCCCGGCGGCCGCTGTCCGGACAAGCCATACGGAAACGAGACCGGGAAGCAGACGTTGAGGATGGCCGGGTGACGATCATCCAGGATCCGAGCGTCACGGCCGCCAGCGGCGAATGCAAGACGTGCACGGCCGGTCAGCAGATCATGTACCACGTTGGGCCGGGTATCAAACTCGCTGCCATCGGTCGGAATGGCAGCGGGCTGCGGTAGGACCAGTTCCAGCTCATTCGGAGCGCCCAGGTCGGCGTCAGCTGTGTCGGGCAGAGGAGGCGGGAATCCACAAGCTTAACACGACGGACAGACAGATGGAGCGGGAATGATACTTGTAACGTATGCGCAAATTGTTCCGAGGCCGTTCGGTGGATGTGGCGGGATACGCGAATGGAGGTGTATGAAGGTGATAAAATGCACGCCCTCACTTACTCCGGATGGGAGCAGGGTCGGCTGCCTGGCGCACGACGACCGCGAGGGGCGGTAAGCCCGTAGCGCCAGCTTCTGCAGTGGACAGTAGTCACAGTCGCGCATACACCGCACATCAACAAGTGGCAATACGTAGAGTATTCCGCGACGCTTAACCTGACAGGAGGCCGAGCACGTTCGGTCGGCACACACACCAGCAGGTGCGACCCGTGCAAACCCACAGGTACGTACAGGTTGTACAACACAACAGCGACACGGGCAACTCGCAGCATTACTCTCACAGACATACCCGCCATAGGAGTGTCCGAGACAGCAGCTCCGGTCGTGGGCGCATCGGGACCTCCAGCAGATGTAGAAGTACAGAAATACCAAGGCCAGAAGGATGCGGGCGAAGCACGTGGAACCAGGATTGTCAGTTCGAAAGCGACGTATCTATGTTTCCCACCCGGCCCGTCCCCCCACCGTTTCCCGTCTGTGAGCCCCGTCGGGTTATCCCGTCTTTCAACAAGAAGGAATCACACCTGTATCAGACGGCGATGCATACGCGCCGCCGCCCTGAAGGATTTCACCAACCGCGTCTCCTTGCAACGTCTCCTGCAACGGTCTGCGTTGTGGCAGCGCCGCCTGACGAGCGGGAGGGGGCTAGCCGACGGACCTCCGGCACGGACGGCGGGCCGCAGGACGCGGTGGGCCGGCCACGTGCCCGGGCACCGCGGCCCCGGGACCGGCCCGTCGCCGGGCCCGTGGCACGGCCGGACCGCGGTGGTCCGGGCCGGCCGCGGTGGCCGTGGCCCGGCCCGGCGGCCGCACAGCTGACGATAGTCGTTCCGTCGTCGGAACGGAGACCTTACGCCGATCTTAGGGGGACATTGTCCGTCTGTCCGTCCGTCCAACACGCGCAGGCAGCTGGCCACGTAGCATATTGGGGTCGGGGTTGAGGACCGTGATGCCATGTGACCGAACGGATGGAAGCTGTCTTCAGCCGCAATACCACGCATCGTGTGATATATACGCGATCTATATGCGATACAATCCCACAGTAGCGAGCCGACGCCTGTAAATAGCCCAGCTTCGTGAAAGGCCGTGCAGCTTACGTTGGCGGCGCCACCGACCAGTGTGCAGTAATGCAGTGTGCAGCCGCAGTACCGTATGTTAAGATAAAGAAATCGGACGGATGTGTATATCCGCGATGCAATCCGACCTACTGTAGCGAGCCGACGCACGCGAAGAAGGCCGTACATCTTACAAGAAGCCCTACATTTCGCGCGTATGCATCGCCATCTGATCACCCCTCTGCACCGTGCTGCGTCGGCATGCATACCCTCGCCTCCGCGATCGCTCCACGGGGAACTACGGCCCCCCTCGCGGGCGGACGGCACCCTGTGTGCGACGCCACCCATCAGACGAATTTCGCGGCACGAATTGTCACCGCGTCGTCACAGGACGTTTCGCGGCGCATTCAGGTGCGACATCTCAATATATGCAAGGGCACGCACATATGCAAGGGCATGCCTTTTATCGTCACCGGACGTTTCATGGCGCGAACCGGACGTTTCATGGCACGAATCGTCGCCGTGTCATCACCGCACGTTTCGCGGCACGATTCGTCGCCGCGGCGGCGTCTGGCCGTGTATGATATTATGACATTATGGCACATCGAATACGGCACGTCAAATTGCGCACCTGGACGCAACGATGCGCCTTGCGCGAACCGGACGTTTCACGGCACGAATCGTCGCCGCGCCGTCACCGGACGTTTCACGGCGCGTTCAGGTGCGACATCTCAATATATGCAAGGGCACGCACATATGCAAGGGCATGCCTTTTATCGTCACCGGACATTTCATGGCGCGAACCGGACGTTTCGCGGCACGAATCGTCGCCGTGTCGTCACCGCACGTTTCGCGGCACGAATCGTCACGATGTGGTGCTCAACTTGCTTTCTGCCGCGCTGATCGACAGCGACTTAGGACATCGAATCATCCGCGGGTATGACGGTGATCCCAATCTCACGAAAACAAAGGTAGCAAAACTGCGGCTAAAAAAGAAGGGTAACTTCTGGTACCATGGGTCCCAGATTTACATCCCTAATCAAGCTGACTTACGACAGGTTATCATGAAAGAGTATCATGATACCCCATGTGCCGGCCACCGCGGCATTGACCGCACCAAGCAAGCGATCGCACAAACTTATTGGTGGCCTGGACTAGACACTGACGTGAAGGCCTACGTCAAGTCTTGTCCCCAATGTCAGCATAACAAACCAAACAACACCAAACCGGGCGGTTTGCTGCAGCCGCTCCCCATACCTTCTTCCGTGTGGGAGAGCATATCAATGGATTTGATAACCCAGCTACCAACAACTCGCAATGGGCATGATGCGATCGTAGTGTTTGTGGACCGCCTGAGCAAAATGACGCACTTTGCTCCCACACTCACGACCGCAGGAGCGGAAGAGTTGGCTCGCCTTTTTGTAGCCACTGTATTCCGGCAGCACGGCCTTCCAAAGAATATTATCTCTGACCGGGACCCACGCTTTACAAGCAATTTCTGGAAGGAAGTATTTCGCCTATTGGGCACCAACCTCCATATGAGCACAGCCTTCCATCCCCAAACCGATGGACAAACCGAGCGGATGAATCGCTTACTGGAAGAGACACTGCGGCACTATATCTCCCCTAATCAGGATGATTGGGATGATCACTTACCGTTGATTGAGTTTGCTATTAATAACTCCAAACAACGCTCGACGGGTATGACACCATTTTCTCTTAATGGTGTCCAACAACCGCGCGTACCGGTTGACTTGCATGTACCCTCTAAAGTGCCGGCTGCTGATGAGTACTCCACCATCATGCGCAAGCGATTACAACTCGCTAAAACTTGTCTCCAGGCTGCGCAATCTAGACAAAAACAGGATGCTGACTCGTCTCGGCGCCCCGTGCGTTATGAGGTTGGGCAAAAAGTGCTGTTAAGTACGAAGAACATAAATCTCAAAAAACCTGGAACGAAGAAGCTGATGCCAAAATTCATCGGCCCATATACAGTTGTCGCTAACATCGGCGAAGCAGCGGTAAAACTGGAATTACCAGCTGAATCTCGCCTACACCCGGTCTTCCATGTGTCTCTCCTGAAACCATTCAAGGAGGGCACACAGCGACAACCACCCTCACCACTTGTAATTGAGGGTGAACCATTCTACATGGTTGAAGCCATTGTAGATCATCGGGACGTCTCAATCCGTGGGGGCAGAGGTAAAACTCGTCGAGAGTACCTTATCAAGTGGGAAGGATATGATTCCACCCACAATACATATGAAACCGAGGCGGCCCTGAAAGACTCAGATCCCTTGGTGGAAGCCATCGATGAATATGAGCGAAAACTCAAAGCCAAAGCAAGGCCCAAACCCCCTGCAAAAGAAACCTCCTCCAAGAGGAGACGGTAACGCTCCCGGGACGGTTCGCTTCAGAGGGGGGGGAATGTAGGCAACTACATTTACCTTAAAGAAATAGGCCTAGACAAACCGGTAGGCAATCATGCAATAAGCATGATGCCTAACCGAAAACTAACTACGAGAAAAGCTCGCGATTGGCAAAACAAATTGCCGTACATCTCGGCTAGGTGAGCCGATATTAAAATCACCCTGGTGAAGAGCTTCGGCCTGACAACTTAGTATAACAATACTAATTGTTCGGAGTTCAAGACTCCGCTGTCACCTTTCCTCACTAGATGTACAACTTCGCGACACTAACATACTTACGAACCATTTCCAAACCTTTTAAGGCTTCGCTTCCGCATAAATCTAGTAGCATCGTGAAGACGACTGCTACAGCTGCCATGTGCTGCCGCTGATGCATGGTGCAGCTGTTGTATCTCTGTCATATCCGCCTAAAGCAAAGGCTCGATCCAAGGATGCCAGTCAACTGGCCAACCTGGATATTAGCCATGAGATACCCCAGGATACTACAGCAGCTCCCACTGCAGGGTGCTGCTGCCACCCAGTGCAGCTCCCACTTATTTCTTTAATAAGTCGCATTTCCAAACTCATGGATGGCGCATCGAAGCTAAATAAATGTACACATATGGACAGTGCGAGCCATGAATGCCAAATAAAGTAGGGATATGATGAAGGTGGAGGGCGCCCTGGATGCCCCCCCTGGACTACAATGTGGGAAAATGTTGAACCAAAATATTAGCTACATACACACCACCACAAACAACTAAGAGAAAAATCAAAGGAATACCTAGGGTGAAACAGCTATGGCAAGTGGAAGTGTGGGGAACTGGGGCAGTGAATCTACTTTGGACCCCAGTACACCAAGACGGTGGAAGTGCGGGGAACTGGGGCGGCAGGCCCCAGTCCACGCACAACCACCGTACACTTCTGGGAGTTACAGCATTGAAAGCGGTAGTCAAATGCATATTTAAAAGCATGATAGTTTTTTGTCCGTTATGTAATCGTTTATGTAAGGCCCCTGGGAATTTGTTTAGTCGTCCGCCCCTGTAAGGAGTCCTAGTAGTGTAAGGCCCCTGGGAAT
Source organism: Volvox reticuliferus (assembly GCA_019650235.1). Classification (NCBI taxonomy): domain Eukaryota; kingdom Viridiplantae; phylum Chlorophyta; class Chlorophyceae; order Chlamydomonadales; family Volvocaceae; genus Volvox; species Volvox reticuliferus. The sequence continues at coordinate 1,616,068 of BNCP01000018.1, forward strand.
TTATACAGTCGTCCGCCCCTGTAAGGAGACCTAGTAGTGTAAGGCCCTCAAGAATTTATGCCGTCGCGACGAAAATGAAATGATTTCTGTTGGGCAATTTTTAAGCTATTTAAAGCATTTCCTAACCTCTTTAGCTAGGTGTTTTCAGTCTTTTGTTGCATGTAGTAGCTATGCATGTATCCTGCAGGGCACTGGCCAGCCCTGCAAGATTCATGCTCTAAAGGTTTTATTTTTGTTTAGGATATAAAATGTTTCTAGTCAATGGCCTGCTAATGGGTCTAGAAAGAAATATCCTTATAACATTCAGTTGACAGTTAATCTGTATCGCACAGCAATTATTGTCCACTATTATAGCTACCGCTTCATCTATAGCCCGCAATTTGTATAGATATTACGCATTTTGGCTGCCAAACTTGGAGCTTCAGCAATTTGTTGGATCTTGCCAACATTACCTTTGCCATTCTGCTCGCGAAGGGTAAGCATTACTGGCTCAGGTAAGTCTCCAAATAATAATAATAATAATATAATTCTAAATGTGATTTCAAAACGCTGCTGCTGCCGTGTGTTGCAGCTGCCACATGTTGGCGCTGCCACATGTTGCCGGTACCGTGCACTGCCATTGCCGCGTGCTGCCACTGCCATGTGCTGCTGCTGCTGCACGGTGCTGCTGCCGCGTGCTGCCGCTGCTGCCGCATAGTGCAGTTGCCATGCACTGCTGCTAGGTGCCGCTTGGTGCCACTGCTGCACACTGCCTCTGCCGCATGCTGCTGCTGCCGTGCACTGCCATTGCCACGGCAGCAGGTAGCAGTGCATGGCAACTGCACTATGCAGCAGCAGCGGCAGTGTGTAGCAGCGGCACCATGCAGCAGCAGCAACACACAGCAGTGGCAAAATGTGACAATGGCAGTGCATAGCAACGGCAGTGAATGGCAATGGCAGTGCATGGCAGCAGCAGCATGCGGCAGAGGCAGTGTGCAGCCATTGGCACTCACTGCCGCTGCCATGCGCTGCCATTGTCACATTTTGCCACTGCTGTGTGCTGCTGCTGCTGCACGGTGCCGCTGCCACACACTGCCGCTGCTGCTGCATAGTGCAGTTGCCATGCACTGCTGCTGCCATGCAGTGCAGCTGCCATGCAGTGCTGCTGCTGTGTGGGGCCACTGCCACCTGCTGCGGCTGCCGCACTGTGCTGCTGCTGCGTGCTGCTGCTGCAGTGTGCTGCCATTGCCACATGGTGCAGTTGCCACTGCATGGTGCTGCTGCAGTGCAGTGCAGCTGCCACGTGATACCCTAAATTTAATTTAGACCCAAGGGTTTGCTAGCCATATGAGTACATACGACAGCGGCACCAAGTTTAACTGCATTATCACTCTTGCAATCAACATTTTTTGTAGATATTTTGCCGTATCCATTTTGCATAAAATGCAAAAAATATTAACTTAAAGAATTTCAGTTGCATTATTATTTGCACGATGTTTAGGCAGCTCATACTCATAAGATTGATCATTATTTAATTCCGATTTCAGATCTTTAAGGTTGGTTATTTCTGCATAGATTTCATGATTTTAATATTCATATGTGTACATTAAATATGTACTTATATATATTAGGCATTTAAAGCAATCCAATAAATGGATGAATAGCTTAAAAACAATATTGGCTCATGTAATTTATCGCTGATTCGGACAAAGTACTAGATTCCCATTACCTGCCAAGCTCTTTGGTATAATATCCACTGATTTTGAAAGTTTATTTTGGAGCCCATGAATTCGTATTGTTATACCTCTATTTTTCATTCATTTTTAATTATGGATGGAATAATTAACGAAAACCTGTCTGATTCAGGAAAACCCTAAAGCAATATAAAGTTATGTAGTGGATATTAAGTCAGTTTGGATTATATAATATATTTAATATATATTTGGCCTATATGTTATTTATAGGCTAAATGGCCATAAAAAAAAAAAGAAACTTGGGATAAAGTTAATCATGAAGAGAGTACAATATGCTGCTAATTTCATTTGATTAGCTAGAAGACGATAACGATTTTTTCATCCATCGATGATTTGCTGGATTTTGCAAGGGGTGCAGCTGCCATGTGCTGCCGCTGATGCATGGTACAGCTGTTGTATCTCTGTCATATCCGCCTAAAGCAAAGGCTCGATCTAAGGATGCCAGTCAACTGGCCAACCTGGATATTAGCCATGAGATACCCCAGGATACTCCAGCAGCTCCCACTGCAGGGTGCTGCTGCCACGCAGTGCAGCTCCCACTTATTTCTTTAATAAGTCGCATTTCCAAACTCATGGATGGCGCATCGAAGCTAAATAAATGTACACATATGGACAGTGCGAGCCATGAATGCCAAATAAAGGAGGGATATGATGAAGATGGAGGGCGGCCTGGATGCCCCCCCTGGACTACAACGTGGGAAAATGTTGAACCAAAATATTAGCTACATACACACCACCACAAACAACTAAGAGAAAAATCAAAGGAATACCTAGCTATGGCAAGTGTAAGTGTGGGGAACTGGGGCAGTGAATCTACTTTGGACCCCAGTACACCAAGACGGTGGAAGTGCGGGGAACTGGGGCGGCAGGCCCCAGTCCCCGCACAACCACCGTACACTTCTGGGAGTTACAGCATTGAAAGCGGTAGTCAAATGCATATTTAAAAGCATGATGTTATCCTAATAAATTGAAAGGGTGTATCCTGGTAACCTGGAACCACATGCCCGCAGCTCCGCATGCCAGCGGCACCGCATGCCAGCAGCACTGCATGCCAGTGCCACCACGCATGTAGTAGTCGTAGACGTATGACACACACTATCACAATATCATGCTTTTAAATATGCATTTCACTACCGCTTTCAATGCTGTTAACACCCAGAAGTGTACGGTGGTTGTGTGGGGACTGGGGCCTGCTGCCCCAGTTCCCCGCACTTCCACTGTCTTGGTGTACTGGGGTCCAAAGTAGATTCTTGTTGAATAATATTATTTCTTGCATTACAAGGTTGCGAGCATTTCCTCGCAAAGGCGCCGTCGCAATTCATTGCCTTTAATATGTAGATGTGCTACTGGCAGGCACAGACACACAGTCACGTCCAGTTCACCCATTTAAAGATGTTTAGGCACAGACTGAAACACACACATTTAAACACCCACCATCAGTCCATATTCAGACCTTGTGAGGAAGGTCCTTTGCCAGGTTTACTTAGGTATACTTTCCATGCATGTGGTCTATCAATTCTATCCTTGAGCTCTGGACACCCCAAGGCACTGCAATATCTCCAGGGACTGAGGTGGTGGATCTGCAGATACAGGTAAGTTACAAGGGGAACTTTATTTTGGGGTGTTATCCCAATCACGTTTATTTAGGTACTGTAGTAGTTGAGAGCCGCAAAGGCCTCTCGAGATGCTGATGGCGTGTATCTGCACATGTATATTGTGCTAGAGTGTGTACGGCAACTACAGGTACTGAATCTTGCAGTAGTCTTCTGTTCTCCTATTGGCATATTTGTGGCACAGAACAGCTGGCACACACAGGTCAGTACACCCATATGGACCCACCATATGGACCCACCATCAGTCAACAGCCAGCTGTTCAGACCTTACGAGTTAGCCACCTCCTTTGTGCAATAATCATTTACTCCCTCAGACAGACCTAATTTAAAGGATTTCCATGCCTGTGGCCTTCTGCAGGTGTATGATTTGGGGTGTTATACCAATCACTTTTTCAAAATATCTATCCCTGTAACCATGGCCGATTGGCTGCTGGGTGTGTATAGGTCTGCTTATTGCTTTATAAATGTAGGTACTTCCACCCCAGGGTGCAATAAGGCAGGGCGGCATTGCTTATGTGCTGGCCAGGAGCTGTAGTAGTTGATTGCCGCAAAGGCCTCTGAAGATGTTGACAGGGTGCTTCTTGCACCTTACATTGTGATAGTGTGTATCCGTACATCTATGACTACTACAATCTCCCCCTTCTGGAAGGCACATCTCGGGCACCAAGTCCCCTGTCACAAGTGCTTGCCATCTTCAACCCTGACCATGGGGGTTTTGTGTCCACCCAAGCCTCACCTTATCATGCATCATAGCACTCTCAGGTTTTTCAAGCATCAGACCCCATTCTTAATACCAACTATAATTCCTACTGCTGCAGGTCATGATGAGATCATGTCACATTACCACTTCGTTCACGACAGTTGTGACTTGCCGGGAACGAATTGAGGACCTTAGGGTCCATCAGTGACATCCAGTCTTGCTATCAAATGTAGTAGTTGATTGCGGCAAAGGCCTAATGTGATGTTGATGAGGTTGCTTCTTGCACCTTATATTAAGATAGTGTGTGTTGTACGTCTATGACTACTACAGGAGCCCTTCATTGCCGCCATGCCTTGATAGCATCGAATGTGTATGTATGAAACGAAAATCCACATATCTGCTGCCGACCATCTAACAAACACCAGAGCCAAATATACAGCATGGCACATGCAATCGTACTGGACGGATAAGGAAAGGGTGGGGGCGACACGTTCACACAGATTGTCTGCGGGTTGACTTAGGGTCACCCGACACACAAATCACACCCGACACACAAATCCTTGGGAGGATCCATGAGACCTACAAGCGGGTGGCAGCAGTCTGCTGGTACGACCTGCGGGGAGCACATTGATATAACTTACGTATAGGTTCGTGTAGGTCCCATCCAGGGGAAGCCAATGACACATGAATAAAGTCAACAGCATAACATGAGTGTATTCGTAATAAGAGCATTGACCCCGTGCAAACATTTTCCCAGCATAACCACGAGGTACTGGGCCATCAGGTATATGTACGGAAAAGGTCGAGGGATGGGCAGATGCAAGTGGGACGAAGACGTTCCATGCATGCTTCCTAAATGAAGTCCTCGTCTGGTACTGCAGCCACGATAAAGCCTGCACCACGCAGGTCCCACCTGATTAGTCGGACCGTGCGCAAAAAGGAAGTCACCCAGACTCTTAAAGTTACGCATCATTCAGCACGGTCACAGTAATTACTCTGTGTATCCTAATTTGTAGGTTGCTGATTTCGTGGTGCTTTGAAGCCTACGAAGCCAGCAGCTCAGCTTTCTTTGTTGCAGAGTGTTTCCGCACGTCTATCCTTAAGGTAAATAATGGATTGCATGATCATTTGATATTCCTACATAGGTTGCTGGTTGAGTTCGCTACTCCTTCGTGGCGAGCACGCCTCACCGACCGACCCACGCAGCACCAGAACCAAAGGGCCGAAGCCCAACAGTATCGTTATTCTTGATGCCGCTCGAATCTCCCAGAGCACAAGCCGCGTGTGTGGTTTAAAAGTGGCAGCCGTACCGGTCGTGGTGGTGGTCGTTATGGTGTCTGATGACGTCATATTTAATCCAAAACCCATTAAAACGGCGGATTTGGACCCCTCTTTGTGTTTTGACCCCTCTTTGTGTTTTGAAACCTTTGTGATTGCGAGGGACGCCACCGGTTCCGCGGCAGGTGTATGCCGGGTCCAGGGGCCCTGCTGGGTGCCAGTATTGAGCGATGTCTCATGTGCAGTGGAGCCTCAGTGGAGTGGCAATCAGGACCACCCGTGCAATGATCATCACGACAACTGCTGCAGCTTGGCAGACATTGGCGGCCTTATATGTGGTGGCCTTCCTTCGACCCGCCCTCCCCACCCGTCACTTCCCCTGCTGGTAAGTCGGTGCGGTGTGTAGACTGCTCGCTCAGGCTCAGTGGGTCAGCTCAAGCTTCCGCTTTTGAGTCGGATTCGTCCATCGCTGCAGTCACTGAGTCGAACCCTCTTCTATTTCCCCCTTCCTCGGGCCCCCAGCTGGGGAAAGGCAGGACTTCCACTTAGCCATGTTTGTTCCCTCCTTTGCAGTCATCGTGATCTCAATCTGATGCTCCCCACTTGGTAATGCTGGATCAGGTTCGCTAGGACTGTTATAAGTAATGCGATGGTAAATTGCACAACACTAACACCATCCTGCTTTTTTCTGATAGCACTTTTGTAGCCATGGCAATATTAGGCAAGAGGCTACACGAGTGTTTGTGTGTGGATCGACATGTACAGGCAATTTAAGTCTTGGGATTTTACACCAGTGAGGCGGTGTGGAAATACCCCTCTTGGGGCAGCAGGTTCGACTCCTGCCCGCCCTCTGACATGTGACCTTTATTTGAGGAGGCCACAATAATGTTAAACACATGCATGCAAGTGTTGAGGAGGAGGGCAATGGCCGTATTTGGGGGGGGGGATGAAAGCAGGTGTGGGCGCTATCTGGGTAGATCCTCGATGGGATGAGGGAGAGGGGGACATAGGGGTAGAGGCGGAGGACTCTTGTGCTGACAGGGGGATCATGGCGGGGAGGCAGGTGGGGGTCGACAGCGGGTTACTTGCTTCCTCAAACCAACCATCGTTGACTCCGTATCAAATCTTCTATTACACCTACGACACATTTATACCTACTGGGAGGCACTGCAAAGTATTAAATAATTGCAAGAGGACACGTGCGTGGTGTGTATGGGGGTGTGCCCACACGTAAGGCCCATAAGACTATCATACGAACTTTGTTCCAGTCACCTATCTTCAAGTACGTGCATCCCTCGCTCATAATACCCACGCAGCCCCCAATCAGGCTTTGATATGCCATCCGTACATTCCATACATCCCTGTATCTCGCTAGGGTTTTAACCCTTTTTATCCCCCAGACCTTCAGATTCTCAGCACGCCGATCATCGACATGGCTGCAGAGAGAGAGCGCCACTGCTTGTGCAACTGACAACACCTGCTCAGCAGCCATCAGCCGCACCTGGACTCCCAACACAGCGGAGAAATGGAGAATGGCCTCATACGGTAAATGTATGTAGATATGAAGACAACGGGCTCAATCACTGGGCCCTGCCATTGGTAACGCAGTAGTTAACTTGCTTGCTGATCTGCTACCTAATGCTGGCTGCATAACGCGATGCCACCATCACCAAACAGATTTCCCGCAGACAGCATGGCAAATAAACACAGACCACGGGCTGCAGGGTGGGAATCGCAGGGTGGCGCGTGTGATAGGCAGGCTGCGCCCGCGGCGGCAGTGGTGGTGGTTAGGTAGGGGGTGTATTGCGCATGCAACGTGGCACGGCGACATCTTGCATAAATTGCGGCCGGATAACTTCCAGGTGGCTAAGATCCACGCCGGTGGTATAATCAATGTGGTGCTTTGTGTCACAAGTAACGTGGCCCCCGTGAAGGGAGAAGGGGGAGGGAACGCAGGTGCGAAACGGGATAGGTATATATAGAAGTGCATAGGGCCTGCCGCAGCTGCTGAGGTGTAGCTGTGTAACACAAAGGTTCGGATTACAGCTAATTGCTGTACCGCAGCAATGCAGCCTTATCGGATTGCTTGGCGGCCGATCAAGGCATGGACCATTGCCCCCCAGCACCACCTCCCTACCATGCAGCGTGGATACGTGTATGAGGTAACACTGAAGCCCCACCCAGCCGTCATGCCCCGCCTGCTTCCGAACTGCTGCCAGCACCTCCACCATCACAGGGCTGCTCAGCTCAGCAGCCCGCAAATCAACAACATCCGCTGCGCCGCCGCTGCCCTGCACACTAGCGGCACTGGTGGTGGCGACAGAGGCGACACGCTTGGAGACGGCAGTGGCGCCACCCCCGGTGCCAGCACTACCAGGCGGTGCCTTGAGTCATAGGCACGCGGGATATTGAGGGAGGCAGCGGGTGCGGCCTGTGGGTTCTAGGTCCCATTTACTTGCCTTTCCCAACCCACCCTTCCTACCAGCATAGTAACGAAGTATTGGCCTGCCTGAAACCTTTCACCTCGCCCCTCGTTCCTTAGCCTTCATAATTCCGTGCGTGCATCCCAATATCATTCCCGCATCCACATCCGCTGCCATTCTCACCTCTGCTGACTGAACAGTGCTATTGCTTTCGGGACTGCTCGAGGGCTACTCGTTGTGGGTGGCCAGCTGGGTGGTGGTGGGGGCCGCCACGGCCCGCCGCATGGGGCTGTTGCAGTACATCTGCAGCGGCATGGACCCCACCACGGTGGCCGTCATGATGGAGGACGGAGGGGCGGTGCTCGATTGATCATTGCGGGTGAGTGAGGGAAAGGGTGCGAGGGATGGAGGAATGGGAAGTGACGGTTTATGGCATGCCAATGGGATCTTGCAACCATCAGACCTGGTTTCCTGATCACAACTGTTCGTCAACCCCTAGAGTGTGTTCTCAATAAGCAATGCCACGGTTTCTGGCACGGGAACTTATCGAACACGATAAGGCCCCAGTCACCTCCACTGTCCACAGAATCCTAAAGCCTGCCTGCCTTCCTGCCGCGTGCTCGATTCGTCATGCCTCCTGGCTCACACCTTTCACTCCTACGTGCCACGTTTAGCATAGGCCACGTTCACCCTTGCCGTCAGACCTGAACTCTAGACCTTACCGCGCGGCCGGATCTCTCCGCAGGCGTGTGCACAGTGCTGGCGCAAGCAACCGGCAACACGATGTGGGACGCAGCCGGCTCGATACTTGTGAGCACCTGTAGACACACGATGGGTCCCATGGCAATGCAGCTCTCACTGCTTTGCTGACGAATGGTATCCGCGACACCCCCTGAGCACGGTATCATTTTATTCGTAAGCGGCTCCGCGCCGTGATACTGGAAATGAACCAACCGCAGCATGCCATACAAATCGCAAAATGTTTCAGTGGCGACGTAGCCACGAGGACCCCGCCCAGGAAAACGCACGACTGCAAACGAAGTTATCCTCCAGTACCTAAATCCGAAACCATGCAATGAATAACCTCGCGCCCCTGTATCCTATGAGAGCACCAGCTCAGCGGACACAAACTTGGCTCCATTGTGGGGCGAACTTTCGTGCTAATACTTTTGTTTACAGTAATAGTAATATATTAATATAATCATATAATAATATAGTAATATATCACAACAACCCGTTACAAAACAGTAGTAAATACAGGAGGTTAGTTAAACTTTCGAATTCTGTTAAACTGCCATATGAACCGAGCAGGCGTGTACCACAGCACATCACGCCATGCGATGTAACACCTATAGCACTTACCTAGGTTTTTTAAGTTAATTCACTTAGAAGTTTAGCTCATTACTTTATTCCGATCTCTGTTGTGTAGAGCTAGTCCATTTTCGCATCGTAGGATCACTTTCCAATAGCAAGGCGCGAAAGATTTTGTTTTGTAGCTATATTTCCTCTTTTATTAAGAAATCCACGGTCTTTATCCGCACAGGATGCGTTCCTACAAGCAACGATGCAGGCGGACAAGTCGGTGCTCCTCTACCTGGCACGGCGAGAAGCAATAATTGCGATGTAATCACAATAGTAAGTCATGACAGGATGTTGCGAGTGGCGACGGAGAGGGAGAAGGATAGGCGGTGGTGATTGGCGCGGTGATCAGCGCGATCAGCGGCGATTACTGGTGATCGGCGGCGGGATAAAAACGGGCAGTGAAAATGGGTTGATCTTGCTGGGATCTTCATGTTGCAGATCATGTATTGCGCGAAATAGACATTCTGTTTGGTTCTTGTTGTCATGGCTCATGTCTTCGTACGTGTTCCTACTCCCAGGTGCGCTAATCAGCTCATGACTTTCCTGGCAGCAGCGAGTTTCTGTCGACTGGGGGCTTGCCCAGGACTGCAATTAAGGCGCAATTGCGCAGGTGGGTGTTTCTTTGGGGCTGGTTTGTGCAGGGAGGTGCGGGTTGGTGGTGGTTGTTGGAGGTGGGGACAGGTGGTGCGACGTAGGTAGGGAGGTACCGCATTAAATGGTGTGTGTGTGTGTGTGCGTGCAAAAGGCGAAGGGTTGGTAGTGGCATACTGGTGCGGACGGACGTTAGGAGGGGCAGTGCAGCAGTCTTCACGCAGTGCCACCATTATTCGTTGCCGCCATCCCGCTGTGCCACCATCACATGTTGTGCCGCCGTCGTTCTGTGCCACAGTCGTGGCAGGTGCGACGGAAGGGGGGGCCGACAGAAGGGTGGAGGGTGGAGAAGGGGCTGTGGAGGCAGAGGCGGGGGAAGGGGCGGCGGAGGCAGGGGGAGGGGCAGAGGAGGGTGCAAAAGGGGCGGTGGAGGCGGGGGGAGGGGCGATGGAGTGGGGGGGAAGGGGCGGCCGAAGCAGGGGGAAGGGCGGTGGAGGCAGGGGGATATGGTGCATCCGTTCCTGATGTCGTGCTGTACTGCCACCATCACGACTTCGTTCATCACATGTATGTCTCGTGTGTTTTCCACATGTTAGTGATGGCACGACATCCGTGCAAGCGCCCGCTCCTTTTCTGCTAGGAATGTGCCTGTTTATTGCTGATCCTTGTGTGTTCTTACCATGTCTGTACTGCACCTAACGTCTGCTGCCTTGCTTGCGTGTCTAGTCTGCTGCCACAGGTCCTGAGCCGTGGCTCACCAGCTACATGTAGGAGTCTGCATGGACACTGGCTACGAAGTTGAAGCGACGACACCAAGGGTAAGTTGTGGAGGCTGGCGTAGGGCCACAGTGGGATGAAGGGGTGACGGAGGCAAGGGGGGAGGGCTGACGGAAGCAAGGGGGAAGGGGCAATCAACGGTGGGGAAGGGGCGGCGGAGGCGGGGGAAGGGGTGGCGGAGGTGGGGGGATATGGTGCATCCTTAAGGCAGGAGGGCTGAGGAGGGGAGAGGATGACTGACGGAGGCATGGGGGAGGGGTGACGGGGGCAAACCGTCGCCTTGCCATGTTGTTGCCTTGCTTTGCTGCCGTCTTGCCGCTGTCTCAGTGTGCGGCCATCCTGTCGTGCTGCAGTCGTTTGTTCCTGATGTCGTGCTGTACTACTGCCATCACGACTTCGTTCATCACATGTATGTCTCGTGTGTTTTATGCATGCTAGTGATGGCACGACATCCATGCAAGCTCCCGCTCCTATTCTCCGCCACGCAGCAAACTGACTCTCGTCTCAAACTGACTCTCTAGTCTCTTGTCTCATCAGCTCTGGACACCACGCCAAGGCAGTGCAATATCTTCAGGTAAGCAGATACAGGTAAGTTAACGAGTTTAATATTTTTCCTTGTCGACCGTCCCGGCCTGGTGTCGGTGTCCTCAGACATTCCTCCCCGAAACCCATTTAAACGCGAATGGCCGGACGGGAGTGAATCGATGAGTGCGTATATGGTCTTCATCCGTTCTCTAATTCGGTCCACTTAAACGCGAGTGGCCCCAATGGAAGATTGGATGTGTTGTAGGTTCTAGGATGATGTTGTGGGTTAGATACTATACTCGTGTGCGCACATTATATATGATGTAGCCTTGCTATATAGTTATATTCCTCACCATTATGCACTGCATGCATGTCACCTTTACACTATGTATTGTGCAAGAGACATCGGCTCTGGACACCCCAAGGCACAGCAAGATCTTCAGGGACTGAGGTGGTGGATCGGCAGTACAGGTTAGTTACACTGGGAACTTTACTTTGGGGTGTTATGCCAATCATATTTTATTGGGTACTGATACTTGCAGCAGTCTTCTGTTGTCCTATTGGCATGTTTATGGCACAGACCAGCTGGCACACACAGATCAGTACAGCCATAGGGACCCACCACATAGACCCACCATCAGTCACAGCCAGCTGTTCAGACCTAGCCTGTGAGAAAGCCCCCTCCTTTGTGCCATGATCATGGTCTCCCTCAGGCAGACCTAATGTCAAGGGGTTTTATGCCTGTGGCCACCGCTGTTTTATTTTTCTTCCCTTCATCATCAGTTTTGGACATGACCCCAAGGGGCAGCAGCATGTTCAGGTAAGGAGATACAGGTAAGTTAACGATTTTGTACCTTGTCGACCGTCCCGGCCTGGTGTCGGTGTCCTCAGACATTTCTCCCCAAAACCCATTTAAACGCGAATGGCCGGACGGGAGTGAATCGATGAGTGCGTATATGGTCTTCATCCGTTCTCCAATTCGGTCCACTTTAACGCGAGTGGTCCCAACGGAAGATTGGATGTGTTGTAGGTTATCTGATGATGTTGCGGGTTAGATACTATACTTGTGTGCACACATTATATTTGATGTAGTAGCTATATACATTTGCCAACATTATGCACTGCATGCATGTCACTTTTACGCAATGCATGGTCACCCATAAAAAGCAACATCAACTCTTTCCATTCTATTTCCTTGAAGAAATCATGTCTAGAGGTACAAAATGCAACGCATGGCTGCTCATACAAAACAACAAAGCACAAAAGATGCAATATAATTTGGCAAATCACAGATGCTAAAACGATTGGAATTTTTCATGAAATGTCGTCACCTTTCATGAGTGGTCTTCCCGCCGTACTATCCAAATGGATAATACGACAGCACAATGAACCAATTTTTTCAAAGAGACAAAAATTTGCACACGCATTTTAAATCATCTGTCTTATTGCTCGTGCCCAAAAATCCTGTCTTGCTTGCGAATTTGGCTGTTTTGTGCAGAGCAACATATTTAGGTAAGGAGATACAGTTACGTTAAGGATTTGATACTTTACATTGTCGACCGTCCCGGCCTGGTGTCGGTGTCCTCAGACATTCCTCCCCGAAGCCCATTTAAAAGCGAATGGTCGGACTGGAGTGAATCGATGAGTGCGTATATGGTCCTCATCCGTTCTCCTATTAAGTCCACTTAAAAGCGAGTGGCCCCAATGGATGATTGGATGTGTTGTAGGTTCTTGGATGATGTTGTGGGTTAGATATTAGGGTTTAGGTTAAGGTTTAGGAAACAGCAAAGCACAAACAATACATTAGAATTTGGCTAATAATGGATGCGAAACGACTCGAAATTTTCATGAAATGTTGTCACCTTTCGCGACTGCTCTTCCCGTCGTACTATCCAAATGGATAATACGACAGCACAATGAATCGAACCCTACCAACTTATAGGGGGTATAACAGCTGTTAACAATGCATAACAGCCAGCTAGAGGCTGTTTGGTGCTGTTTGGTGCTGTTTGGCACCAGTTAAACCCCCTATAAGTTGGTAGGGGAATTTGACAAACAGGCAAACATTTGCACTCAAAATTTATATTGTTGTCTTATTGCTCGTGCCCAGACATCCTGTCTTGCTTGCAACATGTGCGAGCAACAAATATGCAATGCATGGCCGCTCATACAAAACAACAAAGCACAAAAGATACATTACAATTTGGCTAATAATGGATGAGAAAACGACTCGAAATTTTCATGAAATGCCGTCACCTTTCGCGACTGCTCTTCCCGTCGTACTATCCAAATGGATAATACGACAGCAGAGTGAACCGATTTTGGCAAAGAGCCAAAATTTCGCACACGCATTTTACGTCGTCTGTCTAATTGCTCGTGCCCAGATATTCTATCTTGCTTGCAAATATGGCTTACTTGTGCGAGCAACAAATATGCGATGCATGGCCGTTCATACAAAACAACAAAGCACAAAAGATACATTACAATTTGGCTAATAATGGATGCAAAAATGCCTAGAAATTTTCATGAAATGCCGTCACCTCTCGCGACCGCTCTTCCCGTCGTACTATCCAAATGGATAACACGACAGCACAATGAACCGGTTTTGACAAACAGGCAAAAATTTGCACACGCATTTTATATTTCGTCTGTCTTGTTGCTCTTCCCCAGAAATCCTGTCCTTCTTGCGAGTTCGGCTGTGTTGTGGGAGTGACAAATATGCAATGCACGCCCGCTCATACAAAACAACAAAGCACATACCATACATTACAATTTGGCTAATAATGGATGAGAAAACGACTCGAAATTTTCATGAAATGCCGTCACCTTTCGCGACTGCTCTTCCCGTCGTACTATCCAAATGGATAATACGACAGCAGAGTGAACCGATTTTGGCAAAGAGCCAAAATTTCGCACACGCATTTTACGTCGTCTGTCTAATTGCTCGTGCCCAGATATTCTATCTTGCTTGCAAATATGGCTTACTTGTGCGAGCAACAAATATGCGATGCATGGCCGTTCATACAGAACAACAAAGCACAAAAGATACATTACAATTTGGCAGATCACAGATGCAAAAACGATTCGACAAATTTATGAAATGTCGTCACCTTTCGCGACTGCTCTTCCCGTCGTACTATCCAAATGGATAATACGACAGCGAAAGTAACCGATTTTTACAAAGACGCAAAAATTTCCACAAGCATTTTACGCCGTCTGTCTTATTGCTCGTGCCCAGAATTCCTGTCTGACTTGCAAAGTTCATTTGGACGGTGCCTGTCATGTGCGAGAAACAAAATGCAGTGCACAACCGCTCATAAAAAACAACAAAGCACAAAAGATACATTACAATTTGGCAGATCACAGATGCAATAACGATTCGACAATTTTATGAAATGTCGTCACCTTTCGCGAGCGGTCTTCCCGTCGTACTGTCCAAATGGATAATACGACAGCGGAAGTAACCGATTTTTACAAAGACGCGAACATTTCCAACTGTCTTATTGTTTGTGACGCAAACGTTTCGAACTGTCTTATTGTTCGTGCCCAGAAATCCTGTCTGACTTGCAAAGTTCGTTTGGATGGTGCCTGTCATGTGTGCGATACAAAATGCAATGCATGTCCCAAACCCGGCAACCGGCCACCAATTCATGCACTGTCCAATGTTAACTATAAAAACTATTTCAGGCTCTAAAATCACATTTACATTGACAATAAAATAAAAATTTTCATTAAACTAGACGCGGGCCGTCCGCCCGCGAGGGGGGCCGTAGTTCCCCGTGGAGCGATCGCGGAGGCGAGGTGATGCGTGCCGACGCAGCACGGTGGCCATGCCGGAAGCGAGGTGCAGGTGGGTAATCCTGCCGGTCTTGGACCTGGTCCACGCACACCACCGTGAACACGCCTGCGCGCCTGCGTCCGTCTTGGCGTCGACGCCGCGCTGCACTTGCCTCCATCTCGCCGAGGTCCGCCGGTCTGTCGTTCCGTCGGATGTTCTCGTCGTCGTAGTGCGCGCCGGCCTTTTGTGCGTTGTCCGTCAAGAACGACGATAGTCCGTCGAAAGCGATGTACGTATGTTTCCCGCCCCCCCCTCCCCCCACCGTGTCCCGTCTGTGAGCCCGGTCGGATTACCCCGTCTTTCAACAAGAAGGAAGCACACCTGTATCAGACGGCGATGCATACGCGCCATTGCCGTGCAGCATTTCCCCAGCCGTGTTTCCTTGTAACGTCTCCTGCAGCGGCCATACACCAGCGGCGCCAGTGCGGTCATTAAGGAGTGTGCTTCGCAGTACGCCGGCGAGCTCCAGATCTGTAGGACCGATCGCGGAGCGCAGCAGTGCCTCAGGTACTTGTGCAACGCATCCCATACACTTGTACTCCTGCAGAGCATCTTCATCCACCGCAAGTTCGTCCTCATCGTTGACGATGCATACGCGCCGCTGCCGTGCAGCATTTCACCAGCCGTGTTTCCTTGTAACGTCTCCCGCAGCTGCCGTACACCAGCGGCGCCAGTGCGGTCATTGAGGAGTGTGCTTCGCAGTACGCCGGCGACCTCCGGATCTGTAGGACCAATCGCGGAGCGCAGCAGTGCCCCAGGTACTTGAGCAACGCATCCCATACGCTCGTTCTCCTGCAGAGCATCTTCATCCACCGCAAGTTCGTCCTCATCGTTGTGCAGAAGAAAGCGCACCCAGGCGACGCTGACGTGTCCTCGCACTTTAATGCCAGGTGCACGGCGGACGCGATCCAGCAAGTCCTGCCGGTCTCGGACCTCGTCCACGCACACCACCGTGAACGTGCCTGCGCGCCTGCGTCCGTCTCGGCGTCGACCCCGCGCTGCACTTGCCTCCGTCTTGCCGAGGTCCGCCGATGTGTCGTTCCGTCTTTTGTGCGTTGTCCGTCGTGAACGACGATAGTCGTTCCGTCGTCGGAACGGAGACCTTACGCCGATTTTAGGGGGACGTTGTCCGTCTGTCCGTCCGTCCAACACGCGCAGGCAGCTGGCCACGTAGCATATTCGGGTCGGGGTTGAGGACCGCGATGCCATGTGACTGAATGGATGGAAGCCGTCTTCAGCCGCGGATGAAAGCACACCCAGGCGACGATGACGTGATCCGTCCGTCTCGGCGTCGACGCCGTGCTGCACTTGCCTCCGTCTCACCGAGGTCCGCCGGTCTGTCGTTCCGTCGGATGTTCTCGTCGTCATAGTGCGCGCCGGCCTTTTGTGCGTTGTCCGTCAAGAACGACGATAGTCCGTCGAAAGCGATGTACCTATGTTTCCCCCCCCCCCCTCCCCCCACCGTTTCCCGTCTGTGAGCCCCGTCGGGTTACCCCGTCTTTCAACAAGAAGGAAGCACACCTGTATCAGACGGCGATGCATATGCGCGGCCACCGTGCAGCATTTCACCAGCCGTGTTTCCTTGTAACGTCTCCTGCAGCTGCCGTACACCAGCGGCGCCAGTGCGGTCATTGAGGAGTGTGCTTCGCAGTACGCCGGCGACCTCCGGATCTGTAGGACCAATCGCGGAGCGCAGCAGTGCCCCAGGTACTTGTGCAACGCATCCCATACGCTCGTACTCCTGCAGAGCATCTTCATCCACCGCAAGTTCGTCCTCATCGTTGTGCAGAAGAAAGCGCACCCAGGCGACGCTGACGTGTCCTCGCACTTTAATGCCAGGTGCACGGCGGACGCGATCCAGCAAGCCCTGCCGGTCTCGGACCTGGTCCACGCACACCACAGTGAACATGCCTGCGCGCCTGCGTCCGTCTTGGCGTCGACGCCGCGCTGCACTTGCCTCCGTCTCGCCGAGGTCCGCCGGTCTGTCGTTCCATCTTTTGTGCGTTGTCCGTCGTGAACGACGATAGTCGTTCCGTCGTCGGAACGGAGACCTTACGCCGTTTTCAGGGGGACGTTGTCCGTCTGTCCGTCCATCCAACACGCGCAGGCAGCTGGCCACGTAGCATATTGGGGTCGGGGTTGAGGACCGCGATGCCATGTGACTGAACGGATGGAAGCCGTCTTCAGCCGCAATACCACGCAACGCATGGAAGAGAGTAATATGGGTGTGATATATACGCGATCTATATGCGATACAATCCCACAGTAGCGAGCCGACGCCTGTAAATAGCCCAGCTTCGTGAAAGGCCGTGCAGCTTACGTGGGCGGCGCCAACGACCAGTGTGCAGTAATGCAGTGTGCAGCCGCAGTACGGTATGTTAAGATAAAGAAATCGGACGGATGTATATATCCGCGAGGCAATCCGACCTACTGTAGCGAGCCGACGCACGCGAAGAAGGCCGTACATCTTACAAGAAGCCCTACATTTCACACGGACAACGTTGGACGGCCGCAGATGCGCACTTCGACGCCGGTGATCTTCCCTGATCGTAGCCATAATCATAGATGGCTACAATATATTGGCATGTCGCACGTCGAATCGCGCACCTGAACGCAATGATTCGCGCCGCAAAACATCCGGTGCGACGACTTGCACATGCATCAGCATATTACATATGTCATATTATGTTATATGAGATCATGTCATTCACGATAAAATGTGTGCCCTTGCACGTGTGCGCATACTTGCGCACACAACAAAGAGTCGAACAGACGGACTTGCACATGCATCAGCATATCACATATGTCAGGTGCGCAAGGCGCATCGTTGCGTCCAGGTGGGCAATTCGACGTGCCGTATTCGACGTGCCATAATATCATAATATCATACACGGCCAGACGCCGCCGCGGCGACGATTCATGCCGCGAAACGTCCGGTGACGACACGGCGACGATTCGGGCCGCGAAACGTCCGGTTCGCGCCGTGAAACGTCCGGTGACGATAAAAGGCATGCCCTTGCATATGTGCGTGCCCTTGCATATATTGAGATGTCGCACCTGAACGCGCCGTGAAACGTCCGGTGACGACGGGGCGACGATTCGTGCCGTGAAACGTCCGGTTTGCGCCGTGAAACGTCCGGTGACGATAAAAGGCATGCCCTTGCATATGTGCGTGCCCTTGCATATATTGAGATGTCGCACCTGAACGCGCCGCGAAACGTCCGGTGACGACGCGGCGACGCTTCGTGCCGCGAATCGTCCGGTGACGACCGGAATCGAACCGGCGACCTCGCCTTTTACGCCGCGATGTCTTAAGCGCGCGCGGAGCTCCGAAACCCGAGAACGACGGCCCGAAAAACGCGAGTTTCCAGAAAATCCCGAACAGACGGACAACGAAAAGCCGGGGTAAGGTCTCCGTTCCGACGACGGAACGACTATCGTCGTTCACGTCTATGTCGGAACTACGACGAAGTAAAAATGTCAAGATTCGAACCGGCGACCTCACATGTACAAACAGGCTGTCATACCATTTCACTGACCGTTGACATAAGTTTCCATTATGGACAGTAACCGCAAGCGTGACTAGACGCGGGCCGTCCGCCCGCGAGGGGGGCCGTAGTTCCCCGTGGAGCGATCGCGGAGGCGAGGTGATGCGTGCCGACGCAGCACGGTGGCCATGCCGGAAGCGAGGTGCAGGTGGGTAATCCTGCCGGTCTTGGACCTGGTCCACGCACACCACCGTGAACACGCCTGCGCGCCTGCGTCCGTCTTGGCGTCGACGCCGCGCTGCACTTGCCTCCATCTCGCCGAGGTCCGCCGGTCTGTCGTTCCGTCGGATGTTCTCGTCGTCGTAGTGCGCGCCGGCCTTTTGTGCGTTGTCCGTCAAGAACGACGATAGTCCGTCGAAAGCGATGTACGTATGTTTCCCGCCCCCCCCTCCCCCCACCGTGTCCCGTCTGTGAGCCCGGTCGGATTACCCCGTCTTTCAACAAGAAGGAAGCACACCTGTATCAGACGGCGATGCATACGCGCCATTGCCGTGCAGCATTTCCCCAGCCGTGTTTCCTTGTAACGTCTCCTGCAGCGGCCATACACCAGCAGCGCCAGTGCGGTCATTAAGGAGTGTGCTTCGCAGTACGCCGGCGAGCTCCAGATCTGTAGGACCGATCGCGGAGCGCAGCAGTGCCTCAGGTACTTGTGCAACGCATCCCATACACTTGTACTCCTGCAGAGCATCTTCATCCACCGCAAGTTCGTCCTCATCGTTGACGATGCATACGCGCCGCTGCCGTGCAGCATTTCACCAGCCGTGTTTCCTTGTAACGTCTCCCGCAGCTGCCGTACACCAGCGGCGCCAGTGCGGTCATTGAGGAGTGTGCTTCGCAGTACGCCGGCGACCTCCGGATCTGTAGGACCAATCGCGGAGCGCAGCAGTGCCCCAGGTACTTGAGCAACGCATCCCATACGCTCGTTCTCCTGCAGAGCATCTTCATCCACCGCAAGTTCGTCCTCATCGTTGTGCAGAAGAAAGCGCACCCAGGCGACGCTGACGTGTCCTCGCACTTTAATGCCAGGTGCACGGCGGACGCGATCCAGCAAGTCCTGCCGGTCTCGGACCTCGTCCACGCACACCACCGTGAACGTGCCTGCGCGCCTGCGTCCGTCTCGGCGTCGACCCCGCGCTGCACTTGCCTCCGTCTTGCCGAGGTCCGTCGATGTGTCGTTCCGTCTTTTGTGCGTTGTCCGTCGTGAACGACGATAGTCGTTCCGTCGTCGGAACGGAGACCTTACGCCGATTTTAGGGGGACGTTGTCCGTCTGTCCGTCCGTCCAACACGCGCAGGCAGCTGGCCACGTAGCATATTCGGGTCGGGGTTGAGGACCGCGATGCCATGTGACTGAATGGATGGAAGCCGTCTTCAGCCGCGGATGAAAGCACACCCAGGCGACGATGACGTGATCCGTCCGTCTCGGCGTCGACGCCGTGCTGCACTTGCCTCCGTCTCACCGAGGTCCGCCGGTCTGTCGTTCCGTCGGATGTTCTCGTCGTCATAGTGCGCGCCGGCCTTTTGTGCGTTGTCCGTCAAGAACGACGATAGTCCGTCGAAAGCGATGTACGTATGTTTCCCGCCCCCCCCTCCCCCCACCGTGTCCCGTCTGTGAGCCCGGTCGGATTACCCCGTCTTTCAACAAGAAGGAAGCACACCTGTATCAGACGGCGATGCATACGCGCCATTGCCGTGCAGCATTTCCCCAGCCGTGTTTCCTTGTAACGTCTCCTGCAGCGGCCATACACCAGCGGCGCCAGTGCGGTCATTAAGGAGTGTGCTTCGCAGTACGCCGGCGAGCTCCAGATCTGTAGGACCGATCGCGGAGCGCAGCAGTGCCTCAGGTACTTGTGCAACGCATCCCATACACTTGTACTCCTGCAGAGCATCTTCATCCACCGCAAGTTCGTCCTCATCGTTGACGATGCATACGCGCCGCTGCCATGCAGCATTTCACCAGCCGTGTTTCCTTGTAACGTCTCCCGCAGCTGCCGTACACCAGCGGCGCCAGTGCGGTCATTGAGGAGTGTGCTTCGCAGTACGCCGGCGACCTCCGGATCTGTAGGACCAATCGCGGAGCGCAGCAGTGCCCCAGGTACTTGAGCAACGCATCCCATACGCTCGTTCTCCTGCAGAGCATCTTCATCCACCGCAAGTTCGTCCTCATCGTTGTGCAGAAGAAAGCGCACCCAGGCGACGCTGACGTGTCCTCGCACTTTAATGCCAGGTGCACGGCGGACGCGATCCAGCAAGCCCTGCCGGTCTCGGACCTGGTCCACGCACACCACAGTGAACATGCCTGCGCGCCTGCGTCCGTCTTGGCGTCGACGCCGCGCTGCACTTGCCTCCGTCTCGCCGAGGTCCGCCGGTCTGTCGTTCCATCTTTTGTGCGTTGTCCGTCGTGAACGACGATAGTCGTTCCGTCGTCGGAACGGAGACCTTACGCCGTTTTCAGGGGGACGTTGTCCGTCTGTCCGTCCATCCAACACGCGCAGGCAGCTGGCCACGTAGCATATTGGGGTCGGGGTTGAGGACCGCGATGCCATGTGACTGAACGGATGGAAGCCGTCTTCAGCCGCAATACCACGCAACGCATGGAAGAGAGTAATATGGGTGTGATATATACGCGATCTATATGCGATACAATCCCACAGTAGCGAGCCGACGCCTGTAAATAGCCCAGCTTCGTGAAAGGCCGTGCAGCTTACGTGGGCGGCGCCAACGACCAGTGTGCAGTAATGCAGTGTGCAGCCGCAGTACGGTATGTTAAGATAAAGAAATCGGACGGATGTATATATCCGCGAGGCAATCCGACCTACTGTAGCGAGCCGACGCACGCGAAGAAGGCCGTACATCTTACAAGAAGCCCTACATTTCACACGGACAACGTTGGACGGCCGCAGATGCGCACTTCGACGCCGGTGATCTTCCCTGATCGTAGCCATAATCATAGATGGCTACAATATATTGGCATGTCGCACGTCGAATCGCGCACCTGAACGCAATGATTCGCGCCGCAAAACATCCGGTGCGACGACTTGCACATGCATCAGCATATTACATATGTCATATTATGTTATATGAGATCATGTCATTCACGATAAAATGTGTGCCCTTGCACGTGTGCGCATACTTGCGCACACAACAAAGAGTCGAACAGACGGACTTGCACATGCATCAGCATATCACATATGTCAGGTGCGCAAGGCGCATCGTTGCGTCCAGGTGGGCAATTCGACGTGCCGTATTCGACGTGCCATAATATCATAATATCATACACGGCCAGACGCCGCCGCGGCGACGATTCATGCCGCGAAACGTCCGGTCCGGTGACGACACGGCGACGATTCGTGCCGTGAAACGTCCGGTTTGCGCCGTGAAACGTCCGGTGACGATAAAAGGCATGCCCTTGCATATGTGCGTGCCCTTGCATATATTGAGATGTCGCACCTGAACGCGCCGCGAAACGTCCGGTGACGACGCGGCGACGCTTCGTGCCGCGAATCGTCCGGTGACGACCGGAATCGAACCGGCGACCTCGCCTTTTACGCCGCGATGTCTTAAGCGCGCGCGGAGCTCCGAAACCCGAGAACGACGGCCCGAAAAACGCGAGTTTCCAGAAAATCCCGAACAGACGGACTAGACGCGGGCCGTCCGCCCGCGAGGGGGGCCGTAGTTCCCCGTCCCCGCGGCGGAGGCGAGGGCACGCGTGCCGAATGGAAGGGGTAATACAAGAATGCAGAGGGATGCAGAGATGCAGTTCACCAGCGTGGGAGTCGAACCCACGAGCGCGCGGATCGCACTCGGCCGTGCAAGCGTGTCGTCATACAATGAGGTGGCCGTTTGACGCTGGCATTTAACGCCATCCAGTGGCGGCAACTCCATGCACGCACCTGTGTTTGGGGCAACCGGAGTGACTTACTGTTGGAGGGCCGTGACGAAAGTGGTCCGGCCCTCCGTGCTGGTGGTGACGGTGCCGGCGATGGCGAAGGAGTCGTAGGCGGTGTACGCGACGCGGTCGTTGTCGTCCGCGAAGCTCGCGTTGGCGAAGAAGTCCGCGTAGTTGGGCAGCTGTTGGAGGACGCTGGGGCTGTCCGTGCAGACTGGATACTTGCTATTGCCGACGCTGAGGACGAGTGGTATGACGGGCCGGGAGCCGACCGTCGTGACGGAGCTGGGATTCGGGGAGAGGGTGGCGGCGGCGTGTGCTCCATCCGACGGTAGGACAACGGCGGCCCGGTCGCGTTGCTCCCACGCAACCATCATGTCGTTCGTGTCGGCGCGGCTGTCGGTGGCCGCAGTGGTCTGCTGGGTAGCTGCTCGGAAGGTCTGTACCCGCTTGGGAGGGCGCTTGCCCGGGGCAGCTGCTGCCGCGACTAGCGCTCCGTTGAGGAAGATGCTGTTGTTGTACTGAGTATTGGACGGCGCGCTGATTTTGGCGGCGTAGATGTATAGCGGCGTGTTGTCGTCAGCCGCCGCTTGTAGCTGCGCAACGAAGTTGTCGGGCGCGGATTGCTTGACCGCCAGCTCCACGCAGCCGAGGTCGGGGGCGTCGGGGTTGCCGCACGCGACCCAGGCGTTGAACTTGCGGAAGGGTCCGCCGCGGAACAGCTTACCGTGCGGGACGACCAGGAGGGCGCTGCCGTCGGCCGGGTACTTGTCCTCGGCGTCCGCTTTGTCGGTTGCCGCGTTGTATGTGGGATAACGCAGCTTGGCGGTGTACAGCATCGGGAGGACGGAGGTGCTGGCCACGGAAATTTGAGTCGTCGGGGTGACCTTGTATTGGGCCAGTGTCGGTCCGGCGAAGCGGGAGGTGACGAAGGCGGGCAGGGCAGCTGGCTCCACGTTCGTGAACGTGACGGCCCGTGCAAAGGCGTGGTTGGTCTCCATGTCGGCTAGGGCGCGGTTATCGAGCTGCAGGATGATGACGCCCTGTCCGACTGTGTTCACGCCTGCGACGAAGCTGCCGTTTCGGTTCGGTGCGCCGGCAAAGAGCCGGTCTTCATCTTTAGTCACCGGGCCGGCGGTGAAGGTGACGTGGCAGGTGACGGTTCGCGACCTACGGATGGGGTCGTTAGTCGCATGTTAGTCCTCATCCTTAAAGATGGCCCGTAGCTATCGCTTACGTGGACGCGGAGGCAGCGTCGGTGGGGCTGCCGAAGGTGGATGTGCTGCTTGTAGACGGTGCCGGGGTGAGTCGCCGGCGTTTGGGGTCGGGCGATTCCATTCGGGGCGGGAAGGGACGACGGAAAGCGGCGCAGTATATGGGTAGAGAGATGTTAAGGTAGAGTACAAGTTATGGGAAGCTCCGTGTGTTTAACGCTGTGCAACGCTGGACACCGCGGTATAACGCCTGTACAAGATTGGCAATCTTGTGTTCAAATCCGCCTCATCAACCCACGGGTCACCGCGGTCCACTTGCTGCGCGCGGCAACCTCGACGGCCCCGTTCTCGGCATCTTTCGGACGCGCAGAGTCCGTCCGTCCGACGGCTTCGTTACCCAGCTGCAAGTCACACGATTGTCGGGCATCGGCATTACAAGGCATCCGTCGTCCAGCGACAACCCGCCCGATCCATACCTCCCACCTCCCCTTCTTCGCGCCTTCTGCCTTCGCTACTGCCGCGGTCACCACTTTGCCACTCTGCCACTTCCATCACGACTGTCGCCGTCGTTGCCGCCGCCTTGTCCTTCGTCATCGTTGCCTTCGTTGCAGACCTTCGTTGCAGAACCCCCACCATCGTCGCCGTGTCACGTGGTGGGCTAGACGCCTGATAGCTGCGGACGGCTCGCGTGTAGACTAGGTCCTCAAGTGCGAAATCCCGGTTTGTTGCGTCAGGTGGTGATGGATGCGATAGTCCGGTGCCGGGCGTGCTTTTACGGACTTTGGCAGCGGGATGTCGGTGGCGCGCACACGGCGAATGAAAGGGCTGGTGTTGGCACCGAGTGTGGCGAATGGAGGGGCTGGTGTTGGCAACGCAGGTCGCACAGACGTTGAAAGACGTAGGGACGGTCTTGTCAATTCGGTTTCGTTCGTCAGGTGTGGCAGAGAGCGGGTACAGGAGGCGGGAACGTGTGTCGTAACGGTCCAGCAGCATTTCGGATGACTCGAAGCGAACACTGAACACGGGTGTTCGTCCGTGTGCTTTCACTCCGGCACCCAGGCCACCTAGGGTCGCGGAACCTAAGGTACGCTGTGGATTGCAGGGGGCGTACAGACGGGAGGGGGGGCTGTCCGTGCGCCACCGCGTCCTAAGGCGCAATCGACTGCGGACGAGCGCAATCTACAACGCCCCCTTCAATTCACAGCGTACTTTAGGCTCCGCGACGCCGTAGTTTCAACCTGGATGGCCTGGCCGCCGAAGTGGAACACGGACTGGCACCCGTGTCACTTCGGTGCTCGCCTAGAGTCCTCGAACATGCTGCCGAGTTGCCACAACACACTCGACTACGGCCGTCTGCTGTGCTCATTCTCTGCCCCACCTGTGTGATCTGCGTTGCTTGCATGCGGCAGATGTATCGTAATGCCAACGTCCGGCACATATCTATACTTACACCTACTCCAATCGTCTTCGCCCCACCTGGTCAGGTACGATCCACTCTCCGGAGCACGTAGGAGACCCATACCACGGATCTACACCTCCCTCCCTACGCGCAGTCCTTCGCCTTCGTAGGTCAAATGCAACGCCTCTTGCCCTCGCCACTGCCGCCGTCGTCGTACAGCTATCCGCCGAGTCCGTCAGACTTCCAGTCCCGGATCTTCCACCCCACCATCCTACGCGCTCCCCTTCTCCGCGCTTCGCGCCTTCGTCACAGGTCGCAAAGGGGTTGGGAGATGTAGGGACGGCGGTGTGGCAGAGAGCGGGCACAGGAGGCGGAAAGGTGTGTTGTAGCGGTCCAGCAGCATGTTGGGGATTCGAGGCAAGCACAGAAATGGTACAGGTGCCTGTCCGTGTGCTTGCATCACCCGTATTTCACTCTACAGTAGTTTGCCGGAGTGAAGTACGGGTGACGGAAGCACACGGACAAACACCCGTGTCATTTCGGTGCTTGCCTCGACTCCCCAACACGCCGCTGGACCGCCACAACACACTCGACCACGGCCGTCTCTTGTGCTCAACCTCTGCCCCACAGACTACGTCGTCCCTGCGTCTCTCAACACCTGCGCGACTCGTGTTGCGCGCATGCGGCAGATGTATTGCAATGCCAACGTCCGGCACATATTTACACGGGCACCCTCCTTCCCCCTTCTTCACACGTTTTGTAGCAGTCGTCTTAATGATGCTGCTAGACTTATGCGGAAGCGTAGCTTTGGAAGGTTTAGAAATGGTTCGCAAATAAGTTAACGTCGCGAAATTGTACATCTACTGGTAATTGGTGACAGCGGAGTCTTGAACTCCGAATAATTAGCATTATCATACTAATGTATCAGGCCGAAGCTCTTCACCAGGGTGGTTTTATTATTGGCTCACCTAGCCAAGATGTACGACAATTCGCTTTGCAAATCGCGAACTTTACTCGCAGTTAGTTTTCGGTTAGGCATCATGCTTATTGCATGATTGCCTACCGCTTTATCTAGGCCTATTTCTCTAAGGTAAATGTAGCTTGCTACATTCCCCCCCCTCTGAAGCGAACCGTCCCGGGAGCGTTACCGTCTCTTCTTGGATGAGGTTGCTTTGTCAGTGGGTTTCGGCCGTGCTTTGGCTTTGAGTTTTCGCTCATATTCCTCAATGGCTTCCACCAGAGGATCGGAGTCTTTTAGTGCCGCCTCGGTTTCGTATGTATTGTGAGTGGAATCATATCCTTCCCACTTGATAAGGTACTCACGACGAGTTTTACCTCTGCCCCCACGGATTGAGACGTCACGATGATCTACAATGGCTTCAACCATGTAGAATGGTTCACCCTCAATAACAAGTGGTGAAGGTGGTTGTCGCTGTGCACCCTCCTTGAATGGTTTCAGGAGAGACACATGAAAGACCGGGTGTAGGCGAGATTCAGCCGGTAATTCGAGTTTTACTGCTGTTTCACCAATGTTAGCGACAACTGTATATGGGCCAATGAATTTTGGCATCAGCTTCTTCGTTCCAGGTTTTTTGAGATTTATATTCTTGGTACTTAACAGCACTTTTTGTCCAACCTCATAACGCACGGGGCGCCGAGACGAGTCAGCATCCTGTTTTTGTCTAGATTGCGCAGCCTGGAGACAAGTTTTAGCGAGTTGTAATCGTTTGCGCATGATGGTGGAGTACTCATCAGCAGCCGGCACTTTAGAGGGTACATGTAGGTCAACCGGCACTCGCGGTTGGTGGACACCATTAAGAGAAAATGGTGTCATACCCGTCGAGCGTTGTTTTGAGTTATTAATAGCAAACTCAATCAACGGTAAGTGATCATCCCAATCATCCTGATTAGGGGAGATATAGTGCCGCAGTGTCTCTTCCAGTAAGCGATTCATCCGCTCGGTTTGTCCATCGGTTTGGGGATGGAAGGCTGTGCTCATATGGAGGTTGGTGCCCAATAGGCGAAAGATTTCCTTCCAGAAGTTGCTTGTAAAGCGTGGGTCCCGGTCAGAGATAATATTCTTTGGAAGGCCGTGCTGCCGGAATACAGTGGCTACAAAAAGGCGAGCCAACTCTTCCGCTCCTGCGGTCGTGAGTGTGGGAGCAAAGTGCGTCATTTTGCTCAGGCGGTCCACAAACACGACGATCGCATCATGCCCATTGCGAGTTGTTGGTAGCTGGGTTATCAAGTCCATTGATATGCTCTCCCACACGGAAGAAGGTATGGGGAGCGGCTGCAGCAAACCACCCGGTTTGGTGTTGTTTGGTTTGTTATGCTGACATTGAGGACAAGACTTGACGTAGGCCTTCACGTCAGTGTCTAGTCCAGGCCACCAATAAGTTTGTGCGATCGCTTGTTTGGTGCGGTCAATGCCGCGGTGGCCGGCACATGGGGTATCATGATACTCTTTCATGATAACCTGTCGTAAGTCAGCTTGATTAGGGATGTAGATCTGGGACCCATGGTACCAGAAGTTACCCTTCTTTTTGAGCCGCAGTTTTGCTACCTTAGTTTTCGTGAGATTGGGATCACCGTCATACCCGCGGATGATTCGATGTCCTAAGTCACTGTCAATCAGCGCGGCAGAAAGCAAGTTGAGCACCACATCGTGGACCCGACTGATGGGGTCAGCTACATTCACCCGACCAGGGCGATACTCCCATTTAAATGTGAAACGTGATAATCGTTCCATCCAACGAGCTTGGCGGCGGGACAGCTTATCCGCGCTTTGTTGATCCTGTAGGTATACCAGTGGTTGGTGATCAGTGATCAACGTTACATCACTGGCTCCTTCAAGGTAGCAACGCCACTCTTCCAGGGCTAAAACAGTGCCTAGGCACTCTTGGTCTGTTGTGGTGTAGTTATATTCTGCCCTATTGAATTTAGAGCTGGTATAAGCTACAGGGTGGTCATCCTGCAAGAGGACGGCTCCCGTGCCATGTATAGAGGCATCAGACCAAACCGTGAAAGGTTTATCAAGCTCGGGGAGTTTAAGAACTGGTGCATTGGTCAAGGCATGCTTCACACCCTGGAAGGCTGCCTCGCAGGCTTCGGTCCAGCGGAAGGGCACTTTCTCGCTGGTAAGGGTTGTGAGGGGGGCCACAAGGGAGGAATAACCCTGAATAAACCTCCTGAAATAATTGGCTAAGCCAAGGAACGCCCGCAGTTTCTTAATATCCGTGGGGACAGGCCAGTCTTTAATGACTGTTACTTTGCGGTCGTCTACTTTCAAGCCTTCTTGGCTTACTTTGTGGCCCAGGAAATGCAGTTCGAACCGGTTGAACTGACACTTCGACAATTTTGCCTTGAATTGGTGCTTTCGGAGCAAGGACAGTACCAAACGGAGGTGCTGTTCATGCTCAGCCGGGGTCTTACTAAAGACCAGGATATCGTCCAAGTACACTAGCACAAATTTGCCAATGTAGTCAGTGAAGACGCGATTCATCACTGCTTGGAACGTTGCAGGGGCATTGGTGAGTCCAAAGCAAAGGACTTTGAACTGGAACTGGCCCATGCCTGGGGCTATGAAGGCCGTTTTCTCCACATCCTCGGGAGAGATTAAGATTTGATGATACCCCTGTTGTAAATCCAGGGAGCTGAAAATGGTTGCTCCTTGGAGTTGGTCGAAAAGGTCTGTGATATTGGGCATGGGATACCGCCGTTTTATGGTCAGTTTATTAAGTGCACGGTAGTCTAACACCATGCGTAGTCCTTGCCCATTTGCCTTTTCGACAAAGAGGACTGGAGCCCCATAGGGTGAGGTTGAGGGTTCAATGTACCCCTTACTAAGTAATTCAGTAACTTGCTTTTTAACCTCTTGTTGCTCCAGTTGAGTGAGCCTATAGGCTCGTTTAGCTGGTGGTACGGCACCATCTACTAATGGAATAGTGTGACCAATATTCCGGTCGGGGGGAAGGCCTTGAAGGTCTTCGAATACATCCTTGTATTCCTCCAGTAATTCAGATAATTTCGAATCAGTCAGGAGATTTTTCCCACCGGAATTGGGTTGAGGAGCAGTAATTTGTTCCTCTGCTTGTACGAGCAGGAGATAACTTCGTGCTCCTTTAGCAATTCGTTTGCCTGCTGCTTTAGCAGATACCGTTTCGACAGTGGTCGCTGCATACAGTGTTGCAGTGACATAGTTCATGAGGGTAATCGCATCAAGGTTATCGTCGATACCCGGGGAAGCCCAAAGAGATGGCGTAAACGTGTACGCCGCATTTGGCTTCTTATACACTGTCAGGGTATTGGTTGTCCAGCACATTGTGGCTTTTCGTTTTCCTAACCAGTCATTAGCCAGGATAATGTCAACACCTGGGACATCTTGTTTGAGAACAAGGAGTTTGACTGTGTCATGGAACTTGTCAATTTGAAGGTTGG
This sequence comes from Volvox reticuliferus, assembly GCA_019650235.1. NCBI lineage: Eukaryota > Viridiplantae > Chlorophyta > Chlorophyceae > Chlamydomonadales > Volvocaceae > Volvox > Volvox reticuliferus. The sequence goes on from BNCP01000018.1 coordinate 1,645,397, forward strand.
CAACAACTGAGCCCTCAATCAGTTCGGTGTTGCCATTAGCCACTTTAACTGAGCTGGTAAGTGTTGGTTTGAGAGCAAGGGCCATGTTCTTAACGGCTGTTAGGGATATAAACCCATCTGCGGTACCTTTACAATCAGCACCGGAATCGGCCAAGACTTTGCAGGCCGTTTGGCACAGGCGAGCATCAAAGATCATAGACGGTGTAGAACCAACTATGGAGTTTAAGTGCACGGTAGTGGACGGTCGGTCGTACCATAGCTGAATAGGCCATGAAACACCTGGTATGAGTTCCCGTACTCCTGTGCTACTTTTCTGCAGGAATAATCGTTTTCCTGGTGTGTATGTTTTTATCAGGCGAAAGCCTGCTGCTCGCATACTGTGCTCTACTGAGCTCCACTTTGGGACTACAAAGACTGCAGAGGTATTTTCTGGATCTTTGTGTTTGCAGGAGATGTAGTGTTTTTGCCACTGAGCAATTTGATTGTAAGGAGGATGAATCCAGGCAAACTCACCCGCAAGGTTATGATTGACGAATGGGTTTGATGGAGAGGCAAAACGTGGACAGAGACTATTATTGCCCGAATCGTTACATGCGGCGTCAAAGGTAAATTGACGGCCGAGTTGAACCTCAACCTGGCGGAATTCGTCAGGCCGGAACATCCGATCAGTCCGAGGGCTGTCGGTCATGGGCAACACAAACTCTCCATCTGGTGCAACCAGTCTAACTGGTTCACACTCCTCCACACGCTTGCCAGGGTCCTACTCCTGCATTTTAGATTCGAGCCGGGCAGCGAGCGCCAACTTCTTTTCTGCCTCAGCCTTGATCGCCTTGGAGCAGTCCACCGCGTGGTCCGGCCAAGACTGGCCTGGCTTCTTGAAGCCGTGGCAATAGCGGCACCGGTTGCTAGAAGGCTTGTCAGAAGCTTGGTCGGTCCGGGGTTTTTTGCTCGCGGACTGCCAACCCTGTTGTGATCGGGAAAAGGGGCGTTTTTGGTAGGGATGTCTGGATTTAGGGGTGGTTACCGTAGCAGCTTTCAGCTCAACGGTGGCAGTCTTATCTTTTCCTGCCTTCCACCGGACCTCTTGGCCCACTGCATAAAGAATGCATTTATCTAAATCCTGCCAGTCCTTGCCCTCATCGTCGGTTGCACACCGACCCCGAAGTGCTGGAACTAAGCCTTTGATATACCAGCTAATCTGGTCTGCTTTGTCCATGTCCTTAGCTTCTCGTAGGACATCATGGAAGCGCTGGGTATACTCAGCAACGGTTTCGGCAGTTTTCATGTCGTATTCATGAGAGTGCAAGCGATCCCGTGCTGCCATGGCAGTGTTGCGTTGCGTGTCCCCATATTGCAAGAGAAACGCCGCCCTTAAGGTTTCGCGTGTGAGGGGTTTCTTGCCCGACTTGTGCATCTCGAGGACATCTGCCGCCCAGACCTGTGCTTTGCCCGTTAAGAAGTACACTATGTGCTCAAACGGGTCCATGTTCATCAGGTCGAAATATTGCATGAGCACATTGAACCAAGACCGGGTGCAAGTGATGGTGTTATCCTTCTTCCCAGAAAATTTGGGGGGATGCGGAACCCGTCTATTAGGGCTTACCTCACTTGGCCGGCTGGACTTTGGGGCGGTTGTCTGAGACCCGCTACCCCCAGCGAGGTGTGCGGTTGCCTCCGCCCAGAGGGATTGAACCTCCTCGAGCGTTGGCACCGGAACTAGGTGCTTTTCCAGGATGGCTTGCAGCGTTGTGTGCTGAAGGGCATCCTTCGGTAACAGGGTTGCGACGCTCGACCCCGCGATTGTGGAAATAATGTCCACGATAGCCTTTTTGCGGGAGTCAGCCACTTCGGACGCTTGAGGACGCTCCGAAAGGCGTTCGAAGATTTGCTCCAATAGGGCGCGCGTGCGGTCGGAATCCGCACGGATGGCACCCATTTGGTCGTCGAGCGACTCCTTGAGGCGCGTGAACTCGCCTTCCAATGCGACAACACGATTATGCGTTGCGTTGCGCATTGTGTCGGCAACATGCTGGGCAGCGCGCGTTTGCTCTGGTGTGCGCTGCGGCAGGCCATTGGAAGGCAACGCGACGTCGCCTTCATCCGCCATGGGTTCCTGAGGACCGCGGATAATAGGGATAGAATTCTTATTATTATTTATGGGAATTACTGGAGCGGAAGGCACCGTTTCCATAGGGTCAATGTTCGAACGACTTGGTCGTCGATTGGCGGCTATGGCGGCGAAACGCCTTAGTCGCAAATTTTCATTGACCTTTTTACGTTTAAAACGTAAGATTTCCTTCCGCGCTTTATGCTGCGGAGGATTTGTTGTTGCGGTGTGCGTGTATCTTGGCATTGTGCAAAGTTTAGCTCACCTTTGGAGGATCGTTGCTCAGAGTCTCGCTACCAATTGTAGCAGTCGTCTTAATGATGCTGCTAGACTTATGCGGAAGCGTAGCTTTGGAAGGTTTAGAAATGGTTCGCAAATAAGTTAACGTCGCGAAATTGTACATCTACTGGTAATTGGTGACAGCGGAGTCTTGAACTCCGAATAATTAGCATTATCATACTAATGTATCAGGCCGAAGCTCTTCACCAGGGTGGTTTTATTATTGGCTCACCTAGCCAAGATGTACGACAATTCGCTTTGCAAATCGCGAACTTTACTCGCAGTTAGTTTTCGGTTAGGCATCATGCTTATTGCATGATTGCCTACCGCTTTATCTAGGCCTATTTCTCTAAGGTAAATGTAGCTTGCTACACGTTTGCCCCCATCCGTCGTAGGTCAGACGCAACGTCGGTGACGGGGCTGTCTTCATCGACGAAATCGGCATGCAGAGCCATGAGCACCTCGGCGTCACCAGCCACTTCGGGACGACCAACGCACGATCAACGTACCGCGTTCGCCACATCTTGGGCCCACCTACCCGAGCACTCGGAATCGGCAACCTGCCACAGCTTTCTCATCCACAGCCGCATTCTCATCTTCATCCGCCGCCCTGTTTTTCGCCACCGTCGTCGCCGTATCACGTGGTGGTGGCTGCGGTAGTCCAACGCTCCTCCAGGTGCCAAGCGTGCTCGTATTCGGGTGCATAGCGGTTGCGGGTTGCGGTCGCGCGGCGGTCGAGGAGGCGCAGTTCGGCCGCCAGGTCGGGGTCGAGCTTCGTTGCTGCCAGAAACTGCTGGACAACTCGTTTTCGTTCGTCGGGTGTCGTAGAGAGCGGGCGCAAGAGGCGGATGTGGTTGAGTGTCTTGTACCGTGTCAGTAGTACATACACGGTTGCGCGCTTCAAGCCGCCAGGTGGGACGGAGAGGTCCGCAACCCAGCATTCCTCCTCGAAACTGCGACCCTGTACGAAATAGTCGGTCACGGCGTAGTAGTCACCCAGCGGCACGTTGATGCGACGCACGTTCTTGGTGGCGGTGCCGGTGTCGACAGCAGGTACGGTGATATTGGCTGCTGGTGAGGGGCGTGGTACGACGGTGAAGGCACCACCTTTGGATGCGAAGTCCGCCAAGTCCGCTAGCACGGTATTGGGCGCGTGTCCTTTAATTGGACGGACCATGACGGCTGCGGGTAGGTAGTGAAGGCGCCAGTATGGGCCGTGGCCGTCGTCGGGCGGTTCGCGACTGTCGGTGAGCAGGCCGCACGCTTCGACTTCATTGTTGTGGCAGGCGCCAGCGTCGGCGGCAACGGTGTCGAGTAGCGTATAGCGTGCTCCTTCGTAGTACCAAGTGTCGGCGGTTGTGTGGTCGAAGGCGGCGTCTTTGACTCGCATCGCGACAGCCTTCTCGATGTGCGAGAGTAGCGGCTGCTGGGCTGTGCCGTGTTGGCGGACTGGGACGTGGTCCGCGTTCCAGCTGACCAACCGTGCACCCTTGCGACGCGCCTGGAGCATGAGCAGTCGTGTGTTGAGGACGTGCCTGGGTTCGTTGCGTTGCAACACCACGCGGGGCTCGAGGTCCGTGAGGTCCGATAGGTCGGTGATGACGCGTTGGTTGAGCGCGTCTATCAGTGCCGCCATGCGCGCTTCAGTGGGTTCGCCGCCGCCGAACATGGTCGCGAACTGCGTGAGCTGCTGACCGGACGGGCTGTTGTCTTGTCGTTGTTGTTTTTGCAGCATGAACACGACGTTGCCGAGCTGCCGGTACAGCTGGAAGCCATCGTGCAGGCGGGCGTGCGTCTGTGGTACGGGTCGGCGAGGGCGACGCATGGTCGCGGCAGTGTCGCGGTCGTTGTTGTGCTCGTCACTGCTGCCGGTGTTGCTGCCATCCGCACGGCGACCTTCGTCTTCGTCAGCCGAGGCTGGCCGGCGCCGGGTGTTCGGTGCCGACGGAGTGAAGTTGGGGTTCCGTTCGACGTCGGCCGCGAAGCGGTATGGTGGCGAGCCGCCCGGTTGAGGATGCTGTAGCAGGTCGCCGATTCCGGCAGCGGCGCGGCCGGACAGGACACGGGTGCTCGAGTGGGTGGGTCCAAGATGTGACGGAGGCGGCACGCTGGCCGTACAGGAGTAGCTGATGGCGCCGAGGTGCTCATGGCTCTGCATGCCGATTTCGTCGATGAAGACAGCGCCATCACCGACGTTGCGTTTGACCTACAAAGGGTGGGGGGGAGCGTGTGGAGAAGGGGGGTGCGTAGGATGTTGGGGCGGGAGGTGTGGATTCGTGGGATGGTTGTCGTACGTGCTCCGGCAAGTGGATCGTACCTGAAGGCTGGCGTGGGCACCGCGCCTGGGAAGGTTGGCGCCACGCGAGCCGCTTTGGTTCGCAGAGATGCCGAACATCGAGTGGGTCGACAGGCTGCGGTGCACTGGGGTGTTGAAGGCGATCGCGGCGGCCCAGGAGTACGCGCATGTGGCGGCCCAGTCGGGGCTGTCATGCTGGTACGTGTACCACAGCAGCGCGTGCACGAACCTTGTCTTGCCCGTGCCCGGGGGACCCATGATGAGCATCTGCGGCGGGACGCCTGGATCGGGTTCGTTGCGGCGGTCGAAGTAGCGTGCCACGAGCATGAACGGTACAGCCTGATCCGGCGCCAGGGTGAAGAGCTCGATGGTGTCGTCAACGGTAGGCGGCTGAGCCAGACGCAGGTATGTCGGCATCTCCGCTGTGACGAGTGCGCGGTCAGACTGTTGGCCGTCGTTCATGAGTACCGCCACTAGCGGGTAGCCGGGGCGGCGATCCAGACATAGGCGGGGGGTGCGGACGGCGGTAGCCGGCGTGGCGATGGCGCCTTCGGTCAGGACCACGTAGCGCTTCAACCGCTTGGAAGCCTCACTCAGCAGCGGGATGTCGGTGGCGCGTACACGACGGATAAAGGGGCTGGTGTTGGCACCGAGTGCGTCGGGTAGAGGAAGCGCACGGCAACGCCGGGCTGCACCGTATGCGTACAGCCCCTCCACCGTGGTGCGGTCGTACAGGTCCGTCAGGGCGACGTCAGACAGGTTGAGCCCCGTCGTCGGGTCGCCTTGGCCTGGCACGAAGTCATACCGCTCGACCTGATTGTCGTGTGGTGGCTGTGTGTCAGGGTCGGGTTCGAGGCGGCCTCGCGCGGCGTCCGGGTCGTCATCATCCGAGTCACTGGAGGTGTAGTTCGGGGGGAGACCGGCAGCCGCAGCGGCGGCGCGGCGCTGGCGACGTCGCAAGTTGTATTCGGCCTGGCGCCGGCCGCTGGCGAGGTGCTCTGCTTCGATGTTGTCAAGCAGGGCACTGACGCAGGCTCTGTAGGATTGGCCTGCACCGGTGGTTCCCAGGTCCGTCCACCAAGCATCGTACGCTTCCTTCACCGTTTGATTGGCGGCTACCGGCTGGCCGCGGTGAGCCTTGAAGATGCCCAACACGAATGCGTAGTAGGCGACGGCGGCTGCGGTGGTACTGCCTGCTTGAGGACGGCGGGGCAGTGCACCGCCCAGCAGGACGTACCTCGGCTGCGCCAGGCGACGGAGGACGTGTGTCAGGTACAGCGGGTGCGTCGGTTGGAAGGCCACCTTCTTGGGGGGAATGGTCGTTGCTGGATTGGTCGGTAGCTGGTCCGCAGCTGAACCGCCTGACGCAAGGAACGTCGCGGCGGCGGTGGGCTGGGCGCCAGATGGGCCGGAAGGTGCATCAGTCACGGGGGTCACAGCGGTGTCAGAGGCCTTGCGTTTGCGGTGGCGAGTCGCGGGGAGGACTTGGGCGCCAAGGATGGCAGCGTGGGGGTGCTGTGCGGGCGTCACACGTTGCACTTCGAAGTTGGCCACGATATTGTAGGCGCTGCAATCGAAGCCGCTGAGCTCCACTCCGCGCTGCGTATAGTTCTGTACGGCGTCGGCGAGAGTGTAGCCACCGTGCTCCTCTGCCTCCACAAGCTCCACGCCGGTTTCCGCGTCTTCTGGCTCCACGGCGGACTCGGCCGCCAGTGCAGTGAACGCGCCCACCGGCAGGTAGTTACGTTTGTACGACGCTTGAAACGTATCGTGACCCGAGAGCTTGAAGGCGACCAGTGCCATGCCGGCCGTGATGGTGGCCGTCATGCGGTGTACCGCGGCGCATAGGTTGCCGAACGCGCTGGGGCCATCGCCGCTGGCGCTGGGCGGGCTCCCCGCCATCATGAAGTCCTGCACGCGTCCGACGGCGGCACAGGTGAGGTGTGCCTGGCTGCGCTCGATTGTCTTTGCGGTGTACTTTGAACTGTAGTACGCAGCATCACGGGCACGGTCGATGGCGGGCTGTAGGAGGGGGCAGTCACCACGTTCGTCGGCGGGGCGTGCTAGTTGTGCGGCGACGTCAGCCGTGTACTCCCGGTCGACCTCACAGGCCAAGGACATCAACTGGTTGCAGCCGAACGCGAGCGCAACGGCAGGCATGTGCGGCACGAGGTTGGACGCCAGGCGGGGCAACAAGAAGAGGCCGCTGGTGCCAATCCACTGAAAGGCCGTGCGGATGAGCCGGGGGAAGGCCATACCGCAGCTGTCGTCGGTGCCGTGGCAGCCGTGGCGCTTGCAGGTCGTATTGTGGGTGTGGGTGAGGGTACCGTGTATGACGGCAGCGTGGTGGGCACGGCAGGCGGCGTGCCGTGATGGTGGAGGGAGCCCGCCGTTCGCGCACCCGGCCAGTCGTTCGAAGTCGCACGCGGCAGGCGGGCAATCTACCTGCACCGCCGGCACGGGCAGGCCGTGCTGCTGCGCCTCCGCTTCAGACATACCCATGACCAGAGGCTGCGTTCCACCGTCCGGGGCCGGAGCGTAGTACGGCGAAGGATACCACATTTCGCAGAGCGCGTACGCAAGTGCCAGAGCCCGGCAGTTGGGTCCACAAAAGAACGCCTGCAGGTTCTCCAGTGCGAAGCACTCGAGATGTGCAACTCCGTGCAGGTGTAACGCCAATCGCCCGCTCTGCTCCACCTTGACAACCACCTCGAATACGACACCGCAGAAGCAGTTCGGGTCAGTCTGCCGCATTGCCCCAGGTGCAAAGCCAAACAGCTGCTCGACCACCACTTCTTTCGTGGCAACAAGCAGCGCGGCGCAGCTGTACGGGTCTTCCTTAACGCGGCGCCACTTTTCCACCGTGCTGGTGATCTGGGCGGGACGGCCGGTGTCGTCGAACTCGATGAACTGGCCAGACGCTACAACGGCGCAGCCAGCATGCATGTCCGCCGGGTTGAGGTTGAAGAACAGCGGCGGCCAGCCAATAGTGAGAGCAGCTGCACGCATCGTGGCCTTTGCACCGTTGTAGTAGGCATCCGTGAGGTCGATTCGCAGCAAGCTGGCACGTGCGCCCTCGAGGAGAGCGCGCACCACGGGCGACTGCTGCGACAGCAGCTGCCGTCGCTGGGCGTGACGGTACGGCAGCGCCAAGATGTCCGCCATGGCGCGTACGACATCCCTTGAGACTCGCGCCGCTGGTTCACCCAGCCGTGGTCGCATGCGCAGGGCTACTCCCACCTGCGCCATGCTCTGCTGCCGAACGTTGATGTCGTACATGCGGGCAAGCAGCATCAAGTTGCCGCTGAACTGTGCCCGAGGCACCCGCCGTACCAGGTGGCTGCAGTATGATGCAAAGGACATTCCCGGCGGCCGCTGTCCGGACAAGCCATACGGAAACGAGACCGGGAAGCAGACGTTGAGGATGGCCGGATGACGATCATCCAGGATCCGAGCGTCACGGCCGCCAGCGGCGAATGCAAGACGTGCACGGCCGGTCAGCAGATCATGCACCACGTTGGGCCGGGTATCAAACTCGCTGCCGTCGGTCGGAACGGCAGCGGGCTGCGGCAGGACCAGTTCCAGCTCATTCGGAGCGCCCAGGTCGGCATCAGCTGTGTCGGACAGAGGGGACGGGAATCCACAAGCTTAACACGATGGGCAGACAGATGGAGCAGGAATGGTACTTGTAACGTATGCGCAAATTGTTCCGAGGCTGTTCGGTGGATGTGGCGGGATACGCGAATGGAGGTGTATGAAAGTGATAAAATGCACGCCGTCACTTACTCCGGATGGGAACAGGGTCGGCTGCCTGGCGCACGACGACCGCGAGGGGCGGTAAGCCCGTAGCGTCAGCTCCTGCAGTGGACAGTAGTTACAGTCGCGCACACACCGCAGATCAACAAGTGGCAATACGTAGAGTATTCCGCGACGCCTAACCTGACAGGAGGCCGAGCACGTTCGGTCGACACACAGACCAGCAGGCGCGACCCGTGCAAACCCACGGGTACGTACAGCTCGTAAAACACAACAGCGACACGGGCAACTCGCAGCTGTGCTCTCGCAGACATACCCGCCATAGGAGTGTCCGAGACGGTAGCCCCGGTCGTGGGTGCGTCGGGACCTCCAGCAGATGTAGAAGTACAGAAATACCAACGCCGGAAGGATGCGGGCAAAGTACGTGGGACCAGGATTGTCAGTCCGATAGTGACGTATCTACGTTTCCCGTCCGGCCCGCCCCCTCACCGTTCCCCGTCTGCGAGCCCCGTCGGCTTACCCCGTCTTTCAACAAGAAGGAATCACACCTGTATCAGACGGCGATGCATACGCACCACCGCCCTGAACGATTTCACCAGCCGCCTCCTGCAGCTGCCGTACACCAGCGGCGCCAGTGCGGTCATGTAGGAACGTGCTCCGCAGTACGCCGGCGACCTCCGGATCTGTAGGACCGATCGCGGAGCGCAGCAGCGCCTCAGGTACCTGTGCAACACATCCCATACGCTCGTACTCCTGCAGAGCATCTTCATCCACCGCGAGCTCATCCTCATCGTTGTGTTGAAGAAAGCGCACCCAGGCGACGATGACGCATCCTCGCACTTTAACGCCAGGCGCACGGCGCACGCGATCCAGCAAGTCCTGCCGGTCTCGGACCTGGTCCACGCACACCACCGTGAACGCACCTGCCAAATCCGCAATGCGCGCAGGCAGCTGGCCGCGTAGCATATTGGGGTCGGGGTTGACGACCGCGATACCATGCGACTGAACGGCACACGGGAAGACCTGGGGGGGACGGCCCGTGAGATGCACAATCAGCAGCTGCTGCATCAGACGGCCCCGCCCCAAAAGCTGACTTTCCACAAACGTCGGTGTAGGCAGCGGGTCGCCCAGGTGATTGACAGACGGCACGTCGCCCGGATCGAGACGCGCCAGAGCCGCTTCAGGCACTCGGCGTGCTGCAACGAGAGCGGCGACAGACGGACATCGGTTAAGCAAACTCGAATGGCAATATAGGCGGCTCGATGAATCAGAGGTGTTCATGTTCCCCTAAACGGGCCGGAGAAGGTCCTCACCCGCCAGTGCCTTCTCGCAAAAGGCGCAGATAACGAATCGCTCGGAGCCACCATCGCCGCGGAACACGGTCCGATTCGGCAAATCCGCATCAAGGCGCATGCAGAACGGCACCTCCACACTCCGCGGATCGTCGAAGCAAGGTCGCGGCTGCACCCGTGGTGGATATGGCCGCAACTCCGATGGGGCCGTGCCCTCTGCAGCACCCGTCGATGAATCCGACTCGTCAGCCCCATCGACACCACCATCACTGTCAGCCGCCGCCGCATCCTCATCCACGAATGCCGTGGGATCGGCGTCAGCGCTGGCACCTGCAGTACTGCCGCGCTCCGATCTGCCGACACGATACCGCACCGGTAAAACCGGATCCGGTGCCGGTGGTGCAACACCTTGGGCGGTGCAGGGCATGCGCCGCCAAGCCAGGGTACGCGCATGACGCGGCACGGCGCCTGTGCACATGATGTCAGCGCGTAAGATGTCCACGTTGGGGATGTCCACCCAAGCACGAAGCGCGGATTGGTCCTCCGAACACTGCTCCGAGCAGACGGCACACACCCGGGAAGGCATGCGCCGACGCAGTGCGGCGGCCATGCTGGAAGCAAGCTGCAGGTGTTTCTCATATGGTACCTGCCGCTCCACCGGAAGTTGACCACCAGGCAAATCCTGCACGCGCCCTTCCGGAATCACCCCAAGAAAATCAGGCGGCGCAGGGTGCCGGCCCTCGTGCAAGCAGGGAAACCGCATCAGGTCCCGCAAACGCTCAAGCAAGCTAGTTCGCGGAAGCTGTATCCCACGCAGCTGAGCACGGGCCTGCGCGTGCGCGGCCTCTGCAGCCCTGCACTCCGGGTCTCGACGGGCAGCCGCTCGTGCAGCGGTGTTACGCCGCTGTTCCGCAGCCCTGCACTCCGGATCTCGACGGGCAGCCGCTCGTGCAGCGGTGTTACGCCGCTGTTCCGCAGCCCTGCACTCCGGATCTTGACGGGCAGCCGCTCGCGCAGCGGTGTTACGCCGCTGTTCCGCAGCCCCGCGCTCCGGATCTTGACGCGCAACCGCTCGCGCAGCAGCGTCACGCTCCTGCTCCGCAGCCGTGCGCTCCGGATCGAGACGAGCATCCCGCATCCGTGCTGCATCCGCGCTGAGCTGCACGCACGACGCACTCGTCCCTCTGAAACCTCTGAAATGGAAACCGCCGGCCAGTGTACCCAGACGCTCCCGACTACGCACCTCGGACTGCGGCGCTGCACAGAGCGAAGTGGCAAGCGCGGACCTCTGCCCGTCAGCGACGTCACGCCCCTGCTCCGCAGCCCTGCGCTCCGGATCGAGACGAGCTTCCCGCATCCGTACTGCATCCGCGCTGAGCTGCACGCTCGACGCACTCGTACCTCTCAAATGGAAACCGCCGGCCAGTGTACCCAGGCGCTCGCGACCGCGAGCCTCAGCCCGCCGGGACGAATCATTTATTCGGTCCGTCATAACTGATGGGAGCCGTCTCTAAACGAACCGACGGCCGGGCCAACGGGGGGACGAACCGACGAGGAACGATCCGACAACTGTAAAGAGCCCAGGTCCAGGAAAAGCCGGCGACTGCACGTTAAGAGAAAGAAGTCGAACGGATATATATATATATCCGCGACCACGATGCGTATGATACCTGGGGCGAGCCGACGCACGCAAAGAAGGCCGTACGCCTTTCAAAAAGCCACACATTTCACGCAAACAACGTTGGACGGGACGCGCACCGGCGTTGGATGACCGCGTCATCCAACGCCGGAAGGTTCCAATATATGGCTATCAAATATGTATGGGTATATATCAATCCGGTCCGACTACAATATTACAAGTATGTATAGCGAACCGCGCACCTGGAGATGCAACGAGTCGCGCCGCGATTGCTCAACGAGAAACACCCGGTGACGACCGGAATCGAACCGACGACCTCGCCTTTTACGCAACGACGTCCTAAGCGCGCGCGGAGCTCCGAAACCCGAGAACGACGGCCCGAAAAACGCGAGTTTCCAGAAAGCCGAACAGACGGACGGACGGACAACGAAAAACTAGACGCGGGCCGTCCGCCCGCGAGGGGGGCCGTAGTTCCCCGTCCCCGCGGCGGAGGTGAGGGCACGCGTGCCGAATGGAAGGGGTAATACAAGAATGCAGAGGGATGCAGAGATGCAGTTCACCAGCGTGGGAGTCGAACCCACGAGCGCGCGGATCGCACTCGGCCGTGCAAGCGTGTCGTCATACAGCGAGGTGGCCGTTTGACGCTGGCATTTAACGCCATCCAGTGGCGGCAACTCCATGCACGCACCTGTGTTTGGGGCAACCGGAGTGACTTACTGTTGGAGGGCCGTGACGAAAGTGGTCCGGCCCTCCGTGCTGGTGGTGACGGTGCCGGCGATGGCGAAGGAGTCGTAGGCGGTGTACGCGACGCGGTCGTTGTCGTCCGCGAAGCTCGCGTCGGCGAAGAAGTCCGCGTAGTTGGGCAGCTGTTGGAGGACGCTGGGGCTGTCCGTGCAGACTGGATACGTGCTATTGCCGACGCTGAGGACGAGTGGTATGACGGGCCGGGAGCCGACCGTCGTGACGGAGCTGGGATTCGGGGAGAGGGTGGCGGCGGCGTGTGCTCCATCCGACGGTAGGACAACGGCGGCCCGGTCGCGTTGCTCCCACGCAACCATCATGTCGTTCGTGTCGGCGCGGCTGTCGGTGGCCGCAGTGGTCTGCTGGGTAGCTGCTCGGAAGGTCTGTACCCGCTTGGGAGGGCGCTTGCCCGGGGCAGCTGCTGCCGCGACTAGCGCTCCGTTGAGGAAGATGCTGTTGTTGTACTGAGTATTGGACGGCGCGCTGATTTTGGCGGCGTAGATGTATAGCGGCGTGTTGTCGTCAGCCGCCGCTTGTAGCTGCGCAACGAAGTTGTCGGGCGCGGATTGCTTGACCGCCAGCTCCACGCAGCCGAGGTCGGGGGCGTCGGGGTTGCCGCACGCGACCCAGGCGTTGAACTTGCGGAAGGGTCCGCCGCGGAACAGCTTACCGTGCGGGACGACCAGGAGGGCGCTGCCGTCGGCCGGGTACTTGTCCTCGGCGTCCGCTTTGTCGGTTGCCGCGTTGTATGTGGGATAACGCAGCTTGGCGGTGTACAGCATCGGGAGGACGGAGGTGCTGGCCACGGAAATTTGAGTCGTCGGGGTGACCTTGTATTGGGCCAGTGTCGGTCCGGCGAAGCGGGAGGTGACGAAGGCGGGCAGGGCAGCTGGCTCCACGTTCGTGAACGTGACGGCCCGTGCAAAGGCGTGGTTGGTCTCCATGTCGGCTAGGGCGCGGTTATCGAGCTGCAGGATGATGACGCCCTGTCCGACTGTGTTCACGCCTGCGACGAAGCTGCCGTTTCGGTTCGGTGCGCCGGCAAAGAGCCGGTCTTCATCTTTAGTCACCGGGCCGGCGGTGAAGGTGACGTGGCAGGTGACGGTTCGCGACCTACGGATGGGGTCGTTAGTCGCATGTTAGTCCTCATCCTTAAAGATGGCCCGTAGCTATCGCTTACGTGGACGCGGAGGCAGCGTCGGTGGGGCTGCCGAAGGTGGATGTGCTGCTTGTAGACGGTGCCGGGGTGAGTCGCCGGCGTTTGGGGTCGGGCGATTCCATTCGGGGCGGGAAGGGACGACGGAAAGCGGCGCAGTATATGGGTAGAGAGATGTTAAGGTAGAGTACAAGTTATGGGAAGCTCCGTGTGTTTAACGCTGTGCAACGCTGGACACCGCGGTATAACGCCTGTACAAGATTGGCAATCTTGTGTTCAAATCCGCCTCATCAACCCACGGGTCACCGCGGTCCACTTGCTGCGCGCGGCAACCTCGACGGCCCCGTTCTCGGCATCTTTCGGACGCGCAGAGTCCGTCCGTCCGACGGCTTCGTTACCCAGCTGCAAGTCACACGATTGTCGGGCATCGGCATTACAAGGCATCCGTCGTCCAGCGACAACCCGCCCGATCCATACCTCCCACCTCCCCTTCTTCGCGCCTTCTGCCTTCGCTACTGCCGCGGTCACCACTTTGCCACTCTGCCACTTCCATCACGACTGTCGCCGTCGTTGCCGCCGCCTTGTCCTTCGTCATCGTTGCCTTCGTTGCAGACCTTCGTTGCAGAACCCCCACCATCGTCGCCGTGTCACGTGGTGGGCTAGACGCCTGATAGCTGCGGACGGCTCGCGTGTAGACTAGGTCCTCAAGTGCGAAATCCCGGTTTGTTGCGTCAGGTGGTGATGGATGCGATAGTCCGGTGCCGGGCGTGCTTTTACGGACTTTGGCAGCGGGATGTCGGTGGCGCGCACACGGCGAATGAAAGGGCTGGTGTTGGCACCGAGTGTGGCGAATGGAGGGGCTGGTGTTGGCAACGCAGGTCGCACAGACGTTGAAAGACGTAGGGACGGTCTTGTCAATTCGGTTTCGTTCGTCAGGTGTGGCAGAGAGCGGGTACAGGAGGCGGGAACGTGTGTCGTAACGGTCCAGCAGCATTTCGGATGACTCGAAGCGAACACTGAACACGGGTGTTCGTCCGTGTGCTTTCACTCCGGCACCCAGGCCACCTAGGGTCGCGGAACCTAAGGTACGCTGTGGATTGCAGGGGGCGTACAGACGGGAGGGGGGGCTGTCCGTGCGCCACCGCGTCCTAAGGCGCAATCGACTGCGGACGAGCGCAATCTACAACGCCCCCTTCAATTCACAGCGTACTTTAGGCTCCGCGACGCCGTAGTTTCAACCTGGATGGCCTGGCCGCCGAAGTGGAACACGGACTGGCACCCGTGTCACTTCGGTGCTCGCCTAGAGTCCTCGAACATGCTGCCGAGTCGCCACAACACACTCGACTACGGCCGTCTGCTGTGCTCATTCTCTGCCCCACCTGTGTGATCTGCGTTGCTTGCATGCGGCAGATGTATCGTAATGCCAACGTCCGGCACATATCTATACTTACACCTACTCCAATCGTCTTCGCCCCACCTGGTCAGGTACGATCCACTCTCCGGAGCACGTAGGAGACCCATACCACGGATCTACACCTCCCTCCCTACGCGCAGTCCTTCGCCTTCGTAGGTCAAATGCAACGCCTCTTGCCCTCGCCACTGCCGCCGTCGTCGTACAGCTATCCGCCGAGTCCGTCAGACTTCCAGTCCCGGATCTTCCACCCCACCATCCTACGCGCTCCCCTTCTCCGCGCTTCGCGCCTTCGTCACAGGTCGCAAAGGGGTTGGGAGATGTAGGGACGGCGGTGTGGCAGAGAGCGGGCACAGGAGGCGGAAAGGTGTGTTGTAGCGGTCCAGCAGCATGTTGGGGATTCGAGGCAAGCACAGAAATGGTACAGGTGCCTGTCCGTGTGCTTGCATCACCCGTATTTCACTCTACAGTAGTTTGCCGGAGTGAAGTACGGGTGACGGAAGCACACGGACAAACACCCGTGTCATTTCGGTGCTTGCCTCGACTCCCCAACACGCCGCTGGACCGCCACAACACACTCGACCACGGCCGTCTCTTGTGCTCAACCTCTGCCCCACAGACTACGTCGTCCCTGCGTCTCTCAACACCTGCGCGACTCGTGTTGCGCGCATGCGGCAGATGTATTGCAATGCCAACGTCCGGCACATATTTACACGGGCACCCTCCTTCCCCCTTCTTCACACGTTTGCCCCCATCCGTCGTAGGTCAGACGCAACGTCGGTGACGGGGCTGTCTTCATCGACGAAATCGGCATGCAGAGCCATGAGCACCTCGGCGTCACCAGCCACTTCGGGACGACCAACGCACGATCAACGTACCGCGTTCGCCACATCTTGGGCCCACCTACCCGAGCACTCGGAATCGGCAACCTGCCACAGCTTTCTCATCCACAGCCGCATTCTCATCTTCATCCGCCGCCCTGTTTTTCGCCACCGTCGTCGCCGTATCACGTGGTGGTGGCTGCGGTAGTCCAACGCTCCTCCAGGTGCCGAGCGTGCTCGTATTCGGGTGCATAGCGGTTGCGGGTTGCGGTCGCGCGGCGGTCGAGGAGGCGCAGTTCGGCCGCCAGGTCGGGGTCGAGCTTCGTTGCTGCCAGAAACTGCTGGACAACTCGTTTTCGTTCGTCGGGTGTCGTAGAGAGCGGGCGCAAGAGGCGGATGTGGTTGAGTGTCTTGTACCGTGTCAGTAGTACATACACGGTTGCGCGCTTCAAGCCGCCAGGTGGGACGGAGAGGTCCGCAACCCAGCATTCCTCCTCGAAACTGCGACCCTGTACGAAATAGTCGGTCACGGCGTAGTAGTCACCCAGCGGCACGTTGATGCGACGCACGTTCTTGGTGGCGGTGCCGGTGTCGACAGCAGGTACGGTGATATTGGCTGCTGGTGAGGGGCGTGGTACGACGGTGAAGGCACCACCTTTGGATGCGAAGTCCGCCAAGTCCGCTAGCACCGTATTGGGCGCGTGTCCTTTAATTGGACGGACCATGACGGCTGCGGGTAGGTAGTGAAGGCGCCAGTATGGGCCGTGGCCGTCGTCGGGCGGTTCGCGACTGTCGGTGAGCAGGCCGCACGCTTCGACTTCATTGTTGTGGCAGGCGCCAGCGTCGGCGGCAACGGTGTCGAGTAGCGTATAGCGTGCTCCTTCGTAGTACCAAGTGTCGGCGGTTGTGTGGTCGAAGGCGGCGTCTTTGACTCGCATCGCGACAGCCTTCTCGATGTGCGAGAGTAGCGGCTGCTGGGCTGTGCCGTGTTGGCGGACCGGGACGTGGTCTGCGTTCCAGCTGACCAACCGTGCACCCTTGCGACGCGCCTGGAGCATGAGCAGTCGTGTGTTGAGGACGTGCCTGGGTTCGTTGCGTTGCAACACCACGCGGGGCTCGAGGTCCGTGAGGTCCGATAGGTCGGTGATGACGCGTTGGTTGAGCGCGTCTATCAGTGCCGCCATGCGCGCTTCAGTGGGTTCGCCGCCGCCGAACATGGTCGCGAACTGCGTGAGCTGCTGACCGGACGGGCTGTTGTCTTGTCGTTGTTGTTTTTGCAGCATGAACACGACGTTGCCGAGCTGCCGGTACAGCTGGAAGCCATCGTGCAGGCGGGCGTGCGTCTGTGGTACGGGTCGGCGAGGGCGACGCATGGTCGCGGCAGTGTCGCGGTCGTTGTTGTGCTCGTCACTGCTGCCGGTGTTGCTGCCATCCGCACGGCGACCTTCGTCTTCGTCAGCCGAGGCTGGCCGGCGCCGGGTGTTCGGTGCCGACGGAGTGAAGTTGGGGTTCCGTTCGACGTCGGCCGCGAAGCGGTATGGTGGCGAGCCGCCCGGTTGAGGATGCTGTAGCAGGTCGCCGATTCCGGCAGCGGCGCGGCCGGACAGGACACGGGTGCTCGAGTGGGTGGGTCCAAGATGTGACGGAGGCGGCACGCTGGCCGTACAGGAGTAGCTGATGGCGCCGAGGTGCTCATGGCTCTGCATGCCGATTTCGTCGATGAAGACAGCGCCATCACCGACGTTGCGTTTGACCTACGAAGGGTGGGGGGGAGCGTGTGGAGAAGGGGGGTGCGTAGGATGTTGGGGCGGGAGGTGTGGATTCGTGGGATGGTTGTCGTACGTGCTCCGGCAAGTGGATCGTACCTGAAGGCTGGCGTGGGCACCGCGCCTGGGAAGGTTGGCGCCACGCGAGCCGCTTTGGTTCGCAGAGATGCCGAACATCGAGTGGGTCGACAGGCTGCGGTGCACTGGGGTGTTGAAGGCGATCGCGGCGGCCCAGGAGTACGCGCATGTGGCGGCCCAGTCGGGGCTGTCATGCTGGTACGTGTACCACAGCAGCGCGTGCACGAACCTTGTCTTGCCCGTGCCCGGGGGACCCATGATGAGCATCTGCGGCGGGACGCCTGGATCGGGTTCGTTGCGGCGGTCGAAGTAGCGTGCCACGAGCATGAACGGTACAGCCTGATCCGGCGCCAGGGTGAAGAGCTCGATGGTGTCGTCAACGGTAGGCGGCTGAGCCAGACGCAGGTATGTCGGCATCTCCGCTGTGACGAGTGCGCGGTCAGACTGTTGGCCGTCGTTCATGAGTACCGCCACTAGCGGGTAGCCGGGGCGGCGATCCAGACATAGGCGGGGGGTGCGGACGGCGGTAGCCGGCGTGGCGATGGCGCCTTCGGTCAGGACCACGTAGCGCTTCAACCGCTTGGAAGCCTCACTCAGCAGCGGGATGTCGGTGGCGCGTACACGACGGATAAAGGGGCTGGTGTTGGCACCGAGTGCGTCGGGTAGAGGAAGCGCACGGCAACGCCGGGCTGCACCGTATGCGTACAGCCCCTCCACCGTGGTGCGGTCGTACAGGTCCGTCAGGGCGACGTCAGACAGGTTGAGCCCCGTCGTCGGGTCGCCTTGGCCTGGCACGAAGTCATACCGCTCGACCTGATTGTCGTGTGGTGGCTGTGTGTCAGGGTCGGGTTCGAGGCGGCCTCGCGCGGCGTCCGGGTCGTCATCATCCGAGTCACTGGAGGTGTAGTTCGGGGGGAGACCGGCAGCCGCAGCGGCGGCGCGGCGCTGGCGACGTCGCAAGTTGTATTCGGCCTGGCGCCGGCCGCTGGCGAGGTGCTCTGCTTCGATGTTGTCAAGCAGGGCACTGACGCAGGCTCTGTAGGATTGGCCTGCACCGGTGGTTCCCAGGTCCGTCCACCAAGCATCGTACGCTTCCTTCACCGTTTGATTGGCGGCTACCGGCTGGCCGCGGTGAGCCTTGAAGATGCCCAACACGAATGCGTAGTAGGCGACGGCGGCTGCGGTGGTACTGCCTGCTTGAGGACGGCGGGGCAGTGCACCGCCCAGCAGGACGTACCTCGGCTGCGCCAGGCGACGGAGGACGTGTGTCAGGTACAGCGGGTGCGTCGGTTGGAAGGCCACCTTCTTGGGGGGAATGGTCGTTGCTGGACTGGTCGGTAGCTGGTCCGCAGCTGAACCGCCTGACGCAAGGAACGTCGCGGCGGCGGTGGGCTGGGCGCCAGATGGGCCGGGAGGTGCATCAGTCACGGGGGTCACAGCGGTGTCAGAGGCCTTGCGTTTGCGGTGGCGAGTCGCGGGGAGGACTTGGGCGCCAAGGATGGCAGCGTGGGGGTGCTGTGCGGGCGTCACACGTTGCACTTCGAAGTTGGCCACGATATTGTAGGCGCTGCAATCGAAGCCGCTGAGCTCCACTCCGCGTTGCGTATAGTTCTGTATGGCGTCGGCGAGAGTGTAGCCACCGTGCTCCTCTGCCTCCACAAGCTCCACGCCGGTTTCCGCGTCTTCTGGCTCCACGGCGGACTCGGCCGCCAGTGCAGTGAACGCGCCCACCGGCAGGTAGTTACGTTTGTACGACGCTTGAAACGTATCGTGACCCGAGAGCTTGAAGGCGACCAGTGCCATGCCGGCCGTGATGGTGGCCGTCATGCGGTGTACCGCGGCGCATAGGTTGGCGAACGCGCTGGGGCCATCGCCGCTGGCGCTGGGCGGGCTCCCCGCCATCATGAAGTCCTGCACGCGTCCGACGGCGGCACAGGTGAGGTGTGCCTGGCTGCGCTCGATTGTCTTTGCGGTGTACTTTGAACTGTAGTACGCAGCATCACGGGCACGGTCGATGGCGGGCTGTAGGAGGGGGCAGTCACCACGTTCGTCGGCGGGGCGTGCTAGTTGTGCGGCGACGTCAGCCGTGTACTCCCGGTCGACCTCACAGGCCAAGGACATCAACTGGTTGCAGCCGAACGCGAGCGCAACGGCAGGCATGTGCGGCACGAGGTTGGACGCCAGGCGGGGCAACAAGAAGAGGCCGCTGGTGCCAATCCACTGAAAGGCCGTGCGGATGAGCCGGGGGAAGGCCATACCGCAGCTGTCGTCGGTGCCGTGGCAGCCGTGGCGCTTGCAGGTCGTATTGTGGGTGTGGGTGAGGGTACCGTGTATGACGGCAGCGTGGTGGGCACGGCAGGCGGCGTGCCGTGATGGTGGAGGGAGCCCGCCGTTCGCGCACCCGGCCAGTCGTTCGAAGTCGCACGCGGCAGGCGGGCAATCTACCTGCACCGCCGGCACGGGCAGGCCGTGCTGCTGCGCCTCCGCTTCAGACATACCCATGACCAGAGGCTGCGTTCCACCGTCCGGGGCCGGAGCGTAGTACGGCGAAGGATACCACATTTCGCAGAGCGCGTACGCAAGTGCCAGAGCCCGGCAGTTGGGTCCACAAAAGAACGCCTGCAGGTTCTCCAGCGCGAAGCACTCGAGATGTGCAACTCCGTGCAGGTGTAACGCCAATCGCCCGCTCTGCTCCACCTTGACAACCACCTCGAATACGACACCGCAGAAGCAGTTCGGGTCAGTCTGCCGCATTGCCCCAGGTGCAAAGCCAAACAGCTGCTCGACCACCACTTCTTTCGTGGCAACAAGCAGCGCGGCGCAGCTGTACGGGTCTTCCTTAACGCGGCGCCACTTTTCCACCGTGCTGGTGATCTGGGCGGGACGGCCGGTGTCGTCGAACTCGATGAACTGGCCAGACGCTACAACGGCGCAGCCAGCATGCATGTCCGCCGGGTTGAGGTTGAAGAACAGCGGCGGCCAGCCAATAGTGAGAGCAGCTGCACGCATCGTGGCCTTTGCACCGTTGTAGTAGGCATCCGTGAGGTCGATTCGCAGCAAGCTGGCACGTGCGCCCTCGAGGAGAGCGCGCACCACGGGCGACTGCTGCGACAGCAGCTGCCGTCGCTGGGCGTGACGGTACGGCAGCGCCAAGATGTCCGCCATGGCGCATACGACATCCCTTGAGACTCGCGCCGCTGGTTCACCCAGCCGTGGTCGCATGCGCAGGGCTACTCCCACCTGCGCCATGCTCTGCTGCCGAGCGTTGATGTCGTACATGCGGGCAAGCAGCATCAAGTTGCCGCTGAACTGTGCCCGAGGCACCCGCCGTACCAGGTGGCTGCAGTATGATGCGAAGGACATTCCCGGCGGCCGCTGTCCGGACAAGCCATACGGAAACGAGACCGGGAAGCAGACGTTGAGGATGGCCGGATGACGATCATCCAGGATCCGAGCGTCACGGCCGCCAGCGGCGAATGCAAGACGTGCACGGCCGGTCAGCAGATCATGCACCACGTTGGGCCGGGTATCAAACTCGCTGCCGTCGGTCGGAACGGCAGCGGGCTGCGGCAGGACCAGTTCCAGCTCATTCGGAGCGCCCAGGTCGGCATCAGCTGTGTCGGACAGAGGGGACGGGAATCCACAAGCTTAACACGATGGGCAGACAGATGGAGCAGGAATGGTACTTGTAACGTATGCGCAAATTGTTCCGAGGCTGTTCGGTGGATGTGGCGGGATACGCGAATGGAGGTGTATGAAAGTGATAAAATGCACGCCGTCACTTACTCCGGATGGGAACAGGGTCGGCTGCCTGGCGCACGACGACCGCGAGGGGCGGTAAGCCCGTAGCGTCAGCTCCTGCAGTGGACAGTAGTTACAGTCGCGCACACACCGCAGATCAACAAGTGGCAATACGTAGAGTATTCCGCGACGCCTAACCTGACAGGAGGCCGAGCACGTTCGGTCGACACACAGACCAGCAGGCGCGACCCGTGCAAACCCACGGGTACGTACAGCTCGTAAAACACAACAGCGACACGGGCAACTCGCAGCTGTGCTCTCGCAGACATACCCGCCATAGGAGTGTCCGAGACGGTAGCCCCGGTCGTGGGTGCGTCGGGACCTCCAGCAGATGTAGAAGTACAGAAATACCAACGCCGGAAGGATGCGGGCAAAGTACGTGGGACCAGGATTGTCAGTCCGATAGTGACGTATCTACGTTTCCCGTCCGGCCCGCCCCCTCACCGTTCCCCGTCTGCGAGCCCCGTCGACTTACCCCGTCTTTCAACAAGAAGGAATCACACCTGTATCAGACGGCGATGCATACGCACCACCGCCCTGAACGATTTCACCAGCCGCGTTTCCTTGTAACGCCTCCTGCAGCTGCCGTACACCAGCGGCGCCAGTGCGGTCATGTAGGAACGTGCTCCGCAGTACGCCGGCGACCTCCGGATCTGTAGGACCGATCGCGGAGCGCAGCAGCGCCTCAGGTACCTGTGCAACACATCCCATACGCTCGTACTCCTGCAGAGCATCTTCATCCACCGCGAGCTCATCCTCATCGTTGTGTTGAAGAAAGCGCACCCAGGCGACGATGACGCATCCTCGCACTTTAACGCCAGGCGCACGGCGCACGCGATCCAGCAAGTCCTGCCGGTCTCGGACCTGGTCCACGCACACCACCGTGAACGCACCTGCCAAATCCGCAATGCGCGCAGGCAGCTGGCCGCGTAGCATATTGGGGTCCGGGGTGACGACCGCGATACCATGCGACTGAACGGCACACGGGAAGACCTGGGGGGGACGGCCCGTGAGATGCACAATCAGCAGCTGCTGCATCAGACGGCCCCGCCCCAAAAGCTGACTTTCCACAAACGTCGGTGTAGGCAGCGGGTCGCCCAGGTGATTGACAGACGGCACGTCGCCCGGATCGAGACGCGCCAGAGCCGCTTCAGGCACTCGGCGTGCTGCAACGAGAGCGGCGACAGACGGACATCGGTTAAGCAAACTCGAATGGCAATATAGGCGGCTCGATGAATCAGAGGTGTTCATGTTCCCCTAAACGGGCCGGAGAAGGTCCTCACCCGCCAGTGCCTTCTCGCAAAAGGCGCAGATAACGAATCGCTCGGAGCCACCATCGCCGCGGAACACGGTCCGATTCGGCAAATCCGCATCAAGGCGCATGCAGAACGGCACCTCCACACTCCGCGGATCGTCGAAGCAAGGTCGCGGCTGCACCCGTGGTGGATATGGCCGCAACTCCGATGGGGCCGTGCCCTCTGCAGCACCCGTCGATGAATCCGACTCGTCAGCCCCATCGACACCACCATCACTGTCAGCCGCCGCCGCATCCTCATCCACGAATGCCGTGGGATCGGCGTCAGCGCTGGCACCTGCAGTACTGCCGCGCTCCGATCTGCCGACACGATACCGCACCGGTAAAACCGGATCCGGTGCCGGTGGTGCAACACCTTGGGCGGTGCAGGGCATGCGCCGCCAAGCCAGGGTACGCGCATGACGCGGCACGGCGCCTGTGCACATGATGTCAGCGCGTAAGATGTCCACGTTGGGGATGTCCACCCAAGCACGAAGCGCGGATTGGTCCTCCGAACACTGCTCCGAGCAGACGGCACACACCCGGGAAGGCATGCGCCGACGCAGTGCGGCGGCCATGCTGGAAGCAAGCTGCAGGTGTTTCTCATATGGTACCTGCCGCTCCACCGGAAGTTGACCACCAGGCAAATCCTGCACGCGCCCTTCCGGAATCACCCCAAGAAAATCAGGCGGCGCAGGGTGCCGGCCCTCGTGCAAGCAGGGAAACCGCATCAGGTCCCGCAAACGCTCAAGCAAGCTAGTTCGCGGAAGCTGTATCCCACGCAGCTGAGCACGGGCCTGCGCGTGCGCGGCCTCTGCAGCCCTGCACTCCGGGTCTCGACGGGCAGCCGCTCGTGCAGCGATGTTACGGCGCTGTTCCGCAGCCCTGCACTCCGGATCTTGACGGGCAGCCGCTCGCGCAGCGGTGTTACGCCGCTGTTCCGCAGCCCCGCGCTCCGGATCTTGACGCGCAACCGCTCGCGCAGCAGCGTCACGCTCCTGCTCCGCAGCCGTGCGCTCCGGATCGAGACGAGCATCCCGCATCCGTGCTGCATCCGCGCTGAGCTGCACGCACGACGCACTCGTCCCTCTGAAACCTCTGAAATGGAAACCGCCGGCCAGTGTACCCAGACGCTCCCGACTACGCACCTCGGACTGCGGCGCTGCACAGAGCGAAGTGGCAAGCGCGGACCTCTGCCCGTCAGCGACGTCACGCCCCTGCTCCGCAGCCGTGCGCTCCGGATCGAGACGAGCATCCCGCATCCGTACTGCATCCGCGCTGAGCTGCACGCTCGACGCACTCGTACCTCTCAAATGGAAACCGCCGGCCAGTGTACCCAGGCGCTCGCGACCGCGAGCCTCAGCCCGCCGGGACGAATCATTTATTCGGTCCGTCATAACTGATGGGAGCCGTCTCTAAACGAACCGACGGCCGGGCCAACGGGGGGACGAACCGACGAGGAACGATCCGACAACTGTAAAGAGCCCAGGTCCAGGAAAAGCCGGCGACTGCACGTTAAGAGAAAGAAGTCGAACGGATATATATATATATCCGCGACCACGATGCGTATGATACCTGGGGCGAGCCGACGCACGCAAAGAAGGCCGTACGCCTTTCAAAAAGCCACACATTTCACGCAAACAACGTTGGACGGGACGCGCACCGGCGTTGGATGACCGCGTCATCCAACGCCGGAAGGTTCGAATATATGGCTATCAAATATGTATGGGTATATATCAATCCGGTCCGACTACAATATTACAAGTATGTATAGCGAACCGCGCACCTGGAGATGCAACGAGTCGCGCCGCGATTGCTCAACGAGAAACACCCGGTGACGACCGGAATCGAACCGACGACCTCGCCTTTTACGCAACGACGTCCTAAGCGCGCGCGGAGCTCCGAAACCCGAGAACGACGGCCCGAAAAACGCGAGTTTCCAGAAAGCCGAACAGACGGACGGACTAGACGCGGGCCGTGGGCCCGCGAGGGGGGCCGTAGTTCCCCGGGGAGCGACCGTGGGAGCAGCCGTGCAAGTGTGTCGCTG
The DNA here is from genome assembly GCA_019650235.1 of Volvox reticuliferus. Classification (NCBI taxonomy): domain Eukaryota; kingdom Viridiplantae; phylum Chlorophyta; class Chlorophyceae; order Chlamydomonadales; family Volvocaceae; genus Volvox; species Volvox reticuliferus. The sequence goes on from BNCP01000018.1 coordinate 1,669,881, forward strand.
GCCTTTAACGCCATCCAGTGGCGGCAACTCCATGCAACTGCAGTCAACTGCATTCAATTGTACGACTGTATGCAACCGAGTGTCCTCTGCTCCCGCCGACCCCCACTACTGTTGCCACCCCCACCACCGCCGCTGTCGTCGCCGCCCATCGGCGTTGCCGCTGCTGCCGAGCCCGCCACCCCCCTCTGCCGAGTCCGCCACTTCCATCACCACCGCCACCGTCGCCTCCGTTGCAGACCCCCCACCACCACCGCTGTCGTCGCCGCCGCTCAGTTGTCCATGGCCGTCGCCGCTGCTGCCGAGCCCGCCACCCCCTCCACCGCCACCGCCGCCGCCACCGTCCAGCCGTCTGCCGAGTCCGCCACTTCCATCACCACCGCCGCCGTCGCTGCCGCCGCCCTGTCCTTCGCCACCGTCGCCTGCGTTGCAGAACCCCCACCACCGCCGCTGTCGTCGCCGCCGCTCAGTTGTCCATGGGCGTCACCGCTGCTGCCGAGCCCGCCACCCCCTCCGCCGCCACCGCCGCCGCCGCCGTCCAGCTCTCTGTCGAGTCCGTCACTTCCATCACCACTGCCGCCGTGGCTGCCGCCGCCCTGTCCTTCGCCACCGTCGCCTCCGTTGCAGAACCCCCATCACCGTCGCCGTGTCACGTGGTGGTGGCTGCGGTAGTCCAGCGCTCCTCCAGGTGCCGGGCGTGCTCGTACTCGGGCGCATAGCGGTCGCGGGTTGCGGTCGCGCGGCGGTCGAGGAGGCGCAGTTCGGCCGCCAGGTCGGGATTGAGCTTCGTTGCTGCCAGAAACTGCTGGACAACTCGTCTCCGCTCGTCAGGTGTTGTAGAGAGCGGGCGCAGGAGGCGGATGTGGTCGAGTGTCTTGTACCGTGTCAGCAGCACATACACGGTTGCGCGCTTCAGGCCACCAGGTGGCACGGAGAGGTCCGCAACCCAGCATTCCTCCTTGAAGCTGCGGCCCTGTACGAAGTAGTCGGTCACGGCGTAGTAGTCACCCAGCGGCACGTTGACGCGACGCACGTTCTTGGTGGCGGTGCCGGTGTTGACAGCAGGTACGGTGACATTGGCTGCTGGTGAGGGGCGTGGTACGACAGTGAAGGCAGCACCCTTGGATGCGAAGTCCGCCAAGTCCGCTAGCACCGTATCGGGCGCGTGCCCTTTGATGGGACGGACCATGACGGCTGCGGGTAGGTAGTGCAGGCGCCAGTACGGACCGTGGCCGTCGTCGGGCGGTTCGCGGCTGTCAGTGAGCAGGCCGCACGCCTCGACTTCATTGTTGTGGCAGGCGCCGGCGTCGGCGGCGACGGTGTCGAGTAGCGTGTAGCGTGCTCCTTCGTAGTACCAAGTGTCGGCGGTTGTGTGGTCGAAGGCGGCGTCTTTGACTCGCATTGCGACAGCCTTCTCGACGTGCGAGAGTGGCGGCTGCTGGGCTGTGCCGTGTTGGCGGACCGGGACGTGGTCCGCGTTCCAGCTGACCAACCGTGCACCCTTGCGACGCGCCTGGAGCATGAGGAGCCGTGTGTTGAGGGCGTGCCTGGGCTCGTTGCGTTGCAACACCACACGGGGCTCGAGGTCCGTGAGGTCCGATAGGTCGGTGATGACGCGCTGGTTGAGCGCGTCTATCAGTGCCGCCATGCGCGCTTCAGTGGGTTCGTCGCCGCCGAACATGGTCGCGAACTGGGTAAGCTGCTGACCGGACGGGCTGTTGTCTTGTCGTTGCTGCTTTTGCAGCATGAACACGATGCTGCCGAGCTGCCGGTACAGCTGGAAGCCGTCATGCAGGCGTGTGTGCGTCTGTGGTACGGGTCGGCGAGGGCGACGTGTGGTCACGGCAATGTCGCGGTCGCTGTTGTGCTCGTCGTCATCACTGCTGCCAGTGTTGCTGCCGTCCGCACAGTCACCTTCGCGTTCGCCAGCCGAGGCTGGCCGGCGCCGGGTGTTCGGTGCCGACGGACTGAAGTTGGGGTTCCGCTCGACGTCGGCCGCGAAGCGGTATGGTGGCGAGCCGCCCGGTTGAGGATGCTGTAGCAGGTCGCCGATTCCGGCAGCGGCGCGGCCGGACAGGACACGGGTGCTCGAGTGGGTGGGCCCGAGATGTGGCGGAGGCGGTACGCTGGCCGTACAGGAGTGGCTGATGGCGCCGAGGTGTTCATGGCTCTGCATGCCAATCTCGTCGATGAAGACAGCTCCGTCACCGACGTTACGTTTGACCTATGGAGGGCGGGGCGGAGCGTGCGGAGAAGGGGGGTGCGTAGGATGGTGGGGCGGGAGGTGTGGATCCGTGTTATGGTTCTCCTATGTGCTCCGGAGAGTGGATCCTACCTGCAGGCTGGTGTAGGCACCACGCTTGGGAAGGTTGGCGCCACGCGAGCCGCTTTGGCTGGCAGAGATGCCGAACATCGAGTGGGTCGACAGGCTGCGGTGCACTGGGGTGTTGAAGGCGATCGCGGCGGCCCAGGAGTACGCGCATGTGGCGGCCCAGTCGGGGCTGTCATGCTGGTACGTGTACCACAGCAGCGCGTGCACGAAGCGTGTCTTGCCCGTGCCCGGGGGACCCATGATGAGCATCTGTGGCGGGACGCCTGGATCGGGTTCGTTGCGGCGGTCGAAGTAGCGTGCCACGAGCATGAACGGTACAGCCTGATCCGGTGCCAGGGTGAAGAGCTCGATGGTGTCGTCAACGGTAGGTGGCTGAGCCAGACGCAGGTACGTCGGCATCTCCGCTGTGACGAGTGCGCGGTCAGACTGTTGGCCGTCATTCATGAGTACCGCCACGAGCGGGTAGCCGGGGCGGCGATCCAGGCACAGGCGGGGGGTGCGGACGGCGGTGGTCGGCGTGGTGGTGGTGCCTTCGGTCAGGACCAGGTAGCGCTTCAACCGCTTGGAAGCCTCGCTCAGCAGCGGGATGTCGGTGGCGCGCACACGGCGGATGAAGGGGCTGGTGTTGGCACCGAGTGCGTCGGGTAGAGGAAGCGCACGGCAACGCCGGGCTGCACCGTATGCGTACAGCCCCTCCACCGTGGTGCGGTCGTACAGGTCCGTCAGGGCGACGTCAGACAGGTTGATTCCCGTCGTCGGGTCGCCTTGGCCTGGCACGAAGTCATACCGCTCGACCTGATTGTCGTGCGGTGGCTGTGTGTCAGGGTCGGGTTGGAGGCGGCCTCGCGCGGCGTCCGGGTCGTCATCATCCGAGGCACTGGAGGTGTAGTTCGGGGGCAGACCGGCAGCCGCAGCGGCGGCGCGGCGCTGGCGACGTCGCAAGTTGTATTCGGCCTGGCGCCGGCCGCTGGCGAGGTGCTCTGCCTCGATGTTGTCGAGCAGGGCACTGACGCACGCTCTGTAGGATCGGCCTGCACCGGTGGTTCCCAGGTCCGCCCACCAAGCATCGTACGCCTCCTTCACCGTCTGATTGGCGGCCACCGGCTGGCCGCGGTGAGCCTTGAAGACGCCCAACACGAATGCGTAGTAGGCGACGGCGGCTGCGGTGGTACTGCCTGCTTGCGGACGGCGGGGCAGTGCACCGCCCAGCAGGACGTACCTCGGCTGTGCCAGGCGACGGAGAACGTGTGTCAGGTACAGCGGGTGCGTCGGTTGGAAGGCCACCTTCTTGGGGGGTATGGTCGTTGCTGGGCTGGTCGGTAGCTGATCCACAGCTGAGCCGCCTGACGCAAGGAACGTCGCGACGGCGGTGGGCTGGGCGCCAGATGGGCCGGAAGGTGCATCAGTCACGGGGGTCATAACGGCGCCAGGGGCGGTGCGTTTGCGGTGGCGAGCTGCGGGGAGGACTTGGGCGCCAAGGATGGCAGCGTGGGGGTGCTGTGCGGGCGTCACACGTTGCACCTTGAAGTTGGCCACGATATTGTAGGCGCTGCAATCAAAGCCGCTGAGCTCCACTCCACGCTGCGTGTAGTTCTGTACGGCGTCGGCGAGGGTGTAGCCACCGTGCTCCTCCGCCTCCACAAGCTCCACGCCGGTTTCCGCGTCTTCTGGCTCCACGGCGGATTCGGCCGCCAGTGCAGTGAACGCGCCCACCGGCAGGTAGTTGCGTTTGTACGACGCTTGAAACGTATCGTAACCCGAGAGCTTGAAGGCAACCAGTGCCATGCCGGCCGTGATGGTGGCCGTCATGCGGTGCACCGCGGCGCACAGGTTGCCGAACGCGCTGGGGCCATCGCCAGTGGCGCTGGGCGGGCTCCCCGCCATCATGAAGTCCTGCACGCGCCCCACGGCGGCACAGGTGAGGTGTGCCTGGCTGCGCTCGATTGTCTTCGCAGTGTACTTTGAACTGTAGTACGCGGCATCACGGGCGCGGTCGATGGCGGGCTGTAGGAGGGGGCAGTCACCACGTTCGTCGGCGGGGCGTGCTAGTTGTGCGGCCACGTCAGCCGTGTACTCCCGGTCGACCTCACAGGCCAGGGACATCAGCTGGTTGCAGCCGAACGCGAGCGCAACGGCAGGCATGTGCGGCACGAGGTTGGGTGCCAGGCGGGGCAGCAAGAAGAGGCCGCTGGTGCCGATCCACTGAAAGGCCGTGCGGATGAGCCGGGGGAAGGCCATGCCGCAGCTGTCGTCGGTGCCGTGGCAGCCGTGGCGCTTGCACGTCGTATTGTGGGTGTGGGTGAGGGTACCGCGTATGACGGCAGCGTGGTGGGCACGGCAGGCGGCGTGCCGTGATGGTGGAGGCAGTCCGCCGTTTGCGCACCCGGCCAGTCGCTCGAAGTCGTACGCGGCAGGCGGGCAGTCTGCCTGCACCGCCGGCACGGGCAGGCCGCGCTGCTGCGCCTCCGCATCAGACATGCCCATGACCAGAGGCCGCGTTCCACCGTCCGGGGCCGGAGCGTAGTCCGGCGAGGGGTACCACATTTCGCAGAGCGCGTACGCAAGTGCCAGAGCCCGGCAGTTGGGTCCACAAAAGAACGCCTGCAGGTTCTCTAGCGCGAAGCACTCGAGATGTGCAACTCCGTGCAGGTGTAGCGCCAGTCGTCCGCTCTGCTCCACCTTGACAACCACCTCGAATACGACACCGCAGAAGCAGTTCGGGTCAGTCTGCCGCATTGCCCCGGGTGCAAAGCCAAACAGCTGCTCGACCACCACCTCTTTCGTGGCAACGAGCAGCGCGGCGCAGCTGTGCGGGTCTTCCTTAACGCGGCGCCACTTTTCCACCGTGCTGGTGATCTGGGCGGGACGGCCGGTGTCGTCGAACTCGATGAACTGGCCAGACGCTACAACGGCGCAGCCAGCATGCATGTCCGCCGGGTTGAGGTTGAAGAACAGCGGCGGCCAGCCAATGGTCAGGGCAGCTGCACGCATCGTGGCCTTTGCACCGTTGTAGTAGGCATCTGTGAGGTCGATTCGCAGCAAGCTGGCACGTGCGCCCTCGAGGAGAGCGCGCACCACGGGCGACTGCTGCGACAGCAGCTGCCGTCGCTGGGCGTGACGGTACGGCAGCGCCAAGATGTCCGCCATGGCGCGTACGACATCCCTCGAAACCCGCGCCGCTGGTTCACCCAGCCGTGGTCGCATGCGCAGGGCCACTCCCACCTGCGCCATGCTCTGCTGCCGAACGCTGATGTCGTACATGCGGGCAAGCAGCATCAAATTGCCGCTGAACTGTGCCCGAGGCACCCGCCGTACCAGGTGGCTGCAGTATGATGCGAAGGACATTCCCGGCGGCCGCTGTCCGGACAAGCCATACGGAAATGAGACCGGGAAGCAGACGTTGAGGATGGCCGGGTGACGATCATCCAGGATGCGAGCGTCACGGCCGCCAGCGGCGAATGCAAGACGTGCACGCCCGGTCAGCAGATCATGCACCACGTTGGGCCGGGTATCAAACTCGCTGCCAGCCGTCGGAGTGGCAGCGGGCTGCGGCAGGACCAGTTCCAGCTCATTCGGAGCGCCCAGGTCGGCATCAGCTGTGTCGGGCAGAGGGGGCGGAAATCCGCAAGCTTAACATGACGGACAGACCGATGGAGCGGGAATGCAGGGATACTTGTAACGTACGCGCAAATTGTTCCGAGGTCGTTCTATGGATGTGGCGGGATAGGCGAATGGAGGTGTATGAAGGTGAAAAAATGCACGCTCTCACTTACTCCGGACGGGAGCAGGGTCGGCTGCCTGGCGCACAATGACCGCGAGGGGCGGTAAGCCCGTAGCACCAGCTTCTGCAGTGGACAGTAGTCACAGTCGCGCATACACCGCACATCAAGAAGTGGTAATAAGTATAGTATTCCGCGACGCCTAATCTGACAGGAGGCCGAACATGTTCGGTCGACACACAGACCAGCAGGCGCGACCTGTGCAAACCCACAGGTACGTACAGGTTGTAAAACACAACAGCGACACGTCACCGTTGCGTGGAAACAGTCGCGGACGTACCAGCTCGCTATGTCGGGCAACTCGTAGCATTATTCTCACAGACATACCTGCCATAGGAGTGTCTGAGACGATAGGTCCGGTCGTGGGCCCATCGGGACCTACAGCAGATGTAGAAGTACAGAAATGGCAGGGCCGGAAGGATGCGCGCGAAGCACGTGGAACTAGGATTGTCAGTTGGAAAGTTTCCCGCCCCCCCCCTCCCCCCACCGTTTCCCGTCTGTGAGCCCCGTCGGGTTACCCCGTCGTTCAACCGGAAGGAATCACACCTGTATCAGACGGCGATGCATACGCGCCGCCACCCTGAAGGAGTTCACCAGCCGTGTTTCCTTGCAACGCATCCTGCAGCTGCCGAACACCAGCGGGGCCAGTGCGATCATGAAGAAAGGTGCTCCGCAGTACGCCGGCGACCTCCGGATCCGTAGGACCGATCGCGGAGCGCAGCAGTGCCTCAGGCACCTGTGCAACGCATCCCATGCGCTCGTACTCCTGCAGAGCATCTTCATCCACCGCGAGTTCATCCTCGTCGTTGTGTTGAAGAAAGCGCACCCAGGCGACGATGACGTGTCCTCGCACTTTAATACCAGGCGCACGGCGGACGCGATCCAGCAAGTCCTGCCGGTCTCGGACCTGGTCCACGCACACCACCGTGAACGCGCCTGCCAAATCCGCAATGCGCGCAGGCAGCTGGCCGCGTAGCATATTGGGGTCGGGGTTGACGACCGCGATGCCATGCGACTGAACGGCACACGGGAAGACCTGGGGGGGCCGGCCCGTGAGATGCACAATCAACAACTGCTGCATGAGACGGCCCCGCCCCAAGAGCTGACTCTCCACAAACGTGGGTGTAGGCAGCGGGTCGCCCAGGTGATTGACAGATGGCACGTCGCCCGGATCGAGGCGCGCCAGAGCCGCTTCAGGCACTCGGCGTGCTGCAACGAGCGCGGCGACAGGCGGACATCGGCTAAGCAGGCTCGAATGGCAATATAGACGGCTTGATGAATCAAATGTGCTCGAGAGCATAGACCCACGAAGGGAGGACAGAATATGTAAACGGGCCGGAGAAGTTGCTCACCCGTCAGTGCCTTCTCGCAGGAGGCGCAGATAGTGAATCGGTCGGGGCCATCATCGTCGCAGAACATGGTCCGATTTGGCAAGTCCGCATCAAGGCGCATGCAGAATGGCACCTCCACACTCCGTGGATCGTCGAAGCAAGGTCGCGGCTGTACCCGTGGTGGATATGGCTGCAATTCCGACGGCAGCTGCACTGGGGCCGTGCCCTCTGCAGCACCTGCCGGTGAATCCGGCTCGTCAGCCCCATCGACACCACCAGCACTGTCAACCGCCGCCGCATCCTCATCCATGAATGCCGCGGGATCGGCGTCAGCACTGGCGCCTGCACTACTGCCGCGCTCGGATCTGCTGATACGATACCGTGCCGGTAAAACCGGATCCGGCGGCGGTGGTGCAGCACCTTGGGTGGTGCAGGGCATGCGCCGCCAAGCCAGGGTACGCGCATGACGCGGCACGGCGCCCGTGCACATGATGTCAGCGCGTAAGATGTCCACGTTGGGGATGTCCACCCAAGCGCGAAGCGCGGACTGGTCCTCCGAACACTGCTCCGAGCAGACGGCACACACCCGGGAAGGCATGCGCCGACGCAGCGCGGCGGCCATGCTGGAAGCAAGCTGCAGGTGTTTCTCATATGGTACCTGCCGCTCCACCGGAAGTTGACCGCCGGGCAAATCCTGCACGCGCCCTTCCGGAATCACCCCCAGAAAATCAGGCGGTGCAGGGTGCTGGCCCTCGTGCAAGCAGGGAAACCGCATGAGGTCCCGCAAACGCTCGAGCAAGCTAGCCTGCGGAAGCTGCATCGCATGCAGCTGAGCATGGGCCTGTGTGTGTGCAGCGGCGTTATGCCCCTGCTCCGCAGCCCTGCACTCCGGGTCTCGTCGGGCAGCCGCTCGTGCAGCAGTGTCACGCCCCTGCCCCGCAGCCCTGCACTCCGGGTCTCGTCGGGCAGCCGCTCGTGCAGCGGTGTTACGCCGCTGCTCCGCAGCCCTGCACTCCGGGTCTTGACGGGCAGCCGCTCGTGCAGCGGTGTTACGCCGCTGCTCCGCAGCCCTGCACTCCGGGTCTTGACGGGCAGCCGCTCGTGCAGCGGTGTCACGCCGCTGCTCCGCAGCCCTGCACTCCGGGTCTTGACGGGCAGCCGCTCGTGCAGCGGTGTCACGCCGCTGCTCCGCAGCTCTGCGCTCCAGATCGAGATGAGCATCCCGCATCCGTGCTGCATCCGCGCCGAGCTGCATGCTCGAGGCACTTGTCCCTCTAAAATGGAAGCCGCCAGCCAGTGTACCCAGACGCTCGCGACTACGCACCCCGGACTGTGGTGCTGCACAGGCCGGAGCAGCAACCGTGCTGAGGTCCGCGCTCAACGGACGAAATCCTGTAGGGGAAAAGCCGCCAGCCAGCGTACCCAGGCGCTCGCGACCGTCAGTCCCGGCCCGCCGGGGTGAATCATTTGGTCTGTCCGTCATAACTGACGGAAGCCGTCTTCAGCCGCAATACCACGCACGGAGGAAAGTAATATGGGCGCGATATATACGCGATGTATATACGATACAAGCATACAGTAGCGAGCCGACGCCTGTAAATAACCCAGCTTCGCGAAAGGCCGTGCAGCTTACGTTGGCGGCGCGACCGACTAGTCTACAGCCGCCGGCTTTAATGTAATTCTGTGTGCGTATGTTAAGAGAAAGAAATTGGACGGATGTATATATATATTCGATGGACGTGTATATGTACTGTAGCGAGCCGACGTGAAGAAGGCCGTATACATTTTACACGGACAACGTTGGACAGCCGCAGATGCGCACTTCGGCACCGGTGAAAAGTAATAAACAATACAATATATATATATATATATATATATAATATATAATAATAATATATATATTAATATTGGCATGTCGCACGTCGAATTGCGCACCTGGACGCAACGATTCACGCCGCGAAACATCCCGGGATTCGCGTCGCGAATCATCCGGGGACGACCGGAATCGAACTGACGACCTCGCCTTTTACGCCGCGCTGTCTTAAGCGCGACCGACGCTCCGAAGGCGCTACGACGCCGAAGAAAAACCCGTGGGCGGGTGTACGTAGCACGGCGTCCAGGCCCTAACCTCGTCGGGCCCTAACCGGCCGGTCGGTCGGAGCCAGCCCCGGCCGGTCGACCTATAGGGGGCCGGGGCTACCAGGGACGGGGGGGGTAGTGCGTCGGGGCGTACCCCGGGGTATGGGTGTGGGCCGCTGCCCCCGACGGTGTACACAGGCGGCGGCCGCCCCGGTACACCCGCCCACCTGGCGGGGCCCACCTCGGCGGTCCGCCGGGGCGGCGTACGCCGCGGTACGATCGTACGATCGTATGCCGCGCTACCGTCCGTACCGGCCGGTACGGCCTACCGTCCGTACGGCCTGCTACCAACGTCTGTAGACAGACCGCGATCCCGCGCAAGGCCCATCGTACAACATCGTACATCCACCGGGTCGGCCGCCGGTGGTCCGCATCCTGGCCCGGATGCGGCCGCCCCGGTACACCCGCCCACGCCCTTGCGTATACCGCTATGACCGTCCCGCACCGTCCGGCCTACGGCCCCGCCGGCGTCCCTACCCATGTGCCCACCCCCAGCCGTGGGCCGGTACGGGGGTCCCAGCGGCTCCCCCCAGGCCTATCGGCCCCCTACCCGTTACCCCCAGCCGGTGGGGCCGCCTCCACGACCGAGCTTGCGGTGGCGAGCTGCGGGGAGGACTTGGGCGCCAAGGATGGCAGCGTGGGGGTGCTGTGCGGGCGTCACACGTTGCACTTCGAAGTTGGCCACGATATTGTAGGCGCTGCAATCGAAGCCGCTGAGCTCCACTCCGCGCTGCGTGTAGTTCTGTACGGCGTCGGCGAGGGTGTAGCCACCGTGCTCCTCCGCCTCCACAAGCTCCACGCCGGTTTCCGCGTCTTCTGGCTCCACGGCGGACTCGGCCGCCAGTGCAGTGAACGCGCCCACCGGCAGGTAGTTGCGTTTGTACGACGCTTGAAACGTATCGTAACCCGAGAGCTTGAAGGCGACCAGTGCCATGCCGGCCGTGATGGTGGCCGTCATGCGGTGTACCGCGGCGCACAGGTTGCCGAACGCGCTGGGCCCATCGCCGCTGGCGCTGGGCGGGCTCCCCGCCATCATGAAGTCCTGCACGCGCCCGACGGCGGCACAGGTGAGGTGTGCCTGGCTGCGCTCGATTGTCTTCGCGGTGTACTTTGAACTGTAGTACGCGGCATCACGGGCACGGTCGATGGCGGGCTGTAGGAGGGGGCAGTCACCACGTTCGTCGGCGGGGCGTGCTAGTTGTGCGGCGACGTCAGCCGTGTACTCCCGGTCGACCTCACAGGCCAGAGACATCAACTGGTTGCAGCCGAACGCGAGCGCAACGGCAGGCATGTGCGGCACGAGGTTGGACGCCAGGCGGGGCAACAAGAAGAGGCCGCTGGTGCCGATCCACTGAAAGGCCGTGCGGATGAGCCGGGGGAAGGCCATGCCGCAGCTGTCGTCGGTGCCGTGGCAGCCGTGGCGCTTGCACGTCGTATTGTGGGTATGGGTGAGGGTACCGTGTATGACGGCAGCGTGGTGGGCACGGCAGGCGGCGTGCCGTGATGGTGGAGGCAGCCCGCCGTTTGCGCACCCGGCCAGTCGCTCGAAGTCGCACGCGGCAGGCGGGCAGTCTGCCTGCACCGCCGGCACGGGCAGGCCGCGCTGCTGCGCCTCCGCCTCAGACATACCCATGACCAGAGGCTGCGTTCCACCGTCCGGGGCCGGAGCGTAGTACGGCGAGGGGTACCACATTTCGCAGAGCGCGTACGCAAGTGCCAGAGCCCGGCAGTTGGGTCCACAAAAGAATGCCTGCAGGTTCTCCAGCGCGAAGCACTCGAGATGTGCAACTCCGTGCAGGTGTAGCGCCAATCGTCCGCTCTGCTCCACCTTGACAACCACCTCGAATACGACACCGCAGAAGCAGTTCGGGTCAGTCTGCCGCATTGCCCCAGGTGCAAAGCCAAACAGCTGCTCGACCACCACCTCTTTCGTGGCAACGAGCAGCGCGGCGCAGCTGTACGGGTCTTCCTTAACGCGGCGCCACTTTTCCACCGTGCTGGTGATCTGGGCGGGACGGCCGGTGTCGTCGAACTCGATGAACTGGCCAGACGCTACAACGGCGCAGCCAGCATGCATGTCCGCCGGGTTGAGGTTGAAGAACAGCGGCGGCCAGCCAATGGTGAGGGCAGCTGCACGCATCGTGGCCTTTGCACCGTTGTAGTAGGCATCCGTGAGGTCGATTCGCAGCAAGCTGGCACGTGCGCCCTCGAGGAGAGCGCGCACCACGGGCGACTGCTGCGACAGCAGCTGCCGTCGCTGGGCGTGACGGTACGGCAGCGCCAAGATGTCCGCCATGGCGCGTACGACATCCCTCGAGATCCGCGCCGCTGGTTCACCCAGCCGCGGTCGCATGCGCAGGGCCACTCCCACTTGCGCCATGCTCTGCTGACGAACGTTGATGTCGTACATGCGGGCAAGCAGCATCAAGTTGCCGCTGAACTGTGCCCGAGGCACCCGCCGTACCAGGTGGCTGCAGTATGATGCGAAGGACATTCCCGGCGGCCGCTGTCCGGACAAGCCATACGGAAACGAGACCGGGAAGCAGACGTTGAGGATGGCCGGGTGACGATCATCCAGGATCCGAGCGTCACGGCCGCCAGCGGCGAATGCAAGACGTGCACGGCCGGTCAGCAGATCATGTACCACGTTGGGCCGGGTATCAAACTCGCTGCCATCGGTCGGAATGGCAGCGGGCTGCGGTAGGACCAGTTCCAGCTCATTCGGAGCGCCCAGGTCGGCGTCAGCTGTGTCGGGCAGAGGAGGCGGGAATCCACAAGCTTAACACGACGGACAGACAGATGGAGCGGGAATGATACTTGTAACGTATGCGCAAATTGTTCCGAGGCCGTTCGGTGGATGTGGCGGGATACGCGAATGGAGGTGTATGAAGGTGATAAAATGCACGCCCTCACTTACTCCGGATGGGAGCAGGGTCGGCTGCCTGGCGCACGACGACCGCGAGGGGCGGTAAGCCCGTAGCGCCAGCTTCTGCAGTGGACAGTAGTCACAGTCGCGCATACACCGCACATCAACAAGTGGCAATACGTAGAGTATTCCGCGACGCTTAACCTGACAGGAGGCCGAGCACGTTCGGTCGGCACACACACCAGCAGGTGCGACCCGTGCAAACCCACAGGTACGTACAGGTTGTACAACACAACAGCGACACGGGCAACTCGCAGCATTACTCTCACAGACATACCCGCCATAGGAGTGTCCGAGACAGCAGCTCCGGTCGTGGGCGCATCGGGACCTCCAGCAGATGTAGAAGTACAGAAATACCAAGGCCAGAAGGATGCGGGCGAAGCACGTGGAACCAGGATTGTCAGTTCGAAAGCGACGTATCTATGTTTCCCACCCGGCCCGTCCCCCCACCGTTTCCCGTCTGTGAGCCCCGTCGGGTTATCCCGTCTTTCAACAAGAAGGAATCACACCTGTATCAGACGGCGATGCATACGCGCCGCCGCCCTGAAGGATTTCACCAACCGCGTCTCCTTGCAACGTCTCCTGCAACGGTCTGCGTTGTGGCAGCGCCGCCTGACGAGCGGGAGGGGGCTAGCCGACGGACCTCCGGCACGGACGGCGGGCCGCAGGACGCGGTGGGCCGGCCACGTGCCCGGGCACCGCGGCCCCGGGACCGGCCCGTCGCCGGGCCCGTGGCACGGCCGGACCGCGGTGGTCCGGGCCGGCCGCGGTGGCCGTGGCCCGGCCCGGCGGCCGCACAGCTGACGATAGTCGTTCCGTCGTCGGAACGGAGACCTTACGCCGATCTTAGGGGGACATTGTCCGTCTGTCCGTCCGTCCAACACGCGCAGGCAGCTGGCCACGTAGCATATTGGGGTCGGGGTTGAGGACCGTGATGCCATGTGACCGAACGGATGGAAGCTGTCTTCAGCCGCAATACCACGCATCGTGTGATATATACGCGATCTATATGCGATACAATCCCACAGTAGCGAGCCGACGCCTGTAAATAGCCCAGCTTCGTGAAAGGCCGTGCAGCTTACGTTGGCGGCGCCACCGACCAGTGTGCAGTAATGCAGTGTGCAGCCGCAGTACCGTATGTTAAGATAAAGAAATCGGACGGATGTGTATATCCGCGATGCAATCCGACCTACTGTAGCGAGCCGACGCACGCGAAGAAGGCCGTACATCTTACAAGAAGCCCTACATTTCGCGCGTATGCATCGCCATCTGATCACCCCTCTGCACCGTGCTGCGTCGGCATGCATACCCTCGCCTCCGCGATCGCTCCACGGGGAACTACGGCCCCCCTCGCGGGCGGACGGCACCCTGTGTGCGACGCCACCCATCAGACGAATTTCGCGGCACGAATTGTCACCGCGTCGTCACAGGACGTTTCGCGGCGCATTCAGGTGCGACATCTCAATATATGCAAGGGCACGCACATATGCAAGGGCATGCCTTTTATCGTCACCGGACGTTTCATGGCGCGAACCGGACGTTTCATGGCACGAATCGTCGCCGTGTCATCACCGCACGTTTCGCGGCACGATTCGTCGCCGCGGCGGCGTCTGGCCGTGTATGATATTATGACATTATGGCACATCGAATACGGCACGTCAAATTGCGCACCTGGACGCAACGATGCGCCTTGCGCGAACCGGACGTTTCACGGCACGAATCGTCGCCGCGCCGTCACCGGACGTTTCACGGCGCGTTCAGGTGCGACATCTCAATATATGCAAGGGCACGCACATATGCAAGGGCATGCCTTTTATCGTCACCGGACATTTCATGGCGCGAACCGGACGTTTCGCGGCACGAATCGTCGCCGTGTCGTCACCGCACGTTTCGCGGCACGAATCGTCGCCGCGGCGGCGTCTGGCCGTGTATGATATTATGACATTATGGCACATCGAATACGGCACGTTAAATTGCGCACCTGGACGCAACGATGCGCCTTGCGCACCTGACATATGTGATATGCTGATGCATGTGCAAGTCCGTCTGTTCGACTCTTTGTTGTGTGCGCAAGTATGCGCACACGTGCAAGGGCACACATTTTAGCGTGAATGACATGATCTCATATAACATAATATGACATATGTAATATGCTGATGCATGTGCAAGTCGTCGCACCGGATGTTTCGCGCCGCGGTACAGGTGCGCGATTCGACGTGCGACATGCCAATATATATTGTAGCCATCTATGATTATGGCTACGATCAGGGAAGATCACCGGCGTCGAAGTGCGCATCTGCGGCCGTCCAACGTTGTCCGCGTGAAATGTAGGGCTTCTTGTAAGATGTACGGCCTTCTTCGCGTGCGTCGGCTCGCTACAGTAGGTCGGATTGCATCGCGGATATACACATCCGTCCGATTTCTTTATCTTAACATACGGTACTGCGGCTGCACACTGCATTACTGCACACTGGTCGGTGGCGCCGCCAACGTAAGCTGCACGGCCTTTCACGAAGCTGGGCTATTTACAGGCGTCGGCTCGCTACTGTGGGATTGTATCGCATATAGATCGCGTATATATCACACGATGCGTCGTATTGCAGCTGAAGACAGCTTCCATCCGTTCGGTCACATGGCATCACGGTCCTCAACCCCGACCCCAATATGCTACGTGGCCAGCTGCCTGCGCGTGTTGGACGGACGGACAGACGGACAATGTCCCCCTAAGATCGGCGTAAGGTCTCCGTTCCGACGACGGAACGACTATCGTCATTCACGACGGACAACGCACAAAAGACGGAATGACAGATCGGCGGACCTCGGCGAGACGGAGGCAAGTGCAGCGCGGGGTCGACGCCGAGACGGACGCAGGCGCGCAGGCACGTTCCCGGTGGTGTGCGTGGACGAGGTCCGAGACCGGCAGGACTTGCTGGATCGCGTCCGCCGTGCACCTGGCATTAAAGTGCGAGGACACGTCAGCGTCGCCTGGGTGCGCTTTCGTCCGCACAACGATGAGGACGAACTTGCGGTGGATGAAGATGCTCTGCAGGAGTACAAGCGTATGGGATGCGTTGCACAAGTACCTGAGGCACTGCTGCGCTCCGCGATCGGTCCTACAGATCCGGAGGTCGCCGGCGTACTGCGAAGCACACTCCTTAATGACCGCACTGGCGCCGCTGGTGTATGGCCGCTGCAGGAGACGTTACAAGGAAACACGGCTGGTGAAATGCTGCATGGCAGCGGCGCGTATGCATCGCCGTCTGATACAGGTGTGCTTCCTTCTTGTTGAAAGACGGGGTAACCCAACGGGGCTCACAGACGGGAAACGGTGGGGGGAGGGGGCGGCGGGAAACATACGTACATCGCTTTCGACGGACTATCGTCGTTCTTGACGGACAACGCACAAAAGGCCGGCGCGCACTACGACGACGAGAACATCCGACGGAACGACAGACCGGCGGACCTCGGTGAGACGGAGGCAAGTGCAGCACGGCGTCGACGCCGAGACGGACGGATCACGTCATCGTCGCCTGGGTGTGCTTTCGTCCGCGGCTGAAGACGGCTTCCATCCGTTCAGTCACATGGCATCGCGGTCCTCAACCCCGACCCCAATATGCTACGTGGCCAGCTGCCTGCGCGTGTTGGACGGACGGACAGACAGACAACGTCCCCCTAAGATCGGCGTAAGGTCTCCGTTCCGACGACGGAACGACTATCGTCGTTCACGACGGACAACGCACAAAAGACGCAATGACAGATCGGCGGACCTCGGCGAGACGGAGGCAAGTGCAGCGCGGGGTCGACGCAGAGACGGACGCAGCCGCGCAGGCACGTTCCCGGTGGTGTGCGTGGACGAGGTCCGAGACCGGCAGGACTTGCTGGATCGCGTCCGCCGTGCACCTGGCATTAAAGTGCGAGGACACGTCAGCGTCGCCTGGGTGCGCTTTCGTCCGCACAACGATGAGGACGAACTTGCGGTGGATGAAGATGCTCTGCAGGAGTACAAGCGTATGGGATGCGTTGCACAAGTACCTGAGGCACTGCTGCGCTCCGAGATCGGTCCTACAGATCCGGAGGTCGCCGGCGTACTGCGAAGCACACTCCTTAATGACCGCACTGGCGCCGCTGGTGTATGGCCGCTGCAGGAGACGTTACAAGGAAACACGGCTGGTGAAATGCTGCACGGCAGGGGCGCGTATGCATCGCCGTCTGATACAGGTGTGCTTCCTTCTTGTTGAAAGACGGGGTAACCCGACGGGGCTCACAGACGGGAAACGGTGGGGGGAGGGGGCGGCGGGAAACATACGTACATCGCTTTCGACGGACTATCGTCGTTCTTGACGGACAACGCACAAAAGGCCGGCGCGCACTACGACGAGAACATCCGACGGAACGACAGACCGGCGGACCTCGGTGAGACGGAGGCAAGTGCAGCACGGCGTCGACGCCGAGACGGACGGATCACGTCATCGTCGCCTGGGTGTGCTTTCGTCCGCGGCTGAAGACGGCTTCCATCCGTTCAGTCACATGGCATCGCGGTCCTCAACCCCGACCCCAATATGCTACGTGGCCAGCTGCCTGCGCGTGTTGGACGGACGGACAGACAGACAACGTCCCCCTAAGATCGGCGTAAGGTCTCCGTTCCGACGACGGAACGACTATCGTCGTTCACGACGGACAACGCACAAAAGACGCAATGACAGATCGGCGGACCTCGGCGAGACGGAGGCAAGTGCAGCGCGGGGTCGACGCAGAGACGGACGCAGCCGCGCAGGCACGTTCCCGGTGGTGTGCGTGGACGAGGTCCGAGACCGGCAGGACTTGCTGGATCGCGTCCGCCGTGCACCTGGCATTAAAGTGCGAGGACACGTCAGCGTCGCCTGGGTGCGCTTTCGTCCGCACAACGATGAGGACGAACTTGCGGTGGATGAAGATGCTCTGCAGGAGTACAAGCGTATGGGACCTCGGCGAGACGGAAGCAAGTGCAGCGCGGGGTCGATGCCATGACGGACGCAGGCGTGCAGGCGCGTTCACGGTGGTGTGCGTAGACCAGGTCCGAGACCGGCAGGATTACCCACCTGCACCTCGCTTCCGGCATGGCCACCGTGCTGCGTCGGCGCGCATACCCTCGCCTCCGCGGTCGCTCCCCGGGGAACTACGGCCCCCGGCCTGTCCGGCCACCAGTGACATGACCGACCCTATACGCGCCAGTCATTCGTGCCGCATATACGCATCGTGAACCGTCCGTCCGACGGAACTATCGAGCCCGGTGACAGCCCGCGGATCGATCCCTATCCGTACCATCCGTGGATGTACGATGTTACGACCGACGCGCACAAGGCGCATCGCGTGGGCGACCCCCTACCCCACCGGCTACGACACACGGCCGTAGCGGTACCATGGGCGTACCCCGACCCGGTGGTGACCCCGTACCGGCCCACGAGGGACGACCCAGGCCCCGCCGCAGCTGCACGGCAGGTCACCCCACCGACCGTGCCCGTCGTCTAGCCGGCGGCCGGGCCACCGCCACCGCCGGGCCGCGCCGCGGGACCTACGTGGCACCCGGCCGCAGGTCGTCCTGCACGGTCCTGGCGTCGTGCCCAGCATCGCGGTCGGACTAGACGCGGGCCGTCCGCCCGCGAGGGGGGCCGTAGTTCCCCGTGGAGCGATCGCGGAGGCGAGGGTATGCATGCCGACGCAGCACGGTGCAGAGGGGTGATCAGATGGCGATGCATACGCGCCGCCACCCTGAAGCATTTCACCATGTGGCGTACATTAAAGCCATCCAGTGGCGGCAACTCCATTCAACTGCAGTCAACTGCATTCAATTGTACAACTGTATGCAACTGAGTGTCCTCTGCTCCCGCCGACCCCCACTACTGTTGCCACCCCCACCACCGCCGCTGTCGTCGCCGCCGCGCAGTTGTCCATCGGCGTCGCCGCTGCTGCCGAGCCCGCCACCCTCCGCCACCCCCCTCTGCCGAGTCCGCCACTTCCATCACCACCGCCGCCGTCGCTGCCGCCGCCCAGTCGTTTGCCACCGTCGCCTCCGTTGCAGACCCCCCACCACCGCCGCTGTCGTCGGCGTTGCGCAGTTGTTCATCGGCGTCGCCGCTGCTGCCGAGCCCGCCACCCCCCGCCACCCCCCTCTGCCGAGTCCGCCACTTCCATCACCACCGCCGCCGTCGCTGCCGCCGCCCAGTGCAACCGAGTGTCCTCTGCTCCCGCCGACCCCCACTACTGTTGCCACCCCCACCACCGCCGCTGTCGTCGCCGCCGCGCAGTTGTCCATCGGCGTCGTCGCTGCTGCCGAGCCCGCCACCGCCGCCGCCGCCGTCCAGCTCTCTGCCGAGTCCGCCACTTCCATCACCACCGCCGCCGTCGCTGCCGCCGCCCAGTCTTTCCCCACCGTCGCTTCCGTTGCAGACCCCCCATCACCGTCACCGTGTCACGTGATGGTGGCTGCGGTAGTCCAACGTTCCTCCAGGTGCCGGGCGTGCTCGTACTCGGGCGCATAGCGGTCGCGGGTTGCGGTCGCGCGGCGCTCGAGGAGGCGCAGTTCGGCCGCCAGGTCGGGATCAAGCTTCGTTGCTGCCAGAAACTGCTGGACAACTCGTCTCCGCTCGTCAGGTGTCGTAGAGAGCGGGCGCAGGAGGCGGATGTGGTTGAGCGTCTTGTACCGTGTCAGCAGCACATACACGGTTGCGCGTTTCAGGCCGCCAGGTGGCACGGAGAGGTCCGCAACCCAGCATTCCTCCCCGAAGCTGCGGCCCTGTACGAAGTAGTCGGTCACGGCGTAGTAGTCACCCAGCGGCACGTTGACGCGACGCACGTTCTTGGTGGTGGTGCCGGTGTTGACAGCAGGTACGGTGACATTGGCTGCTGGTGAGGGGCGTGGTACGACAGTGAAGGCACCACCCTTGGACGCGAAGTCCGCCAAGTCCGCTAGCACCGTATTGGGCGCGTGTCCTTTGATCGGACGGACCATGACGGCTGCGGGTAGGTAGTGAAGGCGCCAGTACGGACCATGGCCGTCGTCGGGCGGTTCGCGGCTGTCGGTGAGCAGGCCGCACGCCTCGACTTCATTGTTGTGGCAGGCGCCGGCGTCGGCGGCGACGGTGTCGAGTAGCGTGTAGCGCGCTCCTTCGTAGTACCAAGTGTCGGCGGTTGTGTGGTCGAAGGCGGCGTCTTTGACTCGCATCGCGACAGCCTTCTCGACGTGCGAGAGTGGCGGCTGCTGGGCTGTGCCGTGTTGGCGGACCGGGACGTGGTCCGCGTTCCAGCTGACCAACCGTGCACCCTTGCGACGCGCCTGGAGCATGAGCAGTCGTGTGTTGAGGGCGTGCCTGGGTTCGTTGCGTTGCAACACCACGCGGGGCTCGAGGTCCATGAGGTCCGATAGGTCGGTGATGACGCGCTGGTTGAGCGCGTCTACCAGTGCCGCCATGCGCGCTTCAGTGGGTTCGCCGCCGCCGAACATGGTTGCGAACTGCGTGAGCTGCTGACCGGACGGGCTGTTGTCTTGTCGTTGCTGCTTTTGCAGCATGAACACGGTGCTGCCGAGCTGCCGGTACAGCTGGAAGCCGTCATGCAGGCGGGCGTGCGTCTGTGGTACAGGTCGGCGAGGGCGACGTATGGTCACGGCAGTGTTGCGGTCGCTGTTGTGCTCGTCGTCACCACTGCTGCCGGCGTTGCTGCCGTCCGCACGGCAACCTTCGTCTTCGTCAGCTGAGGCTGGCCGGCGCCGGGTGTTCGGTGCCGACGGAGTGAAGTTGGGGTTCCGCTCGACGTCGGCCGCGAAGCGGTATGGTGGCGAGCCGCCCGGTTGAGGATGCTGTAGCAGGTCGCCGATTCCGCTAGCGGCGCGGCCGGACAGGACACGGGTGCTCGGGTGGGTGGGCCCAAGATGTGGCGGAGGCGGTACGTTGGCCGTACAGGAGTGGCTGATGGCGCCGAGGTGCTCATGGCTTTGCATGCCGATTTCGTCGATGAAGACGGCCCCATCGCCGACGTTGCGTTTGACCTACGGAGGGTGGGGGGGAGCGTGTGGAGAAGGGGGGTGCGTAGGATGTTGGGGCGGGAGGTGTGGATTCGTGGGATGGTTGTCGTACGTGCTCCGGGGAGTGGATCGTACCTGAAGGCTGGCGTGGGCACCGCGCTTGGGAAGGTTGGCGCCACGCGAGCCGCTTTGGTTCGCAGAGATGCCAAACATCGAGTGGGTCGACAGGCTGCGGTGCACTGGGGTGTTGAAGGCGATCGCGGCGGCCCAGGAGTACGCGCATGTGGCGGCCCAGTCGGGGCTGTCATGCTGGTACGTGTACCACAGCAGCGCGTGCACGAACCGTGTCTTGCCCGTGCCCGGGGGACCCATGATGAGCATCTGCGGCGGGACGCCTGGATCGGGTTCGTTGCGGCGGTCGAAGTAGCGTGCCACGAGCATGAACGGTACAGCCTGATCCGGCGCCAGGGTGAAGAGCTCGATGGTGTCGTCAACGGTAGGCGGCTGAGCCAGACGCAGGTAGGTCGGCATCTCCGCTGTGACGAGTGCGCGGTCAGACTGTTGGCCGTCGTTCACGAGTACCGCCACTAGCGGATAGCCGGAGCGGCGATCCAGACACAGGCGGGGGGTGCGGACGGCGGTGGCCGGCGTGGCGATGGCGCCTTCGGTCAGGACCAGGTAGCGCTTCAGCCGCTTGGAAGCCTCGCTCAGCAGCGGGATGTCGGTGGCGCGCACACGGCGGATGAAGGGGCTGGTGTTGGCACCGAGTGCGTTGGGCAGAGGAAGCGCACGGCAACGCCGGGCTGCACCGTATGCGTACAGCCCCTCCACCGTGGTGCGGTCGTACAGGTCCGTCAGGGCGACGTCAGACAGGTTGAGCCCCGTTGTCGGGTCGCCTTGGCCTGGCACAAAGTCATATCGCTCGACCTGATTGTCGTGCGGTGGCTGTGTGTCAGGGTCGGGTTCGAGGCGGCCTCGCGCGGCGTCCGGGTCATCATCATCCGAGTCACTGGAGGTGTAGTTCGGGGGGAGACCGGCAGCTGCAGCGGCGGCGCGGCGCTGGCGACGTCGCAAGTTGTATTCGGCCTGGCGCCGGCCGCTGGCGAGGTGCTCTGCTTCGATGTTGTCGAGCAGGGCACTGACGCAGGCTCTGTAGGATCGGCCTGCATCGGTGGTTCCCAGGTCCGCCCACCAAGCATCGTACGCCTCCTTCACCGTCTGATTGGCGGCCACCGGCTGGCCGCGGTGAGCTTTGAAGATGCCCAACACGAATGCGTAGTAGGCGACGGCGGCTGCGGTGGTACTGCCTGCTTGCGGACGGCGGGGCAGTGCACCGCCCAGCAGGACGTACCTCGGCTGCGTCAGGCGACGGAGGACGTGTGTCAGGTACAGCGGGTGCGTCGGTTGGAAGGCCACCTTCTTGGGGGGCATGGTCGTTGCTGGACTGGTCGGTAGCTGGTCCGCAGCTGAACCGCCTGACGCAAGGGACGTCGCGGCGGCGGTGGGCCGGGCGCCAGATGGGCCGGGAGGTGCATCAGTCACGGGGGTCATAGCGGCGCCAGGGGCCTTGCGTTTGCGGTGGCGAGCTGCGGGGAGGACTTGGGCGCCAAGGATGGCAGCGTGGGGGTGCTGTGCGGGCGTCACACGTTGCACTTCGAAGTTGGCCACGATATTGTAGGCGCTGCAATCGAAGCCGCTGAGCTCCACTCCGCGCTGCGTGTAGTTCTGTACGGCGTCGGCGAGGGTGTAGCCACCGTGCTCCTCCGCCTCCACAAGCTCCACGCCGGTTTCCGCGTCTTCTGGCTCCACGGCGGACTCGGCCGCCAGTGCAGTGAACGCGCCCACCGGCAGGTAGTTGCGTTTGTACGACGCTTGAAACGTATCGTAACCCGAGAGCTTGAAGGCGACCAGTGCCATGCCGGCCGTGATGGTGGCCGTCATGCGGTGTACCGCGGCGCATAGGTTGCCGAACGCGCTGGGCCCATCGCCGCTGGCGCTGGGCGGGCTCCCCGCCATCATGAAGTCCTGCACGCGCCCGACGGCGGCACAGGTGAGGTGTGCCTGGCTGCGCTCGATTGTCTTCGCGGTGTACTTTGAACTGTAGTACGCGGCATCACGGGCACGGTCGATGGCGGGCTGTAGGAGGGGGCAGTCACCACGTTCGTCGGCGGGGCGTGCTAGTTGTGCGGCGACGTCAGCCGTGTACTCCCGGTCGACCTCACAGGCCAGAGACATCAACTGGTTGCAGCCGAACGCGAGCGCAACGGCAGGCATGTGCGGCACGAGGTTGGACGCCAGGCGGGGCAACAAGAAGAGGCCGCTGGTGCCGATCCACTGAAAGGCCGTGCGGATGAGCCGGGGGAAGGCCATGCCGCAGCTGTCGTCGGTGCCGTGGCAGCCGTGGCGCTTGCACGTCGTATTGTGGGTATGGGTGAGGGTACCGTGTATGACGGCAGCGTGGTGGGCACGGCAGGCGGCGTGCCGTGATGGTGGAGGCAGCCCGCCGTTTGCGCACCCGGCCAGTCGCTCGAAGTCGCACGCGGCAGGCGGGCAGTCTGCCTGCACCGCCGGCACGGGCAGGCCGCGCTGCTGCGCCTCCGCCTCAGACATACCCATGACCAGAGGCTGCGTTCCACCGTCCGGGGCCGGAGCGTAGTCCGGCGAGGGGTACCACATTTCGCAGAGCGCGTACGCAAGTGCCAGAGCCCGGCAGTTGGGTCCACAAAAGAATGCCTGCAGGTTCTCCAGCGCGAAGCACTCGAGATGTGCAACTCCGTGCAGGTGTAGCGCCAATCGTCCGCTCTGCTCCACCTTGACAACCACCTCGAATACGACACCGCAGAAGCAGTTCGGGTCAGTCTGCCGCATTGCCCCAGGTGCAAAGCCAAACAGCTGCTCGACCACCACCTCTTTCGTGGCAACGAGCAGCGCGGCGCAGCTGTACGGGTCTTCCTTAACGCGGCGCCACTTTTCCACCGTGCTGGTGATCTGGGCGGGACGGCCGGTGTCGTCGAACTCGATGAACTGGCCAGACGCTACAACGGCGCAGCCAGCATGCATGTCCGCCGGGTTGAGGTTGAAGAACAGCGGCGGCCAGCCAATGGTGAGGGCAGCTGCACGCATCGTGGCCTTTGCACCGTTGTAGTAGGCATCCGTGAGGTCGATTCGCAGCAAGCTGGCACGTGCGCCCTCGAGGAGAGCGCGCACCACGGGCGACTGCTGCGACAGCAGCTGCCGTCGCTGGGCGTGACGGTACGGCAGCGCCAAGATGTCCGCCATGGCGCGTACGACATCCCTCGAGATCCGCGCCGCTGGTTCACCCAGCCGCGGTCGCATGCGCAGGGCCACTCCCACTTGCGCCATGCTCTGCTGACGAACGTTGATGTCGTACATGCGGGCAAGCAGCATCAAGTTGCCGCTGAACTGTGCCCGAGGCACCCGCCGTACCAGGTGGCTGCAGTATGATGCGAAGGACATTCCCGGCGGCCGCTGTCCGGACAAGCCATACGGAAACGAGACCGGGAAGCAGACGTTGAGGATGGCCGGGTGACGATCATCCAGGATCCGAGCGTCACGGCCGCCAGCGGCGAATGCAAGACGTGCACGGCCGGTCAGCAGATCATGCACCACGTTGGGCCGGGTATCAAACTCGCTGCCATCGGTCGGAATGGCAGCGGGCTGCGGTAGGACCAGTTCCAGCTCATTCGGAGCGCCCAGGTCGGCGTCAGCTGTGTCGGGCAGAGGAGGCGGGAATCCACAAGCTTAACACGACGGACAGACAGATGGAGCGGGAATGATACTTGTAACGTATGCGCAAATTGTTCCGAGGCCGTTCGGTGGATGTGGCGGGATACGCGAATGGAGGTGTATGAAGGTGATAAAATGCACGCCCTCACTTACTCCGGATGGGAGCAGGGTCGGCTGCCTGGCGCACGACGACCGCGAGGGGCGGTAAGCCCGTAGCGCCAGCTTCTGCAGTGGACAGTAGTCACAGTCGCGCATACACCGCACATCAACAAGTGGCAATACGTAGAGTATTCCGCGACGCTTAACCTGACAGGAGGCCGAGCACGTTCGGTCGGCACACACACCAGCAGGTGCGACCCGTGCAAACCCACAGGTACGTACAGGTTGTACAACACAACAGCGACACGGGCAACTCGCAGCATTACTCTCACAGACATACCCGCCATAGGAGTGTCCGAGACAGCAGCTCCGGTCGTGGGCGCATCGGGACCTCCAGCAGATGTAGAAGTACAGAAATACCAAGGCCAGAAGGATGCGGGCGAAGCACGTGGAACCAGGATTGTCAGTTCGAAAGCGACGTATCTATGTTTCCCACCCGGCCCGTCCCCCCACCGTTTCCCGTCTGTGAGCCCCGTCGGGTTATCCCGTCTTTCAACAAGAAGGAATCACACCTGTATCAGACGGCGATGCATACGCGCCGCCGCCCTGAAGGATTTCACCAACCGCGTCTCCTTGCAACGTCTCCTGCAGCTGCCGTACACCAGCGGCGCCAGTACGGTCATGGAGGAACGTGCTCCGTAGTACGCCGGCGACCTCCGGATCTGTAGGACCGATCGCGGAGCACAGCTGTAGTAGTTGAGAGCTGCAAAGGCCTCTCGAGATGTTGATGGCGTGTATCTGCACACATATATTGTGCGACTACTACACTCTCCCCCCTCTGGAGGGCACGTCTCGGGCACTTAAGCCCCATCAACCGATGTTAACCATCGCCTACCCTGGCCATGGGAAGGTTTTACTCAATCCCACGTCGCGACATGTGCCACCTAACATGCGCCCTAGCTCTCACGGGTTTTTCCAACATCAGACTTATTAGCCATCAACTACTCTCCAACATTTCCGTTGGGAACCTGGATCACGTCAGATTCAAGACATCGCTGTCCGATGGTATCGAACCGGCGACCTCAGGATTTGAATCTGACGGTTCCGCTCGCTACCATTTGTAGTAGTTGAGAGCTGCAAAGGCCTCTCGAGATGTTGATGGCGTGTATCTGCACACATATATTGTGCGACTACTACAACAGCAGTGCCTCAGGTACGTGCGCAACGCATCCCATACGCTCGTACTCCTGCAGAGCATCTTCATCCACCGCGAGCTCATCCTCATCATTGTGTTGAAGAAAGCGCACCCAGGCGACGATGACGTGTCCTCGCACTTTAATGCCAGGCGCACGGCGAACGCGATCCAGCAAGTCCTGCCGGTCTCGGACCTGGTCCACGCACACCACCGTGAACGCGCCTGCCAAATCCGCAATGCGCGCAGGCAGCTGGCCGCGTAGCATATTGGGGTCGGGGTTGACGACCGCGATGCCATGCGACTGAACGGCACACGGAAAGACCTGGGGGGGGCGGCCCGTGAGATGCACAATCAGCAGCTGCTGCATGAGACGGCCCCGCCCCAAGAGCTGGCTCTCCACAAACGTGGGGGCAGGCAGCGGGTCGCCCAGGTGATTGACAGACGGCACGTCGCCCGGATCGAGGCGCGCCAGAGCCGCTTCAGGCACTCGGCGTGCTGCAACGAGAGCGGCGACAGGCGGACATCGGTTAAGCAGACTCAAATGGCAATATAGGCGGCTCGATGAATCAAATGTGTTCATGTTCCCCTAAACGGGCCGGAGAAGGTCCTCACCCGCCAGTGCCTTCTCGCAAGAGGCACAGATAGCGAATCGATCGGAGCCACCATCGCCGCAGAACACGGTCCGATTCGGCAAGTCCGCATCAAGGCGCATGCAGAACGGCACCTCCACACTCCGCGGATCGTCGAAGCAAGGGCCGCCGTGTAGCGGTCGCCGGACGGCCCGCGCCGGAGGCCCGTCGACGCGGCGGGCCTGACGGGCCTCTGCGGAGGCCCGTCGACGACGGCCTAGGTCCAGACAGCGGTATGACGGAAGTGCCTTCGGGACCGCCTCATGACCGCACTAGCCCGGATGTTTCGCGCCGCGTTACAGGTGCGCGATTCGACGTGCGACATGCCAATATATATTGTAGCCATCTATGATTATGGCTACGATCGGGGAAGATCACCGGCGTCGAAGTGCGCATCTGCGGCCATCCAACGTTGTCCGCGTGAAATGTAGGGCTTCTTGTAAGATGTACGGCCTTCTTCGCGTGTGTCGGCTCGCTACAGTAGGTCGGATTGCATCGCGGATATACACATCCGTCCGATTTCTTTATCTTAACATACGGTACTGCGGCTGCACACTGCATTACTGCACACTGGTCGGTGGCGCCGCCAACGTAAGCTGCACGGCCTTTCACGAAGCTGGGCTATTTACAGGCGTCGGCTCGCTACTGTGGGATTGTATCGCATATAGATCGCGTATATATCACACGATGCGTGGTATTGCGGCTGAAGACGGCTTCCATCCGTTCAGTCACATGGCATCGCGGTCCTCAACCCCGACCCCAATATGCTACGTGGCCAGCTGCCTGCGCGTGTTGGACGGACGGACAGACAGACAACGTCCCCCTAAGATCGGCGTAAGGTCTCCGTTCCGACGACGGAACGACTATCGTCGTTCACGACGGACAACGCACAAAAGATGGAATGACAGATCGGCGGACCTCGGCGAGACGGAGGCAAGTGCAGCGCGGGGTCGACGCAGAGACGGACGCAGCCGCGCAGGCACGTTCCCGGTGGTGTGCGTGGACGAGGTCCGAGACCGGCAGGACTTGCTGGATCGCGTCCGCCGTGCACCTGGCATTAAAGTGCGAGGACACGTCAGCGTCGCCTGGGAGCGCTTTCGTCAGCACAACGATGAGGACGAACTTGCGGTGGATGAAGATGCTCTGCAGGAGTACAAGCGTATGGGATGCGTTGCACAAGTACCTGAGGCACTGCTGCGCTCCGCGATCGGTCCTACAGATCCGGAGGTCGCCGGCGTACTGCGAAGCACACTCCTTAATGACCGCACTGGCGCCGCTGGTGTATGGCCGCTGCAGGAGACGTTACAAGGAAACACGGCTGGTGAAATGCTGCACGGCAGCGGCGCGTATGCATCACCGTCTGATACAGGTGTGCTTCCTTCTTGTTGAAAGACGGGGTAACCCGACGGGGCTCACAGACGGGAAACGGTGGGGGGAGGGGGCGGCGGGAAACATACGTACATCGCTTTCGACGGACTATCGTCGTTCTTGACGGACAACGCACAAAAGGCCGGCGCGCACTACGACGACGAGAACATCCGACGGAACGACAGACCGGCGGACCTCGGTGAGACGGAGGCAAGTGCAGCACGGCGTCGACGCCGAGACGGACGGATCACGTCATCGTCGCCTGGGTGTGCTTTCGTCCGCGGCTGAAGACGGCTTCCATCCGTTCAGTCACATGGCATCGCGGTCCTCAACCCCGACCCCAATATGCTACGTGGCCAGCTGCCTGCGCGTGTTGGACGGACGGACAGACGGACAACGTCCCCCTAAGATCGGCGTAAGGTCTCCGTTCCGACGACGGAACGACTATCGTCGTTCACGACGGACAACGCACAAAAGACGGAATGACAGATCGGCGGACCTCGGCGAGACGGAGGCAAGTGCAGCGCGGGGTCGACGCCGAGACGGACGCAGGCGCACAGGCACGTTCCCGGTGGTGTGCGTGGACGAGGTCCGAGACTGGCAGGACTTGCTGGATCGCGTCCGCCGTGCACCTGGCATTAAAGTGCGAGGACACGTCAGCGTCGCCTGGGTGCGCTTTCGTCCGCACAACGATGAGGACGAACTTGCGGTGGATGAAGATGCTCTGCAGGAGTACAAGCGTATGGGACCTCGGCGAGACGGAGGCAAGTGCAGCGCGGGGTCGATGCCATGACGGACGCAGGCGTGCAGGCGCGTTCACGGTGGTGTGCGTAGACCAGGTCCGAGACCGGCAGGATTACCCACCTGCACCTCGCTTCCCACCGTGCTGCGTCGGCGCGCATACCCTCGCCTCCGCGGTTGCTCCCCGGGGAACTACGGCCCCCCTCGCGGGCGGACAGCCCGCGTCTAGCCATCTGGCTGCCGCGACGACCGGTCCCGTGGCGGTCCCGGGCCCGGGCACGTGGCCGCCGGGACATCGGGCACGGCCACGGTGTCCCACGCCGGGTGCCCGCCGTCCGGTATGGAGCCTGCCCAGGCGGCCCGCTAGCCGGAGCGCGGCCCGGCGCTAGACGCGGGCCGTCCGCCCGCGAGGGGGGCCGTAGTTCCCCGTGGAGCGATCGCGGAGGCGAGGGTATGCATGCCGACGCAGCACGGTGCAGAGGGGTGATCAGATGGCGATGCATACGCGCCGCCACCCTGAAGCATTTCACCATGTGGCGTACATTAAAGCCATCCAGTGGCGGCAACTCCATTCAACTGCAGTCAACTGCATTCAATTGTACGACTGTATGCAACTGAGTGTCCTCTGCTCCCGCCGACCCCCACTACTGTTGCCACCCCCACCACCGCCGCTGTCGTCGCCGCCGCGCAGTTGTCCATCGGCGTCGCCGCTGCTGCCGAGCCCGCCACCCTCCGCCACCCCCCTCTGCCGAGTCCGCCACTTCCATCACCACCGCCGCCGTCGCTGCCGCCGCCCAGTCGTTTGCCACCGTCGCCTCCGTTGCAGACCCCCCACCACCGCCGCTGTCGTCGGCGTTGCGCAGTTGTTCATCGGCGTCGCCGCTGCTGCCGAGCCCGCCACCCCCCGCCACCCCCCTCTGCCGAGTCCGCCACTTCCATCACCACCGCCGCCGTCGCTGCCGCCGCCCAGTGCAACCGAGTGTCCTCTGCTCCCGCCGACCCCCACTACTGTTGCCACCCCCACCACCGCCGCTGTCGTCGCCGCCGCGCAGTTGTCCATCGGCGTCGTCGCTGCTGCCGAGCCCGCCACCGCCGCCGCCGCCGTCCAGCTCTCTGCCGAGTCCGCCACTTCCATCACCACCGCCGCCGTCGCTGCCGCCGCCCAGTCTTTCCCCACCGTCGCTTCCGTTGCAGACCCCCCATCACCGTCACCGTGTCACGTGATGGTGGCTGCGGTAGTCCAACGTTCCTCCAGGTGCCGGGCGTGCTCGTACTCGGGCGCATAGCGGTCGCGGGTTGCGGTCGCGCGGCGCTCGAGGAGGCGCAGTTCAGCCGCCAGGTCGGGATCAAGCTTCGTTGCTGCCAGAAACTGCTGGACAACTCGTCTCCGCTCGTCAGGTGTCGTAGAGAGCGGGCGCAGGAGGCGGATGTGGTTGAGCGTCTTGTACCGTGTCAGCAGCACATACACGGTTGCGCGTTTCAGGCCGCCAGGTGGCACGGAGAGGTCCGCAACCCAGCATTCCTCCCCGAAGCTGCGGCCCTGTACGAAGTAGTCGGTCACGGCGTAGTAGTCACCCAGCGGCACGTTGACGCGACGCACGTTCTTGGTGGTGGTGCCGGTGTTGACAGCAGGTACGGTGACATTGGCTGCTGGTGAGGGGCGTGGTACGACAGTGAAGGCACCACCCTTGGACGCGAAGTCCGCCAAGTCCGCTAGCACCGTATTGGGCGCGTGTCCTTTGATCGGACGGACCATGACGGCTGCGGGTAGGTAGTGAAGGCGCCAGTACGGACCATGGCCGTCGTCGGGCGGTTCGCGGCTGTCGGTGAGCAGGCCGCACGCCTCGACTTCATTGTTGTGGCAGGCGCCGGCGTCGGCGGCGACGGTGTCGAGTAGCGTGTAGCGCGCTCCTTCGTAGTACCAAGTGTCGGCGGTTGTGTGGTCGAAGGCGGCGTCTTTGACTCGCATCGCGACAGCCTTCTCGACGTGCGAGAGTGGCGGCTGCTGGGCTGTGCCGTGTTGGCGGACCGGGACGTGGTCCGCGTTCCAGCTGACCAACCGTGCACCCTTGCGACGCGCCTGGAGCATGAGCAGTCGTGTGTTGAGGGCGTGCCTGGGTTCGTTGCGTTGCAACACCACGCGGGGCTCGAGGTCCATGAGGTCCGATAGGTCGGTGATGACGCGCTGGTTGAGCGCGTCTACCAGTGCCGCCATGCGCGCTTCAGTGGGTTCGCCGCCGCCGAACATGGTTGCGAACTGCGTGAGCTGCTGACCGGACGGGCTGTTGTCTTGTCGTTGCTGCTTTTGCAGCATGAACACGGTGCTGCCGAGCTGCCGGTACAGCTGGAAGCCGTCATGCAGGCGGGCGTGCGTCTGTGGTACAGGTCGGCGAGGGCGACGTATGGTCACGGCAGTGTTGCGGTCGCTGTTGTGCTCGTCGTCACCACTGCTGCCGGCGTTGCTGCCGTCCGCACGGCAACCTTCGTCTTCGTCAGCTGAGGCTGGCCGGCGCCGGGTGTTCGGTGCCGACGGAGTGAAGTTGGGGTTCCGCTCGACGTCGGCCGCGAAGCGGTATGGTGGCGAGCCGCCCGGTTGAGGATGCTGTAGCAGGTCGCCGATTCCGCTAGCGGCGCGGCCGGACAGGACACGGGTGCTCGGGTGGGTGGGCCCAAGATGTGGCGGAGGCGGTACGTTGGCCGTACAGGAGTGGCTGATGGCGCCGAGGTGCTCATGGCTTTGCATGCCGATTTCGTCGATGAAGACGGCCCCATCGCCGACGTTGCGTTTGACCTACGGAGGGTGGGGGGGAGCGTGTGGAGAAGGGGGGTGCGTAGGATGTTGGGGCGGGAGGTGTGGATTCGTGGGATGGTTGTCGTACGTGCTCCGGGGAGTGGATCGTACCTGAAGGCTGGCGTGGGCACCGCGCTTGGGAAGGTTGGCGCCACGCGAGCCGCTTTGGTTCGCAGAGATGCCAAACATCGAGTGGGTCGACAGGCTGCGGTGCACTGGGGTGTTGAAGGCGATCGCGGCGGCCCAGGAGTACGCGCATGTGGCGGCCCAGTCGGGGCTGTCATGCTGGTACGTGTACCACAGCAGCGCGTGCACGAACCGTGTCTTGCCCGTGCCCGGGGGACCCATGATGAGCATCTGCGGCGGGACGCCTGGATCGGGTTCGTTGCGGCGGTCGAAGTAGCGTGCCACGAGCATGAACGGTACAGCCTGATCCGGCGCCAGGGTGAAGAGCTCGATGGTGTCGTCAACGGTAGGCGGCTGAGCCAGACGCAGGTAGGTCGGCATCTCCGCTGTGACGAGTGCGCGGTCAGACTGTTGGCCGTCGTTCACGAGTACCGCCACTAGCGGATAGCCGGGGCGGCGATCCAGACACAGGCGGGGGGTGCGGACGGCGGTGGCCGGCGTGGCGATGGCGCCTTCGGTCAGGACCAGGTAGCGCTTCAGCCGCTTGGAAGCCTCGCTCAGCAGCGGGATGTCGGTGGCGCGCACACGGCGGATGAAGGGGCTGGTGTTGGCACCGAGTGCGTTGGGCAGAGGAAGCGCATGGCAACGCCGGGCTGCACCGTATGCGTACAGCCCCTCCACCGTGGTGCGGTCGTACAGGTCCGTCAGGGCGACGTCAGACAGGTTGAGCCCCGTTGTCGGGTCGCCTTGGCCTGGCACAAAGTCATATCGCTCGACCTGATTGTCGTGCGGTGGCTGTGTGTCAGGGTCGGGTTCGAGGCGGCCTCGCGCGGCGTCCGGGTCATCATCATCCGAGTCACTGGAGGTGTAGTTCGGGGGGAGACCGGCAGCTGCAGCGGCGGCGCGGCGCTGGCGACGTCGCAAGTTGTATTCGGCCTGGCGCCGGCCGCTGGCGAGGTGCTCTGCTTCGATGTTGTCGAGCAGGGCACTGACGCAGGCTCTGTAGGATCGGCCTGCATCGGTGGTTCCCAGGTCCGCCCACCAAGCATCGTACGCCTCCTTCACCGTCTGATTGGCGGCCACCGGCTGGCCGCGGTGAGCTTTGAAGATGCCCAACACGAATGCGTAGTAGGCGACGGCGGCTGCGGTGGTACTGCCTGCTTGCGGACGGCGGGGCAGTGCACCGCCCAGCAGGACGTACCTCGGCTGCGTCAGGCGACGGAGGACGTGTGTCAGGTACAGCGGGTGCGTCGGTTGGAAGGCCACCTTCTTGGGGGGCATGGTCGTTGCTGGACTGGTCGGTAGCTGGTCCGCAGCTGAACCGCCTGACGCAAGGGACGTCGCGGCGGCGGTGGGCCGGGCGCCAGATGGGCCGGGAGGTGCATCAGTCACGGGGGTCATAGCGGCGCCAGGGGCCTTGCGTTTGCGGTGGCGAGCTGCGGGGAGGACTTGGGCGCCAAGGATGGCAGCGTGGGGGTGCTGTGCGGGCGTCACACGTTGCACTTCGAAGTTGGCCACGATATTGTAGGCGCTGCAATCGAAGCCGCTGAGCTCCACTCCGCGCTGCGTGTAGTTCTGTACGGCGTCGGCGAGGGTGTAGCCACCGTGCTCCTCCGCCTCCACAAGCTCCACGCCGGTTTCCGCGTCTTCTGGCTCCACGGCGGACTCGGCCGCCAGTGCAGTGAACGCGCCCACCGGCAGGTAGTTGCGTTTGTACGACGCTTGAAACGTATCGTAACCCGAGAGCTTGAAGGCGACCAGTGCCATGCCGGCCGTGATGGTGGCCGTCATGCGGTGTACCGCGGCGCATAGGTTGCCGAACGCGCTGGGCCCATCGCCGCTGGCGCTGGGCGGGCTCCCCGCCATCATGAAGTCCTGCACGCGCCCGACGGCGGCACAGGTGAGGTGTGCCTGGCTGCGCTCGATTGTCTTCGCGGTGTACTTTGAACTGTAGTACGCGGCATCACGGGCACGGTCGATGGCGGGCTGTAGGAGGGGGCAGTCACCACGTTCGTCGGCGGGGCGTGCTAGTTGTGCGGCGACGTCAGCCGTGTACTCCCGGTCGACCTCACAGGCCAGAGACATCAACTGGTTGCAGCCGAACGCGAGCGCAACGGCAGGCATGTGCGGCACGAGGTTGGACGCCAGGCGGGGCAACAAGAAGAGGCCGCTGGTGCCGATCCACTGAAAGGCCGTGCGGATGAGCCGGGGGAAGGCCATGCCGCAGCTGTCGTCGGTGCCGTGGCAGCCGTGGCGCTTGCACGTCGTATTGTGGGTATGGGTGAGGGTACCGTGTATGACGGCAGCGTGGTGGGCACGGCAGGCGGCGTGCCGTGATGGTGGAGGCAGCCCGCCGTTTGCGCACCCGGCCAGTCGCTCAAAGTCGTACGCGGCAGGCGGGCAGTCTGCCTGCACCGCCGGCACGGGCAGGCCGCGCTGCTGCGCCTCCGCCTCAGACATACCCATGACCAGAGGCTGCGTTCCACCGTCCGGGGCCGGAGCGTAGTACGGCGAGGGGTACCACATTTCGCAGAGCGCGTACGCAAGTGCCAGAGCCCGGCAGTTGGGTCCACAAAAGAATGCCTGCAGGTTCTCCAGCGCGAAGCACTCGAGATGTGCAACTCCGTGCAGGTGTAGCGCCAATCGTCCGCTCTGCTCCACCTTGACAACCACCTCGAATACGACACCGCAGAAGCAGTTCGGGTCAGTCTGCCGCATTGCCCCAGGTGCAAAGCCAAACAGCTGCTCGACCACCACCTCTTTCGTGGCAACGAGCAGCGCGGCGCAGCTGTACGGGTCTTCCTTAACGCGGCGCCACTTTTCCACCGTGCTGGTGATCTGGGCGGGACGGCCGGTGTCGTCGAACTCGATGAACTGGCCAGACGCTACAACGGCGCAGCCAGCATGCATGTCCGCCGGGTTGAGGTTGAAGAACAGCGGCGGCCAGCCAATGGTGAGGGCAGCTGCACGCATCGTGGCCTTTGCACCGTTGTAGTAGGCATCCGTGAGGTCGATTCGCAGCAAGCTGGCACGTGCGCCCTCGAGGAGAGCGCGCACCACGGGCGACTGCTGCGACAGCAGCTGCCGTCGCTGGGCGTGACGGTACGGCAGCGCCAAGATGTCCGCCATGGCGCGTACGACATCCCTCGAGATCCGCGCCGCTGGTTCACCCAGCCGCGGTCGCATGCGCAGGGACACTCCCACTTGCGCCATGCTCTGCTGACGAACGTTGATGTCGTACATGCGGGCAAGCAGCATCAAGTTGCCGCTGAACTGTGCCCGAGGCACCCGCCGTACCAGGTGGCTGCAGTATGATGCGAAGGACATTCCCGGCGGCCGCTGTCCGGACAAGCCATACGGAAACGAGACCGGGAAGCAGACGTTGAGGATGGCCGGGTGACGATCATCCAGGATCCGAGCGTCACGGCCGCCAGCGGCGAATGCAAGACGTGCACGGCCGGTCAGCAGATCATGTACCACGTTGGGCCGGGTATCAAACTCGCTGCCATCGGTCGGAATGGCAGCGGGCTGCGGTAGGACCAGTTCCAGCTCATTCGGAGCGCCCAGGTCGGCGTCAGCTGTGTCGGGCAGAGGAGGCGGGAATCCACAAGCTTAACACGACGGACAGACAGATGGAGCGGGAATGATACTTGTAACGTATGCGCAAATTGTTCCGAGGCCGTTCGGTGGATGTGGCGGGATACGCGAATGGAGGTGTATGAAGGTGATAAAATGCACGCCCTCACTTACTCCGGATGGGAGCAGGGTCGGCTGCCTGGCGCACGACGACCGCGAGGGGCGGTAAGCCCGTAGCGCCAGCTTCTGCAGTGGACAGTAGTCACAGTCGCGCATACACCGCACATCAACAAGTGGCAATACGTAGAGTATTCCGCGACGCTTAACCTGACAGGAGGCCGAGCACGTTCGGTCGGCACACACACCAGCAGGTGCGACCCGTGCAAACCCACAGGTACGTACAGGTTGTACAACACAACAGCGACACGGGCAACTCGCAGCATTACTCTCACAGACATACCCGCCATAGGAGTGTCCGAGACAGCAGCTCCGGTCGTGGGCGCATCGGGACCTCCAGCAGATGTAGAAGTACAGAAATACCAAGGCCAGAAGGATGCGGGCGAAGCACGTGGAACCAGGATTGTCAGTTCGAAAGCGACGTATCTATGTTTCCCACCCGGCCCGTCCCCCCACCGTTTCCCGTCTGTGAGCCCCGTCGGGTTATCCCGTCTTTCAACAAGAAGGAATCACACCTGTATCAGACGGCGATGCATACGCGCCGCCGCCCTGAAGGATTTCACCAACCGCGTCTCCTTGCAACGTCTCCTGCAGCTGCCGTACACCAGCGGCGCCAGTACGGTCATGGAGGAACGTGCTCCGTAGTACGCCGGCGACCTCCGGATCTGTAGGACCGATCGCGGAGCACAGCAGTGCCTCAGGTACGTGCGCAACGCATCCCATACGCTCGTACTCCTGCAGAGCATCTTCATCCACCGCGAGCTCATCCTCATCATTGTGTTGAAGAAAGCGCACCCAGGCGACGATGACGTGTCCTCGCACTTTAATGCCAGGCGCACGGCGAACGCGATCCAGCAAGTCCTGCCGGTCTCGGACCTGGTCCACGCACACCACCGTGAACGCGCCTGCCAAATCCGCAA
The DNA here is from genome assembly GCA_019650235.1 of Volvox reticuliferus. Classification (NCBI taxonomy): domain Eukaryota; kingdom Viridiplantae; phylum Chlorophyta; class Chlorophyceae; order Chlamydomonadales; family Volvocaceae; genus Volvox; species Volvox reticuliferus. Next base: position 1,705,753 of record BNCP01000018.1, read on the forward strand.
TGCGCGCAGGCAGCTGGCCGCGTAGCATATTGGGGTCGGGGTTGACGACCGCGATGCCATGCGACTGAACGGCACACGGAAAGACCTGGGGGGGGCGGCCCGTGAGATGCACAATCAGCAGCTGCTGCATGAGACGGCCCCGCCCCAAGAGCTGGCTCTCCACAAACGTGGGGGCAGGCAGCGGGTCGCCCAGGTGATTGACAGACGGCACGTCGCCCGGATCGAGGCGCGCCAGAGCCGCTTCAGGCACTCGGCGTGCTGCAACGAGAGCGGCGACAGGCGGACATCGGTTAAGCAGACTCGAATGGCAATATAGGCGGCTCGGCGCTGTGTCGTTGGGCGGTCCAGCGCTAGGTCCTGGGCGGCCCGCTAGCCGGAGTGCGTTCGCCGGCGTGGCGGCAGCAGCGGGCCCCGCCGCCTGAGGAGCCTGGCCGGACGGCCCGCGTCTACGACGCGTAGTAGGGCAAACGTCTACGCCGGACGGCCCGCGTCACAGGACGTTTCGCGGCGCGTTCAGGTGCGACATTCTCAATATATGCAAGGGCACGCACATATGCAAGGGCATGCCTTTTATCGTCACCGGACGTTTCATGGCGCGAACCGGACGTTTCATGGCACGAATCGTCGCCGTGTCATCACCGCACGTTTCGCGGCACGAATCGTCGCCGCGGCGGCGTCTGGCCGTGTATGATATTATGATATTATGGCACATCGAATACGGCACGTCAAATTGCGCACCTGGACGCAACGATGCGCCTTGCGCGAACCGGACGTTTCACGGCACGAATCGTCGCCGCGCCGTCACCGGACGTTTCACGGCTCGTTCAGGTGCGACATCTCAATATATGCAAGGGCACGCACATATGCACGGCACGCACGGCACGCACGCACGGCATGCCTTTTATCGTCACCGGACGTTTCATGGCGCGAACCGGACGTTTCATGGCACGAATCGTCGCCGTGTCATCACCGCACGTTTCGCGGCACGATTCGTCGCCGCGGCGGCGTCTGGCCGTGTATGATATTATGACATTATGGCACATCGAATACGGCACGTCAAATTGCGCACCTGGACGCAACGATGCGCCTTGCGCGAACCGGACGTTTCACGGCACGAATCGTCGCCGCGCCGTCACCGGACGTTTCACGGCGCGTTCAGGTGCGACATCTCAATATATGCAAGGGCACGCACATATGCAAGGGCATGCCTTTTATCGTCACCGGACATTTCATGGCGCGAACCGGACGTTTCGCGGCACGAATCGTCGCCGTGTCGTCACCGCACGTTTCGCGGCACGAATCGTCGCCGCGGCGGCGTCTGGCCGTGTATGATATTATGACATTATGGCACATCGAATACGGCACGTTAAATTGCGCACCTGGACGCAACGATGCGCCTTGCGCACCTGACATATGTGATATGCTGATGCATGTGCAAGTCCGTCTGTTCGACTCTTTGTTGTGTGCGCAAGTATGCGCACACGTGCAAGGGCACACATTTTAGCGTGAATGACATGATCTCATATAACATAATATGACATATGTAATATGCTGATGCATGTGCAAGTCGTCGCACCGGATGTTTCGCGCCGCGGTACAGGTGCGCGATTCGACGTGCGACATGCCAATATATATTGTAGCCATCTATGATTATGGCTACGATCAGGGAAGATCACCAGCGTCGAAGTGCGCATCTGCGGCCGTCCAACGTTGTCCGCGTGAAATGTAGGGCTTCTTGTAAGATGTACGGCCTTCTTCGCGTGCGTCGGCTCGCTACAGTAGGTCGGATTGCATCGCGGATATACACATCCGTCCGATTTCTTTATCTTAACATACGGTACTGCGGCTGCACACTGCATTACTGCACACTGGTCGGTGGCGCCACCAACGTAAGCTGCACGGCCTTTCACGAAGCTGGGCTATTTACAGGCGTCGGCTCGCTACTGTGGGATTGTATCGCATATAGATCGCGTATATATCACACGATGCGTGGTATTGCGGCTGAAGACAGCTTCCATCCGTTCGGTCACATGGCATCACGGTCCTCAACCCCGACCCCAATATGCTACGTGGCCAGCTGCCTGCGCGTGTTGGACGGACGGACAGACGGACAATGTCCCCCTAAGATCGGCGTAAGGTCTCCGTTCCGACGACGGAACGACTATCGTCATTCACGACGGACAACGCACAAAAGACGGAATGACAGATCGGCGGACCTCGGCGAGACGGAGGCAAGTGCAGCGCGGGGTCGACGCCGAGACGGACGCAGGCGCGCAGGCACGTTCCCGGTGGTGTGCGTGGACGAGGTCCGAGACATCGGCCGGCCCCCACCCTGCCGGCGGTAGAGGTCTACCCCCTCCGATGTCATAGTACGTTGCCCAACCACACGTTCGTCCGACCCGGGCGCCGCGTCCGTCTCGGCGTCGACCCCGCGCTGCACTTGCCTCCGTCTCGCCGAGGTCCGCCGATCTGTCGTTCCGTCTTTTGTGCGTTGTCCGTCGTGAACGACGATAGTCGTTCCATCGTCGGAACGGAGACCTTACGCCGATCTTAGGGGGACGTTGTCCGTCTGTCCGTCCGTCCAACACGCGCAGGCAGCTGGCCACGTAGCATATTGGGGTCGGGGTTGAGGACCGCGATGCCATGTGACTGAACGGATGGAAGCCGTCTTCAGCCGCAATACCACGCATCGTGTGATATATACGCGATCTATATGCGATACAATCCCACAGTAGCGAGCCGACGCCTGTAAATAGCCCAGCTTCGTGAAAGGCCGTGCAGCTTACGTTGGCGGCGCCACCGACCAGTGTGCAGTAATGCAGTGTGCAGCCGCAGTACCGTATGTTAAGAGAAAGAAATCGGACGGATGTGTATATCCGCGATGCAATCCGACCTACTGTAGCGAGCCGACGCACGCGAAGAAGGCCGTACATCTTACAAGAAGCCCTACATTTCACGCGGACAACGTTGGACGGCCGCAGATGCGCACTTTGACGCCGGTGATCTTCCCTGATCGTAGCCATAATCATAGATGGCTACAATATATATTGGCATGTCGCACGTCGAATCGCGCACCTGTACCGCGGCGCGAAACATCCGGTGCGACGACTTGCACATGCATCAGCATATTACATATGTCATATTATGTTATATGAGATCATGTCATTCACGCTAAAATGTGTGCCCTTGCACGTGTGCGCATACTTGCGCACACAACAAAGAGTCGAACAGACGGACTTGCACATGCATCAGCATATCACATATGTCAGGTGCGCAAGGCGCATCGTTGCGTCCAGGTGCGCAATTTAACGTGCCGTATTCGATGTGCCATAATGTCATAATATCATACACGGCCAGACGCCGCCGCGGCGACGATTCGTGCCGCGAAACGTCCGGTTCGCGCCATGAAATGTCCGGTGACGATAAAAGGCATGCCCTTGCATATGTGCGTGCCCTTGCATATATTGAGATGTCGCACCTGAACGCGCCGTGAAACGTCCGGTGACGGCGCGGCGACGATTCGTGCCGTGAAACGTCCGGTTCGCGCAAGGCGCATCGTTGCGTCCAGGTGCGCAATTCGACGTGCCGTATTCAATGTGCCATAATATCATAATATCATACACGGCCAGACGCCGCCGCGGCGACGATTCGTGCCGCGAAACGTCCGGTGACGACACGGCGACGATTCGTGCCGCGAAACGTCCGGTTCGCGCCATGAAATGTCCGGTGACGATAAAAGGCATGCCCTTGCATATGTGCGTGCCCTTGCATATATTGAGATGTCGCACCTGAGCGCGCCGCGAAACGTCCGGTGACGCCGACGCGGCGACGATTCGTGCCACGAAACGTCCGGTGACGTCCGGAATCGAACCGGCGACCTCGCGTTTTGTACGACGACGTCTTAAGCGCACGACGGCGCTCCGAAGGCGCTACGACGCCGAGAATAACGGCGAGTTACCAAATATGTTCCAGACAGACGGACTAGACGCGGGCTGTCCGCCCGCGAGGGGGGCCGTAGTTCCCCGGGGAGCGACCGCGGAGGCGAGGGTATGCGCGCCGACGCAGCACGGTGGCCATGCCGGAAGCGAGGTGCAGGTGGGTAATCCTGCCGGTCTCGGACCTGGTCTACGCACACCACCGTGAACGCGCCTGCACGCCTGCGTCCGTCATGGCATCGACCCCGCGCTGCACTTGCTTCCGTCTCGCCGAGGTCCCATACGCTTGTACTCCTGCAGAGCATCTTCATCCACCGCAAGTTCGTCCTCATCGTTGTGCGGACGAAAGCGCACCCAGGCGACGCTGACGTGTCCTCGCACTTTAATGCCAGGTGCACGGCGGACGCGATCCAGCAAGTCCTGCCAGTCTCGGACCTCGTCCACGCACACCACCGGGAACGTGCCTGCGCGCCTGCGTCCGTCTCGGCGTCGACCCCGCGCTGCACTTGCCTCCGTCTCGCCGAGGTCCGCCGATCTGTCATTCCGTCTTTTGTGCGTTGTCCGTCGTGAACGACGATAGTCGTTCCGTCGTCGGAACGGAGACCTTACGCCGATCTTAGGGGGACGTTGTCCGTCTGTCCGTCCGTCCAACACGCGCAGGCAGCTGGCCACGTAGCATATTGGGGTCGGGGTTGAGGACCGCGATGCCATGTGACTGAACGGATGGAAGCCGTCTTCAGCCGCGGACGAAAGCACACCCAGGCGACGATGACGTGATCCGTCCGTCTCGGCGTCGACGCCGTGCTGCACTTGCCTCCGTCTCACCAAGGTCCGCCGGTCTGTCGTTCCGTCGGATGTTCTCGTCGTCGTAGTGCGCGCCGGCCTTTTGTGCGTTGTCCGTCAAGAACGACGATAGTCCGTCGAAAGCGATGTACGTATGTTTCCCGCCGCCCCCTCCCCCCACCGTTTCCCGTCTGTGAGCCCCGTCGGGTTACCCCATCTTTCAACAAGAAGGAAGCACACCTGTATCAGACGGCGATGCATACGCGCCGCTGCCGTGCAGCATTTCACCAGCCGTGTTTCCTTGTAACGTCTCCTGCAGCGGCCATACACCAGCGGCGCCAGTGCGGTCATTAAGGAGTGTGCTTTGCAGTAGGCCGGCGACCTCCGGATCTGTAGGACCGATCGCGGAGCGCAGCAGTGCCTCAGGTACTTGTGCAACGCATCCCATACGCTTGTACTCCTGCAGAGCATCTTCATCCACCGCAAGTTCGTCCTCATCGTTGTGCTGACGAAAGCGCACCCAGGCGACGCTGACGTGTCCTCGCACTTTAATGCCAGGTGCACGGCGGACGCGATCCAGCAAGTCCTGCCGGTCTGGGACCTCGTCCACGCACACCACCGGGAACGTGCCTGCGCGGCTGCGTCCGTCTCTGCGTCGACCCCGCGCTGCACTTGCCTCCGTCTCGCCGAGGTCCGCCGATCTGTCATTCCGTCTTTTGTGCGTTGTCCGTCGTGAACGACGATAGTCGTTCCGTCGTCGGAACGGAGACCTTACGCCGATCTTAGGGGGACGTTGTCTGTCTGTCCGTCCGTCCAACACGCGCAGGCAGCTGGCCACGTAGCATATTGGGGTCGGGGTTGAGGACCGCGATGCCATGTGACTGAACGGATGGAAGCTGTCTTCAGCCGCAATACCACGCATCGTGTGATATATACGCGATCTGTGTGCGATACAATCCCACAGTAGCGAGCCGACGCCTGTAAATAGCCCAGCTTCGTGAAAGGCCGTGCAGCTTACGTTGGCGGCGCCACCGACCAGTGTGCAGTAATGCAGTGTGCAGCCGCAGTACCGTATGTTAAGATAAAGAAATCGGACGGATGTGTATATCCGCGATGCAATCCGACCTACTGTAGTGAGCCGACGCACGCGAAGAAGGCCGTACATCTTACAAGAAGCCCTACATTTCACGCGGACAACGTTGGACGGCCGCAGATGCGCACTTTGACGCCGGTGATCTTCCCTGATCGTAGCCATAATCATAGATGGCTACAATATATATTGGCATGTCGCACGTCGAATCGCGCACCTGTACCGCGGCGCGAAACATCCGGTGCGACGACTTGCACATGCATCAGCATATTACATATGTCATATTATGTTATATGAGATCATGTCATTCACGCTAAAATGTGTGCCCTTGCACGTGTGCGCATACTTGCGCACACAACAAAGAGTCGAACAGACGGACTTGCACATGCATCAGCATATCACATATGTCAGGTGCGCAAGGCGCATCGTTGCGTCCAGGTGCGCAATTTAACGTGCCGTATTCGATGTGCCATAATGTCATAATATCATACACGGCCAGACGCCGCCGCGGCGACGATTCGTGCCGCGAAACGTCCGGTTCGCGCCATGAAATGTCCGGTGACGATAAAAGGCATGCCCTTGCATATGTGCGTGCCCTTGCATATATTGAGATGTCGCACCTGAACGCGCCGTGAAACGTCCGGTGACGGCGCGGCGACGATTCGTGCCGTGAAACGTCCGGTTCGCGCAAGGCGCATCGTTGCGTCCAGGTGCGCAATTCGACGTGCCGTATTCAATGTGCCATAATATCATAATATCATACACGGCCAGACGCCGCCGCGGCGACGATTCGTGCCGCGAAACGTCCGGTGACGACACGGCGACGATTCGTGCCGCGAAACGTCCGGTTCGCGCCATGAAATGTCCGGTGACGATAAAAGGCATGCCCTTGCATATGTGCGTGCCCTTGCATATATTGAGATGTCGCACCTGAGCGCGCCGCGAAACGTCCGGTGACGCCGACGCGGCGACGATTCGTGCCACGAAACGTCCGGTGACGTCCGGAATCGAACCGGCGACCTCGCGTTTTGTACGACGACGTCTTAAGCGCACGACGGCGCTCCGAAGGCGCTACGACGCCGAGAATAACGGCGAGTTACCAAATATGTTCCAGACAGACGGACTAGACGCGGGCTGTCCGCCCGCGAGGGGGGCCGTAGTTCCCCGGGGAGCGACCGCGGAGGCGAGGGTATGCGCGCCGACGCAGCACGGTGGCCATGCCGGAAGCGAGGTGCAGGTGGGTAATCCTGCCGGTCTCGGACCTGGTCTACGCACACCACCGTGAACGCGCCTGCACGCCTGCGTCCGTCATGGCATCGACCCCGCGCTGCACTTGCTTCCGTCTCGCCGAGGTCCCATACGCTTGTACTCCTGCAGAGCATCTTCATCCACCGCAAGTTCGTCCTCATCGTTGTGCGGACGAAAGCGCACCCAGGCGACGCTGACGTGTCCTCGCACTTTAATGCCAGGTGCACGGCGGACGCGATCCAGCAAGTCCTGCCAGTCTCGGACCTCGTCCACGCACACCACCGGGAACGTGCCTGCGCGCCTGCGTCCGTCTCGGCGTCGACCCCGCGCTGCACTTGCCTCCGTCTCGCCGAGGTCCGCCGATCTGTCATTCCGTCTTTTGTGCGTTGTCCGTCGTGAACGACGATAGTCGTTCCGTCGTCGGAACGGAGACCTTACGCCGATCTTAGGGGGACGTTGTCCGTCTGTCCGTCCGTCCAACACGCGCAGGCAGCTGGCCACGTAGCATATTGGGGTCGGGGTTGAGGACCGCGATGCCATGTGACTGAACGGATGGAAGCCGTCTTCAGCCGCGGACGAAAGCACACCCAGGCGACGATGACGTGATCCGTCCGTCTCGGCGTCGACGCCGTGCTGCACTTGCCTCCGTCTCACCAAGGTCCGCCGGTCTGTCGTTCCGTCGGATGTTCTCGTCGTCGTAGTGCGCGCCGGCCTTTTGTGCGTTGTCCGTCAAGAACGACGATAGTCCGTCGAAAGCGATGTACGTATGTTTCCCGCCGCCCCCTCCCCCCACCGTTTCCCGTCTGTGAGCCCCGTCGGGTTACCCCATCTTTCAACAAGAAGGAAGCACACCTGTATCAGACGGCGATGCATACGCGCCGCTGCCGTGCAGCATTTCACCAGCCGTGTTTCCTTGTAACGTCTCCTGCAGCGGCCATACACCAGCGGCGCCAGTGCGGTCATTAAGGAGTGTGCTTTGCAGTAGGCCGGCGACCTCCGGATCTGTAGGACCGATCGCGGAGCGCAGCAGTGCCTCAGGTACTTGTGCAACGCATCCCATACGCTTGTACTCCTGCAGAGCATCTTCATCCACCGCAAGTTCGTCCTCATCGTTGTGCTGACGAAAGCGCACCCAGGCGACGCTGACGTGTCCTCGCACTTTAATGCCAGGTGCACGGCGGACGCGATCCAGCAAGTCCTGCCGGTCTGGGACCTCGTCCACGCACACCACCGGGAACGTGCCTGCGCGGCTGCGTCCGTCTCGGCGTCGACCCCGCGCTGCACTTGCCTCCGTCTCGCCGAGGTCCGCCGATCTGTCATTCCGTCTTTTGTGCGTTGTCCGTCGTGAACGACGATAGTCGTTCCGTCGTCGGAACGGAGACCTTACGCCGATCTTAGGGGGACGTTGTCTGTCTGTCCGTCCGTCCAACACGCGCAGGCAGCTGGCCACGTAGCATATTGGGGTCGGGGTTGAGGACCGCGATGCCATGTGACTGAACGGATGGAAGCTGTCTTCAGCCGCAATACCACGCATCGTGTGATATATACGCGATCTGTGTGCGATACAATCCCACAGTAGCGAGCCGACGCCTGTAAATAGCCCAGCTTCGTGAAAGGCCGTGCAGCTTACGTTGGCGGCGCCACCGACCAGTGTGCAGTAATGCAGTGTGCAGCCGCAGTACCGTATGTTAAGATAAAGAAATCGGACGGATGTGTATATCCGCGATGCAATCCGACCTACTGTAGCGAGCCGACACACGCGAAGAAGGCCGTACATCTTACAAGAAGCCCTACATTTCACGCGGACAACGTTGGACGGCCGCAGATGCGCACTTCGACGCCGGTGATCTTCCCTGATCGTAGCCATAATCATAGATGGCTACAATATATATTGGCATGTCGCACGTCGAATCGCGCACCTGTAACGCGGCGTGAAACATCCGGTGCGACGACTTGCACATGCATCAGCATATTACATATGTCATATTATGTTATATGAGATCATGTCATTCACGATAAAATGTGTGCCCTTGCACGTGTGCGCATACTTGCGCACACAACAAAGAGTCGAACAGACGGACTTGCACATGCATCAGCATATCACATATGTCAGGTGCGCAAGGCGCATCGTTGCGTCCAGGTGCGCAATTTGACGTGCCGTATTCGATGTGCCATAATGTCATAATATCATACACGGCCAGACGCCGCCGCGGCGACGATTCGTGCCGCGAAACGTGCGGTGACGACACGGCGACGATTCGTGCCGCGAAACGTCCGGTTCGCGCCATGAAACGTCCGGTGACGATAAAAGGCATGCCCTTGCATATGTGCGTGCCCTTGCATATATTGAGATGTCGCACCTGAACGCGCCGTGAAACGTCCGCTGACGGCGCGGCGACGATTCGTGCCGTGAAACGTCCGGTTCGCGCAAGGCGCATCGTTGCGTCCAGGTGCGCAATTTGACGTGCCGTATTCGATGTGCCATGTGCCATAATATCATAATATCATACATGGCCAGACGCCGCCGCGGCGACGATTCGTGCCGCGAAACGTGCGGTGATGATACGGCGACAATTCGTGCCATGAAACGTCCGGTTCGCGCCATGAAATGTCCGGTGACGATAAAAGGCATGCCCTTGCATATGTGCGTGCCCTTGCATATATTGAGACGGACGGACGCCGTCGTCCGCCCTTTAGCCTCGTCCCGTGCCGGTAGTCGCGCCGTCACCGGACGTTTCACGGCGCGTTCAGGTGCGACATCTCAATATATGCAAGGGCACGCACATATGCAAGGGCATGCCTTTTATCGTCACCGGACGTTTCATGGCGCGAACCGGACGTTTCGCGGCACGAATCGTCGCCGTGTCGTCACCGCACGTTTCGCGGCACGAATCGTCGCCGCGGCGGCGTCTGGCCGTGTATGATATTATGACATTATGGCACATCGAATACGGCACGTCAAATTGCGCACCTGGACGCAATGATGCGCCTTGCGCACCTGACATATGTGATATGCTGATGCATGTGCAAGTCCGTCTGTTCGACTCTTTGTTGTGTGCGCAAGTATGCGCACACGTGCAAGGGCACACATTTTATCGTGAATGACATGATCTCATATAACATAATATGACATATGTAATATGCTGATGCATGTGCAAGTCGTCGCACCGGATGTTTCACGGCGCGAATCATTGCGTTCAGGTGCGCGATTCGACGTGCGACATGCCAATATATTGTATATATTGCCATCTATGATTATGGCTACGATCGGGGAAGATCACCGGCGTCGAAGTGCGCATCTGCGGCCGTCCAACGTTGTCCGCGTGAAATGTAGGGCTTCTTGTAAGATGTACGGCCTTCTTCGCGTGTGTCGGCTCGCTACAGTAGGTCGGATTGCATCGCGGATATACACATCCGTCCGATTTCTTTATCTTAACATACGGTACTGCGGCTGCACACTGCATTACTGCACACTGGTCGGTGGCGCCGCCAACGTAAGCTGCACGGCCTTTCACGAAGCTGGGCTATTTACAGGCGTCGGCTCGCTACTGTGGGATTGTATCGCATATAGATCGCGTATATATCACACGATGCGTGGTATTGCGGCTGAAGACGGCTTCCATCCGTTCAGTCACATGGCATCGCGGTCCTCAACCCCGACCCCAATATGCTACGTGGCCAGCTGCCTGCGCGTGTTGGACGGACGGACAGACAGACAACGTCCCCCTAAGATCGGCGTAAGGTCTCCGTTCCGACGACGGAACGACTATCGTCGTTCACGACGGACAACGCACAAAAGACGGAATGACAGATCGGCGGACCTCGGCGAGACGGAGGCAAGTGCAGCGCGGGGTCGACGCAGAGACGGACGCAGCCGCGCAGGCACGTTCCCGGTGGTGTGCGTGGACGAGGTCCGAGACTGGCAGGACTTGCTGGATCGCGTCCGCCGTGCACCTGGCATTAAAGTGCGAGGACACGTCAGCGTCGCCTGGGTGCGCTTTCGTCCGCACAACGATGAGGACGAACTTGCGGTGGATGAAGATGCTCTGCAGGAGTACAAGCGTATGGGACCTCGGCGAGACGGAGGCAAGTGCAGCGCGGGGTCGATGCCATGACGGACGCAGGCGTGCAGGCGCGTTCACGGTGGTGTGCGTAGACCAGGTCCGAGACCGGCAGGATTACCCACCTGCACCTCGCTTCCGGCATGGCCACCGTGCTGCGTCGGCGCGCATACCCTCGCCTCCGCGGTTGCTCCCCGGGGAACTACGGCCCCCCTCGCGGGCGGACAGCCCGCGTCTAGGGGACGTGCCGGGCCCGACGAGGCCCGGCCCTAACCCTCTAATGGACCGGCCGGTTGTGAGCCGATAGGCCGGGGTAGCCGACGTATACCCCGATCGGTAGCATACACCGGCCTACGGCCCATACCGGTGTGCACATTGCGATGGGGCCCACGCCAGGTGGGCGGGTGTACGGGCGGGTGGGCGGCACCTTCCAGGTGGGCGGCGCATCGACCGGCCCACGCATTGTCGGCCGGCCCATCGTGTGCACCTGCCCCCGACGGTGTACACAGGCGGCGGCACCGCGGACGGTGCGGGACACCGGCACCGGCGTACCGTACATGGGTAGCATACACCGGCACCCCCGATGCATACCCCGTAGCCGACGTATACCCCGGTACGGCCGGCCCAGCCGTGGGGGTAGCCGATAGGCCTGGGGGCCGGCTACCAGGGACGCACTGGCCCCGGCCGGCCAGCCCCGACCGGCCCGGCGCCACCGCCACTCCAGACCGCCCAGCGGCGTCAGTGCGGTCATTAAGGAGTGTGCTTCGCAGTACGCCGGCGAGCTCCGGATCTGTAGGACCGATCACGGAGCGCAGCAGTGCCTCAGGTACTTGTGCAACGCATCCCATACGCTTGTACTCCTGCGTCCTCATCGTTGTGCGGACAAAAGCGCACCCAGGCGACGATGACGTGTCCTCGCACTTTAATGCCAGGTGCACGGCGGACACGATCCAGCAAGTCCTGCCGGTCTCGGACCTCGTCCACGCACACCACCGTGCACGTGCCTGCGCGCCTGCGTCTGTCTCTGCGTCGACCCCGCGCTGCACTTGCCTCCGTCTTGCCGAGGTGCGCCGGTCTGTCGTTCCGTCTTTTGTGTGTTGTCCGTCGTGAACGACGATAGTCGTCCCGTCGTCGGAACGGAGACCTTACGCCGATTTTAGGGGGACGTTGTCCGTCTGTCCGTCCGTCCAACACGCGCCGGAGCGCAGCAGGGCCTCAGGTACTTGTGCACCGCATCCCATACGCTCGTACTCCTGCAGAGCATCTTCATCCACCGCAAGTTCGTCCTCATCGCTGTGCGGATGAAAGCGCACCCAGGCGACGATGACGTGTCCTCGCACTTTAATGCCAGGCGCACGGCGGACGCGATCCAGCAAGTCCGGACGGTCTCGGACCTGGTCCACGCACACCACAGTGAACACGCCTGCGCGCCTGCGTCCGTCTTGGCGTCGACGCCACGCTGCACTTGCCTCCGTCTCGCCGAGGTGCGCCGGTCTGTCGTTCCGTTGACTTTTCTCGTCGTCGTAGTGCGCGCCGGCCTTTTGTGCGTTGTCCGTCAAGAACGATGATAGTCCGTCGAAAGCGCTGTACCTATGTTTCCCGCCCCCCCCTTCCCCCACCGTTTCCCGTCTGTGAGCCCCGTCGGGTTACCCCGTCTTTCAACAAGAAGGAAGCACACCTGTATCAGACGGCGATGCATATGCGCGGCCACCGTGAAGCATTTCACCAGCCGTGTTTCCTTGTAACGTCTCCTGCAGCTGCCGTACACCAGCGGCGCCAGTGCGGTCATTAAGGAGTGTGCTTTGCAGTAGGCCGGCGACCTCCGGATCTGTAGGACCGATCGTGGAGGGCAGCAGTGCCTCAGGTACTTGTGCAACGCATCCCATACGCTCGTTGTGCAGAAGAAAGCGCACCCAGGCGACGATGACGTGTCCTCGCACTTTAATGCCAGGCGCACGGCGGACGCAATCCAGCAAGCCCTGCCGGTCTCGGACCTGGTCCACGCACACCACCGTGAACGCGCCTGCACGCCTGCGTCCGTCTTGGCGTCGACGCCGCGCTGCACTTGCCTCCGTCTCGCCGAGGTCCGCCGGTCTGTCGTTCCGTCTTTTGTGCGTTGTCCGTCGTGAACGACGATAGTCATTCCGTCGTCGGAACGGAGACCTTACACCGTTTTCAGGGGGACGTCGTCCGTCTGTCCGTCCATCCAACGCGCGCAGGCAGCTGGCCACATAGCATATTGGGGTCGGGGTTGACGACCGCGATGCCATGCGACTGAGCGGATGGAAGCCGTCTTCAGCCGCAATACCACGCACGGAAGAGAGTAATATGGGTGTGATATATACGCGATCTATATGCGATACAATCCTGCAGTAGCGAGCCGACGCCTGTAAATAGCCCAGCTTCGCGAAAAGCCGTGCAGCTTACATTGGCGGCGCCACCGACCAGTGTGCAGTAATGCAGTGCGCAGCCGCAGTACCGTATGTTAAGAGAAAGAAATCGGACGGATATGTATATCCGCGATGCAATCCGACCTACTGTAGCGAGCCGACACACGTGAAGAAGGCCGTACATCTTACAAAAAGCCCCACATTTCACGCGGACAACGTTGGACGGCCGCAGATGCGCACTTCGACGCCGGTGATCTTCCCTGATCGTAGCCATAATCATAGATGGCAATATATACAATATATTGGCATGTCGCACGTCGAATCGCGCACCTGAACGCAATGATTCGCGCCGTGAAACATCCGGTGCGACGACTTGCACATGCATCAGCATATTACATATGTCATATTATGTTATATGAGATCATGTCATTCACGATAAAATGTGTGCCCTTGCACGTGTGCGCATACTTGCGCACACAACAAAGAGTCGAACAGACGGACTTGCACATGCATCAGCATATCACATATGTCAGGTGTGCAAGGTGCATCGTCGCTTCCAGGTGCGCAATTTGAGGTGCCGTATTCGATGTGCCATAATATCATAATATCATACACGGCCAGACGCCGCCGCGGCGACGATTCGTGCCGTGAAACGTCCGGTGACGACACGGCGACGATTCGTGCCGCGAAACGTCCGGTTCGCGCTGTGAAACGTCCGGTGACGATAAAAGGCATGCCCTTGCATATGTGCGTGCCCTTGCATATATTGAGATGTCGCACCTGAACGCGCCGTGAAACGTCCGGTGACGACGCGGCGACGATTCGTGGCGCGAAACGTCCGGTTCGCGCCGTGAAACGTCCGGTGACGATAAAAGGCATGCCCTTGCATATGTGCGTGCCCTTACATATATTGAGATGTCGCACCTGAGCGCGCCGCGAAACGTCCGGTGACGTCGACGCGGCGACAATTCGTGCCGCGAAACGTCCGGTGGCGACCGGAATCGAACCCGGGACCTCGCGTTTTGCGCCGCGACGTCTTAAGCGCGAGCGACGCTCCGAAGGCACTTCGGGCCCGAGCCTGCCCGGCGGCCCATGGTCGGCCCAGCCGGCCGACCCGGCGTGGGACACCATACACGGACGGCGGGCACGCCCACCCTGGGCGTCGGCTCCACCCGACGGGCCTCCGCAGAGACCTAGGCGGACAGTTGGGCGGTCCCGAAGGCACTTCCGTCATACCGCTGTCTGGAACATATTTGGTAACTCGCCGTTTTCTTCGGCGTCGTAGCGCCTTCGGAGCGTCGGTCGCGCTTAAGACAGCGCGGCGTAAAAGGCGAGGTCGTCAGTTCGATTCCGGTTGTCCCCGGATGTTTCGCGACGCGAATCCCGGGATGTTTCGCGGCGTGAATCGTTGCGTCCAGGTGCGCAATTCGACGTGCGACATGCCAATATTAATATATATATTATTATTATATATTATATATATATTGTATTGTTTATTACTTTTCACCGGTGCCGAAGTGCGCATCTGCGGCTGTCCAACGTTGTCCGTGTAAAATGTATACGGCCTTCTTCACGTCGGCTCGCTACAGTACATATACACGTCCATCGAATATATATATACATCCGTCCAATTTCTTTCTCTTAACATACGCACACAGAATTACATTAAAGCCGGCGGCTGTAGACTAGTCAGTCGCGCCGCCAACGTAAGCTGCACGGCCTTTCGCGAAGCTGGGTTATTTACAGGCGTCGGCTCGCTACTGTATGCTTGTATCGTATATACATCGCGTATATATCGCGCCCATATTACTTTCCTCCGTGCGTGGTATTGCGGCTGAAGACGGCTTCCGTCAGTTATGACGGACAGACCAAATGATTCACCCCGGCGGGCCGGGACTGACGGTCGCGAGCGCCTGGGTACGCTGGCTGGCGGCTTTTCCCCTACAGGATTTCGTCCGTTGAGCGCGGACCTCAGCACGGTTGCTGCTCCGGCCTGTGCAGCACCACAGTCCGGGGTGCGTAGTCGCGAGCGTCTGGGTACACTGGCTGGCGGCTTCCATTTTAGAGGGACAAGTGCCTCGAGCATGCAGCTCGGCGCGGATGCAGCACGGATGCGGGATGCTCATCTCGATCTGGAGCGCAGAGCTGCGGAGCAGCGGCGTGACACCGCTGCACGAGCGGCTGCCCGTCAAGACCCGGAGTGCAGGGCTGCGGAGCAGCGGCGTGACACCGCTGCACGAGCGGCTGCCCGTCAAGACCCGGAGTGCAGGGCTGCGGAGCAGCGGCGTAACACCGCTGCACGAGCGGCTGCCCGTCAAGACCCGGAGTGCAGGGCTGCGGAGCAGCGGCGTAACACCGCTGCACGAGCGGCTGCCCGACGAGACCCGGAGTGCAGGGCTGCGGGGCAGGGGCGTGACACTGCTGCACGAGCGGCTGCCCGACGAGACCCGGAGTGCAGGGCTGCGGAGCAGGGGCATAACGCCGCTGCACACACACAGGCCCATGCTCAGCTGCATGCGATGCAGCTTCCGCAGGCTAGCTTGCTCGAGCGTTTGCGGGACCTCATGCGGTTTCCCTGCTTGCACGAGGGCCAGCACCCTGCACCGCCTGATTTTCTGGGGGTGATTCCGGAAGGGCGCGTGCAGGATTTGCCCGGCGGTCAACTTCCGGTGGAGCGGCAGGTACCATATGAGAAACACCTGCAGCTTGCTTCCAGCATGGCCGCCGCGCTGCGTCGGCGCATGCCTTCCCGGGTGTGTGCCGTCTGCTCGGAGCAGTGTTCGGAGGACCAGTCCGCGCTTCGCGCTTGGGTGGACATCCCCAACGTGGACATCTTACGCGCTGACATCATGTGCACGGGCGCCGTGCCGCGTCATGCGCGTACCCTGGCTTGGCGGCGCATGCCCTGCACCACCCAAGGTGCTGCACCACCGCCGCCGGATCCGGTTTTACCGGCACGGTATCGTATCAGCAGATCCGAGCGCGGCAGTAGTGCAGGCGCCAGTGCTGACGCCGATCCCGCGGCATTCATGGATGAGGATGCGGCGGCGGTTGACAGTGCTGGTGGTGTCGATGGGGCTGACGAGCCGGATTCACCGGCAGGTGCTGCAGAGGGCACGGCCCCAGTGCAGCTGCCGTCGGAATTGCAGCCATATCCACCACGGGTACAGCCGCGACCTTGCTTCGACGATCCACGGAGTGTGGAGGTGCCATTCTGCATGCGCCTTGATGCGGACTTGCCAAATCGGACCATGTTCTGCGACGATGATGGCCCCGACCGATTCACTATCTGCGCCTCCTGCGAGAAGGCACTGACGGGTGAGCAACTTCTCCGGCCCGTTTACATATTCTGTCCTCCCTTCGTGGGTCTATGCTCTCGAGCACATTTGATTCATCAAGCCGTCTATATTGCCATTCGAGCCTGCTTAGCCGATGTCCGCCTGTCGCCGCGCTCGTTGCAGCACGCCGAGTGCCTGAAGCGGCTCTGGCGCGCCTCGATCCGGGCGACGTGCCATCTGTCAATCACCTGGGCGACCCGCTGCCTACACCCACGTTTGTGGAGAGTCAGCTCTTGGGGCGGGGCCGTCTCATGCAGCAGTTGTTGATTGTGCATCTCACGGGCCGGCCCCCCCAGGTCTTCCCGTGTGCCGTTCAGTCGCATGGCATCGCGGTCGTCAACCCCGACCCCAATATGCTACGCGGCCAGCTGCCTGCGCGCATTGCGGATTTGGCAGGCGCGTTCACGGTGGTGTGCGTGGACCAGGTCCGAGACCGGCAGGACTTGCTGGATCGCGTCCGCCGTGCGCCTGGTATTAAAGTGCGAGGACACGTCATCGTCGCCTGGGTGCGCTTTCTTCAACACAACGACGAGGATGAACTCGCGGTGGATGAAGATGCTCTGCAGGAGTACGAGCGCATGGGATGCGTTGCACAGGTGCCTGAGGCACTGCTGCGCTCCGCGATCGGTCCTACGGATCCGGAGGTCGCCGGCGTACTGCGGAGCACCTTTCTTCATGATCGCACTGGCCCCGCTGGTGTTCGGCAGCTGCAGGATGCGTTGCAAGGAAACACGGCTGGTGAACTCCTTCAGGGTGGCGGCGCGTATGCATCGCCGTCTGATACAGGTGTGATTCCTTCCGGTTGAACGACGGGGTAACCCGACGGGGCTCACAGACGGGAAACGGTGGGGGGAGGGGGGGGGCGGGAAACTTTCCAACTGACAATCCTAGTTCCACGTGCTTCGCGCGCATCCTTCCGGCCCTGCTATTTCTGTACTTCTACATCTGCTGTAGGTCCCGATGGGCCCACGACCGGACCTATCGTCTCAGACACTCCTATGGCAGGTATGTCTGTGAGAATAATGCTACGAGTTGCCCGACATAGCGAGCTGGTACGTCCGCGACTGTTTCCACGCAACGGTGACGTGTCGCTGTTGTGTTTTACAACCTGTACGTACCTGTGGGTTTGCACAGGTCGCGCCTGCTGGTCTGTGTGTCGACCGAACATGTTCGGCCTCCTGTCAGATTAGGCGTCGCGGAATACTATACTTATTACCACTTCTTGATGTGCGGTGTATGCGCGACTGTGACTACTGTCCACTGCAGAAGCTGGTGCTACGGGCTTACCGCCCCTCGCGGTCATTGTGCGCCAGGCAGCCGACCCTGCTCCCGTCCGGAGTAAGTGAGAGCGTGCATTTTTTCACCTTCATACACCTCCATTCGCCTATCCCGCCACATCCATAGAACGACCTCGGAACAATTTGCGCGTACGTTACAAGTATCCCTGCATTCCCGCTCCATCGGTCTGTCCGTCATGTTAAGCTTGCGGATTTCCGCCCCCTCTGCCCGACACAGCTGATGCCGACCTGGGCGCTCCGAATGAGCTGGAACTGGTCCTGCCGCAGCCCGCTGCCACTCCGACGGATGGCAGCGAGTTTGATACCCGGCCCAACGTGGTGCATGATCTGCTGACCGGGCGTGCACGTCTTGCATTCGCCGCTGGCGGCCGTGACGCTCGCATCCTGGATGATCGTCACCCGGCCATCCTCAACGTCTGCTTCCCGGTCTCATTTCCGTATGGCTTGTCCGGACAGCGGCCGCCGGGAATGTCCTTCGCATCATACTGCAGCCACCTGGTACGGCGGGTGCCTCGGGCACAGTTCAGCGGCAATTTGATGCTGCTTGCCCGCATGTACGACATCAGCGTTCGGCAGCAGAGCATGGCGCAGGTGGGAGTGGCCCTGCGCATGCGACCACGGCTGGGTGAACCAGCGGCGCGGGTTTCGAGGGATGTCGTACGCGCCATGGCGGACATCTTGGCGCTGCCGTACCGTCACGCCCAGCGACGGCAGCTGCTGTCGCAGCAGTCGCCCGTGGTGCGCGCTCTCCTCGAGGGCGCACGTGCCAGCTTGCTGCGAATCGACCTCACAGATGCCTACTACAACGGTGCAAAGGCCACGATGCGTGCAGCTGCCCTGACCATTGGCTGGCCGCCGCTGTTCTTCAACCTCAACCCGGCGGACATGCATGCTGGCTGCGCCGTTGTAGCGTCTGGCCAGTTCATCGAGTTCGACGACACCGGCCGTCCCGCCCAGATCACCAGCACGGTGGAAAAGTGGCGCCGCGTTAAGGAAGACCCGCACAGCTGCGCCGCGCTGCTCGTTGCCACGAAAGAGGTGGTGGTCGAGCAGCTGTTTGGCTTTGCACCCGGGGCAATGCGGCAGACTGACCCGAACTGCTTCTGCGGTGTCGTATTCGAGGTGGTTGTCAAGGTGGAGCAGAGCGGACGACTGGCGCTACACCTGCACGGAGTTGCACATCTCGAGTGCTTCGCGCTAGAGAACCTGCAGGCGTTCTTTTGTGGACCCAACTGCCGGGCTCTGGCACTTGCGTACGCGCTCTGCGAAATGTGGTACCCCTCGCCGTACTACGCTCCGGCCCCGGACGGTGGAACGTGGCCTCTGGTCATGGGCATGTCTGATGCGGAGGCGCAGCAGCGCGGCCTGCCCGTGCCGGCGGTGCAGGCAGACTGCCCGCCTGCCGCGTACGACTTCGAGCGACTGGCCGGGTGCGCAAACGGCGGACTGCCTCCACCATCACGGCACGCCGCCTGCCGTGCCCACCACGCTGCCGTCATACGCGGTACCCTCACCCACACCCACAATACGACGTGCAAGCGCCACGGCTGCCACGGCACCGACGACAGCTGCGGCATGGCCTTCCCCCGGCTCATCCGCACGGCCTTTCAGTGGATCGGCACCAGCGGCCTCTTCTTGCTGCCCCGCCTGGCACCCAACCTCGTGCCGCACATGCCTGCCGTTGCGCTCGCGTTCGGCTGCAACCAGCTGATGTCCCTGGCCTGTGAGGTCGACCGGGAGTACACGGCTGACGTGGCCGCACAACTAGCACGCCCCGCCGACGAACGTGGTGACTGCCCCCTCCTACAGCCCGCCATCGACCGCGCCCGTGATGCCGCGTACTACAGTTCAAAGTACACTGCGAAGACAATCGAGCGCAGCCAGGCACACCTCACCTGTGCCGCCGTGGGGCGCGTGCAGGACTTCATGATGGCGGGGAGCCCGCCCAGCGCCACTGGCGATGGCCCCAGCGCGTTCGGCAACCTGTGCGCCGCGGTGCACCGCATGACGGCCACCATCACGGCCGGCATGGCACTGGTCGCCTTCAAGCTCTCGGGTTACGATACGTTTCAAGCGTCGTACAAACGCAACTACCTGCCGGTGGGCGCGTTCACTGCACTGGCGGCCGAATCCGCCGTGGAGCCAGAAGACGCGGAAACCGGCGTGGAGCTTGTGGAGGCGGAGGAGCACGGTGGCTACACCCTC
The DNA here is from genome assembly GCA_019650235.1 of Volvox reticuliferus. NCBI lineage: Eukaryota > Viridiplantae > Chlorophyta > Chlorophyceae > Chlamydomonadales > Volvocaceae > Volvox > Volvox reticuliferus. The sequence goes on from BNCP01000018.1 coordinate 1,726,101, forward strand.
GCCGACGCCGTACAGAACTACACGCAGCGTGGAGTGGAGCTCAGCGGCTTCGATTGCAGCGCCTACAATATCGTGGCCAACTTCGAGGTGCAACGTGTGACGCCCGCACAGCACCCCCACGCTGCCATCCTTGGCGCCCAAGTCCTCCCCGCAGCTCGCCACCGCAAACGCACCGCCCCTGGCGCCGTTATGACCCCCGTGACTGATGCACCTTCCGGCCCATCTGGCGCCCAGCCCACCGCCGTCGCGACGTTCCTTGCGTCAGGCGGCTCAGCTGTGGATCAGCTACCGACCAGCCCAGCAACGACCATACCCCCCAAGAAGGTGGCCTTCCAACCGACGCACCCGCTGTACCTGACACACGTTCTCCGTCGCCTGGCACAGCCGAGGTACGTCCTGCTGGGCGGTGCACTGCCCCGCCGTCCGCAAGCAGGCAGTACCACCGCAGCCGCCGTCGCCTACTACGCATTCGTGTTGGGCGTCTTCAAGGCTCACCGCGGCCAGCCGGTGGCCGCCAATCAGACGGTGAAGGAGGCGTACGATGCTTGGTGGGCGGACCTGGGAACCACCGGTGCAGGCCGATCCTACAGAGCGTGCGTCAGTGCCCTGCTCGACAACATCGAGGCAGAGCACCTCGCCAGCGGCCGGCGCCAGGCCGAATACAACTTGCGACGTCGCCAGCGCCGCGCCGCCGCTGCGGCTGCCGGTCTGCCCCCGAACTACACCTCCAGTGCCTCGGATGATGACGACCCGGACGCCGCGCGAGGCCGCCTCCAACCCGACCCTGACACACAGCCACCGCACGACAATCAGGTCGAGCGGTATGACTTCGTGCCAGGCCAAGGCGACCCGACGACGGGAATCAACCTGTCTGACGTCGCCCTGACGGACCTGTACGACCGCACCACGGTGGAGGGGCTGTACGCATACGGTGCAGCCCGGCGTTGCCGTGCGCTTCCTCTACCCGACGCACTCGGTGCCAACACCAGCCCCTTCATCCGCCGTGTGCGCGCCACCGACATCCCGCTGCTGAGCGAGGCTTCCAAGCGGTTGAAGCGCTACCTGGTCCTGACCGAAGGCACCACCACCACGCCGACCACCGCCGTCCGCACCCCCCGCCTGTGCCTGGATCGCCGCCCCGGCTACCCGCTCGTGGCGGGTACTCATGAATGACGGCCAACAGTCTGACCGCGCACTCGTCACAGCGGAGATGCCGACGTACCTGCGTCTGGCTCAGCCACCTACCGTTGACGACACCATCGAGCTCTTCACCCTGGCACCGGATCAGGCTGTACCGTTCATGCTCGTGGCACGCTACTTCGACCGCCGCAACGAACCCGATCCAGGCGTCCCGCCACAGATGCTCATCATGGGTCCCCCGGGCACGGGCAAGACATGCTTCGTGCACGCGCTGCTGTGGTACACGTACCAGCATGACAGCCCCGACTGGGCCGCCACATGCGCGTACTCCTGGGCCGCCGCGATCGCCTTCAACACCCCAGTGCACCGCAGCCTGTCGACCCACTCGATGTTCGGCATCTCTGCCAGCCAAAGCGGCTCGCGTGGCGCCAACCTTCCCAAGCGTGGTGCCTACACCAGCCTGCAGGTAGGATCCACTCTCCGGAGCACATAGGAGAACCATAACACGGATCCACACCTCCCGCCCCACCATCCTACGCACCCCCCTTCTCCGCACGCTCCGCCCCGCCCTCCATAGGTCAAACGTAACGTCGGTGACGGAGCTGTCTTCATCGACGAGATTGGCATGCAGAGCCATGAACACCTCGGCGCCATCAGCCACTCCTGTACGGCCAGCGTACCGCCTCCGCCACATCTCGGGCCCACCCACTCGAGCACCCGTGTCCTGTCCGGCCGCGCCGCTGCCGGAATCGGCGACCTGCTACAGCATCCTCAACCGGGCGGCTCGCCACCATACCGCTTCGCGGCCGACGTCGAGCGGAACCCCAACTTCAGTCCGTCGGCACCGAACACCCGGCGCCGGCCAGCCTCGGCTGGCGAACGCGAAGGTGACTGTGCGGACGGCAGCAACACTGGCAGCAGTGATGACGACGAGCACAACAGCGACCGCGACATTGCCGTGACCACACGTCGCCCTCGCCGACCCGTACCACAGACGCACACACGCCTGCATGACGGCTTCCAGCTGTACCGGCAGCTCGGCAGCATCGTGTTCATGCTGCAAAAGCAGCAACGACAAGACAACAGCCCGTCCGGTCAGCAGCTTACCCAGTTCGCGACCATGTTCGGCGGCGACGAACCCACTGAAGCGCGCATGGCGGCACTGATAGACGCGCTCAACCAGCGCGTCATCACCGACCTATCGGACCTCACGGACCTCGAGCCCCGTGTGGTGTTGCAACGCAACGAGCCCAGGCACGCCCTCAACACACGGCTCCTCATGCTCCAGGCGCGTCGCAAGGGTGCACGGTTGGTCAGCTGGAACGCGGACCACGTCCCGGTCCGCCAACACGGCACAGCCCAGCAGCCGCCACTCTCGCACGTCGAGAAGGCTGTCGCAATGCGAGTCAAAGACGCCGCCTTCGACCACACAACCGCCGACACTTGGTACTACGAAGGAGCACGCTACACGCTACTCGACACCGTCGCCGCCGACGCCGGCGCCTGCCACAACAATGAAGTCGAGGCGTGCGGCCTGCTCACTGACAGCCGCGAACCGCCCGACGACGGCCACGGTCCGTACTGGCGCCTGCACTACCTACCCGCAGCCGTCATGGTCCGTCCCATCAAAGGGCACGCGCCCGATACGGTGCTAGCGGACTTGGCGGACTTCGCATCCAAGGGTGCTGCCTTCACTGTCGTACCACGCCCCTCACCAGCAGCCAATGTCACCGTACCTGCTGTCAACACTGGCACCGCCACCAAGAACGTGCGTCGCGTCAACGTGCCGCTGGGTGACTACTACGCCGTGACCGACTACTTCGTACAGGGCCGCAGCTTCAAGGAGGAATGCTGGGTTGCGGACCTCTCCGTGCCACCTGGTGGCCTGAAGCGCGCAACCGTGTATGTGCTGCTGACACGGTACAAGACACTCGACCACATCCGCCTCCTGCGCCCGCTCTCTACAACACCTGACGAGCGGAGACGAGTTGTCCAGCAGTTTCTGGCAGCAACGAAGCTCGATCCCGACCTGGCGGCCGAACTGCGCCTCCTCGACCGCCGCGCGACCGCAACCCGCGACCGCTATGCGCCCGAGTACGAGCACGCCCGGCACCTGGAGGAGCGCTGGACTACCGCAGCCACCACCACGTGACACGGCGACGGTGATGGGGGTTCTGCAACGGAGGCGACGGTGGCGAAGGACAGGGCGGCGGCAGCCACGGCGGCAGTGGTGATGGAAGTGACGGACTCGACAGAGAGCTGGACGGCGGCGGCGGCGGTGGCGGCGGAGGGGGTGGCGGGCTCGGCAGCAGCGGTGACGCCCATGGACAACTGAGCGGCGGCGACGACAGCGGCGGTGGTGGGGGTTCTGCAACGCAGGCGACGGTGGCGAAGGACAGGGCGGCGGCAGCGACGGCGGCGGTGGTGATGGAAGTGGCGGACTCGGCAGACGGCTGGACGGTGGCGGCGGCGGTGGCGGTGGAGGGGGTGGCGGGCTCGGCAGCAGCGGCGACGGCCATGGACAACTGAGCGGCGGCGACGACAGCGGTGGTGGTGGGGGGTCTGCAACGGAGGCGACGGTGGCGGTGGTGATGGAAGTGGCGGACTCGGCAGAGGGGGGTGGCGGGCTCGGCAGCAGCGGCAACGCCGATGGGCGGCGACGACAGCGGCGGTGGTGGGGGTGGCAACAGTAGTGGGGGTCGGCGGGAGCAGAGGACACTCGGTTGCATACAGTCGTACAATTGAATGCAGTTGACTGCAGTTGCATGGAGTTGCCGCCACTGGATGGCGTTAAAGGCCAGCCGGCCGATGTCTGCCCCGACGGGCCGGTGACTAGTGCGGCGTGTACGTCGCCGGCGTACACGCTGACTCGTCCCGACGGTCCGCATCGACCGATAGTTCCGTCGGACGGACGCCCGGCGATACCTATGGCACGTCGTACATCCACCCGGCCACACGCCGCCACCCGGTACACCCGCAGTGCCCACACCGGTGTGTCCCGCTAGCCCATGCTACCCATGTATCCACTGGCCCCTATGCATACCCCTGCCCCGATACCCCCACGGCTGGGGGTATCGGGCCGGCCGGGTCGGCCGGCCGTCGGAGCGCAGTCGTGCGCTTAAGACGTCGTCGTACAAAACGCGAGGTCGCCGGTTCGATTCCGGACGTCACCGGACGTTTCGTGGCACGAATCGTCGCCGCGTCGGCGTCACCGGACGTTTCGCGGCGCGCTCAGGTGCGACATCTCAATATATGCAAGGGCACGCACATATGCAAGGGCATGCCTTTTATCGTCACCGGACATTTCATGGCGCGAACCGGACGTTTCGCGGCACGAATCGTCGCCGTGTCGTCACCGGACGTTTCGCGGCACGAATCGTCGCCGCGGCGGCGTCTGGCCGTGTATGATATTATGATATTATGGCACATTGAATACGGCACGTCGAATTGCGCACCTGGACGCAACGATGCGCCTTGCGCGAACCGGACGTTTCACGGCACGAATCGTCGCCGCGCCGTCACCGGACGTTTCACGGCGCGTTCAGGTGCGACATCTCAATATATGCAAGGGCACGCACATATGCAAGGGCATGCCTTTTATCGTCACCGGACATTTCATGGCGCGAACCGGACGTTTCGCGGCACGAATCGTCGCCGCGGCGGCGTCTGGCCGTGTATGATATTATGACATTATGGCACATCGAATACGGCACGTTAAATTGCGCACCTGGACGCAACGATGCGCCTTGCGCACCTGACATATGTGATATGCTGATGCATGTGCAAGTCCGTCTGTTCGACTCTTTGTTGTGTGCGCAAGTATGCGCACACGTGCAAGGGCACACATTTTAGCGTGAATGACATGATCTCATATAACATAATATGACATATGTAATATGCTGATGCATGTGCAAGTCGTCGCACCGGATGTTTCGCGCCGCGGTACAGGTGCGCGATTCGACGTGCGACATGCCAATATATATTGTAGCCATCTATGATTATGGCTACGATCAGGGAAGATCACCGGCGTCAAAGTGCGCATCTGCGGCCGTCCAACGTTGTCCGCGTGAAATGTAGGGCTTCTTGTAAGATGTACGGCCTTCTTCGCGTGCGTCGGCTCGCTACAGTAGGTCGGATTGCATCGCGGATATACACATCCGTCCGATTTCTTTCTCTTAACATACGGTACTGCGGCTGCACACTGCATTACTGCACACTGGTCGGTGGCGCCGCCAACGTAAGCTGCACGGCCTTTCACGAAGCTGGGCTATTTACAGGCGTCGGCTCGCTACTGTGGGATTGTATCGCATATAGATCGCGTATATATCACACGATGCGTGGTATTGCGGCTGAAGACGGCTTCCATCCGTTCAGTCACATGGCATCGCGGTCCTCAACCCCGACCCCAATATGCTACGTGGCCAGCTGCCTGCGCGTGTTGGACGGACGGACAGACGGACAACGTCCCCCTAAGATCGGCGTAAGGTCTCCGTTCCGACGACGGAACGACTATCGTCGTTCACGACGGACAACGCACAAAAGACGGAACGACAGATCGGCGGACCTCGGCGAGACGGAGGCAAGTGCAGCGCGGGGTCGACGCCGAGACGGACGCAGCCGCGCAGGCACGTTCCCGGTGGTGTGCGTGGACGAGGTCCCAGACCGGCAGGACTTGCTGGATCGCGTCCGCCGTGCACCTGGCATTAAAGTGCGAGGACACGTCAGCGTCGCCTGGGTGCGCTTTCGTCAGCACAACGATGAGGACGAACTTGCGGTGGATGAAGATGCTCTGCAGGAGTACAAGCGTATGGGATGCGTTGCACAAGTACCTGAGGCACTGCTGCGCTCCGCGATCGGTCCTACAGATCCGGAGGTCGCCGGCGTACTGCGAAGCACACTCCTTAATGACCGCACTGGCGCCGCTGGTGTATGGCCGCTGCAGGAGACGTTACAAGGAAACACGGCTGGTGAAATGCTGCACGGCAGCGGCGCGTATGCATCGCCGTCTGATACAGGTGTGCTTCCTTCTTGTTGAAAGACGGGGTAACCCGACGGGGCTCACAGACGGGAAACGGTGGGGGGAGGGGGCGGCGGGAAACATACGTACATCGCTTTCGACGGACTATCGTCGTTCTTGACGGACAACGCACAAAAGGCCGGCGCGCACTACGATGACGAGAACATCCGACGGAACGACAGACCGGCGGACCTCGGTGAGACGGAGGCAAGTGCAGCACGGCGTCGACGCCGAGGCGGACGGATCACGTCATCGTCGCCTGGGTATGCTTTCGTCCGCGGCTGAAGACGGCTTCCATCCGTTCAGTCACATGGCATCGCGGTCCTCAACCCCGACCCCAATATGCTACGTGGCCAGCTGCCTGCGCGTGTTGGACGGACGGACAGACGGACAACGTCCCCCTAAGATCGGCGTAAGGTCTCCGTTCCGACGACGGAACGACTATCGTCGTTCACGACGGACAACGCACAAAAGACGGAATGACAGATCGGCGGACCTCGGCGAGACGGAGGCAAGTGCAGCGCGGGGTCGACGCCAAGACGGACGCAGGCGTGCAGGCGCGTTCACGGTGGTGTGCATAGACGAGGTCCGAGACCGGCAGGATTTGCTGGATCGCGTCCGCCGTGCGCCTGGCATTAAAGTGCGCGGACACGTCATCATCGCCTGGGTGCGCTTTCGTCCGCACAACGATGAGGATGAACTTGCGGTGGATTACCCCCCTGCACCTCGCTTCCGGCATGGCCACCGTGCTGCGTCGGCACGCATACCCTCACCTCCATGATGGTCGCTCCACGGGGAACTACGGCCCCCCTCGCGGGCTGACAGCCCGCGTCTAGGGCGTGACACCACTGCACGAGCGGCTGCCCGTCGAGATCCGGAGTGCAGGGCTGCGGAGCAGGGGCGTGACACCGCTGCACGAGCGGCTGCCCGTCGAGATCCGGAGTGCAGGGCTGCGGAGCAGCGGCGTAACACCGCTGCACGAGCGGCTGCCCGTCGAGACCCGGAGTGCAGGGCTGCAGAGGCCGCGCACACGCAGGCCCGTGCTCAGCTGCGTGGGATACAGCTTCCGCGAGCTAGCTTGCTTGAGCGTCTGCGGGACCTCATGCGGTTTCCCTGCTTGCACGAGGGCCAGCATCCTGCACCGCCTGATTTTCTTGGGGTGATTCCGGAAGGGCGCGTGCAGGATTTGCCTGGCGGTCAACTTCCGGTGGAGCGGCAGGTACCATATGAGAAACACCTGCAGCTTGCTTCCAGCATGGCCGCCGCGCTGCGTCGGCGCATGCCTTCCCGGGTGTGTGCCGTCTGCTCGGAGCAGTGTTCGGAGGACCAATCCACGCTTCGTGCTTGGGTGGACATCCCCAACGTGGACATCTTACGCGCTGACATCATGTGCACAGGCGCCGTGCCGCGTCATGCGCGTACCCTGGCTTGGCGGCGCATGCCCTGCACCGCCCAAGGTGTTGCACCACCGCCACCGGATCCGGTTTTACCGGCACGGTATCGTATCGGCAGATCCGAGCGCGGCAGTACTGCAGGTGCCAGCGCTGACGCCGATCCCGCGGCATTCGTGGATGAGGATGCGGTGACGGCTGACAGTGATGGTGGTGTCGATGGGGCTGACGAGCCGGATTCACCGACGGGTGCTGCAGTGCAGCTGCCGTCGGAATTGCAGCCATATCCACCACGGGTGCAGCCGTGACCTTGCTTCGACGATCCGCGGAGTGTGGAGGTGCCGTTCTGCATGCGCCTTGATGCGGACTTGCCGAATCGGACCGTGTTCTGCGGCGATGGTGGCTCCGATCGATTCGCTATCTGTGCCTCTTGCGAGAAGGCACTGGCGGGTGAGGACCTTCTCCGGCCCGTTTAGGGGAACATGAACACATTTGATTCATCGAGCCGCCTATATTGCCATTCGAGTCTGCTTAACCGATGTCCGCCTGTCGCCGCTCTCGTTGCAGCACGCCGAGTGCCTGAAGCGGCTCTGGCGCGCCTCGATCAGGGCGACGTGCCGTCTGTCAATCACCTGGGCGACCCGCTGCCTGCCCCCACGTTTGTGGAGAGCCAGCTCTTGGGGCGGGGCCGTCTCATGCAGCAGCTGCTGATTGTGCATCTCACGGGCCGCCCCCCCCAGGTCTTTCCGTGTGCCGTTCAGTCGCATGGCATCGCGGTCGTCAACCCCGACCCCAATATGCTACGCGGCCAGCTGCCTGCGCGCATTGCGGATTTGGCAGGCGCGTTCACGGTGGTGTGCGTGGACCAGGTCCGAGACCGGCAGGACTTGCTGGATCGCGTTCGCCGTGCGCCTGGCATTAAAGTGCGAGGACACGTCATCGTCGCCTGGGTGCGCTTTCTTCAACACAATGATGAGGATGAGCTCGCGGTGGATGAAGATGCTCTGCAGGAGTACGAGCGTATGGGATGCGTTGCGCACGTACCTGAGGCACTGCTGTGCTCCGCGATCGGTCCTACAGATCCGGAGGTCGCCGGCGTACTACGGAGCACGTTCCTCCATGACCGTACTGGCGCCGCTGGTGTACGGCAGCTGCAGGAGACGTTGCAAGGAGACGCGGTTGGTGAAATCCTTCAGGGCGGCGGCGCGTATGCATCGCCGTCTGATACAGGTGTGATTCCTTCTTGTTGAAAGACGGGATAACCCGACGGGGCTCACAGACGGGAAACGGTGGGGGGACGGGCCGGGTGGGAAACATAGATACGTCGCTTTCGAACTGACAATCCTGGTTCCACGTGCTTCGCCCGCATCCTTCTGGCCTTGGTATTTCTGTACTTCTACATCTGCTGGAGGTCCCGATGCGCCCACGACCGGAGCTGCTGTCTCGGACACTCCTATGGCGGGTATGTCTGTGAGAGTAATGCTGCGAGTTGCCCGTGTCGCTGTTGTGTTGTACAACCTGTACGTACCTGTGGGTTTGCACGGGTCGCACCTGCTGGTGTGTGTGCCGACCGAACGTGCTCGGCCTCCTGTCAGGTTAAGCGTCGCGGAATACTCTACGTATTGCCACTTGTTGATGTGCGGTGTATGCGCGACTGTGACTACTGTCCACTGCAGAAGCTGGCGCTACGGGCTTACCGCCCCTCGCGGTCGTCGTGCGCCAGGCAGCCGACCCTGCTCCCATCCGGAGTAAGTGAGGGCGTGCATTTTATCACCTTCATACACCTCCATTCGCGTATCCCGCCACATCCACCGAACGGCCTCGGAACAATTTGCGCATACGTTACAAGTATCATTCCCGCTCCATCTGTCTGTCCGTCGTGTTAAGCTTGTGGATTCCCGCCTCCTCTGCCCGACACAGCTGACGCCGACCTGGGCGCTCCGAATGAGCTGGAACTGGTCCTACCGCAGCCCGCTGCCATTCCGACCGATGGCAGCGAGTTTGATACCCGGCCCAACGTGGTACATGATCTGCTGACCGGCCGTGCACGTCTTGCATTCGCCGCTGGCGGCCGTGACGCTCGGATCCTGGATGATCGTCACCCGGCCATCCTCAACGTCTGCTTCCCGGTCTCGTTTCCGTATGGCTTGTCCGGACAGCGGCCGCCGGGAATGTCCTTCGCATCATACTGCAGCCACCTGGTACGGCGGGTGCCTCGGGCACAGTTCAGCGGCAACTTGATGCTGCTTGCCCGCATGTACGACATCAACGTTCGTCAGCAGAGCATGGCGCAAGTGGGAGTGGCCCTGCGCATGCGACCGCGGCTGGGTGAACCAGCGGCGCGGATCTCGAGGGATGTCGTACGCGCCATGGCGGACATCTTGGCGCTGCCGTACCGTCACGCCCAGCGACGGCAGCTGCTGTCGCAGCAGTCGCCCGTGGTGCGCGCTCTCCTCGAGGGCGCACGTGCCAGCTTGCTGCGAATCGACCTCACGGATGCCTACTACAACGGTGCAAAGGCCACGATGCGTGCAGCTGCCCTCACCATTGGCTGGCCGCCGCTGTTCTTCAACCTCAACCCGGCGGACATGCATGCTGGCTGCGCCGTTGTAGCGTCTGGCCAGTTCATCGAGTTCGACGACACCGGCCGTCCCGCCCAGATCACCAGCACGGTGGAAAAGTGGCGCCGCGTTAAGGAAGACCCGTACAGCTGCGCCGCGCTGCTCGTTGCCACGAAAGAGGTGGTGGTCGAGCAGCTGTTTGGCTTTGCACCTGGGGCAATGCGGCAGACTGACCCGAACTGCTTCTGCGGTGTCGTATTCGAGGTGGTTGTCAAGGTGGAGCAGAGCGGACGATTGGCGCTACACCTGCACGGAGTTGCACATCTCGAGTGCTTCGCGCTGGAGAACCTGCAGGCATTCTTTTGTGGACCCAACTGCCGGGCTCTGGCACTTGCGTACGCGCTCTGCGAAATGTGGTACCCCTCGCCGTACTACGCTCCGGCCCCGGACGGTGGAACGCAGCCTCTGGTCATGGGTATGTCTGAGGCGGAGGCGCAGCAGCGCGGCCTGCCCGTGCCGGCGGTGCAGGCAGACTGCCCGCCTGCCGCGTGCGACTTCGAGCGACTGGCCGGGTGCGCAAACGGCGGGCTGCCTCCACCATCACGGCACGCCGCCTGCCGTGCCCACCACGCTGCCGTCATACACGGTACCCTCACCCATACCCACAATACGACGTGCAAGCGCCACGGCTGCCACGGCACCGACGACAGCTGCGGCATGGCCTTCCCCCGGCTCATCCGCACGGCCTTTCAGTGGATCGGCACCAGCGGCCTCTTCTTGTTGCCCCGCCTGGCGTCCAACCTCGTGCCGCACATGCCTGCCGTTGCGCTCGCGTTCGGCTGCAACCAGTTGATGTCTCTGGCCTGTGAGGTCGACCGGGAGTACACGGCTGACGTCGCCGCACAACTAGCACGCCCCGCCGACGAACGTGGTGACTGCCCCCTCCTACAGCCCGCCATCGACCGTGCCCGTGATGCCGCGTACTACAGTTCAAAGTACACCGCGAAGACAATCGAGCGCAGCCAGGCACACCTCACCTGTGCCGCCGTCGGGCGCGTGCAGGACTTCATGATGGCGGGGAGCCCGCCCAGCGCCAGCGGCGATGGGCCCAGCGCGTTCGGCAACCTATGCGCCGCGGTACACCGCATGACGGCCACCATCACGGCCGGCATGGCACTGGTCGCCTTCAAGCTCTCGGGTTACGATACGTTTCAAGCGTCGTACAAACGCAACTACCTGCCGGTGGGCGCGTTCACTGCACTGGCGGCCGAGTCCGCCGTGGAGCCAGAAGACGCGGAAACCGGCGTGGAGCTTGTGGAGGCGGAGGAGCACGGTGGCTACACCCTCGCCGACGCCGTACAGAACTACACGCAGCGCGGAGTGGAGCTCAGCGGCTTCGATTGCAGCGCCTACAATATCGTGGCCAACTTCGAAGTGCAACGTGTGACGCCCGCACAGCACCCCCACGCTGCCATCCTTGGCGCCCAAGTCCTCCCCGCAGCTCGCCACCGCAAACGCAAGGCCCCTGGCGCCGCTATGACCCCCGTGACTGATGCACCTCCCGGCCCATCTGGCGCCCGGCCCACCGCCGCCGCGACGTCCCTTGCGTCAGGCGGTTCAGCTGCGGACCAGCTACCGACCAGTCCAGCAACGACCATGCCCCCCAAGAAGGTGGCCTTCCAACCGACGCACCCGCTGTACCTGACACACGTCCTCCGTCGCCTGACGCAGCCGAGGTACGTCCTGCTGGGCGGTGCACTGCCCCGCCGTCCGCAAGCAGGCAGTACCACCGCAGCCGCCGTCGCCTACTACGCATTCGTGTTGGGCATCTTCAAAGCTCACCGCGGCCAGCCGGTGGCCGCCAATCAGACGGTGAAGGAGGCGTACGATGCTTGGTGGGCGGACCTGGGAACCACCGATGCAGGCCGATCCTACAGAGCCTGCGTCAGTGCCCTGCTCGACAACATCGAAGCAGAGCACCTCGCCAGCGGCCGGCGCCAGGCCGAATACAACTTGCGACGTCGCCAGCGCCGCGCCGCCGCTGCAGCTGCCGGTCTCCCCCCGAACTACACCTCCAGTGACTCGGATGATGATGACCCGGACGCCGCGCGAGGCCGCCTCGAACCCGACCCTGACACACAGCCACCGCACGACAATCAGGTCGAGCGATATGACTTTGTGCCAGGCCAAGGCGACCCGACAACGGGGCTCAACCTGTCTGACGTCGACCTGACGGACCTGTACGACCGCACCACGGTGGAGGGGCTGTACGCATACGGTGCAGCCCGGCGTTGCCGTGCGCTTCCTCTGCCCAACGCACTCGGTGCCAACACCAGCCCCTTCATCCGCCGTGTGCGCGCCACCGACATCCCGCTGCTGAGCGAGGCTTCCAAGCGGCTGAAGCGCTACCTGGTCCTGACCGAAGGCGCCATCGCCACGCCGGCCACCGCCGTCCGCACCCCCCGCCTGTGTCTGGATCGCCGCCCCGGCTATCCGCTAGTGGCGGTACTCGTGAACGACGGCCAACAGTCTGACCGCGCACTCGTCACAGCGGAGATGCCGACCTACCTGCGTCTGGCTCAGCCGCCTACCGTTGACGACACCATCGAGCTCTTCACCCTGGCGCCGGATCAGGCTGTACCGTTCATGCTCGTGGCACGCTACTTCGACCGCCGCAACGAACCCGATCCAGGCGTCCCGCCGCAGATGCTCATCATGGGTCCCCCGGGCACGGGCAAGACACGGTTCGTGCACGCGCTGCTGTGGTACACGTACCAGCATGACAGCCCCGACTGGGCCGCGTCTAGGACCAAATATGTTCCAGACTAGACGCGGGCTGTCCGCCCGCGAGGGGGGCCGTAGTTCCCCGGGGAGCAACCGCGGAGGCGAGGGTATGCGCGCCGACGCAGCACGGTGGCCATGCCGGAAGCGAGGTGCAGGTGGGTAATCCTGCCGGTCTCGGACCTGGTCTACGCACACCACCGTGAACGCGCCTGCACGCCTGCGTCCGTCATGGCATCGACCCCGCGCTGCACTTGCCTCCGTCTCGCCGAGGTCCCATACGCTTGTACTCCTGCAGAGCATCTTCATCCACCGCAAGTTCGTCCTCATCGTTGTGCGGACGAAAGCGCACCCAGGCGACGCTGACGTGTCCTCGCACTTTAATGCCAGGTGCACGGCGGACGCGATCCAGCAAGTCCTGCCAGTCTCGGACCTCGTCCACGCACACCACCGGGAACGTGCCTGCGCGCCTGCGTCCGTCTCGGCGTCGACCCCGCGCTGCACTTGCCTCCGTCTCGCCGAGGTCCGCCGATCTGTCATTCCGTCTTTTGTGCGTTGTCCGTCGTGAACGACGATAGTCGTTCCGTCGTCGGAACGGAGACCTTACGCCGATCTTAGGGGGACGTTGTCCGTCTGTCCGTCCGTCCAACACGCGCAGGCAGCTGGCCACGTAGCATATTGGGGTCGGGGTTGAGGACCGCGATGCCATGTGACTGAACGGATGGAAGCCGTCTTCAGCCGCGGACGAAAGCACACCCAGGCGACGATGACGTGATCCGTCCGTCTCGGCGTCGACGCCGTGCTGCACTTGCCTCCGTCTCACCGAGGTCCGCCGGTCTGTCGTTCCGTCGGATGTTCTCGTCGTCGTAGTGCGCGCCGGCCTTTTGTGCGTTGTCCGTCAAGAACGACGATAGTCCGTCGAAAGCGATGTACGTATGTTTCCCGCCGCCCCCTCCCCCCACCGTTTCCCGTCTGTGAGCCCCGTCGGGTTACCCCGTCTTTCAACAAGAAGGAAGCACACCTGTATCAGACGGCGATGCATACGCGCCGCTGCCGTGCAGCATTTCACCAGCCGTGTTTCCTTGTAACGTCTCCTGCAGCGGCCATACACCAGCGGCGCCAGTGCGGTCATTAAGGAGTGTGCTTCGCAGTACGCCGGCGACCTCCGGATCTGTAGGACCGATCGCGGAGCGCAGCAGTGCCTCAGGTACTTGTGCAACGCATCCCATACGCTTGTACTCCTGCAGAGCATCTTCATCCACCGCAAGTTCGTCCTCATCGTTGTGCTGACGAAAGCGCACCCAGGCGACGCTGACGTGTCCTCGCACTTTAATGCCAGGTGCACGGCGGACGCGATCCAGCAAGTCCTGCCGGTCTCGGACCTCGTCCACGCACACCACCGGGAACGTGCCTGCGCGGCTGCGTCCGTCTCTGCGTCGACCCCGCGCTGCACTTGCCTCCGTCTCGCCGAGGTCCGCCGATCTGTCATTCCGTCTTTTGTGCGTTGTCCGTCGTGAACGACGATAGTCGTTCCGTCGTCGGAACGGAGACCTTACGCCGATCTTAGGGGGACGTTGTCTGTCTGTCCGTCCGTCCAACACGCGCAGGCAGCTGGCCACGTAGCATATTGGGGTCGGGGTTGAGGACCGCGATGCCATGTGACTGAACGGATGGAAGCCGTCTTCAGCCGCAATACCACGCATCGTGTGATATATACGCGATCTATATGCGATACAATCCCACAGTAGCGAGCCGACGCCTGTAAATAGCCCAGCTTCGTGAAAGGCCGTGCAGCTTACGTTGGCGGCGCCACCGACCAGTGTGCAGTAATGCAGTGTGCAGCCGCAGTACCGTATGTTAAGATAAAGAAATCGGACGGATGTGTATATCCGCGATGCAATCCGACCTACTGTAGCGAGCCGACACACGCGAAGAAGGCCGTACATCTTACAAGAAGCCCTACATTTCACGCGGACAACGTTGGACGGCCGCAGATGCGCACTTCGGCGCCGGCGATCTTCCCTGATCGTAGCCCTAATCATAGATGGCTACAATATATATTGGCATGTCGCACGTCGAATCGCGCACCTGTAACGCGGCGCGAAACATCCGGTGCGACGACTTGCACATGCATCAGCATATTACATATGTCATATTATGTTATATGAGATCATGTCATTCACGATAAAATGTGTGCCCTTGCACGTGTGCGCATACTTGCGCACACAACAAAGAGTCGAACAGACGGACTTGCACATGCATCAGCATATCACATATGTCAGGTGCGCAAGGCGCATCGTCGCGTCCAGGTGCGCAATTTGACGTGCCGTATTCGATGTGCCATAATGTCATAATATCATACACGGCCAGACGCCGCCGCGGCGACGATTCGTGCCGCGAAACGTGCGGTGACGACACGGCGACGATTCGTGCCGCGAAACGTCCGGTTCGCGCCATGAAACGTCCGGTGACGATAAAAGGCATGCCCTTGCATATGTGCGTGCCCTTGCATATATTGAGATGTCGCACCTGAACGCGCCGTGAAACGTCCGGTGACGGCGCGGCGACGATTCGTGCCGTGAAACGTTCGGTTCGCGCAAGGCGCATCGTTGCGTCCAGGTGCGCAATTTGACGTGCCGTATTCGATGTGCCATAATATCATAATATCATACACGGCCAGACGCCGCCGCGGCGACGATTCGTGCCGCGAAACGTGCGGTGATGACACGGCGACGATTCGTGCCATGAAACGTCCGGTTCGCGCCATGAAACGTCCGGTGACGATAAAATGCAACCTTGCATATGTGCGTGCCCTTGCATATATTGAGATGTCGCACCTGAACGCGCCGCGAAACGTCCTGTGACGACGCGGTGACAATTCGTGCCGCGAAACGTCCGGTGACGACCAGAATCGAACCCGCGACCTCGCCTTTTACGCCGCGACGTCTTAAGCGCGAGCGACGCTCCGAAGGCACTACGACGCCGAGAAAAAAAAACGGCGAGTTACCAAATATGTTCCAGACAGACGGACGGACAAGCCCCCCCCCCCAAAAAACTAGACGCGGGCCGTGGGCCCGCGAGGGGGGCCGTAGTTCCCCGTCCCCGCGGCGGAGGCGAGGGCACGCGTGCCGAATGGAAGGGGTAATACAAGAATGCAGAGGGATGCAGAGATGCAGTTCACCAGCGTGGGAGTCGAACCCACGAGCGCGCGGATCGCACTCGGCCGTGCAAGTGTGTCGTCATACAGCGAGGTGGCCGTTTGACGCTGGCATTTAACGCCATCCAGTGGCGGCAACTCCATGCACGCTCCATGCACGTTGTGTTTGGGGCAACCGGAGTGACTTACTGCTGGAGGGCCGTGACGAAAGTGGTCCGGCCCTCCGTGCTGGTGGTGACGGTGCCGGTGATGGCGAAGGAGTCGTAGGCGGTGTACGCGACCCGGTCGTTGTCGTCCGCGAAGCTCGCGTCGGCGAAGAAGTCCGCGTAGTTGGGCAGCTGTTGGAGGACGCCGGGGCTGTCCGTGCAGACTGGATACTTGCTATTGCCGACGCTGAGGACGAGCGGTATCACGGGCCGGGAGCCGACCGTCGTGACGGAGCTGGGATTCGGGGAGAGGCTGGCGGCGGCGTGTGCTCCATCCGACGGTAGGACAACGGCGGCCCGGTCGCGTTGCTCCCACGCAACCATCATGTCGTTCGTGTCGGCGCGGCTGTCGGTGGCCGCAGTGGTCTGCTGGGTAGCTGCTCGGAAGGTCTGCACCCGCTTGGGAGGGCGCTTGCCCGGGGCAGCTGCTGCCGCGACTAGCGCTCCGTTGAGGAAGATGCTGTTGTTGTACTGAGTATTGGACGGCGCGCTGATTTTGGCGGCGTAGATGTATAGCGGCGTGTTGTCGTCAGCCGCCGCTTGTAGCTGGGCAACGAAGTCGTCGGGCGCGGATTGCTTGACCGCCAGCTCCACGCAGCCGAGGTCGGGGGCGTCGGGGTTGCCGCACGCGACCCAGGCGTTGAACTTGCGGAAGGGTCCGCCGCGGAACAGCTTACCGTGCGGGACGACCAGGAGGGCGCTGCCGTCGGCCGGGTACTTGTCCTCGGCGTCCGCTTTGTCGGTTGCCGCGTTGTACGTCGGATAACGCAGCTTGGCGGTGTAAAGCATCGGGAGGACGGAGGTGCTGGCCACGGAAATTTGAGTCGTCGGGGTGACCTTGTATTGGGCCAGTGTCGGTCCGGCGAAGCGGGAGGTGACGAAGGCGGGCAGGGCAGCTGGCTCCACGTTCGTGAACGTGACGGCCCGTGCAAAGGCGTGGTTGGTTTCCATGTCGGCTAGGGCGCGGTTATCGAGCTGCAGGATGATGACGCCCTGTCCGACTGTGTTCACGCCTGCGACGAAGCTGCCGTTTCGGTTGGGTGCGCCGGCAAAGAGCCGGTCTTCATCTTTAGTCACCGGGCCGGCGGTGAAGGTGACGTGGCAGGTGACGGTTCGCGACCTACGGATGGGGTCGTTAGTCGCATGTTAGTCCTCATCCTTAAAGATGGCCCGTAGCTATCGCTTACGTGGACGCGGAGGCAGCGTCGGTGGGGCTGCCGAAGGTGGACGTGCTGCTTGTAGACGGTGCCGGGGTGAGTCGCCGGCGTTTGGGGTCGGGCGATTCCATTCGGGGCGGGAAGGGACGACGGAAAGCGGCGCAGTATATGGGTAGAGAGACGTTAAGGTAGAGTACAAGTTATGGGATTGGCAATCTGTACAAGATTGGCAATCTGTACAAGATTGGCAATCTTGTGTTCAAATCCGCCTCATCAACCCACGGGTCACCGCGGTCCACTTGCTGCGCGCGGCAACCTCGACGGCCCCGTTCTCGGCATCTTTCGGACGCGCAGAGTCCGTCCGTCCGACGGCTTCGTTACCCAGCTGCAAGTCACACGATTGTCGGGCATCGGCATTACAAGGCATCCGTCGTCCAGCGCCAACCCGCCCGATCCACACCTCCTACCTCCCCTTCTTCGCGCCTTCTGCCTTCGCTATTGCCGCGGTCACCACTTCGCCACTCTGCCACTTCCATCACGACTGTCGCCGTCGTTGCCGCCGCCTTGTCCTTCGTCATCGTTGCCTTCGTTGCAGACCTTCGTTGCAGAACCCCCACCATCGTCGCCGTGTCACGTGGTGGGCTAGACGCCTGATAGCTGCGGACGGCTCGTGTGTAGACTAGGTCCTCAAGTGCGAAATCCCGGTTTGTTGCGTCAGGTGGTGATGGATGCGATAATCCGGTGCCGGGCGTGCTTTTACGGACTTTGGCAGCGGGATGTCGGTGGCGCGCACACGGCGAATGAAAGGGCTGGTGTTGGCACCGAGTGTGGCGAATGAAGGGGCTGGTGTTGGCAACGCAGGTTGCACAGACGTTCGCAGGGACGGTCTTGTCAATTCGGTTTCGTTCGTCAGGTGTGGCAGAGAGCGGGTACAGGAGGCGGGAACGTGTGTCGTAACGGTCCAGCAGCATTTTGGAAGACTCGAAGCGAACACTGAACACGGGTGTTTGTCCGTGTGCTTTCACTCCGGCACCCAGGCCACCTAGGGTCGCGGAACCTAAGGTACGCTGTGGATTGCAGGGGGCGTACAGACGGGAGGGGGGGCTGTCCGTGCGCCACCGCGTCCTAAGGCGCAATCGACTGCGGACGAGCGCAATCTACAACGCCCCCTTCAATTCACAGCGTACTTTAGGCTCCACGACCCCGTAGTTTCAACCTGGATGGTCTGGCTGCCGAAGTGGAACACGGACTGGCACCCGTGTCACTTCGGTGCTCGCCTAGAGTCTTCGAACATGCTGCCGAGTCGCCACAACACACTTGACTACGGCCGTCTCCTGTACTCATTCTCTGCCCCACCTGTGTGATCTGCGTTGCTTGCATGCGGCAGATGTATCGTAATGCCAACGTCCGGCACATATCTATACTTACACCTACGGCCGAAGCGCTACCTGGTCAGGTAAGATCCACTCTCCGGAGCACGTAGGAGACCCATACCACGGATCTACACCTCCCTCCCTACGTGCACTCCTTCTTCGCGCGCTCCGTCCTTCGCCTTCGTAGGTCAAATGCAACGCCTCTTGCCCTTGTCACTGCCGCCGTCGTCGTACAGCTATCCGCCGAGTCCGTCAGACCTCCAGTTCCCCACCATCCTACGCGCTCTCCTTCTCCGCGCTTCGCGCCTTTGTTACTGCCGTCGCCGTCGTGCAGCCATCTGCCGAGTCCGTCACTTCCATCATCACTGCCGCCGTCGCTGCCGCCGCGAGGGGTGCCGGTCTTGTGTTGAAATGCGCGTCATGGACTCAAGGGTCACCGTCATGGTCATGGTACGGACATTGACATTAGAATACGTCGGCCGCATGCAGGCAACACAGGTCGCAAAGGGGTTGGGAGATGTAGGGACGGCGGTGTGGCAGAGAGCGGGCACAGGAGGCGGAAAGGTGTGTTGTAGCGGTCCAGCAGCATGTTGGGGATTCCAGGCAACCACCGAAATGGTACAGGTGCCTGTCCGTGTGCTTGCATCACCCGTACTTCACTCTACAGCGTACCAGGTTCCACGACCTGGGTGCCGGAGTGAAGTACGGGTGACGAAAGCACATGGACAAACACCCGTGTCATTTCGGTGCTTGCTTCGACTCCCCAACACGCTGCTGGACCGCTACAACACACTCGACCACGGCCGTCTCTTGTGCTCAACCTTTGCCCCACAGACTACGTCGTCCCTGCGTCTCTCAACACTTGCGCGACTCGTGTTGCCCGCATGCGGCAGATGTATTGCAATGCTAACGTCCGGCACATATTTACACCTCCCATCGCAGCATCCTACGCACCCTCCTTCTTCACACGTTCCCCCCCATCCGTCGTAGGTCGGACGCAACGTCGGTGACGACACGGTAACACGGTGGTGTTCTGTCTACTCCCTCTAGTCTATTTTCGCGACGAAATCGGCATGCAGAGCCATGAGCACCTCGGCGTCACCAGCCACTCCGGGACGAGCAACGTACGATCAACGTACCGCGTCCGCCACATCTCGGGCCCACCTAGCACTCGGAATCGGCAACCTGCCACAGCGTTCTCATCCACACCCGCATCCTCATCTTCATCCGCCGCCCTGTTTTTCGCCACCGTCGCCTCCGTTGCAGACCCCTCACCATCGTCGCCGTGTCACGTGGTGGTGGCTGCGGTAGTCCAACGCTCCTCCAGGTGCCGGGCGTGCTCGTATTCGGGTGCATAGCGGTTGCGGGTTGCGGTCGCGCGGCGGTCAAGGAGGCGCAGTTCGCACGCCCTCACTCACTCCGGATGGGAGCAGGGTCAGCTGCCTGACGCACGACGACCGCGAGGGGCGGTAAGCCCGTAGCGCCAACTTCTGCAGTGAACAGTAGTCACAGTCGCGCACACACCGTAGATCAACAAGTGGCAATACGTAGAGTATTCCCCCACGCCTAACCTGACAGGAGGCTGAGCGCGTCCGATCGACACACAGACCAGCAGCCGCGACCCGTGCAAACCCACGGGTACGTACAGGTCGCAAAACACAGCAGCGGCACGGGCAACTCGCAGCTGTGCCCTCACAGACATACCCGCCATAGGAGTGTCCGAGACGGTAGGCCCGGTCGTGGGCACATCGGGACCTCCAGCAGATGTCAAGGCCGGAAGGATGCGGGCAAAGCACGTGGAACCAAAATTGTCAGTCCGATAGTGACGTATCTACGTTTCCCGCCCGGCACGTCTCCCAACCGTTCCCCGTCTGTGAGCCCCGTCGGCTTACCCCGACTTTCAACAAGAAGGAAGCACACCTGTATCAGACGGCGATACATACGCACCGTCGCCCTGAACGATTTCACCAGCCGTGTTTTCTTGTAACGTCTCCTGCAGCTGCCGTACATCAGCGGCGCCAGTGCGGTCATGGAGGAACGTGCTCCGTAGTACGCCGGCGACTTCCGGATCTGTAGGACCGATCGCGGAGCGCAGCAGCGCCTCGGGTACCTGCGCAACACATCCCATACGCTCGTACTCCCGCAGAGCATCTTCATCCACCACGAGCTCATCCTCGTCGTTGTGTTGAAGAAAGCGTACCCAGGCGACGACGACGTGTCCTCGCACTTTAACGCCAGGCGCACGGCGAACGCGATCCAGCAAGTCCTGCCGGTCTCGGACCTGATCCACGCACACCACCGTGAACGCACCTGCCAAATCCGCAATGCGCGCAGGCAGCTGACCGCGTAGCATGTTGGGATCGGGGTTGACGACCGCGATACCATGCGACTGAACGGCACACGGGAAGACCTGGGGGGGACGGCCCGTGAGATGCACAATCAGCAGCTGCTGCATCAGACGGCCCCGCCCCAAGAGTTGACTTTCCACAAACGTCGGTGTAGGCAGCGGGTCGCCCAGGTGATTGACAGACGGCACGTCGCCCGGATCGAGACGCGCCAGAGCCGCTTCAGGCACTCGGCGTACTGCAACGAGAGCGGCGACAGGCGGACATCGGTTAAGCAAACTCGAATGGCAATATAGGCGGCTCGACGAATCAAATGTGTTCATGTTCCCCTAAACGAGCCGGAAAAGATCCTCACCCGCCAGTGCCTTCTCGCAAGAGGCGCAGATAACGAATCGCTCGGAGCCACCATCGCCGCAGAACACGGTCCGGTTCGGCAAATCCGCATCAAGGCGCATGCAGAACGGCACCTCCACACTCCGCGGATCGTCGAAGCAAGGTCGCGGCTGCACCCGTGGTGGATATGGCCGCAACTCCGATGGGGCCGTGCCCTCTGCAGCACCCGTCGATGAATCCGACTCGTCAGCCCCATCGACACCACCATCACTGTCAGCCGCCGCCGCATCTTCATCCACGAATGCCGTGGGATCGGCGTCAGCGCTGGCACCCGCAGTACTGCCGCGCTCCGATCTGCCGATACGATACCGCACCGGTAAAACCGGATCCGGTGCCGGTGGTGCAACACCTTGGGCGGTGCAGGGCATGCGCCGCCAAGCCAGGGTACGCGCATGACGCGGCACGGCGCCTGTGCACATGATGTCAGCGCGTAAGATGTCCACGTTGGGGATGTCCACCCAAGCACGAAGCGCGGATTGGTCCTCCGAACACTGCTCCGAGCAGACGGCACACACCCGGGAAGGCATGCGCCGACGCAGTGCGGCGGCCATGCTGGAAGCAAGCTGCAGGTGTTTCTCATATGGTACCTGCCGCTCCACCGGAAGTTGACCACCAGGCAAATCCTGCACGCGCCCTTCCGGAATCACCCCAAGAAAATCAGGCGGCGCAGGGTGCCGGCCCTCGTGCAAGCAGGGAAACCGCATCAGGTCCCGCAAACGCTCAAGCAAGCTAGTTCGCGGAAGCTGTATCCCACGCAGCTGAGCACGGGCCTGCGCGTGCGCGGCCTCTGCAGCCCTGCACTCCGGGTCTCGACGGGCAGCCGCTCGTGCAGCGGTGTTACGCCGCTGTTCCGCAGCCCTGCACTCCGGATCTCGACGGGCAGCCGCTCGTGCAGCGGTGTTACGCCGCTGTTCCGCAGCCCTGCGCTCCGGATCTTGACGCGCAACCGCTCGCGCAGCAGCGTCACGCTCCTGCTCCGCAGCCGCGCGCTCCGGATCGAGACGAGCATCCCGCATCCGTGCTGCATCCGCGCTGAGCTGCACGCACGACGCACTCGTCCCTCTGAAACCTCTGAAATGGAAACCGCCGGCCAGTGTACCCAGACGCTCCCGACTACGCACCTCGGACTGCGGCGCCGCACAGAGCGAAGTGGCAAGCGCGGACCTCTGCCCGTCAGCGACGTCACGCCCCTGCTCCGCAGCCCTGCGCTCCGGATCGAGACGAGCTTCCCGCATCTGTATTGCATCCGCGCTGAGCTGCACGCTCGACGCACTCGTACCTCTCAAATGGAAACCGCCGGCCAGTGTACCCAGGCGCTCGCGACCGCGAGCCTCAGCCCGCCGAGGCGAATCATTTATTCGGTCCGTCATAACTGATGGGAGCCGTCTCTAAACGAACCGACGGCCGGGCCAACGGGGGGACGAACCGACGAGGAACGATCCGACAACTGTAAAGAGCCCAAGTCCAGGAAAAGCCGGCGACTGCACGTTAAGAGAAAGAAGTCGAACGGATATATATATATATATATCCGCGACCACGATGCATATGATACCTGGGGCGAGCCGACGCACGCAAAGAAGGCCGTACGCCTTTCAAAAAGCCACACATTTTACGCAAACAACGTTGGACGGGACGCGCACCGGCGTTGGATGACGCGGTCATCCAACGCCGGAAGGTTCGAATATATGGCTATCAAATATGTATGGGTATATATCAATCCGGTCCGACTACAATATTACAAGTATGTATAGCGAACCGCGCACCCGGAGATGCATCGAGTCGCGCCGCGATCGCTCAGCGAGAACCATCCGGTGACGACCGGAATCGAACCCGCGACCTCGCCTTTTACGCCGCGATGTCTTAAGCGCGCGCGGAGCTCCGAAACCCGAGAACGACGGCCCGAAAAACGCGAGTTTCCAGAAAAAACCGAACAGACGGACGGACAACGAAAAATCGGGGTAAGGTCTCCGTTCCGACGACGGAACGACTATCGTCGTTCACGTCTATGTCGTACAGGTCGCAAAACACAGCAGCGGCACGGGCAACTCGCAGCTGTGCCCTCACAGACATACCCGCCATAGGAGTGTCCGAGACGGTAGGCCCGGTCGTGGGCACATCGGGACCTCCAGCAGATGTCAAGGCCGGAAGGATGCGGGCAAAGCACGTGGAACCAAAATTGTCAGTCCGATAGTGACGTATCTACGTTTCCCGCCCGGCACGTCTCCCAACCGTTCCCCGTCTGTGAGCCCCGTCGGCTTACCCCGACTTTCAACAAGAAGGAAGCACACCTGTATCAGACGGCGATACATACGCACCGTCGCCCTGAACGATTTCACCAGCCGTGTTTTCTTGTAACGTCTCCTGCAGCTGCCGTACATCAGCGGCGCCAGTGCGGTCATGGAGGAACGTGCTCCGTAGTACGCCGGCGACTTCCGGATCTGTAGGACCGATCGCGGAGCGCAGCAGCGCCTCGGGTACCTGCGCAACACATCCCATACGCTCGTACTCCCGCAGAGCATCTTCATCCACCACGAGCTCATCCTCGTCGTTGTGTTGAAGAAAGCGTACCCAGGCGACGACGACGTGTCCTCGCACTTTAACGCCAGGCGCACGGCGAACGCGATCCAGCAAGTCCTGCCGGTCTCGGACCTGATCCACGCACACCACCGTGAACGCACCTGCCAAATCCGCAATGCGCGCAGGCAGCTGACCGCGTAGCATGTTGGGATCGGGGTTGACGACCGCGATACCATGCGACTGAACGGCACACGGGAAGACCTGGGGGGGACGGCCCGTGAGATGCACAATCAGCAGCTGCTGCATCAGACGGCCCCGCCCCAAGAGTTGACTTTCCACAAACGTCGGTGTAGGCAGCGGGTCGCCCAGGTGATTGACAGACGGCACGTCGCCCGGATCGAGACGCGCCAGAGCCGCTTCAGGCACTCGGCGTACTGCAACGAGAGCGGCGACAGGCGGACATCGGTTAAGCAAACTCGAATGGCAATATAGGCGGCTCGACGAATCAAATGTGTTCATGTTCCCCTAAACGAGCCGGAAAAGATCCTCACCCGCCAGTGCCTTCTCGCAAGAGGCGCAGATAACGAATCGCTCGGAGCCACCATCGCCGCAGAACACGGTCCGGTTCGGCAAATCCGCATCAAGGCGCATGCAGAACGGCACCTCCACACTCCGCGGATCGTCGAAGCAAGGTCGCGGCTGCACCCGTGGTGGATATGGCCGCAACTCCGATGGGGCCGTGCCCTCTGCAGCACCCGTCGATGAATCCGACTCGTCAGCCCCATCGACACCACCATCACTGTCAGCCGCCGCCGCATCTTCATCCACGAATGCCGTGGGATCGGCGTCAGCGCTGGCACCCGCAGTACTGCCGCGCTCCGATCTGCCGATACGATACCGCACCGGTAAAACCGGATCCGGTGCCGGTGGTGCAACACCTTGGGCGGTGCAGGGCATGCGCCGCCAAGCCAGGGTACGCGCATGACGCGGCACGGCGCCTGTGCACATGATGTCAGCGCGTAAGATGTCCACGTTGGGGATGTCCACCCAAGCACGAAGCGCGGATTGGTCCTCCGAACACTGCTCCGAGCAGACGGCACACACCCGGGAAGGCATGCGCCGACGCAGTGCGGCGGCCATGCTGGAAGCAAGCTGCAGGTGTTTCTCATATGGTACCTGCCGCTCCACCGGAAGTTGACCACCAGGCAAATCCTGCACGCGCCCTTCCGGAATCACCCCAAGAAAATCAGGCGGCGCAGGGTGCCGGCCCTCGTGCAAGCAGGGAAACCGCATCAGGTCCCGCAAACGCTCAAGCAAGCTAGTTCGCGGAAGCTGTATCCCACGCAGCTGAGCACGGGCCTGCGCGTGCGCGGCCTCTGCAGCCCTGCACTCCGGGTCTCGACGGGCAGCCGCTCGTGCAGCGGTGTTACGCCGCTGTTCCGCAGCCCTGCACTCCGGATCTCGACGGGCAGCCGCTCGTGCAGCGGTGTTACGCCGCTGTTCCGCAGCCCTGCGCTCCGGATCTTGACGCGCAACCGCTCGCGCAGCAGCGTCACGCTCCTGCTCCGCAGCCGCGCGCTCCGGATCGAGACGAGCATCCCGCATCCGTGCTGCATCCGCGCTGAGCTGCACGCACGACGCACTCGTCCCTCTGAAACCTCTGAAATGGAAACCGCCGGCCAGTGTACCCAGACGCTCCCGACTACGCACCTCGGACTGCGGCGCCGCACAGAGCGAAGTGGCAAGCGCGGACCTCTGCCCGTCAGCGACGTCACGCCCCTGCTCCGCAGCCCTGCGCTCCGGATCGAGACGAGCTTCCCGCATCTGTATTGCATCCGCGCTGAGCTGCACGCTCGACGCACTCGTACCTCTCAAATGGAAACCGCCGGCCAGTGTACCCAGGCGCTCGCGACCGCGAGCCTCAGCCCGCCGAGGCGAATCATTTATTCGGTCCGTCATAACTGATGGGAGCCGTCTCTAAACGAACCGACGGCCGGGCCAACGGGGGGACGAACCGACGAGGAACGATCCGACAACTGTAAAGAGCCCAAGTCCAGGAAAAGCCGGCGACTGCACGTTAAGAGAAAGAAGTCGAACGGATATATATATATATATATCCGCGACCACGATGCATATGATACCTGGGGCGAGCCGACGCACGCAAAGAAGGCCGTACGCCTTTCAAAAAGCCACACATTTTACGCAAACAACGTTGGACGGGACGCGCACCGGCGTTGGATGACGCGGTCATCCAACGCCGGAAGGTTCGAATATATGGCTATCAAATATGTATGGGTATATATCAATCCGGTCCGACTACAATATTACAAGTATGTATAGCGAACCGCGCACCCGGAGATGCATCGAGTCGCGCCGCGATCGCTCAGCGAGAACCATCCGGTGACGACCGGAATCGAACCCGCGACCTCGCCTTTTACGCCGCGATGTCTTAAGCGCGCGCGGAGCTCCGAAACCCGAGAACGACGGCCCGAAAAACGCGAGTTTCCAGAAAAAACCGAACAGACGGACGGACAACGAAAAATCGGGGTAAGGTCTCCGTTCCGACGACGGAACGACTATCGTCGTTCACGTCTATGTCGGAACTACGACGACTAGACGCGGGCTGTCCGCCCGCGAGGGGGGCCGTAGTTCCCCGTGGAGCGACCATCGTGGAGGTGAGGGTATGCGTGCCGACGCAGCACGTTGGCCATGCCGGAAGCGAGGTGCAGGGGGGTAATCCACCGCAAGTCCATCCGAAAGCGCACCCAGGTGACGATGACGTGTCCTCGCACTTTAATGCCAGGCACACGGCGGACGCGATCCAGCAAGTCCGGCCGGTCTCGGACCTGGTCTACGCACACCACCGTGAACGCGCCTGCACGCCTGCGTCCGTCTTGGCGTCGACGCCACGCTGCACTTGCCTCCGTCTCACCGAGGTCCGCCGGTCTGTCGTTCCGTTGGATTTTCTCGTCGTCGTAGTGCGCGCCGGCCTTTTGTGCGTTGTCCGTCGTGAACGATGATAGTCCGTCAAAAGCGATGTACCTATGTTTCCTGCCCCCCCCTCCCCCCACCGTTTCCCGTCTGTGAGCCCCGTCGGGTTACCCCGTCTTTCAACAAGAAGGAAGCACACCTGTATCAGACGGCGATGCATACGCGCCGCTACCGTGCAGCATTTCACCAGCCGTGTCTCCTTGTAACGTCTCCTGCAGCGGCCATACACCAGCGGCGCCAGTGCGGTCATTAAGGAATGTGCTTCGCAGTAGGCCGGCGACCTCCGGATCTGTAGGACCGATCGCGGAGCGCAGCAGTGCCTCAGGTACTTGTGCAACGCATCCCATACGCTCGTACTCCTGCAGAGCATGTTCATCCACCGCAAGTTCATTTTCTTCGTTGTGCGGACGAAAGCGCACCCAGGCGACGCTGACGTGTCCTCGCACTTTAATGCCAGGCGCACGGCGGACGCGATCCAGCAAGTCCTGCCGGTCTCGGACCTCGTCCACGCACACCACCGTGAAGGCGCCTGCACGCCTGCGTCCGTCTTGGTGTCGACGCCGCGCTGCACTTGCCTCCATCTCGCCGAGGTCCGCCGGTCTGTCGTTCCGTCTTTGGTGCGTTGTCCGTCGTGAACGACGATAGTCGTTCCGTCGTCGGAACGGAGACCTTAGGCCGTTTTTAGGGGGACGTTGTCCGTCTGTCCGTCCGTCCAACACGCGCAGGCAGCTGGCCACGTAGCATATTGGGGTCGGGGTTGACGACCGCGATGCCATGCGACTGAACGGATGGAAGCCGTCTTCAGCCGCAGTACCACGCATGGAAGAGAGTAATATGGGTGTGATATATACGCGATCTATATGCGATACAATCCCACAGTAGCGAGCCGACGCCTGTAAATAGCCCAGCTTCGTGAAAGGCCGTGCAGCTTACGTTGGCGGCGCCACCGACCAGTGTGCAGTAATGCAGTGTGCAGCCGCAGTACCGTATGTTAAGAGAAAGAAATCGGACGGATGTGTATATCCGCGATGCAATCCGACCTACTGTAGCGAGCCGACGCACGCGAAGAAGGCCGTACATCTTACAAAAAGCCCTACATTTCACGCGGACAACGTTGGACGGCCGCAGATGCGCACTTCGGCGCCGGCGATCTTCCCTGATCGTAGCCCTAATCATAGATGGCTACAATATATTGGCATGTCGCACGTCTAATCGCGCACGTGAACGCAATGATTCGCGCCACGAAACATCCAGCGCGACGACTTGCACATGCATCAGCATATTACATATGTCATATTATGTTATATGAGATCATGTCATTCATGATAAAATGTGTGCCCTTGCACGTGTGCGCATACTTGCGCACACAACAAAGAGTCGAACAGACGGACTTGCACATGCATCAGCATATTACATATGTCAGGTGCGCAAGGCGCATCGTTGCATCCAGGTGCGCAATTTGACGTGCAGTATTCGATGTGCCATAACATCATAATATCATACACGGCCAGACGCCGCCGCGGCGACGATTCGTGCCGCGAAACGTCCGGTGACGACACGGCGACGATTCGTGCCGAAAACGTCCGGTTTGCGCCGTGAAACGTCCGGTGACGATAAAAGGCATGCCCTTGCATATGTGCGCGCCCTTGCATATATTGAGATGTCGCACCTGAACGCGCCGCGAAACATCCGGTGACGACGCGGCGACGATTCGTGCCGTGAAACGTCCGGTTCGCGCCGTGAAACGTCCGGTGACGATAAAAGGCATGCCCTTGCATATGTGCGTGGCCTTGCATATATTGAGATGTCGCACCTGAACGCGCCGTGAAACGCCCGGTGACGACGCGGCGACGATTCGTGCCGCGAAACGTCCGGTTCGCGCCGTGAAACGTCCGGTGACGATAAAAGGCATGCCCTTGCATATGTGCGTGCCCTTGCATATATTAAGATGCAGCACGGTGGCCATGCCGGAAGCGAGGTGCAGGTGGGTAATCCTGCCGGTCTCGGACCTGGTCTACGCACACCACCGTGAACGCGCCTGCACGCCTGCGTCCGTCATGGCATCGACCCCGCGCTGCACTTGCCTCCGTCTCGCCGAGGTCCCATACGCTTGTACTCCTGCAGAGCATCTTCATCCACCGCAAGTTCGTCCTCATCGTTGTGCGGACGAAAGCGCACCCAGGCGACGCTGACGTGTCCTCGCACTTTAATGCCAGGTGCACGGCGGACGCGATCCAGCAAGTCCTGCCAGTCTCGGACCTCGTCCACGCACACCACCGGGAACGTGCCTGCGCGCCTGCGTCCGTCTCGGCGTCGACCCCGCGCTGCACTTGCCTCCGTCTCGCCGAGGTCCGCCGATCTGTCATTCCGTCTTTTGTGCGTTGTCCGTCGTGAACGACGATAGTCGTTCCGTCGTCGGAACGGAGACCTTACGCCGATCTTAGGGGGACGTTGTCCGTCTGTCCGTCCGTCCAACACGCGCAGGCAGCTGGCCACGTAGCATATTGGGGTCGGGGTTGAGGACCGCGATGCCATGTGACTGAACGGATGGAAGCCGTCTTCAGCCGCGGACGAAAGCACACCCAGGCGACGATGACGTGATCCGTCCGTCTCGGCGTCGACGCCGTGCTGCACTTGCCTCCGTCTCACCGAGGTCCGCCGGTCTGTCGTTCCGTCGGATGTTCTCGTCGTCGTAGTGCGCGCCGGCCTTTTGTGCGTTGTCCGTCAAGAACGACGATAGTCCGTCGAAAGCGATGTACGTATGTTTCCCGCCGCCCCCTCCCCCCACCGTTTCCCGTCTGTGAGCCCCGTCGGGTTACCCCGTCTTTCAACAAGAAGGAAGCACACCTGTATCAGACGGCGATGCATACGCGCCGCTGCCGTGCAGCATTTCACCAGCCGTGTTTCCTTGTAACGTCTCCTGCAGCGGCCATACACCAGCGGCGCCAGTGCGGTCATTAAGGAGTGTGCTTCGCAGTACGCCGGCGACCTCCGGATCTGTAGGACCGATCGCGGAGCGCAGCAGTGCCTCAGGTACTTGTGCAACGCATCCCATACGCTTGTACTCCTGCAGAGCATCTTCATCCACCGCAAGTTCGTCCTCATCGTTGTGCTGACGAAAGCGCACCCAGGCGACGCTGACGTGTCCTCGCACTTTAATGCCAGGTGCACGGCGGACGCGATCCAGCAAGTCCTGCCGGTCTCGGACCTCGTCCACGCACACCACCGGGAACGTGCCTGCGCGGCTGCGTCCGTCTCTGCGTCGACCCCGCGCTGCACTTGCCTCCGTCTCGCCGAGGTCCGCCGATCTGTCATTCCGTCTTTTGTGCGTTGTCCGTCGTGAACGACGATAGTCGTTCCGTCGTCGGAACGGAGACCTTACGCCGATCTTAGGGGGACGTTGTCTGTCTGTCCGTCCGTCCAACACGCGCAGGCAGCTGGCCACGTAGCATATTGGGGTCGGGGTTGAGGACCGCGATGCCATGTGACTGAACGGATGGAAGCCGTCTTCAGCCGCAATACCACGCATCGTGTGATATATACGCGATCTATATGCGATACAATCCCACAGTAGCGAGCCGACGCCTGTAAATAGCCCAGCTTCGTGAAAGGCCGTGCAGCTTACGTTGGCGGCGCCACCGACCAGTGTGCAGTAATGCAGTGTGCAGCCGCAGTACCGTATGTTAAGATAAAGAAATCGGACGGATGTGTATATCCGCGATGCAATCCGACCTACTGTAGCGAGCCGACACACGCGAAGAAGGCCGTACATCTTACAAGAAGCCCTACATTTCACGCGGACAACGTTGGACGGCCGCAGATGCGCACTTCGGCGCCGGCGATCTTCCCTGATCGTAGCCCTAATCATAGATGGCTACAATATATATTGGCATGTCGCACGTCGAATCGCGCACCTGTAACGCGGCGCGAAACATCCGGTGCGACGACTTGCACATGCATCAGCATATTACATATGTCATATTATGTTATATGAGATCATGTCATTCACGATAAAATGTGTGCCCTTGCACGTGTGCGCATACTTGCGCACACAACAAAGAGTCGAACAGACGGACTTGCACATGCATCAGCATATCACATATGTCAGGTGCGCAAGGCGCATAGTCGCGTCCAGGTGCGCAATTTGACGTGCCGTATTCGATGTGCCATAATGTCATAATATCATACACGGCCAGACGCCGCCGCGGCGACGATTCGTGCCGCGAAACGTGCGGTGACGACACGGCGACGATTCGTGCCGCGAAACGTCCGGTTCGCGCCATGAAACGTCCGGTGACGATAAAAGGCATGCCCTTGCATATGTGCGTGCCCTTGCATATATTGAGATGTCGCACCTGAACGCGCCGTGAAACGTCCGGTGACGGCGCGGCGACGATTCGTGCCGTGAAACGTTCGGTTCGCGCAAGGGGCATCGTTGCGTCCAGGTGCGCAATTTGACGTGCCGTATTCGATGTGCCATAATATCATAATATCATACACGGCCAGACGCCGCCGCGGCGACGATTCGTGCCGCGAAACGTGCGGTGATGACACGGCGACGATTCGTGCCATGAAACGTCCGGTTCGCGCCATGAAACGTCCGGTGACGATAAAATGCAACCTTGCATATGTGCGTGCCCTTGCATATATTGAGATGTCGCACCTGAACGCGCCGCGAAACGTCCTGTGACGACGCGGTGACAATTCGTGCCGCGAAACGTCCGGTGACGACCAGAATCGAACCCGCGACCTCGCCTTTTACGCCGCGACGTCTTAAGCGCGAGCGACGCTCCGAAGGCACTACGACGCCGAGAAAAACGGCGAGTTACCAAATATGTTCCAGACAGACGGACTAGACGCGGGCTGTGGGCCCGCGAGGGGGGCCGTAGTTCCCCGTCCCCGCGGCGGAGGCGAGGGCACGCGTGCCGAATGGAAGGGGTAATACAAGAATGCAGAGGGATGCAGAGATGCAGTTCACCAGCGTGGGAGTCGAACCCACGAGCGCGCGGATCGCACTCGGCCGTGCAAGTGTGTCGTCATACAGCGAGGTGGCCGTTTGACGCTGGCATTTAACGCCATCCAGTGGCGGCAACTCCATGCACGCTCCATGCACGTTGTGTTTGGGGCAACCGGAGTGACTTACTGCTGGAGGGCCGTGACGAAAGTGGTCCGGCCCTCCGTGCTGGTGGTGACGGTGCCGGTGATGGCGAAGGAGTCGTAGGCGGTGTACGCGACCCGGTCGTTGTCGTCCGCGAAGCTCGCGTCGGCGAAGAAGTCCGCGTAGTTGGGCAGCTGTTGGAGGACGCCGGGGCTGTCCGTGCAGACTGGATACTTGCTATTGCCGACGCTGAGGACGAGCGGTATCACGGGCCGGGAGCCGACCGTCGTGACGGAGCTGGGATTCGGGGAGAGGCTGGCGGCGGCGTGTGCTCCATCCGACGGTAGGACAACGGCGGCCCGGTCGCGTTGCTCCCACGCAACCATCATGTCGTTCGTGTCGGCGCGGCTGTCGGTGGCCGCAGTGGTCTGCTGGGTAGCTGCTCGGAAGGTCTGCACCCGCTTGGGAGGGCGCTTGCCCGGGGCAGCTGCTGCCGCGACTAGCGCTCCGTTGAGGAAGATGCTGTTGTTGTACTGAGTATTGGACGGCGCGCTGATTTTGGCGGCGTAGATGTATAGCGGCGTGTTGTCGTCAGCCGCCGCTTGTAGCTGGGCAACGAAGTCGTCGGGCGCGGATTGCTTGACCGCCAGCTCCACGCAGCCGAGGTCGGGGGCGTCGGGGTTGCCGCACGCGACCCAGGCGTTGAACTTGCGGAAGGGTCCGCCGCGGAACAGCTTACCGTGCGGGACGACCAGGAGGGCGCTGCCGTCGGCCGGGTACTTGTCCTCGGCGTCCGCTTTGTCGGTTGCCGCGTTGTACGTCGGATAACGCAGCTTGGCGGTGTAAAGCATCGGGAGGACGGAGGTGCTGGCCACGGAAATTTGAGTCGTCGGGGTGACCTTGTATTGGGCCAGTGTCGGTCCGGCGAAGCGGGAGGTGACGAAGGCGGGCAGGGCAGCTGGCTCCACGTTCGTGAACGTGACGGCCCGTGCAAAGGCGTGGTTGGTTTCCATGTCGGCTAGGGCGCGGTTATCGAGCTGCAGGATGATGACGCCCTGTCCGACTGTGTTCACGCCTGCGACGAAGCTGCCGTTTCGGTTGGGTGCGCCGGCAAAGAGCCGGTCTTCATCTTTAGTCACCGGGCCGGCGGTGAAGGTGACGTGGCAGGTGACGGTTCGCGACCTACGGATGGGGTCGTTAGTCGCATGTTAGTCCTCATCCTTAAAGATGGCCCGTAGCTATCGCTTACGTGGACGCGGAGGCAGCGTCGGTGGGGCTGCCGAAGGTGGACGTGCTGCTTGTAGACGGTGCCGGGGTGAGTCGCCGGCGTTTGGGGTCGGGCGATTCCATTCGGGGCGGGAAGGGACGACGGAAAGCGGCGCAGTATATGGGTAGAGAGACGTTAAGGTAGAGTACAAGTTATGGGATTGGCAATCTGTACAAGATTGGCAATCTGTACAAGATTGGCAATCTTGTGTTCAAATCCGCCTCATCAACCCACGGGTCACCGCGGTCCACTTGCTGCGCGCGGCAACCTCGACGGCCCCGTTCTCGGCATCTTTCGGACGCGCAGAGTCCGTCCGTCCGACGGCTTCGTTACCCAGCTGCAAGTCACACGATTGTCGGGCATCGGCATTACAAGGCATCCGTCGTCCAGCGCCAACCCGCCCGATCCACACCTCCTACCTCCCCTTCTTCGCGCCTTCTGCCTTCGCTATTGCCGCGGTCACCACTTCGCCACTCTGCCACTTCCATCACGACTGTCGCCGTCGTTGCCGCCGCCTTGTCCTTCGTCATCGTTGCCTTCGTTGCAGACCTTCGTTGCAGAACCCCCACCATCGTCGCCGTGTCACGTGGTGGGCTAGACGCCTGATAGCTGCGGACGGCTCGTGTGTAGACTAGGTCCTCAAGTGCGAAATCCCGGTTTGTTGCGTCAGGTGGTGATGGATGCGATAGTCCGGTGCCGGGCGTGCTTTTACGGACTTTGGCAGCGGGATGTCGGTGGCGCGCACACGGCGAATGAAAGGGCTGGTGTTGGCACCGAGTGTGGCGAATGAAGGGGCTGGTGTTGGCAACGCAGGTTGCACAGACGTTCGCAGGGACGGTCTTGTCAATTCGGTTTCGTTCGTCAGGTGTGGCAGAGAGCGGGTACAGGAGGCGGGAACGTGTGTCGTAACGGTCCAGCAGCATTTTGGAAGACTCGAAGCGAACACTGAACACGGGTGTTTGTCCGTGTGCTTTCACTCCGGCACCCAGGCCACCTAGGGTCGCGGAACCTAAGGTACGCTGTGGATTGCAGGGGGCGTACAGACGGGAGGGGGGGCTGTCCGTGCGCCACCGCGTCCTAAGGCGCAATCGACTGCGGACGAGCGCAATCTACAACGCCCCCTTCAATTCACAGCGTACTTTAGGCTCCACGACCCCGTAGTTTCAACCTGGATGGTCTGGCTGCCGAAGTGGAACACGGACTGGCACCCGTGTCACTTCGGTGCTCGCCTAGAGTCTTCGAACATGCTGCCGAGTCGCCACAACACACTTGACTACGGCCGTCTCCTGTACTCATTCTCTGCCCCACCTGTGTGATCTGCGTTGCTTGCATGCGGCAGATGTATCGTAATGCCAACGTCCGGCACATATCTATACTTACACCTACGGCCGAAGCGCTACCTGGTCAGGTAAGATCCACTCTCCGGAGCACGTAGGAGACCCATACCACGGATCTACACCTCCCTCCCTACGTGCACTCCTTCTTCGCGCGCTCCGTCCTTCGCCTTCGTAGGTCAAATGCAACGCCTCTTGCCCTTGTCACTGCCGCCGTCGTCGTACAGCTATCCGCCGAGTCCGTCAGACCTCCAGTTCCCCACCATCCTACGCGCTCTCCTTCTCCGCGCTTCGCGCCTTTGTTACTGCCGTCGCCGTCGTGCAGCCATCTGCCGAGTCCGTCACTTCCATCATCACTGCCGCCGTCGCTGCCGCCGCGAGGGGTGCCGGTCTTGTGTTGAAATGCGCGTCATGGACTCAAGGGTCACCGTCATGGTCATGGTACGGACATTGACATTAGAATACGTCGGCCGCATGCAGGCAACACAGGTCGCAAAGGGGTTGGGAGATGTAGGGACGGCGGTGTGGCAGAGAGCGGGCACAGGAGGCGGAAAGGTGTGTTGTAGCGGTCCAGCAGCATGTTGGGGATTCCAGGCAACCACCGAAATGGTACAGGTGCCTGTCCGTGTGCTTGCATCACCCGTACTTCACTCTACAGCGTACCAGGTTCCACGACCTGGGTGCCGGAGTGAAGTACGGGTGACGAAAGCACATGGACAAACACCCGTGTCATTTCGGTGCTTGCTTCGACTCCCCAACACGCTGCTGGACCGCTACAACACACTCGACCACGGCCGTCTCTTGTGCTCAACCTTTGCCCCACAGACTACGTCGTCCCTGCGTCTCTCAACACTTGCGCGACTCGTGTTGCCCGCATGCGGCAGATGTATTGCAATGCTAACGTCCGGCACATATTTACACCTCCCATCGCAGCATCCTACGCACCCTCCTTCTTCACACGTTCCCCCCCATCCGTCGTAGGTCGGACGCAACGTCGGTGACGACACGGTAACACGGTGGTGTTCTGTCTACTCCCTCTAGTCTATTTTCGCGACGAAATCGGCATGCAGAGCCATGAGCACCTCGGCGTCACCAGCCACTCCGGGACGAGCAACGTACGATCAACGTACCGCGTCCGCCACATCTCGGGCCCACCTAGCACTCGGAATCGGCAACCTGCCACAGCGTTCTCATCCACACCCGCATCCTCATCTTCATCCGCCGCCCTGTTTTTCGCCACCGTCGCCTCCGTTGCAGACCCCTCACCATCGTCGCCGTGTCACGTGGTGGTGGCTGCGGTAGTCCAACGCTCCTCCAGGTGCCGGGCGTGCTCGTATTCGGGTGCATAGCGGTTGCGGGTTGCGGTCGCGCGGCGGTCAAGGAGGCGCAGTTCGCACGCCCTCACTCACTCCGGATGGGAGCAGGGTCAGCTGCCTGACGCACGACGACCGCGAGGGGCGGTAAGCCCGTAGCGCCAACTTCTGCAGTGAACAGTAGTCACAGTCGCGCACACACCGTAGATCAACAAGTGGCAATACGTAGAGTATTCCCCCACGCCTAACCTGACAGGAGGCTGAGCGCGTCCGATCGACACACAGACCAGCAGCCGCGACCCGTGCAAACCCACGGGTACGTACAGGTCGCAAAACACAGCAGCGGCACGGGCAACTCGCAGCTGTGCCCTCACAGACATACCCGCCATAGGAGTGTCCGAGACGGTAGGCCCGGTCGTGGGCACATCGGGACCTCCAGCAGATGTCAAGGCCGGAAGGATGCGGGCAAAGCACGTGGAACCAAAATTGTCAGTCCGATAGTGACGTATCTACGTTTCCCGCCCGGCACGTCTCCCAACCGTTCCCCGTCTGTGAGCCCCGTCGGCTTACCCCGACTTTCAACAAGAAGGAAGCACACCTGTATCAGACGGCGATACATACGCACCGTCGCCCTGAACGATTTCACCAGCCGTGTTTTCTTGTAACGTCTCCTGCAGCTGCCGTACATCAGCGGCGCCAGTGCGGTCATGGAGGAACGTGCTCCGTAGTACGCCGGCGACTTCCGGATCTGTAGGACCGATCGCGGAGCGCAGCAGCGCCTCGGGTACCTGCGCAACACATCCCATACGCTCGTACTCCCGCAGAGCATCTTCATCCACCACGAGCTCATCCTCGTCGTTGTGTTGAAGAAAGCGTACCCAGGCGACGACGACGTGTCCTCGCACTTTAACGCCAGGCGCACGGCGAACGCGATCCAGCAAGTCCTGCCGGTCTCGGACCTGATCCACGCACACCACCGTGAACGCACCTGCCAAATCCGCAATGCGCGCAGGCAGCTGACCGCGTAGCATGTTGGGATCGGGGTTGACGACCGCGATACCATGCGACTGAACGGCACACGGGAAGACCTGGGGGGGACGGCCCGTGAGATGCACAATCAGCAGCTGCTGCATCAGACGGCCCCGCCCCAAGAGTTGACTTTCCACAAACGTCGGTGTAGGCAGCGGGTCGCCCAGGTGATTGACAGACGGCACGTCGCCCGGATCGAGACGCGCCAGAGCCGCTTCAGGCACTCGGCGTACTGCAACGAGAGCGGCGACAGGCGGACATCGGTTAAGCAAACTCGAATGGCAATATAGGCGGCTCGACGAATCAAATGTGTTCATGTTCCCCTAAACGAGCCGGAAAAGATCCTCACCCGCCAGTGCCTTCTCGCAAGAGGCGCAGATAACGAATCGCTCGGAGCCACCATCGCCGCAGAACACGGTCCGGTTCGGCAAATCCGCATCAAGGCGCATGCAGAACGGCACCTCCACACTCCGCGGATCGTCGAAGCAAGGTCGCGGCTGCACCCGTGGTGGATATGGCCGCAACTCCGATGGGGCCGTGCCCTCTGCAGCACCCGTCGATGAATCCGACTCGTCAGCCCCATCGACACCACCATCACTGTCAGCCGCCGCCGCATCTTCATCCACGAATGCCGTGGGATCGGCGTCAGCGCTGGCACCCGCAGTACTGCCGCGCTCCGATCTGCCGATACGATACCGCACCGGTAAAACCGGATCCGGTGCCGGTGGTGCAACACCTTGGGCGGTGCAGGGCATGCGCCGCCAAGCCAGGGTACGCGCATGACGCGGCACGGCGCCTGTGCACATGATGTCAGCGCGTAAGATGTCCACGTTGGGGATGTCCACCCAAGCACGAAGCGCGGATTGGTCCTCCGAACACTGCTCCGAGCAGACGGCACACACCCGGGAAGG
This sequence comes from Volvox reticuliferus, assembly GCA_019650235.1. Lineage (NCBI taxonomy): Eukaryota > Viridiplantae > Chlorophyta > Chlorophyceae > Chlamydomonadales > Volvocaceae > Volvox > Volvox reticuliferus. Next base: position 1,764,082 of record BNCP01000018.1, read on the forward strand.
CATGCGCCGACGCAGTGCGGCGGCCATGCTGGAAGCAAGCTGCAGGTGTTTCTCATATGGTACCTGCCGCTCCACCGGAAGTTGACCACCAGGCAAATCCTGCACGCGCCCTTCCGGAATCACCCCAAGAAAATCAGGCGGCGCAGGGTGCCGGCCCTCGTGCAAGCAGGGAAACCGCATCAGGTCCCGCAAACGCTCAAGCAAGCTAGTTCGCGGAAGCTGTATCCCACGCAGCTGAGCACGGGCCTGCGCGTGCGCGGCCTCTGCAGCCCTGCACTCCGGGTCTCGACGGGCAGCCGCTCGTGCAGCGGTGTTACGCCGCTGTTCCGCAGCCCTGCACTCCGGATCTCGACGGGCAGCCGCTCGTGCAGCGGTGTTACGCCGCTGTTCCGCAGCCCTGCGCTCCGGATCTTGACGCGCAACCGCTCGCGCAGCAGCGTCACGCTCCTGCTCCGCAGCCGCGCGCTCCGGATCGAGACGAGCATCCCGCATCCGTGCTGCATCCGCGCTGAGCTGCACGCACGACGCACTCGTCCCTCTGAAACCTCTGAAATGGAAACCGCCGGCCAGTGTACCCAGACGCTCCCGACTACGCACCTCGGACTGCGGCGCCGCACAGAGCGAAGTGGCAAGCGCGGACCTCTGCCCGTCAGCGACGTCACGCCCCTGCTCCGCAGCCCTGCGCTCCGGATCGAGACGAGCTTCCCGCATCTGTATTGCATCCGCGCTGAGCTGCACGCTCGACGCACTCGTACCTCTCAAATGGAAACCGCCGGCCAGTGTACCCAGGCGCTCGCGACCGCGAGCCTCAGCCCGCCGAGGCGAATCATTTATTCGGTCCGTCATAACTGATGGGAGCCGTCTCTAAACGAACCGACGGCCGGGCCAACGGGGGGACGAACCGACGAGGAACGATCCGACAACTGTAAAGAGCCCAAGTCCAGGAAAAGCCGGCGACTGCACGTTAAGAGAAAGAAGTCGAACGGATATATATATATATATATCCGCGACCACGATGCATATGATACCTGGGGCGAGCCGACGCACGCAAAGAAGGCCGTACGCCTTTCAAAAAGCCACACATTTTACGCAAACAACGTTGGACGGGACGCGCACCGGCGTTGGATGACGCGGTCATCCAACGCCGGAAGGTTCGAATATATGGCTATCAAATATGTATGGGTATATATCAATCCGGTCCGACTACAATATTACAAGTATGTATAGCGAACCGCGCACCCGGAGATGCATCGAGTCGCGCCGCGATCGCTCAGCGAGAACCATCCGGTGACGACCGGAATCGAACCCGCGACCTCGCCTTTTACGCCGCGATGTCTTAAGCGCGCGCGGAGCTCCGAAACCCGAGAACGACGGCCCGAAAAACGCGAGTTTCCAGAAAAAACCGAACAGACGGACTAGACGCGGGCCGTGGGCCCGCGAGGGGGGCCGTAGTTCCCCGTCCCCGCGGCGGAGGCGAGGGCACGCGTGCCGAATGGAAGGGGTAATACAAGAATGCAGAGGGATGCAGAGATGCAGTTCACCAGCGTGGGAGTCGAACCCACGAGCGCGCGGATCGCACTCGGCCGTGCAAGTGTGTCGTCATACAGCGAGGTGGCCGTTTGACGCTGGCATTTAACGCCATCCAGTGGCGGCAACTCCATGCACGCTCCATGCACGTTGTGTTTGGGGCAACCGGAGTGACTTACTGCTGGAGGGCCGTGACGAAAGTGGTCCGGCCCTCCGTGCTGGTGGTGACGGTGCCGGTGATGGCGAAGGAGTCGTAGGCGGTGTACGCGACCCGGTCGTTGTCGTCCGCGAAGCTCGCGTCGGCGAAGAAGTCCGCGTAGTTGGGCAGCTGTTGGAGGACGCCGGGGCTGTCCGTGCAGACTGGATACTTGCTATTGCCGACGCTGAGGACGAGCGGTATCACGGGCCGGGAGCCGACCGTCGTGACGGAGCTGGGATTCGGGGAGAGGCTGGCGGCGGCGTGTGCTCCATCCGACGGTAGGACAACGGCGGCCCGGTCGCGTTGCTCCCACGCAACCATCATGTCGTTCGTGTCGGCGCGGCTGTCGGTGGCCGCAGTGGTCTGCTGGGTAGCTGCTCGGAAGGTCTGCACCCGCTTGGGAGGGCGCTTGCCCGGGGCAGCTGCTGCCGCGACTAGCGCTCCGTTGAGGAAGATGCTGTTGTTGTACTGAGTATTGGACGGCGCGCTGATTTTGGCGGCGTAGATGTATAGCGGCGTGTTGTCGTCAGCCGCCGCTTGTAGCTGGGCAACGAAGTCGTCGGGCGCGGATTGCTTGACCGCCAGCTCCACGCAGCCGAGGTCGGGGGCGTCGGGGTTGCCGCACGCGACCCAGGCGTTGAACTTGCGGAAGGGTCCGCCGCGGAACAGCTTACCGTGCGGGACGACCAGGAGGGCGCTGCCGTCGGCCGGGTACTTGTCCTCGGCGTCCGCTTTGTCGGTTGCCGCGTTGTACGTCGGATAACGCAGCTTGGCGGTGTAAAGCATCGGGAGGACGGAGGTGCTGGCCACGGAAATTTGAGTCGTCGGGGTGACCTTGTATTGGGCCAGTGTCGGTCCGGCGAAGCGGGAGGTGACGAAGGCGGGCAGGGCAGCTGGCTCCACGTTCGTGAACGTGACGGCCCGTGCAAAGGCGTGGTTGGTTTCCATGTCGGCTAGGGCGCGGTTATCGAGCTGCAGGATGATGACGCCCTGTCCGACTGTGTTCACGCCTGCGACGAAGCTGCCGTTTCGGTTGGGTGCGCCGGCAAAGAGCCGGTCTTCATCTTTAGTCACCGGGCCGGCGGTGAAGGTGACGTGGCAGGTGACGGTTCGCGACCTACGGATGGGGTCGTTAGTCGCATGTTAGTCCTCATCCTTAAAGATGGCCCGTAGCTATCGCTTACGTGGACGCGGAGGCAGCGTCGGTGGGGCTGCCGAAGGTGGACGTGCTGCTTGTAGACGGTGCCGGGGTGAGTCGCCGGCGTTTGGGGTCGGGCGATTCCATTCGGGGCGGGAAGGGACGACGGAAAGCGGCGCAGTATATGGGTAGAGAGACGTTAAGGTAGAGTACAAGTTATGGGATTGGCAATCTGTACAAGATTGGCAATCTGTACAAGATTGGCAATCTTGTGTTCAAATCCGCCTCATCAACCCACGGGTCACCGCGGTCCACTTGCTGCGCGCGGCAACCTCGACGGCCCCGTTCTCGGCATCTTTCGGACGCGCAGAGTCCGTCCGTCCGACGGCTTCGTTACCCAGCTGCAAGTCACACGATTGTCGGGCATCGGCATTACAAGGCATCCGTCGTCCAGCGCCAACCCGCCCGATCCACACCTCCTACCTCCCCTTCTTCGCGCCTTCTGCCTTCGCTATTGCCGCGGTCACCACTTCGCCACTCTGCCACTTCCATCACGACTGTCGCCGTCGTTGCCGCCGCCTTGTCCTTCGTCATCGTTGCCTTCGTTGCAGACCTTCGTTGCAGAACCCCCACCATCGTCGCCGTGTCACGTGGTGGGCTAGACGCCTGATAGCTGCGGACGGCTCGTGTGTAGACTAGGTCCTCAAGTGCGAAATCCCGGTTTGTTGCGTCAGGTGGTGATGGATGCGATAGTCCGGTGCCGGGCGTGCTTTTACGGACTTTGGCAGCGGGATGTCGGTGGCGCGCACACGGCGAATGAAAGGGCTGGTGTTGGCACCGAGTGTGGCGAATGAAGGGGCTGGTGTTGGCAACGCAGGTTGCACAGACGTTCGCAGGGACGGTCTTGTCAATTCGGTTTCGTTCGTCAGGTGTGGCAGAGAGCGGGTACAGGAGGCGGGAACGTGTGTCGTAACGGTCCAGCAGCATTTTGGAAGACTCGAAGCGAACACTGAACACGGGTGTTTGTCCGTGTGCTTTCACTCCGGCACCCAGGCCACCTAGGGTCGCGGAACCTAAGGTACGCTGTGGATTGCAGGGGGCGTACAGACGGGAGGGGGGGCTGTCCGTGCGCCACCGCGTCCTAAGGCGCAATCGACTGCGGACGAGCGCAATCTACAACGCCCCCTTCAATTCACAGCGTACTTTAGGCTCCACGACCCCGTAGTTTCAACCTGGATGGTCTGGCTGCCGAAGTGGAACACGGACTGGCACCCGTGTCACTTCGGTGCTCGCCTAGAGTCTTCGAACATGCTGCCGAGTCGCCACAACACACTTGACTACGGCCGTCTCCTGTACTCATTCTCTGCCCCACCTGTGTGATCTGCGTTGCTTGCATGCGGCAGATGTATCGTAATGCCAACGTCCGGCACATATCTATACTTACACCTACGGCCGAAGCGCTACCTGGTCAGGTAAGATCCACTCTCCGGAGCACGTAGGAGACCCATACCACGGATCTACACCTCCCTCCCTACGTGCACTCCTTCTTCGCGCGCTCCGTCCTTCGCCTTCGTAGGTCAAATGCAACGCCTCTTGCCCTTGTCACTGCCGCCGTCGTCGTACAGCTATCCGCCGAGTCCGTCAGACCTCCAGTTCCCCACCATCCTACGCGCTCTCCTTCTCCGCGCTTCGCGCCTTTGTTACTGCCGTCGCCGTCGTGCAGCCATCTGCCGAGTCCGTCACTTCCATCATCACTGCCGCCGTCGCTGCCGCCGCGAGGGGTGCCGGTCTTGTGTTGAAATGCGCGTCATGGACTCAAGGGTCACCGTCATGGTCATGGTACGGACATTGACATTAGAATACGTCGGCCGCATGCAGGCAACACAGGTCGCAAAGGGGTTGGGAGATGTAGGGACGGCGGTGTGGCAGAGAGCGGGCACAGGAGGCGGAAAGGTGTGTTGTAGCGGTCCAGCAGCATGTTGGGGATTCCAGGCAACCACCGAAATGGTACAGGTGCCTGTCCGTGTGCTTGCATCACCCGTACTTCACTCTACAGCGTACCAGGTTCCACGACCTGGGTGCCGGAGTGAAGTACGGGTGACGAAAGCACATGGACAAACACCCGTGTCATTTCGGTGCTTGCTTCGACTCCCCAACACGCTGCTGGACCGCTACAACACACTCGACCACGGCCGTCTCTTGTGCTCAACCTTTGCCCCACAGACTACGTCGTCCCTGCGTCTCTCAACACTTGCGCGACTCGTGTTGCCCGCATGCGGCAGATGTATTGCAATGCTAACGTCCGGCACATATTTACACCTCCCATCGCAGCATCCTACGCACCCTCCTTCTTCACACGTTCCCCCCCATCCGTCGTAGGTCGGACGCAACGTCGGTGACGACACGGTAACACGGTGGTGTTCTGTCTACTCCCTCTAGTCTATTTTCGCGACGAAATCGGCATGCAGAGCCATGAGCACCTCGGCGTCACCAGCCACTCCGGGACGAGCAACGTACGATCAACGTACCGCGTCCGCCACATCTCGGGCCCACCTAGCACTCGGAATCGGCAACCTGCCACAGCGTTCTCATCCACACCCGCATCCTCATCTTCATCCGCCGCCCTGTTTTTCGCCACCGTCGCCTCCGTTGCAGACCCCTCACCATCGTCGCCGTGTCACGTGGTGGTGGCTGCGGTAGTCCAACGCTCCTCCAGGTGCCGGGCGTGCTCGTATTCGGGTGCATAGCGGTTGCGGGTTGCGGTCGCGCGGCGGTCAAGGAGGCGCAGTTCGCACGCCCTCACTCACTCCGGATGGGAGCAGGGTCAGCTGCCTGACGCACGACGACCGCGAGGGGCGGTAAGCCCGTAGCGCCAACTTCTGCAGTGAACAGTAGTCACAGTCGCGCACACACCGTAGATCAACAAGTGGCAATACGTAGAGTATTCCCCCACGCCTAACCTGACAGGAGGCTGAGCGCGTCCGATCGACACACAGACCAGCAGCCGCGACCCGTGCAAACCCACGGGTACGTACAGGTCGCAAAACACAGCAGCGGCACGGGCAACTCGCAGCTGTGCCCTCACAGACATACCCGCCATAGGAGTGTCCGAGACGGTAGGCCCGGTCGTGGGCACATCGGGACCTCCAGCAGATGTCAAGGCCGGAAGGATGCGGGCAAAGCACGTGGAACCAAAATTGTCAGTCCGATAGTGACGTATCTACGTTTCCCGCCCGGCACGTCTCCCAACCGTTCCCCGTCTGTGAGCCCCGTCGGCTTACCCCGACTTTCAACAAGAAGGAAGCACACCTGTATCAGACGGCGATACATACGCACCGTCGCCCTGAACGATTTCACCAGCCGTGTTTTCTTGTAACGTCTCCTGCAGCTGCCGTACATCAGCGGCGCCAGTGCGGTCATGGAGGAACGTGCTCCGTAGTACGCCGGCGACTTCCGGATCTGTAGGACCGATCGCGGAGCGCAGCAGCGCCTCGGGTACCTGCGCAACACATCCCATACGCTCGTACTCCCGCAGAGCATCTTCATCCACCACGAGCTCATCCTCGTCGTTGTGTTGAAGAAAGCGTACCCAGGCGACGACGACGTGTCCTCGCACTTTAACGCCAGGCGCACGGCGAACGCGATCCAGCAAGTCCTGCCGGTCTCGGACCTGATCCACGCACACCACCGTGAACGCACCTGCCAAATCCGCAATGCGCGCAGGCAGCTGACCGCGTAGCATGTTGGGATCGGGGTTGACGACCGCGATACCATGCGACTGAACGGCACACGGGAAGACCTGGGGGGGACGGCCCGTGAGATGCACAATCAGCAGCTGCTGCATCAGACGGCCCCGCCCCAAGAGTTGACTTTCCACAAACGTCGGTGTAGGCAGCGGGTCGCCCAGGTGATTGACAGACGGCACGTCGCCCGGATCGAGACGCGCCAGAGCCGCTTCAGGCACTCGGCGTACTGCAACGAGAGCGGCGACAGGCGGACATCGGTTAAGCAAACTCGAATGGCAATATAGGCGGCTCGACGAATCAAATGTGTTCATGTTCCCCTAAACGAGCCGGAAAAGATCCTCACCCGCCAGTGCCTTCTCGCAAGAGGCGCAGATAACGAATCGCTCGGAGCCACCATCGCCGCAGAACACGGTCCGGTTCGGCAAATCCGCATCAAGGCGCATGCAGAACGGCACCTCCACACTCCGCGGATCGTCGAAGCAAGGTCGCGGCTGCACCCGTGGTGGATATGGCCGCAACTCCGATGGGGCCGTGCCCTCTGCAGCACCCGTCGATGAATCCGACTCGTCAGCCCCATCGACACCACCATCACTGTCAGCCGCCGCCGCATCTTCATCCACGAATGCCGTGGGATCGGCGTCAGCGCTGGCACCCGCAGTACTGCCGCGCTCCGATCTGCCGATACGATACCGCACCGGTAAAACCGGATCCGGTGCCGGTGGTGCAACACCTTGGGCGGTGCAGGGCATGCGCCGCCAAGCCAGGGTACGCGCATGACGCGGCACGGCGCCTGTGCACATGATGTCAGCGCGTAAGATGTCCACGTTGGGGATGTCCACCCAAGCACGAAGCGCGGATTGGTCCTCCGAACACTGCTCCGAGCAGACGGCACACACCCGGGAAGGCATGCGCCGACGCAGTGCGGCGGCCATGCTGGAAGCAAGCTGCAGGTGTTTCTCATATGGTACCTGCCGCTCCACCGGAAGTTGACCACCAGGCAAATCCTGCACGCGCCCTTCCGGAATCACCCCAAGAAAATCAGGCGGCGCAGGGTGCCGGCCCTCGTGCAAGCAGGGAAACCGCATCAGGTCCCGCAAACGCTCAAGCAAGCTAGTTCGCGGAAGCTGTATCCCACGCAGCTGAGCACGGGCCTGCGCGTGCGCGGCCTCTGCAGCCCTGCACTCCGGGTCTCGACGGGCAGCCGCTCGTGCAGCGGTGTTACGCCGCTGTTCCGCAGCCCTGCACTCCGGATCTCGACGGGCAGCCGCTCGTGCAGCGGTGTTACGCCGCTGTTCCGCAGCCCTGCGCTCCGGATCTTGACGCGCAACCGCTCGCGCAGCAGCGTCACGCTCCTGCTCCGCAGCCGCGCGCTCCGGATCGAGACGAGCATCCCGCATCCGTGCTGCATCCGCGCTGAGCTGCACGCACGACGCACTCGTCCCTCTGAAACCTCTGAAATGGAAACCGCCGGCCAGTGTACCCAGACGCTCCCGACTACGCACCTCGGACTGCGGCGCCGCACAGAGCGAAGTGGCAAGCGCGGACCTCTGCCCGTCAGCGACGTCACGCCCCTGCTCCGCAGCCCTGCGCTCCGGATCGAGACGAGCTTCCCGCATCTGTATTGCATCCGCGCTGAGCTGCACGCTCGACGCACTCGTACCTCTCAAATGGAAACCGCCGGCCAGTGTACCCAGGCGCTCGCGACCGCGAGCCTCAGCCCGCCGAGGCGAATCATTTATTCGGTCCGTCATAACTGATGGGAGCCGTCTCTAAACGAACCGACGGCCGGGCCAACGGGGGGACGAACCGACGAGGAACGATCCGACAACTGTAAAGAGCCCAAGTCCAGGAAAAGCCGGCGACTGCACGTTAAGAGAAAGAAGTCGAACGGATATATATATATATATATCCGCGACCACGATGCATATGATACCTGGGGCGAGCCGACGCACGCAAAGAAGGCCGTACGCCTTTCAAAAAGCCACACATTTTACGCAAACAACGTTGGACGGGACGCGCACCGGCGTTGGATGACGCGGTCATCCAACGCCGGAAGGTTCGAATATATGGCTATCAAATATGTATGGGTATATATCAATCCGGTCCGACTACAATATTACAAGTATGTATAGCGAACCGCGCACCCGGAGATGCATCGAGTCGCGCCGCGATCGCTCAGCGAGAACCATCCGGTGACGACCGGAATCGAACCCGCGACCTCGCCTTTTACGCCGCGATGTCTTAAGCGCGCGCGGAGCTCCGAAACCCGAGAACGACGGCCCGAAAAACGCGAGTTTCCAGAAAAAACCGAACAGACGGACTAGACGCGGGCCGTCCGCCCGCGAGGGGGGCCGTAGTTCCCCGGGGAGCGACCGTGGGAGCAGCCGTGCAAGTGTGTCGCTGGCCTTTAACGCCATCCAGTGGCGGCAACTCCATGCAACTGCAGTCAACTGCATTCAATTGTACGACTGTATGCAACCGAGTGTCCTCTGCTCCCGCCGACCCCCACTACTGTTGCCACCCCCACCACCGCCGCTGTCGTCGCCGCCCATCGGCGTCGCCGCTGCTGCCGAGCCCGCCACCCCCCTCTGCCGAGTCCGCCACTTCCATCACCACCGCCACCGTCGCCTCCGTTGCAGACCCCCCACCACCACTGCTGTCGTCGCCGCCGCTCAGTTGTCCATGGCCGTCGCCGCTGCTGCCGAGCCCGCCACCCCCTCCACCGCCACCGCCGCCGCCACCGTCCAGCCGTCTGCCGAGTCCGCCACTTCCATCACCACCGCCGCCGTCGCTGCCGCCGCCCTGTCCTTCGCCACCGTCGCCTGCGTTGCAGAACCCCCACCACTGCCGCTGTCGTCGCCGCCGCTCAGTTGTCCATGGGCGTCACCGCTGCTGCCGAGCCCGCCACCCCCTCCGCCGCCACCGCCGCCGCCGCCGTCCAGCTCTCTGTCGAGTCCGTCACTTCCATCACCACTGCCGCCGTTGCTGCCGCCGCCCTGTCCTTCGCCACCGTCACCTCCGTTGCAGAACCCCCATCACCGTCGCCGTGTCACGTGGTGGTGGCTGCGGTAGTCCAGCGCTCCTCCAGGTGCCGGGCGTGCTCGTACTCGGGCGCATAGCGGTCGCGGGTTGCGGTCGCGCGGCGGTCGAGGAGGCGCAGTTCGGCCGCCAGGTCGGGATCGAGCTTCGTTGCTGCCAGAAACTGCTGGACAACTCGTCTCCGCTCGTCAGGTGTTGTAGAGAGCGGGCGCAGGAGGCGGATGTGGTCGAGTGTCTTGTACCGTGTCAGCAGCACATACACGGTTGCGCGCTTCAGGCCACCAGGTGGCACGGAGAGGTCCGCAACCCAGCATTCCTCCTTGAAGCTGCGGCCCTGTACGAAGTAGTCGGTCACGGCGTAGTAGTCACCCAGCGGCACGTTGACGCGACGCACGTTCTTGGTGGCGGTGCCGGTGTTGACAGCAGGTACGGTGACATTGGCTGCTGGTGAGGGGCGTGGTACGACAGTGAAGGCAGCACCCTTGGATGCGAAGTCCGCCAAGTCCGCTAGCACCGTATCGGGCGCGTGCCCTTTGATGGGACGGACCATGACGGCTGCGGGTAGGTAGTGCAGGCGCCAGTACGGACCGTGGCCGTCGTCGGGCGGTTCGCGGCTGTCAGTGAGCAGGCCGCACGCCTCGACTTCATTGTTGTGGCAGGCGCCGGCGTCGGCGGCGACGGTGTCGAGTAGCGTGTAGCGTGCTCCTTCGTAGTACCAAGTGTCGGCGGTTGTGTGGTCGAAGGCGGCGTCTTTGACTCGCATTGCGACAGCCTTCTCGACGTGCGAGAGTGGCGGCTGCTGGGCTGTGCCGTGTTGGCGGACCGGGACATGGTCCGCGTTCCAGCTGACCAACCGTGCACCCTTGCGACGCGCCTGGAGCATGAGGAGCCGTGTGTTGAGGGCGTGCCTGGGCTCGTTGCGTTGCAACACCACACGGGGCTCGAGGTCCGTGAGGTCCGATAGGTCGGTGATGACGCGCTGGTTGAGCGCGTCTATCAGTGCCGCCATGCGCGCTTCAGTGGGTTCGCCGCCGCCGAACATGGTCGCGAACTGGGTAAGCTGCTGACCGGACGGGCTGTTGTCTTGTCGTTGCTGCTTTTGCAGCATGAACACGATGCTGCCGAGCTGCCGGTACAGCTGGAAGCCGTCATGCAGGCGTGTGTGCGTCTGTGGTACGGGTCGGCGAGGGCGACGTGTGGTCACGGCAATGTCGCGGTCGCTGTTGTGCTCGTCGTCATCACTGCTGCCAGTGTTGCTGCCGTCCGCACAGTCACCTTCGCGTTCGCCAGCCGAGGCTGGCCGGCGCCGGGTGTTCGGTGCCGACGGACTGAAGTTGGGGTTCCGCTCGACGTCGGCCGCGAAGCGGTATGGTGGCGAGCCGCCCGGTTGAGGATGCTGTAGCAGGTCGCCGATTCCGGCAGCGGCGCGGCCGGACAGGACACGGGTGCTCGAGTGGGTGGGCCCGAGATGTGGCGGAGGCGGTACGCTGGCCGTACAGGAGTGGCTGATGGCGCCGAGGTGTTCATGGCTCTGCATGCCAATCTCGTCGATGAAGACAGCTCCGTCACCGACGTTACGTTTGACCTACGGAGGGCGGGGCGGAGCGTGCGGAGAAGGGGGGTGCGTAGGATGGTGGGGCGGGAGGTGTGGATCCGTGTTATGGTTCTCCTATGTGCTCCGGAGAGTGGATCCTACCTGCAGGCTGGTGTAGGCACCACGCTTGGGAAGGTTGGCGCCACGCGAGCCGCTTTGGCTGGCAGAGATGCCGAACATCGAGTGGGTCGACAGGCTGCGGTGCACTGGGGTGTTGAAGGCGATCGCGGCGGCCCAGGAGTACGCGCATGTGGCGGCCCAGTCGGGGCTGTCATGCTGGTACGTGTACCACAGCAGCGCGTGCACGAAGCGTGTCTTGCCCGTGCCCGGGGGACCCATGATGAGCATCTGTGGCGGGACGCCTGGATCGGGTTCGTTGCGGCGGTCGAAGTAGCGTGCCACGAGCATGAACGGTACAGCCTGATCCGGCGCCAGGGTGAAGAGCTCGATGGTGTCGTCAACGGTAGGCGGCTGAGCCAGACGCAGGTACGTCGGCATCTCCGCTGTGACGAGTGCGCGGTCAGACTGTTGGCCGTCATTCATGAGTACCGCCACGAGCGGGTAGCCGGGGCGGCGATCCAGGCACAGGCGGGGGGTGCGGACGGCGGTGGTCGGCGTGGTGGTGGTGCCTTCGGTCAGGACCAGGTAGCGCTTCAACCGCTTGGAAGCCTCGCTCAGCAGCGGGATGTCGGTGGCGCGCACACGGCGGATGAAGGGGCTGGTGTTGGCACCGAGTGCGTCGGGTAGAGGAAGCGCACGGCAACGCCGGGCTGCACCGTATGCGTACAGCCCCTCCACCGTGGTGCGGTCGTACAGGTCCGTCAGGGCGACGTCAGACAGGTTGATTCCCGTCGTCGGGTCGCCTTGGCCTGGCACGAAGTCATACCGCTCGACCTGATTGTCGTGCGGTGGCTGTGTGTCAGGGTCGGGTTGGAGGCGGCCTCGCCCGGCGTCCGGGTCATCATCATCCGAGGCACTGGAGGTGTAGTTCGGGGGCAGACCGGCAGCTGCAGCGGCGGCGCGGCGCTGGCGACGTCGCAAGTTGTATTCGGCCTGGCGCCGGCCGCTGGCGAGGTGCTCTGCCTCGATGTTGTCGAGCAGGGCACTGACGCACGCTCTGTAGGATCGGCCTGCACCGGTGGTTCCCAGGTCCGCCCACCAAGCATCGTACGCCTCCTTCACCGTCTGATTGGCAGCCACCGGCTGGCCGCGGTGAGCCTTGAAGACGCCCAACACGAATGCGTAGTAGGCGACGGCGGCTGCGGTGGTACTGCCTGCTTGCGGACGGCGGGGCAGTGCACCGCCCAGCAGGACGTACCTCGGCTGTGCCAGGCGACGGAGAACGTGTGTCAGGTACAGCGGGTGCGTCGGTTGGAAGGCCACCTTCTTGGGGGGTATGGTCGTTGCTGGGCTGGTCGGTAGCTGATCCACAGCTGAGCCGCCTGACGCAAGGAACGTCGCGACGGCGGTGGGCTGGGCGCCGGATGGGCCGGAAGGTGCATCAGTCACGGGGGTCATAACGGCGCCAGGGGCGGTGCGTTTGCGGTGGCGAGCTGCGGGGAGGACTTGGGCGCCAAGGATGGCAGCGTGGGGGTGCTGTGCGGGCGTCACACGTTGCACCTCGAAGTTGGCCACGATATTGTAGGCGCTGCAATCGAAGCCGCTGAGCTCCACTCCACGCTGCGTGTAGTTCTGTACGGCGTCGGCGAGGGTGTAGCCACCGTGCTCCTCCGCCTCCACAAGCTCCACGCCGGTTTCCGCGTCTTCTGGCTCCACGGCGGATTCGGCCGCCAGTGCAGTGAACGCGCCCACCGGCAGGTAGTTGCGTTTGTACGACGCTTGAAACGTATCGTAACCCGAGAGCTTGAAGGCGACCAGTGCCATGCCGGCCGTGATGGTGGCCGTCATGCGGTGCACCGCGGCGCACAGGTTGCCGAACGCGCTGGGGCCATCGCCAGTGGCGCTGGGCGGGCTCCCCGCCATCATAAAGTCCTGCACGCGCCCCACGGCGGCACAGGTGAGGTGTGCCTGGCTGCGCTCGATTGTCTTCGCAGTGTACTTTGAACTGTAGTACGCGGCATCACGGGCGCGGTCGATGGCGGGCTGTAGGAGGGGGCAGTCACCACGTTCGTCGGCGGGGCGTGCTAGTTGTGCGGCCACGTCAGCCGTGTACTCCCGGTCGACCTCACAGGCCAGGGACATCAGCTGGTTGCAGCCGAACGCGAGCGCAACGGCAGGCATGTGCGGCACGAGGTTGGGTGCCAGGCGGGGCAGCAAGAAGAGGCCGCTGGTGCCGATCCACTGAAAGGCCGTGCGGATGAGCCGGGGGAAGGCCATGCCGCAGCTGTCGTCGGTGCCGTGGCAGCCGTGGCGCTTGCACGTCGTATTGTGGGTGTGGGTGAGGGTACCGCGTATGACGGCAGCGTGGTGGGCACGGCAGGCGGCGTGCCGTGATGGTGGAGGCAGTCCGCCGTTTGCGCACCCGGCCAGTCGCTCGAAGTCGTACGCGGCAGGCGGGCAGTCTGCCTGCACCGCCGGCACGGGCAGGCCGCGCTGCTGCGCCTCCGCATCAGACATGCCCATGACCAGAGGCCGCGTTCCACCGTCCGGGGCCGGAGCGTAGTACGGCGAGGGGTACCACATTTCGCAGAGCGCGTACGCAAGTGCCAGAGCCCGGCAGTTGGGTCCACAAAAGAACGCCTGCAGGTTCTCTAGCGCGAAGCACTCGAGATGTGCAACTCCGTGCAGGTGTAGCGCCAGTCGTCCGCTCTGCTCCACCTTGACAACCACCTCGAATACGACACCGCAGAAGCAGTTCGGGTCAGTCTGCCGCATTGCCCCGGGTGCAAAGCCAAACAGCTGCTCGACCACCACCTCTTTCGTGGCAACGAGCAGCGCGGCGCAGCTGTGCGGGTCTTCCTTAACGCGGCGCCACTTTTCCACCGTGCTGGTGATCTGGGCGGGACGGCCGGTGTCGTCGAACTCGATGAACTGGCCAGACGCTACAACGGCGCAGCCAGCATGCATGTCCGCCGGGTTGAGGTTGAAGAACAGCGGCGGCCAGCCAATGGTCAGGGCAGCTGCACGCATCGTGGCCTTTGCACCGTTGTAGTAGGCATCTGTGAGGTCGATTCGCAGCAAGCTGGCACGTGCGCCCTCGAGGAGAGCGCGCACCACGGGCGACTGCTGCGACAGCAGCTGCCGTCGCTGGGCGTGACGGTACGGCAGCGCCAAGATGTCCGCCATGGCGCGTACGACATCCCTCGAAACCCGCGCCGCTGGTTCACCCAGCCGTGGTCGCATGCGCAGGGCCACTCCCACCTGCGCCATGCTCTGCTGCCGAACGCTGATGTCGTACATGCGGGCAAGCAGCATCAAATTGCCGCTGAACTGTGCCCGAGGCACCCGCCGTACCAGGTGGCTGCAGTATGATGCGAAGGACATTCCCGGCGGCCGCTGTCCGGACAAGCCATACGGAAATGAGACCGGGAAGCAGACGTTGAGGATGGCCGGGTGACGATCATCCAGGATGCGAGCGTCACGGCCGCCAGCGGCGAATGCAAGACGTGCACGTCCGGTCAGCAGATCATGCACCACGTTGGGCCGGGTATCAAACTCGCTGCCATCCGTCGGAGTGGCAGCGGGCTGCGGCAGGACCAGTTCCAGCTCATTCGGAGCGCCCAGGTCGGCATCAGCTGTGTCGGGCAGAGGGGGCGGAAATCCGCAAGCTTAACATGACGGACAGACCGATGGAGCGGGAATGCAGGGATACTTGTAACGTACGCGCAAATTGTTCCGAGGTCGTTCTATGGATGTGGCGGGATAGGCGAATGGAGGTGTATGAAGGTGAAAAAATGCACGCTCTCACTTACTCCGGACGGGAGCAGGGTCGGCTGCCTGGCGCACAATGACCGCGAGGGGCGGTAAGCCCGTAGCACCAGCTTCTGCAGTGGACAGTAGTCACAGTCGCGCATACACCGCACATCAAGAAGTGGTAATAAGTATAGTATTCCGCGACGCCTAATCTGACAGGAGGCCAAACATGTTCGGTCGACACACAGACCAGCAGGCGCGACCTGTGCAAACCCACAGGTACGTACAGGTTGTAAAACACAACAGCGACACGTCACCGTTGCGTGGAAACAGTCGCGGACGTACCAGCTCGCTATGTCGGGCAACTCGTAGCATTATTCTCACAGACATACCTGCCATAGGAGTGTCTGAGACGGTAGGTCCGGTCGTGGGCCCATCGGGACCTACAGCAGATGTAGAAGTACAGAAATAGCAGGGCCGGAAGGATGCGCGCGAAGCACGTGGAACTAGGATTGTCAGTTGGAAAGTTTCCCGCCCCCCCCCCTCCCCCCACCGTTTCCCGTCTGTGAGCCCCGTCGGGTTACCCCGTCGTTCAACCGGAAGGAATCACACCTGTATCAGACGGCGATGCATACGCGCCGCCACCCTGAAGGAGTTCACCAGCCGTGTTTCCTTGCAACGCATCCTGCAGCTGCCGAACACCAGCGGGGCCAGTGCGATCATGAAGAAAGGTGCTCCGCAGTACGCCGGCGACCTCCGGATCCGTAGGACCGATCGCGGAGCGCAGCAGTGCCTCAGGCACTTGCGCAACGCATCCCATGCGCTCGTACTCCTGCAGAGCATCTTCATCCACCGCGAGTTCATCCTCGTCGTTGTGTTGAAGAAAGCGCACCCAGGCGACGATGACGTGTCCTCGCACTTTAATACCAGGCGCACGGCGGACGCGATCCAGCAAGTCCTGCCGGTCTCGGACCTGGTCCACGCACACCACCGTGAACGCGCCTGCCAAATCCGCAATGCGCGCAGGCAGCTGGCCGCGTAGCATATTGGGGTCGGGGTTGACGACCGCGATGCCATGCGACTGAACGGCACACGGGAAGACCTGGGGGGGCCGGCCCGTAAGATGCACAATCAACAACTGCTGCATGAGACGGCCCCGCCCCAAGAGCTGACTCTCCACAAACGTGGGTGTAGGCAGCGGGTCGCCCAGGTGATTGACAGATGGCACGTCGCCCGGATCGAGGCGCGCCAGAGCCGCTTCAGGCACTCGGCGTGCTGCAACGAGCGCGGCGACAGGCGGACATCGGCTAAGCAGGCTCGAATGGCAATATAGACGGCTTGATGAATCAAATGTGCTCGAGAGCATAGACCCACGAAGGGAGGACAGAATATGTAAACGGGCCGGAGAAGTTGCTCACCCGTCAGTGCCTTCTCGCAGGAGGCGCAGATAGTGAATCGGTCGGGGCCATCATCGTCGCAGAACATGGTCCGATTTGGCAAGTCCGCATCAAGGCGCATGCAGAATGGCACCTCCACACTCCGTGGATCGTCGAAGCAAGGTCGCGGCTGTACCCGTGGTGGATATGGCTGCAATTCCGACGGCAGCTGCACTGGGGCCGTGCCCTCTGCAGCACCTGCCGGTGAATCCGGCTCGTCAGCCCCATCGACACCACCAGCACTGTCAACCGCCGCCGCATCCTCATCCATGAATGCCGCGGGATCGGCGTCAGCGCTGGCGCCTGCACTACTGCCGCGCTCGGATCTGCTGATACGATACCGTGCCGGTAAAACCGGATCCGGCGGCGGTGGTGCAGCACCTTGGGTGGTGCAGGGCATGCGCCGCCAAGCCAGGGTACGCGCATGACGCGGCACGGCGCCCGTGCACATGATGTCAGCGCGTAAGATGTCCACGTTGGGGATGTCCACCCAAGCGCGAAGCGCGGACTGGTCCTCCGAACACTGCCCCGAGCAGACGGCACACACCCGGGAAGGCATGCGCCGACGCAGCGCGGCGGCCATGCTGGAAGCAAGCTGCAGGTGTTTCTCATATGGTACCTGCCGATCCACCGGAAGTTGACCGCCGGGCAAATCCTGCACGCGCCCTTCCGGAATCACCCCCAGAAAATCAGGCGGTGCAGGGTGCTGGCCCTCGTGCAAGCAGGGAAACCGCATGAGGTCCCGCAAACGCTCGAGCAAGCTAGCCTGCGGAAGCTGCATCGCATGCAGCTGAGCACGGGCCTGTGTGTGTGCAGCGGCGTTATGCCCCTGCTCCGCAGCCCTGCACTCCGGGTCTCGTCGGGCAGCCGCTCGTGCAGCGGTGTTACGCCGCTGCTCCGCAGCCCTGCACTCCGGGTCTTGACGGGCAGCCGCTCGTGCAGCGGTGTCACGCCGCTGCTCCGCAGCCCTGCACTCCGGGTCTTGACGGGCAGCCGCTCGTGCAACGGTGTCACGCCGCTGCTCCGCAGCCCTGCGCTCCAGATCGAGATGAGCATCCCGCATCCGTGCTGCATCCGCGCCGAGCTGCATGCTCGACGCACTTGTCCCTCTAAAATGGAAGCCGCCAGCCAGTGTACCCAGACGCTCGCGACTACGCACCCCGGACTGCGGTGCTGCACAGGCCGGAACGGCAACCGCGCTGAGGTCCGCGCTCAACGGACGAAATCCTGTAGGGGAAAAGCCGCCAGCCAGCGTACCCAGGCGCTCGCGACCGTCAGTCCCGGTCCGCCGGGGTGAATCATTTGGTCTGTCCGTCATAACTGACGGAAGCCGTCTTCAGCCGCAATACCACGCACGGAGGAAAGTAATATGGGCGTGATATATACGCGATGTATATGCGATACAAGCATACAGTAGCGAGCCGACGCCTGTAAATAACCCAGCTTCGCGAAAGGCCGTGCAGCTTACGTTGGCGGCGCGACCGACTAGTCTACAGCCGCCGGCTGTAATGTAATTCTGTGTGCGTATGTTAAGAGAAAGATGTGTATAGATGTATATATATATTCGATGGACGTGTATATATACTGTCGCGAGCCGACGCACGGGAAGAAGGCCGTATACATTTTACATACACGGACAACGTTGGACAGCCGCAGATGCGCACTTTGGCGCCGGCGAAAAGTAATTAACAATACAATATATTGGCACGTCGCACGTCGAATCGCGCACCTGGACACAATGATTCGCGCCGCGAAACATCCGGGGTTACGCGTCGCGAAGCATCCGGGGACGACCGGAATCGAACCGACGACCTCGCCTTTTACGCCGCGATGTCTTAAGCACGAGCGACGCTCCGAAAGCGCTACGACGCCGAGAAAATCGGCGAATTACCAAATATGTTCCAGACAGACGGACAAGCGCCCCAAAAACGGCCTAAGGTCTCCGTTCCGACGACGGAACGACTATCGTCGTTCACGTCTATGTCGGAACTACGACGACGGACAACGAAAAATCGGGGTAAGGTCTCCGTTCCGACGACGGAACGACTATCGTCGTTCACGTCTATGTCGGAACTACGACGACGGACAACGAAAAATCGGGGTAAGGTCTCCGTTCCGACGACGGAACGACTATCGTCGTTCACGTCTATGTCGGAACTACGACGACGGACTAGACGCGGGCTGTGGGCCCGCGAGGGGGGCCGTAGTTCCCCGTCCCCGCGGCGGAGGCGAGGGCACGCGTGCCGAATGGAAGGGGTAATACAAGAATGCAGAGGGATGCAGAGATGCAGTTCACCAGCGTGGGAGTCGAACCCACGAGCGCGCGGATCGCACTCGGCCGTGCAAGTGTGTCGTCATACAGCGAGGTGGCCGTTTGACGCTGGCATTTAACGCCATCCAGTGGCGGCAACTCCATGCACGCTCCATGCACGTTGTGTTTGGGGCAACCGGAGTGACTTACTGCTGGAGGGCCGTGACGAAAGTGGTCCGGCCCTCCGTGCTGGTGGTGACGGTGCCGGTGATGGCGAAGGAGTCGTAGGCGGTGTACGCGACCCGGTCGTTGTCGTCCGCGAAGCTCGCGTCGGCGAAGAAGTCCGCGTAGTTGGGCAGCTGTTGGAGGACGCCGGGGCTGTCCGTGCAGACTGGATACTTGCTATTGCCGACGCTGAGGACGAGCGGTATCACGGGCCGGGAGCCGACCGTCGTGACGGAGCTGGGATTCGGGGAGAGGCTGGCGGCGGCGTGTGCTCCATCCGACGGTAGGACAACGGCGGCCCGGTCGCGTTGCTCCCACGCAACCATCATGTCGTTCGTGTCGGCGCGGCTGTCGGTGGCCGCAGTGGTCTGCTGGGTAGCTGCTCGGAAGGTCTGCACCCGCTTGGGAGGGCGCTTGCCCGGGGCAGCTGCTGCCGCGACTAGCGCTCCGTTGAGGAAGATGCTGTTGTTGTACTGAGTATTGGACGGCGCGCTGATTTTGGCGGCGTAGATGTATAGCGGCGTGTTGTCGTCAGCCGCCGCTTGTAGCTGGGCAACGAAGTCGTCGGGCGCGGATTGCTTGACCGCCAGCTCCACGCAGCCGAGGTCGGGGGCGTCGGGGTTGCCGCACGCGACCCAGGCGTTGAACTTGCGGAAGGGTCCGCCGCGGAACAGCTTACCGTGCGGGACGACCAGGAGGGCGCTGCCGTCGGCCGGGTACTTGTCCTCGGCGTCCGCTTTGTCGGTTGCCGCGTTGTACGTCGGATAACGCAGCTTGGCGGTGTAAAGCATCGGGAGGACGGAGGTGCTGGCCACGGAAATTTGAGTCGTCGGGGTGACCTTGTATTGGGCCAGTGTCGGTCCGGCGAAGCGGGAGGTGACGAAGGCGGGCAGGGCAGCTGGCTCCACGTTCGTGAACGTGACGGCCCGTGCAAAGGCGTGGTTGGTTTCCATGTCGGCTAGGGCGCGGTTATCGAGCTGCAGGATGATGACGCCCTGTCCGACTGTGTTCACGCCTGCGACGAAGCTGCCGTTTCGGTTGGGTGCGCCGGCAAAGAGCCGGTCTTCATCTTTAGTCACCGGGCCGGCGGTGAAGGTGACGTGGCAGGTGACGGTTCGCGACCTACGGATGGGGTCGTTAGTCGCATGTTAGTCCTCATCCTTAAAGATGGCCCGTAGCTATCGCTTACGTGGACGCGGAGGCAGCGTCGGTGGGGCTGCCGAAGGTGGACGTGCTGCTTGTAGACGGTGCCGGGGTGAGTCGCCGGCGTTTGGGGTCGGGCGATTCCATTCGGGGCGGGAAGGGACGACGGAAAGCGGCGCAGTATATGGGTAGAGAGACGTTAAGGTAGAGTACAAGTTATGGGATTGGCAATCTGTACAAGATTGGCAATCTGTACAAGATTGGCAATCTTGTGTTCAAATCCGCCTCATCAACCCACGGGTCACCGCGGTCCACTTGCTGCGCGCGGCAACCTCGACGGCCCCGTTCTCGGCATCTTTCGGACGCGCAGAGTCCGTCCGTCCGACGGCTTCGTTACCCAGCTGCAAGTCACACGATTGTCGGGCATCGGCATTACAAGGCATCCGTCGTCCAGCGCCAACCCGCCCGATCCACACCTCCTACCTCCCCTTCTTCGCGCCTTCTGCCTTCGCTATTGCCGCGGTCACCACTTCGCCACTCTGCCACTTCCATCACGACTGTCGCCGTCGTTGCCGCCGCCTTGTCCTTCGTCATCGTTGCCTTCGTTGCAGACCTTCGTTGCAGAACCCCCACCATCGTCGCCGTGTCACGTGGTGGGCTAGACGCCTGATAGCTGCGGACGGCTCGTGTGTAGACTAGGTCCTCAAGTGCGAAATCCCGGTTTGTTGCGTCAGGTGGTGATGGATGCGATAGTCCGGTGCCGGGCGTGCTTTTACGGACTTTGGCAGCGGGATGTCGGTGGCGCGCACACGGCGAATGAAAGGGCTGGTGTTGGCACCGAGTGTGGCGAATGAAGGGGCTGGTGTTGGCAACGCAGGTTGCACAGACGTTCGCAGGGACGGTCTTGTCAATTCGGTTTCGTTCGTCAGGTGTGGCAGAGAGCGGGTACAGGAGGCGGGAACGTGTGTCGTAACGGTCCAGCAGCATTTTGGAAGACTCGAAGCGAACACTGAACACGGGTGTTTGTCCGTGTGCTTTCACTCCGGCACCCAGGCCACCTAGGGTCGCGGAACCTAAGGTACGCTGTGGATTGCAGGGGGCGTACAGACGGGAGGGGGGGCTGTCCGTGCGCCACCGCGTCCTAAGGCGCAATCGACTGCGGACGAGCGCAATCTACAACGCCCCCTTCAATTCACAGCGTACTTTAGGCTCCACGACCCCGTAGTTTCAACCTGGATGGTCTGGCTGCCGAAGTGGAACACGGACTGGCACCCGTGTCACTTCGGTGCTCGCCTAGAGTCTTCGAACATGCTGCCGAGTCGCCACAACACACTTGACTACGGCCGTCTCCTGTACTCATTCTCTGCCCCACCTGTGTGATCTGCGTTGCTTGCATGCGGCAGATGTATCGTAATGCCAACGTCCGGCACATATCTATACTTACACCTACGGCCGAAGCGCTACCTGGTCAGGTAAGATCCACTCTCCGGAGCACGTAGGAGACCCATACCACGGATCTACACCTCCCTCCCTACGTGCACTCCTTCTTCGCGCGCTCCGTCCTTCGCCTTCGTAGGTCAAATGCAACGCCTCTTGCCCTTGTCACTGCCGCCGTCGTCGTACAGCTATCCGCCGAGTCCGTCAGACCTCCAGTTCCCCACCATCCTACGCGCTCTCCTTCTCCGCGCTTCGCGCCTTTGTTACTGCCGTCGCCGTCGTGCAGCCATCTGCCGAGTCCGTCACTTCCATCATCACTGCCGCCGTCGCTGCCGCCGCGAGGGGTGCCGGTCTTGTGTTGAAATGCGCGTCATGGACTCAAGGGTCACCGTCATGGTCATGGTACGGACATTGACATTAGAATACGTCGGCCGCATGCAGGCAACACAGGTCGCAAAGGGGTTGGGAGATGTAGGGACGGCGGTGTGGCAGAGAGCGGGCACAGGAGGCGGAAAGGTGTGTTGTAGCGGTCCAGCAGCATGTTGGGGATTCCAGGCAACCACCGAAATGGTACAGGTGCCTGTCCGTGTGCTTGCATCACCCGTACTTCACTCTACAGCGTACCAGGTTCCACGACCTGGGTGCCGGAGTGAAGTACGGGTGACGAAAGCACATGGACAAACACCCGTGTCATTTCGGTGCTTGCTTCGACTCCCCAACACGCTGCTGGACCGCTACAACACACTCGACCACGGCCGTCTCTTGTGCTCAACCTTTGCCCCACAGACTACGTCGTCCCTGCGTCTCTCAACACTTGCGCGACTCGTGTTGCCCGCATGCGGCAGATGTATTGCAATGCTAACGTCCGGCACATATTTACACCTCCCATCGCAGCATCCTACGCACCCTCCTTCTTCACACGTTCCCCCCCATCCGTCGTAGGTCGGACGCAACGTCGGTGACGACACGGTAACACGGTGGTGTTCTGTCTACTCCCTCTAGTCTATTTTCGCGACGAAATCGGCATGCAGAGCCATGAGCACCTCGGCGTCACCAGCCACTCCGGGACGAGCAACGTACGATCAACGTACCGCGTCCGCCACATCTCGGGCCCACCTAGCACTCGGAATCGGCAACCTGCCACAGCGTTCTCATCCACACCCGCATCCTCATCTTCATCCGCCGCCCTGTTTTTCGCCACCGTCGCCTCCGTTGCAGACCCCTCACCATCGTCGCCGTGTCACGTGGTGGTGGCTGCGGTAGTCCAACGCTCCTCCAGGTGCCGGGCGTGCTCGTATTCGGGTGCATAGCGGTTGCGGGTTGCGGTCGCGCGGCGGTCAAGGAGGCGCAGTTCGCACGCCCTCACTCACTCCGGATGGGAGCAGGGTCAGCTGCCTGACGCACGACGACCGCGAGGGGCGGTAAGCCCGTAGCGCCAACTTCTGCAGTGAACAGTAGTCACAGTCGCGCACACACCGTAGATCAACAAGTGGCAATACGTAGAGTATTCCCCCACGCCTAACCTGACAGGAGGCTGAGCGCGTCCGATCGACACACAGACCAGCAGCCGCGACCCGTGCAAACCCACGGGTACGTACAGGTCGCAAAACACAGCAGCGGCACGGGCAACTCGCAGCTGTGCCCTCACAGACATACCCGCCATAGGAGTGTCCGAGACGGTAGGCCCGGTCGTGGGCACATCGGGACCTCCAGCAGATGTCAAGGCCGGAAGGATGCGGGCAAAGCACGTGGAACCAAAATTGTCAGTCCGATAGTGACGTATCTACGTTTCCCGCCCGGCACGTCTCCCAACCGTTCCCCGTCTGTGAGCCCCGTCGGCTTACCCCGACTTTCAACAAGAAGGAAGCACACCTGTATCAGACGGCGATACATACGCACCGTCGCCCTGAACGATTTCACCAGCCGTGTTTTCTTGTAACGTCTCCTGCAGCTGCCGTACATCAGCGGCGCCAGTGCGGTCATGGAGGAACGTGCTCCGTAGTACGCCGGCGACTTCCGGATCTGTAGGACCGATCGCGGAGCGCAGCAGCGCCTCGGGTACCTGCGCAACACATCCCATACGCTCGTACTCCCGCAGAGCATCTTCATCCACCACGAGCTCATCCTCGTCGTTGTGTTGAAGAAAGCGTACCCAGGCGACGACGACGTGTCCTCGCACTTTAACGCCAGGCGCACGGCGAACGCGATCCAGCAAGTCCTGCCGGTCTCGGACCTGATCCACGCACACCACCGTGAACGCACCTGCCAAATCCGCAATGCGCGCAGGCAGCTGACCGCGTAGCATGTTGGGATCGGGGTTGACGACCGCGATACCATGCGACTGAACGGCACACGGGAAGACCTGGGGGGGACGGCCCGTGAGATGCACAATCAGCAGCTGCTGCATCAGACGGCCCCGCCCCAAGAGTTGACTTTCCACAAACGTCGGTGTAGGCAGCGGGTCGCCCAGGTGATTGACAGACGGCACGTCGCCCGGATCGAGACGCGCCAGAGCCGCTTCAGGCACTCGGCGTACTGCAACGAGAGCGGCGACAGGCGGACATCGGTTAAGCAAACTCGAATGGCAATATAGGCGGCTCGACGAATCAAATGTGTTCATGTTCCCCTAAACGAGCCGGAAAAGATCCTCACCCGCCAGTGCCTTCTCGCAAGAGGCGCAGATAACGAATCGCTCGGAGCCACCATCGCCGCAGAACACGGTCCGGTTCGGCAAATCCGCATCAAGGCGCATGCAGAACGGCACCTCCACACTCCGCGGATCGTCGAAGCAAGGTCGCGGCTGCACCCGTGGTGGATATGGCCGCAACTCCGATGGGGCCGTGCCCTCTGCAGCACCCGTCGATGAATCCGACTCGTCAGCCCCATCGACACCACCATCACTGTCAGCCGCCGCCGCATCTTCATCCACGAATGCCGTGGGATCGGCGTCAGCGCTGGCACCCGCAGTACTGCCGCGCTCCGATCTGCCGATACGATACCGCACCGGTAAAACCGGATCCGGTGCCGGTGGTGCAACACCTTGGGCGGTGCAGGGCATGCGCCGCCAAGCCAGGGTACGCGCATGACGCGGCACGGCGCCTGTGCACATGATGTCAGCGCGTAAGATGTCCACGTTGGGGATGTCCACCCAAGCACGAAGCGCGGATTGGTCCTCCGAACACTGCTCCGAGCAGACGGCACACACCCGGGAAGGCATGCGCCGACGCAGTGCGGCGGCCATGCTGGAAGCAAGCTGCAGGTGTTTCTCATATGGTACCTGCCGCTCCACCGGAAGTTGACCACCAGGCAAATCCTGCACGCGCCCTTCCGGAATCACCCCAAGAAAATCAGGCGGCGCAGGGTGCCGGCCCTCGTGCAAGCAGGGAAACCGCATCAGGTCCCGCAAACGCTCAAGCAAGCTAGTTCGCGGAAGCTGTATCCCACGCAGCTGAGCACGGGCCTGCGCGTGCGCGGCCTCTGCAGCCCTGCACTCCGGGTCTCGACGGGCAGCCGCTCGTGCAGCGGTGTTACGCCGCTGTTCCGCAGCCCTGCACTCCGGATCTCGACGGGCAGCCGCTCGTGCAGCGGTGTTACGCCGCTGTTCCGCAGCCCTGCGCTCCGGATCTTGACGCGCAACCGCTCGCGCAGCAGCGTCACGCTCCTGCTCCGCAGCCGCGCGCTCCGGATCGAGACGAGCATCCCGCATCCGTGCTGCATCCGCGCTGAGCTGCACGCACGACGCACTCGTCCCTCTGAAACCTCTGAAATGGAAACCGCCGGCCAGTGTACCCAGACGCTCCCGACTACGCACCTCGGACTGCGGCGCCGCACAGAGCGAAGTGGCAAGCGCGGACCTCTGCCCGTCAGCGACGTCACGCCCCTGCTCCGCAGCCCTGCGCTCCGGATCGAGACGAGCTTCCCGCATCTGTATTGCATCCGCGCTGAGCTGCACGCTCGACGCACTCGTACCTCTCAAATGGAAACCGCCGGCCAGTGTACCCAGGCGCTCGCGACCGCGAGCCTCAGCCCGCCGAGGCGAATCATTTATTCGGTCCGTCATAACTGATGGGAGCCGTCTCTAAACGAACCGACGGCCGGGCCAACGGGGGGACGAACCGACGAGGAACGATCCGACAACTGTAAAGAGCCCAAGTCCAGGAAAAGCCGGCGACTGCACGTTAAGAGAAAGAAGTCGAACGGATATATATATATATATATCCGCGACCACGATGCATATGATACCTGGGGCGAGCCGACGCACGCAAAGAAGGCCGTACGCCTTTCAAAAAGCCACACATTTTACGCAAACAACGTTGGACGGGACGCGCACCGGCGTTGGATGACGCGGTCATCCAACGCCGGAAGGTTCGAATATATGGCTATCAAATATGTATGGGTATATATCAATCCGGTCCGACTACAATATTACAAGTATGTATAGCGAACCGCGCACCCGGAGATGCATCGAGTCGCGCCGCGATCGCTCAGCGAGAACCATCCGGTGACGACCGGAATCGAACCCGCGACCTCGCCTTTTACGCCGCGATGTCTTAAGCGCGCGCGGAGCTCCGAAACCCGAGAACGACGGCCCGAAAAACGCGAGTTTCCAGAAAAAACCGAACAGACGGACGGACAACGAAAAATCGGGGTAAGGTCTCCGTTCCGACGACGGAACGACTATCGTCGTTCACGTCTATGTCGGAACTACGACGACAAGCCCCCCCCCCCAAAAAACTAGACGCGGGCTGTCCGCCCGCGAGGGGGGCCGTAGTTCCCCGTGGAGCGACCATCGTGGAGGTGAGGGTATGCGTGCCGACGCAGCACGTTGGCCATGCCGGAAGCGAGGTGCAGGGGGGTAATCCACCGCAAGTCCATCCGAAAGCGCACCCAGGTGACGATGACGTGTCCTCGCACTTTAATGCCAGGCACACGGCGGACGCGATCCAGCAAGTCCGGCCGGTCTCGGACCTGGTCTACGCACACCACCGTGAACGCGCCTGCACGCCTGCGTCCGTCTTGGCGTCGACGCCACGCTGCACTTGCCTCCGTCTCACCGAGGTCCGCCGGTCTGTCGTTCCGTTGGATTTTCTCGTCGTCGTAGTGCGCGCCGGCCTTTTGTGCGTTGTCCGTCGTGAACGATGATAGTCCGTCAAAAGCGATGTACCTATGTTTCCTGCCCCCCCCTCCCCCCACCGTTTCCCGTCTGTGAGCCCCGTCGGGTTACCCCGTCTTTCAACAAGAAGGAAGCACACCTGTATCAGACGGCGATGCATACGCGCCGCTACCGTGCAGCATTTCACCAGCCGTGTCTCCTTGTAACGTCTCCTGCAGCGGCCATACACCAGCGGCGCCAGTGCGGTCATTAAGGAATGTGCTTCGCAGTAGGCCGGCGACCTCCGGATCTGTAGGACCGATCGCGGAGCGCAGCAGTGCCTCAGGTACTTGTGCAACGCATCCCATACGCTCGTACTCCTGCAGAGCATGTTCATCCACCGCAAGTTCATTTTCTTCGTTGTGCGGACGAAAGCGCACCCAGGCGACGCTGACGTGTCCTCGCACTTTAATGCCAGGCGCACGGCGGACGCGATCCAGCAAGTCCTGCCGGTCTCGGACCTCGTCCACGCACACCACCGTGAAGGCGCCTGCACGCCTGCGTCCGTCTTGGTGTCGACGCCGCGCTGCACTTGCCTCCATCTCGCCGAGGTCCGCCGGTCTGTCGTTCCGTCTTTGGTGCGTTGTCCGTCGTGAACGACGATAGTCGTTCCGTCGTCGGAACGGAGACCTTAGGCCGTTTTTAGGGGGACGTTGTCCGTCTGTCCGTCCGTCCAACACGCGCAGGCAGCTGGCCACGTAGCATATTGGGGTCGGGGTTGACGACCGTGATGCCATGCGACTGAACGGATGGAAGCCGTCTTCAGCCGCAGTACCACGCATGGAAGAGAGTAATATGGGTGTGATATATACGCGATCTATATGCGATACAATCCCACAGTAGCGAGCCGACGCCTGTAAATAGCCCAGCTTCGTGAAAGGCCGTGCAGCTTACGTTGGCGGCGCCACCGACCAGTGTGCAGTAATGCAGTGTGCAGCCGCAGTACCGTATGTTAAGAGAAAAGAAATCGGACGGATGTGTATATCCGCGATGCAATCCGACCTACTGTAGCGAGCCGACGCACGCGAAGAAGGCCGTACATCTTACAAAAAGCCCTACATTTCACGCGGACAACGTTGGACGGCCGCAGATGCGCACTTCGGCGCCGGCGATCTTCCCTGATCGTAGCCCTAATCATAGATGGCTACAATATATTGGCATGTCGCACGTCTAATCGCGCACGTGAACGCAATGATTCGCGCCACGAAACATCCAGCGCGACGACTTGCACATGCATCAGCATATTACATATGTCATATTATGTTATATGAGATCATGTCATTCATGATAAAATGTGTGCCCTTGCACGTGTGCGCATACTTGCGCACACAACAAAGAGTCGAACAGACGGACTTGCACATGCATCAGCATATTACATATGTCAGGTGCGCAAGGCGCATCGTTGCATCCAGGTGCGCAATTTGACGTGCAGTATTCGATGTGCCATAACATCATAATATCATACACGGCCAGACGCCGCCGCGGCGACGATTCGTGCCGCGAAACGTCCGGTGACGACACGGCGACGATTCGTGCCGAAAACGTCCGGTTTGCGCCGTGAAACGTCCGGTGACGATAAAAGGCATGCCCTTGCATATGTGCGCGCCCTTGCATATATTGAGATGTCGCACCTGAACGCGCCGCGAAACATCCGGTGACGACGCGGCGACGATTCGTGCCGTGAAACGTCCGGTTCGCGCCGTGAAACGTCCGGTGACGATAAAAGGCATGCCCTTGCATATGTGCGCGCCCTTGCATATATTGAGATGTCGCACCTGAACGCGCCGCGAAACATCCGGTGACGACGCGGCGACGATTCGTGCCGTGAAACGTCCGGTTCGCGCCGTGAAACGTCCGGTGACGATAAAAGGCATGCCCTTGCATATGTGCGTGGCCTTGCATATATTGAGATGTCGCACCTGAACGCGCCGTGAAACGCCCGGTGACGACGCGGCGACAATTCGTGCCGCGATACGTCCGGTTACAATTGGAATCGAACCGGCGACCTCGCATTTTGAACGATGACGTCTTAAGCGCACGACGGCGCTCCGAAGGCGCTACGATGCCGAGTAAAACGGCGAGTTACCATATATGTTCCGGACAGACAGACGGACAACGAAAAAGTGGGGTAAGGTCTCCGTTCCGACGACGGAACGACTATCGTCGTTCACGTCTATGTCGGAACTACGATGACTAGACGCGGGCTGTCAGCCCGCGAGGGGGGCCGTAGTTCCCCGTGGAGCGACCATCATGGAGGTGAGGGTATGCGTGCCGACGCAGCACGGTGGCCATGCCGGAAGCGAGGTGCAGGGGGGTAATCCACCGCAAGTTCATCCTCATCGTTGTGCGGACGAAAGCGCACCCAGGCGATGATGACGTGTCCGCGCACTTTAATGCCAGGCGCACGGCGGACGCGATCCAGCAAATCCTGCCGGTCTCGGACCTCGTCTATGCACACCACCGTGAACGCGCCTGCACGCCTGCGTCCGTCTTGGCGTCGACCCCGCGCTGCACTTGCCTCCGTCTCGCCGAGGTCCGCCGATCTGTCATTCCGTCTTTTGTGCGTTGTCCGTCGTGAACGACGATAGTCGTTCCGTCGTCGGAACGGAGACCTTACGCCGATCTTAGGGGGACGTTGTCCGTCTGTCCGTCCGTCCAACACGCGCAGGCAGCTGGCCACGTAGCATATTGGGGTCGGGGTTGAGGACCGCGATGCCATGTGACTGAACGGATGGAAGCCGTCTTCAGCCGCGGACGAAAGCATACCCAGGCGACGATGACGTGATCCATCCGCCTCGGCGTCGACGCCGTGCTGCACTTGCCTCCGTCTCACCGAGGTCCGCCGGTCTGTCGTTCCGTCGGATGTTCTCGTCATCGTAGTGCGCGCCGGCCTTTTGTGCGTTGTCCGTCAAGAACGACGATAGTCCGTCGAAAGCGATGTACGTATGTTTCCCGCCGCCCCCTCCCCCCACCGTTTCCCGTCTGTGAGCCCCGTCGGGTTACCCCGTCTTTCAACAAGAAGGAAGCACACCTGTATCAGACGGCGATGCATACGCGCCGCTGCCGTGCAGCATTTCACCAGCCGTGTTTCCTTGTAACGTCTCCTGCAGCGGCCATACACCAGCGGCGCCAGTGCGGTCATTAAGGAGTGTGCTTCGCAGTACGCCGGCGACCTCCGGATCTGTAGGACCGATCGCGGAGCGCAGCAGTGCCTCAGGTACTTGTGCAACGCATCCCATACGCTTGTACTCCTGCAGAGCATCTTCATCCACCGCAAGTTCGTCCTCATCGTTGTGCTGACGAAAGCGCACCCAGGCGACGCTGACGTGTCCTCGCACTTTAATGCCAGGTGCACGGCGGACGCGATCCAGCAAGTCCTGCCGGTCTGGGACCTCGTCCACGCACACCACCGGGAACGTGCCTGCGCGGCTGCGTCCGTCTCGGCGTCGACCCCGCGCTGCACTTGCCTCCGTCTCGCCGAGGTCCGCCGATCTGTCGTTCCGTCTTTTGTGCGTTGTCCGTCGTGAACGACGATAGTCGTTCCGTCGTCGGAACGGAGACCTTACGCCGATCTTAGGGGGACGTTGTCCGTCTGTCCGTCCGTCCAACACGCGCAGGCAGCTGGCCACGTAGCATATTGGGGTCGGGGTTGAGGACCGCGATGCCATGTGACTGAACGGATGGAAGCCGTCTTCAGCCGCAATACCACGCATCGTGTGATATATACGCGATCTATATGCGATACAATCCCACAGTAGCGAGCCGACGCCTGTAAATAGCCCAGCTTCGTGAAAGGCCGTGCAGCTTACGTTGGCGGCGCCACCGACCAGTGTGCAGTAATGCAGTGTGCAGCCGCAGTACCGTATGTTAAGAGAAAGAAATCGGACGGATGTGTATATCCGCGATGCAATCCGACCTTCTGTAGCGAGCCGACGCACGCGAAGAAGGCCGTACATCTTACAAGAAGCCCTACATTTCACGCGGACAACGTTGGACGGCCGCAGATGCGCACTTTGACGCCGGTGATCTTCCCTGATCGTAGCCATAATCATAGATGGCTACAATATATATTGGCATGTCGCACGTCGAATCGCGCACCTGTACCGCGGCGCGAAACATCCGGTGCGACGACTTGCACATGCATCAGCATATTATATATGTCATATTATGTTATATGAGATCATGTCATTCACGCTAAAATGTGTGCCCTTGCACGTGTGCGCATACTTGCGCACACAACAAAGAGTCGAACAGACGGACTTGCACATGCATCAGCATATCACATATGTCAGGTGCGCAAGGCGCATCGTTGCGTCCAGGTGCGCAATTTAACGTGCCGTATTCGATGTGCCATAATGTCATAATATCATACACGGCCAGACGCCGCCGCGGCGACGATTCGTGCCGCGAAACGTCCGGTTCGCGCCATGAAATGTCCGGTGACGATAAAAGGCATGCCCTTGCATATGTGCGTGCCCTTGCATATATTGAGATGTCGCACCTGAACGCGCCGTGAAACGTCCGGTGACGGCGCGGCGACGATTCGTGCCGTGAAACGTCCGGTTCGCGCAAGGCGCATCGTTGCGTCCAGGTGCGCAATTCGACGTGCCGTATTCAATGTGCCATAATATCATAATATCATACACGGCCAGACGCCGCCGCGGCGACGATTCGTGCCGCGAAACGTCCGGTGACGACACGGCGACGATTCGTGCCGCGAAACGTCCGGTTCGCGCCATGAAATGTCCGGTGACGATAAAAGGCATGCCCTTGCATATGTGCGTGCCCTTGCATATATTGAGATGTCGCACCTGAGCGCGCCGCGAAACGTCCGGTGACGCCGTCGCGGCGACGATTCGTGCCACGAAACGTCCGGTGACGTCCGGAATCGAACCGGCGACCTCGCGTTTTGTACGAGGACGTCTTAAGCGCACGACGGCGCTCCGAAGGCGCTACGACGCCGAGAATAATGGCGAGTTACCAAATATGTTCCAGACAGACGGACTAGACGCGGGCTGTGGGCCCGCGAGGGGGGCCGTAGTTCCCCGTCCCCGCGGCGGAGGCGAGGGCACGCGTGCCGAATGGAAGGGGTAATACAAGAATGCAGAGGGATGCAGAGATGCAGTTCACCAGCGTGGGAGTCGAACCCACGAGCGCGCGGATCGCACTCGGCCGTGCAAGTGTGTCGTCATACAGCGAGGTGGCCGTTTGACGCTGGCATTTAACGCCATCCAGTGGCGGCAACTCCATGCACGCTCCATGCACGTTGTGTTTGGGGCAACCGGAGTGACTTACTGCTGGAGGGCCGTGACGAAAGTGGTCCGGCCCTCCGTGCTGGTGGTGACGGTGCCGGTGATGGCGAAGGAGTCGTAGGCGGTGTACGCGACCCGGTCGTTGTCGTCCGCGAAGCTCGCGTCGGCGAAGAAGTCCGCGTAGTTGGGCAGCTGTTGGAGGACGCCGGGGCTGTCCGTGCAGACTGGATACTTGCTATTGCCGACGCTGAGGACGAGCGGTATCACGGGCCGGGAGCCGACCGTCGTGACGGAGCTGGGATTCGGGGAGAGGCTGGCGGCGGCGTGTGCTCCATCCGACGGTAGGACAACGGCGGCCCGGTCGCGTTGCTCCCACGCAACCATCATGTCGTTCGTGTCGGCGCGGCTGTCGGTGGCCGCAGTGGTCTGCTGGGTAGCTGCTCGGAAGGTCTGCACCCGCTTGGGAGGGCGCTTGCCCGGGGCAGCTGCTGCCGCGACTAGCGCTCCGTTGAGGAAGATGCTGTTGTTGTACTGAGTATTGGACGGCGCGCTGATTTTGGCGGCGTAGATGTATAGCGGCGTGTTGTCGTCAGCCGCCGCTTGTAGCTGGGCAACGAAGTCGTCGGGCGCGGATTGCTTGACCGCCAGCTCCACGCAGCCGAGGTCGGGGGCGTCGGGGTTGCCGCACGCGACCCAGGCGTTGAACTTGCGGAAGGGTCCGCCGCGGAACAGCTTACCGTGCGGGACGACCAGGAGGGCGCTGCCGTCGGCCGGGTACTTGTCCTCGGCGTCCGCTTTGTCGGTTGCCGCGTTGTACGTCGGATAACGCAGCTTGGCGGTGTAAAGCATCGGGAGGACGGAGGTGCTGGCCACGGAAATTTGAGTCGTCGGGGTGACCTTGTATTGGGCCAGTGTCGGTCCGGCGAAGCGGGAGGTGACGAAGGCGGGCAGGGCAGCTGGCTCCACGTTCGTGAACGTGACGGCCCGTGCAAAGGCGTGGTTGGTTTCCATGTCGGCTAGGGCGCGGTTATCGAGCTGCAGGATGATGACGCCCTGTCCGACTGTGTTCACGCCTGCGACGAAGCTGCCGTTTCGGTTGGGTGCGCCGGCAAAGAGCCGGTCTTCATCTTTAGTCACCGGGCCGGCGGTGAAGGTGACGTGGCAGGTGACGGTTCGCGACCTACGGATGGGGTCGTTAGTCGCATGTTAGTCCTCATCCTTAAAGATGGCCCGTAGCTATCGCTTACGTGGACGCGGAGGCAGCGTCGGTGGGGCTGCCGAAGGTGGACGTGCTGCTTGTAGACGGTGCCGGGGTGAGTCGCCGGCGTTTGGGGTCGGGCGATTCCATTCGGGGCGGGAAGGGACGACGGAAAGCGGCGCAGTATATGGGTAGAGAGACGTTAAGGTAGAGTACAAGTTATGGGATTGGCAATCTGTACAAGATTGGCAATCTGTACAAGATTGGCAATCTTGTGTTCAAATCCGCCTCATCAACCCACGGGTCACCGCGGTCCACTTGCTGCGCGCGGCAACCTCGACGGCCCCGTTCTCGGCATCTTTCGGACGCGCAGAGTCCGTCCGTCCGACGGCTTCGTTACCCAGCTGCAAGTCACACGATTGTCGGGCATCGGCATTACAAGGCATCCGTCGTCCAGCGCCAACCCGCCCGATCCACACCTCCTACCTCCCCTTCTTCGCGCCTTCTGCCTTCGCTATTGCCGCGGTCACCACTTCGCCACTCTGCCACTTCCATCACGACTGTCGCCGTCGTTGCCGCCGCCTTGTCCTTCGTCATCGTTGCCTTCGTTGCAGACCTTCGTTGCAGAACCCCCACCATCGTCGCCGTGTCACGTGGTGGGCTAGACGCCTGATAGCTGCGGACGGCTCGTGTGTAGACTAGGTCCTCAAGTGCGAAATCCCGGTTTGTTGCGTCAGGTGGTGATGGATGCGATAGTCCGGTGCCGGGCGTGCTTTTACGGACTTTGGCAGCGGGATGTCGGTGGCGCGCACACGGCGAATGAAAGGGCTGGTGTTGGCACCGAGTGTGGCGAATGAAGGGGCTGGTGTTGGCAACGCAGGTTGCACAGACGTTCGCAGGGACGGTCTTGTCAATTCGGTTTCGTTCGTCAGGTGTGGCAGAGAGCGGGTACAGGAGGCGGGAACGTGTGTCGTAACGGTCCAGCAGCATTTTGGAAGACTCGAAGCGAACACTGAACACGGGTGTTTGTCCGTGTGCTTTCACTCCGGCACCCAGGCCACCTAGGGTCGCGGAACCTAAGGTACGCTGTGGATTGCAGGGGGCGTACAGACGGGAGGGGGGGCTGTCCGTGCGCCACCGCGTCCTAAGGCGCAATCGACTGCGGACGAGCGCAATCTACAACGCCCCCTTCAATTCACAGCGTACTTTAGGCTCCACGACCCCGTAGTTTCAACCTGGATGGTCTGGCTGCCGAAGTGGAACACGGACTGGCACCCGTGTCACTTCGGTGCTCGCCTAGAGTCTTCGAACATGCTGCCGAGTCGCCACAACACACTTGACTACGGCCGTCTCCTGTACTCATTCTCTGCCCCACCTGTGTGATCTGCGTTGCTTGCATGCGGCAGATGTATCGTAATGCCAACGTCCGGCACATATCTATACTTACACCTACGGCCGAAGCGCTACCTGGTCAGGTAAGATCCACTCTCCGGAGCACGTAGGAGACCCATACCACGGATCTACACCTCCCTCCCTACGTGCACTCCTTCTTCGCGCGCTCCGTCCTTCGCCTTCGTAGGTCAAATGCAACGCCTCTTGCCCTTGTCACTGCCGCCGTCGTCGTACAGCTATCCGCCGAGTCCGTCAGACCTCCAGTTCCCCACCATCCTACGCGCTCTCCTTCTCCGCGCTTCGCGCCTTTGTTACTGCCGTCGCCGTCGTGCAGCCATCTGCCGAGTCCGTCACTTCCATCATCACTGCCGCCGTCGCTGCCGCCGCGAGGGGTGCCGGTCTTGTGTTGAAATGCGCGTCATGGACTCAAGGGTCACCGTCATGGTCATGGTACGGACATTGACATTAGAATACGTCGGCCGCATGCAGGCAACACAGGTCGCAAAGGGGTTGGGAGATGTAGGGACGGCGGTGTGGCAGAGAGCGGGCACAGGAGGCGGAAAGGTGTGTTGTAGCGGTCCAGCAGCATGTTGGGGATTCCAGGCAACCACCGAAATGGTACAGGTGCCTGTCCGTGTGCTTGCATCACCCGTACTTCACTCTACAGCGTACCAGGTTCCACGACCTGGGTGCCGGAGTGAAGTACGGGTGACGAAAGCACATGGACAAACACCCGTGTCATTTCGGTGCTTGCTTCGACTCCCCAACACGCTGCTGGACCGCTACAACACACTCGACCACGGCCGTCTCTTGTGCTCAACCTTTGCCCCACAGACTACGTCGTCCCTGCGTCTCTCAACACTTGCGCGACTCGTGTTGCCCGCATGCGGCAGATGTATTGCAATGCTAACGTCCGGCACATATTTACACCTCCCATCGCAGCATCCTACGCACCCTCCTTCTTCACACGTTCCCCCCCATCCGTCGTAGGTCGGACGCAACGTCGGTGACGACACGGTAACACGGTGGTGTTCTGTCTACTCCCTCTAGTCTATTTTCGCGACGAAATCGGCATGCAGAGCCATGAGCACCTCGGCGTCACCAGCCACTCCGGGACGAGCAACGTACGATCAACGTACCGCGTCCGCCACATCTCGGGCCCACCTAGCACTCGGAATCGGCAACCTGCCACAGCGTTCTCATCCACACCCGCATCCTCATCTTCATCCGCCGCCCTGTTTTTCGCCACCGTCGCCTCCGTTGCAGACCCCTCACCATCGTCGCCGTGTCACGTGGTGGTGGCTGCGGTAGTCCAACGCTCCTCCAGGTGCCGGGCGTGCTCGTATTCGGGTGCATAGCGGTTGCGGGTTGCGGTCGCGCGGCGGTCAAGGAGGCGCAGTTCGCACGCCCTCACTCACTCCGGATGGGAGCAGGGTCAGCTGCCTGACGCACGACGACCGCGAGGGGCGGTAAGCCCGTAGCGCCAACTTCTGCAGTGAACAGTAGTCACAGTCGCGCACACACCGTAGATCAACAAGTGGCAATACGTAGAGTATTCCCCCACGCCTAACCTGACAGGAGGCTGAGCGCGTCCGATCGACACACAGACCAGCAGCCGCGACCCGTGCAAACCCACGGGTACGTACAGGTCGCAAAACACAGCAGCGGCACGGGCAACTCGCAGCTGTGCCCTCACAGACATACCCGCCATAGGAGTGTCCGAGACGGTAGGCCCGGTCGTGGGCACATCGGGACCTCCAGCAGATGTCAAGGCCGGAAGGATGCGGGCAAAGCACGTGGAACCAAAATTGTCAGTCCGATAGTGACGTATCTACGTTTCCCGCCCGGCACGTCTCCCAACCGTTCCCCGTCTGTGAGCCCCGTCGGCTTACCCCGACTTTCAACAAGAAGGAAGCACACCTGTATCAGACGGCGATACATACGCACCGTCGCCCTGAACGATTTCACCAGCCGTGTTTTCTTGTAACGTCTCCTGCAGCTGCCGTACATCAGCGGCGCCAGTGCGGTCATGGAGGAACGTGCTCCGTAGTACGCCGGCGACTTCCGGATCTGTAGGACCGATCGCGGAGCGCAGCAGCGCCTCGGGTACCTGCGCAACACATCCCATACGCTCGTACTCCCGCAGAGCATCTTCATCCACCACGAGCTCATCCTCGTCGTTGTGTTGAAGAAAGCGTACCCAGGCGACGACGACGTGTCCTCGCACTTTAACGCCAGGCGCACGGCGAACGCGATCCAGCAAGTCCTGCCGGTCTCGGACCTGATCCACGCACACCACCGTGAACGCACCTGCCAAATCCGCAATGCGCGCAGGCAGCTGACCGCGTAGCATGTTGGGATCGGGGTTGACGACCGCGATACCATGCGACTGAACGGCACACGGGAAGACCTGGGGGGGACGGCCCGTGAGATGCACAATCAGCAGCTGCTGCATCAGACGGCCCCGCCCCAAGAGTTGACTTTCCACAAACGTCGGTGTAGGCAGCGGGTCGCCCAGGTGATTGACAGACGGCACGTCGCCCGGATCGAGACGCGCCAGAGCCGCTTCAGGCACTCGGCGTACTGCAACGAGAGCGGCGACAGGCGGACATCGGTTAAGCAAACTCGAATGGCAATATAGGCGGCTCGACGAATCAAATGTGTTCATGTTCCCCTAAACGAGCCGGAAAAGATCCTCACCCGCCAGTGCCTTCTCGCAAGAGGCGCAGATAACGAATCGCTCGGAGCCACCATCGCCGCAGAACACGGTCCGGTTCGGCAAATCCGCATCAAGGCGCATGCAGAACGGCACCTCCACACTCCGCGGATCGTCGAAGCAAGGTCGCGGCTGCACCCGTGGTGGATATGGCCGCAACTCCGATGGGGCCGTGCCCTCTGCAGCACCCGTCGATGAATCCGACTCGTCAGCCCCATCGACACCACCATCACTGTCAGCCGCCGCCGCATCTTCATCCACGAATGCCGTGGGATCGGCGTCAGCGCTGGCACCCGCAGTACTGCCGCGCTCCGATCTGCCGATACGATACCGCACCGGTAAAACCGGATCCGGTGCCGGTGGTGCAACACCTTGGGCGGTGCAGGGCATGCGCCGCCAAGCCAGGGTACGCGCATGACGCGGCACGGCGCCTGTGCACATGATGTCAGCGCGTAAGATGTCCACGTTGGGGATGTCCACCCAAGCACGAAGCGCGGATTGGTCCTCCGAACACTGCTCCGAGCAGACGGCACACACCCGGGAAGGCATGCGCCGACGCAGTGCGGCGGCCATGCTGGAAGCAAGCTGCAGGTGTTTCTCATATGGTACCTGCCGCTCCACCGGAAGTTGACCACCAGGCAAATCCTGCACGCGCCCTTCCGGAATCACCCCAAGAAAATCAGGCGGCGCAGGGTGCCGGCCCTCGTGCAAGCAGGGAAACCGCATCAGGTCCCGCAAACGCTCAAGCAAGCTAGTTCGCGGAAGCTGTATCCCACGCAGCTGAGCACGGGCCTGCGCGTGCGCGGCCTCTGCAGCCCTGCACTCCGGGTCTCGACGGGCAGCCGCTCGTGCAGCGGTGTTACGCCGCTGTTCCGCAGCCCTGCACTCCGGATCTCGACGGGCAGCCGCTCGTGCAGCGGTGTTACGCCGCTGTTCCGCAGCCCTGCGCTCCGGATCTTGACGCGCAACCGCTCGCGCAGCAGCGTCACGCTCCTGCTCCGCAGCCGCGCGCTCCGGATCGAGACGAGCATCCCGCATCCGTGCTGCATCCGCGCTGAGCTGCACGCACGACGCACTCGTCCCTCTGAAACCTCTGAAATGGAAACCGCCGGCCAGTGTACCCAGACGCTCCCGACTACGCACCTCGGACTGCGGCGCCGCACAGAGCGAAGTGGCAAGCGCGGACCTCTGCCCGTCAGCGACGTCACGCCCCTGCTCCGCAGCCCTGCGCTCCGGATCGAGACGAGCTTCCCGCATCTGTATTGCATCCGCGCTGAGCTGCACGCTCGACGCACTCGTACCTCTCAAATGGAAACCGCCGGCCAGTGTACCCAGGCGCTCGCGACCGCGAGCCTCAGCCCGCCGAGGCGAATCATTTATTCGGTCCGTCATAACTGATGGGAGCCGTCTCTAAACGAACCGACGGCCGGGCCAACGGGGGGACGAACCGACGAGGAACGATCCGACAACTGTAAAGAGCCCAAGTCCAGGAAAAGCCGGCGACTGCACGTTAAGAGAAAGAAGTCGAACGGATATATATATATATATATCCGCGACCACGATGCATATGATACCTGGGGCGAGCCGACGCACGCAAAGAAGGCCGTACGCCTTTCAAAAAGCCACACATTTTACGCAAACAACGTTGGACGGGACGCGCACCGGCGTTGGATGACGCGGTCATCCAACGCCGGAAGGTTCGAATATATGGCTATCAAATATGTATGGGTATATATCAATCCGGTCCGACTACAATATTACAAGTATGTATAGCGAACCGCGCACCCGGAGATGCATCGAGTCGCGCCGCGATCGCTCAGCGAGAACCATCCGGTGACGACCGGAATCGAACCCGCGACCTCGCCTTTTACGCCGCGATGTCTTAAGCGCGCGCGGAGCTCCGAAACCCGAGAACGACGGCCCGAAAAACGCGAGTTTCCAGAAAAAACCGAACAGACGGACGGACAACGAAAAATCGGGGTAAGGTCTCCGTTCCGACGACGGAACGACTATCGTCGTTCACGTCTATGTCGGAACTACGACGACGGACAAGCCCCCCCCCCCCAAAAAACTAGACGCGGGCCGTCCGCCCGCGAGGGGGGCCGTAGTTCCCCGGGGAGCGACCGTGGGAGCAGCCGTGCAAGTGTGTCGCTGGCCTTTTACGCCATCCAGTGGCGGCAACTCCATGCAACTGCAGTCAACTGCATTCAATTGTACGACTGTATGCAACCGAGTGTCCTCTGCTCCCGCCGACCCCCACTACTGTTGCCACCCCCACCACCGCCGCTGTCGTCGCCGCCCATCGGCGTCGCCGCTGCTGCCGAGCCCGCCACCCCCCCATCCGCCACCCCCCTCTGCCGAGTCCGCCACTTCCATCACCACCGCCACCGTCGCCTCCGTTGCAGACCCCCCACCACCACCGCTGTCGTCGCCGCCGCTCAGTTGTCCATCGGCGTCACCGCTGCTGCCGAGCCCGCCACCCCCTCCGCCGCCACCGCCGCCGCCGCCGTCCAGCTCTCTGTCGAGTCCGTCACTTCCATCACCACTGCCGCCGTCGCTGCCGCCGCCCTGTCCTTCGCCACCGTCGCCTCCGTTGCAGAACCCCCACCACCGTCGCCGTGTCACGTGGTGGTGGCTGCGGTAGTCCAGCGCTCCTCCAGGTGCCGGGCGTGCTCGTACTCGGGCGCATAGCGGTCGCGGGTTGCGGTCGCGCGGCGGTCGAGGAGGCGCAGTTCGGCCGCCAGGTCGGGATCGAGCTTCGTTGCTGCCAGAAACTGCTGGACAACTCGTCTCCGCTCGTCAGGTGTTGTAGAGAGCGGGCGCAGGAGGCGGATGTGGTCGAGTGTCTTGTACCGTGTCAGCAGCACATACACGGTTGCGCGCTTCAGGCCACCAGGTGGCACGGAGAGGTCCGCAACCCAGCATTCCTCCTTGAAGCTGCGGCCCTGTACGAAGTAGTCGGTCACGGCGTAGTAGTCACCCAGCGGCACGTTGACGCGACGCACGTTCTTGGTGGCGGTGCCGGTGTTGACAGCAGGTACGGTGACATTGGCTGCTGGTGAGGGGCGTGGTACGACAGTGAAGGCAGCACCCTTGGATGCGAAGTCCGCCAAGTCCGCTAGCACCGTATCGGGCGCGTGCCCTTTGATGGGACGGACCATGACGGCTGCGGGTAGGTAGTGCAGGCGCCAGTACGGACCGTGGCCGTCGTCGGGCGGTTCGCGGCTGTCAGTGAGCAGGCCGCACGCCTCGACTTCATTGTTGTGGCAGGCGCCGGCGTCGGCGGCGACGGTGTCGAGTAGCGTGTAGCGTGCTCCTTCGTAGTACCAAGTGTCGGCGGTTGTGTGGTCGAAGGCGGCGTCTTTGACTCGCATCGCGACAGCCTTCTCGACGTGCGAGAGTGGCGGCTGCTGGGCTGTGCCGTGTTGGCGGACCGGGACGTGGTCCGCGTTCCAGCTGACCAACCGTGCACCCTTGCGACGCGCCTGGAGCATGAGGAGCCGTGTGTTGAGGGCGTGCCTGGGCTCGTTGCGTTGCAACACCACACGGGGCTCGAGGTCCGTGAGGTCCGATAGGTCGGTGATGACGCGCTGGTTGAGCGCGTCTATCAGTGCCGCCATGCGCGCTTCAGTGGGTTCGCCGCCGCCGAACATGGTCGCGAACTGGGTAAGCTGCTGACCGGACGGGCTGTTGTCTTGTCGTTGCTGCTTTTGCAGCATGAACACGATGCTGCCGAGCTGCCGGTACAGCTGGAAGCCGTCATGCAGGCGTGTGTGCGTCTGTGGTACGGGTCGGCGAGGGCGACGTGTGGTCACGGCAATGTCGCGGTCGCTGTTGTGCTCGTCGGGGACCCATGATGAGCATCTGTGGCGGGACGCCTGGATCGGGTTCGTTGCGGCGGTCGAAGTAGCGTGCTACGAGCATGAACGGTACAGCCTGATCCGGCGCCAGGGTGAAGAGCTCGATGGTGTCGTCAACGGTAGGCGGCTGAGCCAGACGCAGGTACGTCGGCATCTCCGCTGTGACGAGTGCGCGGTCAGACTGTTGGCCGTCATTCATGAGTACCGCCACGAGCGGGTAGCCGGGGCGGCGATCCAGGCACAGGCGGGGGGTGCGGACGGCGGTGGTCGGCGTGGTGGTGGTGCCTTCGGTCAGGACCAGGTAGCGCTTCAACCGCTTGGAAGCCTCGCTCAGCAGCGGGATGTCGGTGGCGCGCACACGGCGGATGAAGGGGTTGGTGTTGGCACCGAGTGCGTCGGGTAGAGGAAGCGCACGGCAACGCCGGGCTGCACCGTATGCGTACAGCCCCTCCACCGTGGTGCGGTCGTACAGGTCCGTCAGGGCGACGTCAGACAGGTTGATTCCCGTCGTCGGGTCGCCTTGGCCTGGCACGAAGTCATACCGCTCGACCTGATTGTCGTGCGGTGGCTGTGTGTCAGGGTCGGGTTGGAGGCGGCCTCGCCCGGCGTCCGGGTCATCATCATCCGAGGCACTGGAGGTGTAGTTCGGGGGCAGACCGGCAGCTGCAGCGGCGGCGCGGCGCTGGCGACG
Organism: Volvox reticuliferus; assembly: GCA_019650235.1. NCBI lineage: Eukaryota > Viridiplantae > Chlorophyta > Chlorophyceae > Chlamydomonadales > Volvocaceae > Volvox > Volvox reticuliferus. The sequence continues at coordinate 1,805,891 of BNCP01000018.1, forward strand.
TCGCAAGTTGTATTCGGCCTGGCGCCGGCCGCTGGCGAGGTGCTCTGCCTCGATGTTGTCGAGCAGGGCACTGACGCACGCTCTGTAGGATCGGCCTGCACCGGTGGTTCCCAGGTCCGCCCACCAAGCATCGTACGCCTCCTTCACCGTCTGATTGGCGGCCACCGGCTGGCCGCGGTGAGCCTTGAAGACGCCCAACACGAATGCGTAGTAGGCGACGGCGGCTGCGGTGGTACTGCCTGCTTGCGGACGGCGGGGCAGTGCACCGCCCAGCAGGACGTACCTCGGCTGCGCCAGGCGACGGAGAACGTGTGTCAGGTACAGCGGGTGCGTCGGTTGGAAGGCCACCTTCTTGGGGGGTATGGTCGTTGCTGGGCTGGTCGGTAGCTGATCCACAGCTGAGCCGCCTGACGCAAGGAACGTCGCGACGGCGGTGGGCTGGGCGCCAGATGGGCCGGAAGGTGCATCAGTCACGGGGGTCATAACGGCGCCAGGGGCGGTGCGTTTGCGGTGGCGAGCTGCGGGGAGGACTTGGGCGCCAAGGATGGCAGCGTGGGGGTGCTGTGCGGGCGTCACACGTTGCACCTCGAAGTTGGCCACGATATTGTAGGCGCTGCAATCGAAGCCGCTGAGCTCCACTCCACGCTGCGTGTAGTTCTGTACGGCGTCGGCGAGGGTGTAGCCACCGTGCTCCTCCGCCTCCACAAGCTCCACGCCGGTTTCCGCGTCTTCTGGCTCCACGGCGGATTCGGCCGCCAGTGCAGTGAACGCGCCCACCGGCAGGTAGTTGCGTTTGTACGACGCTTGAAACGTATCGTGACCCGAGAGCTTGAAGGCGACCAGTGCCATGCCGGCCGTGATGGTGGCCGTCATGCGGTGTACCGCGGCGCACAGGTTGCCGAACGCGCTGGGGCCATCGCCAGTGGCGCTGGGCGGACTCCCCGCCATCATGAAGTCCTGCACCCGCCCCACGGCGGCACAGGTGAGGTGTGCCTGGCTGCGCTCGATTGTCTTCGCAGTGTACTTTGAACTGTAGTACGCGGCATCACGGGCGCGGTCGATGGCGGGCTGTAGGAGGGGGCAGTCACCACGTTCGTCGGCGGGGCGTGCTAGTTGTGCGGCCACGTCAGCCGTGTACTCCCGGTCGACCTCACAGGCCAGGGACATCAGCTGGTTGCAGCCGAACGCGAGCGCAACGGCAGGCATGTGCGGCACGAGGTTGGGTGCCAGGCGGGGCAGCAAGAAGAGGCCGCTGGTGCCGATCCACTGAAAGGCCGTGCGGATGAGCCGGGGGAAGGCCATGCCGCAGCTGTCGTCGGTGCCGTGGCAGCCGTGGCGCTTGCACGTCGTATTGTGGGTGTGGGTGAGGGTACCGCGTATGACGGCAGCGTGGTGGGCACGGCAGGCGGCGTGCCGTGATGGTGGAGGCAGTCCGCCGTTTGCGCACCCGGCCAGTCGCTCGAAGTCGTACGCGGCAGGCGGGCAGTCTGCCTGCACCGCCGGCACGGGCAGGCCGCGCTGCTGCGCCTCCGCATCAGACATGCCCATGACCAGAGGCCGCGTTCCACCGTCCGGGGCCGGAGCGTAGTACGGCGAGGGGTACCACATTTCGCAGAGCGCGTACGCAAGTGCCAGAGCCCGGCAGTTGGGTCCACAAAACAACGCCTGCAGGTTCTCTAGCGCGAAGCACTCGAGATGTGCAACTCCGTGCAGGTGTAGCGCCAGTCGTCCGCTCTGCTCCACCTTGACAACCACCTCGAATACGACACCGCAGAAGCAGTTCGGGTCAGTCTGCCGCATTGCCCCGGGTGCAAAGCCAAACAGCTGCTCGACCACCACCTCTTTCGTGGCAACGAGCAGCGCGGCGCAGCTGTGCGGGTCTTCCTTAACGCGGCGCCACTTTTCCACCGTGCTGGTGATCTGGGCGGGACGGCCGGTGTCGTCGAACTCGATGAACTGGCCAGACGTTACAACGGCGCAGCCAGCATGCATGTCCGCCGGGTTGAGGTTGAAGAACAGCGGCGGCCAGCCAATGGTGAGGGCAGCTGCACGCATCGTGGCCTTTGCACCGTTGTAGTAGGCATCTGTGAGGTCGATTCGCAGCAAGCTGGCACGTGCGCCCTCGAGGAGAGCGCGCACCACGGGCGACTGCTGCGACAGCAGCTGCCGTCGCTGGGCGTGACGGTACGGCAGCGCCAAGATGTCCGCCATGGCGCGTACGACTTCCCTCGAAACCCGCGCCGCTGGTTCACCCAGCCGTGGTCGCATGCGCAGGGCCACTCCCACCTGCGCCATGCTCTGCTGCCGAACGCTGATGTCGTACATGCGGGCAAGCAGCATCAAATTGCCGCTGAACTGTGCCCGAGGCACCCGCCGTACCAGGTGGCTGCAGTATGATGCAAAGGACATTCCCGGCGGCCGCTGTCCGGACAAGCCATACGGAAACGAGACCGGGAAGCAGACGTTGAGGATGGCCGGATGACGATCATCCAGGATCCGAGCGTCACGGCCGCCAGCGGCGAATGCAAGACGTGCACGGCCGGTCAGCAGATCATGCACCACGTTGGGCCGGGTATCAAACTCGCTGCTGTCGGTCGGAACGGCAGCGGGCTGCGGCAGGACCAGTTCCAGCTCATTCGGAGCGCCCAGGTCGGCATCAGCTGTGTCGGACAGAGGGGGCGGGAATCCACAAGCTTAACACGACGGACAGACAGACGGAGCGGGAATGATATATATATATATATATATATAGGGTTTTTAGGGTTTCAAACTCGCTGCTGTCGGTCGGAACGGCAGCGGGCTGCGGCAGGACCAGTTCCAGCTCATTCGGAGCGCCCAGGTCGGCATCAGCTGTGTCGGACAGAGGGGGCGGGAATCCACAAGCTTAACACGACGGACAGACAGACGGAGCGGGAATGATATATATATATATATATATATATATGATATGTATATATGATATATATATATGATATATATATATATATATAGGGTTTAGGGTTTTAGGGTTTTAGGGTTTTAGGGTTTTAGGGTTTATATATGTATGCGCAAATTGTTCCGAGGCCGTTCGGTGGATGTGACGGGATACGCGAATGGAGGTGTATGAAGGTGACAAAATGCACGCCCTCACTCACTCCGGATGGGAGCAGGGTCGGCTGCCTGACGCACGACGACCGCGAGGGGCGGTAAGCCCGTAGCGCCAGCTTCTGCAGTGAACAGTAGTCACAGTCGCGCACACACCGCAGATCAACAAGTGGCAATACGTAGAGTATTCCCCGACGCCTAACCTGACAGGAGGCCGAGTGCGTTCGATCGACACACAGACCAGCAGCCGCGACCCGTGCAAACCCACGGGTACGTACAGGTCGTAAAACACAGCAGCGGCACGGGCAACTCGCAGCTGTGCTCTCACAGACATACCCGCCATAGGAGTGTCCGAGACGGTAGCCCCGGTCGTGGGCACATCGGGACCACCAGCAGATGTAGAAGTTGAGAAGTACCAAGGCCGGAAGGATGCGGGCAAAGCACGTGGAACCAAAATTGTCAGTCCGATAGTGACGTATCTACGTTTCCCGCCCGGCCCGTCTCCCCACCGTTCCCCGTCTGTGAGCCCCGTCGGCTCACCCCGTCTTTCAACAAGAAGGAAGCACACCTGTATCAGACGGCGATACATACGCGCCGTCGCCCTGAACGATTTCACCAGCCGCGTTTCCTTGTAACGTCTCCTGCAGCTGCCGTACACCAGCGGCGCCAGTGCGGTCATGGAGGAACGTGCTCCGCAGTACGCCGGCGACTTCCGGATCTGTAGGACCGATCGCGGAGCGCAGCAGCGCCTCAGGTACCTGCGCAACACATCCCATACGCTCGTACTCCTGCAGAGCATCTTCATCCACCACGAGCTCATCCTCATCGTTGTGTTGAAGAAAGCGCACCCAGGCGACGATGACGTGTCCTCGCACTTTAACGCCAGGCGCACGGCGAACGCGATCCAGCAAGTCCTGCCGGTCTCGGACCTGGTCCACGCACACCACCGTGAACGCACCTGCCAAATCCGCAATGCGCGCAGGCAGCTGACCGCGTAGCATGTTGGGGTCGGGGTTGACGACCGCGATACCATGCGACTGAACGGCACACGGGAAGACCTGGGGGGGACGGCCCGTGAGATGCACAATCAGCAGCTGCTGCATCAGACGGCCCCGCCCCAAGAGCTGACTTTCCACAAACGTCGGTGTAGGCAGCGGGTCGCCCAGGTGATTGACAGACGGCACGTCGCCCGGATCGAGACGCGCCAGAGCCGTTTCAGGCACTCGGCGTACTGCAACGAGAGCGGCGACAGGCGGACATTGGTTAAGCAAACTCGAATGGCAACATAGGCGGCTCGACGAATCAAATGTGTTCATGCTCCCCTAAACGAGCCGGAGAAGGTCCTCACCCGCCAGTGCCTTCTCGCAAGAGGCGCAGATAACGAATCGCTCGGAGCCACCATCGCCGCAGAACACGGTCCGATTCGGCAAATCCGCATCAAGGCGCATGCAGAACGGCACCTCCACACTCCGCGGATCGTCGAAGCAAGGTCGCGGCTGCACCCGTGGTGGATATGGCCGCAACTCCGATGGGGCCGTGCCCTCTGCAGCACCCGTCGATGAATCCGACTCGTCAGCCCCATCGACACCACCATCACTGTCAGCCGCCGCCGCATCCTCATCCACGAATGCCGCGGGATCGGCGTCAGCGCTGGCACCTGCAGTACTGCCGCGCTCCGATCTGCCGATACGATACCGCACCGGTAAAACCGGATCCGGTGCCGGTGGTGCAACACCTTGGGCGGTGCAGGGCATGCGCCGCCAAGCCAGGGTACGCGCATGACGCGGCACGGCGCCTGTGCACATGATGTCAGCGCGTAAGATGTCCACGTTGGGGATGTCCACCCAAGCACGAAGCGCGGATTGGTCCTCCGAACACTGCTCCGAGCAGACGGCACACACCCGGGAAGGCATGCGCCGACGCAGTGCGGCGGCCATGCTGGAAGCAAGCTGCAGATGTCTCTCATATGGTACCTGCCGCTCCACCGGAAGTTGACCACCAGGCAAATCCTGCACGCGCCCTTCCGGAATCACCCCAAGAAAATCAGGCGGCGCAGGGTGCTGGCCCTCGTGCAAGCAGGGAAACCGCATGAGGTCCCGCAAACGCTCAAGCAAGCTAGTTTGCGGAAGCTGTATCCCACGCAGCTGAGCACGGGCCTGCGCGTGCGCGGCCTCTGCAGCCCTGCACTCCGGGTCTCGACGGGCAGCCGCTCGTGCAGCGGTGTTACGCCGCTGTTCCGCAGCCCTGCACTCCGGATCTCGACGGGCAGCCGCTCGTGCAGCGGTGTCACGCCGCTGTTCCGCAGCCCTGCACTCCGGATCTCGACGGGCAGCCGCTCGTGCAGCGGTGTCACGCCGCTGTTCCGCAGCCCTGCACTCCGGATCTTGACGGGCAGCCGCTCGCGCAGCGGTGTTACGCCGCTGCTCTGCAGCTCTGCGCTCCAGATCGAGATGAGCATCCCGCATCCGTGCTGCATCCGCGCCGAGCTGCATGCTCGACGCACTTGTCCCTCTAAAATGGAAGCCGCCAGCCAGTGTACCCAGACGCTCGCGACTACGCACCCCGGACTGCGGTGCTGCACAGGCCGGAGCGGCAACCGCGCTGAGGTCCGCACTCAACGGACGAAATCCTGTAGGGGAAAAGCCGCCAGCCAGCGTACCCAGGCGCTCGCGACCGTCAGTCCCGGCCCGCCGGGGTGAATCATTTGGTCTGTCCGTCATAACTGACGGAAGCCGTCTTCAGCCGCAATACCACGCACCAATACGAGCCGACGCCTGTAAATAACCCAGCTTCACGAAAGGCCGTGCAGCTTACGTTGGCGGCGCGACCGACTAGTCTACAGCCGCCGGCTTTAATGTAATTCTGTGCGCGTATGTAATTCTGTGCGCGTATGTTAAGAGAAAAAAATCGGACGGATGTATATATATATTCGATGGACGTGTATATATACTGTAGCGAGCCGACGCACGTGAAGAAGGCCGTATACATTTTACACGGACAACGTTGGACAGCCGCAGATGCGCACTTCGGCGCCGGCGAAAAGTAATTAACAATACATAATTAACAATACAATATACTGGCACGTCGCACGTCGAATTGCGCACCTGGACGCACCGATTCGCGCCGCGAAACACGATCCGGAGATTCGCGCCGCGAAACATCCGGGGACGCGAATCATCCGGGGACGACCGGGATCGAACCCGCGACCTCGCCTTTAACGCCGCGATGTCTTAAGCGCGAGCGACGCTCCGAAGGCGCTACGACGCCGAGAACAACGGCGAGTTACCAAATATGTTCCGGACAGACAGACTAGACGCGGGCCGTCCGCCCGCGAGGGGGGCCGTAGTTCCCCGTGGAGCGACCATCGTGGAGGTGAGGGTATGCGTGCCGACGCAGCACGGTGGCCATGCCGGAAGCGAGGTGCAGGGGGGTAATCCACCGCAAGTTCATCCTCATCGTTGTGCGGACGAAAGCGCACCCAGGCGATGATGACGTGTCCTCGCACTTGAATGCCAGGCGCACGGCGGACGCGATCCAGCAAGTCCGGACGGTCTCGGACCTGGTCCACGCACACCACCGTGAACGCGCCTGCGCGCCTGCGTCCGTCATGGCGTCGACGCCGCGCTGCACTTGCCTCCGTGTCGCCGAGGTCCGCCAGTCTGTCGTTCCGTCGGATTTTCTCGTCGTCGTAGTGCGCGCCGGCCTTTTGTGCGTTGTCCATCGTGAACGACGATAGTCCGTCGAAAGCGATGTACCTATGTTTCCCGCCCCCCCCTCTCCCCACCGTTCCCCGTCTGTGAGCCCCGTCGGCTTACCCCGTCTTTCAACAAGAAGGAAGCACACCTGTATCAGACGGCGATGCATATGCGCCACCACCCTGAACGATTTCACCAGCCGTGTTTTCTTGTAACGTCTCCTGCAGCTGCCGTACACCAGCGGCGCCAGTGCGGTAAGGATTTCACCAGCCGTGTTTCCTTCCAGCTGCCGTACACCAGCGGCGCCAGTGCGGTAATTAAGGAATGTGCTTCACAGTACGTAGGCGACCTCCGGATCTGTAGGACCGATCGTGGAGCGCAGCAGTGCCTCAGGTACTTGTGCAACGCATCCCATACGCTCGTACTCCTGCAGAGCATCTTCATCCACCGCAAGTTCATCCTCATCGTTGTGCGGAAGAAAGCGCACCCAGGCGACGATGACGTGTCCTCGCACTTAAATGCCAGGCGCACGGCGGACGCGATCCAGCAAGTCCGGACGGTCTCGGACCTGGTCCACGCACACCACCGTGAACGCGCCTGCGCGCCTGCGTCCGTCATGGCGTCGACGCCGCGCTGCACTTGCCTCCGTGTCGCCGAGGTCCGCCGGTCTGTCATTCCGTCTTTTGTGCGTTGTCCGTCGTGAACGACGATAGTCCGTCGAAAGCGATGTACCTATGTTTCCCGCCCCCCCCTCCCCCCACCGTTTCCCGTCTGTGAGCCCCGTCGGGTTACCCCATCTTTCAACAAGATGGAAGCACACCTGTATCAGACGACGATGCATATGCGCCACCACCGTGAAGGATTTCACCAGCCGTGTTTCCTTCCAGCTGCCGTACACCAGCGGCGCCAGTGCGGTAATTAAGGAATGTGCTTCACAGTACGTAGGCGACCTCCGGATCTGTAGGACCGATCGTGGAGCGCAGCAGTGCCTCAGGTACTTGTGCAACGCATCCCATACGCTCGTACTCCTGCAGAGCATCTTCATCCACGGCAAGTTCATCCTCATCGTTGTGCGGAAGAAAGCGCACCCAGGCGACGATGACGTGTCCTCGCACTTAAATGCCAGGCGCACGGCGGACGCGATCCAGCAAGTCCGGACGGTCTCGGACCTGGTCCACGCACACCACCGTGAACGCGCCTGCGTCCGTCATGGCGTCGACGCCGCGCTGCACTTGCCTCCGTGTCGCCGAGGTCCGCCGGTCTGTCGTTCCGTCGGATGTTCACGTCGTCGTAGTGCGCGCCGGCCTTTTGTGCGTTGTCCGTCGTGAACGACGATAGTCCGTCGAAAGCGATGTACCTATGTTTCCCGCCCTCCCCTCCCCCCACCGTTTCCCGTCTGTGAGCCCCGTCGGGTTACCCCGTCTTTCAACAAGAAGGAAGAACACCTGTATCAGACGGCGATGCATATGCGCGGCCACCGTGAAGCATTTCCCCAGCCGTGTTTCCTTGGAACGCCGTACACCCGCGGCGCCCCATACGCTCGTACTCCTGCAGAGCATCTTCATCCACCGCAAGTTCATCCTCATCGTTGTGCGGAAGAAAGCGCACCCAGGCGACGATGACGTGTCCTCACACTTTAATGCCAGGCGCACGGTGGACGCGATCCAGCAAGTCCGGACGGTCTCGGACCTGGTCCACGCACACCACCGTGAACGCGCCTGCGCGCCTGCGTCCGTCTTGGCGTCGACGCCGCGCTGCACTTGCCTCCGTGTCGCTGAGGTCCGCCGGTCTGTCATTCCGTCTTTTGTGCGTTGTCCGTCGTGAACGACGATAGTCGTTCCGTCGTCGGAACGGAGACCTTACGCCGTTTTTAGGGGGACGTTGTCCGTCTGTCCGTCCGTCCAACGCGCCACGTAGCATATTGGGGTCGGGGTTGACGACCGCGATGCCATGCGACTGAACGGATGGAAGCCGTCTTCAGCCGCGGACGAAAGCGCACCCAGGCGACGATGACGTGATCGACGCCGTGCTGCACTTGCCTCCGTGTCGCCGAGGTCCGCCGGTCTGTCGTTCCGTCGGATGTTCTCGTCGTCGTAGTGCGCGCCGGCCTTTTGTGCGTTGTCCGTCAAGAACGACGATAGTCCGTCGAAAGCGATGTACCTATGTTTCCCGCCCCCCCCTCCCCCCACCGTTTCCCGTCTGTGAGCCCCGTCGGGTTACCCCGTCTTTCAACAAGAAGGAAGAACACCTGTATCAGACGGCGATGCATATGCGCGGCCACCGTGAAGCATTTCCCCAGCCGTGTTTCCTTGGAACGCCGTACACCAGCGGCGCCCCATACGCTCGTACTCCTGCAGAGCATCTTCATCCACCGCAAGTTCATCCTCATCGTTGTGCGGAAGAAAGCGCACCCAGGCGACGATGACGTGTCCTCGCACTTAAATGCCAGGCGCACGGCGGACGCGATCCAGCAAGTCCGGACGGTCTCGGACCTGGTCCACGCACACCACCGTGAACGCGCCTGCGCGCCTGCGTCCGTCATGGCGTCGACGCCGCGCTGCACTTGCCTCCGTGTCGCCGAGGTCCGCCGGTCTGTCATTCCGTCTTTTGTGCGTTGTCCGTCGTGAACGACGATAGTCCGTCGAAAGCGATGTACCTATGTTTCCCGCCCCCCCCTCCCCCCACCGTTTCCCGTCTGTGAGCCCCGTCGGGTTACCCCATCTTTCAACAAGATGGAAGCACACCTGTATCAGACGACGATGCATATGCGCCACCACCGTGAAGGATTTCACCAGCCGTGTTTCCTTCCAGCTGCCGTACACCAGCGGCGCCAGTGCGGTAATTAAGGAATGTGCTTCACAGTACGTAGGCGACCTCCGGATCTGTAGGACCGATCGTGGAGCGCAGCAGTGCCTCAGGTACTTGTGCAACGCATCCCATACGCTCGTACTCCTGCAGAGCATCTTCATCCACGGCAAGTTCATCCTCATCGTTGTGCGGAAGAAAGCGCACCCAGGCGACGATGACGTGTCCTCGCACTTAAATGCCAGGCGCACGGCGGACGCGATCCAGCAAGTCCGGACGGTCTCGGACCTGGTCCACGCACACCACCGTGAACGCGCCTGCGTCCGTCATGGCGTCGACGCCGCGCTGCACTTGCCTCCGTGTCGCCGAGGTCCGCCGGTCTGTCGTTCCGTCGGATGTTCACGTCGTCGTAGTGCGCGCCGGCCTTTTGTGCGTTGTCCGTCGTGAACGACGATAGTCCGTCGAAAGCGATGTACCTATGTTTCCCGCCCTCCCCTCCCCCCACCGTTTCCCGTCTGTGAGCCCCGTCGGGTTACCCCGTCTTTCAACAAGAAGGAAGAACACCTGTATCAGACGGCGATGCATATGCGCGGCCACCGTGAAGCATTTCCCCAGCCGTGTTTCCTTGGAACGCCGTACACCCGCGGCGCCCCATACGCTCGTACTCCTGCAGAGCATCTTCATCCACCGCAAGTTCATCCTCATCGTTGTGCGGAAGAAAGCGCACCCAGGCGACGATGACGTGTCCTCACACTTTAATGCCAGGCGCACGGTGGACGCGATCCAGCAAGTCCGGACGGTCTCGGACCTGGTCCACGCACACCACCGTGAACGCGCCTGCGCGCCTGCGTCCGTCTTGGCGTCGACGCCGCGCTGCACTTGCCTCCGTGTCGCTGAGGTCCGCCGGTCTGTCATTCCGTCTTTTGTGCGTTGTCCGTCGTGAACGACGATAGTCGTTCCGTCGTCGGAACGGAGACCTTACGCCGTTTTTAGGGGGACGTTGTCCGTCTGTCCGTCCGTCCAACGCGCCACGTAGCATATTGGGGTCGGGGTTGACGACCGCGATGCCATGCGACTGAACGGATGGAAGCCGTCTTCAGCCGCGGACGAAAGCGCACCCAGGCGACGATGACGTGATCGACGCCGTGCTGCACTTGCCTCCGTGTCGCCGAGGTCCGCCGGTCTGTCGTTCCGTCGGATGTTCTCGTCGTCGTAGTGCGCGCCGGCCTTTTGTGCGTTGTCCGTCAAGAACGACGATAGTCCGTCGAAAGCGATGTACCTATGTTTCCCGCCCCCCCCTCCCCCCACCGTTTCCCGTCTGTGAGCCCCGTCGGGTTACCCCGTCTTTCAACAAGAAGGAAGAACACCTGTATCAGACGGCGATGCATATGCGCGGCCACCGTGAAGCATTTCCCCAGCCGTGTTTCCTTGGAACGCCGTACACCAGCGGCGCCCCATACGCTCGTACTCCTGCAGAGCATCTTCATCCACCGCAAGTTCATCCTCATCGTTGTGCGGAAGAAAGCGCACCCAGGCGACGATGACGTGTCCTCGCACTTAAATGCCAGGCGCACGGCGGACGCGATCCAGCAAGTCCGGACGGTCTCGGACCTGGTCCACGCACACCACCGTGAACGCGCCTGCGCGCCTGCGTCCGTCATGGCGTCGACGCCGCGCTGCACTTGCCTCCGTGTCGCCGAGGTCCGCCGGTCTGTCATTCCGTCTTTTGTGCGTTGTCCGTCGTGAACGACGATAGTCGTTCCGTCGTCGGAACGGAGACCTTACGCCGTTTTTAGGGGGACGTTGTCCGTCTGTCCGTCCGTCCAACGCGCCACGTAGCATATTGGGGTCGGGGTTGACGACCGCGATGCCATGCGACTGAACGGATGGAAGCCGTCTTCAGCCGCGGACGAAAGCGCACCCAGGCGACGATGACGTGATCGACGCCGTGCTGCACTTGCCTCCGTGTCGCCGAGGTCCGCCGGTCTGTCGTTCCGTCGGATGTTCTCGTCGTCGTAGTGCGCGCCGGCCTTTTGTGCGTTGTCCGTCAAGAACGACGATAGTCCGTCGAAAGCGATGTACCTATGTTTCCCGCCCCCCCCTCCCCCCACCGTTTCCCGTCTGTGAGCCCCGTCGGGTTACCCCGTCTTTCAACAAGAAGGAAGAACACCTGTATCAGACGGCGATGCATATGCGCGGCCACCGTGAAGCATTTCCCCAGCCGTGTTTCCTTGGAACGCCGTACACCAGCGGCGCCCCATACGCTCGTACTCCTGCAGAGCATCTTCATCCACCGCAAGTTCATCCTCATCGTTGTGCGGAAGAAAGCGCACCCAGGCGACGATGACGTGTCCTCGCACTTAAATGCCAGGCGCACGGCGGACGCGATCCAGCAAGTCCGGACGGTCTCGGACCTGGTCCACGCACACCACCGTGAACGCACCTGCGCGCCCGCGTCCGTCATGGACGTATCAGACGGCGATGCATATGCGCGGCCACCGTGAAGGATTTCCCCAGCCGTGTTTCCTTGTAACGTCTCCTGCAGCTGCCGTACACCAGTGGCGCCAGTGCGGTCATTAAGGAGTGTGCTTCGCAGTACGCCGGCGACCTCCGGATCTGTAGGACCAATCGCGGAGCGCAGCAGTGCCTCAGGTACTTAAGCAACGCATCCCATACGCTCGTACTCCTGCAGAGCATCTTCATCCACCGCAAGTTCATCCTCATCGTTGTGCGGAAGAAAGCGCACCCAGGCGACGATGACGTGTCCTCGCACTTAAATGCCAGGCGCACGACGGACGCGATCCAGCAAGTCCGGACGGTCTCGGACCTGGTCCACGCACACCACCGTGAACGCGCCTGCGCGCCTGCGTCCGTCTTGGTGTCGACGCCGCGCTGCACTTGCCTCCGTCTCGCCGAGGTCCGCCGGTCTGTCGTTCCGTCTTTTGTGCGTTGTCCGTCGTGAACGACGATAGTCGTTCCGTCTTCGGAACGGAGACCTTAGGCCGTTTTTAGGGGGACGTTGTCCGTCTGTCCGTCCGTCCAACACGCGCAGACAGCTGGCCACGTAGCATATTGGGGTTGGGGTTGACGACCGCGATGCCATGCGACTGAACGGATGGAAGCCGTCTTCAGCCACAATACCACGCATGGAAGAGAGTAATATGGGTGTGATATATACGCGATCTATATGCGATACAATCCCACAGTAGCGAGCCGACGCCTGTAAATAGCCCAGCTTCGTGAAAGGCCGTGCAGCTTACGTTGGCGGCGCCACCGACCAGTGTGCAGTAATGCAGTGTGCAGCCGCAGTACCGTATGTTAAGAGAAAGAAATTGGACGGATGTGTATATCCGCGATGCAATCCGACCTACTGTAGCGAGCCGACGCACGCGAAGAAGGCCGTACATCTTACAAAAAGCCCTACATTTCACGCGGACAACGTTGGACGGCCGCAGATGCGCACTTCGACGCCGGTGATCTTCCCTGATCGTAGCCATAATCATAGATGGCTACAATATATTGGCATGTCGCACGTCTAATCGCGCACGTGAACGCAATGATTCGCGCCACGAAACATCCGGCGCGACGACTTGCACATGCATCAGCATATTACATATGTCATATTATGTTATATGAGATCATGTCATTCATGATAAAATGTGTGCCCTTGCACGTGTGCGCATACTTGCACACACAACAAAGAGTCGAACAGACGGACTTGCACATGCATCAGCATATTACATATGTCAGGTGCGCAAGGTGCATCGTTGCGTCCAGGTGCGCAAGTCGACGTGCCATATTCGACGTGCCATAATATCATAATATCATACACGGCCAGACGCCGCCGCGGCGACGATTCGTGCCGCGAAACGTCCGGTCACGACCGGAATCGAACCGGCGACCTCGCGTTTTAAACGACGACGTCTTATGCGCGAGCGACGCTCCGAAGGCGCTACGACGCCGAGAAAAACGGCGAGTTTCCATAAAATCCGAACAGACGGACTAGACGCGGGCTGTGGGCCCGCGAGGGGGGCCGTAGTTCCCCGTCCCCGCGGCGGAGGCGAGGGCACGCGTGCCGAATGGAAGGGGTAATACAAGAATGCAGAGGGATGCAGAGATGCAGTTCACCAGCGTGGGAGTCGAACCCACGAGCGCGCGGATCGCACTCGGCCGTGCAAGTGTGTCGTCATACAGCGAGGTGGCCGTTTGACGCTGGCATTTAACGCCATCCAGTGGCGGCAACTCCATGCACGCTCCATGCACGTTGTGTTTGGGGCAACCGGAGTGACTTACTGCTGGAGGGCCGTGACGAAAGTGGTCCGGCCCTCCGTGCTGGTGGTGACGGTGCCGGTGATGGCGAAGGAGTCGTAGGCGGTGTACGCGACCCGGTCGTTGTCGTCCGCGAAGCTCGCGTCGGCGAAGAAGTCCGCGTAGTTGGGCAGCTGTTGGAGGACGCCGGGGCTGTCCGTGCAGACTGGATACTTGCTATTGCCGACGCTGAGGACGAGCGGTATCACGGGCCGGGAGCCGACCGTCGTGACGGAGCTGGGATTCGGGGAGAGGCTGGCGGCGGCGTGTGCTCCATCCGACGGTAGGACAACGGCGGCCCGGTCGCGTTGCTCCCACGCAACCATCATGTCGTTCGTGTCGGCGCGGCTGTCGGTGGCCGCAGTGGTCTGCTGGGTAGCTGCTCGGAAGGTCTGCACCCGCTTGGGAGGGCGCTTGCCCGGGGCAGCTGCTGCCGCGACTAGCGCTCCGTTGAGGAAGATGCTGTTGTTGTACTGAGTATTGGACGGCGCGCTGATTTTGGCGGCGTAGATGTATAGCGGCGTGTTGTCGTCAGCCGCCGCTTGTAGCTGGGCAACGAAGTCGTCGGGCGCGGATTGCTTGACCGCCAGCTCCACGCAGCCGAGGTCGGGGGCGTCGGGGTTGCCGCACGCGACCCAGGCGTTGAACTTGCGGAAGGGTCCGCCGCGGAACAGCTTACCGTGCGGGACGACCAGGAGGGCGCTGCCGTCGGCCGGGTACTTGTCCTCGGCGTCCGCTTTGTCGGTTGCCGCGTTGTACGTCGGATAACGCAGCTTGGCGGTGTAAAGCATCGGGAGGACGGAGGTGCTGGCCACGGAAATTTGAGTCGTCGGGGTGACCTTGTATTGGGCCAGTGTCGGTCCGGCGAAGCGGGAGGTGACGAAGGCGGGCAGGGCAGCTGGCTCCACGTTCGTGAACGTGACGGCCCGTGCAAAGGCGTGGTTGGTTTCCATGTCGGCTAGGGCGCGGTTATCGAGCTGCAGGATGATGACGCCCTGTCCGACTGTGTTCACGCCTGCGACGAAGCTGCCGTTTCGGTTGGGTGCGCCGGCAAAGAGCCGGTCTTCATCTTTAGTCACCGGGCCGGCGGTGAAGGTGACGTGGCAGGTGACGGTTCGCGACCTACGGATGGGGTCGTTAGTCGCATGTTAGTCCTCATCCTTAAAGATGGCCCGTAGCTATCGCTTACGTGGACGCGGAGGCAGCGTCGGTGGGGCTGCCGAAGGTGGACGTGCTGCTTGTAGACGGTGCCGGGGTGAGTCGCCGGCGTTTGGGGTCGGGCGATTCCATTCGGGGCGGGAAGGGACGACGGAAAGCGGCGCAGTATATGGGTAGAGAGACGTTAAGGTAGAGTACAAGTTATGGGATTGGCAATCTGTACAAGATTGGCAATCTGTACAAGATTGGCAATCTTGTGTTCAAATCCGCCTCATCAACCCACGGGTCACCGCGGTCCACTTGCTGCGCGCGGCAACCTCGACGGCCCCGTTCTCGGCATCTTTCGGACGCGCAGAGTCCGTCCGTCCGACGGCTTCGTTACCCAGCTGCAAGTCACACGATTGTCGGGCATCGGCATTACAAGGCATCCGTCGTCCAGCGCCAACCCGCCCGATCCACACCTCCTACCTCCCCTTCTTCGCGCCTTCTGCCTTCGCTATTGCCGCGGTCACCACTTCGCCACTCTGCCACTTCCATCACGACTGTCGCCGTCGTTGCCGCCGCCTTGTCCTTCGTCATCGTTGCCTTCGTTGCAGACCTTCGTTGCAGAACCCCCACCATCGTCGCCGTGTCACGTGGTGGGCTAGACGCCTGATAGCTGCGGACGGCTCGTGTGTAGACTAGGTCCTCAAGTGCGAAATCCCGGTTTGTTGCGTCAGGTGGTGATGGATGCGATAGTCCGGTGCCGGGCGTGCTTTTACGGACTTTGGCAGCGGGATGTCGGTGGCGCGCACACGGCGAATGAAAGGGCTGGTGTTGGCACCGAGTGTGGCGAATGAAGGGGCTGGTGTTGGCAACGCAGGTTGCACAGACGTTCGCAGGGACGGTCTTGTCAATTCGGTTTCGTTCGTCAGGTGTGGCAGAGAGCGGGTACAGGAGGCGGGAACGTGTGTCGTAACGGTCCAGCAGCATTTTGGAAGACTCGAAGCGAACACTGAACACGGGTGTTTGTCCGTGTGCTTTCACTCCGGCACCCAGGCCACCTAGGGTCGCGGAACCTAAGGTACGCTGTGGATTGCAGGGGGCGTACAGACGGGAGGGGGGGCTGTCCGTGCGCCACCGCGTCCTAAGGCGCAATCGACTGCGGACGAGCGCAATCTACAACGCCCCCTTCAATTCACAGCGTACTTTAGGCTCCACGACCCCGTAGTTTCAACCTGGATGGTCTGGCTGCCGAAGTGGAACACGGACTGGCACCCGTGTCACTTCGGTGCTCGCCTAGAGTCTTCGAACATGCTGCCGAGTCGCCACAACACACTTGACTACGGCCGTCTCCTGTACTCATTCTCTGCCCCACCTGTGTGATCTGCGTTGCTTGCATGCGGCAGATGTATCGTAATGCCAACGTCCGGCACATATCTATACTTACACCTACGGCCGAAGCGCTACCTGGTCAGGTAAGATCCACTCTCCGGAGCACGTAGGAGACCCATACCACGGATCTACACCTCCCTCCCTACGTGCACTCCTTCTTCGCGCGCTCCGTCCTTCGCCTTCGTAGGTCAAATGCAACGCCTCTTGCCCTTGTCACTGCCGCCGTCGTCGTACAGCTATCCGCCGAGTCCGTCAGACCTCCAGTTCCCCACCATCCTACGCGCTCTCCTTCTCCGCGCTTCGCGCCTTTGTTACTGCCGTCGCCGTCGTGCAGCCATCTGCCGAGTCCGTCACTTCCATCATCACTGCCGCCGTCGCTGCCGCCGCGAGGGGTGCCGGTCTTGTGTTGAAATGCGCGTCATGGACTCAAGGGTCACCGTCATGGTCATGGTACGGACATTGACATTAGAATACGTCGGCCGCATGCAGGCAACACAGGTCGCAAAGGGGTTGGGAGATGTAGGGACGGCGGTGTGGCAGAGAGCGGGCACAGGAGGCGGAAAGGTGTGTTGTAGCGGTCCAGCAGCATGTTGGGGATTCCAGGCAACCACCGAAATGGTACAGGTGCCTGTCCGTGTGCTTGCATCACCCGTACTTCACTCTACAGCGTACCAGGTTCCACGACCTGGGTGCCGGAGTGAAGTACGGGTGACGAAAGCACATGGACAAACACCCGTGTCATTTCGGTGCTTGCTTCGACTCCCCAACACGCTGCTGGACCGCTACAACACACTCGACCACGGCCGTCTCTTGTGCTCAACCTTTGCCCCACAGACTACGTCGTCCCTGCGTCTCTCAACACTTGCGCGACTCGTGTTGCCCGCATGCGGCAGATGTATTGCAATGCTAACGTCCGGCACATATTTACACCTCCCATCGCAGCATCCTACGCACCCTCCTTCTTCACACGTTCCCCCCCATCCGTCGTAGGTCGGACGCAACGTCGGTGACGACACGGTAACACGGTGGTGTTCTGTCTACTCCCTCTAGTCTATTTTCGCGACGAAATCGGCATGCAGAGCCATGAGCACCTCGGCGTCACCAGCCACTCCGGGACGAGCAACGTACGATCAACGTACCGCGTCCGCCACATCTCGGGCCCACCTAGCACTCGGAATCGGCAACCTGCCACAGCGTTCTCATCCACACCCGCATCCTCATCTTCATCCGCCGCCCTGTTTTTCGCCACCGTCGCCTCCGTTGCAGACCCCTCACCATCGTCGCCGTGTCACGTGGTGGTGGCTGCGGTAGTCCAACGCTCCTCCAGGTGCCGGGCGTGCTCGTATTCGGGTGCATAGCGGTTGCGGGTTGCGGTCGCGCGGCGGTCAAGGAGGCGCAGTTCGCACGCCCTCACTCACTCCGGATGGGAGCAGGGTCAGCTGCCTGACGCACGACGACCGCGAGGGGCGGTAAGCCCGTAGCGCCAACTTCTGCAGTGAACAGTAGTCACAGTCGCGCACACACCGTAGATCAACAAGTGGCAATACGTAGAGTATTCCCCCACGCCTAACCTGACAGGAGGCTGAGCGCGTCCGATCGACACACAGACCAGCAGCCGCGACCCGTGCAAACCCACGGGTACGTACAGGTCGCAAAACACAGCAGCGGCACGGGCAACTCGCAGCTGTGCCCTCACAGACATACCCGCCATAGGAGTGTCCGAGACGGTAGGCCCGGTCGTGGGCACATCGGGACCTCCAGCAGATGTCAAGGCCGGAAGGATGCGGGCAAAGCACGTGGAACCAAAATTGTCAGTCCGATAGTGACGTATCTACGTTTCCCGCCCGGCACGTCTCCCAACCGTTCCCCGTCTGTGAGCCCCGTCGGCTTACCCCGACTTTCAACAAGAAGGAAGCACACCTGTATCAGACGGCGATACATACGCACCGTCGCCCTGAACGATTTCACCAGCCGTGTTTTCTTGTAACGTCTCCTGCAGCTGCCGTACATCAGCGGCGCCAGTGCGGTCATGGAGGAACGTGCTCCGTAGTACGCCGGCGACTTCCGGATCTGTAGGACCGATCGCGGAGCGCAGCAGCGCCTCGGGTACCTGCGCAACACATCCCATACGCTCGTACTCCCGCAGAGCATCTTCATCCACCACGAGCTCATCCTCGTCGTTGTGTTGAAGAAAGCGTACCCAGGCGACGACGACGTGTCCTCGCACTTTAACGCCAGGCGCACGGCGAACGCGATCCAGCAAGTCCTGCCGGTCTCGGACCTGATCCACGCACACCACCGTGAACGCACCTGCCAAATCCGCAATGCGCGCAGGCAGCTGACCGCGTAGCATGTTGGGATCGGGGTTGACGACCGCGATACCATGCGACTGAACGGCACACGGGAAGACCTGGGGGGGACGGCCCGTGAGATGCACAATCAGCAGCTGCTGCATCAGACGGCCCCGCCCCAAGAGTTGACTTTCCACAAACGTCGGTGTAGGCAGCGGGTCGCCCAGGTGATTGACAGACGGCACGTCGCCCGGATCGAGACGCGCCAGAGCCGCTTCAGGCACTCGGCGTACTGCAACGAGAGCGGCGACAGGCGGACATCGGTTAAGCAAACTCGAATGGCAATATAGGCGGCTCGACGAATCAAATGTGTTCATGTTCCCCTAAACGAGCCGGAAAAGATCCTCACCCGCCAGTGCCTTCTCGCAAGAGGCGCAGATAACGAATCGCTCGGAGCCACCATCGCCGCAGAACACGGTCCGGTTCGGCAAATCCGCATCAAGGCGCATGCAGAACGGCACCTCCACACTCCGCGGATCGTCGAAGCAAGGTCGCGGCTGCACCCGTGGTGGATATGGCCGCAACTCCGATGGGGCCGTGCCCTCTGCAGCACCCGTCGATGAATCCGACTCGTCAGCCCCATCGACACCACCATCACTGTCAGCCGCCGCCGCATCTTCATCCACGAATGCCGTGGGATCGGCGTCAGCGCTGGCACCCGCAGTACTGCCGCGCTCCGATCTGCCGATACGATACCGCACCGGTAAAACCGGATCCGGTGCCGGTGGTGCAACACCTTGGGCGGTGCAGGGCATGCGCCGCCAAGCCAGGGTACGCGCATGACGCGGCACGGCGCCTGTGCACATGATGTCAGCGCGTAAGATGTCCACGTTGGGGATGTCCACCCAAGCACGAAGCGCGGATTGGTCCTCCGAACACTGCTCCGAGCAGACGGCACACACCCGGGAAGGCATGCGCCGACGCAGTGCGGCGGCCATGCTGGAAGCAAGCTGCAGGTGTTTCTCATATGGTACCTGCCGCTCCACCGGAAGTTGACCACCAGGCAAATCCTGCACGCGCCCTTCCGGAATCACCCCAAGAAAATCAGGCGGCGCAGGGTGCCGGCCCTCGTGCAAGCAGGGAAACCGCATCAGGTCCCGCAAACGCTCAAGCAAGCTAGTTCGCGGAAGCTGTATCCCACGCAGCTGAGCACGGGCCTGCGCGTGCGCGGCCTCTGCAGCCCTGCACTCCGGGTCTCGACGGGCAGCCGCTCGTGCAGCGGTGTTACGCCGCTGTTCCGCAGCCCTGCACTCCGGATCTCGACGGGCAGCCGCTCGTGCAGCGGTGTTACGCCGCTGTTCCGCAGCCCTGCGCTCCGGATCTTGACGCGCAACCGCTCGCGCAGCAGCGTCACGCTCCTGCTCCGCAGCCGCGCGCTCCGGATCGAGACGAGCATCCCGCATCCGTGCTGCATCCGCGCTGAGCTGCACGCACGACGCACTCGTCCCTCTGAAACCTCTGAAATGGAAACCGCCGGCCAGTGTACCCAGACGCTCCCGACTACGCACCTCGGACTGCGGCGCCGCACAGAGCGAAGTGGCAAGCGCGGACCTCTGCCCGTCAGCGACGTCACGCCCCTGCTCCGCAGCCCTGCGCTCCGGATCGAGACGAGCTTCCCGCATCTGTATTGCATCCGCGCTGAGCTGCACGCTCGACGCACTCGTACCTCTCAAATGGAAACCGCCGGCCAGTGTACCCAGGCGCTCGCGACCGCGAGCCTCAGCCCGCCGAGGCGAATCATTTATTCGGTCCGTCATAACTGATGGGAGCCGTCTCTAAACGAACCGACGGCCGGGCCAACGGGGGGACGAACCGACGAGGAACGATCCGACAACTGTAAAGAGCCCAAGTCCAGGAAAAGCCGGCGACTGCACGTTAAGAGAAAGAAGTCGAACGGATATATATATATATATATCCGCGACCACGATGCATATGATACCTGGGGCGAGCCGACGCACGCAAAGAAGGCCGTACGCCTTTCAAAAAGCCACACATTTTACGCAAACAACGTTGGACGGGACGCGCACCGGCGTTGGATGACGCGGTCATCCAACGCCGGAAGGTTCGAATATATGGCTATCAAATATGTATGGGTATATATCAATCCGGTCCGACTACAATATTACAAGTATGTATAGCGAACCGCGCACCCGGAGATGCATCGAGTCGCGCCGCGATCGCTCAGCGAGAACCATCCGGTGACGACCGGAATCGAACCCGCGACCTCGCCTTTTACGCCGCGATGTCTTAAGCGCGCGCGGAGCTCCGAAACCCGAGAACGACGGCCCGAAAAACGCGAGTTTCCAGAAAAAACCGAACAGACGGACTAGACGCGGGCCGTCCGCCCGCGAGGGGGGCCGTAGTTCCCCGGGGAGCGACCGTGGGAGCAGCCGTGCAAGTGTGTCGCTGGCCTTTAACGCCATCCAGTGGCGGCAACTCCATGCAACTGCAGTCAACTGCATTCAATTGTACGACTGTATGCAACCGAGTGTCCTCTGCTCCCGCCGACCCCCACTACTGTTGCCACCCCCACCACCGCCGCTGTCGTCGCCGCCCATCGGCGTCGCCGCTGCTGCCGAGCCCGCCACCCCCCTCTGCCGAGTCCGCCACTTCCATCACCACCGCCACCGTCGCCTCCGTTGCAGACCCCCCACCACCACTGCTGTCGTCGCCGCCGCTCAGTTGTCCATGGCCGTCGCCGCTGCTGCCGAGCCCGCCACCCCCTCCACCGCCACCGCCGCCGCCACCGTCCAGCCGTCTGCCGAGTCCGCCACTTCCATCACCACCGCCGCCGTCGCTGCCGCCGCCCTGTCCTTCGCCACCGTCGCCTGCGTTGCAGAACCCCCACCACTGCCGCTGTCGTCGCCGCCGCTCAGTTGTCCATGGGCGTCACCGCTGCTGCCGAGCCCGCCACCCCCTCCGCCGCCACCGCCGCCGCCGCCGTCCAGCTCTCTGTCGAGTCCGTCACTTCCATCACCACTGCCGCCGTTGCTGCCGCCGCCCTGTCCTTCGCCACCGTCACCTCCGTTGCAGAACCCCCATCACCGTCGCCGTGTCACGTGGTGGTGGCTGCGGTAGTCCAGCGCTCCTCCAGGTGCCGGGCGTGCTCGTACTCGGGCGCATAGCGGTCGCGGGTTGCGGTCGCGCGGCGGTCGAGGAGGCGCAGTTCGGCCGCCAGGTCGGGATCGAGCTTCGTTGCTGCCAGAAACTGCTGGACAACTCGTCTCCGCTCGTCAGGTGTTGTAGAGAGCGGGCGCAGGAGGCGGATGTGGTCGAGTGTCTTGTACC
This sequence comes from Volvox reticuliferus, assembly GCA_019650235.1. NCBI lineage: Eukaryota > Viridiplantae > Chlorophyta > Chlorophyceae > Chlamydomonadales > Volvocaceae > Volvox > Volvox reticuliferus. Next base: position 1,827,954 of record BNCP01000018.1, read on the forward strand.
GTGTCAGCAGCACATACACGGTTGCGCGCTTCAGGCCACCAGGTGGCACGGAGAGGTCCGCAACCCAGCATTCCTCCTTGAAGCTGCGGCCCTGTACGAAGTAGTCGGTCACGGCGTAGTAGTCACCCAGCGGCACGTTGACGCGACGCACGTTCTTGGTGGCGGTGCCGGTGTTGACAGCAGGTACGGTGACATTGGCTGCTGGTGAGGGGCGTGGTACGACAGTGAAGGCAGCACCCTTGGATGCGAAGTCCGCCAAGTCCGCTAGCACCGTATCGGGCGCGTGCCCTTTGATGGGACGGACCATGACGGCTGCGGGTAGGTAGTGCAGGCGCCAGTACGGACCGTGGCCGTCGTCGGGCGGTTCGCGGCTGTCAGTGAGCAGGCCGCACGCCTCGACTTCATTGTTGTGGCAGGCGCCGGCGTCGGCGGCGACGGTGTCGAGTAGCGTGTAGCGTGCTCCTTCGTAGTACCAAGTGTCGGCGGTTGTGTGGTCGAAGGCGGCGTCTTTGACTCGCATTGCGACAGCCTTCTCGACGTGCGAGAGTGGCGGCTGCTGGGCTGTGCCGTGTTGGCGGACCGGGACATGGTCCGCGTTCCAGCTGACCAACCGTGCACCCTTGCGACGCGCCTGGAGCATGAGGAGCCGTGTGTTGAGGGCGTGCCTGGGCTCGTTGCGTTGCAACACCACACGGGGCTCGAGGTCCGTGAGGTCCGATAGGTCGGTGATGACGCGCTGGTTGAGCGCGTCTATCAGTGCCGCCATGCGCGCTTCAGTGGGTTCGCCGCCGCCGAACATGGTCGCGAACTGGGTAAGCTGCTGACCGGACGGGCTGTTGTCTTGTCGTTGCTGCTTTTGCAGCATGAACACGATGCTGCCGAGCTGCCGGTACAGCTGGAAGCCGTCATGCAGGCGTGTGTGCGTCTGTGGTACGGGTCGGCGAGGGCGACGTGTGGTCACGGCAATGTCGCGGTCGCTGTTGTGCTCGTCGTCATCACTGCTGCCAGTGTTGCTGCCGTCCGCACAGTCACCTTCGCGTTCGCCAGCCGAGGCTGGCCGGCGCCGGGTGTTCGGTGCCGACGGACTGAAGTTGGGGTTCCGCTCGACGTCGGCCGCGAAGCGGTATGGTGGCGAGCCGCCCGGTTGAGGATGCTGTAGCAGGTCGCCGATTCCGGCAGCGGCGCGGCCGGACAGGACACGGGTGCTCGAGTGGGTGGGCCCGAGATGTGGCGGAGGCGGTACGCTGGCCGTACAGGAGTGGCTGATGGCGCCGAGGTGTTCATGGCTCTGCATGCCAATCTCGTCGATGAAGACAGCTCCGTCACCGACGTTACGTTTGACCTACGGAGGGCGGGGCGGAGCGTGCGGAGAAGGGGGGTGCGTAGGATGGTGGGGCGGGAGGTGTGGATCCGTGTTATGGTTCTCCTATGTGCTCCGGAGAGTGGATCCTACCTGCAGGCTGGTGTAGGCACCACGCTTGGGAAGGTTGGCGCCACGCGAGCCGCTTTGGCTGGCAGAGATGCCGAACATCGAGTGGGTCGACAGGCTGCGGTGCACTGGGGTGTTGAAGGCGATCGCGGCGGCCCAGGAGTACGCGCATGTGGCGGCCCAGTCGGGGCTGTCATGCTGGTACGTGTACCACAGCAGCGCGTGCACGAAGCGTGTCTTGCCCGTGCCCGGGGGACCCATGATGAGCATCTGTGGCGGGACGCCTGGATCGGGTTCGTTGCGGCGGTCGAAGTAGCGTGCCACGAGCATGAACGGTACAGCCTGATCCGGCGCCAGGGTGAAGAGCTCGATGGTGTCGTCAACGGTAGGCGGCTGAGCCAGACGCAGGTACGTCGGCATCTCCGCTGTGACGAGTGCGCGGTCAGACTGTTGGCCGTCATTCATGAGTACCGCCACGAGCGGGTAGCCGGGGCGGCGATCCAGGCACAGGCGGGGGGTGCGGACGGCGGTGGTCGGCGTGGTGGTGGTGCCTTCGGTCAGGACCAGGTAGCGCTTCAACCGCTTGGAAGCCTCGCTCAGCAGCGGGATGTCGGTGGCGCGCACACGGCGGATGAAGGGGCTGGTGTTGGCACCGAGTGCGTCGGGTAGAGGAAGCGCACGGCAACGCCGGGCTGCACCGTATGCGTACAGCCCCTCCACCGTGGTGCGGTCGTACAGGTCCGTCAGGGCGACGTCAGACAGGTTGATTCCCGTCGTCGGGTCGCCTTGGCCTGGCACGAAGTCATACCGCTCGACCTGATTGTCGTGCGGTGGCTGTGTGTCAGGGTCGGGTTGGAGGCGGCCTCGCCCGGCGTCCGGGTCATCATCATCCGAGGCACTGGAGGTGTAGTTCGGGGGCAGACCGGCAGCTGCAGCGGCGGCGCGGCGCTGGCGACGTCGCAAGTTGTATTCGGCCTGGCGCCGGCCGCTGGCGAGGTGCTCTGCCTCGATGTTGTCGAGCAGGGCACTGACGCACGCTCTGTAGGATCGGCCTGCACCGGTGGTTCCCAGGTCCGCCCACCAAGCATCGTACGCCTCCTTCACCGTCTGATTGGCAGCCACCGGCTGGCCGCGGTGAGCCTTGAAGACGCCCAACACGAATGCGTAGTAGGCGACGGCGGCTGCGGTGGTACTGCCTGCTTGCGGACGGCGGGGCAGTGCACCGCCCAGCAGGACGTACCTCGGCTGTGCCAGGCGACGGAGAACGTGTGTCAGGTACAGCGGGTGCGTCGGTTGGAAGGCCACCTTCTTGGGGGGTATGGTCGTTGCTGGGCTGGTCGGTAGCTGATCCACAGCTGAGCCGCCTGACGCAAGGAACGTCGCGACGGCGGTGGGCTGGGCGCCGGATGGGCCGGAAGGTGCATCAGTCACGGGGGTCATAACGGCGCCAGGGGCGGTGCGTTTGCGGTGGCGAGCTGCGGGGAGGACTTGGGCGCCAAGGATGGCAGCGTGGGGGTGCTGTGCGGGCGTCACACGTTGCACCTCGAAGTTGGCCACGATATTGTAGGCGCTGCAATCGAAGCCGCTGAGCTCCACTCCACGCTGCGTGTAGTTCTGTACGGCGTCGGCGAGGGTGTAGCCACCGTGCTCCTCCGCCTCCACAAGCTCCACGCCGGTTTCCGCGTCTTCTGGCTCCACGGCGGATTCGGCCGCCAGTGCAGTGAACGCGCCCACCGGCAGGTAGTTGCGTTTGTACGACGCTTGAAACGTATCGTAACCCGAGAGCTTGAAGGCGACCAGTGCCATGCCGGCCGTGATGGTGGCCGTCATGCGGTGCACCGCGGCGCACAGGTTGCCGAACGCGCTGGGGCCATCGCCAGTGGCGCTGGGCGGGCTCCCCGCCATCATAAAGTCCTGCACGCGCCCCACGGCGGCACAGGTGAGGTGTGCCTGGCTGCGCTCGATTGTCTTCGCAGTGTACTTTGAACTGTAGTACGCGGCATCACGGGCGCGGTCGATGGCGGGCTGTAGGAGGGGGCAGTCACCACGTTCGTCGGCGGGGCGTGCTAGTTGTGCGGCCACGTCAGCCGTGTACTCCCGGTCGACCTCACAGGCCAGGGACATCAGCTGGTTGCAGCCGAACGCGAGCGCAACGGCAGGCATGTGCGGCACGAGGTTGGGTGCCAGGCGGGGCAGCAAGAAGAGGCCGCTGGTGCCGATCCACTGAAAGGCCGTGCGGATGAGCCGGGGGAAGGCCATGCCGCAGCTGTCGTCGGTGCCGTGGCAGCCGTGGCGCTTGCACGTCGTATTGTGGGTGTGGGTGAGGGTACCGCGTATGACGGCAGCGTGGTGGGCACGGCAGGCGGCGTGCCGTGATGGTGGAGGCAGTCCGCCGTTTGCGCACCCGGCCAGTCGCTCGAAGTCGTACGCGGCAGGCGGGCAGTCTGCCTGCACCGCCGGCACGGGCAGGCCGCGCTGCTGCGCCTCCGCATCAGACATGCCCATGACCAGAGGCCGCGTTCCACCGTCCGGGGCCGGAGCGTAGTACGGCGAGGGGTACCACATTTCGCAGAGCGCGTACGCAAGTGCCAGAGCCCGGCAGTTGGGTCCACAAAAGAACGCCTGCAGGTTCTCTAGCGCGAAGCACTCGAGATGTGCAACTCCGTGCAGGTGTAGCGCCAGTCGTCCGCTCTGCTCCACCTTGACAACCACCTCGAATACGACACCGCAGAAGCAGTTCGGGTCAGTCTGCCGCATTGCCCCGGGTGCAAAGCCAAACAGCTGCTCGACCACCACCTCTTTCGTGGCAACGAGCAGCGCGGCGCAGCTGTGCGGGTCTTCCTTAACGCGGCGCCACTTTTCCACCGTGCTGGTGATCTGGGCGGGACGGCCGGTGTCGTCGAACTCGATGAACTGGCCAGACGCTACAACGGCGCAGCCAGCATGCATGTCCGCCGGGTTGAGGTTGAAGAACAGCGGCGGCCAGCCAATGGTCAGGGCAGCTGCACGCATCGTGGCCTTTGCACCGTTGTAGTAGGCATCTGTGAGGTCGATTCGCAGCAAGCTGGCACGTGCGCCCTCGAGGAGAGCGCGCACCACGGGCGACTGCTGCGACAGCAGCTGCCGTCGCTGGGCGTGACGGTACGGCAGCGCCAAGATGTCCGCCATGGCGCGTACGACATCCCTCGAAACCCGCGCCGCTGGTTCACCCAGCCGTGGTCGCATGCGCAGGGCCACTCCCACCTGCGCCATGCTCTGCTGCCGAACGCTGATGTCGTACATGCGGGCAAGCAGCATCAAATTGCCGCTGAACTGTGCCCGAGGCACCCGCCGTACCAGGTGGCTGCAGTATGATGCGAAGGACATTCCCGGCGGCCGCTGTCCGGACAAGCCATACGGAAATGAGACCGGGAAGCAGACGTTGAGGATGGCCGGGTGACGATCATCCAGGATGCGAGCGTCACGGCCGCCAGCGGCGAATGCAAGACGTGCACGTCCGGTCAGCAGATCATGCACCACGTTGGGCCGGGTATCAAACTCGCTGCCATCCGTCGGAGTGGCAGCGGGCTGCGGCAGGACCAGTTCCAGCTCATTCGGAGCGCCCAGGTCGGCATCAGCTGTGTCGGGCAGAGGGGGCGGAAATCCGCAAGCTTAACATGACGGACAGACCGATGGAGCGGGAATGCAGGGATACTTGTAACGTACGCGCAAATTGTTCCGAGGTCGTTCTATGGATGTGGCGGGATAGGCGAATGGAGGTGTATGAAGGTGAAAAAATGCACGCTCTCACTTACTCCGGACGGGAGCAGGGTCGGCTGCCTGGCGCACAATGACCGCGAGGGGCGGTAAGCCCGTAGCACCAGCTTCTGCAGTGGACAGTAGTCACAGTCGCGCATACACCGCACATCAAGAAGTGGTAATAAGTATAGTATTCCGCGACGCCTAATCTGACAGGAGGCCAAACATGTTCGGTCGACACACAGACCAGCAGGCGCGACCTGTGCAAACCCACAGGTACGTACAGGTTGTAAAACACAACAGCGACACGTCACCGTTGCGTGGAAACAGTCGCGGACGTACCAGCTCGCTATGTCGGGCAACTCGTAGCATTATTCTCACAGACATACCTGCCATAGGAGTGTCTGAGACGGTAGGTCCGGTCGTGGGCCCATCGGGACCTACAGCAGATGTAGAAGTACAGAAATAGCAGGGCCGGAAGGATGCGCGCGAAGCACGTGGAACTAGGATTGTCAGTTGGAAAGTTTCCCGCCCCCCCCCCTCCCCCCACCGTTTCCCGTCTGTGAGCCCCGTCGGGTTACCCCGTCGTTCAACCGGAAGGAATCACACCTGTATCAGACGGCGATGCATACGCGCCGCCACCCTGAAGGAGTTCACCAGCCGTGTTTCCTTGCAACGCATCCTGCAGCTGCCGAACACCAGCGGGGCCAGTGCGATCATGAAGAAAGGTGCTCCGCAGTACGCCGGCGACCTCCGGATCCGTAGGACCGATCGCGGAGCGCAGCAGTGCCTCAGGCACTTGCGCAACGCATCCCATGCGCTCGTACTCCTGCAGAGCATCTTCATCCACCGCGAGTTCATCCTCGTCGTTGTGTTGAAGAAAGCGCACCCAGGCGACGATGACGTGTCCTCGCACTTTAATACCAGGCGCACGGCGGACGCGATCCAGCAAGTCCTGCCGGTCTCGGACCTGGTCCACGCACACCACCGTGAACGCGCCTGCCAAATCCGCAATGCGCGCAGGCAGCTGGCCGCGTAGCATATTGGGGTCGGGGTTGACGACCGCGATGCCATGCGACTGAACGGCACACGGGAAGACCTGGGGGGGCCGGCCCGTAAGATGCACAATCAACAACTGCTGCATGAGACGGCCCCGCCCCAAGAGCTGACTCTCCACAAACGTGGGTGTAGGCAGCGGGTCGCCCAGGTGATTGACAGATGGCACGTCGCCCGGATCGAGGCGCGCCAGAGCCGCTTCAGGCACTCGGCGTGCTGCAACGAGCGCGGCGACAGGCGGACATCGGCTAAGCAGGCTCGAATGGCAATATAGACGGCTTGATGAATCAAATGTGCTCGAGAGCATAGACCCACGAAGGGAGGACAGAATATGTAAACGGGCCGGAGAAGTTGCTCACCCGTCAGTGCCTTCTCGCAGGAGGCGCAGATAGTGAATCGGTCGGGGCCATCATCGTCGCAGAACATGGTCCGATTTGGCAAGTCCGCATCAAGGCGCATGCAGAATGGCACCTCCACACTCCGTGGATCGTCGAAGCAAGGTCGCGGCTGTACCCGTGGTGGATATGGCTGCAATTCCGACGGCAGCTGCACTGGGGCCGTGCCCTCTGCAGCACCTGCCGGTGAATCCGGCTCGTCAGCCCCATCGACACCACCAGCACTGTCAACCGCCGCCGCATCCTCATCCATGAATGCCGCGGGATCGGCGTCAGCGCTGGCGCCTGCACTACTGCCGCGCTCGGATCTGCTGATACGATACCGTGCCGGTAAAACCGGATCCGGCGGCGGTGGTGCAGCACCTTGGGTGGTGCAGGGCATGCGCCGCCAAGCCAGGGTACGCGCATGACGCGGCACGGCGCCCGTGCACATGATGTCAGCGCGTAAGATGTCCACGTTGGGGATGTCCACCCAAGCGCGAAGCGCGGACTGGTCCTCCGAACACTGCCCCGAGCAGACGGCACACACCCGGGAAGGCATGCGCCGACGCAGCGCGGCGGCCATGCTGGAAGCAAGCTGCAGGTGTTTCTCATATGGTACCTGCCGATCCACCGGAAGTTGACCGCCGGGCAAATCCTGCACGCGCCCTTCCGGAATCACCCCCAGAAAATCAGGCGGTGCAGGGTGCTGGCCCTCGTGCAAGCAGGGAAACCGCATGAGGTCCCGCAAACGCTCGAGCAAGCTAGCCTGCGGAAGCTGCATCGCATGCAGCTGAGCACGGGCCTGTGTGTGTGCAGCGGCGTTATGCCCCTGCTCCGCAGCCCTGCACTCCGGGTCTCGTCGGGCAGCCGCTCGTGCAGCGGTGTTACGCCGCTGCTCCGCAGCCCTGCACTCCGGGTCTTGACGGGCAGCCGCTCGTGCAGCGGTGTCACGCCGCTGCTCCGCAGCCCTGCACTCCGGGTCTTGACGGGCAGCCGCTCGTGCAACGGTGTCACGCCGCTGCTCCGCAGCCCTGCGCTCCAGATCGAGATGAGCATCCCGCATCCGTGCTGCATCCGCGCCGAGCTGCATGCTCGACGCACTTGTCCCTCTAAAATGGAAGCCGCCAGCCAGTGTACCCAGACGCTCGCGACTACGCACCCCGGACTGCGGTGCTGCACAGGCCGGAACGGCAACCGCGCTGAGGTCCGCGCTCAACGGACGAAATCCTGTAGGGGAAAAGCCGCCAGCCAGCGTACCCAGGCGCTCGCGACCGTCAGTCCCGGTCCGCCGGGGTGAATCATTTGGTCTGTCCGTCATAACTGACGGAAGCCGTCTTCAGCCGCAATACCACGCACGGAGGAAAGTAATATGGGCGTGATATATACGCGATGTATATGCGATACAAGCATACAGTAGCGAGCCGACGCCTGTAAATAACCCAGCTTCGCGAAAGGCCGTGCAGCTTACGTTGGCGGCGCGACCGACTAGTCTACAGCCGCCGGCTGTAATGTAATTCTGTGTGCGTATGTTAAGAGAAAGATGTGTATAGATGTATATATATATTCGATGGACGTGTATATACTGTCGCGAGCCGACGCACGGGAAGAAGGCCGTATACATTTTACATACACGGACAACGTTGGACAGCCGCAGATGCGCACTTTGGCGCCGGCGAAAAGTAATTAACAATACAATATATTGGCACGTCGCACGTCGAATCGCGCACCTGGACACAATGATTCGCGCCGCGAAACATCCGGGGTTACGCGTCGCGAAGCATCCGGGGACGACCGGAATCGAACCGACGACCTCGCCTTTTACGCCGCGATGTCTTAAGCACGAGCGACGCTCCGAAAGCGCTACGACGCCGAGAAAATCGGCGAATTACCAAATATGTTCCAGACAGACGGACTAGACGCGGGCTGTCCGCCCGCGAGGGGGGCCGTAGTTCCCCGTGGAGCGATCGCGGAGGCGAGGGAAAGCGCACCCAGGCGATGATGACGTGTCCGCGCACTTTAATGCCAGGCGCACGGCGGACGCGATCCAGCAAATCCTGCCGGTCTCGGACCTGGTCTACGCACACCACCGTGAACGCGCCTGCACACCTGCGTCCGTGTTGGCGTCGATGCCGTGCTGCACTTGCCTCCGTCTCACCGAGGTCCGCCGTAGTGCGCGCCGGCCTTTTGTGCGTTGTCCGTCGTGAACGACGATAGTCCGTCGAAAGCGATGTACCTATGTTTCCCGCCCCCCCCTCCCCCCACCGTTTCCCGTCTGTGAGCCCCGTCGGGTTACCCCGTCTTTCAACAAGAAGGAAGCACACCTGTATCAGACGGCGATGCATACGCGCCGCTACCGTGCAGCATTTCACCAGCTGTGTTTCCTTGTAACGTCTCCTGCAGCAGCCATACACCAGCGGCGCCAGTGCGGTCATTAAGGAGTGTGCTTCGCAGTACGCCGGCGAGCTCCGGATCTGTAGGACCGATCACGGAGCGCAGCAGTGCCTCAGGTACTTGTGCAACGCATCCCATACGCTCGTACTCCTGCAGAGCATCTTCATCCACCGCAAGTTCGTCCTCATCGTTGTGCGGACGAAAGCGCACCCAGGCGACGATGACGTGTCCTCGCACTTTAATGCCAGGTGCACGGCGGACGCGATCCAGCAAGTCCTGCCGGTCTCGGACCTCGTCCACGCACACCGTCGGATGTTCTCGTTGTCGTAGTGCGCGCCGGCCTTTTGTGCGTTGTCCGTCGTGAACGACGATAGTCCGTCGAAAGCGATGTACGTATGTTTCCCGCCCCCCCCTCCCCCCACCGTTTCCCGTCTGTGAGCCCCGTCGGGTTACCCCGTCTTTCAACAAGAAGGAAGCACACCTGTATCAGACGGTGATGCATACGTGCAGCCACCGTGAAGCATTTCCCCAGCCGTGTCTTCTTGGAACGTCTCCTGCAGCTGCCGTACACCAGCGGCGCCAGTGCGGTCATTAAGGAGTGTGCTTCGCAGTACGCCGGCGACCTCCGGATCTGTAAGACCGATCGCGGAGCGCAGCAGTGCCTCAGGTACTTGTGCAACGCATCCCATACGCTTGTACTCCTGCGTCCTCATCGTTGTGCGGACGAAAGCGCACCCAGGCGACGATGACGTGTCCGCGCACTTTAATGCCAGGTGCACAGCGGACGCGATCCAGCAAGTCCTGCCGATCTCGGACCTCGTCCACGCACACCACCGTGAACGCGCCTGCGCGCCTGCGTCCGTCTCTGCGTCGACCCCGCGCTGCACTTGCCTCCGTCTCGCCGAGGTCCGCCGATCTGTCGTTCCGTCTTTTGTGCGTTGTCCGTCGTGAACGACGATAGTCGTTCCGTCGTCGGAACGGAGACCTTACGCCGATCTTAGGGGGACGTTGTCCGTCTGTCCGTCCGTCCAACACGCGCAGGCAGCTGGCCACGTAGCATATCGGGGTCGGGGTTGAGGACCGCGATGGCATGTGACTGAACGGATGGAAGCCGTCTTCAGCCGCGGACGAAAGCGCACCCAGGCGACGATGACGTGATCCGTCCGTCTCGGCATCGACGCCGTGCTGCACTTGCCTCCGTCTCACCGAGGTCCGCCGGTCTGTCGTTCCGTCGGATGTTCTCGTCATCGTAGTGCGCGCCGGCCTTTTGTGCGTTGTCCGTCAAGAACGACGATAGTCCGTCGAAAGCGATGTACGTATGTTTCCCGCCGCCCCCTCCCCCCACCGTTTCCCGTCTGTGAGCCCCGTCGGGTTACCCCGTCTTTCAACAAGAAGGAAGCACACCTGTATCAGACGGCGATGCATACGCGCCGCTGCCGTGCAGCATTTCACCAGCCGTGTTTCCTTGTAACGTCTCCTGCAGCGGCCATACACCAGCGGCGCCAGTGCGGTCATTAAGGAGTGTGCTTCGCAGTACGCCGGCGACCTCCGGATCTGTAGGACCGATCGCGGAGCGCAGCAGTGCCTCAGGTACTTGTGCAACGCATCCCATACGCTTGTACTCCTGCAGAGCATCTTCATCCACCGCAAGTTCGTCCTCATCGTTGTGCGGACGAAAGCGCACCCAGGCGACGCTGACGTGTCCTCGCACTTTAATGCCAGGTGCACGGCGGACGCGATCCAGCAAGTCCTGCCGGTCTGGGACCTCGTCCACGCACACCACCGGGAACGTGCCTGCGCGGCTGCGTCCGTCTCTGCGTCGACCCCGCGCTGCACTTGCCTCCGTCTCGCCGAGGTCCGCCGATCTGTCGTTCCGTCTTTTGTGCGTTGTCCGTCGTGAATGACGATAGTCGTTCCGTCGTCGGAACGGAGACCTTACGCCGATCTTAGGGGGACATTGTCCGTCTGTCCGTCCGTCCAACACGCGCAGGCAGCTGGCCACGTAGCATATTGGGGTCGGGGTTGAGGACCGTGATGCCATGTGACTGAACGGATGGAAGCTGTCTTCAGCCGCAATACCATGCATCGTGTGATATATACGCGATCTATATGCGATACAATCCCACAGTAGCGAGCCGACGCCTGTAAATAGCCCAGCTTCGTGAAAGGCCGTGCAGCTTACGTTGGCGGCGCCACCGACCAGTGTGCAGTAATGCAGTGTGCAGCCGCAGTACCGTATGTTAAGATAAAGAAATCGGACGGATGTGTATATCCGCGATGCAATCCGACCTACTGTAGCGAGCCGACGCACGCGAAGAAGGCCGTACATCTTACAAGAAGCCCTACATTTCACGCGGACAACGTTGGACGGCCGCAGATGCGCACTTTGACGCCGGTGATCTTCCCTGATCGTAGCCATAATCATAGATGGCTACAATATATATTGGCATGTCGCACGTTGAATCGCGCACCTGTACCGCGGCGCGAAACATCCGGTGCGACGACTTGCACATGCATCAGCATATTACATATGTCATATTATGTTATATGAGATCATGTCATTCACGCTAAAATGTGTGCCCTTGCACGTGTGCGCATACTTGCGCACACAACAAAGAGTCAAACAGACGGACTTGCACATGCATCAGCATATCACATATGTCAGGTGCGCAAGGCGCATCGTTGCGTCCAGGTGCGCAATTTGACGTGCCGTATTCGATGTGCCATAATGTCATAATATCATACACGGCCAGACGCCGCCGCGGCGACGATTCGTGCCGCGAAACGTGCGGTGACGACACGGCGACAATTCGTGCCGCGAAACGTCCGGTTCGCGCCATGAAATGTCCGGTGACGATAAAAGGCATGCCCTTGCATATGTGCGTGCCCTTGCATATATTGAGATGTCGCACCTGAACGCGCCGTGAAACGTCCGGTGACGGCGCGGCGACGATTCGTGCCGTGAAACGTCCGGTTCGCGCAAGGCGCATCGTTGCGCCCAGGTGCGCAATTTGACGTGCCGTATTCGATGTGCCATAATATCATAATATCATACACGGCCAGACGCCGCCGCGGCGACGATTTGTGCCGCGAAACGTGCGGTGACGACACGGCGACGATTCGTGCCGCGAAACGTCCGGTTTGCGCCATGAAACGTCCGGTGACGATAAAAGGCATGCCCTTGCATATGTGCGTGCCCTTGCATATATTGAGATGTCGCACCTGAACGCGCCGTGAAACGTCCGGTGACGTCGACTCGGCGACGATTCGTGCCGCGAGCCGTCCGGTGACGACCGGGATCGAACCCGCGACCTCCCCTACTACGCCGCGATGTCTTAAGCGCGTGCGACGCTCCGAAAGCGCTACGACGCCGAGAGAAACGGCGAGTTACCAAATATGTTCCGGACAGACGGACAAGCGCCCCCAAAAAACGGCCTAAGGTCTCCGTTCCGACGACGGAACGACTATCGTCGTTCACGTCTATGTCGGAACTACGACGACAAGCGCCCCAAAAACGGCCTAAGGTCTCCGTTCCGACGACGGAACGACTATCGTCGTTCACGTCTATGTCGGAACTACGACGACGGACAACGGGTGAGCAACTTCTCCGGCCCGTTTACATATTCTGTCCTCCCTTCGTGGGTCTATGCTCTCGAGCACATTTGATTCATCAAGCCGTCTATATTGCCATTCGAGCCTGCTTAGCCGATGTCCGCCTGTCGCCGCGCTCGTTGCAGCACGCCGAGTGCCTGAAGCGGCTCTGGCGCGCCTCGATCCGGGCGACGTGCCATCTGTCAATCACCTGGGCGACCCGCTGCCTACACCCACGTTTGTGGAGAGTCAGCTCTTGGGGCGGGGCCGTCTCATGCAGCAGTTGTTGATTGTGCATCTCACGGGCCGGCCCCCCCAGGTCTTCCCGTGTGCCGTTCAGTCGCATGGCATCGCGGTCGTCAACCCCGACCCCAATATGCTACGCGGCCAGCTGCCTGCGCGCATTGCGGATTTGGCAGGCGCGTTCACGGTGGTGTGCGTGGACCAGGTCCGAGACCGGCAGGACTTGCTGGATCGCGTCCGCCGTGCGCCTGGTATTAAAGTGCGAGGACACGTCATCGTCGCCTGGGTGCGCTTTCTTCAACACAACGACGAGGATGAACTCGCGGTGGATGAAGATGCTCTGCAGGAGTACGAGCGCATGGGATGCGTTGCGCAAGTGCCTGAGGCACTGCTGCGCTCCGCGATCGGTCCTACAGATCCGGAGGTCGCCGGCGTACTGCGGAGCACCTTTCTTCATGATCGCACTGGCCCCGCTGGTGTTCGGCAGCTGCAGGATGCGTTGCAAGGAAACACGGCTGGTGAACTCCTTCAGGGTGGCGGCGCGTATGCATCGCCGTCTGATACAGGTGTGATTCCTTCCGGTTGAACGACGGGGTAACCCGACGGGGCTCACAGACGGGAAACGGTGGGGGGAGGGGGGGGGGCGGGAAACTTTCCAACTGACAATCCTAGTTCCACGTGCTTCGCGCGCATCCTTCCGGCCCTGCTATTTCTGTACTTCTACATCTGCTGTAGGTCCCGATGGGCCCACGACCGGACCTACCGTCTCAGACACTCCTATGGCAGGTATGTCTGTGAGAATAATGCTACGAGTTGCCCGACATAGCGAGCTGGTACGTCCGCGACTGTTTCCACGCAACGGTGACGTGTCGCTGTTGTGTTTTACAACCTGTACGTACCTGTGGGTTTGCACAGGTCGCGCCTGCTGGTCTGTGTGTCGACCGAACATGTTCGGCCTCCTGTCAGATTAGGCGTCGCGGAATACTATACTTATTACCACTTCTTGATGTGCGGTGTATGCGCGACTGTGACTACTGTCCACTGCAGAAGCTGGTGCTACGGGCTTACCGCCCCTCGCGGTCATTGTGCGCCAGGCAGCCGACCCTGCTCCCGTCCGGAGTAAGTGAGAGCGTGCATTTTTTCACCTTCATACACCTCCATTCGCCTATCCCGCCACATCCATCGAACGACCTCGGAACAATTTGCGCGTACGTTACAAGTATCCCTGCATTCCCGCTCCATCGGTCTGTCCGTCATGTTAAGCTTGCGGATTTCCGCCCCCTCTGCCCGACACAGCTGATGCCGACCTGGGCGCTCCGAATGAGCTGGAACTGGTCCTGCCACAGCCCGCTGCCACTCCGACGGATGGCAGCGAGTTTGATACCCGGCCCAACGTGGTGCATGAGGCACCCACATACCGCGCCGACGGCGGGGGCCCGCGCCCGCGCCGGCCCACGTCTACGGCCCCACCGACGTCTGCTGGCCGTGCCCCCTACCCGGGCTGTTGTCCCTCCTTCACCGTGTAACCCGCCATCTTGCCTGGCAGGTGCCCGCGCGGCCTTGCACGTCGCGCGCGCTGCAGTCGTACCGCGCTGGACCTCTGGTGTCGACGGCGGAGACGAGGGCTAGACGGCCCTGCCCGTGAGACGTAGCGCCCTACGGCCCCCCTGCGCCTACGCCCTGCTACGGTCTGGTCGTCCCCGGATGCTTCGCGACGCGTAACCCCGGATGTTTCGCGGCGCGAATCATTGTGTCCAGGTGCGCGATTCGACGTGCGACGTGCCAATATATTGTATTGTTAATTACTTTTCGCCGGCGCCAAAGTGCGCATCTGCGGCTGTCCAACGTTGTCCGTGTATGTAAAATGTATACGGCCTTCTTCCCGTGCGTCGGCTCGCGACAGTATATATACACGTCCATCGAATATATATATACATCTATACACATCTTTCTCTTAACATACGCACACAGAATTACATTACAGCCGGCGGCTGTAGACTAGTCGGTCGCGCCGCCAACGTAAGCTGCACGGCCTTTCGCGAAGCTGGGTTATTTACAGGCGTCGGCTCGCTACTGTATGCTTGTATCGCATATACATCGCGTATATATCACGCCCATATTACTTTCCTCCGTGCGTGGTATTGCGGCTGAAGACGGCTTCCGTCAGTTATGACGGACAGACCAAATGATTCACCCCGGCGGACCGGGACTGACGGTCGCGAGCGCCTGGGTACGCTGGCTGGCGGCTTTTCCCCTACAGGATTTCGTCCGTTGAGCGCGGACCTCAGCGCGGTTGCCGTTCCGGCCTGTGCAGCACCGCAGTCCGGGGTGCGTAGTCGCGAGCGTCTGGGTACACTGGCTGGCGGCTTCCATTTTAGAGGGACAAGTGCGTCGAGCATGCAGCTCGGCGCGGATGCAGCACGGATGCGGGATGCTCATCTCGATCTGGAGCGCAGGGCTGCGGAGCAGCGGCGTGACACCGTTGCACGAGCGGCTGCCCGTCAAGACCCGGAGTGCAGGGCTGCGGAGCAGCGGCGTGACACCGCTGCACGAGCGGCTGCCCGTCAAGACCCGGAGTGCAGGGCTGCGGAGCAGCGGCGTAACACCGCTGCACGAGCGGCTGCCCGACGAGACCCGGAGTGCAGGGCTGCGGAGCAGGGGCATAACGCCGCTGCACACACACAGGCCCGTGCTCAGCTGCATGCGATGCAGCTTCCGCAGGCTAGCTTGCTCGAGCGTTTGCGGGACCTCATGCGGTTTCCCTGCTTGCACGAGGGCCAGCACCCTGCACCGCCTGATTTTCTGGGGGTGATTCCGGAAGGGCGCGTGCAGGATTTGCCCGGCGGTCAACTTCCGGTGGATCGGCAGGTACCATATGAGAAACACCTGCAGCTTGCTTCCAGCATGGCCGCCGCGCTGCGTCGGCGCATGCCTTCCCGGGTGTGTGCCGTCTGCTCGGGGCAGTGTTCGGAGGACCAGTCCGCGCTTCGCGCTTGGGTGGACATCCCCAACGTGGACATCTTACGCGCTGACATCATGTGCACGGGCGCCGTGCCGCGTCATGCGCGTACCCTGGCTTGGCGGCGCATGCCCTGCACCACCCAAGGTGCTGCACCACCGCCGCCGGATCCGGTTTTACCGGCACGGTATCGTATCAGCAGATCCGAGCGCGGCAGTAGTGCAGGCGCCAGCGCTGACGCCGATCCCGCGGCATTCATGGATGAGGATGCGGCGGCGGTTGACAGTGCTGGTGGTGTCGATGGGGCTGACGAGCCGGATTCACCGGCAGGTGCTGCAGAGGGCACGGCCCCAGTGCAGCTGCCGTCGGAATTGCAGCCATATCCACCACGGGTACAGCCGCGACCTTGCTTCGACGATCCACGGAGTGTGGAGGTGCCATTCTGCATGCGCCTTGATGCGGACTTGCCAAATCGGACCATGTTCTGCGACGATGATGGCCCCGACCGATTCACTATCTGCGCCTCCTGCGAGAAGGCACTGACGGGTGAGCAACTTCTCCGGCCCGTTTACATATTCTGTCCTCCCTTCGTGGGTCTATGCTCTCGAGCACATTTGATTCATCAAGCCGTCTATATTGCCATTCGAGCCTGCTTAGCCGATGTCCGCCTGTCGCCGCGCTCGTTGCAGCACGCCGAGTGCCTGAAGCGGCTCTGGCGCGCCTCGATCCGGGCGACGTGCCATCTGTCAATCACCTGGGCGACCCGCTGCCTACACCCACGTTTGTGGAGAGTCAGCTCTTGGGGCGGGGCCGTCTCATGCAGCAGTTGTTGATTGTGCATCTTACGGGCCGGCCCCCCCAGGTCTTCCCGTGTGCCGTTCAGTCGCATGGCATCGCGGTCGTCAACCCCGACCCCAATATGCTACGCGGCCAGCTGCCTGCGCGCATTGCGGATTTGGCAGGCGCGTTCACGGTGGTGTGCGTGGACCAGGTCCGAGACCGGCAGGACTTGCTGGATCGCGTCCGCCGTGCGCCTGGTATTAAAGTGCGAGGACACGTCATCGTCGCCTGGGTGCGCTTTCTTCAACACAACGACGAGGATGAACTCGCGGTGGATGAAGATGCTCTGCAGGAGTACGAGCGCATGGGATGCGTTGCGCAAGTGCCTGAGGCACTGCTGCGCTCCGCGATCGGTCCTACGGATCCGGAGGTCGCCGGCGTACTGCGGAGCACCTTTCTTCATGATCGCACTGGCCCCGCTGGTGTTCGGCAGCTGCAGGATGCGTTGCAAGGAAACACGGCTGGTGAACTCCTTCAGGGTGGCGGCGCGTATGCATCGCCGTCTGATACAGGTGTGATTCCTTCCGGTTGAACGACGGGGTAACCCGACGGGGCTCACAGACGGGAAACGGTGGGGGGAGGGGGGGGGGGCGGGAAACTTTCCAACTGACAATCCTAGTTCCACGTGCTTCGCGCGCATCCTTCCGGCCCTGCTATTTCTGTACTTCTACATCTGCTGTAGGTCCCGATGGGCCCACGACCGGACCTACCGTCTCAGACACTCCTATGGCAGGTATGTCTGTGAGAATAATGCTACGAGTTGCCCGACATAGCGAGCTGGTACGTCCGCGACTGTTTCCACGCAACGGTGACGTGTCGCTGTTGTGTTTTACAACCTGTACGTACCTGTGGGTTTGCACAGGTCGCGCCTGCTGGTCTGTGTGTCGACCGAACATGTTTGGCCTCCTGTCAGATTAGGCGTCGCGGAATACTATACTTATTACCACTTCTTGATGTGCGGTGTATGCGCGACTGTGACTACTGTCCACTGCAGAAGCTGGTGCTACGGGCTTACCGCCCCTCGCGGTCATTGTGCGCCAGGCAGCCGACCCTGCTCCCGTCCGGAGTAAGTGAGAGCGTGCATTTTTTCACCTTCATACACCTCCATTCGCCTATCCCGCCACATCCATAGAACGACCTCGGAACAATTTGCGCGTACGTTACAAGTATCCCTGCATTCCCGCTCCATCGGTCTGTCCGTCATGTTAAGCTTGCGGATTTCCGCCCCCTCTGCCCGACACAGCTGATGCCGACCTGGGCGCTCCGAATGAGCTGGAACTGGTCCTGCCGCAGCCCGCTGCCACTCCGACGGATGGCAGCGAGTTTGATACCCGGCCCAACGTGGTGCATGATCTGCTGACCGGACGTGCACGTCTTGCATTCGCCGCTGGCGGCCGTGACGCTCGCATCCTGGATGATCGTCACCCGGCCATCCTCAACGTCTGCTTCCCGGTCTCATTTCCGTATGGCTTGTCCGGACAGCGGCCGCCGGGAATGTCCTTCGCATCATACTGCAGCCACCTGGTACGGCGGGTGCCTCGGGCACAGTTCAGCGGCAATTTGATGCTGCTTGCCCGCATGTACGACATCAGCGTTCGGCAGCAGAGCATGGCGCAGGTGGGAGTGGCCCTGCGCATGCGACCACGGCTGGGTGAACCAGCGGCGCGGGTTTCGAGGGATGTCGTACGCGCCATGGCGGACATCTTGGCGCTGCCGTACCGTCACGCCCAGCGACGGCAGCTGCTGTCGCAGCAGTCGCCCGTGGTGCGCGCTCTCCTCGAGGGCGCACGTGCCAGCTTGCTGCGAATCGACCTCACAGATGCCTACTACAACGGTGCAAAGGCCACGATGCGTGCAGCTGCCCTGACCATTGGCTGGCCGCCGCTGTTCTTCAACCTCAACCCGGCGGACATGCATGCTGGCTGGCCGTCTAGTCACAGACGTTTCATGGCGCGAACCGGACGTTTCATGGCACGAATCGTCGCCGTGTCATCACCGCACGTTTCGCGGCACGAATCGTCGCCGCGGCGGCGTCTGGCCGTGTATGATATTATGATATTATGGCACATCGAATACGGCACGTCAAATTGCGCACCTGGACGCAACGATGCGCCTTGCGCGAACCGGACGTTTCACGGCACGAATCGTCGCCGCGCCGTCACCGGACGTTTCACGGCGCGTTCAGGTGCGACATCTCAATATATGCAAGGGCACGCACATATGCAAGGGCATGCCTTTTATCGTCACCGGACGTTTCATGGCGCGAACCGGACGTTTCGCGGCACGAATCGTCGCCGTGTCGTCACCGCACGTTTCGCGGCACGAATCGTCGCCGCGGCGGCGTCTGGCCGTGTATGATATTATGACATTATGGCACATCGAATACGGCACGTCAAATTGCGCACCTGGACGCAACGATGCGCCTTGCGCACCTGACATATGTGATATGCTGATGCATGTGCAAGTCCGTCTGTTCGACTCTTTGTTGTGTGCGCAAGTATGCGCACACGTGCAAGGGCACACATTTTATCGTGAATGACATGATCTCATATAACATAATATGACATATGTAATATGCTGATGCATGTGCAAGTCGTCGCACCGGATGTTTCGCGCCGCGTTACAGGTGCGCGATTCGACGTGCGACATGCCAATATATATTGTAGCCATCTATGATTATGGCTACGATCGGGGAAGATCACCGGCGTCGAAGTGCGCATCTGCGGCCGTCCAACGTTGTCCGCGTGAAATGTAGGGCTTCTTGTAAGATGTACGGCCTTCTTCGCGTGTGTCGGCTCGCTACAGTAGGTCGGATTGCATCGCGGATATACACATCCGTCCGATTTCTTTATCTTAACATACGGTACTGCGGCTGCACACTGCATTACTGCACACTGGTCGGTGGCGCCGCCAACGTAAGCTGCACGGCCTTTCACGAAGCTGGGCTATTTACAGGCGTCGGCTCGCTACTGTGGGATTGTATCGCATATAGATCGCGTATATATCACACGATGCGTGGTATTGCGGCTGAAGACGGCTTCCATCCGTTCAGTCACATGGCATCGCGGTCCTCAACCCCGACCCCAATATGCTACGTGGCCAGCTGCCTGCGCGTGTTGGACGGACGGACAGACAGACAACGTCCCCCTAAGATCGGCGTAAGGTCTCCGTTCCGACGACGGAACGACTATCGTCGTTCACGACGGACAACGCACAAAAGACGGAATGACAGATCGGCGGACCTCGGCGAGACGGAGGCAAGTGCAGCGCGGGGTCGACGCAGAGACGGACGCAGCCGCGCAGGCACGTTCCCGGTGGTGTGCGTGGACGAGGTCCGAGACCGGCGGGACTTGCTGGATCGCGTCCGCCGTGCACCTGGCATTAAAGTGCGAGGACACGTCAGCGTCGCCTGGGTGCGCTTTCGTCAGCACAACGATGAGGACGAACTTGCGGTGGATGAAGATGCTCTGCAGGAGTACAAGCGTATGGGATGCGTTGCACAAGTACCTGAGGCACTGCTGCGCTCCGCGATCGGTCCTACAGATCCGGAGGTCGCCGGCGTACTGCGAAGCACACTCCTTAATGACCGCACTGGCGCCGCTGGTGTATGGCCGCTGCAGGAGACGTTACAAGGAAACACGGCTGGTGAAATGCTGCACGGCAGCGGCGCGTATGCATCGCCGTCTGATACAGGTGTGCTTCCTTCACGAAGGTGCGCTTTCGTCCGCACAACGATGAGGATGAACTTGCGGTGGATTACCCCCCTGCACCTCGCTTCCGGCATGGCCACCGTGCTGCGTCGGCGCGCATACCCTCGCCTCCGCGGTCGCTCCCCGGGGAACTACGGCCCCCCTCGCGGGCGGACGGCCCGCGTCTAGTCTGTCTGGAACATATTTGGTAACTCGCCGTTTTCTTCGGCGTCGTAGCGCCTTCGGAGCGTCGGTCGCGCTTAAGACAGCGCGGCGTAAAAGGCGAGGTCGTCAGTTCGATTCCGGTCGTCCCCGGATGTTTCGTGACGCGAATCCCGGGATGTTTCGCGGCATGAATCGTTGCGTCCAGGTGCGCAATTCGACGTGCGACATGCCAATATTAATATATATATTATTATTATATATTATATATATATTGTATTGTTTATTACTTTTCACCGGTGCCGAAGTGCGCATCTGCGGCTGTCCAACGTTGTCCGTGTAAAATGTATACGGCCTTCTTCACGTCGGCTCGCTACAGTACATATACACGTCCATCGAATATATATATACATCCGTCCAATTTCTTTCTCTTAACATACGCACACAGAATTACATTAAAGCCGGCGGCTGTAGACTAGTCGGTCGCGCCGCCAACGTAAGCTGCACGGCCTTTCGCGAAGCTGGGTTATTTACAGGCGTCGGCTCGCTACTGTATGCTTGTATCGTATATACATCGCGTATATATCGCGCCCATATTACTTTCCTCCGTGCGTGGTATTGCGGCTGAAGACGGCTTCCGTCAGTTATGACGGACAGACCAAATGATTCACCCCGGCGGGCCGGGACTGACGGTCGCGAGCGCCTGGGTACGCTGGCTGGCGGCTTTTCCCCTACAGGATTTCGTCCGTTGAGCGCGGACCTCAGCACGGTTGCTGCTCCGGCCTGTGCAGCACCACAGTCCGGGGTGCGTAGTCGCGAGCGTCTGGGTACACTGGCTGGCGGCTTCCATTTTAGAGGGACAAGTGCCTCGAGCATGCAGCTCGGCGCGGATGCAGCACGGATGCGGGATGCTCATCTCGATCTGGAGCGCAGAGCTGCGGAGCAGCGGCGTGACACCGCTGCACGAGCGGCTGCCCGTCAAGACCCGGAGTGCAGGGCTGCGGAGCAGCGGCGTGACACCGCTGCACGAGCGGCTGCCCGTCAAGACCCGGAGTGCAGGGCTGCGGAGCAGCGGCGTAACACCGCTGCACGAGCGGCTGCCCGTCAAGACCCGGAGTGCAGGGCTGCGGAGCAGCGGCGTAACACCGCTGCACGAGCGGCTGCCCGACGAGACCCGGAGTGCAGGGCTGCGGGGCAGGGGCGTGACACTGCTGCACGAGCGGCTGCCCGACGAGACCCGGAGTGCAGGGCTGCGGAGCAGGGGCATAACGCCGCTGCACACACACAGGCCCATGCTCAGCTGCATGCGATGCAGCTTCCGCAGGCTAGCTTGCTCGAGCGTTTGCGGGACCTCATGCGGTTTCCCTGCTTGCACGAGGGCCAGCACCCTGCACCGCCTGATTTTCTGGGGGTGATTCCGGAAGGGCGCGTGCAGGATTTGCCCGGCGGTCAACTTCCGGTGGAGCGGCAGGTACCATATGAGAAACACCTGCAGCTTGCTTCCAGCATGGCCGCCGCGCTGCGTCGGCGCATGCCTTCCCGGGTGTGTGCCGTCTGCTCGGAGCAGTGTTCGGAGGACCAGTCCGCGCTTCGCGCTTGGGTGGACATCCCCAACGTGGACATCTTACGCGCTGACATCATGTGCACGGGCGCCGTGCCGCGTCATGCGCGTACCCTGGCTTGGCGGCGCATGCCCTGCACCACCCAAGGTGCTGCACCACCGCCGCCGGATCCGGTTTTACCGGCACGGTATCGTATCAGCAGATCCGAGCGCGGCAGTAGTGCAGGCGCCAGTGCTGACGCCGCTCCCGCGGCATTCATGGATGAGGATGCGGCGGCGGTTGACAGTGCTGGTGGTGTCGATGGGGCTGACGAGCCGGATTCACCGGCAGGTGCTGCAGAGGGCACGGCCCCAGTGCAGCTGCCGTCGGAATTGCAGCCATATCCACCACGGGTGCAGCCGCGACCTTGTTTCGACGATCCACGGAGTGTGGAGGTGCCATTCTGCATGCGCCTTGATGCGGACTTGCCAAATCGGACCATGTTCTGCGACGATGATGGCCCCGACCGATTCACTATCTGCGCCTCCTGCGAGAAGGCACTGACGGGTGAGCAACTTCTCCGGCCCGTTTACATATTCTGTCCTCCCTTCGTGGGTCTATGCTCTCGAGCACATTTGATTCATCAAGCCGTCTATATTGCCATTCGAGCCTGCTTAGCCGATGTCCGCCTGTCGCCGCGCTCGTTGCAGCACGCCGAGTGCCTGAAGCGGCTCTGGCGCGCCTCGATCCGGGCGACGTGCCATCTGTCAATCACCTGGGCGACCCGCTGCCTACACCCACGTTTGTGGAGAGTCAGCTCTTGGGGCGGGGCCGTCTCATGCAGCAGTTGTTGATTGTGCATCTCACGGGCCGGCCCCCCCAGGTCTTCCCGTGTGCCGTTCAGTCGCATGGCATCGCGGTCGTCAACCCCGACCCCAATATGCTACGCGGCCAGCTGCCTGCGCGCATTGCGGATTTGGCAGGCGCGTTCACGGTGGTGTGCGTGGACCAGGTCCGAGACCGGCAGGACTTGCTGGATCGCGTCCGCCGTGCGCCTGGTATTAAAGTGCGAGGACACGTCATCATCGCCTGGGTGCGCTTTCTTCAACACAACGACGAGGATGAACTCGCGGTGGATGAAGATGCTCTGCAGGAGTACGAGCGCATGGGATGCGTTGCGCAAGTGCCTGAGGCACTGCTGCGCTCCGCGATCGGTCCTACGGATCCGGAGGTCGCCGGCGTACTGCGGAGCACCTTTCTTCATGATCGCACTGGCCCCGCTGGTGTTCGGCAGCTGCAGGATGCGTTGCAAGGAAACACGGCTGGTGAACTCCTTCAGGGTGGCGGCGCGTATGCATCGCCGTCTGATACAGGTGTGATTCCTTCCGGTTGAACGACGGGGTAACCCGACGGGGCTCACAGACGGGAAACGGTGGGGGGAGGGGGGGGGCGGGAAACTTTCCAACTGACAATCCTAGTTCCACGTGCTTCGCGCGCATCCTTCCGGCCCTGCTATTTCTGTACTTCTACATCTGCTGTAGGTCCCGATGGGCCCACGACCGGACCTATCGTCTCAGACACTCCTATGGCAGGTATGTCTGTGAGAATAATGCTACGAGTTGCCCGACATAGCGAGCTGGTACGTCCGCGACTGTTTCCACGCAACGGTGACGTGTCGCTGTTGTGTTTTACAACCTGTACGTACCTGTGGGTTTGCACAGGTCGCGCCTGCTGGTCTGTGTGTCGACCGAACATGTTCGGCCTCCTGTCAGATTAGGCGTCGCGGAATACTATACTTATTACCACTTCTTGATGTGCGGTGTATGCGCGACTGTGACTACTGTCCACTGCAGAAGCTGGTGCTACGGGCTTACCGCCCCTCGCGGTCATTGTGCGCCAGGCAGCCGACCCTGCTCCCGTCCGGAGTAAGTGAGAGCGTGCATTTTTTCACCTTCATACACCTCCATTCGCCTATCCCGCCACATCCATAGAACGACCTCGGAACAATTTGCGCGTACGTTACAAGTATCCCTGCATTCCCGCTCCATCGGTCTGTCCGTCATGTTAAGCTTGCGGATTTCCGCCCCCTCTGCCCGACACAGCTGATGCCGACCTGGGCGCTCCGAATGAGCTGGAACTGGTCCTGCCGCAGCCCGCTGCCACTCCGACGGATGGCAGCGAGTTTGATACCCGGCCCAACGTGGTGCATGATCTGCTGACCGGGCGTGCACGTCTTGCATTCGCCGCTGGCGGCCGTGACGCTCGCATCCTGGATGATCGTCACCCGGCCATCCTCAACGTCTGCTTCCCGGTCTCATTTCCGTATGGCTTGTCCGGACAGCGGCCGCCGGGAATGTCCTTCGCATCATACTGCAGCCACCTGGTACGGCGGGTGCCTCGGGCACAGTTCAGCGGCAATTTGATGCTGCTTGCCCGCATGTACGACATCAGCGTTCGGCAGCAGAGCATGGCGCAGGTGGGAGTGGCCCTGCGCATGCGACCACGGCTGGGTGAACCAGCGGCGCGGGTTTCGAGGGATGTCGTACGCGCCATGGCGGACATCTTGGCGCTGCCGTACCGTCACGCCCAGCGACGGCAGCTGCTGTCGCAGCAGTCGCCCGTGGTGCGCGCTCTCCTCGAGGGCGCACGTGCCAGCTTGCTGCGAATCGACCTCACAGATGCCTACTACAACGGTGCAAAGGCCACGATGCGTGCAGCTGCCCTGACCATTGGCTGGCCGCCGCTGTTCTTCAACCTCAACCCGGCGGACATGCATGCTGGCTGCGCCGTTGTAGCGTCTGGCCAGTTCATCGAGTTCGACGACACCGGCCGTCCCGCCCAGATCACCAGCACGGTGGAAAAGTGGCGCCGCGTTAAGGAAGACCCGCACAGCTGCGCCGCGCTGCTCGTTGCCACGAAAGAGGTGGTGGTCGAGCAGCTGTTTGGCTTTGCACCCGGGGCAATGCGGCAGACTGACCCGAACTGCTTCTGCGGTGTCGTATTCGAGGTGGTTGTCAAGGTGGAGCAGAGCGGACGACTGGCGCTACACCTGCACGGAGTTGCACATCTCGAGTGCTTCGCGCTAGAGAACCTGCAGGCGTTCTTTTGTGGACCCAACTGCCGGGCTCTGGCACTTGCGTACGCGCTCTGCGAAATGTGGTACCCCTCGCCGTACTACGCTCCGGCCCCGGACGGTGGAACGCGGCCTCTGGTCATGGGCATGTCTGATGCGGAGGCGCAGCAGCGCGGCCTGCCCGTGCCGGCGGTGCAGGCAGACTGCCCGCCTGCCGCGTACGACTTCGAGCGACTGGCCGGGTGCGCAAAC
The DNA here is from genome assembly GCA_019650235.1 of Volvox reticuliferus. Classification (NCBI taxonomy): domain Eukaryota; kingdom Viridiplantae; phylum Chlorophyta; class Chlorophyceae; order Chlamydomonadales; family Volvocaceae; genus Volvox; species Volvox reticuliferus. Next base: position 1,853,295 of record BNCP01000018.1, read on the forward strand.
GGCGGACTGCCTCCACCATGTGGCACAGCCGCTTCCTCGCACTTTAATGCCAGGTGCACGGCGGACGCGATCCAGCAAGTCCCGCCGGTCTCGGACCTCGTCCACGCACACCACCGGGAACGTGCCTGCGCGGCTGCGTCCGTCTCTGCGTCGACCCCGCGCTGCACTTGCCTCCGTCTCGCCGAGGTCCGCCGATCTGTCATTCCGTCTTTTGTGCGTTGTCCGTCGTGAACGACGATAGTCGTTCCGTCGTCGGAACGGAGACCTTACGCCGATCTTAGGGGGACGTTGTCTGTCTGTCCGTCCGTCCAACACGCGCAGGCAGCTGGCCACGTAGCATATTGGGGTCGGGGTTGAGGACCGCGATGCCATGTGACTGAACGGATGGAAGCCGTCTTCAGCCGCAATACCACGCATCGTGTGATATATACGCGATCTATATGCGATACAATCCCACAGTAGCGAGCCGACGCCTGTAAATAGCCCAGCTTCGTGAAAGGCCGTGCAGCTTACGTTGGCGGCGCCACCGACCAGTGTGCAGTAATGCAGTGTGCAGCCGCAGTACCGTATGTTAAGATAAAGAAATCGGACGGATGTGTATATCCGCGATGCAATCCGACCTACTGTAGCGAGCCGACACACGCGAAGAAGGCCGTACATCTTACAAGAAGCCCTACATTTCACGCGGACAACGTTGGACGGCCGCAGATGCGCACTTCGACGCCGGTGATCTTCCCCGATCGTAGCCATAATCATAGATGGCTACAATATATATTGGCATGTCGCACGTCGAATCGCGCACCTGTAACGCGGCGCGAAACATCCGGTGCGACGACTTGCACATGCATCAGCATATTACATATGTCATATTATGTTATATGAGATCATGTCATTCACGATAAAATGTGTGCCCTTGCACGTGTGCGCATACTTGCGCACACAACAAAGAGTCGAACAGACGGACTTGCACATGCATCAGCATATCACATATGTCAGGTGCGCAAGGCGCATCGTTGCGTCCAGGTGCGCAATTTGACGTGCCGTATTCGATGTGCCATAATGTCATAATATCATACACGGCCAGACGCCGCCGCGGCGACGATTCGTGCCGCGAAACGTGCGGTGACGACACGGCGACGATTCGTGCCGCGAAACGTCCGGTTCGCGCCATGAAACGTCCGGTGACGATAAAAGGCATGCCCTTGCATATGTGCGTGCCCTTGCATATATTGAGATGTCGCACCTGAACGGCGAATATATTGAGATGTCGCACCAACGGCGTCACGGCCGCCAGCGGCGAATGCAAGACGTGCACGTCCGGTCAGCAGATCATGCACCACGTTGGGCCGGGTATCAAACTCGCTGCCATCCGTCGGAGTGGCAGCGGGCTGCGGCAGGACCAGTTCCAGCTCATTCGGAGCGCCCAGGTCGGCATCAGCTGTGTCGGGCAGAGGGGGCGGAAATCCGCAAGCTTAACATGACGGACAGACCGATGGAGCGGGAATGCAGGGATACTTGTAACGTACGCGCAAATTGTTCCGAGGTCGTTCTATGGATGTGGCGGGATAGGCGAATGGAGGTGTATGAAGGTGAAAAAATGCACGCTCTCACTTACTCCGGACGGGAGCAGGGTCGGCTGCCTGGCGCACAATGACCGCGAGGGGCGGTAAGCCCGTAGCACCAGCTTCTGCAGTGGACAGTAGTCACAGTCGCGCATACACCGCACATCAAGAAGTGGTAATAAGTATAGTATTCCGCGACGCCTAATCTGACAGGAGGCCAAACATGTTCGGTCGACACACAGACCAGCAGGCGCGACCTGTGCAAACCCACAGGTACGTACAGGTTGTAAAACACAACAGCGACACGTCACCGTTGCGTGGAAACAGTCGCGGACGTACCAGCTCGCTATGTCGGGCAACTCGTAGCATTATTCTCACAGACATACCTGCCATAGGAGTGTCTGAGACGGTAGGTCCGGTCGTGGGCCCATCGGGACCTACAGCAGATGTAGAAGTACAGAAATAGCAGGGCCGGAAGGATGCGCGCGAAGCACGTGGAACTAGGATTGTCAGTTGGAAAGTTTCCCGCCCCCCCCCCTCCCCCCACCGTTTCCCGTCTGTGAGCCCCGTCGGGTTACCCCGTCGTTCAACCGGAAGGAATCACACCTGTATCAGACGGCGATGCATACGCGCCGCCACCCTGAAGGAGTTCACCAGCCGTGTTTCCTTGCAACGCATCCTGCAGCTGCCGAACACCAGCGGGGCCAGTGCGATCATGAAGAAAGGTGCTCCGCAGTACGCCGGCGACCTCCGGATCCGTAGGACCGATCGCGGAGCGCAGCAGTGCCTCAGGCACTTGCGCAACGCATCCCATGCGCTCGTACTCCTGCAGAGCATCTTCATCCACCGCGAGTTCATCCTCGTCGTTGTGTTGAAGAAAGCGCACCCAGGCGACGATGACGTGTCCTCGCACTTTAATACCAGGCGCACGGCGGACGCGATCCAGCAAGTCCTGCCGGTCTCGGACCTGGTCCACGCACACCACCGTGAACGCGCCTGCCAAATCCGCAATGCGCGCAGGCAGCTGGCCGCGTAGCATATTGGGGTCGGGGTTGACGACCGCGATGCCATGCGACTGAACGGCACACGGGAAGACCTGGGGGGGCCGGCCCGTAAGATGCACAATCAACAACTGCTGCATGAGACGGCCCCGCCCCAAGAGCTGACTCTCCACAAACGTGGGTGTAGGCAGCGGGTCGCCCAGGTGATTGACAGATGGCACGTCGCCCGGATCGAGGCGCGCCAGAGCCGCTTCAGGCACTCGGCGTGCTGCAACGAGCGCGGCGACAGGCGGACATCGGCTAAGCAGGCTCGAATGGCAATATAGACGGCTTGATGAATCAAATGTGCTCGAGAGCATAGACCCACGAAGGGAGGACAGAATATGTAAACGGGCCGGAGAAGTTGCTCACCCGTCAGTGCCTTCTCGCAGGAGGCGCAGATAGTGAATCGGTCGGGGCCATCATCGTCGCAGAACATGGTCCGATTTGGCAAGTCCGCATCAAGGCGCATGCAGAATGGCACCTCCACACTCCGTGGATCGTCGAAGCAAGGTCGCGGCTGTACCCGTGGTGGATATGGCTGCAATTCCGACGGCAGCTGCACTGGGGCCGTGCCCTCTGCAGCACCTGCCGGTGAATCCGGCTCGTCAGCCCCATCGACACCACCAGCACTGTCAACCGCCGCCGCATCCTCATCCATGAATGCCGCGGGATCGGCGTCAGCGCTGGCGCCTGCACTACTGCCGCGCTCGGATCTGCTGATACGATACCGTGCCGGTAAAACCGGATCCGGCGGCGGTGGTGCAGCACCTTGGGTGGTGCAGGGCATGCGCCGCCAAGCCAGGGTACGCGCATGACGCGGCACGGCGCCCGTGCACATGATGTCAGCGCGTAAGATGTCCACGTTGGGGATGTCCACCCAAGCGCGAAGCGCGGACTGGTCCTCCGAACACTGCCCCGAGCAGACGGCACACACCCGGGAAGGCATGCGCCGACGCAGCGCGGCGGCCATGCTGGAAGCAAGCTGCAGGTGTTTCTCATATGGTACCTGCCGATCCACCGGAAGTTGACCGCCGGGCAAATCCTGCACGCGCCCTTCCGGAATCACCCCCAGAAAATCAGGCGGTGCAGGGTGCTGGCCCTCGTGCAAGCAGGGAAACCGCATGAGGTCCCGCAAACGCTCGAGCAAGCTAGCCTGCGGAAGCTGCATCGCATGCAGCTGAGCACGGGCCTGTGTGTGTGCAGCGGCGTTATGCCCCTGCTCCGCAGCCCTGCACTCCGGGTCTCGTCGGGCAGCCGCTCGTGCAGCGGTGTTACGCCGCTGCTCCGCAGCCCTGCACTCCGGGTCTTGACGGGCAGCCGCTCGTGCAGCGGTGTCACGCCGCTGCTCCGCAGCCCTGCACTCCGGGTCTTGACGGGCAGCCGCTCGTGCAACGGTGTCACCCCGCTGCTCCGCAGCCCTGCGCTCCAGATCGAGATGAGCATCCCGCATCCGTGCTGCATCCGCGCCGAGCTGCATGCTCGACGCACTTGTCCCTCTAAAATGGAAGCCGCCAGCCAGTGTACCCAGACGCTCGCGACTACGCACCCCGGACTGCGGTGCTGCACAGGCCGGAACGGCAACCGCGCTGAGGTCCGCGCTCAACGGACGAAATCCTGTAGGGGAAAAGCCGCCAGCCAGCGTACCCAGGCGCTCGCGACCGTCAGTCCCGGTCCGCCGGGGTGAATCATTTGGTCTGTCCGTCATAACTGACGGAAGCCGTCTTCAGCCGCAATACCACGCACGGAGGAAAGTAATATGGGCGTGATATATACGCGATGTATATGCGATACAAGCATACAGTAGCGAGCCGACGCCTGTAAATAACCCAGCTTCGCGAAAGGCCGTGCAGCTTACGTTGGCGGCGCGACCGACTAGTCTACAGCCGCCGGCTGTAATGTAATTCTGTGTGCGTATGTTAAGAGAAAGATGTGTATAGATGTATATATATATTCGATGGACGTGTATATATACTGTCGCGAGCCGACGCACGGGAAGAAGGCCGTATACATTTTACATACACGGACAACGTTGGACAGCCGCAGATGCGCACTTTGGCGCCGGCGAAAAGTAATTAACAATACAATATATTGGCACGTCGCACGTCGAATCGCGCACCTGGACACAATGATTCGCGCCGCGAAACATCCGGGGTTACGCGTCGCGAAGCATCCGGGGACGACCGGAATCGAACCGACGACCTCGCCTTTTACGCCGCGATGTCTTAAGCACGAGCGACGCTCCGAAAGCGCTACGACGCCGAGAAAATCGGCGAATTACCAAATATGTTCCAGACAGACGGACAAGCGCCCCAAAAACGGCCTAAGGTCTCCGTTCCGACGACGGAACGACTATCGTCGTTCACGTCTATGTCGGAACTACGACGATCGGGGTAAGGTCTCCGTTCCGACGACGGAACGACTATCGTCGTTCACGTCTATGTCGGAACTACGACGACGGACAACGAAAAATCGGGGTAAGGTCTCCGTTCCGACGACGGAACGACTATCGTCGTTCACGTCTATGTCGGAACTACGACGACGGACAACGAAAAAGTGGGGTAAGGTCTCCGTTCCGACGACGGAACGACTATCGTCGTTCACGTCTATGTCGGGTGGGGGAGGCAACGTCCGTCCGTCGACGTCGGGTGGGGGAGGCAACGTCCGTCCGTCGGCCGCGGATCCCCGTCCCGATCCTGCCCTGTCCCTGGCAACGCACTCCTGGGCCCCGTCGCGGGCCCCGTGGCCCCTGCCCCCCACGGCCCCGCAGACGGCCCCGCCGGTCTAGACGGCCGTGTTGGGGGCCCGGGGGCCCGGGGGCCCGTCGGGGGCCCAGCCCCCCTCTTGGCCCCCGGGCCGGGCCCCCCGCTGCCCCCTCTGCCGGGCGACGGGGCCACCCAGCTGGAGGAGCGTTGGACTACCGCAGCCACCACCACGTGACACGGCGACGATGGTGAGGGGTCTGCAACGAAGGCGACGGTGGCGAAAAACAGGGCGGCGGATGAAGATGAGGATGCGGGTGTGGATGAGAACGCTGTGGCAGGTTGCCGATTCCGAGTACTAGGTGGGCCCGAGATGTGGCGGACGCGGTACGTTGATCGTACGTTGCTCGTCCCGGAGTGGCTGGTGACGCCGAGGTGCTCATGGCTCTGCATGCCGATTTCGTCGCGAAAATAGACTAGAGGGAGTAGACAGAACACCACCGTGTTACCGTGTCGTCACCGACGTTGCGTCTGACCTACGACGGATGGGGGGGAACGTGTGAAGAAGGAGGGTACGTAGGATGCTGCGATGGGAGGTGTAAATATGTGCCGGACGTTGGCATTGCAATACATCTGCCGCATGCGCGCAACACGAGTCGCGCAGGTGTTGAGAGACGCAGGGACGACGTAGTCTGTGGGGCAGAGGTTGAGCACAAGAGACGGCCGTGGTCGAGTGTGTTATGGCGGTCCAGCGGCGTGTTGGGGAGTCGAGGCAAGCACCGAAATGACACGGGTGTTTGTCCGTGTGCTTCCGTCACCCGGACAGGCACCTGTACCATTTCTGTGCTTGCCTCGAATCCCCAACATGCTGCTGGACCGCTACAACACACCTTTCCGCCTCCTGTGCCCGCTCTCTGCCACACCGCCGTCCCTACATCTCCCAACCCCTTTGCGACCTGTGACGAAGGCGCGAAGCGCGGAGAAGGGGAGCGCGTAGGATGGTGGGATGGAAGATCCGGGACTGGAAGTCTGACGGACTCGGCGGATAGCTGTACGACGACGGCGGCAGTGGCGAGGGCAAGAGGCGTTGCATTTGACCTACGAAGGCGAAGGACTGCGCGTAGGGAGGGAGGTGTAGATCCGTGGTATGGGTCTCCTACGTGCTCCGGAGAGTGGATCGTACCTGACCAGGTGGGGCGAAGACGATTGGAGTAGGTGTAAGTATAGATATGTGCCGGACGTTGGCATTACGATACATCTGCCGCATGCAAGCAACGCAGATCACACAGGTGGGGCAGAGAATGAGCACAGCAGACGGTCGTAGTCGAGTGTGTTGTGGCGACTCGGCAGCATGTTCGAGGACTCTAGGCGAGCACCGAAGTGACACGGGTGCCAGTCCGTGCTCCACTTCGGCGGCCAGGCCATCCAGGTTGAAACTACGGGGTCGCGGAGCCTAAAGTACGCTGTGAATTGAAGGGGGCGTTGTAGATTGCGCTCGTCCGCAGTCGATTGCGCCTTAGGACGCGGTGGCGCACGGACAGCCCCCCCGCCGTACCAGGTGGCTGCAGTATGATGCAAAGGACATTCCCGGCGGCCGCTGTCCGGACAAGCCATACGGAAACGAGACCGGGAAGCAGACGTTGAGGATGGCCGGATGACGATCATCCAGGATCCGAGCGTCACGGCCGCCAGCGGCGAATGCAAGACGTGCACGGCCGGTCAGCAGATCATGCACCACGTTGGGCCGGGTATCAAACTCGCTGCCGTCGGTCGGAACGGCAGCGGGCTGCGGCAGGACCAGTTCCAGCTCATTCGGAGCGCCCAGGTCGGCATCAGCTGTGTCGGACAGAGGGGGCGGGAATCCACAAGCTTAACACGACGGACAGACAGACGGAGCGGGAATGATATATATATATATGTATGCGCAAATTGTTCCGAGGCCGTTCGGTGGATGTGACGGGATACGCGAATGGAGGTGTATGAAGGTGACAAAATGCACGCCCTCACTCACTCCGGATGGGAGCAGGGTCGGCTGCCTGACGCACGACGACCGCGAGGGGCGGTAAGCCCGTAGCGCCAGCTTCTGCAGTGAACAGTAGTCACAGTCGCGCACACACCGCAGAGGGGGCCCCGGTACCGCAGAGGGCCGTACCCCCGGGGCAACACCTGACGAGCGGAGACGAGTTGTCCAGCAGTTTCTGGCAGCAACGAAGCTCGATCCCGACCTGGCGGCCGAACTGCGCCTCCTCGACCGCCGCGCGACCGCAACCCGCGACCGCTATGCGCCCGAGTACGAGCACGCCCGGCACCTGGAGGAGCGCTGGACTACCGCAGCCACCACCACGTGACACGGCGACGGTGGTGGGGGTTCTGCAACGGAGGCGACGGTGGCGAAGGACAGGGCGGCGGCAGCGACGGCGGCAGTGGTGATGGAAGTGACGGACTCGACAGAGAGCTGGACGGCGGCGGCGGCGGTGGCGGCGGAGGGGGTGGCGGGCTCGGCAGCAGCGGTGACGCCGATGGACAACTGAGCGGCGGCGACGACAGCAGCGGTGGTGGGGGTTCTGCAACGCAGGCGACGGTGGCGAAGGACAGGGCGGCGGCAGCGACGGCGGCGGTGGTGATGGAAGTGGCGGACTCGGCAGACGGCTGGACGGTGGCGGCGGCGGTGGCGGTGGAGGGGGTGGCGGGCTCGGCAGCAGCGGCGACCGCCATGGACAACTGAGCGGCGGCGACGACAGCGGTGGTGGTGGGGGGTCTGCAACGGAGGCGACGGTGGCGGTGGTGATGGAAGTGGCGGACTCGGCAGAGGGGGGTGGCGGATGGGGGGGTGGCGGGCTCGGCAGCAGCGGCGACGCCGATGGGCGGCGACGACAGCGGCGGTGGTGGGGGTGGCAACAGTAGTGGGGGTCGGCGGGAGCAGAGGACACTCGGTTGCATACAGTCGTACAATTGAATGCAGTTGACTGCAGTTGCATGGAGTTGCCGCCACTGGATGGCGTTAAAGGCCAGCGGCACACTTGCACGGCTGCTCCCACGGTCGCTCCCCGGGGAACTACGGCCCCCCTCGCGGGCGGACAGCCCGCGTCTAGACGCCGGTACCGGGTACGGCGCGAGGGGTACCACATTTCGCAGAGCGCGTACGCAAGTGCCAGAGCCCGGCAGTTGGGTCCACAAAACAACGCCTGCAGGTTCTCTAGCGCGAAGCACTCGAGATGTGCAACTCCGTGCAGGTGTAGCGCCAGTCGTCCGCTCTGCTCCACCTTGACAACCACCTCGAATACGACACCGCAGAAGCAGTTCGGGTCAGTCTGCCGCATTGCCCCGGGTGCAAAGCCAAACAGCTGCTCGACCACCACCTCTTTCGTGGCAACGAGCAGCGCGGCGCAGCTGTGCGGGTCTTCCTTAACGCGGCGCCACTTTTCCACCGTGCTGGTGATCTGGGCGGGACGGCCGGTGTCGTCGAACTCGATGAACTGGCCAGACGTTACAACGGCGCAGCCAGCATGCATGTCCGCCGGGTTGAGGTTGAAGAACAGCGGCGGCCAGCCAATGGTCAGGGCAGCTGCACGCATCGTGGCCTTTGCACCGTTGTAGTAGGCATCTGTGAGGTCGATTCGCAGCAAGCTGGCACGTGCGCCCTCGAGGAGAGCGCGCACCACGGGCGACTGCTGCGACAGCAGCTGCCGTCGCTGGGCGTGACGGTACGGCAGCGCCAAGATGTCCGCCATGGCACGTACGACTTCCCTCGAAACCCGCGCCGCTGGTTCACCCAGCCGTGGTCGCATGCGCAGGGCCACTCCCACCTGCGCCATGCTCTGCTGCCGAACGCTGATGTCGTACATGCGGGCAAGCAGCATCAAATTGCCGCTGAACTGTGCCCGAGGCACCCGCCGTACCAGGTGGCTGCAGTATGATGCAAAGGACATTCCCGGCGCCATACAGAAGCCATACAGAAGCCATACAGAAGCCATACAGAAACGAGACCGGGAAGCAGACGTTGAGGATGGCCGGATGACGATCATCCAGGATCCGAGCGTCACGGCCGCCAGCGGCGAATGCAAGACGTGCACGGCCGGTCAGCAGATCATGCACCACGTTGGGCCGGGTATCAAACTCGCTGCCGTCGGTCGGAACGGCAGCGGGCTGCGGCAGGACCAGTTCCAGCTCATTCGGAGCGCCCAGGTCGGCATCAGCTGTGTCGGACAGAGGGGGCGGGAATCCACAAGCTTAACACGACGGACAGACAGACGGAGCGGGAATGATATATATATATATATATATATGTATGCGCAAATTGTTCCGAGGCCGTTCGGGGCCGCCCCGGGGCAGCCCCCCCGTCGGGGGCCCGACACGGGGCAGCCCGGGCGCCCGGGCCCCCGGGGCGCCGTGGGGGGCCCCGGGCCCCCGGGCCCCCGGGCCCCCGGGGCGCCTCCGGGCCCCCGGGCCTCCGGGCCCCCGGGCCCCCGGGCCCCCGGGGCCCCCGGCGCCCGATGGTCCCCCCGGGCCCCGGGCGTACCGGGGGGCCGGTCGGGCCCCCGTTCGAGGCCTACGGGGGGGCCCCCGGGCGACGACGCTGGGCCCCGGGCCCCCCGCCGGGCCCAGCACCCTTGGATGCGAAGTCCGCCAAGTCCGCTAGCACCGTATCGGGCGCGTGCCCTTTGATGGGACGGACCATGACGGCTGCGGGTAGGTAGTGCAGGCGCCAGTACGGACCGTGGCCGTCGTCGGGCGGTTCGCGGCTGTCAGTGAGCAGGCCGCACGCCTCGACTTCATTGTTGTGGCAGGCGCCGGCGTCGGCGGCGACGGTGTCGAGTAGCGTGTAGCGTGCTCCTTCGTAGTACCAAGTGTCGGCGGTTGTGTGGTCGAAGGCGGCGTCTTTGACTCGCATCGCGACAGCCTTCTCGACGTGCGAGAGTGGCGGCTGCTGGGCTGTGCCGTGTTGGCGGACCGGGACGTGGTCCGCGTTCCAGCTGACCAACCGTGCACCCTTGCGACGCGCCTGGAGCATGAGGAGCCGTGTGTTGAGGGCGTGCCTGGGCTCGTTGCGTTGCAACACCACACGGGGCTCGAGGTCCGTGAGGTCCGATAGGTCGGTGATGACGCGCTGGTTGAGCGCGTCTATCAGTGCCGCCATGCGCGCTTCAGTGGGTTCGCCGCCGCCGAACATGGTCGCGAACTGGGTAAGCTGCTGACCGGACGGGCTGTTGTCTTGTCGTTGCTGCTTTTGCAGCATGAACACGATGCTGCCGAGCTGCCGATACAGCTGGAAGCCGTCATGCAGGCGTGTGTGCGTCTGTGGTACGGGTCGGCGAGGGCGACGTGTGGTCACGGCAATGTCGCGGTCGCTGTTGTGCTCGTCGTCATCACTGCTGCCGGTGTTGCTGCCGTCCGCACAGTCACCTTCGCGTTCGTCAGCTGAGGCTGGCCGGCGCCGGGTGTTCGGTGCCGACGGAGTGAAGTTGGGGTTCCGCTCGACGTCGGCCGCGAAGCGGTATGGTGGCGAGCCGCCCGGTTGAGGATGCTGTAGCAGGTCGCCGATTCCGGCAGCGGCGCGGCCGGACAGGACACGGGTGCTCGAGTGGGTGGGCCCGAGATGTGGCGGAGGCGGTACGCTGGCCGTACAGGAGTGGCTGATGGCGCCGAGGTGTTCATGGCTCTGCATGCCAATCTCGTCGATGAAGACAGCTCCGTCACCGACGTTACGTTTGACCTACGGAGGGCGGGGCGGAGCGTGCGGAGATGGGGGGTGCGTAGGATGGTGGGGCGGGAGGTGTGGATCCGTGTTATGGTTCTCCTATGTGCTCCGGAGAGTGGATCCTACCTGCAGGCTGGTGTAGGCACCACGCTTGGGAAGGTTGGCGCCACGCGAGCCGCTTTGGCTGGCAGAGATGCCGAACATCGAGTGGGTCGACAGGCTGCGGTGCACTGGGGTGTTGAAGGCGATCGCGGCGGCCCAGGAGTACGCGCATGTGGCGGCCCAGTCGGGGCTGTCATGCTGGTACGTGTACCACAGCAGCGCGTGCACGAAGCGTGTCTTGCCCGTGCCCGGGGGACCCATGATGAGCATCTGTGGCGGGACGCCTGGATCGGGTTCGTTGCGGCGGTCGAAGTAGCGTGCTACGAGCATGAACGGTACAGCCTGATCCGGCGCCAGGGTGAAGAGCTCGATGGTGTCGTCAACGGTAGGCGGCTGAGCCAGACGCAGGTACGTCGGCATCTCCGCTGTGACGAGTGCGCGGTCAGACTGTTGGCCGTCATTCATGAGTACCGCCACGAGCGGGTAGCCGGGGCGGCGATCCAGGCACAGGCGGGGGGTGCGGACGGCGGTGGTCGGCGTGGTGGTGGTGCCTTCGGTCAGGACCAGGTAGCGCTTCAACCGCTTGGAAGCCTCGCTCAGCAGCGGGATGTCGGTGGCGCGCACACGGCGGATGAAGGGGTTGGTGTTGGCACCGAGTGCGTCGGGTAGAGGAAGCGCACGGCAACGCCGGGCTGCACCGTATGCGTACAGCCCCTCCACCGTGGTGCGGTCGTACAGGTCCGTCAGGGCGACGTCAGACAGGTTGGGGGCCGCACGGCCGTGTTGGGGGCCCGGGGGCCGCACCGGGGGCCCCGGGGGCGGGGCGGGGGGCCCCGGGGGCCGCACCGGCCGTGCAGACCGGTCTAGACGGCCGTGTCCTGTCCGGCCGCGCCGCTGCCGGAATCGGCGACCTGCTACAGCATCCTCAACCGGGCGGTTCGCCACCATACCGCTTCGCGGCCGACGTCGAGCGGAACCCCAACTTCACTCCGTCGGCACCGAACACCCGGCGCCGGCCAGCCTCGGCTGACGAAGACGAAGGTCGCCGTGCGGATGACAGCAACACCAGCAGCAGTGACGAGCACAACAACGACCGCGACACTGCCGCGACCATGCGTCGCCCTCGCCGACCCGTACCACAGACGCACGCCCGCCTGCACGATGGCTTTCAGCTGTACCGGCAGCTCGGCAACGTCGTGTTCATGCTGCAAAAACAACAACGACAAGACAACAGCCCGTCCGGTCAGCAGCTCACGCAGTTCGCGACCATGTTCGGCGGCGGCGAACCCACTGAAGCGCGCATGGCGGCATTGATAGACGCGCTCAACCAACGTGTCATCACCGACCTATCGGACCTCACGGACCTCGAGCCCCGCGTGGTGTTGCAACGCAACGAACCCAGGCACGTCCTCAACACACGACTGCTCATGCTCCAGGCGCGTCGCAAGGGTGCACGGTTGGTCAGCTGGAACGCGGACCACGTCCCGGTCCGCCAACACGGCACAGCCCAGCAGCCGCTACTCTCGCACGTCGAGAAGGCTGTCGCGATGCGAGTCAAAGACGCCGCCTTCGACCACACAACCGCCGACACTTGGTACTACGAAGGAGCACGCTACACGCTACTCGACACCGTTGCCGCCGACGCTGGCGCCTGCCACAACAATGAAGTCGAGGCGTGCGGCCTGCTCACCGACAGCCGCGAACCGCCCGACGACGGCCACGGCCCGTACTGGCGCCTTCACTACCTCCCCGCAGCCGTCATGGTCCGTCCAATTAAAGGACATGCGCCCAATACGGTGCTAGCGGACTTGGCGGACTTCGCATCCAAAGGTGGTGCCTTCACCGTCGTACCACGCCCCTCACCAGCAGCCAATATCACCGTACCTGCTGTCAACACCGGCACCGCCACCAAGAACGTGCGTCGCATCAACGTGCCGCTGGGTGACTACTACGCCGTGACCGACTATTTCGTACAGGGTCGCAGTTTCAAGGAAGAATGCTGGGTTGCGGACCTCTCCGTCCCACCCGGCGGCTTGAAGCGCGCAACCGTGTATGTACTACTGACACGGTACAAGACACTCAACCACATCCGCCTCTTGCGCCCGCTCTCTACGACACCCGACGAGCGAAAACGAGTTGTCCAGCAGTTTCTGGCAGCAACAAAGCTCGACCCCGACCTGGCGGCCGAACTGCGCCTCCTTGACCGCCGCGCGACCGCAACCCGCAACCGCTATGCACCCGAATACGAGCACGCCCGGCACCTGGAGGAGCGTTGGACTACCGCAGCCACCACCACGTGACACGGCGACGATGGTGAGGGGTCTGCAACGAAGGCGACGGTGGCGAAAAACAGGGCGGCGGATGAAGATGAGGATGCGGGTGTGGATGAGATCGCTGTGGCAGGTTGCCGATTCCGAGTACTAGGTGGGCCCGAGATGTGGCGGACGCGGTACGTTGATCGTACGTTGCTCGTCCCGGAGTGGCTGGTGACGCCGAGGTGCTCATGGCTCTGCATGCCGATCTCGTCGATGAAGACAGCTCCGTCACCGACGTTACGTTTGACCTACGGAGGGCGGGGCGGAGCGTGCGGAGAAGGGGGGTGCGTAGGATGGTGGGGCGGGAGGTGTGGATCCGTGTTATGGTTCTCCTATGTGCTCCGGAGAGTGGATCCTACCTGCAGGCTGGTGTAGGCACCACGCTTGGGAAGGTTGGCGCCACGCGAGCCGCTTTGGCTGGCAGAGATGCCGAACATCGAGTGGGTCGACAGGCTGCGGTGCACTGGGGTGTTGAAGGCGATCGCGGCGGCCCAGGAGTACGCGCACGTGGCGGCCCAGTCGGGGCTGTCATGCTGGTACGTGTACCACAGCAGCGCGTGCACGAAGCGTGTCTTGCCCGTGCCCGGGGGACCCATGATGAGCATCTGTGGCGGGACGCCTGGATCGGGTTCGTTGCGGCGGTCGAAGTAGCGTGCTACGAGCATGAACGGTACAGCCTGATCCGGCGCCAGGGTGAAATGCTCGATGGTGTCGTCAACGGTAGGCGGCTGAGCCAGACGCAGGTACGTCGGCATCTCCGCTGTGACGAGTGCGCGGTCAGACTGTTGGCCGTCATTCATGAGTACCGCCACGAGCGGGTAGCCGGGGCGGCGATCCAGGCACAGGCGGGGGGTGCGGACGGCGGTGGTCGGCGTGGTGGTGGTGCCTTCGGTCAGGACCAGGTAGCGCTTCAACCGCTTGGAAGCCTCGCTCAGCAGCGGGATGTCGGTGGCGCGCACACGGCGGATGAAGGGGTTGGTGTTGGCACCGAGTGCGTCGGGTAGAGGAAGCGCACGGCAACGCCGGGCTGCACCGTATGCGTACAGCCCCTCCACCGTGGTGCGGTCGTACAGGTCCGTCAGGGCGACGTCAGACAGGTTGATTCCCGTCGTCGGGTCGCCTTGGCCTGGCACGAAGTCATACCGCTCGACCTGATTGTCGTGCGGTGGCTGTGTGTCAGGGTCGGGTTGGAGGCGGCCTCGCCCGGCGTCCGGGTCATCATCATCCGAGGCACTGGAGGTGTAGTTCGGGGGCAGACCGGCAGCTGCAGCGGCGGCGCGGCGCTGGCGACGTCGCAAGTTGTATTCGGCCTGGCGCCGGCCGCTGGCGAGGTGCTCTGCCTCGATGTTGTCGAGCAGGGCACTGACGCACGCTCTGTAGGATCGGCCTGCACCGGTGGGAGCCGTGGTGGCGGGCCGGTGCAGCCCGGCCGCCCGTGTCAGAGGGCGAGGGGCGCCGGCGTGGGCTGTCGCGAGGCCGGGCGACGGGGCAGGGGCCCCCTCTGCGGGCCCCCTCTGCCCCCGGGCCCCCCGCTGGGCCCCCGGGGGGGCTGCCCCGTCGGGCCCCCGACGGCGGGGCCCCCCGTATGCGTCGGGGCGGTGCCCCCGGGCCCCCGGGGCGCCCGTCGCCCTCCGGGCCCCCGGGCCCCCGGGCCCCCGGGCCCCGGGCCCCCGGGCCCCCGGGGCGCCCGTCGCCCCCTGGCGGTGCCCCCGGGCCTGTACACGCTGCGTACGGCCCCCCCGGGCCCCCGGGCCACGACAGGCGGGCCCGGCAATTTGATTCGTCGAGCCGCCTATGTTGCCATTCGAGTTTGCTTAACCAATGTCCGCCTGTCGCCGCTCTCGTTGCAGTACGCCGAGTGCCTGAAACGGCTCTGGCGCGTCTCGATCCGGGCGACGTGCCGTCTGTCAATCACCTGGGCGACCCGCTGCCTACACCGACGTTTGTGGAAAGTCAGCTCTTGGGGCGGGGCCGTCTGATGCAGCAGCTGCTGATTGTGCATCTCACGGGCCGTCCCCCCCAGGTCTTCCCGTGTGCCGTTCAGTCGCATGGTATCGCGGTCGTCAACCCCGACCCCAACATGCTACGCGGTCAGCTGCCTGCGCGCATTGCGGATTTGGCAGGTGCGTTCACGGTGGTGTGCGTGGACCAGGTCCGAGACCGGCAGGACTTGCTGGATCGCGTTCGCCGTGCGCCTGGCGTTAAAGTGCGAGGACACGTCATCGTCGCCTGGGTGCGCTTTCTTCAACACAACGATGAGGATGAGCTCGTGGTGGATGAAGATGCTCTGCAGGAGTACGAGCGTATGGGATGTGTTGCGCAGGTACCTGAGGCGCTGCTGCGCTCCGCGATCGGTCCTACAGATGGGTCCGGGTCTAGGCCACCAGGCGTCCCCGCTGGGACGTCCCTGAGTACTCGGCCTCACCTCGCCGCCTGTCCTCCGTCGTCGGAACGGAGACCTTACCCCACTTTTTCGTTGTCGTCGTAGTTCCGACATAGACGTGAACGACGATAGTCGTTCCGTCGTCGGAACGGAGACCTTACCCCGATTTTTCGTTGTCCGTCGTCGTAGTTCCGACATAGACGTGAACGACGATAGTCGTTCCGTCGTCGGAACGGAGACCTTACCCCGATTTTTCGTTGTCCGTCGTCGTAGTTCCGACATAGACGTGAACGACGATAGTCGTTCCGTCGTCGGAACGGAGACCTTACCCCGATCGTCGTAGTTCCGACATAGACGTGAACGACGATAGTCGTTCCGTCGTCGGAACGGAGACCTTAGGCCGTTTTTGGGGCGCTTGTCCGTCTGTCGTCGTAGTTCCGACATAGACGTGAACGACGATAGTCGTTCCGTCGTCGGAACGGAGACCTTAGGCCGTTTTTGGGGCGCTTGTCCGTCTGTCTGGAACATATTTGGTAATTCGCCGATTTTCTCGGCGTCGTAGCGCTTTCGGAGCGTCGCTCGTGCTTAAGACATCGCGGCGTAAAAGGCGAGGTCGTCGGTTCGATTCCGGTCGTCCCCGGATGCTTCGCGACGCGTAACCCCGGATGTTTCGCGGCGCGAATCATTCGTCGTAGTTCCGACATAGACGTGAACGACGATAGTCGTTCCGTCGTCGGAACGGAGACCTTAGGCCGTTTTTGGGGCGCTTGTCCGTCTGTCTGGAACATATTTGGTAACTCGCCGTTTTTCTCGGCGTCGTAGTGCCTTCGGAGCGTCGCTCGCGCTTAAGACGTCGCGGCGTAAAAGGCGAGGTCGCGGGTTCGATTCTGGTCGTCACCGGACGTTTCGCGGCACGAATTGTCACCGCGTCGTCACAGGACGTTTCGCGGCGCGTTCAGGTGCGACATCTCAATATATGCAAGGGCACGCACATATGCAAGGGCATGCCTTTTATCGTCACCGGACGTTTCATGGCGCGAACCGGACGTTTCATGGCACGAATCGTCGCCGTGTCATCACCGCACGTTTCGCGGCACGAATCGTCGCCGCGGCGGCGTCTGGCCGTGTATGATATTATGATATTATGGCACATCGAATACGGCACGTCAAATTGCGCACCTGGACGCAACGATGCGCCTTGCGCGAACCGGACGTTTCACGGCACGAATCGTCGCCGCGCCGTCACCGGACGTTTCACGGCGCGTTCAGGTGCGACATCTCAATATATGCAAGGGCACGCACATATGCAAGGGCATGCCTTTTATCGTCACCGGACGTTTCATGGCGCGAACCGGACGTTTCGCGGCACGAATCGTCGCCGTGTCGTCACCGCACGTTTCGCGGCACGAATCGTCGCCGCGGCGGCGTCTGGCCGTGTATGATATTATGACATTATGGCACATCGAATACGGCACGTCAAATTGCGCACCTGGACGCAACGATGCGCCTTGCGCACCTGACATATGTGATATGCTGATGCATGTGCAAGTCCGTCTGTTCGACTCTTTGTTGTGTGCGCAAGTATGCGCACACGTGCAAGGGCACACATTTTATCGTGAATGACATGATCTCATATAACATAATATGACATATGTAATATGCTGATGCATGTGCAAGTCGTCGCACCGGATGTTTCGCGCCGCGTTACAGGTGCGCGATTCGACGTGCGACATGCCAATATATATTGTAGCCATCTATGATTATGGCTACGATCGGGGAAGATCACCGGCGTCGAAGTGCGCATCTGCGGCCGTCCAACGTTGTCCGCGTGAAATGTAGGGCTTCTTGTAAGATGTACGGCCTTCTTCGCGTGTGTCGGCTCGCTACAGTAGGTCGGATTGCATCGCGGATATACACATCCGTCCGATTTCTTTATCTTAACATACGGTACTGCGGCTGCACACTGCATTACTGCACACTGGTCGGTGGCGCCGCCAACGTAAGCTGCACGGCCTTTCACGAAGCTGGGCTATTTACAGGCGTCGGCTCGCTACTGTGGGATTGTATCGCATATAGATCGCGTATATATCACACGATGCGTGGTATTGCGGCTGAAGACGGCTTCCATCCGTTCAGTCACATGGCATCGCGGTCCTCAACCCCGACCCCAATATGCTACGTGGCCAGCTGCCTGCGCGTGTTGGACGGACGGACAGACAGACAACGTCCCCCTAAGATCGGCGTAAGGTCTCCGTTCCGACGACGGAACGACTATCGTCGTTCACGACGGACAACGCACAAAAGACGGAATGACAGATCGGCGGACCTCGGCGAGACGGAGGCAAGTGCAGCGCGGGGTCGACGCAGAGACGGACGCAGCCGCGCAGGCACGTTCCCGGTGGTGTGCGTGGACGAGGTCCGAGACCGGCGGGACTTGCTGGATCGCGTCCGCCGTGCACCTGGCATTAAAGTGCGAGGACACGTCAGCGTCGCCTGGGTGCGCTTTCGTCAGCACAACGATGAGGACGAACTTGCGGTGGATGAAGATGCTCTGCAGGAGTACAAGCGTATGGGATGCGTTGCACAAGTACCTGAGGCACTGCTGCGCTCCGCGATCGGTCCTACAGATCCGGAGGTCGCCGGCGTACTGCGAAGCACACTCCTTAATGACCGCACTGGCGCCGCTGGTGTATGGCCGCTGCAGGAGACGTTACAAGGAAACACGGCTGGTGAAATGCTGCACGGCAGCGGCGCGTATGCATCGCCGTCTGATACAGGTGTGCTTCCTTCACGAAGGTGCGCTTTCGTCCGCACAACGATGAGGATGAACTTGCGGTGGATTACCCCCCTGCACCTCGCTTCCGGCATGGCCACCGTGCTGCGTCGGCGCGCATACCCTCGCCTCCGCGGTCGCTCCCCGGGGAACTACGGCCCCCCTCGCGGGCGGACGGCCCGCGTCTAGTGTGTCCAGGTGCGCGATTCGACGTGCGACGTGCCAATATATTGTATTGTTAATTACTTTTCGCCGGCGCCAAAGTGCGCATCTGCGGCTGTCCAACGTTGTCCGTGTATGTAAAATGTATACGGCCTTCTTCCCGTGCGTCGGCTCGCGACAGTATATATACACGTCCATCGAATATATATATACATCTATACACATCTTTCTCTTAACATACGCACACAGAATTACATTACAGCCGGCGGCTGTAGACTAGTCGGTCGCGCCGCCAACGTAAGCTGCACGGCCTTTCGCGAAGCTGGGTTATTTACAGGCGTCGGCTCGCTACTGTATGCTTGTATCGCATATACATCGCGTATATATCACGCCCATATTACTTTCCTCCGTGCGTGGTATTGCGGCTGAAGACGGCTTCCGTCAGTTATGACGGACAGACCAAATGATTCACCCCGGCGGACCGGGACTGACGGTCGCGAGCGCCTGGGTACGCTGGCTGGCGGCTTTTCCCCTACAGGATTTCGTCCGTTGAGCGCGGACCTCAGCGCGGTTGCCGTTCCGGCCTGTGCAGCACCGCAGTCCGGGGTGCGTAGTCGCGAGCGTCTGGGTACACTGGCTGGCGGCTTCCATTTTAGAGGGACAAGTGCGTCGAGCATGCAGCTCGGCGCGGATGCAGCACGGATGCGGGATGCTCATCTCGATCTGGAGCGCAGGGCTGCGGAGCAGCGGCGTGACACCGTTGCACGAGCGGCTGCCCGTCAAGACCCGGAGTGCAGGGCTGCGGAGCAGCGGCGTGACACCGCTGCACGAGCGGCTGCCCGTCAAGACCCGGAGTGCAGGGCTGCGGAGCAGCGGCGTAACACCGCTGCACGAGCGGCTGCCCGACGAGACCCGGAGTGCAGGGCTGCGGAGCAGGGGCATAACGCCGCTGCACACACACAGGCCCGTGCTCAGCTGCATGCGATGCAGCTTCCGCAGGCTAGCTTGCTCGAGCGTTTGCGGGACCTCATGCGGTTTCCCTGCTTGCACGAGGGCCAGCACCCTGCACCGCCTGATTTTCTGGGGGTGATTCCGGAAGGGCGCGTGCAGGATTTGCCCGGCGGTCAACTTCCGGTGGATCGGCAGGTACCATATGAGAAACACCTGCAGCTTGCTTCCAGCATGGCCGCCGCGCTGCGTCGGCGCATGCCTTCCCGGGTGTGTGCCGTCTGCTCGGGGCAGTGTTCGGAGGACCAGTCCGCGCTTCGCGCTTGGGTGGACATCCCCAACGTGGACATCTTACGCGCTGACATCATGTGCACGGGCGCCGTGCCGCGTCATGCGCGTACCCTGGCTTGGCGGCGCATGCCCTGCACCACCCAAGGTGCTGCACCACCGCCGCCGGATCCGGTTTTACCGGCACGGTATCGTATCAGCAGATCCGAGCGCGGCAGTAGTGCAGGCGCCAGCGCTGACGCCGATCCCGCGGCATTCATGGATGAGGATGCGGCGGCGGTTGACAGTGCTGGTGGTGTCGATGGGGCTGACGAGCCGGATTCACCGGCAGGTGCTGCAGAGGGCACGGCCCCAGTGCAGCTGCCGTCGGAATTGCAGCCATATCCACCACGGGTACAGCCGCGACCTTGCTTCGACGATCCACGGAGTGTGGAGGTGCCATTCTGCATGCGCCTTGATGCGGACTTGCCAAATCGGACCATGTTCTGCGACGATGATGGCCCCGACCGATTCACTATCTGCGCCTCCTGCGAGAAGGCACTGACGGGTGAGCAACTTCTCCGGCCCGTTTACATATTCTGTCCTCCCTTCGTGGGTCTATGCTCTCGAGCACATTTGATTCATCAAGCCGTCTATATTGCCATTCGAGCCTGCTTAGCCGATGTCCGCCTGTCGCCGCGCTCGTTGCAGCACGCCGAGTGCCTGAAGCGGCTCTGGCGCGCCTCGATCCGGGCGACGTGCCATCTGTCAATCACCTGGGCGACCCGCTGCCTACACCCACGTTTGTGGAGAGTCAGCTCTTGGGGCGGGGCCGTCTCATGCAGCAGTTGTTGATTGTGCATCTTACGGGCCGGCCCCCCCAGGTCTTCCCGTGTGCCGTTCAGTCGCATGGCATCGCGGTCGTCAACCCCGACCCCAATATGCTACGCGGCCAGCTGCCTGCGCGCATTGCGGATTTGGCAGGCGCGTTCACGGTGGTGTGCGTGGACCAGGTCCGAGACCGGCAGGACTTGCTGGATCGCGTCCGCCGTGCGCCTGGTATTAAAGTGCGAGGACACGTCATCGTCGCCTGGGTGCGCTTTCTTCAACACAACGACGAGGATGAACTCGCGGTGGATGAAGATGCTCTGCAGGAGTACGAGCGCATGGGATGCGTTGCGCAAGTGCCTGAGGCACTGCTGCGCTCCGCGATCGGTCCTACGGATCCGGAGGTCGCCGGCGTACTGCGGAGCACCTTTCTTCATGATCGCACTGGCCCCGCTGGTGTTCGGCAGCTGCAGGATGCGTTGCAAGGAAACACGGCTGGTGAACTCCTTCAGGGTGGCGGCGCGTATGCATCGCCGTCTGATACAGGTGTGATTCCTTCCGGTTGAACGACGGGGTAACCCGACGGGGCTCACAGACGGGAAACGGTGGGGGGAGGGGGGGGGGCGGGAAACTTTCCAACTGACAATCCTAGTTCCACGTGCTTCGCGCGCATCCTTCCGGCCCTGCTATTTCTGTACTTCTACATCTGCTGTAGGTCCCGATGGGCCCACGACCGGACCTACCGTCTCAGACACTCCTATGGCAGGTATGTCTGTGAGAATAATGCTACGAGTTGCCCGACATAGCGAGCTGGTACGTCCGCGACTGTTTCCACGCAACGGTGACGTGTCGCTGTTGTGTTTTACAACCTGTACGTACCTGTGGGTTTGCACAGGTCGCGCCTGCTGGTCTGTGTGTCGACCGAACATGTTTGGCCTCCTGTCAGATTAGGCGTCGCGGAATACTATACTTATTACCACTTCTTGATGTGCGGTGTATGCGCGACTGTGACTACTGTCCACTGCAGAAGCTGGTGCTACGGGCTTACCGCCCCTCGCGGTCATTGTGCGCCAGGCAGCCGACCCTGCTCCCGTCCGGAGTAAGTGAGAGCGTGCATTTTTTCACCTTCATACACCTCCATTCGCCTATCCCGCCACATCCATAGAACGACCTCGGAACAATTTGCGCGTACGTTACAAGTATCCCTGCATTCCCGCTCCATCGGTCTGTCCGTCATGTTAAGCTTGCGGATTTCCGCCCCCTCTGCCCGACACAGCTGATGCCGACCTGGGCGCTCCGAATGAGCTGGAACTGGTCCTGCCGCAGCCCGCTGCCACTCCGACGGATGGCAGCGAGTTTGATACCCGGCCCAACGTGGTGCATGATCTGCTGACCGGACGTGCACGTCTTGCATTCGCCGCTGGCGGCCGTGACGCTCGCATCCTGGATGATCGTCACCCGGCCATCCTCAACGTCTGCTTCCCGGTCTCATTTCCGTATGGCTTGTCCGGACAGCGGCCGCCGGGAATGTCCTTCGCATCATACTGCAGCCACCTGGTACGGCGGGTGCCTCGGGCACAGTTCAGCGGCAATTTGATGCTGCTTGCCCGCATGTACGACATCAGCGTTCGGCAGCAGAGCATGGCGCAGGTGGGAGTGGCCCTGCGCATGCGACCACGGCTGGGTGAACCAGCGGCGCGGGTTTCGAGGGATGTCGTACGCGCCATGGCGGACATCTTGGCGCTGCCGTACCGTCACGCCCAGCGACGGCAGCTGCTGTCGCAGCAGTCGCCCGTGGTGCGCGCTCTCCTCGAGGGCGCACGTGCCAGCTTGCTGCGAATCGACCTCACAGATGCCTACTACAACGGTGCAAAGGCCACGATGCGTGCAGCTGCCCTGACCATTGGCTGGCCGCCGCTGTTCTTCAACCTCAACCCGGCGGACATGCATGCTGGCTGCGCCGTTGTAGCGTCTGGCCAGTTCATCGAGTTCGACGACACCGGCCGTCCCGCCCAGATCACCAGCACGGTGGAAAAGTGGCGCCGCGTTAAGGAAGACCCGCACAGCTGCGCCGCGCTGCTCGTTGCCACGAAAGAGGTGGTGGTCGAGCAGCTGTTTGGCTTTGCACCCGGGGCAATGCGGCAGACTGACCCGAACTGCTTCTGCGGTGTCGTATTCGAGGTGGTTGTCAAGGTGGAGCAGAGCGGACGACTGGCGCTACACCTGCACGGAGTTGCACATCTCGAGTGCTTCGCGCTAGAGAACCTGCAGGCGTTCTTTTGTGGACCCAACTGCCGGGCTCTGGCACTTGCGTACGCGCTCTGCGAAATGTGGTACCCCTCGCCGTACTACGCTCCGGCCCCGGACGGTGGAACGCGGCCTCTGGTCATGGGCATGTCTGATGCGGAGGCGCAGCAGCGCGGCCTGCCCGTGCCGGCGGTGCAGGCAGACTGCCCGCCTGCCGCGTACGACTTCGAGCGACTGGCCGGGTGCGCAAACGGCGGACTGCCTCCACCATCACGGCACGCCGCCTGCCGTGCCCACCACGCTGCCGTCATACGCGGTACCCTCACCCACACCCACAATACGACGTGCAAGCGCCACGGCTGCCACGGCACCGACGACAGCTGCGGCATGGCCTTCCCCCGGCTCATCCGCACGGCCTTTCAGTGGATCGGCACCAGCGGCCTCTTCTTGCTGCCCCGCCTGGCACCCAACCTCGTGCCGCACATGCCTGCCGTTGCGCTCGCGTTCGGCTGCAACCAGCTGATGTCCCTGGCCTGTGAGGTCGACCGGGAGTACACGGCTGACGTGGCCGCACAACTAGCACGCCCCGCCGACGAACGTGGTGACTGCCCCCTCCTACAGCCCGCCATCGACCGCGCCCGTGATGCCGCGTACTACAGTTCAAAGTACACTGCGAAGACAATCGAGCGCAGCCAGGCACACCTCACCTGTGCCGCCGTGGGGCGCGTGCAGGACTTTATGATGGCGGGGAGCCCGCCCAGCGCCACTGGCGATGGCCCCAGCGCGTTCGGCAACCTGTGCGCCGCGGTGCACCGCATGACGGCCACCATCACGGCCGGCATGGCACTGGTCGCCTTCAAGCTCTCGGGTTACGATACGTTTCAAGCGTCGTACAAACGCAACTACCTGCCGGTGGGCGCGTTCACTGCACTGGCGGCCGAATCCGCCGTGGAGCCAGAAGACGCGGAAACCGGCGTGGAGCTTGTGGAGGCGGAGGAGCACGGTGGCTACACCCTCGCCGACGCCGTACAGAACTACACGCAGCGTGGAGTGGAGCTCAGCGGCTTCGATTGCAGCGCCTACAATATCGTGGCCAACTTCGAGGTGCAACGTGTGACGCCCGCACAGCACCCCCACGCTGCCATCCTTGGCGCCCAAGTCCTCCCCGCAGCTCGCCACCGCAAACGCACCGCCCCTGGCGCCGTTATGACCCCCGTGACTGATGCACCTTCCGGCCCATCCGGCGCCCAGCCCACCGCCGTCGCGACGTTCCTTGCGTCAGGCGGCTCAGCTGTGGATCAGCTACCGACCAGCCCAGCAACGACCATACCCCCCAAGAAGGTGGCCTTCCAACCGACGCACCCGCTGTACCTGACACACGTTCTCCGTCGCCTGGCACAGCCGAGGTACGTCCTGCTGGGCGGTGCACTGCCCCGCCGTCCGCAAGCAGGCAGTACCACCGCAGCCGCCGTCGCCTACTACGCATTCGTGTTGGGCGTCTTCAAGGCTCACCGCGGCCAGCCGGTGGCTGCCAATCAGACGGTGAAGGAGGCGTACGATGCTTGGTGGGCGGACCTGGGAACCACCGGTGCAGGCCGATCCTACAGAGCGTGCGTCAGTGCCCTGCTCGACAACATCGAGGCAGAGCACCTCGCCAGCGGCCGGCGCCAGGCCGAATACAACTTGCGACGTCGCCAGCGCCGCGCCGCCGCTGCAGCTGCCGGTCTGCCCCCGAACTACACCTCCAGTGCCTCGGATGATGATGACCCGGACGCCGGGCGAGGCCGCCTCCAACCCGACCCTGACACACAGCCACCGCACGACAATCAGGTCGAGCGGTATGACTTCGTGCCAGGCCAAGGCGACCCGACGACGGGAATCAACCTGTCTGACGTCGCCCTGACGGACCTGTACGACCGCACCACGGTGGAGGGGCTGTACGCATACGGTGCAGCCCGGCGTTGCCGTGCGCTTCCTCTACCCGACGCACTCGGTGCCAACACCAGCCCCTTCATCCGCCGTGTGCGCGCCACCGACATCCCGCTGCTGAGCGAGGCTTCCAAGCGGTTGAAGCGCTACCTGGTCCTGACCGAAGGCACCACCACCACGCCGACCACCGCCGTCCGCACCCCCCGCCTGTGCCTGGATCGCCGCCCCGGCTACCCGCTCGTGGCGGTACTCATGAATGACGGCCAACAGTCTGACCGCGCACTCGTCACAGCGGAGATGCCGACGTACCTGCGTCTGGCTCAGCCGCCTACCGTTGACGACACCATCGAGCTCTTCACCCTGGCGCCGGATCAGGCTGTACCGTTCATGCTCGTGGCACGCTACTTCGACCGCCGCAACGAACCCGATCCAGGCGTCCCGCCACAGATGCTCATCATGGGTCCCCCGGGCACGGGCAAGACACGCTTCGTGCACGCGCTGCTGTGGTACACGTACCAGCATGACAGCCCCGACTGGGCCGCCACATGCGCGTACTCCTGGGCCGCCGCGATCGCCTTCAACACCCCAGTGCACCGCAGCCTGTCGACCCACTCGATGTTCGGCATCTCTGCCAGCCAAAGCGGCTCGCGTGGCGCCAACCTTCCCAAGCGTGGTGCCTACACCAGCCTGCAGGTAGGATCCACTCTCCGGAGCACATAGGAGAACCATAACACGGATCCACACCTCCCGCCCCACCATCCTACGCACCCCCCTTCTCCGCACGCTCCGCCCCGCCCTCCGTAGGTCAAACGTAACGTCGGTGACGGAGCTGTCTTCATCGACGAGATTGGCATGCAGAGCCATGAACACCTCGGCGCCATCAGCCACTCCTGTACGGCCAGCGTACCGCCTCCGCCACATCTCGGGCCCACCCACTCGAGCACCCGTGTCCTGTCCGGCCGCGCCGCTGCCGGAATCGGCGACCTGCTACAGCATCCTCAACCGGGCGGCTCGCCACCATACCGCTTCGCGGCCGACGTCGAGCGGAACCCCAACTTCAGTCCGTCGGCACCGAACACCCGGCGCCGGCCAGCCTCGGCTGGCGAACGCGAAGGTGACTGTGCGGACGGCAGCAACACTGGCAGCAGTGATGACGACGAGCACAACAGCGACCGCGACATTGCCGTGACCACACGTCGCCCTCGCCGACCCGTACCACAGACGCACACACGCCTGCATGACGGCTTCCAGCTGTACCGGCAGCTCGGCAGCATCGTGTTCATGCTGCAAAAGCAGCAACGACAAGACAACAGCCCGTCCGGTCAGCAGCTTACCCAGTTCGCGACCATGTTCGGCGGCGGCGAACCCACTGAAGCGCGCATGGCGGCACTGATAGACGCGCTCAACCAGCGCGTCATCACCGACCTATCGGACCTCACGGACCTCGAGCCCCGTGTGGTGTTGCAACGCAACGAGCCCAGGCACGCCCTCAACACACGGCTCCTCATGCTCCAGGCGCGTCGCAAGGGTGCACGGTTGGTCAGCTGGAACGCGGACCATGTCCCGGTCCGCCAACACGGCACAGCCCAGCAGCCGCCACTCTCGCACGTCGAGAAGGCTGTCGCAATGCGAGTCAAAGACGCCGCCTTCGACCACACAACCGCCGACACTTGGTACTACGAAGGAGCACGCTACACGCTACTCGACACCGTCGCCGCCGACGCCGGCGCCTGCCACAACAATGAAGTCGAGGCGTGCGGCCTGCTCACTGACAGCCGCGAACCGCCCGACGACGGCCACGGTCCGTACTGGCGCCTGCACTACCTACCCGCAGCCGTCATGGTCCGTCCCATCAAAGGGCACGCGCCCGATACGGTGCTAGCGGACTTGGCGGACTTCGCATCCAAGGGTGCTGCCTTCACTGTCGTACCACGCCCCTCACCAGCAGCCAATGTCACCGTACCTGCTGTCAACACCGGCACCGCCACCAAGAACGTGCGTCGCGTCAACGTGCCGCTGGGTGACTACTACGCCGTGACCGACTACTTCGTACAGGGCCGCAGCTTCAAGGAGGAATGCTGGGTTGCGGACCTCTCCGTGCCACCTGGTGGCCTGAAGCGCGCAACCGTGTATGTGCTGCTGACACGGTACAAGACACTCGACCACATCCGCCTCCTGCGCCCGCTCTCTACAACACCTGACGAGCGGAGACGAGTTGTCCAGCAGTTTCTGGCAGCAACGAAGCTCGATCCCGACCTGGCGGCCGAACTGCGCCTCCTCGACCGCCGCGCGACCGCAACCCGCGACCGCTATGCGCCCGAGTACGAGCACGCCCGGCACCTGGAGGAGCGCTGGACTACCGCAGCCACCACCACGTGACACGGCGACGGTGATGGGGGTTCTGCAACGGAGGTGACGGTGGCGAAGGACAGGGCGGCGGCAGCAACGGCGGCAGTGGTGATGGAAGTGACGGACTCGACAGAGAGCTGGACGGCGGCGGCGGCGGTGGCGGCGGAGGGGGTGGCGGGCTCGGCAGCAGCGGTGACGCCCATGGACAACTGAGCGGCGGCGACGACAGCGGCAGTGGTGGGGGTTCTGCAACGCAGGCGACGGTGGCGAAGGACAGGGCGGCGGCAGCGACGGCGGCGGTGGTGATGGAAGTGGCGGACTCGGCAGACGGCTGGACGGTGGCGGCGGCGGTGGCGGTGGAGGGGGTGGCGGGCTCGGCAGCAGCGGCGACGGCCATGGACAACTGAGCGGCGGCGACGACAGCAGTGGTGGTGGGGGGTCTGCAACGGAGGCGACGGTGGCGGTGGTGATGGAAGTGGCGGACTCGGCAGAGGGGGGTGGCGGGCTCGGCAGCAGCGGCGACGCCGATGGGCGGCGACGACAGCGGCGGTGGTGGGGGTGGCAACAGTAGTGGGGGTCGGCGGGAGCAGAGGACACTCGGTTGCATACAGTCGTACAATTGAATGCAGTTGACTGCAGTTGCATGGAGTTGCCGCCACTGGATGGCGTTAAAGGCCAGCGACACACTTGCACGGCTGCTCCCACGGTCGCTCCCCGGGGAACTACGGCCCCCCTCGCGGGCGGACGGCCCGCGTCTAGTCTGGAACATATTTGGTAATTCGCCGATTTTCTCGGCGTCGTAGCGCTTTCGGAGCGTCGCTCGTGCTTAAGACATCGCGGCGTAAAAGGCGAGGTCGTCGGTTCGATTCCGGTCGTCCCCGGATGCTTCGCGACGCGTAACCCCGGATGTTTCGCGGCGCGAATCATTGTGTCCAGGTGCGCGATTCGACGTGCGACGTGCCAATATATTGTATTGTTAATTACTTTTCGCCGGCGCCAAAGTGCGCATCTGCGGCTGTCCAACGTTGTCCGTGTATGTAAAATGTATACGGCCTTCTTCCCGTGCGTCGGCTCGCGACAGTATATATACACGTCCATCGAATATATATATACATCTATACACATCTTTCTCTTAACATACGCACACAGAATTACATTACAGCCGGCGGCTGTAGACTAGTCGGTCGCGCCGCCAACGTAAGCTGCACGGCCTTTCGCGAAGCTGGGTTATTTACAGGCGTCGGCTCGCTACTGTATGCTTGTATCGCATATACATCGCGTATATATCACGCCCATATTACTTTCCTCCGTGCGTGGTATTGCGGCTGAAGACGGCTTCCGTCAGTTATGACGGACAGACCAAATGATTCACCCCGGCGGACCGGGACTGACGGTCGCGAGCGCCTGGGTACGCTGGCTGGCGGCTTTTCCCCTACAGGATTTCGTCCGTTGAGCGCGGACCTCAGCGCGGTTGCCGTTCCGGCCTGTGCAGCACCGCAGTCCGGGGTGCGTAGTCGCGAGCGTCTGGGTACACTGGCTGGCGGCTTCCATTTTAGAGGGACAAGTGCGTCGAGCATGCAGCTCGGCGCGGATGCAGCACGGATGCGGGATGCTCATCTCGATCTGGAGCGCAGGGCTGCGGAGCAGCGGCGTGACACCGTTGCACGAGCGGCTGCCCGTCAAGACCCGGAGTGCAGGGCTGCGGAGCAGCGGCGTGACACCGCTGCACGAGCGGCTGCCCGTCAAGACCCGGAGTGCAGGGCTGCGGAGCAGCGGCGTAACACCGCTGCACGAGCGGCTGCCCGACGAGACCCGGAGTGCAGGGCTGCGGAGCAGGGGCATAACGCCGCTGCACACACACAGGCCCGTGCTCAGCTGCATGCGATGCAGCTTCCGCAGGCTAGCTTGCTCGAGCGTTTGCGGGACCTCATGCGGTTTCCCTGCTTGCACGAGGGCCAGCACCCTGCACCGCCTGATTTTCTGGGGGTGATTCCGGAAGGGCGCGTGCAGGATTTGCCCGGCGGTCAACTTCCGGTGGATCGGCAGGTACCATATGAGAAACACCTGCAGCTTGCTTCCAGCATGGCCGCCGCGCTGCGTCGGCGCATGCCTTCCCGGGTGTGTGCCGTCTGCTCGGGGCAGTGTTCGGAGGACCAGTCCGCGCTTCGCGCTTGGGTGGACATCCCCAACGTGGACATCTTACGCGCTGACATCATGTGCACGGGCGCCGTGCCGCGTCATGCGCGTACCCTGGCTTGGCGGCGCATGCCCTGCACCACCCAAGGTGCTGCACCACCGCCGCCGGATCCGGTTTTACCGGCACGGTATCGTATCAGCAGATCCGAGCGCGGCAGTAGTGCAGGCGCCAGCGCTGACGCCGATCCCGCGGCATTCATGGATGAGGATGCGGCGGCGGTTGACAGTGCTGGTGGTGTCGATGGGGCTGACGAGCCGGATTCACCGGCAGGTGCTGCAGAGGGCACGGCCCCAGTGCAGCTGCCGTCGGAATTGCAGCCATATCCACCACGGGTACAGCCGCGACCTTGCTTCGACGATCCACGGAGTGTGGAGGTGCCATTCTGCATGCGCCTTGATGCGGACTTGCCAAATCGGACCATGTTCTGCGACGATGATGGCCCCGACCGATTCACTATCTGCGCCTCCTGCGAGAAGGCACTGACGGGTGAGCAACTTCTCCGGCCCGTTTACATATTCTGTCCTCCCTTCGTGGGTCTATGCTCTCGAGCACATTTGATTCATCAAGCCGTCTATATTGCCATTCGAGCCTGCTTAGCCGATGTCCGCCTGTCGCCGCGCTCGTTGCAGCACGCCGAGTGCCTGAAGCGGCTCTGGCGCGCCTCGATCCGGGCGACGTGCCATCTGTCAATCACCTGGGCGACCCGCTGCCTACACCCACGTTTGTGGAGAGTCAGCTCTTGGGGCGGGGCCGTCTCATGCAGCAGTTGTTGATTGTGCATCTTACGGGCCGGCCCCCCCAGGTCTTCCCGTGTGCCGTTCAGTCGCATGGCATCGCGGTCGTCAACCCCGACCCCAATATGCTACGCGGCCAGCTGCCTGCGCGCATTGCGGATTTGGCAGGCGCGTTCACGGTGGTGTGCGTGGACCAGGTCCGAGACCGGCAGGACTTGCTGGATCGCGTCCGCCGTGCGCCTGGTATTAAAGTGCGAGGACACGTCATCGTCGCCTGGGTGCGCTTTCTTCAACACAACGACGAGGATGAACTCGCGGTGGATGAAGATGCTCTGCAGGAGTACGAGCGCATGGGATGCGTTGCGCAAGTGCCTGAGGCACTGCTGCGCTCCGCGATCGGTCCTACGGATCCGGAGGTCGCCGGCGTACTGCGGAGCACCTTTCTTCATGATCGCACTGGCCCCGCTGGTGTTCGGCAGCTGCAGGATGCGTTGCAAGGAAACACGGCTGGTGAACTCCTTCAGGGTGGCGGCGCGTATGCATCGCCGTCTGATACAGGTGTGATTCCTTCCGGTTGAACGACGGGGTAACCCGACGGGGCTCACAGACGGGAAACGGTGGGGGGAGGGGGGGGGGGCGGGAAACTTTCCAACTGACAATCCTAGTTCCACGTGCTTCGCGCGCATCCTTCCGGCCCTGCTATTTCTGTACTTCTACATCTGCTGTAGGTCCCGATGGGCCCACGACCGGACCTACCGTCTCAGACACTCCTATGGCAGGTATGTCTGTGAGAATAATGCTACGAGTTGCCCGACATAGCGAGCTGGTACGTCCGCGACTGTTTCCACGCAACGGTGACGTGTCGCTGTTGTGTTTTACAACCTGTACGTACCTGTGGGTTTGCACAGGTCGCGCCTGCTGGTCTGTGTGTCGACCGAACATGTTTGGCCTCCTGTCAGATTAGGCGTCGCGGAATACTATACTTATTACCACTTCTTGATGTGCGGTGTATGCGCGACTGTGACTACTGTCCACTGCAGAAGCTGGTGCTACGGGCTTACCGCCCCTCGCGGTCATTGTGCGCCAGGCAGCCGACCCTGCTCCCGTCCGGAGTAAGTGAGAGCGTGCATTTTTTCACCTTCATACACCTCCATTCGCCTATCCCGCCACATCCATAGAACGACCTCGGAACAATTTGCGCGTACGTTACAAGTATCCCTGCATTCCCGCTCCATCGGTCTGTCCGTCATGTTAAGCTTGCGGATTTCCGCCCCCTCTGCCCGACACAGCTGATGCCGACCTGGGCGCTCCGAATGAGCTGGAACTGGTCCTGCCGCAGCCCGCTGCCACTCCGACGGATGGCAGCGAGTTTGATACCCGGCCCAACGTGGTGCATGATCTGCTGACCGGACGTGCACGTCTTGCATTCGCCGCTGGCGGCCGTGACGCTCGCATCCTGGATGATCGTCACCCGGCCATCCTCAACGTCTGCTTCCCGGTCTCATTTCCGTATGGCTTGTCCGGACAGCGGCCGCCGGGAATGTCCTTCGCATCATACTGCAGCCACCTGGTACGGCGGGTGCCTCGGGCACAGTTCAGCGGCAATTTGATGCTGCTTGCCCGCATGTACGACATCAGCGTTCGGCAGCAGAGCATGGCGCAGGTGGGAGTGGCCCTGCGCATGCGACCACGGCTGGGTGAACCAGCGGCGCGGGTTTCGAGGGATGTCGTACGCGCCATGGCGGACATCTTGGCGCTGCCGTACCGTCACGCCCAGCGACGGCAGCTGCTGTCGCAGCAGTCGCCCGTGGTGCGCGCTCTCCTCGAGGGCGCACGTGCCAGCTTGCTGCGAATCGACCTCACAGATGCCTACTACAACGGTGCAAAGGCCACGATGCGTGCAGCTGCCCTGACCATTGGCTGGCCGCCGCTGTTCTTCAACCTCAACCCGGCGGACATGCATGCTGGCTGCGCCGTTGTAGCGTCTGGCCAGTTCATCGAGTTCGACGACACCGGCCGTCCCGCCCAGATCACCAGCACGGTGGAAAAGTGGCGCCGCGTTAAGGAAGACCCGCACAGCTGCGCCGCGCTGCTCGTTGCCACGAAAGAGGTGGTGGTCGAGCAGCTGTTTGGCTTTGCACCCGGGGCAATGCGGCAGACTGACCCGAACTGCTTCTGCGGTGTCGTATTCGAGGTGGTTGTCAAGGTGGAGCAGAGCGGACGACTGGCGCTACACCTGCACGGAGTTGCACATCTCGAGTGCTTCGCGCTAGAGAACCTGCAGGCGTTCTTTTGTGGACCCAACTGCCGGGCTCTGGCACTTGCGTACGCGCTCTGCGAAATGTGGTACCCCTCGCCGTACTACGCTCCGGCCCCGGACGGTGGAACGCGGCCTCTGGTCATGGGCATGTCTGATGCGGAGGCGCAGCAGCGCGGCCTGCCCGTGCCGGCGGTGCAGGCAGACTGCCCGCCTGCCGCGTACGACTTCGAGCGACTGGCCGGGTGCGCAAACGGCGGACTGCCTCCACCATCACGGCACGCCGCCTGCCGTGCCCACCACGCTGCCGTCATACGCGGTACCCTCACCCACACCCACAATACGACGTGCAAGCGCCACGGCTGCCACGGCACCGACGACAGCTGCGGCATGGCCTTCCCCCGGCTCATCCGCACGGCCTTTCAGTGGATCGGCACCAGCGGCCTCTTCTTGCTGCCCCGCCTGGCACCCAACCTCGTGCCGCACATGCCTGCCGTTGCGCTCGCGTTCGGCTGCAACCAGCTGATGTCCCTGGCCTGTGAGGTCGACCGGGAGTACACGGCTGACGTGGCCGCACAACTAGCACGCCCCGCCGACGAACGTGGTGACTGCCCCCTCCTACAGCCCGCCATCGACCGCGCCCGTGATGCCGCGTACTACAGTTCAAAGTACACTGCGAAGACAATCGAGCGCAGCCAGGCACACCTCACCTGTGCCGCCGTGGGGCGCGTGCAGGACTTTATGATGGCGGGGAGCCCGCCCAGCGCCACTGGCGATGGCCCCAGCGCGTTCGGCAACCTGTGCGCCGCGGTGCACCGCATGACGGCCACCATCACGGCCGGCATGGCACTGGTCGCCTTCAAGCTCTCGGGTTACGATACGTTTCAAGCGTCGTACAAACGCAACTACCTGCCGGTGGGCGCGTTCACTGCACTGGCGGCCGAATCCGCCGTGGAGCCAGAAGACGCGGAAACCGGCGTGGAGCTTGTGGAGGCGGAGGAGCACGGTGGCTACACCCTCGCCGACGCCGTACAGAACTACACGCAGCGTGGAGTGGAGCTCAGCGGCTTCGATTGCAGCGCCTACAATATCGTGGCCAACTTCGAGGTGCAACGTGTGACGCCCGCACAGCACCCCCACGCTGCCATCCTTGGCGCCCAAGTCCTCCCCGCAGCTCGCCACCGCAAACGCACCGCCCCTGGCGCCGTTATGACCCCCGTGACTGATGCACCTTCCGGCCCATCCGGCGCCCAGCCCACCGCCGTCGCGACGTTCCTTGCGTCAGGCGGCTCAGCTGTGGATCAGCTACCGACCAGCCCAGCAACGACCATACCCCCCAAGAAGGTGGCCTTCCAACCGACGCACCCGCTGTACCTGACACACGTTCTCCGTCGCCTGGCACAGCCGAGGTACGTCCTGCTGGGCGGTGCACTGCCCCGCCGTCCGCAAGCAGGCAGTACCACCGCAGCCGCCGTCGCCTACTACGCATTCGTGTTGGGCGTCTTCAAGGCTCACCGCGGCCAGCCGGTGGCTGCCAATCAGACGGTGAAGGAGGCGTACGATGCTTGGTGGGCGGACCTGGGAACCACCGGTGCAGGCCGATCCTACAGAGCGTGCGTCAGTGCCCTGCTCGACAACATCGAGGCAGAGCACCTCGCCAGCGGCCGGCGCCAGGCCGAATACAACTTGCGACGTCGCCAGCGCCGCGCCGCCGCTGCAGCTGCCGGTCTGCCCCCGAACTACACCTCCAGTGCCTCGGATGATGATGACCCGGACGCCGGGCGAGGCCGCCTCCAACCCGACCCTGACACACAGCCACCGCACGACAATCAGGTCGAGCGGTATGACTTCGTGCCAGGCCAAGGCGACCCGACGACGGGAATCAACCTGTCTGACGTCGCCCT
This sequence comes from Volvox reticuliferus, assembly GCA_019650235.1. Classification (NCBI taxonomy): domain Eukaryota; kingdom Viridiplantae; phylum Chlorophyta; class Chlorophyceae; order Chlamydomonadales; family Volvocaceae; genus Volvox; species Volvox reticuliferus. The sequence continues at coordinate 1,887,692 of BNCP01000018.1, forward strand.
GACGGACCTGTACGACCGCACCACGGTGGAGGGGCTGTACGCATACGGTGCAGCCCGGCGTTGCCGTGCGCTTCCTCTACCCGACGCACTCGGTGCCAACACCAGCCCCTTCATCCGCCGTGTGCGCGCCACCGACATCCCGCTGCTGAGCGAGGCTTCCAAGCGGTTGAAGCGCTACCTGGTCCTGACCGAAGGCACCACCACCACGCCGACCACCGCCGTCCGCACCCCCCGCCTGTGCCTGGATCGCCGCCCCGGCTACCCGCTCGTGGCGGTACTCATGAATGACGGCCAACAGTCTGACCGCGCACTCGTCACAGCGGAGATGCCGACGTACCTGCGTCTGGCTCAGCCGCCTACCGTTGACGACACCATCGAGCTCTTCACCCTGGCGCCGGATCAGGCTGTACCGTTCATGCTCGTGGCACGCTACTTCGACCGCCGCAACGAACCCGATCCAGGCGTCCCGCCACAGATGCTCATCATGGGTCCCCCGGGCACGGGCAAGACACGCTTCGTGCACGCGCTGCTGTGGTACACGTACCAGCATGACAGCCCCGACTGGGCCGCCACATGCGCGTACTCCTGGGCCGCCGCGATCGCCTTCAACACCCCAGTGCACCGCAGCCTGTCGACCCACTCGATGTTCGGCATCTCTGCCAGCCAAAGCGGCTCGCGTGGCGCCAACCTTCCCAAGCGTGGTGCCTACACCAGCCTGCAGGTAGGATCCACTCTCCGGAGCACATAGGAGAACCATAACACGGATCCACACCTCCCGCCCCACCATCCTACGCACCCCCCTTCTCCGCACGCTCCGCCCCGCCCTCCGTAGGTCAAACGTAACGTCGGTGACGGAGCTGTCTTCATCGACGAGATTGGCATGCAGAGCCATGAACACCTCGGCGCCATCAGCCACTCCTGTACGGCCAGCGTACCGCCTCCGCCACATCTCGGGCCCACCCACTCGAGCACCCGTGTCCTGTCCGGCCGCGCCGCTGCCGGAATCGGCGACCTGCTACAGCATCCTCAACCGGGCGGCTCGCCACCATACCGCTTCGCGGCCGACGTCGAGCGGAACCCCAACTTCAGTCCGTCGGCACCGAACACCCGGCGCCGGCCAGCCTCGGCTGGCGAACGCGAAGGTGACTGTGCGGACGGCAGCAACACTGGCAGCAGTGATGACGACGAGCACAACAGCGACCGCGACATTGCCGTGACCACACGTCGCCCTCGCCGACCCGTACCACAGACGCACACACGCCTGCATGACGGCTTCCAGCTGTACCGGCAGCTCGGCAGCATCGTGTTCATGCTGCAAAAGCAGCAACGACAAGACAACAGCCCGTCCGGTCAGCAGCTTACCCAGTTCGCGACCATGTTCGGCGGCGGCGAACCCACTGAAGCGCGCATGGCGGCACTGATAGACGCGCTCAACCAGCGCGTCATCACCGACCTATCGGACCTCACGGACCTCGAGCCCCGTGTGGTGTTGCAACGCAACGAGCCCAGGCACGCCCTCAACACACGGCTCCTCATGCTCCAGGCGCGTCGCAAGGGTGCACGGTTGGTCAGCTGGAACGCGGACCATGTCCCGGTCCGCCAACACGGCACAGCCCAGCAGCCGCCACTCTCGCACGTCGAGAAGGCTGTCGCAATGCGAGTCAAAGACGCCGCCTTCGACCACACAACCGCCGACACTTGGTACTACGAAGGAGCACGCTACACGCTACTCGACACCGTCGCCGCCGACGCCGGCGCCTGCCACAACAATGAAGTCGAGGCGTGCGGCCTGCTCACTGACAGCCGCGAACCGCCCGACGACGGCCACGGTCCGTACTGGCGCCTGCACTACCTACCCGCAGCCGTCATGGTCCGTCCCATCAAAGGGCACGCGCCCGATACGGTGCTAGCGGACTTGGCGGACTTCGCATCCAAGGGTGCTGCCTTCACTGTCGTACCACGCCCCTCACCAGCAGCCAATGTCACCGTACCTGCTGTCAACACCGGCACCGCCACCAAGAACGTGCGTCGCGTCAACGTGCCGCTGGGTGACTACTACGCCGTGACCGACTACTTCGTACAGGGCCGCAGCTTCAAGGAGGAATGCTGGGTTGCGGACCTCTCCGTGCCACCTGGTGGCCTGAAGCGCGCAACCGTGTATGTGCTGCTGACACGGTACAAGACACTCGACCACATCCGCCTCCTGCGCCCGCTCTCTACAACACCTGACGAGCGGAGACGAGTTGTCCAGCAGTTTCTGGCAGCAACGAAGCTCGATCCCGACCTGGCGGCCGAACTGCGCCTCCTCGACCGCCGCGCGACCGCAACCCGCGACCGCTATGCGCCCGAGTACGAGCACGCCCGGCACCTGGAGGAGCGCTGGACTACCGCAGCCACCACCACGTGACACGGCGACGGTGATGGGGGTTCTGCAACGGAGGTGACGGTGGCGAAGGACAGGGCGGCGGCAGCAACGGCGGCAGTGGTGATGGAAGTGACGGACTCGACAGAGAGCTGGACGGCGGCGGCGGCGGTGGCGGCGGAGGGGGTGGCGGGCTCGGCAGCAGCGGTGACGCCCATGGACAACTGAGCGGCGGCGACGACAGCGGCAGTGGTGGGGGTTCTGCAACGCAGGCGACGGTGGCGAAGGACAGGGCGGCGGCAGCGACGGCGGCGGTGGTGATGGAAGTGGCGGACTCGGCAGACGGCTGGACGGTGGCGGCGGCGGTGGCGGTGGAGGGGGTGGCGGGCTCGGCAGCAGCGGCGACGGCCATGGACAACTGAGCGGCGGCGACGACAGCAGTGGTGGTGGGGGGTCTGCAACGGAGGCGACGGTGGCGGTGGTGATGGAAGTGGCGGACTCGGCAGAGGGGGGTGGCGGGCTCGGCAGCAGCGGCGACGCCGATGGGCGGCGACGACAGCGGCGGTGGTGGGGGTGGCAACAGTAGTGGGGGTCGGCGGGAGCAGAGGACACTCGGTTGCATACAGTCGTACAATTGAATGCAGTTGACTGCAGTTGCATGGAGTTGCCGCCACTGGATGGCGTTAAAGGCCAGCGACACACTTGCACGGCTGCTCCCACGGTCGCTCCCCGGGGAACTACGGCCCCCCTCGCGGGCGGACGGCCCGCGTCTAGTTTTTCGTTGTCCGTCCGTCTGTTCGGTTTTTTCTGGAAACTCGCGTTTTTCGGGCCGTCGTTCTCGGGTTTCGGAGCTCCGCGCGCGCTTAAGACATCGCGGCGTAAAAGGCGAGGTCGCGGGTTCGATTCCGGTCGTCACCGGATGGTTCTCGCTGAGCGATCGCGGCGCGACTCGATGCATCTCCGGGTGCGCGGTTCGCTATACATACTTGTAATATTGTAGTCGGACCGGATTGATATATACCCATACATATTTGATAGCCATATATTCGAACCTTCCGGCGTTGGATGACCGCGTCATCCAACGCCGGTGCGCGTCCCGTCCAACGTTGTTTGCGTAAAATGTGTGGCTTTTTGAAAGGCGTACGGCCTTCTTTGCGTGCGTCGGCTCGCCCCAGGTATCATATGCATCGTGGTCGCGGATATATATATATATATATCCGTTCGACTTCTTTCTCTTAACGTGCAGTCGCCGGCTTTTCCTGGACTTGGGCTCTTTACAGTTGTCGGATCGTTCCTCGTCGGTTCGTCCCCCCGTTGGCCCGGCCGTCGGTTCGTTTAGAGACGGCTCCCATCAGTTATGACGGACCGAATAAATGATTCGCCTCGGCGGGCTGAGGCTCGCGGTCGCGAGCGCCTGGGTACACTGGCCGGCGGTTTCCATTTGAGAGGTACGAGTGCGTCGAGCGTGCAGCTCAGCGCGGATGCAATACAGATGCGGGAAGCTCGTCTCGATCCGGAGCGCAGGGCTGCGGAGCAGGGGCGTGACGTCGCTGACGGGCAGAGGTCCGCGCTTGCCACTTCGCTCTGTGCGGCGCCGCAGTCCGAGGTGCGTAGTCGGGAGCGTCTGGGTACACTGGCCGGCGGTTTCCATTTCAGAGGTTTCAGAGGGACGAGTGCGTCGTGCGTGCAGCTCAGCGCGGATGCAGCACGGATGCGGGATGCTCGTCTCGATCCGGAGCGCGCGGCTGCGGAGCAGGAGCGTGACGCTGCTGCGCGAGCGGTTGCGCGTCAAGATCCGGAGCGCAGGGCTGCGGAACAGCGGCGTAACACCGCTGCACGAGCGGCTGCCCGTCGAGATCCGGAGTGCAGGGCTGCGGAACAGCGGCGTAACACCGCTGCACGAGCGGCTGCCCGTCGAGACCCGGAGTGCAGGGCTGCAGAGGCCGCGCACGCGCAGGCCCGTGCTCAGCTGCGTGGGATACAGCTTCCGCGAACTAGCTTGCTTGAGCGTTTGCGGGACCTGATGCGGTTTCCCTGCTTGCACGAGGGCCGGCACCCTGCGCCGCCTGATTTTCTTGGGGTGATTCCGGAAGGGCGCGTGCAGGATTTGCCTGGTGGTCAACTTCCGGTGGAGCGGCAGGTACCATATGAGAAACACCTGCAGCTTGCTTCCAGCATGGCCGCCGCACTGCGTCGGCGCATGCCTTCCCGGGTGTGTGCCGTCTGCTCGGAGCAGTGTTCGGAGGACCAATCCGCGCTTCGTGCTTGGGTGGACATCCCCAACGTGGACATCTTACGCGCTGACATCATGTGCACAGGCGCCGTGCCGCGTCATGCGCGTACCCTGGCTTGGCGGCGCATGCCCTGCACCGCCCAAGGTGTTGCACCACCGGCACCGGATCCGGTTTTACCGGTGCGGTATCGTATCGGCAGATCGGAGCGCGGCAGTACTGCGGGTGCCAGCGCTGACGCCGATCCCACGGCATTCGTGGATGAAGATGCGGCGGCGGCTGACAGTGATGGTGGTGTCGATGGGGCTGACGAGTCGGATTCATCGACGGGTGCTGCAGAGGGCACGGCCCCATCGGAGTTGCGGCCATATCCACCACGGGTGCAGCCGCGACCTTGCTTCGACGATCCGCGGAGTGTGGAGGTGCCGTTCTGCATGCGCCTTGATGCGGATTTGCCGAACCGGACCGTGTTCTGCGGCGATGGTGGCTCCGAGCGATTCGTTATCTGCGCCTCTTGCGAGAAGGCACTGGCGGGTGAGGATCTTTTCCGGCTCGTTTAGGGGAACATGAACACATTTGATTCGTCGAGCCGCCTATATTGCCATTCGAGTTTGCTTAACCGATGTCCGCCTGTCGCCGCTCTCGTTGCAGTACGCCGAGTGCCTGAAGCGGCTCTGGCGCGTCTCGATCCGGGCGACGTGCCGTCTGTCAATCACCTGGGCGACCCGCTGCCTACACCGACGTTTGTGGAAAGTCAACTCTTGGGGCGGGGCCGTCTGATGCAGCAGCTGCTGATTGTGCATCTCACGGGCCGTCCCCCCCAGGTCTTCCCGTGTGCCGTTCAGTCGCATGGTATCGCGGTCGTCAACCCCGATCCCAACATGCTACGCGGTCAGCTGCCTGCGCGCATTGCGGATTTGGCAGGTGCGTTCACGGTGGTGTGCGTGGATCAGGTCCGAGACCGGCAGGACTTGCTGGATCGCGTTCGCCGTGCGCCTGGCGTTAAAGTGCGAGGACACGTCGTCGTCGCCTGGGTACGCTTTCTTCAACACAACGACGAGGATGAGCTCGTGGTGGATGAAGATGCTCTGCGGGAGTACGAGCGTATGGGATGTGTTGCGCAGGTACCCGAGGCGCTGCTGCGCTCCGCGATCGGTCCTACAGATCCGGAAGTCGCCGGCGTACTACGGAGCACGTTCCTCCATGACCGCACTGGCGCCGCTGATGTACGGCAGCTGCAGGAGACGTTACAAGAAAACACGGCTGGTGAAATCGTTCAGGGCGACGGTGCGTATGTATCGCCGTCTGATACAGGTGTGCTTCCTTCTTGTTGAAAGTCGGGGTAAGCCGACGGGGCTCACAGACGGGGAACGGTTGGGAGACGTGCCGGGCGGGAAACGTAGATACGTCACTATCGGACTGACAATTTTGGTTCCACGTGCTTTGCCCGCATCCTTCCGGCCTTGACATCTGCTGGAGGTCCCGATGTGCCCACGACCGGGCCTACCGTCTCGGACACTCCTATGGCGGGTATGTCTGTGAGGGCACAGCTGCGAGTTGCCCGTGCCGCTGCTGTGTTTTGCGACCTGTACGACATAGACGTGAACGACGATAGTCGTTCCGTCGTCGGAACGGAGACCTTACCCCGATTTTTCGTTGTCCGTCCGTCTGTTCGGTTTTTTCTGGAAACTCGCGTTTTTCGGGCCGTCGTTCTCGGGTTTCGGAGCTCCGCGCGCGCTTAAGACATCGCGGCGTAAAAGGCGAGGTCGCGGGTTCGATTCCGGTCGTCACCGGATGGTTCTCGCTGAGCGATCGCGGCGCGACTCGATGCATCTCCGGGTGCGCGGTTCGCTATACATACTTGTAATATTGTAGTCGGACCGGATTGATATATACCCATACATATTTGATAGCCATATATTCGAACCTTCCGGCGTTGGATGACCGCGTCATCCAACGCCGGTGCGCGTCCCGTCCAACGTTGTTTGCGTAAAATGTGTGGCTTTTTGAAAGGCGTACGGCCTTCTTTGCGTGCGTCGGCTCGCCCCAGGTATCATATGCATCGTGGTCGCGGATATATATATATATATATCCGTTCGACTTCTTTCTCTTAACGTGCAGTCGCCGGCTTTTCCTGGACTTGGGCTCTTTACAGTTGTCGGATCGTTCCTCGTCGGTTCGTCCCCCCGTTGGCCCGGCCGTCGGTTCGTTTAGAGACGGCTCCCATCAGTTATGACGGACCGAATAAATGATTCGCCTCGGCGGGCTGAGGCTCGCGGTCGCGAGCGCCTGGGTACACTGGCCGGCGGTTTCCATTTGAGAGGTACGAGTGCGTCGAGCGTGCAGCTCAGCGCGGATGCAATACAGATGCGGGAAGCTCGTCTCGATCCGGAGCGCAGGGCTGCGGAGCAGGGGCGTGACGTCGCTGACGGGCAGAGGTCCGCGCTTGCCACTTCGCTCTGTGCGGCGCCGCAGTCCGAGGTGCGTAGTCGGGAGCGTCTGGGTACACTGGCCGGCGGTTTCCATTTCAGAGGTTTCAGAGGGACGAGTGCGTCGTGCGTGCAGCTCAGCGCGGATGCAGCACGGATGCGGGATGCTCGTCTCGATCCGGAGCGCGCGGCTGCGGAGCAGGAGCGTGACGCTGCTGCGCGAGCGGTTGCGCGTCAAGATCCGGAGCGCAGGGCTGCGGAACAGCGGCGTAACACCGCTGCACGAGCGGCTGCCCGTCGAGATCCGGAGTGCAGGGCTGCGGAACAGCGGCGTAACACCGCTGCACGAGCGGCTGCCCGTCGAGACCCGGAGTGCAGGGCTGCAGAGGCCGCGCACGCGCAGGCCCGTGCTCAGCTGCGTGGGATACAGCTTCCGCGAACTAGCTTGCTTGAGCGTTTGCGGGACCTGATGCGGTTTCCCTGCTTGCACGAGGGCCGGCACCCTGCGCCGCCTGATTTTCTTGGGGTGATTCCGGAAGGGCGCGTGCAGGATTTGCCTGGTGGTCAACTTCCGGTGGAGCGGCAGGTACCATATGAGAAACACCTGCAGCTTGCTTCCAGCATGGCCGCCGCACTGCGTCGGCGCATGCCTTCCCGGGTGTGTGCCGTCTGCTCGGAGCAGTGTTCGGAGGACCAATCCGCGCTTCGTGCTTGGGTGGACATCCCCAACGTGGACATCTTACGCGCTGACATCATGTGCACAGGCGCCGTGCCGCGTCATGCGCGTACCCTGGCTTGGCGGCGCATGCCCTGCACCGCCCAAGGTGTTGCACCACCGGCACCGGATCCGGTTTTACCGGTGCGGTATCGTATCGGCAGATCGGAGCGCGGCAGTACTGCGGGTGCCAGCGCTGACGCCGATCCCACGGCATTCGTGGATGAAGATGCGGCGGCGGCTGACAGTGATGGTGGTGTCGATGGGGCTGACGAGTCGGATTCATCGACGGGTGCTGCAGAGGGCACGGCCCCATCGGAGTTGCGGCCATATCCACCACGGGTGCAGCCGCGACCTTGCTTCGACGATCCGCGGAGTGTGGAGGTGCCGTTCTGCATGCGCCTTGATGCGGATTTGCCGAACCGGACCGTGTTCTGCGGCGATGGTGGCTCCGAGCGATTCGTTATCTGCGCCTCTTGCGAGAAGGCACTGGCGGGTGAGGATCTTTTCCGGCTCGTTTAGGGGAACATGAACACATTTGATTCGTCGAGCCGCCTATATTGCCATTCGAGTTTGCTTAACCGATGTCCGCCTGTCGCCGCTCTCGTTGCAGTACGCCGAGTGCCTGAAGCGGCTCTGGCGCGTCTCGATCCGGGCGACGTGCCGTCTGTCAATCACCTGGGCGACCCGCTGCCTACACCGACGTTTGTGGAAAGTCAACTCTTGGGGCGGGGCCGTCTGATGCAGCAGCTGCTGATTGTGCATCTCACGGGCCGTCCCCCCCAGGTCTTCCCGTGTGCCGTTCAGTCGCATGGTATCGCGGTCGTCAACCCCGATCCCAACATGCTACGCGGTCAGCTGCCTGCGCGCATTGCGGATTTGGCAGGTGCGTTCACGGTGGTGTGCGTGGATCAGGTCCGAGACCGGCAGGACTTGCTGGATCGCGTTCGCCGTGCGCCTGGCGTTAAAGTGCGAGGACACGTCGTCGTCGCCTGGGTACGCTTTCTTCAACACAACGACGAGGATGAGCTCGTGGTGGATGAAGATGCTCTGCGGGAGTACGAGCGTATGGGATGTGTTGCGCAGGTACCCGAGGCGCTGCTGCGCTCCGCGATCGGTCCTACAGATCCGGAAGTCGCCGGCGTACTACGGAGCACGTTCCTCCATGACCGCACTGGCGCCGCTGATGTACGGCAGCTGCAGGAGACGTTACAAGAAAACACGGCTGGTGAAATCGTTCAGGGCGACGGTGCGTATGTATCGCCGTCTGATACAGGTGTGCTTCCTTCTTGTTGAAAGTCGGGGTAAGCCGACGGGGCTCACAGACGGGGAACGGTTGGGAGACGTGCCGGGCGGGAAACGTAGATACGTCACTATCGGACTGACAATTTTGGTTCCACGTGCTTTGCCCGCATCCTTCCGGCCTTGACATCTGCTGGAGGTCCCGATGTGCCCACGACCGGGCCTACCGTCTCGGACACTCCTATGGCGGGTATGTCTGTGAGGGCACAGCTGCGAGTTGCCCGTGCCGCTGCTGTGTTTTGCGACCTGTACGTACCCGTGGGTTTGCACGGGTCGCGGCTGCTGGTCTGTGTGTCGATCGGACGCGCTCAGCCTCCTGTCAGGTTAGGCGTGGGGGAATACTCTACGTATTGCCACTTGTTGATCTACGGTGTGTGCGCGACTGTGACTACTGTTCACTGCAGAAGTTGGCGCTACGGGCTTACCGCCCCTCGCGGTCGTCGTGCGTCAGGCAGCTGACCCTGCTCCCATCCGGAGTGAGTGAGGGCGTGCGAACTGCGCCTCCTTGACCGCCGCGCGACCGCAACCCGCAACCGCTATGCACCCGAATACGAGCACGCCCGGCACCTGGAGGAGCGTTGGACTACCGCAGCCACCACCACGTGACACGGCGACGATGGTGAGGGGTCTGCAACGGAGGCGACGGTGGCGAAAAACAGGGCGGCGGATGAAGATGAGGATGCGGGTGTGGATGAGAACGCTGTGGCAGGTTGCCGATTCCGAGTGCTAGGTGGGCCCGAGATGTGGCGGACGCGGTACGTTGATCGTACGTTGCTCGTCCCGGAGTGGCTGGTGACGCCGAGGTGCTCATGGCTCTGCATGCCGATTTCGTCGCGAAAATAGACTAGAGGGAGTAGACAGAACACCACCGTGTTACCGTGTCGTCACCGACGTTGCGTCCGACCTACGACGGATGGGGGGGAACGTGTGAAGAAGGAGGGTGCGTAGGATGCTGCGATGGGAGGTGTAAATATGTGCCGGACGTTAGCATTGCAATACATCTGCCGCATGCGGGCAACACGAGTCGCGCAAGTGTTGAGAGACGCAGGGACGACGTAGTCTGTGGGGCAAAGGTTGAGCACAAGAGACGGCCGTGGTCGAGTGTGTTGTAGCGGTCCAGCAGCGTGTTGGGGAGTCGAAGCAAGCACCGAAATGACACGGGTGTTTGTCCATGTGCTTTCGTCACCCGTACTTCACTCCGGCACCCAGGTCGTGGAACCTGGTACGCTGTAGAGTGAAGTACGGGTGATGCAAGCACACGGACAGGCACCTGTACCATTTCGGTGGTTGCCTGGAATCCCCAACATGCTGCTGGACCGCTACAACACACCTTTCCGCCTCCTGTGCCCGCTCTCTGCCACACCGCCGTCCCTACATCTCCCAACCCCTTTGCGACCTGTGTTGCCTGCATGCGGCCGACGTATTCTAATGTCAATGTCCGTACCATGACCATGACGGTGACCCTTGAGTCCATGACGCGCATTTCAACACAAGACCGGCACCCCTCGCGGCGGCAGCGACGGCGGCAGTGATGATGGAAGTGACGGACTCGGCAGATGGCTGCACGACGGCGACGGCAGTAACAAAGGCGCGAAGCGCGGAGAAGGAGAGCGCGTAGGATGGTGGGGAACTGGAGGTCTGACGGACTCGGCGGATAGCTGTACGACGACGGCGGCAGTGACAAGGGCAAGAGGCGTTGCATTTGACCTACGAAGGCGAAGGACGGAGCGCGCGAAGAAGGAGTGCACGTAGGGAGGGAGGTGTAGATCCGTGGTATGGGTCTCCTACGTGCTCCGGAGAGTGGATCTTACCTGACCAGGTAGCGCTTCGGCCGTAGGTGTAAGTATAGATATGTGCCGGACGTTGGCATTACGATACATCTGCCGCATGCAAGCAACGCAGATCACACAGGTGGGGCAGAGAATGAGTACAGGAGACGGCCGTAGTCAAGTGTGTTGTGGCGACTCGGCAGCATGTTCGAAGACTCTAGGCGAGCACCGAAGTGACACGGGTGCCAGTCCGTGTTCCACTTCGGCAGCCAGACCATCCAGGTTGAAACTACGGGGTCGTGGAGCCTAAAGTACGCTGTGAATTGAAGGGGGCGTTGTAGATTGCGCTCGTCCGCAGTCGATTGCGCCTTAGGACGCGGTGGCGCACGGACAGCCCCCCCTCCCGTCTGTACGCCCCCTGCAATCCACAGCGTACCTTAGGTTCCGCGACCCTAGGTGGCCTGGGTGCCGGAGTGAAAGCACACGGACAAACACCCGTGTTCAGTGTTCGCTTCGAGTCTTCCAAAATGCTGCTGGACCGTTACGACACACGTTCCCGCCTCCTGTACCCGCTCTCTGCCACACCTGACGAACGAAACCGAATTGACAAGACCGTCCCTGCGAACGTCTGTGCAACCTGCGTTGCCAACACCAGCCCCTTCATTCGCCACACTCGGTGCCAACACCAGCCCTTTCATTCGCCGTGTGCGCGCCACCGACATCCCGCTGCCAAAGTCCGTAAAAGCACGCCCGGCACCGGATTATCGCATCCATCACCACCTGACGCAACAAACCGGGATTTCGCACTTGAGGACCTAGTCTACACACGAGCCGTCCGCAGCTATCAGGCGTCTAGCCCACCACGTGACACGGCGACGATGGTGGGGGTTCTGCAACGAAGGTCTGCAACGAAGGCAACGATGACGAAGGACAAGGCGGCGGCAACGACGGCGACAGTCGTGATGGAAGTGGCAGAGTGGCGAAGTGGTGACCGCGGCAATAGCGAAGGCAGAAGGCGCGAAGAAGGGGAGGTAGGAGGTGTGGATCGGGCGGGTTGGCGCTGGACGACGGATGCCTTGTAATGCCGATGCCCGACAATCGTGTGACTTGCAGCTGGGTAACGAAGCCGTCGGACGGACGGACTCTGCGCGTCCGAAAGATGCCGAGAACGGGGCCGTCGAGGTTGCCGCGCGCAGCAAGTGGACCGCGGTGACCCGTGGGTTGATGAGGCGGATTTGAACACAAGATTGCCAATCTTGTACAGATTGCCAATCTTGTACAGATTGCCAATCCCATAACTTGTACTCTACCTTAACGTCTCTCTACCCATATACTGCGCCGCTTTCCGTCGTCCCTTCCCGCCCCGAATGGAATCGCCCGACCCCAAACGCCGGCGACTCACCCCGGCACCGTCTACAAGCAGCACGTCCACCTTCGGCAGCCCCACCGACGCTGCCTCCGCGTCCACGTAAGCGATAGCTACGGGCCATCTTTAAGGATGAGGACTAACATGCGACTAACGACCCCATCCGTAGGTCGCGAACCGTCACCTGCCACGTCACCTTCACCGCCGGCCCGGTGACTAAAGATGAAGACCGGCTCTTTGCCGGCGCACCCAACCGAAACGGCAGCTTCGTCGCAGGCGTGAACACAGTCGGACAGGGCGTCATCATCCTGCAGCTCGATAACCGCGCCCTAGCCGACATGGAAACCAACCACGCCTTTGCACGGGCCGTCACGTTCACGAACGTGGAGCCAGCTGCCCTGCCCGCCTTCGTCACCTCCCGCTTCGCCGGACCGACACTGGCCCAATACAAGGTCACCCCGACGACTCAAATTTCCGTGGCCAGCACCTCCGTCCTCCCGATGCTTTACACCGCCAAGCTGCGTTATCCGACGTACAACGCGGCAACCGACAAAGCGGACGCCGAGGACAAGTACCCGGCCGACGGCAGCGCCCTCCTGGTCGTCCCGCACGGTAAGCTGTTCCGCGGCGGACCCTTCCGCAAGTTCAACGCCTGGGTCGCGTGCGGCAACCCCGACGCCCCCGACCTCGGCTGCGTGGAGCTGGCGGTCAAGCAATCCGCGCCCGACGACTTCGTTGCCCAGCTACAAGCGGCGGCTGACGACAACACGCCGCTATACATCTACGCCGCCAAAATCAGCGCGCCGTCCAATACTCAGTACAACAACAGCATCTTCCTCAACGGAGCGCTAGTCGCGGCAGCAGCTGCCCCGGGCAAGCGCCCTCCCAAGCGGGTGCAGACCTTCCGAGCAGCTACCCAGCAGACCACTGCGGCCACCGACAGCCGCGCCGACACGAACGACATGATGGTTGCGTGGGAGCAACGCGACCGGGCCGCCGTTGTCCTACCGTCGGATGGAGCACACGCCGCCGCCAGCCTCTCCCCGAATCCCAGCTCCGTCACGACGGTCGGCTCCCGGCCCGTGATACCGCTCGTCCTCAGCGTCGGCAATAGCAAGTATCCAGTCTGCACGGACAGCCCCGGCGTCCTCCAACAGCTGCCCAACTACGCGGACTTCTTCGCCGACGCGAGCTTCGCGGACGACAACGACCGGGTCGCGTACACCGCCTACGACTCCTTCGCCATCACCGGCACCGTCACCACCAGCACGGAGGGCCGGACCACTTTCGTCACGGCCCTCCAGCAGTAAGTCACTCCGGTTGCCCCAAACACAACGTGCATGGAGCGTGCATGGAGTTGCCGCCACTGGATGGCGTTAAATGCCAGCGTCAAACGGCCACCTCGCTGTATGACGACACACTTGCACGGCCGAGTGCGATCCGCGCGCTCGTGGGTTCGACTCCCACGCTGGTGAACTGCATCTCTGCATCCCTCTGCATTCTTGTATTACCCCTTCCATTCGGCACGCGTGCCCTCGCCTCCGCCGCGGGGACGGGGAACTACGGCCCCCCTCGCGGGCCCACGGCCCGCGTCTAGTCCGTCTGTTCGGTTTTTTCTGGAAACTCGCGTTTTTCGGGCCGTCGTTCTCGGGTTTCGGAGCTCCGCGCGCGCTTAAGACATCGCGGCGTAAAAGGCGAGGTCGCGGGTTCGATTCCGGTCGTCACCGGATGGTTCTCGCTGAGCGATCGCGGCGCGACTCGATGCATCTCCGGGTGCGCGGTTCGCTATACATACTTGTAATATTGTAGTCGGACCGGATTGATATATACCCATACATATTTGATAGCCATATATTCGAACCTTCCGGCGTTGGATGACCGCGTCATCCAACGCCGGTGCGCGTCCCGTCCAACGTTGTTTGCGTAAAATGTGTGGCTTTTTGAAAGGCGTACGGCCTTCTTTGCGTGCGTCGGCTCGCCCCAGGTATCATATGCATCGTGGTCGCGGATATATATATATATATATCCGTTCGACTTCTTTCTCTTAACGTGCAGTCGCCGGCTTTTCCTGGACTTGGGCTCTTTACAGTTGTCGGATCGTTCCTCGTCGGTTCGTCCCCCCGTTGGCCCGGCCGTCGGTTCGTTTAGAGACGGCTCCCATCAGTTATGACGGACCGAATAAATGATTCGCCTCGGCGGGCTGAGGCTCGCGGTCGCGAGCGCCTGGGTACACTGGCCGGCGGTTTCCATTTGAGAGGTACGAGTGCGTCGAGCGTGCAGCTCAGCGCGGATGCAATACAGATGCGGGAAGCTCGTCTCGATCCGGAGCGCAGGGCTGCGGAGCAGGGGCGTGACGTCGCTGACGGGCAGAGGTCCGCGCTTGCCACTTCGCTCTGTGCGGCGCCGCAGTCCGAGGTGCGTAGTCGGGAGCGTCTGGGTACACTGGCCGGCGGTTTCCATTTCAGAGGTTTCAGAGGGACGAGTGCGTCGTGCGTGCAGCTCAGCGCGGATGCAGCACGGATGCGGGATGCTCGTCTCGATCCGGAGCGCGCGGCTGCGGAGCAGGAGCGTGACGCTGCTGCGCGAGCGGTTGCGCGTCAAGATCCGGAGCGCAGGGCTGCGGAACAGCGGCGTAACACCGCTGCACGAGCGGCTGCCCGTCGAGATCCGGAGTGCAGGGCTGCGGAACAGCGGCGTAACACCGCTGCACGAGCGGCTGCCCGTCGAGACCCGGAGTGCAGGGCTGCAGAGGCCGCGCACGCGCAGGCCCGTGCTCAGCTGCGTGGGATACAGCTTCCGCGAACTAGCTTGCTTGAGCGTTTGCGGGACCTGATGCGGTTTCCCTGCTTGCACGAGGGCCGGCACCCTGCGCCGCCTGATTTTCTTGGGGTGATTCCGGAAGGGCGCGTGCAGGATTTGCCTGGTGGTCAACTTCCGGTGGAGCGGCAGGTACCATATGAGAAACACCTGCAGCTTGCTTCCAGCATGGCCGCCGCACTGCGTCGGCGCATGCCTTCCCGGGTGTGTGCCGTCTGCTCGGAGCAGTGTTCGGAGGACCAATCCGCGCTTCGTGCTTGGGTGGACATCCCCAACGTGGACATCTTACGCGCTGACATCATGTGCACAGGCGCCGTGCCGCGTCATGCGCGTACCCTGGCTTGGCGGCGCATGCCCTGCACCGCCCAAGGTGTTGCACCACCGGCACCGGATCCGGTTTTACCGGTGCGGTATCGTATCGGCAGATCGGAGCGCGGCAGTACTGCGGGTGCCAGCGCTGACGCCGATCCCACGGCATTCGTGGATGAAGATGCGGCGGCGGCTGACAGTGATGGTGGTGTCGATGGGGCTGACGAGTCGGATTCATCGACGGGTGCTGCAGAGGGCACGGCCCCATCGGAGTTGCGGCCATATCCACCACGGGTGCAGCCGCGACCTTGCTTCGACGATCCGCGGAGTGTGGAGGTGCCGTTCTGCATGCGCCTTGATGCGGATTTGCCGAACCGGACCGTGTTCTGCGGCGATGGTGGCTCCGAGCGATTCGTTATCTGCGCCTCTTGCGAGAAGGCACTGGCGGGTGAGGATCTTTTCCGGCTCGTTTAGGGGAACATGAACACATTTGATTCGTCGAGCCGCCTATATTGCCATTCGAGTTTGCTTAACCGATGTCCGCCTGTCGCCGCTCTCGTTGCAGTACGCCGAGTGCCTGAAGCGGCTCTGGCGCGTCTCGATCCGGGCGACGTGCCGTCTGTCAATCACCTGGGCGACCCGCTGCCTACACCGACGTTTGTGGAAAGTCAACTCTTGGGGCGGGGCCGTCTGATGCAGCAGCTGCTGATTGTGCATCTCACGGGCCGTCCCCCCCAGGTCTTCCCGTGTGCCGTTCAGTCGCATGGTATCGCGGTCGTCAACCCCGATCCCAACATGCTACGCGGTCAGCTGCCTGCGCGCATTGCGGATTTGGCAGGTGCGTTCACGGTGGTGTGCGTGGATCAGGTCCGAGACCGGCAGGACTTGCTGGATCGCGTTCGCCGTGCGCCTGGCGTTAAAGTGCGAGGACACGTCGTCGTCGCCTGGGTACGCTTTCTTCAACACAACGACGAGGATGAGCTCGTGGTGGATGAAGATGCTCTGCGGGAGTACGAGCGTATGGGATGTGTTGCGCAGGTACCCGAGGCGCTGCTGCGCTCCGCGATCGGTCCTACAGATCCGGAAGTCGCCGGCGTACTACGGAGCACGTTCCTCCATGACCGCACTGGCGCCGCTGATGTACGGCAGCTGCAGGAGACGTTACAAGAAAACACGGCTGGTGAAATCGTTCAGGGCGACGGTGCGTATGTATCGCCGTCTGATACAGGTGTGCTTCCTTCTTGTTGAAAGTCGGGGTAAGCCGACGGGGCTCACAGACGGGGAACGGTTGGGAGACGTGCCGGGCGGGAAACGTAGATACGTCACTATCGGACTGACAATTTTGGTTCCACGTGCTTTGCCCGCATCCTTCCGGCCTTGACATCTGCTGGAGGTCCCGATGTGCCCACGACCGGGCCTACCGTCTCGGACACTCCTATGGCGGGTATGTCTGTGAGGGCACAGCTGCGAGTTGCCCGTGCCGCTGCTGTGTTTTGCGACCTGTACGTACCCGTGGGTTTGCACGGGTCGCGGCTGCTGGTCTGTGTGTCGATCGGACGCGCTCAGCCTCCTGTCAGGTTAGGCGTGGGGGAATACTCTACGTATTGCCACTTGTTGATCTACGGTGTGTGCGCGACTGTGACTACTGTTCACTGCAGAAGTTGGCGCTACGGGCTTACCGCCCCTCGCGGTCGTCGTGCGTCAGGCAGCTGACCCTGCTCCCATCCGGAGTGAGTGAGGGCGTGCGAACTGCGCCTCCTTGACCGCCGCGCGACCGCAACCCGCAACCGCTATGCACCCGAATACGAGCACGCCCGGCACCTGGAGGAGCGTTGGACTACCGCAGCCACCACCACGTGACACGGCGACGATGGTGAGGGGTCTGCAACGGAGGCGACGGTGGCGAAAAACAGGGCGGCGGATGAAGATGAGGATGCGGGTGTGGATGAGAACGCTGTGGCAGGTTGCCGATTCCGAGTGCTAGGTGGGCCCGAGATGTGGCGGACGCGGTACGTTGATCGTACGTTGCTCGTCCCGGAGTGGCTGGTGACGCCGAGGTGCTCATGGCTCTGCATGCCGATTTCGTCGCGAAAATAGACTAGAGGGAGTAGACAGAACACCACCGTGTTACCGTGTCGTCACCGACGTTGCGTCCGACCTACGACGGATGGGGGGGAACGTGTGAAGAAGGAGGGTGCGTAGGATGCTGCGATGGGAGGTGTAAATATGTGCCGGACGTTAGCATTGCAATACATCTGCCGCATGCGGGCAACACGAGTCGCGCAAGTGTTGAGAGACGCAGGGACGACGTAGTCTGTGGGGCAAAGGTTGAGCACAAGAGACGGCCGTGGTCGAGTGTGTTGTAGCGGTCCAGCAGCGTGTTGGGGAGTCGAAGCAAGCACCGAAATGACACGGGTGTTTGTCCATGTGCTTTCGTCACCCGTACTTCACTCCGGCACCCAGGTCGTGGAACCTGGTACGCTGTAGAGTGAAGTACGGGTGATGCAAGCACACGGACAGGCACCTGTACCATTTCGGTGGTTGCCTGGAATCCCCAACATGCTGCTGGACCGCTACAACACACCTTTCCGCCTCCTGTGCCCGCTCTCTGCCACACCGCCGTCCCTACATCTCCCAACCCCTTTGCGACCTGTGTTGCCTGCATGCGGCCGACGTATTCTAATGTCAATGTCCGTACCATGACCATGACGGTGACCCTTGAGTCCATGACGCGCATTTCAACACAAGACCGGCACCCCTCGCGGCGGCAGCGACGGCGGCAGTGATGATGGAAGTGACGGACTCGGCAGATGGCTGCACGACGGCGACGGCAGTAACAAAGGCGCGAAGCGCGGAGAAGGAGAGCGCGTAGGATGGTGGGGAACTGGAGGTCTGACGGACTCGGCGGATAGCTGTACGACGACGGCGGCAGTGACAAGGGCAAGAGGCGTTGCATTTGACCTACGAAGGCGAAGGACGGAGCGCGCGAAGAAGGAGTGCACGTAGGGAGGGAGGTGTAGATCCGTGGTATGGGTCTCCTACGTGCTCCGGAGAGTGGATCTTACCTGACCAGGTAGCGCTTCGGCCGTAGGTGTAAGTATAGATATGTGCCGGACGTTGGCATTACGATACATCTGCCGCATGCAAGCAACGCAGATCACACAGGTGGGGCAGAGAATGAGTACAGGAGACGGCCGTAGTCAAGTGTGTTGTGGCGACTCGGCAGCATGTTCGAAGACTCTAGGCGAGCACCGAAGTGACACGGGTGCCAGTCCGTGTTCCACTTCGGCAGCCAGACCATCCAGGTTGAAACTACGGGGTCGTGGAGCCTAAAGTACGCTGTGAATTGAAGGGGGCGTTGTAGATTGCGCTCGTCCGCAGTCGATTGCGCCTTAGGACGCGGTGGCGCACGGACAGCCCCCCCTCCCGTCTGTACGCCCCCTGCAATCCACAGCGTACCTTAGGTTCCGCGACCCTAGGTGGCCTGGGTGCCGGAGTGAAAGCACACGGACAAACACCCGTGTTCAGTGTTCGCTTCGAGTCTTCCAAAATGCTGCTGGACCGTTACGACACACGTTCCCGCCTCCTGTACCCGCTCTCTGCCACACCTGACGAACGAAACCGAATTGACAAGACCGTCCCTGCGAACGTCTGTGCAACCTGCGTTGCCAACACCAGCCCCTTCATTCGCCACACTCGGTGCCAACACCAGCCCTTTCATTCGCCGTGTGCGCGCCACCGACATCCCGCTGCCAAAGTCCGTAAAAGCACGCCCGGCACCGGACTATCGCATCCATCACCACCTGACGCAACAAACCGGGATTTCGCACTTGAGGACCTAGTCTACACACGAGCCGTCCGCAGCTATCAGGCGTCTAGCCCACCACGTGACACGGCGACGATGGTGGGGGTTCTGCAACGAAGGTCTGCAACGAAGGCAACGATGACGAAGGACAAGGCGGCGGCAACGACGGCGACAGTCGTGATGGAAGTGGCAGAGTGGCGAAGTGGTGACCGCGGCAATAGCGAAGGCAGAAGGCGCGAAGAAGGGGAGGTAGGAGGTGTGGATCGGGCGGGTTGGCGCTGGACGACGGATGCCTTGTAATGCCGATGCCCGACAATCGTGTGACTTGCAGCTGGGTAACGAAGCCGTCGGACGGACGGACTCTGCGCGTCCGAAAGATGCCGAGAACGGGGCCGTCGAGGTTGCCGCGCGCAGCAAGTGGACCGCGGTGACCCGTGGGTTGATGAGGCGGATTTGAACACAAGATTGCCAATCTTGTACAGATTGCCAATCTTGTACAGATTGCCAATCCCATAACTTGTACTCTACCTTAACGTCTCTCTACCCATATACTGCGCCGCTTTCCGTCGTCCCTTCCCGCCCCGAATGGAATCGCCCGACCCCAAACGCCGGCGACTCACCCCGGCACCGTCTACAAGCAGCACGTCCACCTTCGGCAGCCCCACCGACGCTGCCTCCGCGTCCACGTAAGCGATAGCTACGGGCCATCTTTAAGGATGAGGACTAACATGCGACTAACGACCCCATCCGTAGGTCGCGAACCGTCACCTGCCACGTCACCTTCACCGCCGGCCCGGTGACTAAAGATGAAGACCGGCTCTTTGCCGGCGCACCCAACCGAAACGGCAGCTTCGTCGCAGGCGTGAACACAGTCGGACAGGGCGTCATCATCCTGCAGCTCGATAACCGCGCCCTAGCCGACATGGAAACCAACCACGCCTTTGCACGGGCCGTCACGTTCACGAACGTGGAGCCAGCTGCCCTGCCCGCCTTCGTCACCTCCCGCTTCGCCGGACCGACACTGGCCCAATACAAGGTCACCCCGACGACTCAAATTTCCGTGGCCAGCACCTCCGTCCTCCCGATGCTTTACACCGCCAAGCTGCGTTATCCGACGTACAACGCGGCAACCGACAAAGCGGACGCCGAGGACAAGTACCCGGCCGACGGCAGCGCCCTCCTGGTCGTCCCGCACGGTAAGCTGTTCCGCGGCGGACCCTTCCGCAAGTTCAACGCCTGGGTCGCGTGCGGCAACCCCGACGCCCCCGACCTCGGCTGCGTGGAGCTGGCGGTCAAGCAATCCGCGCCCGACGACTTCGTTGCCCAGCTACAAGCGGCGGCTGACGACAACACGCCGCTATACATCTACGCCGCCAAAATCAGCGCGCCGTCCAATACTCAGTACAACAACAGCATCTTCCTCAACGGAGCGCTAGTCGCGGCAGCAGCTGCCCCGGGCAAGCGCCCTCCCAAGCGGGTGCAGACCTTCCGAGCAGCTACCCAGCAGACCACTGCGGCCACCGACAGCCGCGCCGACACGAACGACATGATGGTTGCGTGGGAGCAACGCGACCGGGCCGCCGTTGTCCTACCGTCGGATGGAGCACACGCCGCCGCCAGCCTCTCCCCGAATCCCAGCTCCGTCACGACGGTCGGCTCCCGGCCCGTGATACCGCTCGTCCTCAGCGTCGGCAATAGCAAGTATCCAGTCTGCACGGACAGCCCCGGCGTCCTCCAACAGCTGCCCAACTACGCGGACTTCTTCGCCGACGCGAGCTTCGCGGACGACAACGACCGGGTCGCGTACACCGCCTACGACTCCTTCGCCATCACCGGCACCGTCACCACCAGCACGGAGGGCCGGACCACTTTCGTCACGGCCCTCCAGCAGTAAGTCACTCCGGTTGCCCCAAACACAACGTGCATGGAGCGTGCATGGAGTTGCCGCCACTGGATGGCGTTAAATGCCAGCGTCAAACGGCCACCTCGCTGTATGACGACACACTTGCACGGCCGAGTGCGATCCGCGCGCTCGTGGGTTCGACTCCCACGCTGGTGAACTGCATCTCTGCATCCCTCTGCATTCTTGTATTACCCCTTCCATTCGGCACGCGTGCCCTCGCCTCCGCCGCGGGGACGGGGAACTACGGCCCCCCTCGCGGGCCCACGGCCCGCGTCTAGTCCGTCTGTTCGGTTTTTTCTGGAAACTCGCGTTTTTCGGGCCGTCGTTCTCGGGTTTCGGAGCTCCGCGCGCGCTTAAGACATCGCGGCGTAAAAGGCGAGGTCGCGGGTTCGATTCCGGTCGTCACCGGATGGTTCTCGCTGAGCGATCGCGGCGCGACTCGATGCATCTCCGGGTGCGCGGTTCGCTATACATACTTGTAATATTGTAGTCGGACCGGATTGATATATACCCATACATATTTGATAGCCATATATTCGAACCTTCCGGCGTTGGATGACCGCGTCATCCAACGCCGGTGCGCGTCCCGTCCAACGTTGTTTGCGTAAAATGTGTGGCTTTTTGAAAGGCGTACGGCCTTCTTTGCGTGCGTCGGCTCGCCCCAGGTATCATATGCATCGTGGTCGCGGATATATATATATATATCCGTTCGACTTCTTTCTCTTAACGTGCAGTCGCCGGCTTTTCCTGGACTTGGGCTCTTTACAGTTGTCGGATCGTTCCTCGTCGGTTCGTCCCCCCGTTGGCCCGGCCGTCGGTTCGTTTAGAGACGGCTCCCATCAGTTATGACGGACCGAATAAATGATTCGCCTCGGCGGGCTGAGGCTCGCGGTCGCGAGCGCCTGGGTACACTGGCCGGCGGTTTCCATTTGAGAGGTACGAGTGCGTCGAGCGTGCAGCTCAGCGCGGATGCAATACAGATGCGGGAAGCTCGTCTCGATCCGGAGCGCAGGGCTGCGGAGCAGGGGCGTGACGTCGCTGACGGGCAGAGGTCCGCGCTTGCCACTTCGCTCTGTGCGGCGCCGCAGTCCGAGGTGCGTAGTCGGGAGCGTCTGGGTACACTGGCCGGCGGTTTCCATTTCAGAGGTTTCAGAGGGACGAGTGCGTCGTGCGTGCAGCTCAGCGCGGATGCAGCACGGATGCGGGATGCTCGTCTCGATCCGGAGCGCGCGGCTGCGGAGCAGGAGCGTGACGCTGCTGCGCGAGCGGTTGCGCGTCAAGATCCGGAGCGCAGGGCTGCGGAACAGCGGCGTAACACCGCTGCACGAGCGGCTGCCCGTCGAGATCCGGAGTGCAGGGCTGCGGAACAGCGGCGTAACACCGCTGCACGAGCGGCTGCCCGTCGAGACCCGGAGTGCAGGGCTGCAGAGGCCGCGCACGCGCAGGCCCGTGCTCAGCTGCGTGGGATACAGCTTCCGCGAACTAGCTTGCTTGAGCGTTTGCGGGACCTGATGCGGTTTCCCTGCTTGCACGAGGGCCGGCACCCTGCGCCGCCTGATTTTCTTGGGGTGATTCCGGAAGGGCGCGTGCAGGATTTGCCTGGTGGTCAACTTCCGGTGGAGCGGCAGGTACCATATGAGAAACACCTGCAGCTTGCTTCCAGCATGGCCGCCGCACTGCGTCGGCGCATGCCTTCCCGGGTGTGTGCCGTCTGCTCGGAGCAGTGTTCGGAGGACCAATCCGCGCTTCGTGCTTGGGTGGACATCCCCAACGTGGACATCTTACGCGCTGACATCATGTGCACAGGCGCCGTGCCGCGTCATGCGCGTACCCTGGCTTGGCGGCGCATGCCCTGCACCGCCCAAGGTGTTGCACCACCGGCACCGGATCCGGTTTTACCGGTGCGGTATCGTATCGGCAGATCGGAGCGCGGCAGTACTGCGGGTGCCAGCGCTGACGCCGATCCCACGGCATTCGTGGATGAAGATGCGGCGGCGGCTGACAGTGATGGTGGTGTCGATGGGGCTGACGAGTCGGATTCATCGACGGGTGCTGCAGAGGGCACGGCCCCATCGGAGTTGCGGCCATATCCACCACGGGTGCAGCCGCGACCTTGCTTCGACGATCCGCGGAGTGTGGAGGTGCCGTTCTGCATGCGCCTTGATGCGGATTTGCCGAACCGGACCGTGTTCTGCGGCGATGGTGGCTCCGAGCGATTCGTTATCTGCGCCTCTTGCGAGAAGGCACTGGCGGGTGAGGATCTTTTCCGGCTCGTTTAGGGGAACATGAACACATTTGATTCGTCGAGCCGCCTATATTGCCATTCGAGTTTGCTTAACCGATGTCCGCCTGTCGCCGCTCTCGTTGCAGTACGCCGAGTGCCTGAAGCGGCTCTGGCGCGTCTCGATCCGGGCGACGTGCCGTCTGTCAATCACCTGGGCGACCCGCTGCCTACACCGACGTTTGTGGAAAGTCAACTCTTGGGGCGGGGCCGTCTGATGCAGCAGCTGCTGATTGTGCATCTCACGGGCCGTCCCCCCCAGGTCTTCCCGTGTGCCGTTCAGTCGCATGGTATCGCGGTCGTCAACCCCGATCCCAACATGCTACGCGGTCAGCTGCCTGCGCGCATTGCGGATTTGGCAGGTGCGTTCACGGTGGTGTGCGTGGATCAGGTCCGAGACCGGCAGGACTTGCTGGATCGCGTTCGCCGTGCGCCTGGCGTTAAAGTGCGAGGACACGTCGTCGTCGCCTGGGTACGCTTTCTTCAACACAACGACGAGGATGAGCTCGTGGTGGATGAAGATGCTCTGCGGGAGTACGAGCGTATGGGATGTGTTGCGCAGGTACCCGAGGCGCTGCTGCGCTCCGCGATCGGTCCTACAGATCCGGAAGTCGCCGGCGTACTACGGAGCACGTTCCTCCATGACCGCACTGGCGCCGCTGATGTACGGCAGCTGCAGGAGACGTTACAAGAAAACACGGCTGGTGAAATCGTTCAGGGCGACGGTGCGTATGTATCGCCGTCTGATACAGGTGTGCTTCCTTCTTGTTGAAAGTCGGGGTAAGCCGACGGGGCTCACAGACGGGGAACGGTTGGGAGACGTGCCGGGCGGGAAACGTAGATACGTCACTATCGGACTGACAATTTTGGTTCCACGTGCTTTGCCCGCATCCTTCCGGCCTTGACATCTGCTGGAGGTCCCGATGTGCCCACGACCGGGCCTACCGTCTCGGACACTCCTATGGCGGGTATGTCTGTGAGGGCACAGCTGCGAGTTGCCCGTGCCGCTGCTGTGTTTTGCGACCTGTACGTACCCGTGGGTTTGCACGGGTCGCGGCTGCTGGTCTGTGTGTCGATCGGACGCGCTCAGCCTCCTGTCAGGTTAGGCGTGGGGGAATACTCTACGTATTGCCACTTGTTGATCTACGGTGTGTGCGCGACTGTGACTACTGTTCACTGCAGAAGTTGGCGCTACGGGCTTACCGCCCCTCGCGGTCGTCGTGCGTCAGGCAGCTGACCCTGCTCCCATCCGGAGTGAGTGAGGGCGTGCGAACTGCGCCTCCTTGACCGCCGCGCGACCGCAACCCGCAACCGCTATGCACCCGAATACGAGCACGCCCGGCACCTGGAGGAGCGTTGGACTACCGCAGCCACCACCACGTGACACGGCGACGATGGTGAGGGGTCTGCAACGGAGGCGACGGTGGCGAAAAACAGGGCGGCGGATGAAGATGAGGATGCGGGTGTGGATGAGAACGCTGTGGCAGGTTGCCGATTCCGAGTGCTAGGTGGGCCCGAGATGTGGCGGACGCGGTACGTTGATCGTACGTTGCTCGTCCCGGAGTGGCTGGTGACGCCGAGGTGCTCATGGCTCTGCATGCCGATTTCGTCGCGAAAATAGACTAGAGGGAGTAGACAGAACACCACCGTGTTACCGTGTCGTCACCGACGTTGCGTCCGACCTACGACGGATGGGGGGGAACGTGTGAAGAAGGAGGGTGCGTAGGATGCTGCGATGGGAGGTGTAAATATGTGCCGGACGTTAGCATTGCAATACATCTGCCGCATGCGGGCAACACGAGTCGCGCAAGTGTTGAGAGACGCAGGGACGACGTAGTCTGTGGGGCAAAGGTTGAGCACAAGAGACGGCCGTGGTCGAGTGTGTTGTAGCGGTCCAGCAGCGTGTTGGGGAGTCGAAGCAAGCACCGAAATGACACGGGTGTTTGTCCATGTGCTTTCGTCACCCGTACTTCACTCCGGCACCCAGGTCGTGGAACCTGGTACGCTGTAGAGTGAAGTACGGGTGATGCAAGCACACGGACAGGCACCTGTACCATTTCGGTGGTTGCCTGGAATCCCCAACATGCTGCTGGACCGCTACAACACACCTTTCCGCCTCCTGTGCCCGCTCTCTGCCACACCGCCGTCCCTACATCTCCCAACCCCTTTGCGACCTGTGTTGCCTGCATGCGGCCGACGTATTCTAATGTCAATGTCCGTACCATGACCATGACGGTGACCCTTGAGTCCATGACGCGCATTTCAACACAAGACCGGCACCCCTCGCGGCGGCAGCGACGGCGGCAGTGATGATGGAAGTGACGGACTCGGCAGATGGCTGCACGACGGCGACGGCAGTAACAAAGGCGCGAAGCGCGGAGAAGGAGAGCGCGTAGGATGGTGGGGAACTGGAGGTCTGACGGACTCGGCGGATAGCTGTACGACGACGGCGGCAGTGACAAGGGCAAGAGGCGTTGCATTTGACCTACGAAGGCGAAGGACGGAGCGCGCGAAGAAGGAGTGCACGTAGGGAGGGAGGTGTAGATCCGTGGTATGGGTCTCCTACGTGCTCCGGAGAGTGGATCTTACCTGACCAGGTAGCGCTTCGGCCGTAGGTGTAAGTATAGATATGTGCCGGACGTTGGCATTACGATACATCTGCCGCATGCAAGCAACGCAGATCACACAGGTGGGGCAGAGAATGAGTACAGGAGACGGCCGTAGTCAAGTGTGTTGTGGCGACTCGGCAGCATGTTCGAAGACTCTAGGCGAGCACCGAAGTGACACGGGTGCCAGTCCGTGTTCCACTTCGGCAGCCAGACCATCCAGGTTGAAACTACGGGGTCGTGGAGCCTAAAGTACGCTGTGAATTGAAGGGGGCGTTGTAGATTGCGCTCGTCCGCAGTCGATTGCGCCTTAGGACGCGGTGGCGCACGGACAGCCCCCCCTCCCGTCTGTACGCCCCCTGCAATCCACAGCGTACCTTAGGTTCCGCGACCCTAGGTGGCCTGGGTGCCGGAGTGAAAGCACACGGACAAACACCCGTGTTCAGTGTTCGCTTCGAGTCTTCCAAAATGCTGCTGGACCGTTACGACACACGTTCCCGCCTCCTGTACCCGCTCTCTGCCACACCTGACGAACGAAACCGAATTGACAAGACCGTCCCTGCGAACGTCTGTGCAACCTGCGTTGCCAACACCAGCCCCTTCATTCGCCACACTCGGTGCCAACACCAGCCCTTTCATTCGCCGTGTGCGCGCCACCGACATCCCGCTGCCAAAGTCCGTAAAAGCACGCCCGGCACCGGACTATCGCATCCATCACCACCTGACGCAACAAACCGGGATTTCGCACTTGAGGACCTAGTCTACACACGAGCCGTCCGCAGCTATCAGGCGTCTAGCCCACCACGTGACACGGCGACGATGGTGGGGGTTCTGCAACGAAGGTCTGCAACGAAGGCAACGATGACGAAGGACAAGGCGGCGGCAACGACGGCGACAGTCGTGATGGAAGTGGCAGAGTGGCGAAGTGGTGACCGCGGCAATAGCGAAGGCAGAAGGCGCGAAGAAGGGGAGGTAGGAGGTGTGGATCGGGCGGGTTGGCGCTGGACGACGGATGCCTTGTAATGCCGATGCCCGACAATCGTGTGACTTGCAGCTGGGTAACGAAGCCGTCGGACGGACGGACTCTGCGCGTCCGAAAGATGCCGAGAACGGGGCCGTCGAGGTTGCCGCGCGCAGCAAGTGGACCGCGGTGACCCGTGGGTTGATGAGGCGGATTTGAACACAAGATTGCCAATCTTGTACAGATTGCCAATCTTGTACAGATTGCCAATCCCATAACTTGTACTCTACCTTAACGTCTCTCTACCCATATACTGCGCCGCTTTCCGTCGTCCCTTCCCGCCCCGAATGGAATCGCCCGACCCCAAACGCCGGCGACTCACCCCGGCACCGTCTACAAGCAGCACGTCCACCTTCGGCAGCCCCACCGACGCTGCCTCCGCGTCCACGTAAGCGATAGCTACGGGCCATCTTTAAGGATGAGGACTAACATGCGACTAACGACCCCATCCGTAGGTCGCGAACCGTCACCTGCCACGTCACCTTCACCGCCGGCCCGGTGACTAAAGATGAAGACCGGCTCTTTGCCGGCGCACCCAACCGAAACGGCAGCTTCGTCGCAGGCGTGAACACAGTCGGACAGGGCGTCATCATCCTGCAGCTCGATAACCGCGCCCTAGCCGACATGGAAACCAACCACGCCTTTGCACGGGCCGTCACGTTCACGAACGTGGAGCCAGCTGCCCTGCCCGCCTTCGTCACCTCCCGCTTCGCCGGACCGACACTGGCCCAATACAAGGTCACCCCGACGACTCAAATTTCCGTGGCCAGCACCTCCGTCCTCCCGATGCTTTACACCGCCAAGCTGCGTTATCCGACGTACAACGCGGCAACCGACAAAGCGGACGCCGAGGACAAGTACCCGGCCGACGGCAGCGCCCTCCTGGTCGTCCCGCACGGTAAGCTGTTCCGCGGCGGACCCTTCCGCAAGTTCAACGCCTGGGTCGCGTGCGGCAACCCCGACGCCCCCGACCT
This sequence comes from Volvox reticuliferus, assembly GCA_019650235.1. NCBI lineage: Eukaryota > Viridiplantae > Chlorophyta > Chlorophyceae > Chlamydomonadales > Volvocaceae > Volvox > Volvox reticuliferus. The sequence goes on from BNCP01000018.1 coordinate 1,915,582, forward strand.
CGGCTGCGTGGAGCTGGCGGTCAAGCAATCCGCGCCCGACGACTTCGTTGCCCAGCTACAAGCGGCGGCTGACGACAACACGCCGCTATACATCTACGCCGCCAAAATCAGCGCGCCGTCCAATACTCAGTACAACAACAGCATCTTCCTCAACGGAGCGCTAGTCGCGGCAGCAGCTGCCCCGGGCAAGCGCCCTCCCAAGCGGGTGCAGACCTTCCGAGCAGCTACCCAGCAGACCACTGCGGCCACCGACAGCCGCGCCGACACGAACGACATGATGGTTGCGTGGGAGCAACGCGACCGGGCCGCCGTTGTCCTACCGTCGGATGGAGCACACGCCGCCGCCAGCCTCTCCCCGAATCCCAGCTCCGTCACGACGGTCGGCTCCCGGCCCGTGATACCGCTCGTCCTCAGCGTCGGCAATAGCAAGTATCCAGTCTGCACGGACAGCCCCGGCGTCCTCCAACAGCTGCCCAACTACGCGGACTTCTTCGCCGACGCGAGCTTCGCGGACGACAACGACCGGGTCGCGTACACCGCCTACGACTCCTTCGCCATCACCGGCACCGTCACCACCAGCACGGAGGGCCGGACCACTTTCGTCACGGCCCTCCAGCAGTAAGTCACTCCGGTTGCCCCAAACACAACGTGCATGGAGCGTGCATGGAGTTGCCGCCACTGGATGGCGTTAAATGCCAGCGTCAAACGGCCACCTCGCTGTATGACGACACACTTGCACGGCCGAGTGCGATCCGCGCGCTCGTGGGTTCGACTCCCACGCTGGTGAACTGCATCTCTGCATCCCTCTGCATTCTTGTATTACCCCTTCCATTCGGCACGCGTGCCCTCGCCTCCGCCGCGGGGACGGGGAACTACGGCCCCCCTCGCGGGCCCACAGCCCGCGTCTAGTCCGTCTGTCTGTCCGGAACATATTTGGTAACTCGCCGTTGTTCTCGGCGTCGTAGCGCCTTCGGAGCGTCGCTCGCGCTTAAGACATCGCGGCGTAAAAGGCGAGGTCGCGGGTTCGATCCCGGTCGTCCCCGGATGATTCGCGTCCCCGGATGTTGCGCGGCGCGAATCTCCGGATCGTGTTTCGCGGCGCGAATCGGTGCGTCCAGGTGCGCAATTCGACGTGCGACGTGCCAGTATATTGTATTGTTAATTATGTATTGTTAATTACTTTTCGCCGGCGCCGAAGTGCGCATCTGCGGCTGTCCAACGTTGTCCGTGTAAAATGTATACGGCCTTCTTCACGTGCGTCGGCTCGCTACAGTATATATACACGTCCATCGAATATATATATACATCCGTCCGATTTTTTTCTCTTAACATACGCGCACAGAATTACATACGCGCACAGAATTACATTAAAGCCGGCGGCTGTAGACTAGTCGGTCGCGCCGCCAACGTAAGCTGCACGGCCTTTCGTGAAGCTGGGTTATTTACAGGCGTCGGCTCGTATTGGTGCGTGGTATTGCGGCTGAAGACGGCTTCCGTCAGTTATGGACAGACCAAATGATTCACCCCGGCGGGCCGGGACTGACGGTCGCGAGCGCCTGGGTACGCTGGCTGGCGGCTTTTCCCCTACAGGATTTCGTCCGTTGAGTGCGGACCTCAGCGCGGTTGCCGCTCCGGCCTGTGCAGCACCGCAGTCCGGGGTGCGTAGTCGCGAGCGTCTGGGTACACTGGCTGGCGGCTTCCATTTTAGAGGGACAAGTGCGTCGAGCATGCAGCTCGGCGCGGATGCAGCACGGATGCGGGATGCTCATCTCGATCTGGAGCGCAGAGCTGCAGAGCAGCGGCGTAACACCGCTGCGCGAGCGGCTGCCCGTCAAGATCCGGAGTGCAGGGCTGCGGAACAGCGGCGTGACACCGCTGCACGAGCGGCTGCCCGTCGAGATCCGGAGTGCAGGGCTGCGGAACAGCGGCGTGACACCGCTGCACGAGCGGCTGCCCGTCGAGATCCGGAGTGCAGGGCTGCGGAACAGCGGCGTAACACCGCTGCACGAGCGGCTGCCCGTCGAGACCCGGAGTGCAGGGCTGCAGAGGCCGCGCACGCGCAGGCCCGTGCTCAGCTGCGTGGGATACAGCTTCCGCAAACTAGCTTGCTTGAGCGTTTGCGGGACCTCATGCGGTTTCCCTGCTTGCACGAGGGCCAGCACCCTGCGCCGCCTGATTTTCTTGGGGTGATTCCGGAAGGGCGCGTGCAGGATTTGCCTGGTGGTCAACTTCCGGTGGAGCGGCAGGTACCATATGAGAGACATCTGCAGCTTGCTTCCAGCATGGCCGCCGCACTGCGTCGGCGCATGCCTTCCCGGGTGTGTGCCGTCTGCTCGGAGCAGTGTTCGGAGGACCAATCCGCGCTTCGTGCTTGGGTGGACATCCCCAACGTGGACATCTTACGCGCTGACATCATGTGCACAGGCGCCGTGCCGCGTCATGCGCGTACCCTGGCTTGGCGGCGCATGCCCTGCACCGCCCGAGGTGTTGCACCACCGGCACCGGATCCGGTTTTACCAGTGCGGTATCGTATCGGCAGATCGGAGCGCGGCAGTACTGCAGGTGCCAGCGCTGACGCCGATCCCGCGGCATTCGTGGATGAGGATGCGGCGGCGGCTGACAGTGATGGTGGTGTCGATGGGGCTGACGAGTCGGATTCATCGACGGGTGCTGCAGAGGGCACGGCCCCATCGGAGTTGCGGCCATATCCACCACGGGTGCAGCCGCGACCTTGCTTCGACGATCCGCGGAGTGTGGAGGTGCCGTTCTGCATGCGCCTTGATGCAGATTTGCCGAATCGGACCGTGTTCTGCGGCGATGGTGGCTCCGAGCGATTCGTTATCTGCGCCTCTTGCGAGAAGGCACTGGCGGGTGAGGACCTTCTCCGGCTCGTTTAGGGGAGCATGAACACATTTGATTCGTCGAGCCGCCTATGTTGCCATTCGAGTTTGCTTAACCAATGTCCGCCTGTCGCCGCTCTCGTTGCAGTACGCCGAGTGCCTGAAACGGCTCTGGCGCGTCTCGATCCGGGCGACGTGCCGTCTGTCAATCACCTGGGCGACCCGCTGCCTACACCGACGTTTGTGGAAAGTCAGCTCTTGGGGCGGGGCCGTCTGATGCAGCAGCTGCTGATTGTGCATCTCACGGGCCGTCCCCCCCAGGTCTTCCCGTGTGCCGTTCAGTCGCATGGTATCGCGGTCGTCAACCCCGACCCCAACATGCTACGCGGTCAGCTGCCTGCGCGCATTGCGGATTTGGCAGGTGCGTTCACGGTGGTGTGCGTGGACCAGGTCCGAGACCGGCAGGACTTGCTGGATCGCGTTCGCCGTGCGCCTGGCGTTAAAGTGCGAGGACACGTCATCGTCGCCTGGGTGCGCTTTCTTCAACACAACGATGAGGATGAGCTCGTGGTGGATGAAGATGCTCTGCAGGAGTACGAGCGTATGGGATGTGTTGCGCAGGTACCTGAGGCGCTGCTGCGCTCCGCGATCGGTCCTACAGATCCGGAAGTCGCCGGCGTACTGCGGAGCACGTTCCTCCATGACCGCACTGGCGCCGCTGGTGTACGGCAGCTGCAGGAGACGTTACAAGGAAACGCGGCTGGTGAAATCGTTCAGGGCGACGGCGCGTATGTATCGCCGTCTGATACAGGTGTGCTTCCTTCTTGTTGAAAGACGGGGTGAGCCGACGGGGCTCACAGACGGGGAACGGTGGGGAGACGGGCTGTAGCAGTCGTCTTCACGATGCTACTAGATTTATGCGGAAGCGAAGCCTTAAAAGGTTTGGAAATGGTTCGTAAGTATGTTAGTGTCGCGAAGTTGTACATCTAGTGAGGAAAGGTGACAGCGGAGTCTTGAACTCCGAACAATTAGTATTGTTATACTAAGTTGTCAGGCCGAAGCTCTTCACCAGGGTGATTTTAATATCGGCTCACCTAGCCGAGATGTACGGCAATTTGTTTTGCCAATCGCGAGCTTTTCTCGTAGTTAGTTTTCGGTTAGGCATCATGCTTATTGCATGATTGCCTACCGGTTTGTCTAGGCCTATTTCTTTAAGGTAAATGTAGTTGCCTACATTCCCCCCCTTCTGAAGCGAACCGTCCCGGGAGCGTTACCGTCTCCTCTTGGAGGAGGTTTCTTTTGCAGGGGGTTTGGGCCTTGCTTTGGCTTTGAGTTTTCGCTCATATTCCTCGATGGCTTCCACCAAGGGATCTGAGTCTTTCAGGGCCGCCTCGGTTTCATATGTGTTGTGAGTGGAATCATATCCTTCCCACTTGATAAGGTACTCTCGACGAGTTTTACCTCTGCCCCCACGGATTGAGACGTCCCGATGATCTACAATGGCTTCAACCATGTAGAATGGTTCACCCTCAATTACAAGTGGTGAGGGTGGTTGTCGCTGTGTGCCCTCCTTGAATGGTTTCAGGAGAGACACATGGAAGACCGGGTGTAGGCGAGATTCAGCTGGTAATTCCAGTTTTACCGCTGCTTCGCCGATGTTAGCGACAACTGTATATGGGCCGATGAATTTTGGCATCAGCTTCTTCGTTCCAGGTTTTTTGAGATTTATGTTCTTCGTACTTAACAGCACTTTTTGCCCAACCTCATAACGCACGGGGCGCCGAGACGAGTCAGCATCCTGTTTTTGTCTAGATTGCGCAGCCTGGAGACAAGTTTTAGCGAGTTGTAATCGCTTGCGCATGATGGTGGAGTACTCATCAGCAGCCGGCACTTTAGAGGGTACATGCAAGTCAACCGGTACGCGCGGTTGTTGGACACCATTAAGAGAAAATGGTGTCATACCCGTCGAGCGTTGTTTGGAGTTATTAATAGCAAACTCAATCAACGGTAAGTGATCATCCCAATCATCCTGATTAGGGGAGATATAGTGCCGCAGTGTCTCTTCCAGTAAGCGATTCATCCGCTCGGTTTGTCCATCGGTTTGGGGATGGAAGGCTGTGCTCATATGGAGGTTGGTGCCCAATAGGCGAAATACTTCCTTCCAGAAATTGCTTGTAAAGCGTGGGTCCCGGTCAGAGATAATATTCTTTGGAAGGCCGTGCTGCCGGAATACAGTGGCTACAAAAAGGCGAGCCAACTCTTCCGCTCCTGCGGTCGTGAGTGTGGGAGCAAAGTGCGTCATTTTGCTCAGGCGGTCCACAAACACTACGATCGCATCATGCCCATTGCGAGTTGTTGGTAGCTGGGTTATCAAATCCATTGATATGCTCTCCCACACGGAAGAAGGTATGGGGAGCGGCTGCAGCAAACCGCCCGGTTTGGTGTTGTTTGGTTTGTTATGCTGACATTGGGGACAAGACTTGACGTAGGCCTTCACGTCAGTGTCTAGTCCAGGCCACCAATAAGTTTGTGCGATCGCTTGCTTGGTGCGGTCAATGCCGCGGTGGCCGGCACATGGGGTATCATGATACTCTTTCATGATAACCTGTCGTAAGTCAGCTTGATTAGGGATGTAAATCTGGGACCCATGGTACCAGAAGTTACCCTTCTTTTTTAGCCGCAGTTTTGCTACCTTTGTTTTCGTGAGATTGGGATCACCGTCATACCCGCGGATGATTCGATGTCCTAAGTCGCTGTCGATCAGCGCGGCAGAAAGCAAGTTGAGCACCACATCGTGGACCCGACTGATGGGGTCAGCCACATTCACCCGACCAGGGCGATACTCCCATTTGAATGTGAAACGTGATAATCGTTCCATCCAACGAGCTTGGCGGCGGGACAGTTTATCCGCGCTTTGTTGATCCTGTAGGTATACCAGTGGTTGGTGATCAGTGATCAACGTGACATCACTGGCTCCTTCAAGGTAGCAACGCCACTCTTCCAGGGCTAAAACAGTGCCTAGGCACTCTTGGTCTGTTGTTGTGTAGTTATATTCTGCCCTATTGAATTTAGAGCTTGTATAAGCTACAGGGTGGTCATCCTGCAAGAGGACGGCTCCTGTGCCATGAATAGAGGCATCAGACCAAACCGTGAAAGGTTTATCAAGCTCAGGGAGTTTAAGAACTGGTGCATTGGTCAAGGCATGCTTCACACCCTGGAAGGCTGCCTCGCAGGCTTCGGTCCAGCGGAAGGGCACTTTCGCGCTGGTAAGGGTTGTGAGGGGGGCCACAAGGGAGGAGTAACCCTGAATAAACCTCCGGAAATAGCTGGCTAAGCCAAGGAACGCCCGCAGTTTCTTAATATCCGTGGGGACAGGCCAGTCTTTAATGACTGTTACTTTGCGGTCGTCTACTTTCAAGCCTTCTTGGCTTACTTTGTGGCCCAGGAAATGCAGTTCGAACCGGTTGAACTGACACTTCGACAATTTTGCCTTGAATTGGTGCTTTCGGAGCAAGGACAGTACCAAACGGAGGTGCTGTTCATGCTCAGCCGGGGTCTTACTAAAGACCAGGATATCATCCAAGTACACTAGCACAAATTTGCCAATGTAGTCAGTGAAGACACGATTCATCACTGCTTGGAACGTTGCAGGGGCATTGGTGAGTCCAAAGCAAAGGACTTTGAACTGGAACTGGCCCATGCCTGGGGCTATGAAGGCCGTTTTCTCCACATCCTCGGGAGAGATTAAGATTTGATGATACCCCTGTTGTAAATCCAGGGAGCTGAAAATGGTTGCTCCTTGGAGTTGGTCGAAAAGGTCTGTGATATTGGGCATGGGATACCGCCGTTTTATGGTCAGTTTATTAAGTGCACGGTAGTCTAACACCATGCGTAGTCCTTGCCCATTTGCCTTTTCGACAAAGAGGACTGGAGCCCCATAGGGTGAGGTTGAGGGTTCGATGTACCCCTTACTAAGCAATTCAGTAACTTGCTTTTTAACCTCTTGTTGCTCCAGTTGGGTGAGCCTATAGGCTCGTTTAGCTGGTGGTACGGCACCATCCACTAATGGAATAGTGTGACCAATATTCCTGTCGGGGGGAAGGCCTTGAAGGTCTTCGAATACATCCTTGTATTCCTCCAGTAATTCAGATAATTTCGAATCAGTCAGAAGATTTTTCCCACCGGAATTGGGTTGAGGGGCAGTAATTTGGTCCTCTGCTTGTACGAGCAGGAGATAACTTCGTGCTCCTTTAGCAATTCGTTTGCCTGCTGCTTTAGCAGATACCGTTTCGACAGTGGTCGCTGCATAGAGTGTCGCAGTGACATAGTTCATGAGGGTAATCGCATCAAGATTATCGTCGATACCCGGGGAAGCCCAAAGAGATGGCGTAAACGTGTACGCCGCATTTGGCTTCTTATACACTGTCAGGGTATTGGTTGTCCAGCACATTGTGGCTTTTCGTTTTCCTAACCAGTCATTAGCCAGGATAATGTCAACACCTGGGACATCTTGTTTGAGAACAAGTAGTTTGACTGGAACTTGTCAATTTGAAGGTTGGCAACAACTGAGCCCTCAATCAGTTCGGTGTTGCCATTAGCCACTTTAACTGAGCTGGTAAGTGTTGGTTTGAGAGCAAGGGCCATCTTTTTAACGGCTGTTAGGGATATAAACCCATCTGCGGTACCTTTACAATCAGCACCGGAATCGGCCAAGGCTTTGCAGGCCGTTTGGCACAGGCGAGCATCAAAGATCATAGACGGTGTAGAACCAACGATGGAGTTTAAGTGCACGGTAGTGGACGGTCGGTCGTACCATAGCTGCATAGGCCATGAAACACCTGGTATGAGTTCCCGTACTCCTGTGCTACTTTTCTGCAGGAATAATCTTTTTCCTGGTGTGTATGTTTTTATCAGGCGAAAGCCTGCTGCTCGCATACTGTGCTCTACTGAGCTCCACTTTGGGACTACAAAGACTGCAGAGGTATTTTCTGGATCTTTGTGTTTGCAGGAGATGTAGTGTTTTTGCCACTGAGCAATTTGATTGTAAGGAGGATGAATCCAGGCAAACTCACCCGCAAGGTTATGATTGACGAATGGGTTTGATGGAGAGGCAAAACGTGGACAGAGACTATTATTGCCCGAATCGTTACATGCGGCGTCAAAGGTAAATTGACGGCCGAGTTGAACCTCAACCTGGCGGAATTCGTCAGGCCGGAACATCCGATCAGTCCGAGGGCTGTCGGTCATGGGCAACACAAACTCTCCATCTGGTGCAACCAGTTTAACTGGTTCACACTCCTCCACACGCTTGCCAGGGTCCTACTCCTGCATCTTAGATTCAAGCCGGGCAGCGAGCGCCAACTTCTTTTCCGCCTCAGCCTTGATCGCCTTGGAGCAGTCCACCGCGTGGTCCGGCCAAGACTGGCCTGGCTTCTTGAAGCCGTGGCAATAGCGGCACCGGTTGCTAGAAGGCTTGTCAGAAGCTTGGTCGGTCCGGGGTTTTTTGCTCGCGGACTGCCAGCCCTGTTGTGATCGGGAAAAGGGGCGTTTTTGGTAGGGATGTCTGGATTTAGGGGTGGTTACCGTAGCAGCTTTCAGCTCAATGGTGGCAGTCTTATCTTTTCCTGCCTTCCACCGGACCTCTTGGCCCACTGCATAAAGAATGCATTTATCTAAATCCTGCCAGTCCTTGCCCTCATCGTCGGTTGCACACCGACCCCGAAGTGCTGGAACTAAGCCTTTGATGTACCAGCTAATCTGGTCTGCTTTGTCCATGTCCTTAGCTTCTCGTAGGACATCATGGAAGCGCTGGGTATACTCAGCAACGGTTTCGGCAGTTTTCATGTCGTATTCATGAGAGTGCAAGCGATCCCGTGCTGCCATGGCAGTGTTGCGTTGCGTGTCCCCATATTGCAAGAGAAACGCCGCCCTTAAGGTTTCGCGTGTGAGGGGTTTCTTGCCCGACTTGTGCATCTCGAGGACATCTGCCGCCCAGACCTGTGCTTTGCCCGTTAAGAAGTACACTATGTGCTCAAACGGGTCCATATTCATCAGGTCAAAATATTGCATGAGCACATTGAACCATGACCGGGTGCAAGTGATGGTGCTATCCTTCTTCCCAGAAAATTTGGGGGGATGCGGAACCCGTCTAGTAGGGCTTACCTCACTTGGCCGGCTGGACTTTGGGGCCGTTGTCTGGGAACCGCTACCCCCAGCTAGGTGTGCGGTTGCCTCCACCCAGAGGGACTGAACCTCCTCGAGTGTTGGCACCGGAACTAGGTGCTTCTCTAGGATGGCCTGCAGCGTTGTTTGCTGGAGGGCATCCTTAGGCAACAGGGTGGCGACGCTCGACCCAGCAATCATGGCAATAATGTCCAGGATTGCTTTCTTGCGGGAGTCAGCTGCTTCGGACGTTTGGGAACGTTCTGAAAGGCGTTCGAAGATCTGTTCCAGCAGGGCTCGTGTGCGATCGGAATCCGCACGGATGGCACCCATCTGGTCGTCGAACGACTCTTTAAGGCGCGTGAACTCGCCTTCCAATGCTACAACGCGATTATGTGTTGCGTTGCGCATTGTGTCAGCGACGTGCTGGGCCGCGCGCGTTTGCTCTGGTGTGCGCTGCGGCAGGCCATTGGAAGGCAACGCGACGTCGCCTTCATCCGCCATTGGTTCCTGCGGACCGCGGATAATAGGAATATTATTATTATTATTACTTGTGGGAATTACTGGTGCCAAAGGCACCGTTTCCGGAGGGTCAATGTTCGAACGACTTGGTCGTCGAATGGCGGCGACGGCGGCTAAACGCTTTAGTCGCAAAATTTCATTGACATTTTTACGTTTAAAACGTAAGATTTCCTTCCGCGCTTTTTGCTGCGGAGGATTTGTTGTTTTGGTGTGCGGGTCGCGTGGCATTGCGCAATGTTCAGCTCACCTGAGGAGGATCGTTGCTCAGACCCTCGCTACCAATTGTAGCAGTCGTCTTCACGATGCTACTAGATTTATGCGGAAGCGAAGCCTTAAAAGGTTTGGAAATGGTTCGTAAGTATGTTAGTGTCGCGAAGTTGTACATCTAGTGAGGAAAGGTGACAGCGGAGTCTTGAACTCCGAACAATTAGTATTGTTATACTAAGTTGTCAGGCCGAAGCTCTTCACCAGGGTGATTTTAATATCGGCTCACCTAGCCGAGATGTACGGCAATTTGTTTTGCCAATCGCGAGCTTTTCTCGTAGTTAGTTTTCGGTTAGGCATCATGCTTATTGCATGATTGCCTACCGGTTTGTCTAGGCCTATTTCTTTAAGGTAAATGTAGTTGCCTACACGGGCCGGGCGGGAAACGTAGATACGTCACTATCGGACTGACAATTTTGGTTCCACGTGCTTTGCCCGCATCCTTCCGGCCTTGGTACTTCTCAACTTCTACATCTGCTGGTGTTCCCGATGTGCCCACGACCGGGGCTACCGTCTCGGACACTCCTATGGCGGGTATGTCTGTGAGAGCACAGCTGCGAGTTGCCCGTGCCGCTGCTGTGTTTTACGACCTGTACGTACCCGTGGGTTTGCACGGGTCGCGGCTGCTGGTCTGTGTGTCGATCGAACGCACTCGGCCTCCTGTCAGGTTAGGCGTCGGGGAATACTTTACGTATTGCCACTTGTTGATCTGCGGTGTGTGCGCGACTGTGACTACTGTTCACTGCAGAAGCTGGCGCTACGGGCTTACCGCCCCTCGCGGTCGTCGTGCGTCAGGCAGCCGACCCTGCTCCCATCCGGAGTGAGTGAGGGCGTGCATTTTGTCACCTTCATACACCTCCATTCGCGTATCCCGTCACATCCACCGAACGGCCTCGGAACAATTTGCGCATACATATATATATATATATATATATATATATATATATATATATATATATATATATATATCATTCCCGCTCCGTCTGTCTGTCCGTCGTGTTAAGCTTGTGGATTCCCGCCCCCTCTGTCCGACACAGCTGATGCCGACCTGGGCGCTCCGAATGAGCTGGAACTGGTCCTGCCGCAGCCCGCTGCCGTTCCGACCGACGGCAGCGAGTTTGATACCCGGCCCAACGTGGTGCATGATCTGCTGACCGGCCGTGCACGTCTTGCATTCGCCGCTGGCGGCCGTGACGCTCGGATCCTGGATGATCGTCATCCGGCCATCCTCAACGTCTGCTTCCCGGTCTCGTTTCCGTATGGCTTGTCCGGACAGCGGCCGCCGGGAATGTCCTTTGCATCATACTGCAGCCACCTGGTACGGCGGGTGCCTCGGGCACAGTTCAGCGGCAATTTGATGCTGCTTGCCCGCATGTACGACATCAGCGTTCGGCAGCAGAGCATGGCGCAGGTGGGAGTGGCCCTGCGCATGCGACCACGGCTGGGTGAACCAGCGGCGCGGGTTTCGAGGGAAGTCGTACGCGCCATGGCGGACATCTTGGCGCTGCCGTACCGTCACGCCCAGCGACGGCAGCTGCTGTCGCAGCAGTCGCCCGTGGTGCGCGCTCTCCTCGAGGGCGCACGTGCCAGCTTGCTGCGAATCGACCTCACAGATGCCTACTACAACGGTGCAAAGGCCACGATGCGTGCAGCTGCCCTGACCATTGGCTGGCCGCCGCTGTTCTTCAACCTCAACCCGGCGGACATGCATGCTGGCTGCGCCGTTGTAACGTCTGGCCAGTTCATCGAGTTCGACGACACCGGCCGTCCCGCCCAGATCACCAGCACGGTGGAAAAGTGGCGCCGCGTTAAGGAAGACCCGCACAGCTGCGCCGCGCTGCTCGTTGCCACGAAAGAGGTGGTGGTCGAGCAGCTGTTTGGCTTTGCACCCGGGGCAATGCGGCAGACTGACCCGAACTGCTTCTGCGGTGTCGTATTCGAGGTGGTTGTCAAGGTGGAGCAGAGCGGACGACTGGCGCTACACCTGCACGGAGTTGCACATCTCGAGTGCTTCGCGCTAGAGAACCTGCAGGCGTTGTTTTGTGGACCCAACTGCCGGGCTCTGGCACTTGCGTACGCGCTCTGCGAAATGTGGTACCCCTCGCCGTACTACGCTCCGGCCCCGGACGGTGGAACGCGGCCTCTGGTCATGGGCATGTCTGATGCGGAGGCGCAGCAGCGCGGCCTGCCCGTGCCGGCGGTGCAGGCAGACTGCCCGCCTGCCGCGTACGACTTCGAGCGACTGGCCGGGTGCGCAAACGGCGGACTGCCTCCACCATCACGGCACGCCGCCTGCCGTGCCCACCACGCTGCCGTCATACGCGGTACCCTCACCCACACCCACAATACGACGTGCAAGCGCCACGGCTGCCACGGCACCGACGACAGCTGCGGCATGGCCTTCCCCCGGCTCACCCGCACGGCCTTTCAGTGGATCGGCACCAGCGGCCTCTTCTTGCTGCCCCGCCTGGCACCCAACCTCGTGCCGCACATGCCTGCCGTTGCGCTCGCGTTCGGCTGCAACCAGCTGATGTCCCTGGCCTGTGAGGTCGACCGGGAGTACACGGCTGACGTGGCCGCACAACTAGCACGCCCCGCCGACGAACGTGGTGACTGCCCCCTCCTACAGCCCGCCATCGACCGCGCCCGTGATGCCGCGTACTACAGTTCAAAGTACACTGCGAAGACAATCGAGCGCAGCCAGGCACACCTCACCTGTGCCGCCGTGGGGCGCGTGCAGGACTTCATGATGGCGGGGAGTCCGCCCAGCGCCACTGGCGATGGCCCCAGCGCGTTCGGCAACCTGTGCGCCGCGGTGCACCGCATGACGGCCACCATCACGGCCGGCATGGCACTGGTCGCCTTCAAGCTCTCGGGTCACGATACGTTTCAAGCGTCGTACAAACGCAACTACCTGCCGGTGGGCGCGTTCACTGCACTGGCGGCCGAATCCGCCGTGGAGCCAGAAGTACGCGCACGTGGCGGCCCAGTCGGGGCTGTCATGCTGGTACGTGTACCACAGCAGCGCGTGCACGAAGCGTGTCTTGCCCGTGCCCGGGGGACCCATGATGAGCATCTGTGGCGGGACGCCTGGATCGGGTTCGTTGCGGCGGTCGAAGTAGCGTGCTACGAGCATGAACGGTACAGCCTGATCCGGCGCCAGGGTGAAGAGCTCGATGGTGTCGTCAACGGTAGGCGGCTGAGCCAGACGCAGGTACGTCGGCATCTCCGCTGTGACGAGTGCGCGGTCAGACTGTTGGCCGTCATTCATGAGTACCGCCACGAGCGGGTAGCCGGGGCGGCGATCCAGGCACAGGCGGGGGGTGCGGACGGCGGTGGTCGGCGTGGTGGTGGTGCCTTCGGTCAGGACCAGGTAGCGCTTCAACCGCTTGGAAGCCTCGCTCAGCAGCGGGATGTCGGTGGCGCGCACACGGCGGATGAAGGGGTTGGTGTTGGCACCGAGTGCGTCGGGTAGAGGAAGCGCACGGCAACGCCGGGCTGCACCGTATGCGTACAGCCCCTCCACCGTGGTGCGGTCGTACAGGTCCGTCAGGGCGACGTCAGACAGGTTGATTCCCGTCGTCGGGTCGCCTTGGCCTGGCACGAAGTCATACCGCTCGACCTGATTGTCGTGCGGTGGCTGTGTGTCAGGGTCGGGTTGGAGGCGGCCTCGCCCGGCGTCCGGGTCATCATCATCCGAGGCACTGGAGGTGTAGTTCGGGGGCAGACCGGCAGCTGCAGCGGCGGCGCGGCGCTGGCGACGTCGCAAGTTGTATTCGGCCTGGCGCCGGCCGCTGGCGAGGTGCTCTGCCTCGATGTTGTCGAGCAGGGCACTGACGCACGCTCTGTAGGATCGGCCTGCACCGGTGGTTCCCAGGTCCGCCCACCAAGCATCGTACGCCTCCTTCACCGTCTGATTGGCGGCCACCGGCTGGCCGCGGTGAGCCTTGAAGACGCCCAACACGAATGCGTAGTAGGCGACGGCGGCTGCGGTGGTACTGCCTGCTTGCGGACGGCGGGGCAGTGCACCGCCCAGCAGGACGTACCTCGGCTGCGCCAGGCGACGGAGAACGTGTGTCAGGTACAGCGGGTGCGTCGGTTGGAAGGCCACCTTCTTGGGGGGTATGGTCGTTGCTGGGCTGGTCGGTAGCTGATCCACAGCTGAGCCGCCTGACGCAAGGAACGTCGCGACGGCGGTGGGCTGGGCGCCAGATGGGCCGGAAGGTGCATCAGTCACGGGGGTCATAACGGCGCCAGGGGCGGTGCGTTTGCGGTGGCGAGCTGCGGGGAGGACTTGGGCGCCAAGGATGGCAGCGTGGGGGTGCTGTGCGGGCGTCACACGTTGCACCTCGAAGTTGGCCACGATATTGTAGGCGCTGCAATCGAAGCCGCTGAGCTCCACTCCACGCTGCGTGTAGTTCTGTACGGCGTCGGCGAGGGTGTAGCCACCGTGCTCCTCCGCCTCCACAAGCTCCACGCCGGTTTCCGCGTCTTCTGGCTCCACGGCGGATTCGGCCGCCAGTGCAGTGAACGCGCCCACCGGCAGGTAGTTGCGTTTGTACGACGCTTGAAACGTATCGTGACCCGAGAGCTTGAAGGCGACCAGTGCCATGCCGGCCGTGATGGTGGCCGTCATGCGGTGCACCGCGGCGCACAGGTTGCCGAACGCGCTGGGGCCATCGCCAGTGGCGCTGGGCGGACTCCCCGCCATCATGAAGTCCTGCACGCGCCCCACGGCGGCACAGGTGAGGTGTGCCTGGCTGCGCTCGATTGTCTTCGCAGTGTACTTTGAACTGTAGTACGCGGCATCACGGGCGCGGTCGATGGCGGGCTGTAGGAGGGGGCAGTCACCACGTTCGTCGGCGGGGCGTGCTAGTTGTGCGGCCACGTCAGCCGTGTACTCCCGGTCGACCTCACAGGCCAGGGACATCAGCTGGTTGCAGCCGAACGCGAGCGCAACGGCAGGCATGTGCGGCACGAGGTTGGGTGCCAGGCGGGGCAGCAAGAAGAGGCCGCTGGTGCCGATCCACTGAAAGGCCGTGCGGGTGAGCCGGGGGAAGGCCATGCCGCAGCTGTCGTCGGTGCCGTGGCAGCCGTGGCGCTTGCACGTCGTATTGTGGGTGTGGGTGAGGGTACCGCGTATGACGGCAGCGTGGTGGGCACGGCAGGCGGCGTGCCGTGATGGTGGAGGCAGTCCGCCGTTTGCGCACCCGGCCAGTCGCTCGAAGTCGTACGCGGCAGGCGGGCAGTCTGCCTGCACCGCCGGCACGGGCAGGCCGCGCTGCTGCGCCTCCGCATCAGACATGCCCATGACCAGAGGCCGCGTTCCACCGTCCGGGGCCGGAGCGTAGTACGGCGAGGGGTACCACATTTCGCAGAGCGCGTACGCAAGTGCCAGAGCCCGGCAGTTGGGTCCACAAAACAACGCCTGCAGGTTCTCTAGCGCGAAGCACTCGAGATGTGCAACTCCGTGCAGGTGTAGCGCCAGTCGTCCGCTCTGCTCCACCTTGACAACCACCTCGAATACGACACCGCAGAAGCAGTTCGGGTCAGTCTGCCGCATTGCCCCGGGTGCAAAGCCAAACAGCTGCTCGACCACCACCTCTTTCGTGGCAACGAGCAGCGCGGCGCAGCTGTGCGGGTCTTCCTTAACGCGGCGCCACTTTTCCACCGTGCTGGTGATCTGGGCGGGACGGCCGGTGTCGTCGAACTCGATGAACTGGCCAGACGTTACAACGGCGCAGCCAGCATGCATGTCCGCCGGGTTGAGGTTGAAGAACAGCGGCGGCCAGCCAATGGTCAGGGCAGCTGCACGCATCGTGGCCTTTGCACCGTTGTAGTAGGCATCTGTGAGGTCGATTCGCAGCAAGCTGGCACGTGCGCCCTCGAGGAGAGCGCGCACCACGGGCGACTGCTGCGACAGCAGCTGCCGTCGCTGGGCGTGACGGTACGGCAGCGCCAAGATGTCCGCCATGGCGCGTACGACTTCCCTCGAAACCCGCGCCGCTGGTTCACCCAGCCGTGGTCGCATGCGCAGGGCCACTCCCACCTGCGCCATGCTCTGCTGCCGAACGCTGATGTCGTACATGCGGGCAAGCAGCATCAAATTGCCGCTGAACTGTGCCCGAGGCACCCGCCGTACCAGGTGGCTGCAGTATGATGCAAAGGACATTCCCGGCGGCCGCTGTCCGGACAAGCCATACGGAAACGAGACCGGGAAGCAGACGTTGAGGATGGCCGGATGACGATCATCCAGGATCCGAGCGTCACGGCCGCCAGCGGCGAATGCAAGACGTGCACGGCCGGTCAGCAGATCATGCACCACGTTGGGCCGGGTATCAAACTCGCTGCCGTCGGTCGGAACGGCAGCGGGCTGCGGCAGGACCAGTTCCAGCTCATTCGGAGCGCCCAGGTCGGCATCAGCTGTGTCGGACAGAGGGGGC
Organism: Volvox reticuliferus; assembly: GCA_019650235.1. Lineage (NCBI taxonomy): Eukaryota > Viridiplantae > Chlorophyta > Chlorophyceae > Chlamydomonadales > Volvocaceae > Volvox > Volvox reticuliferus. The sequence goes on from BNCP01000018.1 coordinate 1,931,813, forward strand.
GGGAATCCACAAGCTTAACACGACGGACAGACAGACGGAGCGGGAATGATATATATATATATATATATATATATATATATATATATATATATATATATGTATGCGCAAATTGTTCCGAGGCCGTTCGGTGGATGTGACGGGATACGCGAATGGAGGTGTATGAAGGTGACAAAATGCACGCCCTCACTCACTCCGGATGGGAGCAGGGTCGGCTGCCTGACGCACGACGACCGCGAGGGGCGGTAAGCCCGTAGCGCCAGCTTCTGCAGTGAACAGTAGTCACAGTCGCGCACACACCGCAGATCAACAAGTGGCAATACGTAGAGTATTCCCCGACGCCTAACCTGACAGGAGGCCGAGTGCGTTCGATCGACACACAGACCAGCAGCCGCGACCCGTGCAAACCCACGGGTACGTACAGGTCGTAAAACACAGCAGCGGCACGGGCAACTCGCAGCTGTGCTCTCACAGACATACCCGCCATAGGAGTGTCCGAGACGGTAGCCCCGGTCGTGGGCACATCGGGACCACCAGCAGATGTAGAAGTTGAGAAGTACCAAGGCCGGAAGGATGCGGGCAAAGCACGTGGAACCAAAATTGTCAGTCCGATAGTGACGTATCTACGTTTCCCGCCCGGCCCGTCTCCCCACCGTTCCCCGTCTGTGAGCCCCGTCGGCTCACCCCGTCTTTCAACAAGAAGGAAGCACACCTGTATCAGACGGCGATACATACGCGCCGTCGCCCTGAACGATTTCACCAGCCGCGTTTCCTTGTAACGTCTCCTGCAGCTGCCGTACACCAGCGGCGCCAGTGCGGTCATGGAGGAACGTGCTCCGCAGTACGCCGGCGACTTCCGGATCTGTAGGACCGATCGCGGAGCGCAGCAGCGCCTCAGGTACCTGCGCAACACATCCCATACGCTCGTACTCCTGCAGAGCATCTTCATCCACCACGAGCTCATCCTCATCGTTGTGTTGAAGAAAGCGCACCCAGGCGACGATGACGTGTCCTCGCACTTTAACGCCAGGCGCACGGCGAACGCGATCCAGCAAGTCCTGCCGGTCTCGGACCTGGTCCACGCACACCACCGTGAACGCACCTGCCAAATCCGCAATGCGCGCAGGCAGCTGACCGCGTAGCATGTTGGGGTCGGGGTTGACGACCGCGATACCATGCGACTGAACGGCACACGGGAAGACCTGGGGGGGACGGCCCGTGAGATGCACAATCAGCAGCTGCTGCATCAGACGGCCCCGCCCCAAGAGCTGACTTTCCACAAACGTCGGTGTAGGCAGCGGGTCGCCCAGGTGATTGACAGACGGCACGTCGCCCGGATCGAGACGCGCCAGAGCCGTTTCAGGCACTCGGCGTACTGCAACGAGAGCGGCGACAGGCGGACATTGGTTAAGCAGACTCGAATGGCAACATAGGCGGCTCGACGAATCAAATGTGTTCATGCTCCCCTAAACGAGCCGGAGAAGGTCCTCACCCGCCAGTGCCTTCTCGCAAGAGGCGCAGATAACGAATCGCTCGGAGCCACCATCGCCGCAGAACACGGTCCGATTCGGCAAATCCGCATCAAGGCGCATGCAGAACGGCACCTCCACACTCCGCGGATCGTCGAAGCAAGGTCGCGGCTGCACCCGTGGTGGATATGGCCGCAACTCCGATGGGGCCGTGCCCTCTGCAGCACCCGTCGATGAATCCGACTCGTCAGCCCCATCGACACCACCATCACTGTCAGCCGCCGCCGCATCCTCATCCACGAATGCCGCGGGATCGGCGTCAGCGCTGGCACCTGCAGTACTGCCGCGCTCCGATCTGCCGATACGATACCGCACCGGTAAAACCGGATCCGGTGCCGGTGGTGCAACACCTCGGGCGGTGCAGGGCATGCGCCGCCAAGCCAGGGTACGCGCATGACGCGGCACGGCGCCTGTGCACATGATGTCAGCGCGTAAGATGTCCACGTTGGGGATGTCCACCCAAGCACGAAGCGCGGATTGGTCCTCCGAACACTGCTCCGAGCAGACGGCACACACCCGGGAAGGCATGCGCCGACGCAGTGCGGCGGCCATGCTGGAAGCAAGCTGCAGATGTCTCTCATATGGTACCTGCCGCTCCACCGGAAGTTGACCACCAGGCAAATCCTGCACGCGCCCTTCCGGAATCACCCCAAGAAAATCAGGCGGCGCAGGGTGCTGGCCCTCGTGCAAGCAGGGAAACCGCATGAGGTCCCGCAAACGCTCAAGCAAGCTAGTTTGCGGAAGCTGTATCCCACGCAGCTGAGCACGGGCCTGCGCGTGCGCGGCCTCTGCAGCCCTGCACTCCGGGTCTCGACGGGCAGCCGCTCGTGCAGCGGTGTTACGCCGCTGTTCCGCAGCCCTGCACTCCGGATCTCGACGGGCAGCCGCTCGTGCAGCGGTGTCACGCCGCTGTTCCGCAGCCCTGCACTCCGGATCTCGACGGGCAGCCGCTCGTGCAGCGGTGTCACGCCGCTGTTCCGCAGCCCTGCACTCCGGATCTTGACGGGCAGCCGCTCGCGCAGCGGTGTTACGCCGCTGCTCTGCAGCTCTGCGCTCCAGATCGAGATGAGCATCCCGCATCCGTGCTGCATCCGCGCCGAGTTGCATGCTCGACGCACTTGTCCCTCTAAAATGGAAGCCGCCAGCCAGTGTACCCAGACGCTCGCGACTACGCACCCCGGACTGCGGTGCTGCACAGGCCGGAGCGGCAACCGCGCTGAGGTCCGCACTCAACGGATGAAATCCTGTAGGGGAAAAGCCGCCAGCCAGCGTACCCAGGCGCTCGCGACCGTCAGTCCCGGCCCGCCGGGGTGAATCATTTGGTCTGTCCGTCATAACTGACGGAAGCCGTCTTCAGCCGCAATACCACGCACCAATACGAGCCGACGCCTGTAAATAACCCAGCTTCACGAAAGGCCGTGCAGCTTACGTTGGCGGCGCGACCGACTAGTCTACAGCCGCCGGCTTTAATGTAATTCTGTGCGCGTATGTAATTCTGTGCGCGTATGTTAAGAGAAAAAAATCGGACGGATGTATATATATATTCGATGGACGTGTATATATACTGTAGCGAGCCGACGCACGTGAAGAAGGCCGTATACATTTTACACGGACAACGTTGGACAGCCGCAGATGCGCACTTCGGCGCCGGCGAAAAGTAATTAACAATACATAATTAACAATACAATATACTGGCACGTCGCACGTCGAATTGCGCACCTGGACGCACCGATTCGCGCCGCGAAACACGATCCGGAGATTCGCGCCGCGCAACATCCGGGGACGCGAATCATCCGGGGACGACCGGGATCGAACCCGCGACCTCGCCTTTTACGCCGCGATGTCTTAAGCGCGAGCGACGCTCCAAAGGCGCTACGACGCCGAGAACAACTAGACGCGGGCCGTCCGCCCGCGAGGGGGGCCGTAGTTCCCCGGGGAGCGACCGTGGGAGCAGCCGTGCAAGTGTGTCGCTGGCCTTTTACGCCATCCAGTGGCGGCAACTCCATGCAACTGCAGTCAACTGCATTCAATTGTACGACTGTATGCAACCGAGTGTCCTCTGCTCCCGCCGACCCCCACTACTGTTGCCACCCCCACCACCGCCGCTGTCGTCGCCGCCCATCGGCGTCGCCGCTGCTGCCGAGCCCGCCACCCCCCCATCCGCCACCCCCCTCTGCCGAGTCCGCCACTTCCATCACCACCGCCACCGTCGCCTCCGTTGCAGACCCCCCACCACCACCGCTGTCGTCGCCGCCGCTCAGTTGTCCATGGCGGTCGCCGCTGCTGCCGAGCCCGCCCCCCCCTCCACCGCCACCGCCGCCGCCACCGTCCAGCCGTCTGCCGAGTCCGCCACTTCCATCACCACCGCCGCCGTCGCTGCCGCCGCCCTGTCCTTCGCCACCGTCGCCTGCGTTGCAGAACCCCCACCACCGCTGCTGTCGTCGCCGCCGCTCAGTTGTCCATCGGCGTCACCGCTGCTGCCGAGCCCGCCACCCCCTCCGCCGCCACCGCCGCCGCCGCCGTCCAGCTCTCTGTCGAGTCCGTCACTTCCATCACCACTGCCGCCGTCGCTGCCGCCGCCCTGTCCTTCGCCACCGTCGCCTCCGTTGCAGAACCCCCACCACCGTCGCCGTGTCACGTGGTGGTGGCTGCGGTAGTCCAGCGCTCCTCCAGGTGCCGGGCGTGCTCGTACTCGGGCGCATAGCGGTCGCGGGTTGCGGTCGCGCGGCGGTCGAGGAGGCGCAGTTCGGCCGCCAGGTCGGGATCGAGCTTCGTTGCTGCCAGAAACTGCTGGACAACTCGTCTCCGCTCGTCAGGTGTTGTAGAGAGCGGGCGCAGGAGGCGGATGTGGTCGAGTGTCTTGTACCGTGTCAGCAGCACATACACGGTTGCGCGCTTCAGGCCACCAGGTGGCACGGAGAGGTCCGCAACCCAGCATTCCTCCTTGAAGCTGCGGCCCTGTACGAAGTAGTCGGTCACGGCGTAGTAGTCACCCAGCGGCACGTTGATGCGACGCACGTTCTTGGTGGCGGTGCCGGTGTTGACAGCAGGTACGGTGACATTGGCTGCTGGTGAGGGGCGTGGTACGACAGTGAAGGCAGCACCCTTGGATGCGAAGTCCGCCAAGTCCGCTAGCACCGTATCGGGCGCGTGCCCTTTGATGGGACGGACCATGACGGCTGCGGGTAGGTAGTGCAGGCGCCAGTACGGACCGTGGCCGTCGTCGGGCGGTTCGCGGCTGTCAGTGAGCAGGCCGCACGCCTCGACTTCATTGTTGTGGCAGGCGCCGGCGTCGGCGGCGACGGTGTCGAGTAGCGTGTAGCATGCTCCTTCGTAGTACCAAGTGTCGGCGGTTGTGTGGTCGAAGGCGGCGTCTTTGACTCGCATCGCGACAGCCTTCTCGACGTGCGAGAGTGGCGGCTGCTGGGCTGTGCCGTGTTGGCGGACCGGGACGTGGTCCGCGTTCCAGCTGACCAACCGTGCACCCTTGCGACGCGCCTGGAGCATGAGGAGCCGTGTGTTGAGGGCGTGCCTGGGCTCGTTGCGTTGCAACACCACACGGGGCTCGAGGTCCGTGAGGTCCGATAGGTCGGTGATGACGCGCTGGTTGAGCGCGTCTATCAGTGCCGCCATGCGCGCTTCAGTGGGTTCGCCGCCGCCGAACATGGTCGCGAACTGGGTAAGCTGCTGACCGGACGGGCTGTTGTCTTGTCGTTGCTGCTTTTGCAGCATGAACACGATGCTGCCGAGCTGCCGGTACAGCTGGAAGCCGTCATGCAGGCGTGTGTGCGTCTGTGGTACGGGTCGGCGAGGGCGACGTGTGGTCACGGCAATGTCGCGGTCGCTGTTGTGCTCGTCGTCATCACTGCTGCCGGTGTTGCTGCCGTCCGCACAGTCACCTTCGCGTTCGCCAGCCGAGGCTGGCCGGCGCCGGGTGTTCGGTGCCGACGGACTGAAGTTGGGGTTCCGCTCGACGTCGGCCGCGAAGCGGTATGGTGGCGAGCCGCCCGGTTGAGGATGCTGTAGCAGGTCGCCGATTCCGGCAGCGGCGCGGCCGGACAGGACACGGGTGCTCGAGTGGGTGGGCCCGAGATGTGGCGGAGGCGGTACGCTGGCCGTACAGGAGTGGCTGATGGCGCCGAGGTGTTCATGGCTCTGCATGCCAATCTCGTCGATGAAGACAGCTCCGTCACCGACGTTACGTTTGACCTACGGAGGGCGGGGCGGAGCGTGCGGAGAAGGGGGGTGCGTAGGATGGTGGGGCGGGAGGTGTGGATCCGTGTTATGGTTCTCCTATGTGCTCCGGAGAGTGGATCCTACCTGCAGGCTGGTGTAGGCACCACGCTTGGGAAGGTTGGCGCCACGCGAGCCGCTTTGGCTGGCAGAGATGCCGAACATCGAGTGGGTCGACAGGCTGCGGTGCACTGGGGTGTTGAAGGCGATCGCGGCGGCCCAGGAGTACGCGCACGTGGCGGCCCAGTCGGGGCTGTCATGCTGGTACGTGTACCACAGCAGCGCGTGCACGAAGCGTGTCTTGCCCGTGCCCGGGGGACCCATGATGAGCATCTGTGGCGGGACGCCTGGATCGGGTTCGTTGCGGCGGTCGAAGTAGCGTGCTACGAGCATGAACGGTACAGCCTGATCCGGCGCCAGGGTGAAGAGCTCGATGGTGTCGTCAACGGTAGGCGGCTGAGCCAGACGCAGGTACGTCGGCATCTCCGCTGTGACGAGTGCGCGGTCAGACTGTTGGCCGTCATTCATGAGTACCGCCACGAGCGGGTAGCCGGGGCGGCGATCCAGGCACAGGCGGGGGGTGCGGACGGCGGTGGTCGGCGTGGTGGTGGTGCCTTCGGTCAGGACCAGGTAGCGCTTCAACCGCTTGGAAGCCTCGCTCAGCAGCGGGATGTCGGTGGCGCGCACACGGCGGATGAAGGGGTTGGTGTTGGCACCGAGTGCGTCGGGTAGAGGAAGCGCACGGCAACGCCGGGCTGCACCGTATGCGTACAGCCCCTCCACCGTGGTGCGGTCGTACAGGTCCGTCAGGGCGACGTCAGACAGGTTGATTCCCGTCGTCGGGTCGCCTTGGCCTGGCACGAAGTCATACCGCTCGACCTGATTGTCGTGCGGTGGCTGTGTGTCAGGGTCGGGTTGGAGGCGGCCTCGCCCGGCGTCCGGGTCATCATCATCCGAGGCACTGGAGGTGTAGTTCGGGGGCAGACCGGCAGCTGCAGCGGCGGCGCGGCGCTGGCGACGTCGCAAGTTGTATTCGGCCTGGCGCCGGCCGCTGGCGAGGTGCTCTGCCTCGATGTTGTCGAGCAGGGCACTGACGCACGCTCTGTAGGATCGGCCTGCACCGGTGGTTCCCAGGTCCGCCCACCAAGCATCGTACGCCTCCTTCACCGTCTGATTGGCGGCCACCGGCTGGCCGCGGTGAGCCTTGAAGACGCCCAACACGAATGCGTAGTAGGCGACGGCGGCTGCGGTGGTACTGCCTGCTTGCGGACGGCGGGGCAGTGCACCGCCCAGCAGGACGTACCTCGGCTGCGCCAGGCGACGGAGAACGTGTGTCAGGTACAGCGGGTGCGTCGGTTGGAAGGCCACCTTCTTGGGGGGTATGGTCGTTGCTGGGCTGGTCGGTAGCTGATCCACAGCTGAGCCGCCTGACGCAAGGAACGTCGCGACGGCGGTGGGCTGGGCGCCAGATGGGCCGGAAGGTGCATCAGTCACGGGGGTCATAACGGCGCCAGGGGCGGTGCGTTTGCGGTGGCGAGCTGCGGGGAGGACTTGGGCGCCAAGGATGGCAGCGTGGGGGTGCTGTGCGGGCGTCACACGTTGCACCTCGAAGTTGGCCACGATATTGTAGGCGCTGCAATCGAAGCCGCTGAGCTCCACTCCACGCTGCGTGTAGTTCTGTACGGCGTCGGCGAGGGTGTAGCCACCGTGCTCCTCCGCCTCCACAAGCTCCACGCCGGTTTCCGCGTCTTCTGGCTCCACGGCGGATTCGGCCGCCAGTGCAGTGAACGCGCCCACCGGCAGGTAGTTGCGTTTGTACGACGCTTGAAACGTATCGTGACCCGAGAGCTTGAAGGCGACCAGTGCCATGCCGGCCGTGATGGTGGCCGTCATGCGGTGCACCGCGGCGCACAGGTTGCCGAACGCGCTGGGGCCATCGCCAGTGGCGCTGGGCGGACTCCCCGCCATCATGAAGTCCTGCACGCGCCCCACGGCGGCACAGGTGAGGTGTGCCTGGCTGCGCTCGATTGTCTTCGCAGTGTACTTTGAACTGTAGTACGCGGCATCACGGGCGCGGTCGATGGCGGGCTGTAGGAGGGGGCAGTCACCACGTTCGTCGGCGGGGCGTGCTAGTTGTGCGGCCACGTCAGCCGTGTACTCCCGGTCGACCTCACAGGCCAGGGACATCAGCTGGTTGCAGCCGAACGCGAGCGCAACGGCAGGCATGTGCGGCACGAGGTTGGGTGCCAGGCGGGGCAGCAAGAAGAGGCCGCTGGTGCCGATCCACTGAAAGGCCGTGCGGGTGAGCCGGGGGAAGGCCATGCCGCAGCTGTCGTCGGTGCCGTGGCAGCCGTGGCGCTTGCACGTCGTATTGTGGGTGTGGGTGAGGGTACCGCGTATGACGGCAGCGTGGTGGGCACGGCAGGCGGCGTGCCGTGATGGTGGAGGCAGTCCGCCGTTTGCGCACCCGGCCAGTCGCTCGAAGTCGTACGCGGCAGGCGGGCAGTCTGCCTGCACCGCCGGCACGGGCAGGCCGCGCTGCTGCGCCTCCGCATCAGACATGCCCATGACCAGAGGCCGCGTTCCACCGTCCGGGGCCGGAGCGTAGTACGGCGAGGGGTACCACATTTCGCAGAGCGCGTACGCAAGTGCCAGAGCCCGGCAGTTGGGTCCACAAAACAACGCCTGCAGGTTCTCTAGCGCGAAGCACTCGAGATGTGCAACTCCGTGCAGGTGTAGCGCCAGTCGTCCGCTCTGCTCCACCTTGACAACCACCTCGAATACGACACCGCAGAAGCAGTTCGGGTCAGTCTGCCGCATTGCCCCGGGTGCAAAGCCAAACAGCTGCTCGACCACCACCTCTTTCGTGGCAACGAGCAGCGCGGCGCAGCTGTGCGGGTCTTCCTTAACGCGGCGCCACTTTTCCACCGTGCTGGTGATCTGGGCGGGACGGCCGGTGTCGTCGAACTCGATGAACTGGCCAGACGTTACAACGGCGCAGCCAGCATGCATGTCCGCCGGGTTGAGGTTGAAGAACAGCGGCGGCCAGCCAATGGTCAGGGCAGCTGCACGCATCGTGGCCTTTGCACCGTTGTAGTAGGCATCTGTGAGGTCGATTCGCAGCAAGCTGGCACGTGCGCCCTCGAGGAGAGCGCGCACCACGGGCGACTGCTGCGACAGCAGCTGCCGTCGCTGGGCGTGACGGTACGGCAGCGCCAAGATGTCCGCCATGGCGCGTACGACTTCCCTCGAAACCCGCGCCGCTGGTTCACCCAGCCGTGGTCGCATGCGCAGGGCCACTCCCACCTGCGCCATGCTCTGCTGCCGAACGCTGATGTCGTACATGCGGGCAAGCAGCATCAAATTGCCGCTGAACTGTGCCCGAGGCACCCGCCGTACCAGGTGGCTGCAGTATGATGCAAAGGACATTCCCGGCGGCCGCTGTCCGGACAAGCCATACGGAAACGAGACCGGGAAGCAGACGTTGAGGATGGCCGGATGACGATCATCCAGGATCCGAGCGTCACGGCCGCCAGCGGCGAATGCAAGACGTGCACGGCCGGTCAGCAGATCATGCACCACGTTGGGCCGGGTATCAAACTCGCTGCCGTCGGTCGGAACGGCAGCGGGCTGCGGCAGGACCAGTTCCAGCTCATTCGGAGCGCCCAGGTCGGCATCAGCTGTGTCGGACAGAGGGGGCGGGAATCCACAAGCTTAACACGACGGACGCAAATTGTTCCGAGGCCGTTCGGTGGATGTGACGGGATACGCGAATGGAGGTGTATGAAGGTGACAAAATGCACGCCCTCACTCACTCCGGATGGGAGCAGGGTCGGCTGCCTGACGCACGACGACCGCGAGGGGCGGTAAGCCCGTAGCGCCAGCTTCTGCAGTGAACAGTAGTCACAGTCGCGCACACACCGCAGATCAACAAGTGGCAATACGTAAAGTATTCCCCGACGCCTAACCTGACAGGAGGCCGAGTGCGTTCGATCGACACACAGACCAGCAGCCGCGACCCGTGCAAACCCACGGGTACGTACAGGTCGTAAAACACAGCAGCGGCACGGGCAACTCGCAGCTGTGCTCTCACAGACATACCCGCCATAGGAGTGTCCGAGACGGTAGCCCCGGTCGTGGGCACATCGGGACCACCAGCAGATGTAGAAGTTGAGAAGTACCAAGGCCGGAAGGATGCGGGCAAAGCACGTGGAACCAAAATTGTCAGTCCGATAGTGACGTATCTACGTTTCCCGCCCGGCCCGTCTCCCCACCGTTCCCCGTCTGTGAGCCCCGTCGGCTCACCCCGTCTTTCAACAAGAAGGAAGCACACCTGTATCAGACGGCGATACATACGCGCCGTCGCCCTGAACGATTTCACCAGCCGCGTTTCCTTGTAACGTCTCCTGCAGCTGCCGTACACCAGCGGCGCCAGTGCGGTCATGGAGGAACGTGCTCCGCAGTACGCCGGCGACTTCCGGATCTGTAGGACCGATCGCGGAGCGCAGCAGCGCCTCAGGTACCTGCGCAACACATCCCATACGCTCGTACTCCTGCAGAGCATCTTCATCCACCACGAGCTCATCCTCATCGTTGTGTTGAAGAAAGCGCACCCAGGCGACGATGACGTGTCCTCGCACTTTAACGCCAGGCGCACGGCGAACGCGATCCAGCAAGTCCTGCCGGTCTCGGACCTGGTCCACGCACACCACCGTGAACGCACCTGCCAAATCCGCAATGCGCGCAGGCAGCTGACCGCGTAGCATGTTGGGGTCGGGGTTGACGACCGCGATACCATGCGACTGAACGGCACACGGGAAGACCTGGGGGGACGGCCCGTGAGATGCACAATCAGCAGCTGCTGCATCAGACGGCCCCGCCCCAAGAGCTGACTTTCCACAAACGTCGGTGTAGGCAGCGGGTCGCCCAGGTGATTGACAGACGGCACGTCGCCCGGATCGAGACGCGCCAGAGCCGTTTCAGGCACTCGGCGTACTGCAACGAGAGCGGCGACAGGCGGACATTGGTTAAGCAAACTCGAATGGCAACATAGGCGGCTCGACGAATCAAATGTGTTCATGCTCCCCTAAACGAGCCGGAGAAGGTCCTCACCCGCCAGTGCCTTCTCGCAAGAGGCGCAGATAACGAATCGCTCGGAGCCACCATCGCCGCAGAACACGGTCCGATTCGGCAAATCCGCATCAAGGCGCATGCAGAACGGCACCTCCACACTCCGCGGATCGTCGAAGCAAGGTCGCGGCTGCACCCGTGGTGGATATGGCCGCAACTCCGATGGGGCCGTGCCCTCTGCAGCACCCGTCGATGAATCCGACTCGTCAGCCCCATCGACACCACCATCACTGTCAGCCGCCGCCGCATCCTCATCCACGAATGCCGCGGGATCGGCGTCAGCGCTGGCACCTGCAGTACTGCCGCGCTCCGATCTGCCGATACGATACCGCACCGGTAAAACCGGATCCGGTGCCGGTGGTGCAACACCTCGGGCGGTGCAGGGCATGCGCCGCCAAGCCAGGGTACGCGCATGACGCGGCACGGCGCCTGTGCACATGATGTCAGCGCGTAAGATGTCCACGTTGGGGATGTCCACCCAAGCACGAAGCGCGGATTGGTCCTCCGAACACTGCTCCGAGCAGACGGCACACACCCGGGAAGGCATGCGCCGACGCAGTGCGGCGGCCATGCTGGAAGCAAGCTGCAGATGTCTCTCATATGGTACCTGCCGCTCCACCGGAAGTTGACCACCAGGCAAATCCTGCACGCGCCCTTCCGGAATCACCCCAAGAAAATCAGGCGGCGCAGGGTGCTGGCCCTCGTGCAAGCAGGGAAACCGCATGAGGTCCCGCAAACGCTCAAGCAAGCTAGTTTGCGGAAGCTGTATCCCACGCAGCTGAGCACGGGCCTGCGCATGCGCGGCCTCTGCAGCCCTGCACTCCGGGTCTCGACGGGCAGCCGCTCGTGCAGCGGTGTTACGCCGCTGCTCCGCAGCCCTGCACTCCGGATCTCGACGGGCAGCCGCTCGTGCAGCGGTGTCACGCCGCTGTTCCGCAGCCCTGCACTCCGGATCTCGACGGGCAGCCGCTCGTGCAGCGGTGTCACGCCGCTGTTCCGCAGCCCTGCACTCCGGATCTTGACGGGCAGCCGCTCGCGCAGCGGTGTTACGCCGCTGCTCTGCAGCTCTGCGCTGTAGTAGTTGAGAGCTGCAAAGGCCTCTCGAGATGTTGATGGCGTGTATCTGCACACATATATTGTGCGACTACTACACTCTCCCCCCTCTGGAGGGCACGTCTCGGGCACTTAAGCCCCATCAACCGATGTTAACCATCGCCTACCCTGGCCATGGGAAGGTTTCTACTCAATCCCACGTCGCGACATGCCACTGTAATCATGCGCCCTAGCTCTCACGGGTTTTTCTAACATCAGACTTTATAGCCATCAACTACTCTCCAACATTTCCGTTGGGAACCTGGATCACGTCAGATTCAAGACATCGCTGTCCGATGGTATCAAACCGGCGGCCTCAGGATTTGAATCTGACGGTTCCGCTCGCTACCATTTGTAGTAGTTGAGAGCTGCAAAGGCCTCTCGAGATGTTGATGGCGTGTATCTGCACACATATATTGTGCGACTACTACATGCGCTCCAGATCGAGATGAGCATCCCGCATCCGTGCTGCATCCGCGCCGAGCTGCATGCTCGACGCACTTGTCCCTCTAAAATGGAAGCCGCCAGCCAGTGTACCCAGACGCTCGCGACTACGCACCCCGGACTGCGGTGCTGCACAGGCCGGAGCGGCAACCGCGCTGAGGTCCGCACTCAACGGATGAAATCCTGTAGGGGAAAAGCCGCCAGCCAGCGTACCCAGGCGCTCGCGACCGTCAGTCCCGGCCCGCCGGGGTGAATCATTTGGTCTGTCCGTCATAACTGACGGAAGCCGTCTTCAGCCGCAATACCACGCACCAATACGAGCCGACGCCTGTAAATAACCCAGCTTCACGAAAGGCCGTGCAGCTTACGTTGGCGGCGCGACCGACTAGTCTACAGCCGCCGGCTTTAATGTAATTCTGTGCGCGTATGTAATTCTGTGCGCGTATGTTAAGAGAAAAAAATCGGACGGATGTATATATATATTCGATGGACGTGTATATATACTGTAGCGAGCCGACGCACGTGAAGAAGGCCGTATACATTTTACACGGACAACGTTGGACAGCCGCAGATGCGCACTTCGGCGCCGGCGAAAAGTAATTAACAATACATAATTAACAATACAATATACTGGCACGTCGCACGTCGAATTGCGCACCTGGACGCACCGATTCGCGCCGCGAAACACGATCCGGAGATTCGCGCCGCGCAACATCCGGGGACGCGAATCATCCGGGGACGACCGGGATCGAACCCGCGACCTCGCCTTATACGCCGCGATGTCTTAAGCGCGAGCAACGCTCCGAAGGCGCTACGACGCCGAGAATGACGGCGAGTTACCAAATATGTTCCGGACAGACAGACGGACTAGACGCGGGCCGTCCGCCCGCGAGGGGGGCCGTAGTTCCCCGGGGAGCGACCGTGGGAGCAGCCGTGCAAGTGTGTCGCTGGCCTTTAACGCCATCCAGTGGCGGCAACTCCATGCAACTGCAGTCAACTGCATTCAATTGTACGACTGTATGCAACCGAGTGTCCTCTGCTCCCGCCGACCCCCACTACTGTTGCCACCCCCACCACCGCCGCTGTCGTCGCCGCCCATCGGCGTCGCCGCTGCTGCCGAGCCCGCCACCCCCCTCTGCCGAGTCCGCCACTTCCATCACCACCGCCACCGTCGCCTCCGTTGCAGACCCCCACCACCACTGCTGTCGTCGCCGCCGCTCAGTTGTCCATGGCCGTCGCCGCTGCTGCCGAGCCCGCCACCCCCTCCACCGCCACCGCCGCCGCCACCGTCCAGCCGTCTGCCGAGTCCGCCACTTCCATCACCACCGCCGCCGTCGCTGCCGCCGCCCTGTCCTTCGCCACCGTCGCCTGCGTTGCAGAACCCCCACCACTGCCGCTGTCGTCGCCGCCGCTCAGTTGTCCATGGGCGTCACCGCTGCTGCCGAGCCCGCCACCCCCTCCGCCGCCACCGCCGCCGCCGCCGTCCAGCTCTCTGTCGAGTCCGTCACTTCCATCACCACTGCCGCCGTTGCTGCCGCCGCCCTGTCCTTCGCCACCGTCACCTCCGTTGCAGAACCCCATCACCGTCGCCGTGTCACGTGGTGGTGGCTGCGGTAGTCCAGCGCTCCTCAGGTGCCGGGCGTGCTCGTACTCGGGCGCATAGCGGTCGCGGGTTGCGGTCGCGCGGCGGTCGAGGAGGCGCAGTTCGGCCGCCAGGTCGGGATCGAGCTTCGTTGCTGCCAGAAACTGCTGGACAACTCGTCTCCGCTCGTCAGGTGTTGTAGAGAGCGGGCGCAGGAGGCGGATGTGGTCGAGTGTCTTGTACCGTGTCAGCAGCACATACACGGTTGCGCGCTTCAGGCCACCAGGTGGCACGGAGAGGTCCGCAACCCAGCATTCCTCCTTGAAGCTGCGGCCCTGTACGAAGTAGTCGGTCACGGCGTAGTAGTCACCCAGCGGCACGTTGACGCGACGCACGTTCTTGGTGGCGGTGCCGGTGTTGACAGCAGGTACGGTGACATTGGCTGCTGGTGAGGGGCGTGGTACGACAGTGAAGGCAGCACCCTTGGATGCGAAGTCCGCCAAGTCCGCTAGCACCGTATCGGGCGCGTGCCCTTTGATGGGACGGACCATGACGGCTGCGGGTAGGTAGTGCAGGCGCCAGTACGGACCGTGGCCGTCGTCGGGCGGTTCGCGGCTGTCAGTGAGCAGGCCGCACGCCTCGACTTCATTGTTGTGGCAGGCGCCGGCGTCGGCGGCGACGGTGTCGAGTAGCGTGTAGCGTGCTCCTTCGTAGTACCAAGTGTCGGCGGTTGTGTGGTCGAAGGCGGCGTCTTTGACTCGCATTGCGACAGCCTTCTCGACGTGCGAGAGTGGCGGCTGCTGGGCTGTGCCGTGTTGGCGGACCGGGACATGGTCCGCGTTCCAGCTGACCAACCGTGCACCCTTGCGACGCGCCTGGAGCATGAGGAGCCGTGTGTTGAGGGCGTGCCTGGGCTCGTTGCGTTGCAACACCACACGGGCTCGAGGTCCGTGAGGTCCGATAGGTCGGTGATGACGCGCTGGTTGAGCGCGTCTATCAGTGCCGCCATGCGCGCTTCAGTGGGTTCGCCGCCGCCGAACATGGTCGCGAACTGGGTAAGCTGCTGACCGGACGGGCTGTTGTCTTGTCGTTGCTGCTTTTGCAGCATGAACACGATGCTGCCGAGCTGCCGGTACAGCTGGAAGCCGTCATGCAGGCGTGTGTGCGTCTGTGGTACGGGTCGGCGAGGGCGACGTGTGGTCACGGCAATGTCGCGGTCGCTGTTGTGCTCGTCGTCATCACTGCTGCCAGTGTTGCTGCCGTCCGCACAGTCACCTTCGCGTTCGCCAGCCGAGGCTGGCCGGCGCCGGGTGTTCGGTGCCGACGGACTGAAGTTGGGGTTCCGCTCGACGTCGGCCGCGAAGCGGTATGGTGGCGAGCCGCCCGGTTGAGGATGCTGTAGCAGGTCGCCGATTCCGGCAGCGGCGCGGCCGGACAGGACACGGGTGCTCGAGTGGGTGGGCCCGAGATGTGGCGGAGGCGGTACGCTGGCCGTACAGGAGTGGCTGATGGCGCCGAGGTGTTCATGGCTCTGCATGCCAATCTCGTCGATGAAGACAGCTCCGTCACCGACGTTACGTTTGACCTACGGAGGGCGGGGCGGAGCGTGCGGAGAAGGGGGGTGCGTAGGATGGTGGGGCGGGAGGTGTGGATCCGTGTTATGGTTCTCCTATGTGCTCCGGAGAGTGGATCCTACCTGCAGGCTGGTGTAGGCACCACGCTTGGGAAGGTTGGCGCCACGCGAGCCGCTTTGGCTGGCAGAGATGCCGAACATCGAGTGGGTCGACAGGCTGCGGTGCACTGGGTGTTGAAGGCGATCGCGGCGGCCCAGGAGTACGCGCATGTGGCGGCCCAGTCGGGGCTGTCATGCTGGTACGTGTACCACAGCAGCGCGTGCACGAAGCGTGTCTTGCCCGTGCCCGGGGGACCCATGATGAGCATCTGTGGCGGGACGCCTGGATCGGGTTCGTTGCGGCGGTCGAAGTAGCGTGCCACGAGCATGAACGGTACAGCCTGATCCGGCGCCAGGGTGAAGAGCTCGATGGTGTCGTCAACGGTAGGCGGCTGAGCCAGACGCAGGTACGTCGGCATCTCCGCTGTGACGAGTGCGCGGTCAGACTGTTGGCCGTCATTCATGAGTACCGCCACGAGCGGGTAGCCGGGGCGGCGATCCAGGCACAGGCGGGGGGTGCGGACGGCGGTGGTCGGCGTGGTGGTGGTGCCTTCGGTCAGGACCAGGTAGCGCTTCAACCGCTTGGAAGCCTCGCTCAGCAGCGGGATGTCGGTGGCGCGCACACGGCGGATGAAGGGGCTGGTGTTGGCACCGAGTGCGTCGGGTAGAGGAAGCGCACGGCAACGCCGGGCTGCACCGTATGCGTACAGCCCCTCCACCGTGGTGCGGTCGTACAGGTCCGTCAGGGCGACGTCAGACAGGTTGATTCCCGTCGTCGGGTCGCCTTGGCCTGGCACGAAGTCATACCGCTCGACCTGATTGTCGTGCGGTGGCTGTGTGTCAGGGTCGGGTTGGAGGCGGCCTCGCCCGGCGTCCGGGTCATCATCATCCGAGGCACTGGAGGTGTAGTTCGGGGGCAGACCGGCAGCTGCAGCGGCGGCGCGGCGCTGGCGACGTCGCAAGTTGTATTCGGCCTGGCGCCGGCCGCTGGCGAGGTGCTCTGCCTCGATGTTGTCGAGCAGGGCACTGACGCACGCTCTGTAGGATCGGCCTGCACCGGTGGTTCCCAGGTCCGCCCACCAAGCATCGTACGCCTCCTTCACCGTCTGATTGGCAGCCACCGGCTGGCCGCGGTGAGCCTTGAAGACGCCCAACACGAATGCGTAGTAGGCGACGGCGGCTGCGGTGGTACTGCCTGCTTGCGGACGGCGGGGCAGTGCACCGCCCAGCAGGACGTACCTCGGCTGTGCCAGGCGACGGAGAACGTGTGTCAGGTACAGCGGGTGCGTCGGTTGGAAGGCCACCTTCTTGGGGGGTATGGTCGTTGCTGGGCTGGTCGGTAGCTGATCCACAGCTGAGCCGCCTGACGCAAGGAACGTCGCGACGGCGGTGGGCTGGGCGCCGGATGGGCCGGAAGGTGCATCAGTCACGGGGGTCATAACGGCGCCAGGGGCGGTGCGTTTGCGGTGGCGAGCTGCGGGGAGGACTTGGGCGCCAAGGATGGCAGCGTGGGGGTGCTGTGCGGGCGTCACACGTTGCACCTCGAAGTTGGCCACGATATTGTAGGCGCTGCAATCGAAGCCGCTGAGCTCCACTCCACGCTGCGTGTAGTTCTGTACGGCGTCGGCGAGGGTGTAGCCACCGTGCTCCTCCGCCTCCACAAGCTCCACGCCGGTTTCCGCGTCTTCTGGCTCCACGGCGGATTCGGCCGCCAGTGCAGTGAACGCGCCCACCGGCAGGTAGTTGCGTTTGTACGACGCTTGAAACGTATCGTAACCCGAGAGCTTGAAGGCGACCAGTGCCATGCCGGCCGTGATGGTGGCCGTCATGCGGTGCACCGCGGCGCACAGGTTGCCGAACGCGCTGGGGCCATCGCCAGTGGCGCTGGGCGGGCTCCCCGCCATCATAAAGTCCTGCACGCGCCCCACGGCGGCACAGGTGAGGTGTGCCTGGCTGCGCTCGATTGTCTTCGCAGTGTACTTTGAACTGTAGTACGCGGCATCACGGGCGCGGTCGATGGCGGGCTGTAGGAGGGGGCAGTCACCACGTTCGTCGGCGGGGCGTGCTAGTTGTGCGGCCACGTCAGCCGTGTACTCCCGGTCGACCTCACAGGCCAGGGACATCAGCTGGTTGCAGCCGAACGCGAGCGCAACGGCAGGCATGTGCGGCACGAGGTTGGGTGCCAGGCGGGGCAGCAAGAAGAGGCCGCTGGTGCCGATCCACTGAAAGGCCGTGCGGATGAGCCGGGGGAAGGCCATGCCGCAGCTGTCGTCGGTGCCGTGGCAGCCGTGGCGCTTGCACGTCGTATTGTGGGTGTGGGTGAGGGTACCGCGTATGACGGCAGCGTGGTGGGCACGGCAGGCGGCGTGCCGTGATGGTGGAGGCAGTCCGCCGTTTGCGCACCCGGCCAGTCGCTCGAAGTCGTACGCGGCAGGCGGGCAGTCTGCCTGCACCGCCGGCACGGGCAGGCCGCGCTGCTGCGCCTCCGCATCAGACATGCCCATGACCAGAGGCCGCGTTCCACCGTCCGGGGCCGGAGCGTAGTACGGCGAGGGGTACCACATTTCGCAGAGCGCGTACGCAAGTGCCAGAGCCCGGCAGTTGGGTCCACAAAAGAACGCCTGCAGGTTCTCTAGCGCGAAGCACTCGAGATGTGCAACTCCGTGCAGGTGTAGCGCCAGTCGTCCGCTCTGCTCCACCTTGACAACCACCTCGAATACGACACCGCAGAAGCAGTTCGGGTCAGTCTGCCGCATTGCCCCGGGTGCAAAGCCAAACAGCTGCTCGACCACCACCTCTTTCGTGGCAACGAGCAGCGCGGCGCAGCTGTGCGGGTCTTCCTTAACGCGGCGCCACTTTTCCACCGTGCTGGTGATCTGGGCGGGACGGCCGGTGTCGTCGAACTCGATGAACTGGCCAGACGCTACAACGGCGCAGCCAGCATGCATGTCCGCCGGGTTGAGGTTGAAGAACAGCGGCGGCCAGCCAATGGTCAGGGCAGCTGCACGCATCGTGGCCTTTGCACCGTTGTAGTAGGCATCTGTGAGGTCGATTCGCAGCAAGCTGGCACGTGCGCCCTCGAGGAGAGCGCGCACCACGGGCGACTGCTGCGACAGCAGCTGCCGTCGCTGGGCGTGACGGTACGGCAGCGCCAAGATGTCCGCCATGGCGCGTACGACATCCCTCGAAACCCGCGCCGCTGGTTCACCCAGCCGTGGTCGCATGCGCAGGGCCACTCCCACCTGCGCCATGCTCTGCTGCCGAACGCTGATGTCGTACATGCGGGCAAGCAGCATCAAATTGCCGCTGAACTGTGCCCGAGGCACCCGCCGTACCAGGTGGCTGCAGTATGATGCGAAGGACATTCCCGGCGGCCGCTGTCCGGACAAGCCATACGGAAATGAGACCGGGAAGCAGACGTTGAGGATGGCCGGGTGACGATCATCCAGGATGCGAGCGTCACGGCCGCCAGCGGCGAATGCAAGACGTGCACGTCCGGTCAGCAGATCATGCACCACGTTGGGCCGGGTATCAAACTCGCTGCCATCCGTCGGAGTGGCAGCGGGCTGCGGCAGGACCAGTTCCAGCTCATTCGGAGCGCCCAGGTCGGCATCAGCTGTGTCGGGCAGAGGGGGCGGAAATCCGCAAGCTTAACATGACGGACAGACCGATGGAGCGGGAATGCAGGGATACTTGTAACGTACGCGCAAATTGTTCCGAGGTCGTTCTATGGATGTGGCGGGATAGGCGAATGGAGGTGTATGAAGGTGAAAAAATGCACGCTCTCACTTACTCCGGACGGGAGCAGGGTCGGCTGCCTGGCGCACAATGACCGCGAGGGGCGGTAAGCCCGTAGCACCAGCTTCTGCAGTGGACAGTAGTCACAGTCGCGCATACACCGCACATCAAGAAGTGGTAATAAGTATAGTATTCCGCGACGCCTAATCTGACAGGAGGCCAAACATGTTCGGTCGACACACAGACCAGCAGGCGCGACCTGTGCAAACCCACAGGTACGTACAGGTTGTAAAACACAACAGCGACACGTCACCGTTGCGTGGAAACAGTCGCGGACGTACCAGCTCGCTATGTCGGGCAACTCGTAGCATTATTCTCACAGACATACCTGCCATAGGAGTGTCTGAGACGGTAGGTCCGGTCGTGGGCCCATCGGGACCTACAGCAGATGTAGAAGTACAGAAATAGCAGGGCCGGAAGGATGCGCGCGAAGCACGTGGAACTAGGATTGTCAGTTGGAAAGTTTCCCGCCCCCCCCCCTCCCCCCACCGTTTCCCGTCTGTGAGCCCCGTCGGGTTACCCCGTCGTTCAACCGGAAGGAATCACACCTGTATCAGACGGCGATGCATACGCGCCGCCACCCTGAAGGAGTTCACCAGCCGTGTTTCCTTGCAACGCATCCTGCAGCTGCCGAACACCAGCGGGGCCAGTGCGATCATGAAGAAAGGTGCTCCGCAGTACGCCGGCGACCTCCGGATCCGTAGGACCGATCGCGGAGCGCAGCAGTGCCTCAGGCACTTGCGCAACGCATCCCATGCGCTCGTACTCCTGCAGAGCATCTTCATCCACCGCGAGTTCATCCTCGTCGTTGTGTTGAAGAAAGCGCACCCAGGCGACGATGACGTGTCCTCGCACTTTAATACCAGGCGCACGGCGGACGCGATCCAGCAAGTCCTGCCGGTCTCGGACCTGGTCCACGCACACCACCGTGAACGCGCCTGCCAAATCCGCAATGCGCGCAGGCAGCTGGCCGCGTAGCATATTGGGGTCGGGGTTGACGACCGCGATGCCATGCGACTGAACGGCACACGGGAAGACCTGGGGGGGCCGGCCCGTAAGATGCACAATCAACAACTGCTGCATGAGACGGCCCCGCCCCAAGAGCTGACTCTCCACAAACGTGGGTGTAGGCAGCGGGTCGCCCAGGTGATTGACAGATGGCACGTCGCCCGGATCGAGGCGCGCCAGAGCCGCTTCAGGCACTCGGCGTGCTGCAACGAGCGCGGCGACAGGCGGACATCGGCTAAGCAGGCTCGAATGGCAATATAGACGGCTTGATGAATCAAATGTGCTCGAGAGCATAGACCCACGAAGGGAGGACAGAATATGTAAACGGGCCGGAGAAGTTGCTCACCCGTCAGTGCCTTCTCGCAGGAGGCGCAGATAGTGAATCGGTCGGGGCCATCATCGTCGCAGAACATGGTCCGATTTGGCAAGTCCGCATCAAGGCGCATGCAGAATGGCACCTCCACACTCCGTGGATCGTCGAAGCAAGGTCGCGGCTGTACCCGTGGTGGATATGGCTGCAATTCCGACGGCAGCTGCACTGGGGCCGTGCCCTCTGCAGCACCTGCCGGTGAATCCGGCTCGTCAGCCCCATCGACACCACCAGCACTGTCAACCGCCGCCGCATCCTCATCCATGAATGCCGCGGGATCGGCGTCAGCGCTGGCGCCTGCACTACTGCCGCGCTCGGATCTGCTGATACGATACCGTGCCGGTAAAACCGGATCCGGCGGCGGTGGTGCAGCACCTTGGGTGGTGCAGGGCATGCGCCGCCAAGCCAGGGTACGCGCATGACGCGGCACGGCGCCCGTGCACATGATGTCAGCGCGTAAGATGTCCACGTTGGGGATGTCCACCCAAGCGCGAAGCGCGGACTGGTCCTCCGAACACTGCCCCGAGCAGACGGCACACACCCGGGAAGGCATGCGCCGACGCAGCGCGGCGGCCATGCTGGAAGCAAGCTGCAGGTGTTTCTCATATGGTACCTGCCGATCCACCGGAAGTTGACCGCCGGGCAAATCCTGCACGCGCCCTTCCGGAATCACCCCCAGAAAATCAGGCGGTGCAGGGTGCTGGCCCTCGTGCAAGCAGGGAAACCGCATGAGGTCCCGCAAACGCTCGAGCAAGCTAGCCTGCGGAAGCTGCATCGCATGCAGCTGAGCACGGGCCTGTGTGTGTGCAGCGGCGTTATGCCCCTGCTCCGCAGCCCTGCACTCCGGGTCTCGTCGGGCAGCCGCTCGTGCAGCGGTGTTACGCCGCTGCTCCGCAGCCCTGCACTCCGGGTCTTGACGGGCAGCCGCTCGTGCAGCGGTGTCACGCCGCTGCTCCGCAGCCCTGCACTCCGGGTCTTGACGGGCAGCCGCTCGTGCAACGGTGTCACGCCGCTGCTCCGCAGCCCTGCGCTCCAGATCGAGATGAGCATCCCGCATCCGTGCTGCATCCGCGCCGAGCTGCATGCTCGACGCACTTGTCCCTCTAAAATGGAAGCCGCCAGCCAGTGTACCCAGACGCTCGCGACTACGCACCCCGGACTGCGGTGCTGCACAGGCCGGAACGGCAACCGCGCTGAGGTCCGCGCTCAACGGACGAAATCCTGTAGGGGAAAAGCCGCCAGCCAGCGTACCCAGGCGCTCGCGACCGTCAGTCCCGGTCCGCCGGGGTGAATCATTTGGTCTGTCCGTCATAACTGACGGAAGCCGTCTTCAGCCGCAATACCACGCACGGAGGAAAGTAATATGGGCGTGATATATACGCGATGTATATGCGATACAAGCATACAGTAGCGAGCCGACGCCTGTAAATAACCCAGCTTCGCGAAAGGCCGTGCAGCTTACGTTGGCGGCGCGACCGACTAGTCTACAGCCGCCGGCTGTAATGTAATTCTGTGTGCGTATGTTAAGAGAAAGATGTGTATAGATGTATATATATATTCGATGGACGTGTATATATACTGTCGCGAGCCGACGCACGGGAAGAAGGCCGTATACATTTTACATACACGGACAACGTTGGACAGCCGCAGATGCGCACTTTGGCGCCGGCGAAAAGTAATTAACAATACAATATATTGGCACGTCGCACGTCGAATCGCGCACCTGGACACAATGATTCGCGCCGCGAAACATCCGGGGTTACGCGTCGCGAAGCATCCGGGGACGACCGGAATCGAACCGACGACCTCGCCTTTTACGCCGCGATGTCTTAAGCACGAGCGACGCTCCGAAAGCGCTACGACGCCGAGAAAATCGGCGAATTACCAAATATGTTCCAGACAGACGGACAAGCGCCCCAAAAACGGCCTAAGGTCTCCGTTCCGACGACGGAACGACTATCGTCGTTCACGTCTATGTCGGAACTACGACGACAACGAAAAAGTGGGGTAAGGTCTCCGTTCCGACGACGGAACGACTATCGTCGTTCACGTCTATGTCGGAACTACGACGACGGCGAGTTACCAAATATGTTCCGGACAGACAGACGGACAACGAAAAAGTGGGGTAAGGTCTCCGTTCCGACGACGGAACGACTATCGTCGTTCACGTCTATGTCGGAACTACGACGACGGCGTAAGGTCTCCGTTCCGACGACGGAACGACTATCGTCGTTCACGTCTATGTCGGAACTACGACGACGGCGTAAGGTCTCCGTTCCGACGACGGAACGACTAACGTCGTTCACGTCTAACGTCGGAACTACGACGACAGACGCGGGCTGGTCTCCTCGGACCACCGGACTAGACGCGGGCCGGTCCACCGCCGGTGGCGGTCCCGGGGGTCCGCGGGACCGGGCCGGACCACGGCCGCGGCCGGGTCCGGCCGTGGTCACGGCCGCCCATGTGAGGCGTGGGTGTCACCCACGACCTGCGGGTGGGACCGGGCCATTAGAGGGTTAGAACCGGCCGTACTCTAGGGCCCGGCCCTAACCCGACGAGGGTGGGTGTCACCCACGACCTGCGGGTCTAGCGGACCGCCCGCGCCTACGGACGTGACCGGCCTTCCACTAGACGCGGGCCGTCCGCCCGCGAGGGGGGCCGTAGTTCCCCGTGGAGCGATCGCGGAGGCGAGGGTATGCATGCCGACGCAGCACGGTGCAGAGGGGTGATCAGATGGCGATGCATACGCGCCGCCACCCTGAAGCATTTCACCATGTGGCGTACATTAAAGCCATCCAGTGGCGGCAACTCCATTCAACTGCAGTCAACTGCATTCAATTGTACGACTGTATGCAACTGAGTGTCCTCTGCTCCCGCCGACCCCCACTACTGTTGCCACCCCCACCACCGCCGCTGTCGTCGCCGCCGCGCAGTTGTCCATCGGCGTCGCCGCTGCTGCCGAGCCCGCCACCCTCCGCCACCCCCCTCTGCCGAGTCCGCCACTTCCATCACCACCGCCGCCGTCGCTGCCGCCGCCCAGTCGTTTGCCACCGTCGCCTCCGTTGCAGACCCCCCACCACCGCCGCTGTCGTCGGCGTTGCGCAGTTGTTCATCGGCGTCGCCGCTGCTGCCGAGCCCGCCACCCCCCGCCACCCCCCTCTGCCGAGTCCGCCACTTCCATCACCACCGCCGCCGTCGCTGCCGCCGCCCAGTGCAACCGAGTGTCCTCTGCTCCCGCCGACCCCCACTACTGTTGCCACCCCCACCACCGCCGCTGTCGTCGCCGCCGCGCAGTTGTCCATCGGCGTCGTCGCTGCTGCCGAGCCCGCCACCGCCGCCGCCGCCGTCCAGCTCTCTGCCGAGTCCGCCACTTCCATCACCACCGCCGCCGTCGCTGCCGCCGCCCAGTCTTTCCCCACCGTCGCTTCCGTTGCAGACCCCCCATCACCGTCACCGTGTCACGTGATGGTGGCTGCGGTAGTCCAACGTTCCTCCAGGTGCCGGGCGTGCTCGTACTCGGCGCATAGCGGTCGCGGGTTGCGGTCGCGCGGCGCTCGAGGAGGCGCAGTTCGGCCGCCAGGTCGGGATCAAGCTTCGTTGCTGCCAGAAACTGCTGGACAACTCGTCTCCGCTCGTCAGGTGTCGTAGAGAGCGGGCGCAGGAGGCGGATGTGGTTGAGCGTCTTGTACCGTGTCAGCAGCACATACACGGTTGCGCGTTTCAGGCCGCCAGGTGGCACGGAGAGGTCCGCAACCCAGCATTCCTCCCCGAAGCTGCGGCCCTGTACGAAGTAGTCGGTCACGGCGTAGTAGTCACCCAGCGGCACGTTGACGCGACGCACGTTCTTGGTGGTGGTGCCGGTGTTGACAGCAGGTACGGTGACATTGGCTGCTGGTGAGGGGCGTGGTACGACAGTGAAGGCACCACCCTTGGACGCGAAGTCCGCCAAGTCCGCTAGCACCGTATTGGGCGCGTGTCCTTTGATCGGACGGACCATGACGGCTGCGGGTAGGTAGTGAAGGCGCCAGTACGGACCATGGCCGTCGTCGGGCGGTTCGCGGCTGTCGGTGAGCAGGCCGCACGCCTCGACTTCATTGTTGTGGCAGGCGCCGGCGTCGGCGGCGACGGTGTCGAGTAGCGTGTAGCGCGCTCCTTCGTAGTACCAAGTGTCGGCGGTTGTGTGGTCGAAGGCGGCGTCTTTGACTCGCATCGCGACAGCCTTCTCGACGTGCGAGAGTGGCGGCTGCTGGGCTGTGCCGTGTTGGCGGACCGGGACGTGGTCCGCGTTCCAGCTGACCAACCGTGCACCCTTGCGACGCGCCTGGAGCATGAGCAGTCGTGTGTTGAGGGCGTGCCTGGGTTCGTTGCGTTGCAACACCACGCGGGGCTCGAGGTCCATGAGGTCCGATAGGTCGGTGATGACGCGCTGGTTGAGCGCGTCTACCAGTGCCGCCATGCGCGCTTCAGTGGGTTCGCCGCCGCCGAACATGGTTGCGAACTGCGTGAGCTGCTGACCGGACGGGCTGTTGTCTTGTCGTTGCTGCTTTTGCAGCATGAACACGGTGCTGCCGAGCTGCCGGTACAGCTGGAAGCCGTCATGCAGGCGGGCGTGCGTCTGTGGTACAGGTCGGCGAGGGCGACGTATGGTCACGGCAGTGTTGCGGTCGCTGTTGTGCTCGTCGTCACCACTGCTGCCGGCGTTGCTGCCGTCCGCACGGCAACCTTCGTCTTCGTCAGCTGAGGCTGGCCGGCGCCGGGTGTTCGGTGCCGACGGAGTGAAGTTGGGGTTCCGCTCGACGTCGGCCGCGAAGCGGTATGGTGGCGAGCCGCCCGGTTGAGGATGCTGTAGCAGGTCGCCGATTCCGCTAGCGGCGCGGCCGGACAGGACACGGGTGCTCGGGTGGGTGGGCCCAAGATGTGGCGGAGGCGGTACGTTGGCCGTACAGGAGTGGCTGATGGCGCCGAGGTGCTCATGGCTTTGCATGCCGATTTCGTCGATGAAGACGGCCCCATCGCCGACGTTGCGTTTGACCTACGGAGGGTGGGGGGGAGCGTGTGGAGAAGGGGGGTGCGTAGGATGTTGGGGCGGGAGGTGTGGATTCGTGGGATGGTTGTCGTACGTGCTCCGGGGAGTGGATCGTACCTGAAGGCTGGCGTGGGCACCGCGCTTGGGAAGGTTGGCGCCACGCGAGCCGCTTTGGTTCGCAGAGATGCCAAACATCGAGTGGGTCGACAGGCTGCGGTGCACTGGGGTGTTGAAGGCGATCGCGGCGGCCCAGGAGTACGCGCATGTGGCGGCCCAGTCGGGGCTGTCATGCTGGTACGTGTACCACAGCAGCGCGTGCACGAACCGTGTCTTGCCCGTGCCCGGGGGACCCATGATGAGCATCTGCGGCGGGACGCCTGTGTAGTAGTCGCACAATATATGTGTGCAGATACACGCCATCAACATCTCGAGAGGCCTTTGCAGCTCTCAACTACTACAAATGGTAGCGAGCGGAACCGTCAGATTCAAATCCTGAGGTCGCCGGTTCGATACTTTCGGACAGCGATGTCTCGAATCTGACGTGATCCAGGTTCCCAACGGAAATGTTGGAGAGTAGTTGATGGCTATAAAGTCTGATGTTAGAAAAACCCGTGAGAGCTAGGGCGCATGGAAGTCAGCACATGTCGCGACGTGGGATTGAGTAAACCTTCCCATGGCCAGGGTAGGCGATGGTTAACATCGGTTGATGGGGCTTAAGTGCCCGAGACGTGCCCTCCAGAGGGGGGAGAGTGTAGTAGTCGCACAATATATGTGTGCAGATACACGCCATCAACATCTCGAGAGGCCTTTGCAGCTCTCAACTACTACAGCCTGGATCGGGTTCGTTGCGGCGGTCGAAGTAGCGTGCCACGAGCATGAACGGTACAGCCTGATCCGGCGCCAGGGTGAAGAGCTCGATGGTGTCGTCAACGGTAGGCGGCTGAGCCAGACGCAGGTAGGTCGGCATCTCCGCTGTGACGAGTGCGCGGTCAGACTGTTGGCCGTCGTTCACGAGTACCGCCACTAGCGGATAGCCGGGGCGGCGATCCAGACACAGGCGGGGGGTGCGGACGGCGGTGGCCGGCGTGGCGATGGCGCCTTCGGTCAGGACCAGGTAGCGCTTCAGCCGCTTGGAAGCCTCGCTCAGCAGCGGGATGTCGGTGGCGCGCACACGGCGGATGAAGGGGCTGGTGTTGGCACCGAGTGCGTTGGGCAGAGGAAGCGCACGGCAAC
The DNA here is from genome assembly GCA_019650235.1 of Volvox reticuliferus. Lineage (NCBI taxonomy): Eukaryota > Viridiplantae > Chlorophyta > Chlorophyceae > Chlamydomonadales > Volvocaceae > Volvox > Volvox reticuliferus. Next base: position 1,958,927 of record BNCP01000018.1, read on the forward strand.
GCCGGGCTGCACCGTATGCCTACAGCCCCTCCACCGTGGTGCGGTCGTACAGGTCCGTCAGGGCGACGTCAGACAGGTTGAGCCCCGTTGTCGGGTCGCCTTGGCCTGGCACAAAGTCATATCGCTCGACCTGATTGTCGTGCGGTGGCTGTGTGTCAGGGTCGGGTTCGAGGCGGCCTCGCGCGGCGTCCGGGTCATCATCATCCGAGTCACTGGAGGTGTAGTTCGGGGGGAGACCGGCAGCTGCAGCGGCGGCGCGGCGCTGGCGACGTCGCAAGTTGTATTCGGCCTGGCGCCGGCCGCTGGCGAGGTGCTCTGCTTCGATGTTGTCGAGCAGGGCACTGACGCAGGCTCTGTAGGATCGGCCTGCATCGGTGGTTCCCAGGTCCGCCCACCAAGCATCGTACGCCTCCTTCACCGTCTGATTGGCGGCCACCGGCTGGCCGCGGTGAGCTTTGAAGATGCCCAACACGAATGCGTAGTAGGCGACGGCGGCTGCGGTGGTACTGCCTGCTTGCGGACGGCGGGGCAGTGCACCGCCCAGCAGGACGTACCTCGGCTGCGTCAGGCGACGGAGGACGTGTGTCAGGTACAGCGGGTGCGTCGGTTGGAAGGCCACCTTCTTGGGGGGCATGGTCGTTGCTGGACTGGTCGGTAGCTGGTCCGCAGCTGAACCGCCTGACGCAAGGGACGTCGCGGCGGCGGTGGGCCGGGCGCCAGATGGGCCGGGAGGTGCATCAGTCACGGGGGTCATAGCGGCGCCAGGGGCCTTGCGTTTGCGGTGGCGAGCTGCGGGGAGGACTTGGGCGCCAAGGATGGCAGCGTGGGGGTGCTGTGCGGGCGTCACACGTTGCACTTCGAAGTTGGCCACGATATTGTAGGCGCTGCAATCGAAGCCGCTGAGCTCCACTCCGCGCTGCGTGTAGTTCTGTACGGCGTCGGCGAGGGTGTAGCCACTGTGCTCCTCCGCCTCCACAAGCTCCACGCCGGTTTCCGCGTCTTCTGGCTCCACGGCGGACTCGGCCGCCAGTGCAGTGAACGCGCCCACCGGCAGGTAGTTGCGTTTGTACGACGCTTGAAACGTATCGTAACCCGAGAGCTTGAAGGCGACCAGTGCCATGCCGGCCGTGATGGTGGCCGTCATGCGGTGTACCGCGGCGCATAGGTTGCCGAACGCGCTGGGCCCATCGCCGCTGGCGCTGGGCGGGCTCCCCGCCATCATGAAGTCCTGCACGCGCCCGACGGCGGCACAGGTGAGGTGTGCCTGGCTGCGCTCGATTGTCTTCGCGGTGTACTTTGAACTGTAGTACGCGGCATCACGGGCACGGTCGATGGCGGGCTGTAGGAGGGGGCAGTCACCACGTTCGTCGGCGGGGCGTGCTAGTTGTGCGGCGACGTCAGCCGTGTACTCCCGGTCGACCTCACAGGCCAGAGACATCAACTGGTTGCAGCCGAACGCGAGCGCAACGGCAGGCATGTGCGGCACGAGGTTGGACGCCAGGCGGGGCAACAAGAAGAGGCCGCTGGTGCCGATCCACTGAAAGGCCGTGCGGATGAGCCGGGGGAAGGCCATGCCGCAGCTGTCGTCGGTGCCGTGGCAGCCGTGGCGCTTGCACGTCGTATTGTGGGTATGGGTGAGGGTACCGTGTATGACGGCAGCGTGGTGGGCACGGCAGGCGGCGTGCCGTGATGGTGGAGGCAGCCCGCCGTTTGCGCACCCGGCCAGTCGCTCGAAGTCGCACGCGGCAGGCGGGCAGTCTGCCTGCACCGCCGGCACGGGCAGGCCGCGCTGCTGCGCCTCCGCCTCAGACATACCCATGACCAGAGGCTGCGTTCCACCGTCCGGGGCCGGAGCGTAGTACGGCGAGGGGTACCACATTTCGCAGAGCGCGTACGCAAGTGCCAGAGCCCGGCAGTTGGGTCCACAAAAGAATGCCTGCAGGTTCTCCAGCGCGAAGCACTCGAGATGTGCAACTCCGTGCAGGTGTAGCGCCAATCGTCCGCTCTGCTCCACCTTGACAACCACCTCGAATACGACACCGCAGAAGCAGTTCGGGTCAGTCTGCCGCATTGCCCCAGGTGCAAAGCCAAACAGCTGCTCGACCACCACCTCTTTCGTGGCAACGAGCAGCGCGGCGCAGCTGTACGGGTCTTCCTTAACGCGGCGCCACTTTTCCACCGTGCTGGTGATCTGGGCGGGACGGCCGGTGTCGTCGAACTCGATGAACTGGCCAGACGCTACAACGGCGCAGCCAGCATGCATGTCCGCCGGGTTGAGGTTGAAGAACAGCGGCGGCCAGCCAATGGTCAGGGCAGCTGCACGCATCGTGGCCTTTGCACCGTTGTAGTAGGCATCTGTGAGGTCGATTCGCAGCAAGCTGGCACGTGCGCCCTCGAGGAGAGCGCGCACCACGGGCGACTGCTGCGACAGCAGCTGCCGTCGCTGGGCGTGACGGTACGGCAGCGCCAAGATGTCCGCCATGGCGCGTACGACATCCCTCGAGATCCGCGCCGCTGGTTCACCCAGCCGCGGTCGCATGCGCAGGGCCACTCCCACTTGCGCCATGCTCTGCTGACGAACGTTGATGTCGTACATGCGGGCAAGCAGCATCAAGTTGCCGCTGAACTGTGCCCGAGGCACCCGCCGTACCAGGTGGCTGCAGTATGATGCGAAGGACATTCCCGGCGGCCGCTGTCCGGACAAGCCATACGGAAACGAGACCGGGAAGCAGACGTTGAGGATGGCCGGGTGACGATCATCCAGGATCCGAGCGTCACGGCCGCCAGCGGCGAATGCAAGACGTGCACGGCCGGTCAGCAGATCATGCACCACGTTGGGCCGGGTATCAAACTCGCTGCCATCGGTCGGAATGGCAGCGGGCTGCGGTAGGACCAGTTCCAGCTCATTCGGAGCGCCCAGGTCGGCGTCAGCTGTGTCGGGCAGAGGAGGCGGGAATCCACAAGCTTAACACGACGGACAGACAGATGGAGCGGGAATGATACTTGTAACGTATGCGCAAATTGTTCCGAGGCCGTTCGGTGGATGTGGCGGGATACGCGAATGGAGGTGTATGAAGGTGATAAAATGCACGCCCTCACTTACTCCGGATGGGAGCAGGGTCGGCTGCCTGGCGCACGACGACCGCGAGGGGCGTTCTGCAGTGGACAGTAGTCACAGTCGCGCATACACCGCACATCAACAAGTGGCAATACGTAGAGTATTCCGCGACGCTTAACCTGACAGGAGGCCGAGCACGTTCGGTCGGCACACACACCAGCAGGTGCGACCCGTGCAAACCCACAGGTACGTACAGGTTGTACAACACAACAGCGACACGGGCAACTCGCAGCATTACTCTCACAGACATACCCGCCATAGGAGTGTCCGAGACAGCAGCTCCGGTCGTGGGCGCATCGGGACCTCCAGCAGATGTAGAAGTACAGAAATACCAAGGCCAGAAGGATGCGGGCGAAGCACGTGGAACCAGGATTGTCAGTTCGAAAGCGACGTATCTATGTTTCCCACCCGGCCCGTCCCCCCACCGTTTCCCGTCTGTGAGCCCCGTCGGGTTATCCCGTCTTTCAACAAGAAGGAATCACACCTGTATCAGACGGCGATGCATACGCGCCGCCGCCCTGAAGGATTTCACCAACCGCGTCTCCTTGCAACGTCTCCTGCAGCTGCCGTACACCAGCGGCGCCAGTACGGTCATGGAGGAACGTGCTCCGTAGTACGCCGGCGACCTCCGGATCTGTAGGACCGATCGCGGAGCACAGCAGTGCCTCAGGTACGTGCGCAACGCATCCCATACGCTCGTACTCCTGCAGAGCATCTTCATCCACCGCGAGCTCATCCTCATCATTGTGTTGAAGAAAGCGCACCCAGGCGACGATGACGTGTCCTCGCACTTTAATGCCAGGCGCACGGCGAACGCGATCCAGCAAGTCCTGCCGGTCTCGGACCTGGTCCACGCACACCACCGTGAACGCGCCTGCCAAATCCGCAATGCGCGCAGGCAGCTGGCCGCGTAGCATATTGGGGTCGGGGTTGACGACCGCGATGCCATGCGACTGAACGGCACACGGAAAGACCTGGGGGGGGCGGCCCGTGAGATGCACAATCAGCAGCTGCTGCATGAGACGGCCCCGCCCCAAGAGCTGGCTCTCCACAAACGTGGGGGCAGGCAGCGGGTCGCCCAGGTGATTGACAGACGGCACGTCGCCCGGATCGAGGCGCGCCAGAGCCGCTTCAGGCACTCGGCGTGCTGCAACGAGAGCGGCGACAGGCGGACATCGGTTAAGCAGACTCGAATGGCAATATAGGCGGCTCGATGAATCAAATGTGTTCATGTTCCCCTAAACGGGCCGGAGAAGGTCCTCACCCGCCAGTGCCTTCTCGCAAGAGGCACAGATAGCGAATCGATCGGAGCCACCATCGCCGCAGAACACGGTCCGATTCGGCAAGTCCGCATCAAGGCGCATGCAGAACGGCACCTCCACACTCCGCGGATCGTCGAAGCAAGGTCGCGGCTGCACCCGTGGTGGATATGGCCGCAACTCCGACGGCAGCTGCACTGCAGCACCCGTCGGTGAATCCGACTCGTCAGCCCCATCGACACCACCATCACTGTCAGCCGTCACCGCATCCTCATCCACGAATGCCGCGGGATCGGCGTCAGCGCTGGCACCTGCAGTACTGCCGCGCTCGGATCTGCCGATACGATACCGTGCCGGTAAAACCGGATCCGGTGGCGGTGGTGCAACACCTTGGGCGGTGCAGGGCATGCGCCGCCAAGCCAGGGTACGCGCATGACGCGGCACGGCGCCTGTGCACATGATGTCAGCGCGTAAGATGTCCACGTTGGGGATGTCCACCCAAGCACGAAGCGTGGATTGGTCCTCCGAACACTGCTCCGAGCAGACGGCACACACCCGGGAAGGCATGCGCCGACGCAGCGCGGCGGCCATGCTGGAAGCAAGCTGCAGGTGTTTCTCATATGGTACCTGCCGCTCCACCGGAAGTTGACCGCCAGGCAAATCCTGCACGCGCCCTTCCGGAATCACCCCAAGAAAATCAGGCGGTGCAGGATGCTGGCCCTCGTGCAAGCAGGGAAACCGCATGAGGTCCCGCAGACGCTCAAGCAAGCTAGCTCGCGGAAGCTGTATCCCACGCAGCTGAGCACGGGCCTGCGTGTGCGCGGCCTCTGCAGCCCTGCACTCCGGGTCTCGACGGGCAGCCGCTCGTGCAGCGGTGTTACGCCGCTGCTCCGCAGCCCTGCACTCCGGATCTCGACGGGCAGCCGCTCGTGCAGCGGTGTCACGCCCCTGCTCCGCAGCCCTGCACTCCGGATCTCGACGGGCAGCCGCTCGTGCAGCGGTGTTACGCCGCTGTTCCGCAGCCCTGCGCTCCGGATCTTGACGGGTAGCCGCTCGTGCAGCGGTGTTACGCCCCTGCTCCGCAGCCCTGCGCTCCGGATCGAGACGAGCATCCCGCATCCGTGCTGCATCCGCGCTGAGCTGCACGCTCGACGCACTCGTCCCTCTGAAATGGAAGCCGCCGGCCAGTGTACCCAGACGCTCGCGACCACGCACCCCGGACTGTGGTGCTGCACAGGCCGGAGTGGCAACCGCGCTGAGGTCCGCGCTTAACGGACGAGATCCTGACGGGGGAAAGCCGCCAGCCAGCGTACCCAGGCGCTCGCGACCGTGAGTCCCAGCCCGCTGGGGCGAATCATTTGTTCTGTCCGTCATAAGAACAGACCGAAAGTAGTAGTAAGAAAAGTAGCAGGAAAGTAGTACGGGCGCGATATATACTCGATAGCTTACGTTGGCGGCGACTACCTTACGTTGGCGGCGATTAGTTTACGTTGGCGGCGACTAGTTTACAGCCGCCGGCTTTCATGTCATTAGTGTGCAGCCGCAGCATTCGTGTGTTAAGACAAACAAATCGGACGGATGTGTATATCCGCGATGCAATCCGACGACCTACTGTAGCGAGCCGACGCACGCGAAGAAGGCCGTACATCTTACAAACAGCCAAACGTGTGACGTGGACAACGTTGGACGGCCGCAGATGCGCACTTCGGTGCCGGCAAAAAGTAATTAACAATACAATATATTGGCACATGTCGCACGTCGAATTGAGCACGCACCTGGACGCAACGATTCGCGCCGCGAAACATCCGGGGATTCGCGCCGCGAAACATCCGGGGATTCACGCCGCGAAACATCCGGGGATTCGCGCCGCGAAACATCCGGGGACGACCGGAATCGAACCCACGACCTCGCCTTTTACGCCGCGATGTCTTAAGCGCGAGCGACGCTCCGAAAGCGCTACGACGCCGAGAAAAACCGTGAGTTTCCATAAAATCCCGAACGGACAGACAGACGGACAACGAAAAAGTGGGGTAAGGTCTCCGTTCCGACGACGGAACGACTATCGTCGTTCACGTCTATGTCGGAACTACGGCGGGTGCCGGTGGTCAGCCTGGAGGGGGGTGCCGGCAGGTCCGTGAGGGTCGGGCAAATATCTAACGGCCGGGCCCTAACCTCGTCGGCCCGACACGTGGGGCCCTAACACATGGAACGTCCGGCCCTAACCTCGTCGGGCAAATATCTAACCGGCCGTCGCCGGTAGGACGGACAGCCCGGCGGGTGTCATCTCCGACACCGCGGCCCACCGGCCCTCCGTGGTACCTAGCCCACTAGACGCGGGCTGTCCGCCCGCGAGGGGGGCCGTAGTTCCCCGGGGAGCAACCGCGGAGGCGAGGGTATGCGCGCCGACGCAGCACGGTGGCCATGCCGGAAGCGAGGTGCAGGTGGGTAATCCTGCCGGTCTCGGACCTGGTCTACGCACACCACCGTGAACGCGCCTGCACGCCTGCGTCCGTCATGGCATCGACCCCGCGCTGCACTTGCCTCCGTCTCGCCGAGGTCCCATACGCTTGTACTCCTGCAGAGCATCTTCATCCACCGCAAGTTCGTCCTCATCGTTGTGCGGACGAAAGCGCACCCAGGCGACGCTGACGTGTCCTCGCACTTTAATGCCAGGTGCACGGCGGACGCGATCCAGCAAGTCCTGCCAGTCTCGGACCTCGTCCACGCACACCACCGGGAACGTGCCTGCGCGGCTGCGTCCGTCTCTGCGTCGACCCCGCGCTGCACTTGCCTCCGTCTCGCCGAGGTCCGCCGATCTGTCATTCCGTCTTTTGTGCGTTGTCCGTCGTGAACGACGATAGTCGTTCCGTCGTCGGAACGGAGACCTTACGCCGATCTTAGGGGGACGTTGTCTGTCTGTCCGTCCGTCCAACACGCGCAGGCAGCTGGCCACGTAGCATATTGGGGTCGGGGTTGAGGACCGCGATGCCATGTGACTGAACGGATGGAAGCCGTCTTCAGCCGCAATACCACGCATCGTGTGATATATACGCGATCTATGTGCGATACAATCCCACAGTAGCGAGCCGACGCCTGTAAATAGCCCAGCTTCGTGAAAGGCCGTGCAGCTTACGTTGGCGGCGCCACCGACCAGTGTGCAGTAATGCAGTGTGCAGCCGCAGTACGTATGTTAAGATAAAGAAATCGGACGGATGTGTATATCCGCGATGCAATCCGACCTACTGTAGCGAGCCGACACACGCGAAGAAGGCCGTACATCTTACAAGAAGCCCTACATTTCACGCGGACAACGTTGGACGGCCGCAGATGCGCACTTCGACGCCGGTGATCTTCCCCGATCGTAGCCATAATCATAGATGGCTACAATATATATTGGCATGTCGCACGTCGAATCGCGCACCTGTAACGCGGCGCGAAACATCCGGTGCGACGACTTGCACATGCATCAGCATATTACATATGTCATATTATGTTATATGAGATCATGTCATTCACGATAAAATGTGTGCCCTTGCACGTGTGCGCATACTTGCGCACACAACAAAGAGTCGAACAGACGGACTTGCACATGCATCAGCATATCACATATGTCAGGTGCGCAAGGCGCATCGTTGCGTCCAGGTGCGCAATTTGACGTGCCGTATTCGATGTGCCATAATGTCATAATATCATACACGGCCAGACGCCGCCGCGGCGACGATTCGTGCCGCGAAACGTGCGGTGACGACACGGCGACGATTCGTGCCGCGAAACGTCCGGTTCGCGCCATGAAACGTCCGGTGACGATAAAAGGCATGCCCTTGCATATGTTGGGTGGCACCGGCCCTCCGGTGGGCACGGTGGCCCGCATCGCCTATGACGGGTACCACGGAGCGTCCCGCTAGACCCGCCCGCCCTCAAGACGTTCGCCGAACGTCACGTTCCCGCGAACCGGACGTTTCACGGCACGAATCGTCGCCGCGTCGTCACCGGATGTTTCGCGGCGCGTTCAGGTGCGACATCTCAATATATGCAAGGGCGCGCACATATGCAAGGGCATGCCTTTTATCGTCACCGGACGTTTCACGGCGCAAACCGGACGTTTTCGGCACGAATCGTCGCCGTGTCGTCACCGGACGTTTCGCGGCACGAATCGTCGCCGCGGCGGCGTCTGGCCGTGTATGATATTATGATGTTATGGCACATCGAATACTGCACGTCAAATTGCGCACCTGGATGCAACGATGCGCCTTGCGCACCTGACATATGTAATATGCTGATGCATGTGCAAGTCCGTCTGTTCGACTCTTTGTTGTGTGCGCAAGTATGCGCACACGTGCAAGGGCACACATTTTATCATGAATGACATGATCTCATATAACATAATATGACATATGTAATATGCTGATGCATGTGCAAGTCGTCGCGCCGGATGTTTCGTGGCGCGAATCATTGCGTTCACGTGCGCGATTAGACGTGCGACATGCCAATATATTGTAGCCATCTATGATTAGGGCTACGATCAGGGAAGATCGCCGGCGCCGAAGTGCGCATCTGCGGCCGTCCAACGTTGTCCGCGTGAAATGTAGGGCTTTTTGTAAGATGTACGGCCTTCTTCGCGTGCGTCGGCTCGCTACAGTAGGTCGGATTGCATCGCGGATATACACATCCGTCCGATTTCTTTCTCTTAACATACGGTACTGCGGCTGCACACTGCATTACTGCACACTGGTCGGTGGCGCCGCCAACGTAAGCTGCACGGCCTTTCACGAAGCTGGGCTATTTACAGGCGTCGGCTCGCTACTGTGGGATTGTATCGCATATAGATCGCGTATATATCACACCCATATTACTCTCTTCCATGCGTGGTACTGCGGCTGAAGACGGCTTCCATCCGTTCAGTCGCATGGCATCGCGGTCGTCAACCCCGACCCCAATATGCTACGTGGCCAGCTGCCTGCGCGTGTTGGACGGACGGACAGACGGACAACGTCCCCCTAAAAACGGCCTAAGGTCTCCGTTCCGACGACGGAACGACTATCGTCGTTCACGACGGACAACGCACCAAAGACGGAACGACAGACCGGCGGACCTCGGCGAGATGGAGGCAAGTGCAGCGCGGCGTCGACACCAAGACGGACGCAGGCGTGCAGGCGCCTTCACGGTGGTGTGCGTGGACGAGGTCCGAGACCGGCAGGACTTGCTGGATCGCGTCCGCCGTGCGCCTGGCATTAAAGTGCGAGGACACGTCAGCGTCGCCTGGGTGCGCTTTCGTCCGCACAACGATGAAAATGAACTTGCGGTGGATGAACATGCTCTGCAGGAGTACGAGCGTATGGGATGCGTTGCACAAGTACCTGAGGCACTGCTGCGCTCCGCGATCGGTCCTACAGATCCGGAGGTCGCCGGCCTACTGCGAAGCACATTCCTTAATGACCGCACTGGCGCCGCTGGTGTATGGCCGCTGCAGGAGACGTTACAAGGAGACACGGCTGGGGAAATGCTGCACGGTAGCGGCGCGTATGCATCGCCGTCTGATACAGGTGTGCTTCCTTCTTGTTGAAAGACGGGGTAACCCGACGGGGCTCACAGACGGGAAACGGTGGGGGGAGGGGGGGGCAGGAAACATAGGTACATCGCTTTTGACGGACTATCATCGTTCACGACGGACAACGCACAAAAGGCCGGCGCGCACTACGACGACGAGAAAATCCAACGGAACGACAGACCGGCGGACCTCGGTGAGACGGAGGCAAGTGCAGCGCGGCGTCGACGCCAAGACGGACGCAGGCGTGCAGGCGCGTTCACGGTGGTGTGCGTAGACCAGGTCCGAGACCGGCCGGACTTGCGGGTCCGCGGACCCGAAACGTGCGGACGGACCTACTGATACAGGTGTGCTTCCTTCTTGTTGAAAGACGGGGTAACCCGACGGGGCTCACAGACGGGAAACGGTGGGGGGAGGGGGGGGCGGGAAACATATGTACATCGCTTTCGATGGACTATCGTCATTCACGACGGACAACGCACAAAAGGCCGGCGCGCACTACGACGACGAAAAAATCCAACGGAACGACAGACCGGCGGACCTCGGTGAGACGGAGGCAAGTGCAGCGCGGCGTCGACGCCGAGACGGACGGATCACGTCATCGTCGCCTGGGTGCGCTTTCGTCCGCGGCTGAAGACGGCTTCCATCCGTTCAGTCACATGGCATCGCGGTCCTCAACCCCGACCCCAATATGCTACGTGGCCAGCTGCCTGCGCGTGTTGGACGGACGGACAGACGGACAACGTCCCCCTAAAATCGGCGTAAGGTCTCGGTTCCGACGACGGAACGACTATCGTCGTTCACGACGGACAACGCACACAAGACGGAACGACGGCGAGTTACCAAATATGTTCCAGACAGACTAGACGCGGGCCGTCCGCCCGCGAGGGGGGCCGTAGTTCCCCGGGGAGCGACCGCGGAGGCGAGGGTATGCGCGCCGACGCAGCACGGTGGCCATGCCGGAAGCGAGGTGCAGGTGGGTAATCCTGCCGGTCTCGGACCTGGTCTACGCACACCACCGTGAACGCGCCTGCACGCCTGCGTCCGTCATGGCATCGACCCCGCGCTGCACTTGCCTCCGTCTGGCCGAGGTCCCATACACTTGTACTCCTGCAGAGCATCTTCATCCACCGCAAGTTCGTCCTCATCGTTGTGCGGACGAAAGCGCACCCAGGCGACGCTGACGTGTCCTCGCACTTTAATGCCAGGTGCACGGCGGACGCGATCCAGCAAGTCCTGCCAGTCTCGGACCTCGTCCACGCACACCACCGGGAACGTGCCTGCGCGCCTGCGTCCGTCTCGGCGTCGACCCCGCGCTGCACTTGCCTCCGTCTCGCCGAGGTCCGCCGATCTGTCATTCCGTCTTTTGTGCGTTGTCCGTCGTGAACGACGATAGTCGTTCCGTCGTCGGAACGGAGACCTTACGCCGATCTTAGGGGGACGTTGTCTGTCTGTCCGTCCGTCCAACACGCGCAGGCAGCTGGCCACGTAGCATATTGGGGTCGGGGTTGAGGACCGCGATGCCATGTGACTGAATGGATGGAAGCCGTCTTCAGCCGCGGACGAAAGCACACCCAGGCGACGATGACGTGATCCGTCCGTCTCGGCGTCGACGCCGTGCTGCACTTGCCTCCGTCTCACCGAGGTCCGCCGGTCTGTCGTTCCGTTGGATTTTTTCGTCGTCGTAGTGCGCGCCGGCCTTTTGTGCGTTGTCCGTCAAGAACGACGATAGTCCGTCGAAAGCGATGTACGTATGTTTCCCGCCGCCCCCTCCCCCCACCGTTTCCCGTCTGTGAGCCCCGTCGGGTTACCCCGTCTTTCAACAAGAAGGAAGCACACCTGTATCAGACGGCGATGCATACGCGCCCCTGCCGTGCAGCATTTCACCAGCCGTGTTTCCTTGTAACGTCTCCTGCAGCGGCCATACACCAGCGTGTCCGATTGAGATGGACTGTCTCGGCGTCTAGACTAGACGGGGGATTGCATCTAGGGTATGACGGATGGGACAGGATGACATCCGTCAGGCAGTTCTTGTTGCACGCCGTAACGATGTCCCGTGCTGTCTAGATACGATATCTAGTCAACCGCGTATACGGACCGACTAGATATGGTCGGTATCCTGTGATAAGGGCTTATCCGGTGCCGGATAAGTGGTATACTGTCGTATAAATGACCGGGGCGTCAGACGGGGTGCGCACAGTGTACCGGTTCCGTCTGACCCGGCACCGTCTACCTACGTGACCACCCCCGACGTGACAGGGCGACCCTAATGACCCCCTACTGTGATATATACCGGACGTTTCGCGGCACGAATCGTCGCCGCGGCGGCGTCTGGCCGTGTATGATATTATGATATTATGGCACATTGAATACGGCACGTCGAATTGCGCACCTGGACGCAACGATGCGCCTTGCGCGAACCGGACGTTTCACGGCACGAATCGTCGCCGCGCCGTCACCGGACGTTTCACGGCGCGTTCAGGTGCGACATCTCAATATATGCAAGGGCACGCACATATGCAAGGGCATGCCTTTTATCGTCACCGGACATTTCATGGCGCGAACCGGACGTTTCGCGGCACGAATCGTCGCCGCGGCGGCGTCTGGCCGTGTATGATATTATGACATTATGGCACATCGAATACGGCACGTTAAATTGCGCACCTGGACGCAACGATGCGCCTTGCGCACCTGACATATGTGATATGCTGATGCATGTGCAAGTCCGTCTGTTCGACTCTTTGTTGTGTGCGCAAGTATGCGCACACGTGCAAGGGCACACATTTTAGCGTGAATGACATGATCTCATATAACATAATATGACATATGTAATATGCTGATGCATGTGCAAGTCGTCGCACCGGATGTTTCGCGCCGCGGTACAGGTGCGCGATTCGACGTGCGACATGCCAATATATATTGTAGCCATCTATGATTATGGCTACGATCAGGGAAGATCACCGGCGTCAAAGTGCGCATCTGCGGCCGTCCAACGTTGTCCGCGTGAAATGTAGGGCTTCTTGTAAGATGTACGGCCTTCTTCGCGTGCGTCGGCTCGCTACAGTAGGTCGGATTGCATCGCGGATATACACATCCGTCCGATTTCTTTCTCTTAACATACGGTACTGCGGCTGCACACTGCATTACTGCACACTGGTCGGTGGCGCCGCCAACGTAAGCTGCACGGCCTTTCACGAAGCTGGGCTATTTACAGGCGTCGGCTCGCTACTGTGGGACTGTATCGCATATAGATCGCGTATATATCACACGATGCGTGGTATTGCGGCTGAAGACGGCTTCCATCCGTTCAGTCACATGGCATCGCGGTCCTCAACCCCGACCCCAATATGCTACGTGGCCAGCTGCCTGCGCGTGTTGGACGGACGGACAGACGGACAACGTCCCCCTAAGATCGGCGTAAGGTCTCCGTTCCGACGACGGAACGACTATCGTCGTTCACGACGGACAACGCACAAAAGACGGAACGACAGATCGGCGGACCTCGGCGAGACGGAGGCAAGTGCAGCGCGGGGTCGACGCCGAGACGGACGCAGCCGCGCAGGCACGTTCCCGGTGGTGTGCGTGGACGAGGTCCCAGACCGGCAGGACTTGCTGGATCGCGTCCGCCGTGCACCTGGCATTAAAGTGCGAGGACACGTCAGCGTCGCCTGGGTGCGCTTTCGTCCGCACAACGATGAGGACGAACTTGCGGTGGATGAAGATGCTCTGCAGGAGTACAAGCGTATGGGATGCGTTGCACAAGTACCTGAGGCACTGCTGCGCTCCGCGATCGGTCCTACAGATCCGGAGGTCGCCGGCGTACTGCGAAGCACACTCCTTAATGACCGCACTGGCGCCGCTGGTGTATGGCCGCTGCAGGAGACGTTACAAGGAAACACGGCTGGTGAAATGCTGCACGGCAGCGGCGCGTATGCATCGCCGTCTGATACAGGTGTGCTTCCTTCTTGTTGAAAGACGGGGTAACCCGACGGGGCTCACAGACGGGAAACGGTGGGGGGAGGGGGCGGCGGGAAACATACGTACATCGCTTTCGACGGACTATCGTCGTTCTTGACGGACAACGCACAAAAGGCCGGCGCGCACTACGATGACGAGAACATCCGACGGAACGACAGACCGGCGGACCTCGGTGAGACGGAGGCAAGTGCAGCACGGCGTCGACGCCGAGGCGGACGGATCACGTCATCGTTGCCTGGGTATGCTTTCGTCCGCGGCTGAAGACGGCTTCCATCCGTTCAGTCACATGGCATCGCGGTCCTCAACCCCGACCCCAATATGCTACGTGGCCAGCTGCCTGCGCGTGTTGGACGGACGGACAGACGGACAACGTCCCCCTAAGATCGGCGTAAGGTCTCCGTTCCGACGACGGAACGACTATCGTCGTTCACGACGGACAACGCACAAAAGACGGAATGACAGATCAGCGGACCTCGGCGAGACGGAGGCAAGTGCAGCGCGGGGTCGACGCCAAGACGGACGCAGGCGTGCAGGCGCGTTCACGGTGGTGTGCATAGACGAGGTCCGAGACCGGCAGGATTTGCTGGATCGCGTCCGCCGTGCGCCTGGCATTAAAGTGCGCGGACACGTCATCATCGCCTGGGTGCGCTTTCGTCCGCACAACGATGAGGATGAACTTGCGGTGGATTACCCCCCTGCACCTCGCTTCCGGCATGGCCACCGTGCTGCGTCGGCACGCATACCCTCACCTCCATGATGGTCGCTCCACGGGGAACTACGGCCCCCCTCGCGGGCTGACAGCCCGCGTCTAGCAGGGCGACCCCCATACAATGACCCCCTACTGTGATATATGCCGGACGGGTGCCGTCTAGACGTGTCTATGCGCCGGTACACCGCATGGTGACGTGGCCCACCGTGCAGTGCCGGTCATGCCCCGGACACCGGCCCCGGGCACCGGCGTCGCCGTGCCTACCACGGGGACGGCACCGGTAGACCGGGTACCACGATGGGTGGCGTACCCTCATCCCGTACGACAGGGTCGCCAGGGAGACATTACCTACGGTAATACGGCTCGTATATAACAGACATATATCCCATCTAGACATCGTTATCGGCACCCCCCTACGATATCTAGTCAACCGCGTATACGGACAGCCCGCGTCTAGACGCCGCACGACGGGGCCACACGTCCGCCAGGCACCGTCTATCACCCCCTAGATGCAGCCCGCGTCTAGACGCCATAGCCATCGTCTAGTAGACGCGTACTATGACATCACGATTACTTAGTGCATTTGCCGACGCACCTTCGTCCGTCTAGACACGCCGAGTGCCTGAAGCGGCTCTGGCGCGCCTCGATCCGGGCGACGTGCCGTCTGTCAATCACCTGGGCGACCCGCTGCCTCCCCCACGTTTGTGGAGAGCCAGCTCTTGGGGCGGGGCCGTCTCATGCAGCAGCTGCTGATTGTGCATCTCACGGGCCGCCCCCCCCAGGTCTTTCCGTGTGCCGTTCAGTCGCATGGCATCGCGGTCGTCAACCCCGACCCCAATATGCTACGCGGCCAGCTGCCTGCGCGCATTGCGGATTTGGCAGGCGCGTTCACGGTGGTGTGCGTGGACCAGGTCCGAGACCGGCAGGACTTGCTGGATCGCGTTCGCCGTGCGCCTGGCATTAAAGTGCGAGGACACGTCATCGTCGCCTGGGTGCGCTTTCTTCAACACAATGATGAGGATGAGCTCGCGGTGGATGAAGATGCTCTGCAGGAGTACGAGCGTATGGGATGCGTTGCGCACGTACCTGAGGCACTGCTGTGCTCCGCGATCGGTCCTACAGATCCGGAGGTCGCCGGCGTACTACGGAGCACGTTCCTCCATGACCGTACTGGCGCCGCTGGTGTACGGCAGCTGCAGGAGACGTTGCAAGGAGACGCGGTTGGTGAAATCCTTCAGGGCGGCGGCGCGTATGCATCGCCGTCTGATACAGGTGTGATTCCTTCTTGTTGAAAGACGGGATAACCCGACGGGGCTCACAGACGGGAAACGGTGGGGGGACGGGCCGGGTGGGAAACATAGATACGTCGCTTTCGAACTGACAATCCTGGTTCCACGTGCTTCGCCCGCATCCTTCTGGCCTTGGTATTTCTGTACTTCTACATCTGCTGGAGGTCCCGATGCGCCCACGACCGGAGCTGCTGTCTCGGACACTCCTATGGCGGGTATGTCTGTGAGAGTAATGCTGCGAGTTGCCCGTGTCGCTGTTGTGTTGTACAACCTGTACGTACCTGTGGGTTTGCACGGGTCGCACCTGCTGGTGTGTGTGCCGACCGAACGTGCTCGGCCTCCTGTCAGGTTAAGCGTCGCGGAATACTCTACGTATTGCCACTTGTTGATGTGCGGTGTATGCGCGACTGTGACTACTGTCCACTGCAGAAGCTGGCGCTACGGGCTTACCGCCCCTCGCGGTCGTAGTGCGCCAGGCAGCCGACCCTGCTCCCATCCGGAGTAAGTGAGGGCGTGCATTTTATCACCTTCATACACCTCCATTCGCGTATCCCGCCACATCCACCGAACGGCCTCGGAACAATTTGCGCATACGTTACAAGTATCATTCCCGCTCCATCTGTCTGTCCGTCGTGTTAAGCTTGTGGATTCCCGCCTCCTCTGCCCGACACAGCTGACGCCGACCTGGGCGCTCCGAATGAGCTGGAACTGGTCCTACCGCAGCCCGCTGCCATTCCGACCGATGGCAGCGAGTTTGATACCCGGCCCAACGTGGTGCATGATCTGCTGACCGGCCGTGCACGTCTTGCATTCGCCGCTGGCGGCCGTGACGCTCGGATCCTGGATGATCGTCACCCGGCCATCCTCAACGTCTGCTTCCCGGTCTCGTTTCCGTATGGCTTGTCCGGACAGCGGCCGCCGGGAATGTCCTTCGCATCATACTGCAGCCACCTGGTACGGCGGGTGCCTCGGGCACAGTTCAGCGGCAACTTGATGCTGCTTGCCCGCATGTACGACATCAACGTTCGTCAGCAGAGCATGGCGCAAGTGGGAGTGGCCCTGCGCATGCGACCGCGGCTGGGTGAACCAGCGGCGCGGATCTCGAGGGATGTCGTACGCGCCATGGCGGACATCTTGGCGCTGCCGTACCGTCACGCCCAGCGATGGCAGCTGCTGTCGCAGCAGTCGCCCGTGGTGCGCGCTCTCCTCGAGGGCGCACGTGCCAGCTTGCTGCGAATCGACCTCACGGATGCCTACTACAACGGTGCAAAGGCCACGATGCGTGCAGCTGCCCTCACCATTGGCTGGCCGCCGCTGTTCTTCAACCTCAACCCGGCGGACATGCATGCTGGCTGCGCCGTTGTAGCGTCTGGCCAGTTCATCGAGTTCGACGACACCGGCCGTCCCGCCCAGATCACCAGCACGGTGGAAAAGTGGCGCCGCGTTAAGGAAGACCCGTACAGCTGCGCCGCGCTGCTCGTTGCCACGAAAGAGGTGGTGGTCGAGCAGCTGTTTGGCTTTGCACCTGGGGCAATGCGGCAGACTGACCCGAACTGCTTCTGCGGTGTCGTATTCGAGGTGGTTGTCAAGGTGGAGCAGAGCGGACGATTGGCGCTACACCTGCACGGAGTTGCACATCTCGAGTGCTTCGCGCTGGAGAACCTGCAGGCATTCTTTTGTGGACCCAACTGCCGGGCTCTGGCACTTGCGTACGCGCTCTGCGAAATGTGGTACCCCTCGCCGTACTACGCTCCGGCCCCGGACGGTGGAACGCAGCCTCTGGTCATGGGTATGTCTGAGGCGGAGGCGCAGCAGCGCGGCCTGCCCGTGCCGGCGGTGCAGGCAGACTGCCCGCCTGCCGCGTGCGACTTCGAGCGACTGGCCGGGTGCGCAAACGGCGGGCTGCCTCCACCATCACGGCACGCCGCCTGCCGTGCCCACCACGCTGCCGTCATACACGGTACCCTCACCCATACCCACAATACGACGTGCAAGCGCCACGGCTGCCACGGCACCGACGACAGCTGCGGCATGGCCTTCCCCCGGCTCATCCGCACGGCCTTTCAGTGGATCGGCACCAGCGGCCTCTTCTTGTTGCCCCGCCTGGCGTCCAACCTCGTGCCGCACATGCCTGCCGTTGCGCTCGCGTTCGGCTGCAACCAGTTGATGTCTCTGGCCTGTGAGGTCGACCGGGAGTACACGGCTGACGTCGCCGCACAACTAGCACGCCCCGCCGACGAACGTGGTGACTGCCCCCTCCTACAGCCCGCCATCGACCGTGCCCGTGATGCCGCGTACTACAGTTCAAAGTACACCGCGAAGACAATCGAGCGCAGCCAGGCACACCTCACCTGTGCCGCCGTCGGGCGCGTGCAGGACTTCATGATGGCGGGGAGCCCGCCCAGCGCCAGCGGCGATGGGCCCAGCGCGTTCGGCAACCTATGCGCCGCGGTACACCGCATGACGGCCACCATCACGGCCGGCATGGCACTGGTCGCCTTCAAGCTCTCGGGTTACGATACGTTTCAAGCGTCGTACAAACGCAACTACCTGCCGGTGGGCGCGTTCACTGCACTGGCGGCCGAGTCCGCCGTGGAGCCAGAAGACGCGGAAACCAGCGTGGAGCTTGTGGAGGCGGAGGAGCACGGTGGCTACACCCTCGCCGACGCCGTACAGAACTACACGCAGCGCGGAGTGGAGCTCAGCGGCTTCGATTGCAGCGCCTACAATATCGTGGCCAACTTCGAAGTGCAACGTGTGACGCCCGCACAGCACCCCCACGCTGCCATCCTTGGCGCCCAAGTCCTCCCCGCAGCTCGCCACCGCAAACGCAAGGCCCCTGGCGCCGCTATGACCCCCGTGACTGATGCACCTCCCGGCCCATCTGGCGCCCGGCCCACCGCCGCCGCGACGTCCCTTGCGTCAGGCGGTTCAGCTGCGGACCAGCTACCGACCAGTCCAGCAACGACCATGCCCCCCAAGAAGGTGGCCTTCCAACCGACGCACCCGCTGTACCTGACACACGTCCTCCGTCGCCTGACGCAGCCGAGGTACGTCCTGCTGGGCGGTGCACTGCCCCGCCGTCCGCAAGCAGGCAGTACCACCGCAGCCGCCGTCGCCTACTACGCATTCGTGTTGGGCATCTTCAAAGCTCACCGCGGCCAGCCGGTGGCCGCCAATCAGACGGTGAAGGAGGCGTACGATGCTTGGTGGGCGGACCTGGGAACCACCGATGCAGGCCGATCCTACAGAGCCTGCGTCAGTGCCCTGCTCGACAACATCGAAGCAGAGCACCTCGCCAGCGGCCGGCGCCAGGCCGAATACAACTTGCGACGTCGCCAGCGCCGCGCCGCCGCTGCAGCTGCCGGTCTCCCCCCGAACTACACCTCCAGTGACTCGGATGATGATGACCCGGACGCCGCGCGAGGCCGCCTCGAACCCGACCCTGACACACAGCCACCGCACGACAATCAGGTCGAGCGATATGACTTTGTGCCAGGCCAAGGCGACCCGACAACGGGGCTCAACCTGTCTGACGTCGCCCTGACGGACCTGTACGACCGCACCACGGTGGAGGGGCTGTACGCATACGGTGCAGCCCGGCGTTGCCGTGCGCTTCCTCTGCCCAACGCACTCGGTGCCAACACCAGCCCCTTCATCCGCCGTGTGCGCGCCACCGACATCCCGCTGCTGAGCGAGGCTTCCAAGCGGCTGAAGCGCTACCTGGTCCTGACCGAAGGCGCCATCGCCACGCCGGCCACCGCCGTCCGCACCCCCCGCCTGTGTCTGGATCGCCGCCCCGGCTATCCGCTAGTGGCGGTACTCGTGAACGACGGCCAACAGTCTGACCGCGCACTCGTCACAGCGGAGATGCCGACCTACCTGCGTCTGGCTCAGCCGCCTACCGTTGACGACACCATCGAGCTCTTCACCCTGGCGCCGGATCAGGCTGTACCGTTCATGCTCGTGGCACGCTACTTCGACCGCCGCAACGAACCCGATCCAGGCGTCCCGCCGCAGATGCTCATCATGGGTCCCCCGGGCACGGGCAAGACACGGTTCGTGCACGCGCTGCTGTGGTACACGTACCAGCATGACAGCCCCGACTGGGCCGCCACATGCGCGTACTCCTGGGCCGCCGCGATCGCCTTCAACACCCCAGTGCACCGCAGCCTGTCGACCCACTCGATGTTTGGCATCTCTGCGAACCAAAGCGGCTCGCGTGGCGCCAACCTTCCCAAGCGCGGTGCCCACGCCAGCCTTCAGGTACGATCCACTCCCCGGAGCACGTACGACAACCATCCCACGAATCCACACCTCCCGCCCCAACATCCTACGCACCCCCCTTCTCCACACGCTCCCCCCCACCCTCCGTAGGTCAAACGCAACGTCGGCGATGGGGCCGTCTTCATCGACGAAATCGGCATGCAAAGCCATGAGCACCTCGGCGCCATCAGCCACTCCTGTACGGCCAACGTACCGCCTCCGCCACATCTTGGGCCCACCCACCCGAGCACCCGTGTCCTGTCCGGCCGCGCCGCTAGCGGAATCGGCGACCTGCTACAGCATCCTCAACCGGGCGGCTCGCCACCATACCGCTTCGCGGCCGACGTCGAGCGGAACCCCAACTTCACTCCGTCGGCACCGAACACCCGGCGCCGGCCAGCCTCAGCTGACGAAGACGAAGGTTGCCGTGCGGACGGCAGCAACGCCGGCAGCAGTGGTGACGACGAGCACAACAGCGACCGCAACACTGCCGTGACCATACGTCGCCCTCGCCGACCTGTACCACAGACGCACGCCCGCCTGCATGACGGCTTCCAGCTGTACCGGCAGCTCGGCAGCACCGTGTTCATGCTGCAAAAGCAGCAACGACAAGACAACAGCCCGTCCGGTCAGCAGCTCACGCAGTTCGCAACCATGTTCGGCGGCGGCGAACCCACTGAAGCGCGCATGGCGGCACTGGTAGACGCGCTCAACCAGCGCGTCATCACCGACCTATCGGACCTCATGGACCTCGAGCCCCGCGTGGTGTTGCAACGCAACGAACCCAGGCACGCCCTCAACACACGACTGCTCATGCTCCAGGCGCGTCGCAAGGGTGCACGGTTGGTCAGCTGGAACGCGGACCACGTCCCGGTCCGCCAACACGGCACAGCCCAGCAGCCGCCACTCTCGCACGTCGAGAAGGCTGTCGCGATGCGAGTCAAAGACGCCGCCTTCGACCACACAACCGCCGACACTTGGTACTACGAAGGAGCGCGCTACACGCTACTCGACACCGTCGCCGCCGACGCCGGCGCCTGCCACAACAATGAAGTCGAGGCGTGCGGCCTGCTCACCGACAGCCGCGAACCGCCCGACGACGGCCATGGTCCGTACTGGCGCCTTCACTACCTACCCGCAGCCGTCATGGTCCGTCCGATCAAAGGACACGCGCCCAATACGGTGCTAGCGGACTTGGCGGACTTCGCGTCCAAGGGTGGTGCCTTCACTGTCGTACCACGCCCCTCACCAGCAGCCAATGTCACCGTACCTGCTGTCAACACCGGCACCACCACCAAGAACGTGCGTCGCGTCAACGTGCCGCTGGGTGACTACTACGCCGTGACCGACTACTTCGTACAGGGCCGCAGCTTCGGGGAGGAATGCTGGGTTGCGGACCTCTCCGTGCCACCTGGCGGCCTGAAACGCGCAACCGGACGGTGGCAGTGCAGGGAAGTGGGGTAGCAGACCCCACAACCTGCACGACCACCGTAACTTTCAGGGCCAGAACAGCAGTAGAAGCGGTAGCCCCATGGATATTTAAAAGTATGATAGTTGCAATTTGCGGCTGTGAACGATATGGATCACTCTTTGGCACTCTTGAAGTGTTTCCGAAACCCGAAGATCTGACCAGGTCAATGACGCGGTTAGGTTATAACCCGTTCAATATTCAACCTGTGTGTATTTGACCCTTCTTTTTCTCCGCACCGTTTGCCCTGACTTTTCCCGCCTTCTCCCGCGCGTCCAGGTTCCGTACACTGGCATGATTCTATCCACCCGCGAAACACCCGAAATGTAAGTCGTGAGTCCGAGATCTGTGTTCGTGTGACGTGGGCGGAGGTGGACTTGGTGGTGGTGGTGGTGATTCGTGATTATGATGGTGGAATAGATACAAAGCATGCATCCGCGCATACCAGGTAGCCACAAGCAAGTTGCAAATTCTGAGCACCGCGCGGGGGGGTTTGACTCCGCGCGGGGGGGTTTGACTCCGCGCTCCGGCTGCAGCCGTGCCAAAGCAAATAGTGCAATATACGAAACTATAGGCATATAATCCATTCATACAAAGTTTTTCTTGAGAAAAGAAGAGGAAGTCGATTATATATATATATATATATATATATATATATATATATATATTACTCCAGAGGCTTTACCAATACCTTAATAGCCCCATCCATGTGTTTTGCCTTCCATCTGTCTAACGCTTCCCTTCCCCATCCCCTCATCCGTTTACCGCCACGTCTTGCCCCTCCAGGCGCTCCTCCCTGCTCAAGTGCGGCATGAGCCAGATGAGCGCTGGCAGCCGCACCGACGTGGGTGCCTACCACAAGGACCACACCGCCAACACCGAGGCCAACCTGGGCAAGCTGGCCGGGCAGTTCTCGCTGATGGACCACCGGCCCACAAACGAGATCGTGGACTGGCTGATGGCGGAGGGCTACGTGCCATCCTGGTGCACGGCCTGCTACCGTCAGGGCCGCACGGGCGAGGACTTTATGAAGATTTGCAAGGCGGGAGACATCCACGACTTCTGCCACCCGAACTCCCTGCTAACGCTTCAAGAGTACCTGCAGGACTACGCCGACCCCGACCTGAGACGCAAGGGAGAGGAGGTCATTGCGCGGGAGATGGGCGAGGACGCCAGTGAGCCGATCAGCCCGCAGGCCCTCAAGCGCCTGGAGCGAAAGATGAAGCAGGTGAAGGAAGGCAAGCACGACGTGTACCTGTGAAGAGAGGCGAGCTGAAGCTGAAGTGGCGAGCTGAAGCTGACGGCTGAATGTTGTTTAGCGGAGTGGTGGTGATGGTGGTGATGTGGTGATGGTAATGATGGTGGTGGCATTAGTGCCGACGCGGAATCAGTTTCTTGATACAGCGGCTCAGGACTGGCGGCTTGCGCCCCGGGGGGCCGGTGCCTTGACGCGGAGGTGAAGAGCTGATGATGTACAGATTGCCCCTTGATGCTTTGATGCGGACCTAAGTCCGCCCCTAAGTCCGCCCCTCAGAGCCGCTGGTAGGCGCCTAGGTTCTTCGTCGCGTCCTGCGAGACAAAGGCGAGGGGTGGGCTGCATCAGGCCCAGCTGATTCGTTCACCATTCGAGGTTTTGACATGTCTGGTAAACACAGCTTTCGGTTGGAGGCACGCGAGGGGGGGGCCCGCCGAGAAATCCAATGTGATAGATTTTGTACAAATATTTTACCATGGACCATCGTACAATTTTTTAGGCGCTCGGTTTCTGTGCATATGCTATGCTATCCCGTTTTCCCGTTACCGTGTGCTCACTTTGCTGTGTGCACACTGTCTCATTTTTAAGTTTTTTAAGAAGATTGTACGCGCGGAT
This sequence comes from Volvox reticuliferus, assembly GCA_019650235.1. Taxonomy (NCBI): domain Eukaryota; kingdom Viridiplantae; phylum Chlorophyta; class Chlorophyceae; order Chlamydomonadales; family Volvocaceae; genus Volvox; species Volvox reticuliferus. The sequence goes on from BNCP01000018.1 coordinate 1,982,429, forward strand.
GTGGTGCATGTGCCGCGCATGAGGCGAGTGGATTTGAGGCGACATGTGTGTATTAGGGTATGTATCTGGTGGTGCATTCTGGCTCCAGAGCCTAATCTAAGTATTTAATTTTGGATTTGGATTCTGATTTGGGTTCGGATTTGGGTGCGATGAGGATGAGAATGAGGATGAGAATGAGGATGCATATGTGGGTGATGGCTGTGGATGTGGGTGTGGGTGGGGCAGCTCGATGCGTTGCAAGGCTCCATTGACCGCATCCCTTCCCAGTCGTTGCATGGTTGCGGCTGTGGTGATCTAATGCCGTACCGCTGCTTTCGACGATCCCATGGTCGTCCCCACGGCCAGGTGAACCAACTGAATGGCGGCGAGTTGTGATATTGGGTTAATTATTCGCGTGTGCATGTGTGTATGTGTATGTGCGTATGTTAGGTTCGCTCGTTTTGCGCGCACCATCCCGGCGTTATCCCCTTCCTAAGAGACCTTAAGATACTAAGACCTGGCTCATGCAGTCTATGCTGGCCGTTTTGAAAGAACACGTGCACGGCACAAGCCATGCGGTTTTGCACGACGGTTGGTTAGATCGGGTTGGATCTGTTGTTCGGTAGTTCGGGCACACAGGGGCGGGTTACAGACTAAGCTACCACTAAGGTTCCCTTACGCATTGGCACACGCCAGGCTTTCAGATCTGTCGTTGTTCTAGACTGGCTACTAACAACAGATATGGTGCCAGACTGCCCAGCAGTGCCCAACTTAAAAACCGGTCGAGCTGAACTCCACAATTTTTACATTCGCATCCTCATCGGCGAAAAGGTGTAAATTTTGTTCGGCGGAACTAGACAGCAAGTCCAGTATCAACATCCCACACTTAGGTCTGATATTCAAACTTGCGAGCTCGCTTCTCCAAGATATTATAATCACAAGCTTATTTTGAGCTCGTAAGCAACGCCAAGCAAGCTTAGGAACTGCGAGAGATACGTAGGAAAAGTTGGCTAACGCAAAGCTATATATCGAAGTAGGAGCCCAACCTGTAGGACGCGGAGGGAGAAAACATCCCTTACCTATAATGGAAGAGGATCTTAAACATATGTTATGATAAACAATTCGGTTACCCAGGCTCTTGTTTGCGTACAGTACGGGTGCCGTTATTCCGGTACTTCCCAAGATACTCTCGGGACTTTATATAAGAGAGGTTTCACGGCATCGGGTCGGCTCTGTTTTGGACAATATCTCAGGCGGAAATTTCTTTTATTTAATCCATCATTTCGTACTGGAACATTTCAGCACGCACACGCTCTAAATTGGCGTAAGGATTATTCCGACTTCAAACAGACAAGGCTACCATGGAGACAGTACGCTCTGGTCATTGCATTGAATCAAATATATCTCGGTTCACTGTGTCGAGGAGCGGTTCGCGAGTTGCATCTCTGGTCTCACGTGGATTCTTCCGCAAACCTCTCGTTCCGTCAGTTTTACCCGGCGGAAGTACGCTGCTCGTCACCAATTTATCATGATATATCACCTCTCTTCATATTCTAAAACGGGATCAATTGCACCCGCAGGAGTCCTGAATATGCGAAATGTCATCTGCGCGACGGCTGCCCCACCCGCGATGCCTGCTGCCAGCAACAGCAGCGGTCCTGGCATCTCCAGCACCACGGCTGCTGGCGTGCCGCGCATAAACATTGGCGTGTTCGGCATCATGAACGCAGGTACGCGAAGGGGTCCTCTTCTTCAGTTTGACATGGTTCTATGAGTCGGATACCAGTGATGGGTAAATTGCGTGATAATGCACACAGCGAATCCCACCAAATTATATATCTCTCTTCCACGTGTGCTCATAGGGTTTCTGTTTCTTTATTTTCAAGAATTTTCGTACGACATCATTCCCACCCATTTAACATTTCATTTCAGAAGGGGCCTCTTTATTCCCCGAATAGCCCTGAGATGCTTTGACACTCAAATACGTGCAATCCTCTCTTATGGTGCTCAAGTGTGGAGTCCGTATTTTCTTTCACAATTACTTGATAACCCCCGTGATTGCACAAGGCAGGTATGGTTACTTGGAACACGCGATGGAGGATCGCATGGTAGGGATTCAACGAATTTTCCTTAGAACACTTGCATCTGTTGGCAGGGTCCCTGATAATAGACTTCTTTTCAGAGAATTTAGTCAGGAGTTTAGTCAGGATCCTCTCCATCTTCATTGGGCTACTCTTGTGTTTCGTTTCTGCAACAGATTAGTGCGGGGTAGAAATGGCATATTTTATAATGTATTTCGTGAAGAAATTCGTACTGCACTCTTGTCTGACTGTTCTAGTGCTACTTGGGGTTCCTTTATCTTTAAAATGTTGAGATGCTTGGGGCATTGGCCAGATGTTCCCGTTGATTTAGATCTCGAAGATCGTGTGAATTTCTTGGCCTCTAGAGAGATTTGTGTTGGCTCTGTCATGTTTACCTTGGAGGAACGCTTCAAAGAAGATTGGTTAAGCCCACGTCTGCTTACCCAACCGCGTGAGTTCGTATTTGATGGTTGCAAACCTGGCATGAAAATGTGTAGGCACACTAATTGGATGGGTATGCTGCAGCATGGTGCTAGCTATACCCCAATGCCTGTCTACACATCCCTTCTTCGTTTTCGACTTGGTGCTTGGGCTTTAGAAGTAAACCGCCCTAAAAGAGAGCAACGATGGTGCCGTGTTTGCAATAATGCTGATTCTGTCGAAGATGAATACCATGTGATGATGGAATGTCCTGCGTATGATGACATCCGTGCCGATTTTGCTAGCTTAGGAGTGAGTCCAAACTCGACAATGCTTCAGATTATGTCAATGCAGGATCAATTACGCCTTGCGCAGATTATCCATAGCATCTGTCAAAGGCGTGTGTCGCAGGTTGGCAGAACTTGACTTTGGCCTGCAGTACGTTTTTCTTCCACTAGTTTAACTTTGTGCTATCTTTTTGATTATCAATTTCCTTTTCTTTTTTACTGCACGTTCTTGCGGTCCTTTGAGCCTCCTGGCTCGTACGGGCCTTACGAGCTCTTTCTGAGTTTGTAACATAACATAACATAACATAACATAACATAACATAACATAACATAACATAACATTTAACATTTCTCTTGCCGTGCATTCCTCGCCTTGCCTTCTTGCCAACAGGCAAGTCAAGCCTGGTCAACGCCTTGGCGCAACAGGAGGCTTGCATCGTGGACTCCCATCCAGGCACCACCGCCGACGTAAAGACGGTACTTCTCGAGCTGCACGACCTGGGTCCTGCGAAGCTGTTGGACACGGCGGGTCTGGACGAGGAGGGGGTACTGGGCGACAAGAAGCGGCGCAAGGCGCTGAACTGCCTCAAGGAATGCGATGTGGCGGTGGTGGTGGTGGATACAGACAATCTGCAGCGGGCCAGGTGGGAGGGAATTATTATGAGTACAAGATTATTCCGCAGCTCAAAAATTAAATAATGATGTTGATAGTTATATTTCACCATATGAAATCTGCAAAAATTATTGCTGATAGAATTATTTTTGTGGATCAAGGAAAGGTTTTAGCAGACCAGTCAGCGAATGAATTTAAGAGAAATCAAATTCTCTATAAATAAATATAAATTTAAATAGCTCCGAAACCCTGAGAAAAACCTCAGAAACATGGAGACTGCTAGGACTGCAACGGCAACTTAGGCTCTCGATCAGCACAAAGTCACGGCCAGCTCGTACAGCGCTGGTATCTATTTTTAGTTATCATTTTCTTGTTGTTGTTGTATTTCTTTTTTTAATTTTTTATTTTTGAAGAGGAATGTTTTGAGGTTGCGTCTTATACATTTCGAAATACACGTACAAATAGTCTTCTGCGGGGAAGAGGTGGAGGAGCTTGGGGCCCTTCCGTCATGTCATGAGTAATATGTCGTACCATATGCACGTGATAAGGATAACCACTCACACTCGGGGGGTGGGGAAATTGCGAGTTGACGACAAATCAGAAATCTCAAAACGCATTATACACATTGTGCCCTCCCCCTTCGTTCTCCCCCTTCCCCCTGCCCCTATTATTATATATTACCCCTCCGCCACCTTTCGCTACTTTCCGCTTCCTCCTGCCCCCTCCCCCTGCCCTCAGGTCCCAGCCCGGCTACAGCCCCGCAGCCACGTTGGCCTGGGAGGTCAAGGTCATGGAGCAGGCGGCCAAGTACGGGGTGAGCCAGGGTGAACCACGAAGAGAGGGAGGGAGAGAAAGAGACAGACACGGGTCGCGGATGGATCACTTCCACGCAGCGAAGGTCTGCTGCTTCCTCCTTATTGGCGCCTCCCGACCTCCTTCGCAATAACCTTTTGCTGCTCCTGCTGCCACACTGGCCACAGCCCTATAATTATTGTTAACCGTTCGGATGTAACCGTGCAGTCATGAGTCCCCACCTGCGCCGATCTACTTGTCACCCCTGCCCATCTCCCGCCGGGTCCCGCCCTGTGCCCCCCCGTTCCATCATTGCCCCCAGGTGTCCCCGGTGCTGCTGCTCAATGTGAAGCCATCAGCAGCCGACGGGACCCTCCCTTCTGATTCCGAAGTGGAGGCGCTGCTGGCGGAGGCGCAGGCGGCGCTGGACCCGGGGAGAAAGGTGCGAGAGGTGGTGTGTGTGTGTGTGTGGGGGGGGGTGTAATCCGGCAGCGTCACGTTCACGATTCTACATTTGTGACTTAATTTCCCTTTTGATGGTTTCCCCAAGTCATCTTAACGCACACATTTTAAAAATGTTTTTAAAATGAACAAAAATACAGCGTAAATAAAATACGTGATAATAATGATAATAATGGGTTGAAGTGCAAGGTTAAATTACGCACACCCGGATTCCGTTCCCCGCACGTCGCTCTCCCTTTTTTTCCCTTCGCACAGATCCCCTCCCTGGCTCTGAACCTGGCCGCCACGCCCCTGCACGAGCGCAGCACACGCTGTGCCGAGTTCGTCAAGGTGAGGGGGATGCATTCGGGAAAAAGTAGCTGTTGACCTGTCTTCAGCTCCGTCCTCGGAAAGATCTTGCTGTAATTATTTTTATTGTAATTAAAAATAATTACCAATGGGCCCCGGGTTTATGAATTCACTTGCGATGGGACAGATGTGTGTGTGTGTGTGTGTGTGTGTGTATGTGTGTATGTGTGGTTGCCTAAATGCCAGGCAATCCAAACTGCTCGCAATAGACCATACTGGGTGAGTTCCATCAGCTCACGGTTAATTTTTATTTCTTTGTTGTGTGCTTTGATGTTTTTGATTTTTTACTTTTATTAGTTTTCCGGTTTACCACTTTCCGATATTATTTATTCGGTTTTATTAGTTAATCGTTGCATTCACACACTCGCATTCCCCTCTCTCCGCTACAGCTTGGCGCCAAGCGGTCCCCCCGCTGGGGTCAGCCCCATCCCGGCTGCCTGCCCCGCTGGTCCCTGGGCCGCGGTGCCATGCTGCTCATGGTCGTCCCGATGGACGCGGAGACCCCGGGGGGCCGGCTGCTGCGGCCCCAGGCCATGGTGCAGGAAGAGGCCATCCGCCACTGGGCCACTGTCCTCAGCGTCAGGCTGGACCTGGACGCAGCGCGGAACAAGCTGGGGCCGGAGGCGCGAGAGGCGGAGCGCCAGCGCTTCGGCGGGGTGATCAGGATGCTGACGGAGAACCGCAGCGGCCCCGTGCTGGTGGTGACGGACTCCCAGGCAGTGGATGTGGTGCACCCCTGGACTCTGGACCCCTCCAGCGGTCGCCCGCTGGTGCCCTTCACCACCTTCTCGATCTGCATGGCCTACGCGATGAGCGGTGGCCGGCTGGACGCCTGGGTGGGCGGACTGGAGGCGCTGGAGGGGCTGCAGGAGGTAAGAAGAGGAGGAGGAGGGGGAGGAGGAGGAGGAGGAGGGGGAGGAGGAGGGGGAGGAGGAGGGGGAGGAGGACGGTGGAGAGGACAAATATAATGATTGGGACTGGAGGCGCTGGAAGGGCAGGGGGAGGAGGGGGGATCAGGAGGGGGAGAGGGAGGAAGCGGGGAAAGGGGAGAGGGAGGAAGAGGGTGTTAGAGAGGAGGAGGATGTCGTCAGGCCCGTATATGCATGCGGTCACTAGCGTCGTCAAGGAGGTCAATGAAGTGAAAGGCACACAGGCAGACACGGAAGAAAAGGTCCGCGGTCGACACCGTTGCGTGCGCAAACTGTTACTTCTGAACTTTTTGTTTCTCCCTCACCACCACCACCACCACCATTACCACCACCACCACCACCACCACCATTACCACCTTGGTAGCTTCGTCATCCTCGGCCCTTCCCTTCTCTCCGGCGGAGGGTAGTCTTCACCCCTTGGCGCGCCATCCCTCCCCCCCTCCTCCTCCCCCTCCTCCTCGACGGACCAGGGTGACCGGGTTCTCATTTCCGAGGCCTGCAACCACAACCGCATCACCAAGGAGTGCAACGACATCGGAATGGTGCAGGTAGGATTGGGGTTTAGGGAGGTGCGGAAGGCATGACCCGAGCACGCTCGAAGGCCTCTCGCATGCCAGCAGAGCAGCGAAATGTATGCATGCATGTACGGCAGAAAGCTGGAAGAAGACAGGTGATGGGTTAGGGGTTAGGGGGTAGGGGTGAGAGGGCGAGGGGGGGGTGAAAAATAGAGGGGGATTTTAAAGGGGGGGGGGGTAAAGAAGGGCAGCAAAGAGACGGGCGGGAAGCAGGAAGAGGTGACAGGTCAAGGGAGGGGAAGACAAATAGACGAGACCTGGTGCTCCTGTTGAAAAACACACACGAATCATCGTAATCAACGTAATTAACACAATGAGATTGGTTGGGAGTGTGCAGTAACGGCCGTTGGCGGCTGCCTTCGTGCTGCGCAGTCTTCGTCATAATAGCCAAAGGAAGCGAATGTGAAAACTAGACCGCGTGAAAACTAGGCTGTCGTACTGATACAAAAGGAAATGACTAACCCCACTCTAGCTGACAGATGGGCCTCTTGCCTCCGACCCCCTCATCTCTTGCGTGATGTACGGCCGTCCGCAGATTCCAAAAAAGCTGGATCAGATGGTGGCGGGCAAAAAGCTCCATATTGATCACGCGTATGGACGGGGTAAGCGTGTGGGCGCGTCTTTGCGTCGTCCTCGGATTTCCTGTCATCCGCGGTTCGTTATCATTCTATCATGCAAGGCACTTCTAAATAATTCACTTCTAAAATATTTTCATGATCAGTTCTTTTAACCGATTTCACGGTTTGCTGAACTTCCCCGTTTCTTTTACCCACATAGAGTTTCCGGAGCTGGAGACCGGGCAGCTGGGGCAGTTCAAGCTGGCGCTTCACTGCGGGGCGTGCATGATCGATGCGCAGAAGGTGCGGTTTTCTTGGCGGCGGGATCACCCAAACTGCGGCAATGGCTGAATGGCGGCACATGCCCGATTGCCCCTGTCTTCTCTTCTCTTCATCCTCCTCCTCCATCCTCCCCTCCAACCCTCCAAACGGTTAGTCCTTGTTTTGTCAACAATCACCACCAGCTTTGCTATGTTCGCCCACCCTCCCCCATCCTCCATGTGGATCTACACCTTCGAATTTTGAGGCCTCTGGTTTTATTTATTTAATGTATGGCTTTTTTGAAAAAATTTATTGTGCTTTAATTTAATTGTGTTTTCTTCGATTTCTTATATCGTGCTGCTCTGTTCGTCACTCCCCCCTCCCCTTCCTCTCGGGGTTTACACCTCTGAGACGCAGGTCTCTCAGCGCTTGGCGGACTTAGTGGAGGCCGAAGTCCCCGTCACAAATTACGGAATGTTCTTGTCGTACGCCGCCGCTCCAGAGGCGCTCCGCCGGGCGCTGGAGCCCTGGGGGCTGGAGCCGCCGGTAAGGCCGGCTCCGTCGGGTGCCCTGTGTAACGGTACGAAGACCAACGGCAACGGTCAAGGCAACTGTAACGGTAATTGCAGCTGATGGCGCCACAGCGAGTGAGCACCAGGGCGATACCGGTGGGGCCGGCAGCTGCGGGAAAGGGGACGAGCAAAACCCTGTGTATGTGGAGTCGAAATCCAGAGGAGATCGAAGGAGAGTTTTTACAAGGTAGCTTCCATGGAGGAGGAGGAGGAGGAGGAGGACATGCATGTGAAGCACATGGAAAGGCGGCGAAAAGACTGCATGATTCTTAATTTCCAATAACACATTTGTGTTTCAGATGTTTGGGTAGGGGGTTACAGTACATCACCGTCAACTGTGATGTACTGCAAATGTATATAATGCCTTTTCAGGACACAATCATGTTGATTGTGTCCTGAAAATAATAATCATCATTTTAATAATGATGATGATATTACGCGATTACGACATTCAAGGAGCAGCCTGTGGGGGGACATGGACTGCACGATGTTTGCTAGGTAGCTAGCGATGTCCTTTTGGGCCCTTGGCAGTTGGGATATTCGGTTACGTATGGGGTGTTACACTGTGGGCGACTCGCCCTACAAGGGCGAGCACGCACCAAGGGGCCTGACCCGACCGAGCCACAGCGCAGGGGAGGGGCACATGGCTTTGTCTGTCTGTCCTGCCACGTGCTCCCCCTCTCACTCGGACCAGCCAGAGCAAAGACAGGCTCAGAGGCTCTAGCCTGGCCACTAACAGAGCACTGAGGAGCACCACGAAAACAAGGAGGGAACTCGGTTATTTCCGTTACTGAGCGGTTCACGTTACACATGCCCTAAGAATGTTGGAGGAATGGGAAGGTCATTGGAGGAATGGTCATCATGCACCATCATGCACCATCATGCACCATCATGCACCACCACCACCACCACCATCATCATCATCATCATCATCATTGCATCTGTGATACAGGTGTATGTGCATCTGTGACACCGTGATCTGTGGTGGCGGGGTTCCCGCTTTGCCTCTCCAGGTGGAGCGACTGTAGAGAAAGTCACAGTCAGTCGATCGTGATGATAATAATGATGATAAAGAAAAATCGTGCAGTGCCTCTTATCCCGGAAGGAAACCACCTGGCGATTTATTTAGCGTTGAAGTTTTACAATAATGCAATTAGATAGGATGTATTTGTCTAAATATGTTTAATTGCCTCATCAGTGCCTTTTACGCTCACGAAGAATATTGCTTCAAGAGCCAACTGACAACAAGCTCAGATGCTCTCGCGCATCTCTTAAATTCGCAACAAGTTTGACATCAGGGCCTTACTCCCTGCTGAGAGTGCGTGGCGCCCTGCTGGGTCCCGGAATGGTTTCGGAACGTCCAAGATACAGGCTACAACAAGCCACCAATCATATTCTCCCTCCCCAAACAAATTGCTCAAATAATTACTAATTCCGCAGCAGTACATCTGCCAACCCAAATCTATCAAACATAAACATTACTGTTCTTCTCGGCGATAAATGCAATATTACCTTTTTTACTACACACTAAGCTCATCACCGTATTTTGTCACAAAACGTGTGCGCGGATACACAATATTAGGCGTCCGCGACACGACGCATCCCAAGCGTCTCTGCACGCAACGCATGCGATGTGTTGTACGTTGCTCGCGGGAGCATACATGTATGATGTGTATGTGTATGTGTGTATGTTTGTATGTGTGTATGTGTATGTGTATGTGTATGTGAATGTGTATGTGTATGTGTATGTGCATGTGTATGTGTGTATGTGTGTATCAGGGTACTTCACCCCGGACGGGGCCCGGAAATTTTTAGAATTTTGGGAAAACGCCCGTAAAAGGGTTGGGTCTGCTTGGGGGATCCCCGGGAATTTCATGACGTGTGAAGTGCTGCTTTCCGGGGGCAGACAAATAGTGCCCCGTGAAGAAAAAGGCTCTTTTCCGGGTGTACCCGGAGAAATTTTTCTTAAAGTAAGGCCATGTTCCGGGGATTACTGATGCATGCTTGACAGCTTGACGCTTAGGAAAAGCAAAAAACACATTACACTTTTATTAGCTAAGGATAAATTATAAGCTAATTTGTAAGCAGTAAGACAAAAGAACATTACAAACATTAAAAAAGAACATTAAAAAAGAACATTACCCACAGGACTTCTAGCATTGACATTTTGGGCAAAGCTAGCCAAGCAAATTCCTACGTTTCTCAAGCCAACGAGTGTTAGCTTAAAGCAAGCAAAATATTAAGTATATCTCGGATGGAGAGGAAGAGAATGAAGCAGATTAAGAGAGCTAGGGAAGCTGGTATCTGTGTTAGTTCATAAGCTGCTGATGCCGGGTATTGCCGTGGGTATATGGGTAGCAAAAACCGACAGCTGCCAGAAAAACAATATAAGGTATTTCTTTATTAAGGTATGAAAATTGTCTTTGCTGGAAAAATATTTACCATGTAATAAAGACGAGTGTTTTGTGTCCCGAGAAAGTTTTGTGCAGGTTCCGGGGCCCCCCGGAACGTTTTAGGGCGTAACTAGGTAGAGTTCTGGGGGCCCTCCCGGAAAAGAATTTTTAGGGCTCTGGGGAACCCCGGAACAAACAGCTACCCCCTTGAAGAACCCTGGTGTGTATGTGTGTGTGCCCACGGATTGACTATCCCGTCTTTCGCCTTTCATCGTACAGGTAAATGGCGTAACGGGCGCCCATCGGTACGACGGCCCCGCGGCCACCAGCGCCGCAGCCCTGGCGTTGAGCGCACCGGTGTCCAGGGTTCAAGTTACCCAAACCGTGGCTGCCGCCCTGTATAGAAAGGGGATCATCGACTCCCTCGCCGCGGCTGCGACTGCGGCAGCAGCTGCATCGGCGACATCGGCAGCATCAGGGGGGGGCATCGGCCGCTGCCGAAGCTGCTGCTACGGTGACAGCGGCGACGGCGGCTGCGTCAACGGCGGGGACAGGGCTGGGGTCGTCATAATCGGCAGGTCCGGCGGATAGCGGCGGCGTTCCCGCACCCAGGGAGACACCGCCTCTGATTTGGACGTAGCTGGGTTTAGGGTTTTAGCTGCGGTGCAATAGAGTTTGGAACCTGCCGATGAGGTAATGCTGGCACATTATGAACTGTAGTCCATGAAATTTCTACTGACTATCATAAACAATATAATACTAAGCATTAAAATATAGCTTTACTATCATATTGGATGTTTTGGGATGTTTTCAGTTAACTTTCCTCAACGTCTTTCAGAAGCCCTTCATTCCATTTCCTATAGATTTCAATTATTTTCATATGATTTTTATTTAGGTTTAGCACCCTTTCAGTACCCTCCTTCAGCCCTCTTTCCGGCTAAGTAGTGGAGTAGACCCGCATCGGGGTAGACCCGCATCAAGTTGGGTTTCGGAGCTGGAATACTTTTTCTGACAACTTTCGCAATTGTTTTGGTAATCCTATGTAACGGATCACCGGATTCGCTTTGATGATGATTGTGGGTATGGCAAAGTTGCTCTCTGGCCTCTAGAATAGCGAAACTCGTCCTGGTTACATAATTATTTCTTGATTCGCTATCATCAAAAGTGAAAATTATCTTAAGTCTATAGTCTGTATTCTGCTTCTTTGTCGTCTCTGCTGTCATAATGGGCCGAATAACTGAGCGCCTTATCCGCCAGGCGAGTATTTTTAGCAAAAGTCCGATTCAGTGACATATACGGGCTGTTACATGATTGTCACTTGTGCAGAGGGCTGAGCACAACGAGGGAATGATATCGACCCTGGAGGAGGTGGCGCTGCACCAGCAGAACATCGAAAAGATAGAACTCCTGGGACAGCTATGCCCAAAGCTAAGAATCCTCTACTTGCAGAACAATCTCATAGGCAAGATACAAAACCTGCACAAGCTGAAGGTGGGAACCTTGACCCCAGGGCGCTCTGCATGCCATGCTTGCGGCCCCAGACATATATCCGAGCGGCATCAAGCTGCAGCCTCTGGCGTCTGGGTCATGACAGGAGCTGGAGTATTTGAATATGGCGGTCAACAACGTCAGCAAGCTACAAAATCTCCAACGATGTGAGAGCCTGAAGAAGTTGGACTTGACTATCAATTTCATTAGCAAGTCGGGACTTTTAACTTTGGAAAGCCTTAGAGCCAACATCCACCTGGAGGTGAGGGTTTAGGGATAGGGTTTGAAGCCCCCCCTGCGTACGTACACCCTAAGAAACCACTCCCACCAGCGACGAACGCTGTTCCATTCCATTCTGTCACATGATGAGGAGCCTCCAAGGTTGTCCATGCCACTGGTGGGATCCCGTTTTGCGCTTTCCCGAGATTAGACGCTTTCTCTGATCAACCCATGCGGTCATTACGTGGGATGGTGATTGGCTTATACCCGTCTGACCCTGCATGCTGCTGCTGCCCGTCTCAGCCGCCATGACTCACCATCCTCGGCTGCTTCTGACCCTGCATGCTGCTGCTGCGGCGGCTGTTGCTGCTGCTCTTTCTGCAGGAGCTGTACCTCCTCGGTAACCCCTGTACCGATTGGCACGGCTACCGGCAGTATGTGGTGGCTAAACTGCCGCAGTTGAAGAAGCTGGTGCGGGCTGGCCTTTTGGTTGGCCTTGCTGTGCGGGCACATATGGGTTGGGCTGCTGGTCTTTTGGCTGCGGGTCATCTGTGGGACTGAGTACTTGCCATGCATTCAACGGCACATACGCGCTAATCGAGTTCCCGGCATCTACAGCCGCCTAGGCTGTTTGTCACCAACCACACACTCAACCCATGATGGTGATGGTGGTGATGGTGGCTCTTCCACCGACCGCAGGATGGTCAGGCGATCAAGCCCTCGGAGCGCATTGCGGCACAGCAGGTCCTACCGGAGCTGGAGGCGGCTCTGTTGGCGGAGCTCCGAGCCGAGGGTGTGGACGTGGAGGCCGCGGGCGAGGTGGAGGATGATAGCCTGTATGATGAGACCGGTGCGGCTGTTGCAGAGGTTCCGGAAACGGGCTACCTGGACGAGAAGGGGGAGCTGGTGCGGCCCTGGTGTGCAGCCACCCGCATTCTGGAGCACCGCGAACAGGTGTGTGTATGTACATATGTGTGTGTGTATATTTGTATGTGTGTGTATGTGTGTGTGTGTAAGAGAGAGAGAGAGAGAGAGAGAGAGAGAGAGAGAGAGAGAGAGGGGGGGGCACAGCTAACGCTTCCCTTACGGAAAACCTGCCGAAGAAACACTCTCCCCGCCCCGCAATAGGGAGATTGGCGTGAGGGCGGTTTGTGGGTTTGCAAGACGCTGAGGAAAGTACCATTGTATTGTTCTTAAAACGCTCGGGAACATTATACGATGACGGCAAAGCAACATAACGAATACTGAAATCAAATTCGGGCAATCATTACCCGCTGCGTGACTTGCTTGCGTTCAAGTATCTTTACCTACAGTCGATTGCGAGGGTGAAGGATGGGAGGGGTAATGTCATCACTATTCCGTCATGGAAAACATGCAGTTGCAGCGACCTGGGGAAAGGACAGCGGGGGGTTGCCAAACTTGTTGCCCTTTCCACTTTATGAACAGGGCAAGGTGTGTGTGTGTGTGTGTACATATATGTGTGTGTATGTTGAGGGGATTTGGGGGGGGAAACCGGGGTTATAAAACCCAAAATTGCAAAAGATGGACACGGCCGCAGTAAGATGCGTGAGGTTGTGTCTGGTAGGGCGGCCAAGGTGCGCCAGGGGGCATCGGCCTCGACGAGCGAGCCTTAATTCGCCACCTCCATGAACGCCCTTGAACATGAAAATACTCTTCATCCACATCCACCTCCGTTTCGGGTTGCGGATCAGCTCACCGCCACCGCTCTTCTCACTTACGGTGGGCCGGCAGGGGCTCCGTTAACCCATTGACCCGCCGCCCTCTGGGTCCACACGGCGCGGTTTCTGGTGACTCCTGGTGACGCGGACTCTTACGTTCCTGAAACCTCGTTACGTTCTGTTCGCATGCGACATGTGACAGGAGGCCGCCAATCTGGAGGCGGAGGAGAAGAAGCGTGCGGGTGCGGCCAAGCCCTCGCTTGATTCGGGACCTCCGAGGCCGCAGCGCCACGAGGCCTTCCCCGAGATCGCCGACACAGACCGGCTCTATCAGAAGAACGAGGGCAAGTGCGTACACACAGCGGCACAGCAGTTTGCGCATGTGTACACACATTCCGATGGATTGGGCAGCAAAACGGGAACAAAACGGGCGACATGGGTGATGAGTACGAATGTGTAGGAATGTGAATATGTGTGTGTGTATATCCCGTTTGCCCCACCCAGCGTAACCATCATCATCATCATCATCATCATCATCATCATCATCATCATCGTCATGTTAATGAAAATGACAGTTGCAGCTATCTCACCACCGTTAATATACTGGTGCTATCTTTTATTATATAACTATATTGTTATTATTGTTAATAGAAATGCTATAAGCCGTATTGGTTATTCAAAAATTCATTCGGATAAAAGATGATTTTTGAGAATCCCCGCCATGTTGTTGTTGCTGCTGCTAATGATAGTACTGCTGATAGTACGGCTAATGTATGTATAGGTGTGATGGTGTCGGTTGCGCAGGTGGGAGTTTTCTTTGGAGGAAGCACCGGATGGTGGGTCGCTGATTCTGGAGGTGGCCGTTGGGCGCTTCTTAGACACCTCCCTCATACAAACCGACCTTCAGCCCACCTTCGTGCGGCTGCTCATAAAGGGCAAGTTGCTTCAGCTGCTGCTGCCGTGTGAGGTACGGCCGGATGCGGCCAAAGCGCAACGCAATATGACGACAGGTAGGGAGAGGGGATGAGGTATTTTAGGAAATTGTACTTCCCTTACGTAAGCAAATGTTGTCATATCCTACATATAAATATGTGTTATACATATAGATTTGCTTAGTTTGGATATATTCAAACTGTTGCAAAGATTGGGACGGTGAGCGGGGTGAGCGGAGCGAGCTGGACGGATGATGGGAGCGCGAGCGTTATGTTGGGAATTAGGACACGGGCTGGCAGTGTGTGTGTGTGTGTGTGTATTAAAGGCTCATGAAACCTCATACGGTTGGAAAGTGTGTAAAGGGTCAGGATCGCGGCTGCGTTATGCGGTCAGTGGAGATAAAACATTAGGCGAAGACTGGGGGGAGCGGATTCTGCAATGCTGTGTGCCAAAACCACCCATTCGCAGCACCATGTCGGCATTTGTTCATTATTTGTTCCGAATGGCGCGGGTTCAGGTTCAAATTCCGCCGTCCCAACCTTCTTCCGGATATGCGGGGTGCAAACCAGATGTAGCCTCCTACCCTCTCTGCCCGACACGCACATGTGCAGTAATAACATACCAAAAAACAAACCCATCGTCAATACGTTAATGTAGCATTCATATGTAGCTGAACGTTTATGTAATTATTAATGTAACCACAATTACATACGTGCACATACGCACGTTCAGTCCGAACATCGGTTCGGCTCTTCTTTCAAGGGCGAGTCGCCCACAGTGAGCTGTGTGACCCCCCTTCATACGCAGGTCAGTTGGTCATTGCCATGCCGAAGGAGGACCCGAGTAAGCCCGTCACGGATGTGGCCAAGCTGCGCCCCAAGGTGCCGGGAACCTCCGGGACAGCATCAGGATATCCCGCGCCTTCCACCTCCGCCTCCTCAACCCTGGCGGGCTGTGTGTCAAGATACGGGGAAAGTGGAGCAGCGCCCGCAGTCGCCATTGGGGGGGGCAGAGGGGTGCGAGTGCCTGGGATGGCGGTGGGGACCACAAACGGCGCAGGGAACGGCAGCGGTGACTTCACGATTAAGGAGGTGCGTCGCGCAGCAGTGAAGGCAGTGACGGGCGGCGAAGAGGACGGCGACGATCCACCGGACCTATAGCTCCGTTGTGATTTAGCTTTTTGTGCTGCTTTTTGTGCTGCAGCCCCGTTTCTGACTCTCGACCTCTCGATCTCTCGATTTTTCGGCCTCCCGCCGCCCTGCTACTGGTGCGCCCAACCGGCTCTTGATGGGTTCGGATCAGTCGTCTCCTGTACTCCTCTGTGGCCCAACCCACTCATGTTGTTGAAATGTTTAGGCTGAGGCTGACGCGGTGCATGACTGGGATGGGGATTGGGGGAGGAGGCGGCTCCCGGCCCGGAATCGGTGAAAATTCTCTGGCAGCTGGGTATCTGCTTGTTTGGCCGTGCAGAACCTGGATGAAAGGCCTCCCATGCCGTACGCGCGCACCGGGGCAAGGGGGAAATTGTGTTTACGAGCAATAACAAGCCATGTTACAAGTGGATGTCGGCTTGCACGGGCAACCCTGCCGCTCACGAAAAGACACATGTGCTGGTGTTCTCCCAGTGTCCGCAATGGCGCTGCTCGAGTGTCCCCTCCGTACCTACACTTCCCGCGGAACGTCAAGGCTTGCTCGAGTCACCAGGCTGTCAGACACCAGCTGGTGGCGCCTGCTATGTTGAGCCTCACCCTCGCCGCCATCCCCGGTCACTAGGGCCGCCTCCGGAAGGCTCATAACAAGCCGCCTTCCATCAGTCGGCGCACCTGCACCCGGAGATCCAGCACATGCGGCAGCTGTGGCTGTTGCGATAATGGCTGCAGCTCTCCAGCATCTGTGCCTGGGAATGAAGGTGTCCGCTGGCCTCCTTGCCCTTCGCCTGATCCTTGTCCCGAACTCCCCCCCTCAGTGTTTAGCTTCCCCACGTGCATCAGCCGGTTGGAGTCTGCGGATTCCCGCGTTTCGTACATGATGTTATCCATTAATTATATTCGCCAAGCTGCCGGCGGATAACAGCATCCGTGCCTGAGTGCCATGTCCCCATTGCCCGTGCCGCCTGGTGCCCCCGCCTCCACCGCCACTTTGATGGTTTCCAAAGGACAAGGAAGTGAGGTTAGTCGTCATTGCACTAAATACTCCGTCGACGGATTTGGGCGGCGTGGTCGAGGGTGGCAGGCCCGTACGGCCGGCCTTTGGATAATGACTTGAATAGTTACATACATGCGCAACGGACGGCTTGTAAACTTAGCGAAAAGCTCGAGACCAAAGTGCAGCTGAGTTCTACGACACCGGGCGAAGGGATGATTTCTCCAAATCTATGGCAACGCGTACACCGTAATCGAGGGTGAAAATTTGCGGGATTTTCGCAACGGTATAGAATGCGTCCTGGATAAGTGGTTTTCATTTCATAACACTTGTTTGTCCTCTTTGGTCCACATTTTCTGCTGTATCGATGGAAGAAGGTGCTCGCGCCACGGGAACAGTTTTCTTCCGTTACTAAGAAATCAACCGTCTGTTTACAACGCGTCAGATCCCGCAACAGCCATAAAGGAAGATAAATGAAGGCTTAAACAAAGGCCAAAAGAACCAGCAAATTCGCGTTTGGCAACGTTCACGCGCAGGGGTAGACCTGTTGCATGACAATTAGGAGCCTTGACGTCAACTCACATATCGAAACAGCGTACGAAGTGTTGTATGTAACATCTGATATTGCCAATGTAGGGAGATACGTTTCGCTTATGGCATGGCAACCACCGCAAACTTCAAACGTCTGTCAATTGAGCAGTGTCGTACCTGTGTCGGCGTTTTGAGTCAACACGTAGTGAAGATGCTGTTTGTGTCACAGATATTGAAACTGACGTTTACTTCTATACTAACTGCCGGCGGGCTTGCAAGAGGCGCAGGCTGTCAGCTTCCGTCGAGAGCCCTTGTGCTGTACAGCAGGACACTTCCGGCGAATCTTTCTATATATAAGCGCGCATTGCCACAACTTATCTGACTCATATTGAATTCCACGCTTATAGCTTACCCAACATAACCCACGTTGATAAAATTGAGTTGACCAATATTACAGTTGCTGCTTAGTTTCACGCTAGGCAAATCCAATAACCATGCAGACCGCTCTGCTTAGCTCCCGTGTTGCTGTTTATGTGCCACAGCCAACTGTTTCGAGCCATGGCTCCAAGTCAGTTCCGGTGCCATGCGCTCCGTTTCGCAAGTGCAATTCAGCTTCTCCGCCACACCTGAAGAACACTCAAACTTGTAAGAAATGCTCAATTCGATGGCGTAAATTGGCGTAAATTTTAGCATACGTTTCTGACATGTCTGTCTTTCGGCAGTGAATTCGGGCCGGGCGATTCGCGCCGCGGCTGCTCCAGCCGGCGCAGCTGCTGAGCCTCATTGGAAACAGGCATTGACAGAGCTAGGTAAGCTCAGTGCCGTGCGTAACGTTCTTTGGAGAACATTCTTGTGGTGTCGACCCAAGAATTCGGTTGACAGTCTCGGTGCTTGGATGTTAGCTTGATTGCTAAGCAGTCTCCGGAGATAACACGCGTTATTAAACTCTTGGTTTTATACCCTTCCCGCTTATGGCCTCCAGACAAGCCGAAGGATGAGCGCAAGGTTATGATTGCTCAGGTGCGGAAACAAAGGGACTGAGCTCGGATTATAACTAAATTTTAAAGCTCGGATTTCCTGAACCTGAAGAATAGCCTTTTCCCACTTCCCCTACAGAAGAAGCGCCAGGAACTGTTTTGCAATGTTCTTCCCGCTGTCCTTGCCCATTCCGCGTCAAGTAAGATTTCATTACGCCACCATCCCCCTGCTGCATCTTGCCTGACATTATCGCTTCAGGTCGCTCCGGCTGTCCGCGTCGCGATCTCCGAAAGTTTCGGCCTCGCGCCCGGCGCCACCTCCCCTGGCCAGCTCGCCGAGTCCCTCCGCCGCCTGGGCTTCGATATGGTTTTCGGTGAGCTAATGCCGTACATCGCCAAAACGCCGTACAAAGCAATTGTTCAGACAGCAGGAAAATGTAAAGGACTTAGGGTTTAGTACTTTGACCAAGTTTCAGGAGATGCGACGGTACCCGCACCTTCTTACTCTTAAGTGTTTGCCGCGGTGGTGTGTTACGGTCAGGGGGGCATTAGGGGGTAAAATGGCATGATATGCATTACCGAATATGTAGATAGTATAAAATATATTTTGTTTATGTCGTTATAAAATATAACCTTAGCACCCACTTGTTCGCAACTCAAAATGCTCCATGCAAAATGCTCCTTCCTCGTCCGCCTCCGACGAATTATAGAGGCGGACAAGGAGGACGCAGCGCGGCCTTGTGTGCAGTTTCCCCGTGCTTCAGTTAATTCCTTGCTTACTGTACCAACTCCCGCTCCCGCTCTACGTAATGACGAACCGTTGTCGTACAGACACGTTGTACGGCGCTGACCTGACAATTATGGAAGAAGGCACGGAGCTTCTCAACCGGCTTCAGGCCCATCTCGAGGCGCACCCCCACAGCGACGAGCCGCTGCCAATGTTCACCAGCTGCTGCCCCGGATGGATCGGTGAGTCGCAGTACGTGATAATGTTTCTTGAAGTTGGTTTGGTTATTTGTGTCTGTTGGAATTCGTTGCGTTTGTCGTTGATCCATAATGATCCAAGTACGGCATATTTCCATATTTCCTTTCGCGCTCGCATTTTCTAGGTTCTCACGCAACCGCTTTCTGAGAAACGGCCCCTCAGTATCCAGACCTGGCCACCCCGTAGGAGGCGTATGTTGGGGGTCAGCATTATTTGGGTTTCTTAGGAATAGATGATACTTTCTCTTTCCTTTCCGTTTGTGTGTATGTGTGTGTATGTATGTATGTGTGTATTGTTTGGTTTTAATTATTGTTGGTTTTCTTGCATTCACACCCATATTGCCTCTCTAACTCACTCGCCCTCCTTTCTTCCCACTCGCCCATCACACAGCCCTGCTGGAGAAGTCGTACCCTGATCTTATTCCGTACGTATCGTCGTGCAAGAGCCCCCAGATGATGTTGGGTGCCATGGTCAAGACATACCTGGCTGAGAAGAGGAGCATCTCACCGAATGACATCTGCATGGTCTCCGTCATGCCCTGCGTCCGCAAGCAAGGTGCGTGTGTGTATGTGTATGTGTGTTTATGTGTGGAGGGGGGGAAGGGGAAAGAGAGGGGGGATGCGTTAGTCACTAAATGCAGTGCGGTCCGCAATGAAGGGCGGGGGATGAGAGGTGCAGCTTTCATCACCCCCAAAGGGGGCACTGCGGGTGGCATCCTGATATATCCTGCGCCCGCGCCCCGCTACGTCACCAGGTGAGGCTGATCGCGACTGGTACTGCTCCAGCGGTGCCGGTATCCGTGATGTGGACCACGTCATCACCACCGCCGAGCTGGGGAACATCCTGAAGGAGAGGGGCATCAATCTGCCCGAGCTGCCGGAGAGCGGTTGGGACGAGCCGCTGGGAACCGGTTCCGGAGCCGGTGTCGTATTCGGCACCACAGGGGGTGTGATGGAGGCGGCGCTGCGCACGGTGAGAAGACGGCGTAGAGAGAAGGCGGGATCGCGGGGCACCCAGCGCAATAATTGTTTTAGGGTGTTACTTTGGGGTGTAATTGTGTCTCTATTAATAACTTTATTTTGTAATTTGAATAAACAGACTGCTTACATAAAATTTATATAATATTGTGTTGCATTTAATATAATAATATATAAATAATGTTGTTTATTAATAGATTATACAATCTATCTCATGTAATATTTATTTAATATTTAAATTTACATGTAAAATATGTTATATTTTTTATGGATTTGTTTACTGGTTTGCCTACCCTCCGCCTCCAACCGATACATCACCCGCCCCTCCCCTCATAAGGCCTACGAGTTGGTGACCAAGCAGCCCCTGCCTCGACTGAACCTGTCGGAGGTCCGCGGCATGGACGGCATCAAGGAGACGGAGATCAAGATGGTGCCGCCACCAGGTTCCAAGTTCGGGGAGCTGGTGGCGGCGCGGGCGGCGGCCAAGGCCATGGATCAGGCGGCGGCCAGTGCCGGCGCCATTAAGTGGGACGGTGGCGCGGGCTTTTCGAGCGATGACGGAACCAACGGGCTGACGCTACGCGTGGCGGTTGCTAACGGTCTGGGCAACGCCAAGAAGCTGCTAACGAAGATGCAGGTGTATGTGTGTGTGGGGGGGAAACCGGGGGTGATGGGTCTTAAGGCGTGCTTGTGTTTTTTATGTGCGTGTATATATTGTTTGTGGAGCCAATCCTTGCATTGCCACCACTCTGGTGGCAGCAGAGTTGTGCTGGCGGGACCGTATCCGATCATTTTAATCAAAATGCTAATAAATTTATTATATATTTACCTTCAAATAAATAATTTATATTGTTAAATGATCACGAATGTTATTTTGAACAGTTTTGTTTTCTGCCGGTCTCTGAGAGATTTGTAACAGCTTTGCGCGAGGGATATCGTGGGACGCGTAACCCCGTTACGACATGATAGTAGTACGGATGGATTCATATTTTTGGATTTATTATATTTACTATTGCAAGTATTGCGGCTGCAGAGCGGTGATTGCAAGTACGACTTTGTGGAGATCATGGCTTGCCCTGCCGGGTGCGTCAGCGGCGGTGGCCAACCCCGCAGTACGGATAAGCAAGTCGCCGCGAAGCGCCAGCAAGCCCTGTACGACCTGGATGAGCGAGCAACTATTCGCAGGTTCGCACCACGGCCAGGGGAGGAGATTTGGTTTAATCGAATGTCCTGATGATTATGAAGGCAAAGGGGGGGATGAACATGAGAAGGTGAAAATATGTGGGTGCAACGCGTTAGCGTTTTTACCTTTTTCCAGGGGGTGTAGGGAGGGCTGAAAGTCCCAAGATATTGAGTGAATATTGGGTTGAAGATCTTATTTAGATAAAATTTGGAGATCTACATAAGGCCTGCTTGGCCAAAATGCTCTTTACCTACCTGTTTTAAGTGAAAATTTTCCTACCGAGCTGTCGTAAGGCCCGCGAGCGCTATGTGGATCTTTGCTTTTGACTGAAGGGCCCACTGCAACACGATTCGCAATAGTCTTATGTGTTGTCTCTCACCCCTTTATACAGGAGTCACGAGAACCCTGCCGTACAGACAGCTTATAAGGAGTACCTGGGGGAGCCCAACAGCCATAAGGCCCACGACCTGCTGGTAGGTGCCGTACACGGCGGAGGTCATATGACATACACTGGCGTAAGCAGAACCCGGCTGAACCTGCCCCCCCCGTTTGCTGTCATTATGCAGCACACCCACTTCGTGCCCGGTGGCGTTGACAACGAGTAAGAGAGAAACCTTGAGTTGGTTACTAGAGGTGTGGCATGAGAGAACCCTCCCCTGGCGTCCCCCGCCCCTGGAGCTATTCGATGATCCCACCTCATTCGGATATCTGAACCTTGAAGCAGTACGTATGTGCTTGCGTGCAAGGTGTGACACTGACATGTGCAGTTGTTTGTTGAACAGTTGTCGGTTGGTCGTTGTTGGTTAGTCATAGTTAAAGATGGGTTGTGGAAGGGAGTTGTCATTCACGAGGGTTGTCATTCACGGTGTCCAGGGAACTCCAGGGGATCCTCAGCGTACGCTGCGCAGTACGCTGTCGTACTGTCGCTCGGCACCCTGGGAGCTTCGTGCATGGATTGTCTCGTCTTGTCTCGTCATGATGGAATTTTCTCAACCGAAGATTAACACTCATCCCACCACCACCAATACCTGACGGGCAAAACAATTATTTGAAATACATCGTCGGCTCTGGCTCGGCGATTTGGGCTGGAATGCTGGAGGCGTTAATCACTCGCCGGAACACGGACAGCAGTTTTTTACTATTGCCCTTTGTTGGCTGGTGCGGGTTTCGATACGAGGAAGCCCGCAGGGGCGGGGGCGTGAGGAAGCACACGAAACACACGATGGCGCGTAACACGCCAACGTTTTCCCCTCCCCCCCTCAACGTTTTCCTCCCCCAATGTTCGGCCCGATTTGGAGTGCTTAAGTTGCGGTGACTGCGATTACGGTCTGTTTCCTGATTAGGTTATGTATTGGTCAATGGATGAGGTGTACATCAGTAATAAAAATAGTAGTAGGAAGCAGCAGGGGTGGATGTGAGCCGACTGCGACTGGGGTGAGGTGGGGGTGCACATTGCATCTCTTGCATCGTTTTGACGCATATGATGGCGCATTATGCCTCTTGTACGGCAAATTAAGTGCCATACATTTGTCTATTTATGCACAGGCTGGCACAGGCAACGTTTCGTAATGATTTTCACGGATGAATGGAAAGGGTATTGCCGTACCATATGGCATCCGTCCCTGTTGTTAATCGGCAGTCGTGGGGCGTCGTGGTGCCATGTGTTTGCGTGTCTGTACGGCTATAGTGAGTACCAGAGCTACTTATGAATGTAAGTACGTGCCAAAATCATGCGCTGAAGGAATGCTGGCTGAAGAGTGCTTTTGTTAAAAAGGTTTCTTTGTCCCACATAAAACATTATTCTCCTACCCGAAAAAGGTTCTGCACGGCCATGAAAGGCTGCACCTTGCGTGCTGCACGGCGTTCTGTGAGGATCAGATAGATATAAGACGGCAAATTGGAATGACTTTGCATCTGGATCTAGACTTCACTCAGCCAAATAAAACAGCTTGGTGACGGTTATGAAGAACTCACTGCTTCCTCTGTACGTGTGGCAAATACGTACGTACGTACTTGGCAAGGGCACATCAAGCACAAGCACACGGATCAAAGGAACATGTTGAGTAAATCCCAGCGGTTGGAATGCTGCCCTAGGAAGATTGGTATGCCCTTGGAACGAACAAGATCACGGGGCTTATACGATGGGACGATGGCCGGATAAGCAAATGAAGTCCATTTGAGAAAATGCCACTTTATAGCACATACCATGGCGCCCCGCATTGCACGCACACCATAGCACAGGAAGGCATAGCAGGGACCGTCAGAGTTTCCAGCAAGTAACGGGACAAGTTAACATAAAAAATCTTTTAATGTAATGGTGATACGTAATGAGCCATCCAACCGTCCTATAAACACATAACCTATTTTTAATAAGGCTAATAGATCTGCCGAGTGCGGGGTTGGGTTCCGGCTGAGCTTCTGGGGGACGTATACGGGCGCCAGCGGAGCCCCCGATTAGATAAATCTTGCATAGTTCAATACTTGATCTGCAACATATATAAAACGTGAGAATCGAAAGATGTCGTAGCAACATTTGAGACATAAAAACCCGAGATTGTCCAGCTCAGGTTTGCCACAATAGGTCTTCAAACTTGAGGCTAGAAGCATATATCAAAGATATCAATTTATTGCTGAGTATCGCAACGTTTCGCGTGCCCATTTCGCAATTAACTGACGGTCACGCTGCAAATACCCAAGTTCAGACTTAGCGGATTATTTCAACAGCACCGAAAGTTACCCTAGCTACGGTTGAAAAACACAGTCTAACAGGAGCAAATTGTGGTGCCACACATGCCGATATACAAGGAAGTACGACGGCGGTACAGAGGCGCTCGGTCCAGAGTATAAATTCACTGGCTTCCATGGAATAAGAAAGGTACCAATTACAATTAATCTTCCAAAATATTTACATAAACCTTAAGTGTAACAATTCCAACCACTAGATATGGCGCGATTCTCAGAAGATACCAACACCCTTGACGTCGAGTCGCAAGGCTCGGACGGCAAGCAGAAAGCTGACCCTCAGAGTTCGGATGCTAAACAGTCAAAGATACGAGTGCAATTAGCTCCTGTAAAGGAGGCTCAAGAGTGGGTCCGCGGCGACCCAGGTAATCACCTTCGTAGATGAACCCGACCCGAGTCGCAAACATAGCTCCATTGGCGCTTCTTTTTTGCCTATTTTCAGGACCTTATGGACTTCTATGTTTCGGTATGACCACGTGGTAAGCATTGCGTTTTTTGCTGTCTTTCGTCAAGCAACCAGCACAATTGCTCCACTCACAATATGCACCGGAGCTAGTCGGACTCGCAAATGCCTTAAATAATTTATATTCTGGTCATTATGTGCCCATGAAACCATTGGTTTCCATGTTTGGCTGGTGGCATCGGGCTCCCGCGGATGCTCTCACGGTGCCTTCCAGTATGCTGATGTTTATAAAAACAAAGTGAGTTGCGTAAAGGGGGATGATGTTTTCCATAGAAACGACGTTTATGAAAAATCGTATCATCGGATCCTCTTCTCGTTTTGCAACTTCGTTGCAGATGGGCGGAGACCTTGTTCCTTCCAACAGTCATTTGTTATGCGGCTTTTTATGGAGGCCTCGGACAATTTGTAGCTGGCATCCTTGAGGTAAGATTCCGAGACACACAAATGTCCTCCTGTACCGGAAACGCTTGCCGGGAAGTTGCGTTTGTCATGTGAACCGCCATGATTACCTTGTAGTAATCGGGTTCCTCGGATACCTTGCGTATGGTTTGCGGTTGATGTCGTCGTCCTCAACAATTCTTGACATTTGACATGTGAACTTCATGCCGACCCTATCCCAACAGCTTATCAAGGGGAACACGTTCGGAGGTACCGCGTTCGCGAGCTATGGCTCCTTCTGGATGGGTTGGTGAGTTAGAAGTGCTGCTGGCATATAGGCATCGTGTAGAAGTCGCTTAGGTGCCGTAAGGCCCATTCTCTGACCGACTCTTGGTCCCTGTCTTTGATGACCTCACCTTCAGGGCCCTGCTCGAGTACCTAACCCATTCAAACAAAGCTCTGTACCCCCATGCACAAGTGGGCAAAACCCTATGGTGCGGGCTATGGGCCTTCTTAACGGCTGGTGAGCATGGTGTGTATACCTAGGGGTTTATACTTATAATGCCTTCTCGTTCCAAAATGGCTTCCGCTGGGATTTTATGAGGGCTCCTTGACATTGGTCGCTTATATAACACGCCGATGTGCCTTAGGGTTTAAAAAGCCTAAAACCAAAGACCTTATTTTGTTGTGATTTTGTTGTCACTGACCCGCTTGGTGCGACCGTCGACTGTCTGCAGGTTTCTTCGTCGTGACTATGCGAAAGAACGGCTGTTTAATGACCATCTTCTCCTCCCTGGTAGTCACCTTCTCGCTGCTGGCGGGTGGTGAATGGAATGAGAAGAGCGAGCATGCAGCCGGATACGTGGGCTTCTTTTGTGGCGCATCCGCTATCTACGCCGCGTTTGCATTTCTGTACAAGGTTGAACTAGGGCTCAATCTTCCTGGAGTACGCAAGGTGGCCTTCATCTAAACCCCGAGGATCACTCGGTTCCGCTCGTTCCCTCGGCTGGGTTCAGAGCACATGCACATGCACAGCAGCGGCTGTAGCGCAGTTGTAGCAGCAGGTACTCGTCGCAAGGAGGAAAGCAGGGGATGCGGTTTAGCGTCATCAAAATCTCTGGGTAAATCCCCGTCCCTCCCTCCTCGTGTGGGTTCCTGTGCTCCGGTCCCTTCTTTGTCCTAGCTCCCCTCATGGGGGCCGGACAGGGTATCCATGAGTCCCGAGAGCGTAAATAACTTCCCAATGGGTATGCATGGACCAGTAGGTATGCATGGACAAACATTAGTGGATGGGCGGGCTTGATGAAGTGGGTCGGGCATTGCACGGAGTGACGCACGCGGTGCAAGTACGTCTAGTACGGCAAGGTTGTTTGAGGGGCGGGGGGGGTTCAGAAAGAGACAGCAGAGCGTGATGCAGATAGCAGCGGGTAGAGCGGGTAGAGAACCCTCCCCATGGATGCTGTTCCTCATGAGCACCAAGACCGCCGCCACATAGCTGCGGGAGCTGCCAGAACCGAAAGCGCGTGTGAGTAATAAGGGTTTATCGCATCAGCAGTATGACGCAGCATACCTATTTTACAAGTGTACCCGTGTGTGAGTTGCGTGTGCTTTAAATTGGTGTTGTTACTGTGAGCCAAAATGGGGCGCAGTCTTTAGTTGGTACGGGATTTAAATTTTGGAATTGTGTTGGATCTTATGCAACCGTCCGTGGTACGGCTCGACTGCAGACGGCCTTCCTATGTGAAGGGGAAACGGCTCTCCCGCTATTGATATTTTGTGTATATTCTTGGGGCAATGGACTTCTGGGTGGATATGAACGAAGGGCCCCTATGGCTAGCTATTGACGCTCATTTGGGTCCTTGGCTCAGTGGTGCATTTTTTGGCGATTTGAGTTTGTGCTACGAGACAGGCTGGGGGGGGGGTAGGCCTGGCATCCCCTCAACCTGTGAATTCGCCCTCCAGAGCAGACTGCTGAATGGTGCACTGGTGCATTGCCCAAACGTGTGCTGTTATTCTATTATGTTGAGTTGCATGTCTGTGCATATGTCTTGCGCGTGCGTGTGCCTCTAGAGATGTGGGTTATGCCAATGGGATCCTGTGGATTCAAGATTCGGTTGTGGGATTGGATTGTGGATTGGATTGGATCCGTTTCTTGGTTTAGTTGGTTAGATTGCACTGCATGGAACTGAAAACCATTTAAGAGTGGCATTGAGGTTGAATGTGGATGGTTCGTGTCTCCGCAATTTTTATGTTGCGAGCTTTTACCCTAGCGGAGATATCTCACCGCTACAGCTCGTGTCAGCTGCTTACTGGAACACGCATGATGGTCACGGTGGGTCATGTTTGCTGGTGTTGTCTTCTCGTACGACAATGGGAGCACGTACGACCAGAGAGAATGGTTATCTGAAAAATAATGAAAACAAACGAATGAAACGGTATCCTATATTCTTCTTCCCGTACGATCTCCTTGGCTTGGGGTGGCGCATGTCCCCATTGCAGTGCAATCTGGTGGTCTATTCGGCCAATAGTGACCGATGGACTCTTTAGGTACAAAATAGGCACGGCGCTTTTGTTGTGCGGAAAGTGGACGTGTGACCGAATTTTGTTGTAATCGGAGGACAAGCCGAGCTCAAGTGCTCAAGCGTTACTATGTTTCAAGCATGCACATCCCCCCTCCCGACCACGTCGGAGTGGTCGTGTTACATCTGCATCACGGACGACGTTTCTGTACGGAGCAGCCAGCAAGGTGGACGTAGCAACCTTCGTGTTCGGGGACTTAGGGTTATCCCGCAGCGGGCGCCGCATTCCTCACTCACATGGTGCAGATAAGTTCCGATCGATACAGACCGGTGTTAGGAATGCGATAAGTGAGAAAAATGACTGTATGTGGAAGGCCAAGCCGAGCCCAAAGACACGTACTTTTGCCGTACTGGTATATCTGCGCCGTGCAGTTCAGTCCGTTGCTTATGCCCCACTACACGTTAGCCAGGTAAGTCAAACAACGGTGGCCCCCGCGGTGGCCCTCACATCGGATGAGACTCGAGATAAAGACCGGCCAGCTAGCTCTCTCTCTCTCTCTCCCTCTCCCTCTCTTAGGGTTTGTACAAACACACACGCGCGCGCGCGCGCACACACACACACACACACACACACACATATATATATATATATATATGTATATATATATATATATATATAGATTCAAATTTCACGCCAGGTGAAATTCGTTTGTCAGGTGAACTTGCGCACTCCGGCAGGGCCATCTCCTGTCCTCTGCCCGGAGGTCCGTTTATTTATTCGGGAGTGAGACGCCTATGATCTAATTGTCTAATCTGCATATTTGTGTTTTTTATGTCCGTGTCCCCCACATTCCTACACCTGCGAAGATTAATGAACGGATCTGTTCTGACTGGAATATCAGCTCTTATCCTATGCGGAATCTGTACGGAATGACGCCGAGGTCCTGTAATGTCGGTCCCGCACGCCAGGGGAATATGCCCTCCGTTGGTCTCCTAAGGGCTAAGGAACTCTAGAACGGAAAACTCTCCAATGTTGGTAATGCAGTCGGCATTGAAGAACACCATAAGGGAAGATGTTCGAGCACAAGAACCGTTTCTACCAGGTTTGGCTGCCTCTTGTTGAAATTTTTGCTGCTGGCTAATGATCGTTCGGCAATGATTGCCGGCAGATCAAAAGCAAAAGTCCCCCCCCAAGGCTGCTATACGGCATGCAGCACAGTAAATCCTTCAGGCCCATACGTGCGTCACCTGCACGATTCGATCCAGGGAAAAGACAGGGTTGAGCAACGAATAAAGAATGAATAGATTTCAAGGGCACCTTGCGCATTGGGGAGTAGAATCGGAAGAGGGTGGGCGGTTGGCTGGGCAGCGGGTACAGAAGCGACATCATCATGTGGGCACGTTAAGTGTTTTGGGGGATAAATACCTGCGGGGGGGCCCCACTGCCACCAAAGAAGTCCCCAGGATTATCACAGCGTTGCGCATGTCCTTTCAGCTCCTGATCTCTAATCGAGTGCGCAAAAAAGTTGAACAATCCTGTTGGACAACATCGCCACAACTTGTCACATCATCTCCAAGCAACTTTCTGGTGCCATTTCGGTCGCAGTTGTTGTTACAAGCTTAAAGAACTCAAGGGTCACACGTGCGAGTGGCGATGTGGCGCTGAAGGCCGGCCTAACCGGTGTGACCTGTGTTGGCGGTACAGTACACCAAGCAGCAACCGTTACCGGGAGCGCAAGGCGACACCATGGTATGAGAACTCGCACCATGCATTACGCGTTCTATAACTTCTGATTTTTAACCAAAAGCATTGACAAGATAATATGAAGTAATGAGGAATGCCGGCGGCCGACGCGAACGAATTGTGCTGTAGCTAAGTCACTAGAATTTCACAAAATTTAACAACTGATTTTTCGAGGTTATTTTTTTAATAAAAATGTCTGAATTAGGAGCTGTCAATAGTCTCGTCTCGGAACTCTTGGCAAGCGGTAGGACAAAGGCGAACAATGCTGCAAAGCTGCTGGTTTTGATGTCAACATGCAAACAGGAGGTAGCAATATTATTCTTGCTCAGCGTGGTATTTGATTTCTGTTACGCTACCTTAGGAGCCGCCGACATATGCGTGCGCCGCATTCCATTTTCTGCGCAAATTGTTACACACGCGCTCCATGCCTCTGAACCATGTCACCATATAAAGCTGGTATCTCATAAACTCCGGGTGTCATATCATACCTTTCCCGTCCTACGCCCGTCGGCAACACCCGTCGTTGCTTAAATCGACACGGGTGCCTCCTCCCGCTCACACAGTCCGCTTCCCCTTTCGCACCTGCCTTTTCCCTTGAATAGGCTGCGCTCAAGGCTGCCATACAGGGCTTGAAGCAGTTCTTCGTAGCGGCAGGGCAGGACGAGTTGCTGACGCATAAAGGCACAGCCGAAAGACTTGCAAAGCGACAGAAGGTGCGCGGCGCTGCCCACCTGCGTTACCATTTATAATGATACGGCAGCTTTATCGGCCCGAGCGTGCTCCCCGCACAGAAGGGGGACAGGAACTTTGGCCGCTCGGCGAGCAAACACAAAATATCTCCTGGGTCGATCCGCCTTTTGGTCCTCACAGCCACATCCTAACAAGTAGTATGCACATGCAATCTCTCGCGCTTTCTTGACCCCGCCCCCAGCAGCAGCAGCAACAACAACAATAATAACAATGATAATACGAAGCGCAACAAATTGTACTCCAGAAAGCCCCTCCATTGCACTTGGCAAGGCGATTACATCATCACATTCTCCCACCACCACAGATTGCGCCAGGTTCGAGTACCGCTCAGGCAGCAGATGGCGCAGATGGCGCTGGGCCCCTAGACGATCCAGAGGCACAGTACCTAGAATGGCTAAGCCGACAGTACGGCTGCTTCATCAACCAACTCATGTTTATCATTACGGGTGTCCGTCAGACTACCGCCGTTGGCGGCACCGGCACGCTGCCGCCTCCGTCGCCACCCCGTAGCGCGGGTGTGCAGGTGGTCGCGGCAGCGGCGCTCATGGAGTGTGTACGGAGCGAGCTGGGTCCCGGCATGTTCTCCGGCTCACTGTACGATAGATTGCTGTCAGGTGTACTGCAGAGCTCTGGTGTCCGGCCGGAGGTGTTTGCGCTTTTCTTTACCAAGTATCTGCAGCTGGCCGGTGAGGGGGGCGGGGGGAGGGCGGGGAGAGGGCGGGGAGGGGGCGGGGGGAGGGCGGGGGGAGGGCGGGGAGAGGGCGGGGGGAGGGCGGGGAGAGGGCGGGGAGGGGGCGGGGAGAGGGCGGGGGGAGGGGGCGGGGGGAGGGCGGGGGGGGGAGGGCGGGGGGAGGGCGGGGAGGGGGCGGGGAGGGGGCGGGGAGAGGGCGAGGAGGGGGCGGGGAGAGGGCGGGGTCCTCGCTCGGACGCAACGCGCTGGGCCGCAGGATTCTCAGGAGGGAGTGGATACCTGACCCGCAGAGATCTAAAGAAAGAATTATAATAATTAGGAATAATATTATTATTTACAAGTGGTATTTAGGGCATGAACGAAAACGGCGTCTTGACCCACGCGCGCGTGCGTGCTCAACCCGTGGCTCCGGCCCTCCTCCCCCGGCTTCCCCCGCGACGCATGCAAGATGTACGATTCTTTACGCTGGCCACCATCAAGGCGGTGGCGTCCAGGTTCAGCGGCAGCACAGGCCCCCAGGCAGCGGCAGCAGCGGCAGACGGGAAGGAGGACGAGGTGGCAGGTACGTCACACCTCGAGTTCGTCTGCGGTCATAAGGACCCGGTATTGCCATGAATAAACCTGGCCCCTAGCTGAGCCTGGCGGCGTTTTGCTCACCTCCGGCAGGCCGGGCAGGTCGACCAACTCTCCGTCTCTTTGTCCGTGTGAAGCCTCTTCTGCTGTACATACGGCGCGTGTGTGCGCGCGCGCGTGTATGTGTATATAACTATTTAACTATATAAATATATATGTGTGTGTGTGTATGTATGGTGTGCGTGCGCATGTGCGTTTGCATCATAATATCCGTTGTTGCGTATGCTCGTCCATTTCACGTTCTGTTACATTACGCCGCAGGTGCAAACCGCACAGCTACGGCGGCGGTGGCGGATGCAGCGGCGGATGAAGCAGTGAGCCTGCCGGATCTCGTGCGCAATATGTACGATGTGTTGTGTCACGTGACGGAGACATTGCCAATTGACACACGCGAGTGGAGCACTTGGTGTGGTGCCGCAGAGGTACGACAGAGTACGACAGTATTTGTTCTCTCTGTCTCATTTTTGTCGTTAATTTAATATTAATTAACCTTAGCCCGCCTGGCTGACCCGTGTAGGTCAACTTAGTGACTGCTGCCCCCGATAAGAACGAATCTGCTCGACATCGGAGGAAACGGAGGGAGCAGGAGGAGAGGGAGAAGCAGCAGCAGCTTCTGCTGCTGCAAAAGCAACAAAGTCAAGACACGCAGCCAGAGCCGCAGCAGCAGCGGAAGGTGGAATGGGCGAACACATTGACCCAGCGCCGGTTGTACGGGTAGGTCATTCCGTTAGTTGTTGTACGGCTGTCGCTATATATGCCACAGTGTGGCATATATATTTGAATCTTGTGCGGATGGAGTTCCCTCTTTTGCGGCGCATCGTAGCGCAGCTCATTACGGCTTCGTCCTCCCTTACAAGCCCCCGTATTTGCCTGATGATCTTTCTCTTCTTTTTTCCGGCCGTCTGTACGGCAGCGATGCGTGGCTGGCTCTGCTGGCGTTGCCCCTTCCCGTGGACGTGCTCCGTAAGGCCCTCGTGCGGCTGCCTTCCGCAGTCATCCCGTACATGATTTCTTCGCAGCTTCTGGCGGACTTCCTGACGCACTGCATCAACCGCGGCGGGCTGACGGGCATGCTCGCGCTGAACGGGCTGTTCTTGCTGGTGAGCTCCTACCGTGGGTTTTTTATTGCTTGCATGTACCGGCCAACGGTCTCAAGCAACGGTCAACCGCTAAATCTGCAACTTTACGGGATCACAGGTCACTCGCCACGGCCTCGAGTACCCGGAGTTCTTTTCACGCCTTTATCAGCTGCTAGTGCCCGAGGTGAGGTGGGGGTGGCTCACGACGGTGGGATGAGACCCGGCTGACCTGGCCGCCGAGTCCCCATCCCGCTGAAGTAATAATATGCTTGTAAGTGGGGAGAATGAAGAATGGTGTGTTTGCGGTGGTTTCGGAGCCCCTGTGGGAGTTCTTCCGCAGGAAAAAGCTCGACCACTCCCTCGGAGGCATGAGTCACCGAGGGCGTAAATAGACGGCCGTTCAGACAGACGCTAGAAGTTGCATCTTCGCCGTGAAGACCAACCCGCCCTGTTACTAACGTGCACGTGCTCACCACTGCTCGCGCACCTCTCTTTTGCCCGCTGTAGGCCTTCGTCGCCCGCACCCGCGCGCAGTTCTTTCGGCTAGCCGACGTCTTCCTGTCCTCCTCCCTGATACCCGCCTACACAGTCGCCGCCTTCGTCAAGCGGTTCGCTCGCTTGGCCTTAGGCGCATCCCCTGCAGGGGCCATGATTGCCATCGCCTTCATCCACAACCTCCTGCGTCGGCACCCCGCCCTCAACGTCATGCTGCGCAGACCCCACCCCGGCCCCAGGTCCGGCCCCAACACCAGCACCGAGCCATCCAGTAATGGATCGGCCGCATCAATAACTCGACTATCAGCAGAATCGGCCCAGCCGAGTCCGAGTCTGTCAGGTCCTGGTGTGGACCCGTATGACGAGGCGGAGGCGGACCCCGCTAAAAGCCGGGCTGTCGAGAGTTTCCTGTGGGAGGTGGAGGCGCTCCGAAACCACTATTGTCCGCAGGTAAGGTTGACTGAACGCTTGACGGGATGGGTTGTTCAGCTGCTGAGGACCGCGAGCCGCGAGGAAGAACACATTATGCGTTATTTAAGTATGCGTTGACGGAAGGCACACCTGCCTGCGTGTGTGTGTGTCTGTGTGCGCTCCTGTGTGTTTGGTTACATAGTCATCATCTGGGCTTGATTCTGGCCGGGGACATGTACCGCTGCCGCAACATGTTTGCCTGGCTTGGGATGTGGTTACGTGAGTTGGACATTTGTGGCTTTTTTTAAAGAGCTTCGGCTGGTCCTCCTTAGGAGAAGGTGTGGTTGGGTCAAAGGGACGAGAAAACGCGTTGAGAAGCCGAATTAAGGAATGGGGAATTGCTATCTGGTCTCTTCCACAAATGCCCCCAAACATCTCATGCCTCATTTAGGTGTCGACATTCTGCGCGGTGCTCGACAAAGATTTGACTGATCGCACGAAGACGGCGGAGGTCAACTTGGAGGACTTGCTTGGAGTCGCTAAAGGGAACGGGCAGCAGCAGGGTGGAGCTGGAAGCTATAATGCTCTTATTCAAGGCGAATTGGCTCGCAAATTGCGAAAGGCGCCCGTCGCTTTCTACCCGCAGCCGCCAACAACACTTTTTCCTACCAGTTTGGCCGCGGATGACCTGGCGGGCTGGTCGCTTTAATCCGATGACTCAAAACATCTGGTCTTAATATGTAATGCTGTGCCATGTTGTGAAAATATTATGTGGGCAACAAGGGTCTCGTGGGAAAGTTGACCGCTGCGAGTGAATCAGTGCTTTTGTTCCAGATTGTAACACAAGAAACCTACATACCTGAGCAATTTGGGCTATATTCAATGTTAAAAACGGGACGCTGTAACGTACGGCGGGACAAGTCCCATGTCGAGTCTTGTGTCCCTACTGATGCCCAAAACGAATTGCAAGGTACCCACATTATACAAGAAAGGCCTGCTAAGGCTTAGGGCGGGGTAGGGACACCCACGCCTGACCGCGCCTAATCTTGATTAACTCGTTTGGGGACCCGCCAACCTCGCGACTTGCTTACTCGTCCGCAGCGAGAGGATAATCACCGATTATTGTTTCTAATCTTGCGAATTGTGGGTTAAAAATCCATGGAGGACATCGCTCGGGCCCTTCCGGGGCTCAGCCTTTCGGAGCACACAGCGTCGTCCGCAGCGCCAACAGTTACAACTGTGGACAACGGCACGCATGCAGGCGACGTGTGAGTTGGCCGGCAATAAGCCCACGGCGTGTGCAGTCCTGAAGACAATTCCTGACGTAAGTTCGGCCCCGCAGGACAAAGCCGCCAACTCCTCCGGCTGCTGAGGCTGCTTCTTCACAGCCTCAGCACCAAAGTCAGCAGCATGCCCACGCGCCTGCGCCTGTGCCCGAGTACGAGGCAGTGGATGCGGCCATCAGGCAGGCACTCGCCGACCCGACGCAGCGTTTAACAGGTGCGTAAGTTAGCATTGGAACCTAAGCTACATGCCTTGGAGTGTTCGAGACAAAATATTTCGTTGCGCTGCAGTCTTACGGTGCGAGGAGTTGGTGGAGAAGTTCCTTGCAGACCCGGCGCAAGAAGCGCTGCAGTTCCCCGCCTCGTTTACTAGTTATCAGGTTTGTATCTTAAAAGCGAGCTATGTGCTGGCAGTTTTGTTCATATCTTAACTGCGTCGTCGTCTGTGCAGCGTATGTTGGCTCACCGAGTGGGTCAGTATTACGGCCTTCAGACAAGCACCGTCGACTATGAGGAATCGCAAGGACGGGTTGTTGCAGTTCGCACGATGCATTGTCGGGCACCTAAGGTGAGTTTAGCGAATAGGTCACTCATTAATTTCGCGTAGTAAACACTTCTTAACGGTCCGCCCGCTCCGCCTACCGCCGATGCTTAAAATTATGCAGCCTTGTCTGCGTGACCTGGATGTTCGCTCGGACCCGATCGCACAACGCACCAACATCGTGAACGGGCTAGGTGGCCAGGCTGCGGACAAACCCCGGTTGCTGCGGCGGCCTGATGATGAACGTTCACTGCAAAATAGCTCTGAACACTCCTTGAACCAGTCGCCAGCAAGGACCTTTAAGGAACGGCAGGAAAACTATCTCAAGGCGCGCGAGGAGCTTGGCCTTGGGAACGGACCGCAGGATGGCTTGGGCCTTGGCCGCGGGGGACGCGGTGGGCCCGGTGGACGCTTTGGCCCTGGGGGACGCATGGACGGCGGGCGTGGCCGTAAGGCCGTGTTCAGGGACAAGGACAAAGACCTGTCGGACCCGGACTACCGCCGTGGGATGAATCGGTGGGTGTGGATCGGGATCTGCGTCATGGCGTATTACCGATATTGCTTACCTCATGCAATTATTTGTTCCCCGGGACTCTGTGCGTGATAAGATGAGACGCTTGTGGTATCGCTTACTCCTTGGCTTGCAGGTTTAACGGGGCGGCGCGCTTTGACCCAGCGTACACAGCGATGCCAGCTGGCGGCATTTATCAGGTGCCCACCTACGCCTCAGAGGTATGGTGGTTCTACGGATAAGGAATTAAGCACGCGATTTTTATACGCACTGGCTTTGCAAGATGCACAGCGCTCTGGTAGATGCACAGTGCCCGACCGGTCACCAACATGAGTTTGCCAGCGACTATACTCCCCTTCATGATTATGCACGTAAACGTTAGTTTAGAGCAGACGCGTTTTGATCAAGTGATGCGCGCCCTTCGGCTCTTGGTTCTCCCCACAGTTCCCGGCTCTCAATCGGATGCCGAGTGCTGGGCCCAACCCCACGGGGCGGCCTCACATGCAGCAGCCTCATCAGTTGACGCCAACCACTCAGGCGCACCCCATGGCGGCGCACTCGCCGCACCAGGGTCAGCCCGCCCCAGGATCGTGGGGCCAGCAACCACAGCAGCAGGGCCCCGGCGTGCGTCCACCACCGCCTCCACCGCCACCCCACCCTGCGGGAGGCCCGCCGAGCAGCGCAGGAGTCGTTGTCAGCGGCGGCCCAAACAACAAGACCCACCAGTCGAGTAGCGGCGGCACGGGGCCCGCTGGGGGGGGCACTTTGGGTGGGCGCCAACAACCGCAGCAACAGCAGCATTCCTTCGGACCGGCCATGGCTGCCACGCCTTATCCGAGTGTCGGGGCGCAATATCCGGTGCCGGTTGCTGTGGGCGCCGCGGGCTTCATGCCGGCTGCTCACGGCCAGCCCATGTTCAGCATGGCGGCGCCAGCCGGTGCCATTCCTGGGGCAATGTACACAGCATCTGCCCCGGGCATGAGTGGGGCTTTTTATCCTGGCGTGGGCATGGGCATGGGCGCAATGGGGATGGCGGTGCCTACCGCGCCGGCCTACGGGTACATTACACCGGCACACGGCGTTGGGATGGGCATCGGAGCCCAAGGTGAAGCCATTGCGCTGACTCCGGGCAGCTTTCCTGTTTACGCAAGCTATCCAACGGGAGCCGCTATGTACCCGGCGGCAGCAGCGCAGATGCCCCAACCGGCAGCTATGCACCCAGCCAGTGGCACCGCGATTCCCGTGCGCCCAATGTACGGCGTGCCCGCCTTCTACCCCAGCTACGACCCATCGCAATATGCTTCTGGCCCGGGTATGCAGTCGCAGAGCCAGGGTGAAGGCCGGATGTACAGCGGGTATGGTAGCCACCACCATCAGCACCACCATCATGGGGGCGCACACAGCCATGGGTCGATTGGCCACGGTGGTGGTGGACGGGGGCGCGACTCTGAGAATGGTATCCCACGTGGGGAGTCGGCTGTAGCCGGCGGCGCCGCAGGAACCAACGCGGCCAACGGCGGAGCTGTGAGTGGTGCTTCTAGCGGGGAAGCTAAGTGAGCGCACCTTTCGTGGCAGCTGGTGCGGCTACTGCTGTCGTCATGCGCGACCGTCCCAATCGGACTGTGATGACCATGCACGCGGCCTCGGCAATAGGACTTGAACGCTCTTCGTGAATGGGCCGCCTTTCCTGCTGAAAACTTTGGCATCTCGCATAGCGACTCAGGGACTGGCCGCGGCAGCCCACGCGGGCCGCCACCTCTGCCCCTTGAAGCGGCAGTGCCCTGCTCCATTTTTCCTCGCGCGGAGCAGCGGCATGGCTGCATTGAGTAAATCGCTTGGGGAGCTACCGGGCTGGTGAAGCGAAGCTCTGTACGCCCACCTTCCGGTTTGCTCATCCGGACTGACTTGTTTTTGCTTGCTCACGGAGCTTGAACTTACGATTGAGGCTATTCAAGTTTAACGACGAAAATGGCGCATATGCTCTTTTGCAAATTGATTAGCGGCGGCCCCTTTGCCCAGTGCTGGAGCAGTGCGGCGGCCCATGTGGCGGGGACGGGTGCAGTTAAGGGATCCACCAGCTGCAGCATAGGCGCGCTACGCATGCCCATGTTGGGATGAGAGCGCAGGGCAGCAGCGAAAGGCGACGGTATTATGGCAATAGCTGCGATGGCGTCGGTGGCATCGGCAAGGTTGCTAAAAGTGGGCGGAGGCGGTGCAGTAGCAAGGACTTTTGACAGCAGCAACAGCAAGGGTAAACCAAAGGCGGGCTGCCGCAGCAACAGCTACTTGAAATGTCGCCGACCGTTTTTGCGTACCCAGCCGTTAAGTTCCATGAATCAGGACTAGAACTTGGGGCTCGTACAGGCCGTTTCCTTGGAAGAGTTGGCCGCGACAAAGCCATCGTCTCGCGGGGGCCGCTTGCCCCGCTTGCGATCTGCCATTTGGAAAGCCTGTACTTTTGGAAATCTTCGTTGTCGCAACAGCAAATTGCAGCAAACCCAAGGACCAATGCTGCGCATAAGAAGAAGGGTGGGACGTTGTGCGGCCTGATGGACGTACACTACAGCAGGCAAATCCGCAGCAGAACCCGCTTACGCCGAGGTGGCACAGCTCAAGCCCTGGTAAGAAGGAGCCATTGCCCTGCACACGGGGTCGAAGTAACTGGAAACCTTTGCTCGTGATGGGGCTTCTCTTGCCCGGCGGCTTTGACCATCATGGCGTCATCATCCACTTTCCCGGGTTGGAGATTGGCCCCGTGACGCGAGGCTCCACAACTGGAAGTCCCCTGACCCGCCGCACGTCCCAATTTCATGTATGTCGGTCCCTCGCCGCGTCCGGAGGGGGCACGACTTAAAGGACGGCTGCTGGCAGCGATGATTCTCGCTTGCCGCGAAACATCGATGCGCTTGGACCAGATTTGGGAGGGCTCGTAGAAGCGTCTTCAATTCAGTGACATGTGGTTTGCAGGCGCTGCAGGCGCTAGGCTATATTGGCGCTAGAGCCAAACGGCAGATCCAATTGTATCGTTTATCGAACCGACTGTGTTTCTTAACGGTGGCGTGTCATATCTTTCAGTGTGGGCTCGGGCGTGGGGCGGTAAATGTTTTAGGGTACGGTAAATTAAAAGGGGACGCTGGGTAGGGGTGGGATGGGAAGGAAGAGGCTTGGGGCGGAGGCTTGGGGAATGCAGTCCTGCGGGTATCTTGGCTTCATCGAGGAGTTCGCTGTGGTGGAGGGGGGGGGGGAAGAGGGGCTACCGATCGGACACGAAGAAGCTACTCCTTTTGCAATGCCGTATTGAGGGGGATGCAAAAGCGGAGGCTGTACCTGAAGGCAACGAAAGGCGACCGTTTGTTCCGTGCGGCTCACGGCAGGAATTTAAGGGCGTTTCAATGGGTGGATATGGTCGGCTAGGGGAAGACGACGCTGGCAGCAGCGAAAGACGACAGAAATCGCCGGCTGTGGCTGCATGGAGCTTCATATGCTATTCGAGCACCACTTGCAGCTAGCAGCTTTTAGGCGGTTAGGTTCTTTCGTTGCGTTGGAGCTTGCATATAGAATCCGTTCATGGGGTGGAGAATATTGCACAGGAACCTTCCTCTGCGCCAGTCCGGCCACAAAAGTGTCAGCCAGGGCCGTCAGGCCTTCTCTGGCTTTCGCCGTGACCAAGCGGCGGTATTCAGCGCTGGGGCAACAGGCCGGACGAATTTTGATGCCCGTGGGCAGCAGTTGGAAAACTTGAGACGTCGCTTTTGTTGCTTTGATGATATTGCCAAAATGGTCTGATGAAGTTGTGGTGGCAGTTTCGGTGGGTTTTGGGTCGAACCGACTGGAAGCCGGCTCTATGTACGCCCTGTGTGACTCCGGGGCCTCAAGGCCATTCATGGGGGGATTGTATCGAAGCACGCGTCTGGTTGGAAAGGCAGGGGCCGAAGGGGGCACAACATGACCTGAGCTCGCAGGCGTCGGAAGCCAAAGCTCGTTGTGGGGCTTGGCGACGGAAAGTCGTTGGAATAGGTCTTTATGGGAACTGGTGGAAGGAGCTGTTGTTGCGAAGGTGGGACCGGCGGGGAATCCACGATAATCGCGGTGGATCGCATCCTGCGCTCTGCTTGCCGTCTTATGGTGGCTCGGGACTTAAACTTGGAGGGGGGCCTCTAAGGGGGTTAAGGGGCGCAGTTCGTTGGTGTGGCAGTTGGAGAGGAGTTATGGCGGGGGATGCGTCACCAGGTGCACTTCTGCAGCAATTGGGTTTTGGGTTGGATGGCCATCTGGCTTATATGGGGCGAAAGATTCCGCCGCCGTCGTCATCTTTATCGTTGATAATGAGTTAAGTGGTAATAGGGCCTGGACGCCGCCGATGTCCCGCCGCCGACATGTTCTTCGGATCAGCTTGCCTGATGGCCCATCCATTCTGGCCGGGGCAGCTGGTGCAGTCGGTGCTAGTCTGGTGTCAGCGCGGCGCACGGATCGGCACTTGTGTGGGGTCCGTGGGCTGTTTAGGACCATGGGGAATCATGCTGCGCATGGGGCCCGTCTGTCTGCCTGCGTTTCCGTCTGTCCGTCTGCCTGCAACGCATGGGAGTCGACTGCCTTTCTCGGTCCGCGGACCGGTCGGCGCATTGTATTGCATTTTGCCTGAGCAGCCCTCAGTCCTGATTGTGCTGATTCCGACGGCCTGGGCGGATAGCGGTGATGGCTTCCTGCGCAATGTGCGTACAGTGGAGGTGAGGGACACCCGCTCGGTGGGGATGGGAATAGGGATTAGGGTTTGCGGCGCAGATTACCGTGCCCGCCGCAACTGTACCTATAACCAGCACGGGAACGGGAGGACGGTGGATGAACATTGCCTGTTGTATCCGCCATGGGCGT
Organism: Volvox reticuliferus; assembly: GCA_019650235.1. NCBI lineage: Eukaryota > Viridiplantae > Chlorophyta > Chlorophyceae > Chlamydomonadales > Volvocaceae > Volvox > Volvox reticuliferus. Next base: position 2,022,924 of record BNCP01000018.1, read on the forward strand.
CGTCAACGATAAATAGATGATGGTTATGAAGAAAATGTTTATATGCCGAAGTCACGGCAGATGATGTTGCGATGGGACACAGGTTGCTTGAGAAAATCGGAGGGACCGAGGTGTCCCTATTTGAGCGGTTGCAGCAAAGAACGTAGCATTTAAAGAGGTAGGCGCGTGAGCTGTGAGCTGAACTCGGAGCAACATGGGAGGCGGTGGCGGCGACGTCGGCGTCGGCATGTGCAACCGGCAGGGGGATGGCGAATAGAGGTCAACGCTGAGGGCGGCGGCAGAGGCTCCTCGGGTGGCCAAGATGTGCGCCGGCAGAATGAACTCCCCTGCACCTGGCCGGGTAGAAGTTACCACCGTGGAGGGGGAGAATGGAAGGGGCTATAGTAGGGGCTGGCACCGGCGCTGAGATGTGCAGCCCAGCGCCCGCCAATCTATATGGAATGCTGATAGCTTCGCCCCGGTGCCTCTGCTTCGCCCTGCTTTAGCTCAGCCGCCCGACGTTGGCAGCCGCAAAGAGCGATTATCCTTCTCGTATGGACGATGGGCATTTGAGTGCACATGTGTAGGTGTATGTTTGTGTGCTTCTCCAGGAATCACTGTGTCTTTCCGTGCCAGGGAAACGGGTGGGGATCGGGGAGAGAGGGGAGGGGAACTCTGCACAGAGCCTCTTACCCCGTTTGGACGTCGTTGCGCAGCTCTCTGGCGAGGCCCGCGCCATACGAGGCGGGGCGTAATAAAAGCGCCACCGGAAGCATGATAAGCAGGTCTTGCTGCGACCTGACCGGGTGTATCCATCCGTCGGGTGCTCCCGCGGACGGCAGCGTCCAGAGCTGGGAAGAAGTACACAGCGCAGGGAAGCGGTGGGGCGAGGACAAACACACAGCAGAGCAGCCGATGGCGCAGTATTGGCACCGTTGACCGTTGTTGCTGCCACGTCCGCGAAGCGCCGCACTCCCGTCTCTATCTAGGAAAGGCCCGGACCGGGCCCGGACCGGGCGGGTGCCGTTCTGTGGGTGGGCGGAGGAGGGAAGTAAGCCAGGGTGCGCCCACATAGCCCCGGCCCCGGAACCCTTCGTGCGTATCTTAAGCAGTCAGTGAGAAAGCCACTAAATGTGTATTGTGCCAGTGTGTTGTGCACATGTTCATCTTCTGTCCAGCAGTCTGTATGCGCATATGTGCTCGAGGAGTGTGTATGCGTTTGTGCGTATGGCGCTTGTAATGTCTTCTGCACCGGGATGCGTGACTTGTGTTTTGCGGTACGGTGTGTACGATAGTCCTTTGTGTAGCGTTATGTCTTACTGCGTGGCGTATTGGTTACGTATATGGCGCGGACCACAACGCATGCAGGGGATAAAGGCGATCCGCCGCGGCGCTGTCCAGTTTCCGCTGTATCTCACACGGTAACGTTGGGGTGCTTCGCTGGCAGTGGCGGTATCAGCGCTGACGCCCCGCGTTACCGCAGGAGCTCTAGCTCTCGGACAACCACCTGCCGCTGGGTTTTCAGACCAGACGGACACTCGCCAATCGGATGTGTGGCCAGTAGGCTTAAGGTGTCTACTTGCTGGCCGAATTGGATCACGGGCTGCGTGTTTGTGTGTGTTTGTGTGTGTAGGCACCTTTTCAAGAACGTGGTGATAAGTTTGGTGTGCTAGTATACGGGGGGCAGACACGCGTAGTGCTGGGGGCATTATGTAGTGGTGCTGCGGTGCCTGTGCCTAGGTCAGCTGCAGCTGCCGACGACGATGAGAAGTGTACAGCGGGAGTGCCGGGGCGCTCATTATTTCAGGACCTTGGGGTGCTGGAAAAGGCATGGCGGCCGGGGCGTGTGTAAGTGTGTTTTCATGGGCATTGTAGCGTTACGCGTGTAACAAGAGTTCTATATGGTCTGCTGCGACTTCCCCGCAACGAGTCGCCCTCTCCTCATTTCCTTACGGCGCATCTCCAGGCCCACCTTCTCCTAGTACCCAACTTACTTAGCTCTAGACCTAGGTTCTCATCTATTGAGCCGGACTGCCACCAACCCCCAGGGCCTATGGACAAGACTCTGCCCCGCTCCTGGTGTAACGTGAAAAACACACACCTAATCTCTCGCTGAGATGAGACCCACATGGACAAGAGGGCCTCATTTCAAGATCCCTTCTGTTCGCGACTCTATTGAAGCGAATGGGAGCGGTGACGGGACCCAACTCCCCAGTGGATATGACGGTAATCAGGCCGGAAGTGGGGATTACGATACTGTACCCCACAGCTGAAGGATGGGAGTTAATATCCTTTATTGCCCTGGATTCGTGTGCGCGCATCCACTTGACCCCGGCGACACTGGAACAGCGCGTAGCGGTACTGCTCGCACTCAGGCGTCTTCTCAGCCATACACTCCTTCAGACCCAATTTGCGAGTCTTGGGAACGGAAGAAGCGAGGAGTACATGGAGGGTGAAGGAAAGGCCGGACACAAAGGGTCGAATATGTGGTTTGGAGTGGCATCTGGCTGGCTCCGAGCCAAGGAAAGGGGGGAGAGAGAGGAGGCGGAGAAGGATTATGGGAAGGGAAGGATTATGCCCCATAAACCCCATAACCCGCGCCTAAAGGAGTATTATTTGCAATCCTGGATGTGGTCACACGAATGTGCAAGTAACAGCACAAGGTGGTGTAACACCCGAACTGTTCCCTCGGCAACCCAATTTGGTAGCCATGCCTAACGCATTACCCACCGCCATGCATTCTGTATGCCGAATGCAATCAGCGTACTTGGCTACGAGTCCTTTACAAGATGTCGACATCCGTCGATAGTTATCGAGCTGTCCGCGTCGGCTACGCTATGCGTGCCCTTGTAATCTTTTTCCTTTCAAGCTGACAAGTGATAGAATTGCAGTTGTATTTCGATTCTTGTGAAGATGTAGACGGTAATTACGCGTAAGCGTCAAGAAAATAACAATAAGAATGGGCTATAGTTTCCAAATAAGCTCTTACGCAAATCCCAGTTAAAATAATAAAATAATAGTAACAAAGTGGCAAGTGGTCTTGGGTCTCAACCGCAGCCTTGTTCAATCAGGAATCGCCGTATCCGCTCCGGACAACGGACCTGGCCAAACACAAAGCGATGTTGGTTGTATCCTTCTTGTAAAGGGACATATATATTAGTATAATCTGCGGAAGTTAGGAATATTGTCTGGCTTGCTTAGCTGCAAGTCTGTGAAGGCCGAACACTGTATGTGCCTTTCGCAACCTATCGCCACAGTATTTGGCCTTTGAAGTGCTGTTCCACTTATGGCTCCTCAGTTGCGTTCATGCAACCTCCAGCAGCGATGGAAGCCGTTCTCCGGCTGCCGACCCCCACGCATGGTCGCCAGGCCAATTTCCCAGGCCACCCAGACGCTGCAGGCCTCAACCGAGGGCCGCACGGCTCCGGCAGCAAGCTCCATCATTAGTCCAGGTGCGACATGATATTTTCTAGGGGATCCTATATGTAGCGGCTGTCGGGCCACGACAAGGTACACACGGGCACACACGTAACACGCAGATGGACATGGACACGTTAACGTACGCTGGTACAAACATACAGTACACACACAGTTTTCCACGTCCCCTACATTGCACTGCTTTTGGTACTGCTTCCCGTTCCGGGGGCGCCGACGGCGAATTCAAGTGTTCCCTTCAACCTCTCAAGTTCGTGATACTGCCCTGAAAGCGGTGCTGTTATCCTTTGTTCCGGCTGGATTTGCAGCTGACCTACGAGAGCGTGTGGCGTTCTTCAACACGATGTCCCGATCAAAGGAGCTTTTCAAACCGCGGCTAACAGACGGTCCGGTTAGCATGTATGTCTGTGGCGTCACGGTGTACGACTATTCCCATATTGGTACGTCGTTGCAGCACTGGTCTGTCTTCTTATAAGTGTTTCTGTCTGCCTACCTGCATCTGTCAGTAGGTCAGTCATTGTGGCTCCATGGGTCTGTCCTTCCTCACTCACTTTCTCTCACAATGGAAGCGGGATCGGGGCAGGGCCCGAGAGCCATAGACGCCGCTGAGTGGCGGACAAAGGCCCTCGCCTGGTTACGCTGTATCAACCCATCCCAACCTGCCCTAGGCCACGCCCGGGTGTACGTTGCCTTCGACGTACTGTACCGCTTCCTCACGTCCGCCTGCGGCTACAACGTGCAGTACGTACGAAACTTTACGGACATTGACGACAAAATCATCACGCGAGCACAGCAGGTGGGATTTCGTTTCCCGGGGATTGAACAGGGATGTGTGTGTGTGTATGTGTGTGTGTGTGGTTATGTGTTTTTGGCGTGGGTACGACATGGGTATTTCCTTCCTTCGACGGAAGGAAGTTTGGCGGATGGGACTTCAGGGCGTGGGAATGTGTTTCCTGACCCCCTGTCGGGCTCCATCGTTCCTTTCCCTGGATTGTTGCTCTTCTGTCTGATTAAGGAAAGGAAATAATTCCGCGTGGAAAGACTATTAGGGCCTTATATTGTATAGGAAGCGTCATTTTCCGCATGCAATAAGGGTTGCAATCTTACTTGCATGGCAGCTCGCTGATCAAGTTGACTGGAATGCCCCCCCATCAATTGCTGCTTTCGGGATATGCACTATCCACGCCATGCGGCAAAGGAAAATGACTTCATGGTTTCGGAGCACCCTCTTCCCCTCGTAATCGCCGCGCATGCATCGTCTTGTTCGTCCTATCTGCCGGTCCACCATTTCCTCGGCCTCCTGCGTATTCTCCTGCTCCCTTTTAGGCGGGAGTCGATACGGCGGAGCTCACGGAGCGTTTCATTTCGGAATTTAACAGAGTACGGCATGGGCTGTGTTTTGGCGCGGTGCTGTTGAGTCCCCCTGGGAAGTCGGGGCATGCAACGGTCTGCCCCAGCTACCCCCTCTCCGTTCCCCCCCTTTCCCCTTCCCCACACGAACATATATGGCGTATGATTTATATTCATGCTGTATAATGCATAATGATTTAATATTGTATTGCATTTTGTAACATAGGGGGGAGCTCACAAACCCAAATCCAAATTCGCGCACGCTCCCCCTTACGGCCCTCGTGACATTATATGTACGCGTCCTGGCATTTTCAACGGCCTGACTTGCCGTTGGCCTGTTGGCCGTCTTTTGGTCCCGTCTTTTGGTCCGGGACCGTATTTTTACTATCTGATTCTCTCTCTTATCATCACTCGCTCGGATCTTAACGCCTTGCTCTTCAAGGTAGATCCTTCTGCTAATTTATCACACAGGAAGTTTTGTAACGCAAAAGATCTCAAACTGATCTTCGCACTCGAACAAGTCGGCCTTGAACGGGCTGACAGGTCGAGCTGACAAACATGTATCCTTCACAACATGTGTCGCACCTTTTCCGTGTGCGCTTTGCGGGCCGTATAATACAATTTTATTAGAAACTGACGTTGTATGATTTTCGAAGGTGTTTCTTGCGCACACATAGACGCGAGAGCTGTTGTAGTAATGGACGTCGCTGCCCTCACACGCGCTTTCGACTATTCGCGTTTTCTTGCGTGTCTGTATATCTCGCCTCTATTTGCATCTTTTTCGGAGCTTTTATGAAACCATTATGTTAGGCTGTATTTAACTGAAGGAATTCGCGCGGTTTGCTTAAAGTTCGCATATTGCCCGTTCGTGCGAGCGTTTTAGTGAGATGTTGGGCGTTTGTATCGTTTTATCTTCCACCACTTAATACTTCCTACGTCTTCGAAAGCTCATGAACCCCAGCAGTACTCAACAATCTCTTCTTGTCAATCCTCATTAACATGACGCCCACAGGATATGGCCGCGCTCAACGTGTTGCCCCCCTCCCTGGAGCCCCGCGCCACCGCTTTCGTGTCGCAAATGATCGACACCATCTCCGCCATCATGTCGTACGGGCACGCGTATGTGGTAGAAGGTGGCGACGTTTTTTTCGACGTTGCCTCACTGGAGGGTTACGGGCGTCTGTCGGGTCGGGCCCAAGATGACAACAGGTGAACACACTAAGATGCCTGCAGGTGGTATCGGTGTATGGATGCGAAGAGGACACCGCCAAAAAAGCATGGGGCAGCTGAGATGAGGAGAGAAAGGAAGTCGATGTATTCCGCTCTCAGCCGCTATACATGCCCCTCTCTCATTCCCTCTTTGACGCACGCTCTCTTCATTCTCCGTTCTCTCCATCATGCTCTACCGCTTCGTGGCTCACAACACACGCTTTCTTCTCGTCCTCCATTCCTCGTGCTCCTCCTCCTCCCCCATGTCGTCCTCCCCGTTGCCCTCCTCGTTATCGCCGACACCGCTATCAGGGCGGGTGAGCGTGTCGCAGTGGACGGCCGCAAGCGCTCCCCCGCTGACTTTGCGCTGTGGAAGGCCGCTAAGCCCGGAGAGCCCTCCTGGCCGTCACCCTGGGGTCCAGGGAGGCCGGGGTGGCACATCGAGTGCAGCACCATGATCCGGGAGCTGATGGGCCCCGTCATCGACATTCATGGAGGTGCGTGTCTGTCAGTCTTCTTGTCTGCATCTCTCCCTGTCTGTTTGTCAGACGCTTCCGTCACGTACACACACAGACACACACAGACACACAGACACACACAGACACACACGCCGAACCCCACAGGCGGCCGGGACCTCGTGTTTCCGCACCACGAGAACGAGCTGGCTCAGAGCCAGGCTGCGTGTGGGTGCGGCCGGGACCACCCCCAACCCTCCCCGTCGTCTTCCGCCTCGTCCTCGTCCTCGTCCTTCGATGATATGCAGCCGCAACTGCACAATGGCACCGACTTTGTCCGTTATTGGTTGCATAACGGCTTTGTTAACGTTGACAGTGAGAAGATGTCCAAGTCGCTAGGCAACTTCTTTACTATCAGGTGAGAGTGAGAGGGGGGTAAGGCTTCAGGCTCTACTCGTGGCTTAGGGGTCGGGGCCAGCCCTTTTGCCTTCGGCACATCGCGGAGTGAGGGCGAGGGAGGAGGATTCAATGTCGTGACAAAACATCAACCCAGGGTGGTGTCCCTGTGTCCCTGTGTGTGTGTGCGTGTGCGCGTGTGTGTGTGTGTGTGTGTGTGTGTGTGTGTGCGCGCGCATGCGTTTCTGAGGAGGGGCCCGTGGGTTGGAGAAGGCCATTGTTTCCTTTTAGGAGTTGGAGAGTGGAAACGCGTGTGTGCCGTGTTACATACACACAAAACCGCTGTTGCAACCCGCCTCAATGGGCCCCTCAAATTCCCTATCGGAACCTTATCCCGCCTCCCCTCCTTCTCCCCCTCCTTCTCCCCCTCCTTCTCCCCCTCCTTCTCCCCCTCCTTCTCCCCCTCCTTCTCCCCCTCCTTCTCCCCCTCCTTCTCCCCCTCCTTCTCCCCCTCCTTCTCCCCCTCCTTCTCCCCCTCCTTCTCCCCCTCCTTCTCCCCCTCCTTCTCCCCCTCCTTCTCCCCCTCCTTCTCCCCCTCCTTCTCCCCTCCTTCTCCCCTCCTTCTCCCCCTCCTTCTCCCCCTCCTTCTCCCCCTCCTTCTCCCCCTCCTTCTCCCCCTCCTTCTCCCCCTCCTTCTCCCCCTCCTTCTCCCCTCCTTCTCCCCCTCCTTCTCCCCCTCCTTCTCCCCCTCCTGTCCCACTCTCTCCCTTCCCGCTCCCCCCCGGCACCCCGCACTCTCTGTGTGATCCATGCGACGGTTGTAAGGGTTGCTTCCAGGCGATCTTCGTATGCTCCATGATGATGCGGCATTCCTTTCCTTTTCTCCCGTCCCAAATGATTCCTTTTTTTCTCCCTCCATGTGTGTCGTATTTTCCCTTCCGAATACGAGGCAGGCACTCCTTTCGTTTCCCGATCGATATTCCTAAGCCGCTTGTCACTACTTCACTTATTCTCTTTCCTACTTCTCTCCCGGTTTCCTTTGGTACATGTCCTCTTCCTTCCGCGTGCTTCTGTGACCCTGCGCGGCCTCGTATTCATTCACACTGACGCTCCTTCCTGCTGACTGCATGTGCACGTCTCTGCTGCTCGCTCTGGTTCTTCTTCCACCGCCGCTGCCCCCTCCATAGGTGAGTTCGCGTGGGACCGCGCTTCGTTAGGTTGGTTCGTGCGCGCGGTCGTCGAGCTAGCCCGGGTCGGGTTGGTGGGTTGGTCGTAGGTCAAGGGGGGGCCGCGTTGTTTGGCAAGAGAGCACGGAGTCGGGAGGAACACGCGCTGAGGAGCAGTGTCAGCAGGCAGATATCAGTTTTCTGCTCGCAGCCATCGAGCCATTGTTCCTTGTATGGTACCATACCGCCGCAAGCAGCAGGCCCGATAGGACACACCAGTACGGCTTCTCTTTTCTGCGTTTGTTCACGGCCTTGACGGCGGCGACCTGGTTTATGGTTCTTTTTATCCGCGTCGGCTACCTGAGAGGTGGACGAGGCGGCCAACCGTCAGCTGACTTTCATAGGTAGTCCTTGTTTCATGAGCACCAGTTTTCCCATGTTCTCCCTCCCGCAGAGACGTGCTGGCCCGCTACCACCCCCTCGCCCTGCGCTGGTTCCTTTTAGCCGCCCAGTACCGGGCACCGCTCAACTACAGCGACAAGGGACTGGAGGTGAAGCAGCTGCGCTTGTTGCCTGATTTGGTTTCATAGCGTCACTCTTTGCGAACTCGTGCCTCGTCTCTCTCATCGTATTCCTTTGCCTTGCAAGTTTATTAAGCGAGCACTATCTTCCTACAGACAGACAGTGAGTGTTTCGCATATAATATGTTTGCTGGGCGGTAATCGGGCGTGACAAGACCTACCTATCTATCTATCTATCTATCTATCTATCTATCTATCTGTCTATCCATCTATCTGTCCATCTATTTTCGTGTCTTAACGTCTATCTATTCCAACTATGGCCCCTCAGGAAGCCAGTGGGCGGCTTTATTACGTAACACAGGCCAGAGCAGACGTGGTGGAGGCGCTAAGGGCGGCGGGTAAGGAGTGCGGACCTCTCGCGCCTCCCTGGCCGCCCTAACCCTGGCCGCTCCCACCCATCCAACCACCCCGAACTGATCAGGGGGAGTGTGCCCTGATCGGAACGATTCAGTGGTCGCCTTTAATTCCCTGTTTAGGCAACCCGTGCCTTCTCGGGTAGATGTTACATGCATGGTTTCCACATGTGTATTATATATATATATATATATGTGTGTGTGTGTGTGTAAAGCAATATACTTCCCTCTTACATGCAGGTCCCGACGGGGAGCGCGCGGTGGCGGAGGCCCAGGCCCTGCTTCCCCTCCCGGGACCCCGACGAGAGGAGCAGGCAGCGGTGAGCACCACCTCGCCGCCGCAGCAGCAGCCGCAGCCGACGACGACGACGACGACGACGACGACGATGACGACAACACCTGCGTCGGTGGCATCCAACAACGGCCGTAAAGGTGCCGCCACGGCGGCGGCGGTTTCCGCTGGTTCTCCGCCTGTGGGCCCCGCCCTGATATCGGAGGTGCTGCTAGCGCTGGCTGACGATCTCAATACTCCGGCGGCGGTTAGTGCGTTGAGCGGACCGTTGAAGACCATAAACGACTTGCTGACCACGAAGGCGGGGAGAAAGCGGCCGGACAGGTCCGTCTTCGCGTTACAGCTTTTTAATTGTCGGTGATAGGTCGGTGCTCGTTAGGTTGATATTTTCAGCGCGCCGTAAGTGTGATTGCAGTCGCGTTAATAGAACACGATACGATACGAATATAATATATAATGTTATATTAAGTAATAAAGGGTCCTTTTATACATAATTTGCAATAACATTCGTATATTTAATTTATTGTATGTTTATAATTCAATGCGAATGCATGATATGGAAAAGCCAGAGTGTCTTCCACCATGAGCGTCTTCCAATATCGTACCTTTGCAACGTCACACCGACGCACTCCAGGGGTGCTCGAGGGTTTGTGTGCATTCTGTATTTAAGGGTTTGCACTGACGGCCCCCCTCCATCCCTCTCCTGGAGCTGCAGCTCTTCCCGATTTCTTCCCCCTCCCCCTCCCCCGCCGCCACCACCACCACCACCACCACCACAAGATAAAACACACCACCCCAAACGGCATTTATCCCTCCCTGTACCCCGCATACCGCATACCGCTTGCAACGCGGAATGTTCGGACACAGGCTGGCCGTGTTAGCCCAGCTGCACGTGGCACTGGGCACTGTGATGGGGCTGATGGGGATGGAGCTCTCCCAGGCACCTGCACCTGGATCGGAGGCAGCCAGGACACACGGCAGGCTGGAGGAGGTGGGAGCGTCCCTGGAGCAGCTGCTTAAGGTACACAGAGAGTGTGTGTGTGTGTGTGTGTTTTGGGGGGACTTCGATGGGTAAATACCACCAGGCTGTCGCTTATGTTGCTCCAGCTTCACTTGCGTGGTGGGGAGGGGGGAGGGGGATGTGATTAATCATATTTTATGGGCTCAGTCTTTATACTCTCTCTCTCTCTCTCTCTATATATATATATATATATATTCACACACATATATGTACATATATACACGAATGATATGGATAGACAGATAGAAATTTGATCTATCTATCTATATATCTATCTATATATCTATATCTATATATATCTGTCTACCTATTTGTCTATCTATCTATGGCTCCCACATGCTCAGGAGCTCCGGGCGCTGGCGCTGGTGCGGTTAGAGATGACCGAGGCGCAGGTGGCAGCGAGTATCCGGGAGCGAGCTGAGGTATGTGTGTGTCTGTGTGTATGCGTATGTGCATGTTTATTTGGATGTGTGGCCCCGCAGTCAGCAGTCCCAGCTACCTCCAACCACATGGGTTGCGACTTTTCGACATGCAAATGCAAAGCTCCGTCTCCATACACCCGGGGCCTCTACACCCCGCACCCCGCACCCCGCGCTCTCAGGCTCGCCAAGCCAAGGACTTCGCCCGTTCTGATGCGATCCGGCTGGACCTGGCCTCCAAGGGCATATTGCTGCTGGACACACCTCAGGTGGGTGTGTGGGTCGGGGTTAGGAAGGGGGGGCATAACCCTGCGTGCCTGTGTATGTATGTGTGTTTGACCATGGTGATCCTCCACCCCTGGCGTTGGTGATCCCTGCAGCTTCAACGTTTTTACCTATACAGCCACTTGATCAGGGCAGGTATATCCCCGTCCCCCGTCCCTCTCAAGTTCCTTGTCCCCTTCTCCCGCTCCGCTCAGGGCACCACGTGGCGACCAGGCACTGCTACAAGCGATTAAAGGCTGCCGCGCTGCCGTCATCATCGTTGTTGTTTTTGAATGTCACTATCATTATCACTGTCGCTGCCGTCCTCACGACCACCATCTGGGAATGGAAAGGGGCAATCTTGGGAACACGTGGATGAGGGTTGGGCGGGTGCCGCTGTTGCTGCCGCTGCCGCTGCCGCTGCCGCTGCCGGTGCAGCCGCTGCCTCTTTTGTCGACTAATGCCTAGTGGGTAGTGGCGCCTCTCCGTTTAGAACCCAGCTGGTCGAGGATTCTAAGGCTTGCTGCTTGACTCGCCAACAGCCCGATGAGATATTCCCTATGTCCCGAAGTGCGGATGCGAGCTGCGGAGGCCATGATTAAACAGAGCGCGCTTTGTGTTGCGTTCATTCTGGCCACCGCTCCCTGAACCTGTGTAATTAATCATGATGATGGTGATGATGATTATGGTAAATATTATTACCAGCCTTGGTGAGCCCGTAAGGCCCAGTACAGGAGACAGGCGGCCCGATGGAACATCAAGCTCTTAATCAAGACAACAAGAAGGGCAGTCATAAGAAGCGGTCATAAGAAGTGATGAAAATGAATTAAGTACGAAGCATATCGAGGGTCAGTAGGTTATTTCGGGTTACACCGTCTCACCCGTTCTGATCCTAGTCCTAGTCCTAGTCCTAGTCCTAGTCTTAGTAATCCCTGCAGGGGTAACCAGCAGGCGTCAACCCTCCTGCCCCTAATCGCCATGAAGCGTACGCCATGGAACTCATTGAGACGCCTTCGCCAGACTATGCAGGTTACTTCACCCGAAGTCGTGACAGAGCAGGTAGAAAATTTTCCCGCCGGGATGTCCCTGGCTTGGCCCAGCTCCTGCCCTATGCTATTACGCTGTTGTACGGAAAGCTGACACTTTTATCAACACATGACACCCATCCTCCTGCCGGCGTGCGCCCCTCTCACACGTAGACCTTATAGATATCTGATCCATTGTACATAATGAAGCATATGGCTTCCAAAGCTGGCTGTGTATAGGCTGGCCTGGAGGATGGGATGAGCAGCGTATCTAGGCCTTGGCACGGGGACTGGAGGCAGGGATGGGTCCGTTTATGGTCCGTGCGTGTCACTAGCCTCACGTGCAGTTTACCTGCAGAAGAGCACACAGAATTCCAAATTTTGACACATGATGGCACCTTGTGGCACCTGCGGGACAGGGTATCAAAACTGAAGTGCTCTGGATGTGCTTGCACCTAAAGAGGCTGGAGACGCCCAGACCTCTCTTACATCCTTATGCATATCCAGGTCACAAACTTTTATAAAAAAAAGTAATTGTATACAGGACTTCGCTTTTATTTCTGAGCGATCGGAGCAGTGCGGTGCATGTGCTGTGGGTGCTGCCCGTTGTATGCTGCGCGTTGATGCGATGTTGGTGAGCTTGATGATTAACAATTCAGAATTTAATTGTCGAACAAGTTTTGACGTGATACGTTAAGTCGCATGGGTGCCCCAGGCGGAAGTGATATTATTAAGACTTTCTTCATTATCAGTTGCTTGTAAACCTGCGTTCTTGTTTATATAATGAAATGCGCAATTACGTATTTTAATATGAATGGATACTGTATGGATACTATTATGTACGCGCATCATGGTGCCACCATGCACGGAAATGCACTCCGATCAACATCGCATCCCCGACCGTGCGGTGCATTCCCAAAATAACAAGTTCAAATGATATTTAAGCTGTGATTATTCCTTTAGTGAACACAAGTTTTTGGCTAGGTTTCCGTCTCGGCTGTACCTTACTCTTATCACGCACCGCACGCTAATTGTATCATGACGAGAAAAGCATAGTACATTGTTATGCTGTTGCCCAAAATAACAATGCGACCGCCAGACGCAGGTGCAAAAGCCCAGCGTGCATCGGGTGACGCTGGCCAGGGAAGCATGACCACGCAGATACTGAATTCGCAGCTTCTTTTAGTAAGTTATTGCAACCTGATGTGTAGAGCATGGAAAGGCGATGTGATGCCGGCGGTTTTGTCCCTGAGCTATGTCAGCTGGGCCCTGCAGGACCTCCAAGCAGCTCTCAGTGCAGCACTGGAAGCCAGCGGCCAGAGCCAAGCGAGTCAGAGCGATCCGTTAGTGGCAAAGCTGCGGAGCGGGGTGAGCGTTCTCCTGAACGCATTCGCAGATGCCAGTCGCATCGGGGCCGGTGAGTAGGCCTTCGAAAGGGAACCATGCGTGTAAACCTCTGCCGGAATATTTGATATTTTACAGGTGTAAGGCTCAGTTCGGGATTATTTCAAGCTGAGCAGTCACCGGGCAGGCCCCTCTGTTTCCATTCCCCATGCCCGACTTACAGAACACACGCGGCCCCATTTCCCGGCCATTCAATACTGCACCGGAAGGCCGCTTTCCTTATAAACACCTTTGTTAACCACTTACTGTCACCTTAATTCCAAGAACCTCTATCGTAACGTTTAAGCATAATACCAAATCATAACTTCCAACTCCCCCCTCATTAGAA